>OV121115.1:32804660-34054660 GCA_921293315.2 Nemurella pictetii
CACCACGCGAAGTGCGCCGACACCAGCGCGGCCCCGCGGGACACGCGGTACACTTCTGTGAGACGCACGGCCGGCGCGCCTGCGCCGTCGCCCTCGCCGCTCGACGCCACCAGCAGCTCGCAGTCGAACGGCACGAACAGCCCGTCGAACAGCTCGGCCAGGGGCGTGCGCTCGCTGCCGCCCCCGTCGCCGCCCCTACTACCCCAGCTGCCGCCCCCGGCGCCCCCGACGCCTCCAGTGAACACCAGCCAGCGCGGCTGCGACGGAACCTGAGATAGATTTGGCAAATACGTTTGAAGGAAAATGGAACGCATATAAAGAACCAGGATAGATTTAGCTTAAGTGGAAGCCCTGATAGTAATAGAGGCTATATTTCCCCAGTTTACATTTGGTGGTATGATCAAATTGCAGGTATGGAAATGCAGTGATGTGTTTTTGCGAACTGTACCTTCTAAGAAAGATTTGAACGGTCTTGCACCATCATAACAATGAGCTATAGGATCATCCAAAAATGGACTGGAAAAAAGCTCGCAAGAAATTTGATGAACTTGTTTGTTGGTGAAAATCTGGTACAGGTATTGAAAGCTGTGTGAAATTTATCTCAAATTTACAAGCTATAGTTACCTTCTTCAGGTGTGAGAACGCGCGCTTACGATTTCCCATAAGAATCACGAACAGAGGTCGATTCTGCTGGCAGGAGTGATGTGGTGAAGTCTTGTTTGGCTCTGACAATTCGTGTTCCCAAATTGTACCCGTGTTTATTTTAGAGTTCAGAGATAGCTTTTTGCGCATGCTTAAAATGTTTTGTTCGTCATCTAAAGACATTTGTTCCTGAGAAATTAACAAATAAATGCATTTGGCATGGAAATGATGTGCAGTATCGCGGGCTACTTTATCTGCAGCATCTTCAATACAGTTTGCATACATGCCATTTATTGTAAGCATGCAAATCACAAATAATGTGATAGCCATATTTCGGTGCCAGAGAAAATGTGAAAGTGCGGTTCACTTTGTTTTTGGATTTCAATTTACTGAAGTTCTTCAAGGAAAATATTATTTACCACTTTTAATTTACTTTTCTTGAAATTGCCATCAGTATCTGAATTATGCATTTGATCGTAATCGACATAAAATCTATTAGTTAATCACTTATCTCACCCCGGTCTAGTACAATTTTATCATTAAGAAATGGGTTCAGGCATTTTTACCTCCTATATAATTCATTGTAACTTTTAGAGCGCAACATGCTTTGTCACACAAATAATAATTCACTGTAGAATAAAATTGGAGTGCTCGGTGTGACACTATCTTACTGCTTCATCAGGAGAAAGCCGAACGCAATGCAGACTCGGAAGGTTGTCCATGCCGATAGCAATTTTGAGAGGCTGTTCAACTTGGAAATTTTTAGGTGACTGTCAGAGCTTGTTTCACACAAGCTTTTGAAGAAACACAGCTTTAGTTAATGTTGCCGGTGGAACAATATTTTCATTTTCTCTCCACATCAAAGAAACAAAATGCAGCTCAGCAGATAATAAAGTATTTTTCTATATTAGACGGCTGGTACAATAAACCTCGAAGAAAAATAAATATAAATTAATTTAGATGCCAAATTGATCACTCCAAAATGACATGAGATTTCACTACAATGTAAATTCTTATAAATTCACACTCTATACAGCTAAAATACTTAATATCGCTTGTTTGAGTTTGAAAGATAATTGAATCATGCTACGACTCTGTAATTGTGGAATGTGCATATAAATTTAAACCGATTGACCATAGGGAATTAACGCATAT
Organism: Nemurella pictetii; assembly: GCA_921293315.2. Taxonomy (NCBI): domain Eukaryota; kingdom Metazoa; phylum Arthropoda; class Insecta; order Plecoptera; family Nemouridae; genus Nemurella; species Nemurella pictetii. The sequence goes on from OV121115.1 coordinate 32,806,458, forward strand.
TTGGCGAAAATATCCTCTTCTTAATTTTCCTTGGCCTTGAACTCTAACCGGAGTGACCATGGCTTCCGGTTTGTCTGAAAGAAAATTCATCAAATTGAACCCTTTTATTACTGAAGATCAGGCAAAAATGTTTAGAAAAGTATCAACACACTTCTCAATTGCTTTATTTTAAAATATGCATTCGTGGATAATCTAATCAAAATTACCTTCATTAAATGTTCAAGGGAAGACCCCTTAATTTTCTTTTGACAAGTTTGGCTAATGAATCTTTCAATCGCAAAGAGAATGATTCCCATGACAGCTCCGACCAGGAGCCCGGCCAGGACGGGTATCACTTGCTGGAATTCAACCTCCGCGAACTCGTCCATCTCGTTGGAATCATGATGTTTCGGCCAAGTCGCAAGCCTCAGGTGGTTGATCACCCCGGAGTCCCGGAGCTGGCTCAAGCTTGAAACCACAAAAGTTTTTCTTATCCTCGTGGTGACGATTTTTTTTTCTGGTGACATTTTTTTTATTTCAGTACCTACTGGTGATTAAAAAGTCGTTGAAAGTGGGTCTCCTTATCGCAAATCATTGACGCGTGCTGTCTTGCTATGTTTTCTGTTAGCCAAATTACTCGGCAAGGTACATTGTCTAAATTTTCTGCATTTCCTGATAGTTTTATTCCAATGAAACCTATATTTTGAGTACAAATTCTTTCCAATGCAGGCATTTCAGTAAAACAGATATCTCTTAACTTTAGATACGTCTCTTCGTTTTTCTTCTGGAAATTGAAAAGAAAAACATTTTGTCTCAAAATCTTCATTTATATAACTGGTAAAAAAACGACCGTTAAAACAAATAAACTTCAAATCATACCGTCAGTATCATAGATAGAAGAATTTTCTCCAAAACGGCTATTTTGTATCTCCCATCATTAACCAGTCCTGCAAGGGTGGTGAATGGCAACTCAGTGGTTTGGACTGTCAAGACAGCAGTCAGCGATGCAGAATACGATGTCAGCACGACGACAGACAACAGGCAAGCTACGAGGTAGACAATCCGCGCAGACGACGACGTCGGTGTTCCATCTTGGCCTAAAGAGTGGGAACGAGTCAACTTTATCTATACTACAATATGCAAAGACAATCAACAAAACGTACTAACGAGTAAAATATGCAATATCTGAATTTGCATCAAGAAGGAACCTTGCTGACTGAAGAGACCTAACACTTGAAGCAGCGAGTCTGTCAAATGATCAGCGTGCGCCGTCTCAACCTCCTCGTTGCCATGACGACGAATCACGTGACGCACGCAGCTCAAGGTCATACCCAGCAAGGCCACAGAGCACAAGACGGCCAACCATAGAAGCGGGGAAAACGGCGCCAGGAATTTTTCCCAATACAGTGTTTTCGAGTCAGGTTCACGAATCGCCATGTATGATCTGTTGGAGGGATTTTTTTTTGCATGAAATGCATATTGGTTTGATTTTATTTAAGCTATTTCCTTACCCATCTGAGATGAGGGTGCTTAAAAAGTTCACCGCTCCACATCTTTCTCTTGTCATGGATAATTCCGCAATAGCAAACTCTGCTTTCTTCTCGACAACTTGTCCCATCGTTCCCGTCCACGAGCCATTTGCGGTAGTGACACCGTACATGTGTTCGCCTGATGGCTCTACCGAGTAGTCAGAGCTGTAGAAATACAATATTATTCGCAGCGTAGCGGAGATTCTTGTTGGAGTTCGTAAGAGTCAGAGAATTGAGACAAGTTATGTATCAAAAATTTGTACCTGAAATTGCAGCGTATTTGCAAAAACTTCCAAATTTCGCCAAAGAATCCTCCTATTTCAAGTTTTTTTCCGTTGCTCCATTTCAATCGTACAACCGGTGGTGACTTGAGGAAAATTTCATGTTAGAAAAATTTATGCTGTCAAGGCTTTAGAATCTTGACGCCTTGTCAATGTAAGAACTACTATACCCTTGGACCCCGATTCATTAATATACTCAAGATGAGTTGAATTATTTATAGCAGCGAGAAACGCTACTCTTTTACTCACGCGATATCAAGGATCGAATACCTGCAAAGTGGCCGTCTTCAACACCAACCCTCGAAGATCGGTGCGTCGCTCGTAGAGGGCCGGGGGGCGCGGGGGGTCGAGCCCGCGCAGGGGGCGCCACCACGCGAAGTGCGCCGACAGCAGCGCGGCCCCGCGGGACACGCGGTACACTTCTGTGAGACGCACGGCCGGCGCGCCTGCGCCGTCGCCCTCGCCGCTCGACGCCACCAGCAGCTCGCAGTCGAACGGCACGAACAGCCCGTCGAACAGCTCGGCCAGGGGCGTGCGCTCGTCGCCGCCCCCGTCGCCGCCGCCCCCGGGGAACACCAGCCAGCGCGGCTGCGACGGAACCTACGTGACACCAACGTGGTGGGGACTTTGAGCACGGGTGGTTTAAATTCGACGTTTGGACGCTGTGGGATTAACTTTGATTGGGAAATGGAATAAAAATGCGTGGGGTATGAAATCTGATCCAAAAACATGGTAAATTAACATCCAGCCTTCGTTAGTGTTTGCAATTTCCAGACAGTCTTTGCATTGACTAGTTGAAAGTCATGCGAAATGTTTACAAAGCATAGTTACCTTCTTCAGGTGTGAGAACGCGCGTCTACGATTTCCCAGGAGGATCACGAACAGAGGTCGATTCTGCTGACAGGAGTGATGTGGTGAAGTCTTGTTTGGGTCTGACAATTCGTGTTCCCAAATTGTACCCGTGTTTATTTTAGAGTACAGAGACAGCTTTTTGCGCATTTGTGATATATTTTTTTCGTCATGTATAGACATTTTCTCTTGAGATATTAATAAATACAAGCAATTGGCATGGAAATGATCTGCTGTGTCGCGGGTCACTTTTTCTGCAACGTCATCAAAATAATTTGCATTGATACCGGTTATTGCTAGCAAACAGATTATGAAATTTGCTAAATCCATTTTGTTGGGGAACAGAAATAAAGCCCGCCTCTTGATACTGTTGCTAAAAAACTACAATTTTTCAAGCAGAAAAAAGCTGTAGTGTTTTTTAATCTTTATTTTGGCTTTGTGGAGTATCAGTATTCTCGTTCTATTCATGGGATGAACATCGACAGCGATTAATAAATAAATCACTCTTTCCACCTTTGTCGAATATTCGAATGCGCATAATATACAAAATGATTACAATCGCTTCAACCTGTTTTATTAATCCTTGTTACGTTTTGGCTTCGCTCACAGTCAACACTGTTATATCTACATGTGTCATTACATTATCTTCAAAGTCAATAAAAAGAAACACATTTCAATTTCAATTGGAGTGCTGTGAGTGAATTTCTTCAAGCCCGTCTCACCCCTCTACGTCAAACGAGGTGGAGGTGTTCGACCGGCCTCGCACCCTTGTGTCGCTCCGCAGCCAGCATGAGCACCCCCAGCAAGAGGCCGGCCGTCAAGGTCGCCAGCGCCGGCAGCACTTGCGCGATGTCGACAAACACGAGGCTGGCGCTGGCGTCGGCGCTGGCCAGCGCGCGTGGCCAGAACGTCAGCCGGCGTTGCTGGATGATGCCGGCGTCGCGCAGTCGCGTCATGCTGGAGACGAGACGAGCGTTCGGTTACCTTTTGACAAGTTGTTGTTTGCCGATTCACCAGATATGTCCTGTTTCGCCCCCCCCCCCCCCCCCCCCCCACCCGAGTCTAAATCATTGTAGCGAAATTATTCCAAATGCCATGTTAGATTTTCTTTGCGGTCCTTTGTCCACAGTTTTTCAACAAAATATAATTCAGCCTTGAAAACCTCGTGCGTGTTAAAGTATGAGAGTTAAATTATGTATGAAAATGTCCAATCTGGAAATATCTTTTCACTGACGGTGCATGCTATATTGTAGATTTTTTTTTATCAATCGACAATGTATGGCATACCGTGGCCCTTCAGATTAGAAGAACATACATTATTTTAAATTAACGTTGTGTGCTCGTTGCTTTTTCAAGACTTATATGTTTACTTTAACTCAGTCAAAACTTTTTAGATTTCAAAAATAACTGTTAACTGTTAACTGTTCTGAAATGCTCTCGCAAAGTTATGCTGCCAGCTTTATCATGGGTTATGAATCATGACTGATTATACACTAACTCAGTAAAATATTAATTTTCAAAAAGCTTAGCGAACTGTTCGCGAATGCGCGATGAGAGTGATTGCATGTTGTGAGTGGTCGGCTCTGACCCGTGGTTGAGCAGTCCGTGGTAGTGGCTGTGCTTGTCGACGACGATCGAGCGATGCTGATCAAGGATGTTCTCGTCCAGCCAGACCGTTTCACAGGGCAGGTGCTCGATGCGCGCGGCGCCCTCGGTCAGCGGCGTCGCGACGAACGCCAGCTCCTCGTTGCAGATGCGCTCCAGCGGCGGCATCTCCAGGTGGTAGCGCTGCTGCAGCTTCTCGAACGTGTAGTGCTTGTCCTGGCAAACGACGCAGCAGCGTGGATCAGCTGAGGAAACCACTTTACACGACATCAAGGCTACATTTAAGCCTGTTAGTTCGATGGAATATGTTGATGTATGATGAGATTGGGTTCCCATTTTTATCATCTTAATTTTCTTTTTCCATTATTGCAACAGGTATACATTTATTCCACTGGATAACAGTGTGATGTCTTGCCAAGAGTCCACTATCCACACAAAACCCATTTAACTAAGTCCTTTTTCTCCACGTCCCTAAAATAAATAAATATTTTTGTTGCAAAGGTAACAGTGTCGAGTAACAATATTTTAGTCGAAACACTAAAAATTTCCACCCCGTTGAATATAAAAAAAATACAGAAACAAGGACGGATGTCAAGATGATTCAGAAAACATGAAAGCACGGGGATGTTAGAAGAGTTACCCACGTCGAAGAGTGTCGCGATGAGGATCTTGTCGAGGAAGGCCACCTTGTACTGGGTCTCCTCGGCGAGCTGCGTGAGGCTGTTGAACGGCAGGTCGAATTTCTGGTTTGTCAGCGCGGAGATGAGTGACGCCGAGTAGGAAGCCAGCACCACCACCGAGCACAGGCAGGCCACGAGGAACGCGATGCGCGAAGACGCCGACGCCGGCGTCGTGTGCTGTCCTGGGGGCAAGGTCAAATGCGTCGCGACGGCGGCAAGCTCCTCACTTCACGAGTATCGAAGAGCGGCACAATTTGTACCAATTAATTGGTGATAGAAAATCTCTGATAGCATAAAGTAGATACCTTGCTGGCAGAAGAGGCCCAGCACGTGAAGCAACGAGTCTGTCACGTGATCTGCGTGCTCCGCCTCAGCTTCTTGGTTGCCATGACGGCGTCCAACATGACGCACGCAGCTCAAGGTCACGCCCAGCAAGGCCACCGAGCACAAGATGGCCGACCAGAGCAGCGGGGAAAATGGTGTGAGGAAATTCGTCCATTCAAGTCTCTTAGAGGTCGGCTTACGAATCAACAAATGCGTGCTGAAACGGAGACTAGATGGGTTTGCATAGCATGTATTTAATAAATATGCACGAGGTAGAAACATAACATTGAAAATTATTACAGTTGGATTTCATTTGGATTCCGCACATTATGATTATGATAAACAGTAAATTTTTCCAAGCCTTAGACTGCCATTATTACGGATATTTTCTTAAATAATATCAATATTCACCCGGTAATGACCAATGTGTTGAGGAAGTTGACGACTTCCAGCCGTTCTTCAGTGATGGTGTAATCGGAAATTGCAAACTCGGTAATCTTATCGACAACCATGCCGATGCCTCCGGTCCATGAGCCATTCTGTGTTCGGACTCCAAACTGGTCGTCGTCCAAAACAATAGGATGCGAAAACGTCGTCCTGAAAATAACCAGCAATTTCCATAAATTCTTTCTCGGAATCGCTCGATTTCAACCATCAAAATGATTAACATTTCACTCACGTAAAATTGCTTAGACTTTCTAAAAGCATCCATATTTCCCCGAAAAAACCGCCAACTTTTAGACGCTGCGTCCCCTTCTCCAGTTCCCAACTCACCGTTGGAATCGACTGAAGATAAAGGACAGGTGTGATTAGACACCTTGACAACGAAACGTCAGATTTAAAGACGTTCAAACTGCACTACTGACGACAACACGGACTTGCATGACGGCCGACGTCAACACCGCCCCCTTGAGATCCCGGCGTCGCGCGTAGAGGGCCGGGGGTCTCGGGGGGTCGAGCCCGCGCAGGGGGCGCCACCACGCGAAGTGCGCCGACAGCAGCGCTGCCCCGCGGGACACGCGGTACACTTCTGTGAGACGCACGGCCGGCTCGCCTGCGCCGTCGCCCTCGCCGCTCGACGCCACCAGCAGCTCGCAGTCGAACGGCACGAACAGCCCGTCGAACAGCTCGGCCAGGGGCGTGCGCTCGCCGCCGCCCCCGCCGCCGCCCCCGCCGCCGCCGCCCCCGGGGAACACCAGCCAGCGCGGCTGCGAAGGAACCTGCGCAACACCGGAAACAGGCGCTGCCGGGAGAATTTGGGAAATGTTTGGCTTTTTTTCTTGTCAAAAATCAGTTAATTTCGCTTTATTTTATGGAAACCCACTCCCAAGGAAATTTAATTGTAAGGGCGTTGATTTATTCGAGTTAGCAAGCTCTTTTAGGCCCAAAGATGTTGTGGTTATCGCTTTAACATCATGAGTGGTCATCAACACCATTAACAACCATTCATCAACAACCTGTAACTTTCAATATGGTTACCTTTCGCATTTTCCGAAATACTGTCTTGTGGTGCGTCGTAAGAATGACGAACAGTGGACGATTCTGCTTGCAGGGAAACTTTCCTGATGTTTTGTTGAAGTGTATCACGTCTTCTTCGCGGCTTGAAATAGCATGGACTCCAAACTGTGACAGCATTTTCTGCACTGAACTAATTTCGAGATTGCTCTCCAACGTTGATTCGACGTCGATGAAGTAAATACACTGCGCATGGAATGTTCTGCTCGTGTTCAAGATGATGCTAGTGACATCTTCGTGCGAGAGTCCATCGTTGGAGTGCAACAGGGATGACCAGAGCAAGAGAAATGCACTTTTACTGAACATTTCAGTTTACAGTGCCGCTTGCAGCTCGGCCAGTGAAAGCTATGCTCATATTGGCTATTGGCAATGGACATATTATGCAATAGACTATAACGGTAGGCTCTTTGTTGAATTTGTTGTTCATGTGGGAAGTGAGATTTTTTGTTTTGGTACTTAGGCTAATCATACATGACGTTCTACAATGAAAGAAGGGCAATATTGAGATTGAGCAAACTAGCATTCACACGCGATGACGACGTCAAAGGATTGATTTATTCTATCCGATCAAGCTCAAGGAACACTCATTTGTTTTTCCAATATTTATGATTGAATTTTACTATCACGATGTGTACGGAAGGTGCGCAAATATATTTTGTTAATTAATATTTTACGTGCAAGTAGGCGTAACACGGGTATAATACATGGATTCCAGTACTCCATTTTTATTTCTATGTGTTTTACATAATAAAACGAGATAATCAGCCATTCAACCGATACGACTGCATGTGTTTATAGTAATGCATAAGACTGTGGGGACTCGGTTGGTTGGCATTCGATTGATTACTTGCTGTTTTGCAAGACCATAGCAACGCTGCTGTCAAGACCCGTGATCAGCGAATACATCGAATAAGTCTGCTTCAACACCTAAAACGTCCAAAACAGCAGCGTTATTAAGTCATACGTCTTCTACATTTCTATTACCTTGATATTAAGAAATGGCTAAATTGATTCTGTGGAACTGCTAAGAAACACTCACCCTCCGGAACATGACTAGCGACAGGGGCACGAAGCCAGCGACTCTCAGCTGCGGACAATGCTCAGTGCAAGACATGACGATCTGTATGGACCGCTTGAAGCTGTCCGAGGCGCGGAGCCAGTCGCTGTAGTAGACCGCCTCGTTCAGGTTGTAGCTCTGAAAGTGTGGCTCACCAGCTGAATATCACGTCACCCCCTTAGGGTTCATCCCCTAAGCTCTATGATCATGGCCAGGGCATAGATCCTACCTCGTAAGTGATGACACTGGAAAACCAGCAGTACAGAAAAAGTTGCGTGACACCGGAGAGTATTACGAGTAGCATGACGACCACTTTCACGTTCACGTTCGATGACTGCGGAAATAGAGACAAGCACGAGACTCAATATTTTATGAGTCGCAAATACTTTTATACGTCACGGTATGTTAATGAATCGCACTTTTCTCGGAAAAGCAATTTTCTGTTGGGAACTTAGACTCACCCTCGTGACTTGGTAGACAACAACACAGATTGCCAGGCTAGTTATTATCTGGAAGACCAGCACGCCCCAGAAAACAGACTCCATGTCCTTGATAAAACTGTTGGAAACATAATCTTTTCAAAATCTAACTTCAAGAAATCTGCAATAAGATACTTTGTTCTTAGCGTCTTACTTTAAAATCGTAATGTGATGCTCGACGCAATCCCTAAGAGCGTTTTGCATCTCATAATCGACTTCCATCGGTACAAACACGTGTTCAGAGATCTTGGACTCAATTTCAACGTGGTTTCGTTGTTGTTTTTTTTGTTTGTACCTCTCAACTTTTTCACCTAATCTTCCTCTGGCATCCGTCATCAGCCTGTCGACACGCACCGTCTTCGTTGCGTTCCCAACCACCACGCGGTCGTACGTGGCTGGCTTAATCCGACGATAGATCAATGTCCCAGGGGGCGCAATCACATTTTGTCCAAACGCCATTTCGTGGTTAGCTTTCAAAGTGATTTCACTCCTCTCTGGCTGTCTTCCATGCAATAACCGAGCATTTTTATTTCTATTTAACACGTGATCACGCTTCTTTGCGACTGGGAGAACACTGAGAGTGTGATTTTGCCGGGCCACTCTTTTGCGTTCTATATTACCCATAGCAATAGCCCTGATATTGGAGAACTTGTACTGCAGTATCTTCAGCTGGCCGATCGTGATAATCATCATCGCTGAGAAGAGCGTGTCGAACAGCCCTATGCCGAGACCGGCGACGACTGTGGTGATGCTGAGCGTGCCGTACATGACCTCGTACACCGGAGTCGCTGTGTGGTTGAACGGGGTCAGCATTCTGTGCGGCAAGGTCCGTTCGGTGGCGTTGGCGTTAGAATCCAGGATGGGGATGAACGAGAAGCCCGAGGAAGTCACTCCGCAGATCACTAAGAAGCCTATCGATAGTCGCTCAGATATGGTTCGATGTTGGTTAAGAATTCGCCTTTCTTCTTGTGAAGATATTTGATCGGATATTTTCATATCTTCCAAATTGCGGATCAATCTTCCGACATCAAGCGGTTTTAGCATCAGTGTTAATATCTTCACAATGGCCATTGTATAAATTATAGATACGTACAGATTTTCGGTCAGCAACTCCATGTTTGAGAAGTTAGAAAAGGAATCGATTACTTGTGATAAGACTATCAATGATTGTATTATCAGTACAAATCTCGTGAAATAATAGAGAAATAAGTGAACGTTGTGATGGTGATGGATGCCGGCCGACCAAAATCCCGAACTGAATATGATATTCTTGTGAAAATCAAGACATTGCTTCATTTGATTTGACGCCGACTTTGATTTCACACGCACCACAATGACGGACCGTAGCGTTTCCTTGCGGCGAACTCCCATATCACACGATGCACAACGCCGAATGGCACATTACTCACGATTACTGTGCGTAGCTCAGACTACTAGCCTGCTTTCCTACAAACCTGCACCGATCCTTTGTAACAAACCAATACAGGCTTGCATGCCTCAAACTGAGTAAAACGTGACGCAATGAAATGGTTGGACAATCCAAGGGAATTAACCCCACCATAAAGCTAACAACGCGAATTATTGAATAAAAAATTGAATAAAAAAGTACAATCGTTGAGGTAGAATATTGTAGCAACTCATGCATCGCCAACTTTCACAAAGCATTTTATCAAGTACACGCAATGAGATTTAAGTACCACTTGTTTCCAAGTCCACCCCACTTATTTTGTTAGGGATGGGCTGACGTGAGTTGAAAATTCAGCTCTGAAACGCACAATAGTATGATTATCACTTTTGTGAGAGTAGGTAATGTAAAGTAACCACCCTACATCAGGGTGGCGGGGAATTAATTTTGATAACAAAATAATGTTTAACGTTAATCGTTGTTACAATATTAGGCATTGACTACTTTTTTTACATTGAATACCTAAATGAACTGAAGCTCAACTAATTGTAGTACTTAACACGTGCATTCTGCACTCGTCCTTTCCTCCTGCCCCTCTGTTCTTGAAACGCCCTTCTGAACGCGAACGCTTGGCACCCTGTCATCTTCCCTCGACCCCTCGCCGCTCGGTGCGTGCTAGACGCCCTCCTTGCCGCCTCCACGGCGAGCACGAGCACGGCCAGCGCCACGCCGGCGCCCACGACGGCCAGCAGAGGAACCACCTGGCTGAAGGTGACCCGCGTGAGGGCGCCGACCAAGGTCACGTCAGTCGATCTTCGTGGCCAGGTTTGGAAGAAAATGCGTGCGAGTACCCCGGAGTTCCACACGATCCGCAGTCTGCAATGCAGACAATCTTAGCTGGAGCTGGATTAAGTCACATCACAACAACTTGGGACAATTCCTTCTAAAATCTAAAGCATATTATGTTTGCGGACCAGGGTTTTGAAAGAGATATGAAACAGGCTATTGGCCGTGCATAAATCGAAGTTTTACTTTTATATAAGCTATGTGGGCGTCTCATATCATAAAGCGCGCCATGAAGAACGATACCGGCCCCTCCAGGCAGACCCAGCCAGCCCCGAGACCGACCATGCGTCCCCGTCTCGAAGTGCCACCCCCCGCCGCGAGTACGAGCAAGTCGGCTGACTGGCCTGCTCTTCGAGCAAAGCTGGCCGCCTCCACAGCACGACCCAAGCCCACCCCGGTCCTGCCGGTGTCCTTCGCCACGGCGGCGAAATCACCAGCAGCAGCCCCTGCCGAGGAGGAGTCCTCGGCTACGGACCCCACGGCTGCCCTGCTGTCTCTCTTCGCTAAGTTGATGACTTCGATGTCAGAAACGATGGCCTCACTTAACCAAGTGATCCCGGCCCTTCTCCTCACCCTGACCAAAACCCAGAATGCCAGCAAGCCCTGAACAGCGCAGCATCAGAATCCTGAATTGGAACGCGAATGGCATTCGCGGCCGTACAGTTGAACTGCTCGCACTGCTCGAGGCAACCAAGTGTTCTGTGGCACTGGTCAATGAGACGCACCTGTTACCAGCACATCGGCTCCCCCTCGCAAACTTCACTGTTTACCGAACGGACCGGCCTGGTGGTAACGCCCACGGCGGCACGGCAGTGCTGGTGCGATCCACAATCCGCCACGAAGAGATCCCCCTCCCCCCCCTGCAGTTGCTTGAAACGACCGGCGTGCTCCTGCACACGGCGACAGGCCCCCTGCGAGTCTTTGCAGCATACTCAGCACCTAACACCCCTCTGCTGCCCGGCGATGTTGACGCTCTGTTCGACTCGACACAGGCCACTCTCATCGCCGGAGACCTGAACGCCAAGCACGCCGCTTGGAACAGCCCGACCGACAACAAGAAGGGCCGCTTGCTTCTCGCACACTCGATGCGCGCAGACTTCACCGTGTCCGGCCCCCTTGAGCCTACTCGTGTCCCCGCTAGCCACCGCCACCGGCCGGCCGTTCTAGACATTGCACTGTCAAAGAACATGACGCAGTCACTAGAGCTCGAGACGCTGACAGCCCTGTCTTCCGATCACAGCCCGGTGCTGCTGACGGTCGGCGACGAGCTAAACACGGTTCGCCCACCACCCCGAAGGAACTGGAAGCGCGCGGACTGGGAGCTTTTCCGCGAGGAAGTGGGTAGACGAGTGGCTTGCACGCCACTCGACTCTACCGGAGCTCTAGACCGCGCAGTCGACGAACTGACAGTTGCCATCCAACAAGCGATCGACATCAGCGTTCCCCTCGCAAAGCAGACTCGAAACTCCATCTTCGACCTGCCCCCGGGCATTCTGCTTGCGATCGCTGCCAAAAACAAGACACGCCAGGCTTGGAACCGACTCCGAACCGCTGACCTGAAGCTGGCCTGGAAAGCGCAGCAGCGTGCAGTTGACGAGCTGATCAAACAGCACCGGCGAGACCTCTGGGACGAGGCAGTCGCCAAGCTGCAGTTTGCTGACAACTCGGTCTACCGCATGACACGCAGGCTTCTAAACAAAGCCACGCCAAGCCCGCCCATCCAGGGAAAGACTCATCTCGCCTGCAGCCAGAGAGACAAAGCAGAAGTTCTTGCCGAGTCACTCGAAGCGCAATTTGAGCCAAACCCCCCGAGTCGCATAACACCGGCAGTGGAGACGGAGGTCGCCGACCACCTGGCTGCACATCCCCCGGCCGAGCAAGCTTCTTTCGCGGTCCCGACCACGGCTTCTGAAGTGCTACACTACCTGCGCAACCTCCCCAACGGCAAGGCGCCCGGGGAGGACGGTATCACCAACCTTGTGCTGAAGGAACTGCCATCATCCGCAGGCACAAGGTTACTCGCTATCTTCAACGCTAGCTTGAGTTTACAGCACTTTCCACGGCCATGGAAGGAAGCCAAGGTGATTGTGTTTCCAAAGCCAAACAAATCGCTAAGAGATCCAGCAAACTATCGTCCAATCAGTCTTCTGAGCGGACTTAGCAAACTGCTCGAAAAGGTCATGCTAACACGGCTCTCAGGCCATTGTCAGAACAGGGGGCTGCTAATCAACCAGCAGTTTGGATTCCGACCCGAGCACTCGACTAACCATCAGTTGCTGCGCGTGGTCAACCACATCTCACATGGTTTCAACTGGAAAAAACACACCGGCGTCGTCTTCCTGGACGTCGCCAAGGCGTTTGACCGGGTGTGGCATACAGGGCTACTGCGAAAGATGATCAAGATGGAGTTTCCGAACTACCTTGTGAATCTGGTGTCGAATTATCTCAGCGGGAGATCTTTTCATGTCACCATGGGAGGGGAGCGATCATCCACCCGACCCATCGCAGCCGGTGTGCCGCAGGGGAGCCTAGTGGGGCCCTTTCTCTTCAATGTGTTCACCAACGACATCCCGGTGGACCTGCCCAAGACCGAGCTAGCACTCTACGCAGACGACGCGGCCATCCTGGTCCAGTCTCGCAGCATGCGGCTGGTCGAGCAGAATCTCCAATCGTCACTCGACCGTCTGAGCACGTGGTACGAGGACTGGCGTATCGCACTCAACACCGCGAAAACCACCGCCACCCTGTTCACCAGGAAGCGAAGTGCCAAAGCCAACCCTCCGAGCATCACACTGCAAGGACAGCAAATCACCTGGTCAGACACCAGCAAGTATCTGGGAGTCATCCTGGATTCTAAGCTGAGCTGGAAGCCCCATGTCGAGACAGTCAGGAACCGCGCAATCGGCAAGATAGGATCACTGATGCCTTTGTTCAAATCGAAGACAATGTCCATCGATTCAAAACGAAGACTTTACGTGACCATCATCAGACCAACCATCAGCTACGCATCGCCAGTCTGGTGCATGTGCAAGCTAAGTCTCTTTGCCAAGATGCAGCGCGTGCAGAACAGGGCCCTTCGCGCAGTCGCCGGCCTGCCCCAGTTCACACGCACCGACGATATCCACCGAGAACTCGAAGTAGAAACTCTCGAAGAGCTCGTCAACAGGCTGAACGTGGACTTCTTTGCGGAGCTGCCCTCCAATAAGAACCCACTGATCTCAGGCCAAGCTGCCTACGTCACAATGCCTCATGACAAGTACCCGAGGCCACACGCAGCCCTGCCCCTCTAGCGTGTCCGGCTTGCCGGTTTCAAGATATAACAACCCCGACATGAATTTTCCAAACCACCACTTAGGGAATCACGCGTAATGCGGATAATCCCTCCCATCCTCGGCTAGGTGTGCGAGTTCCTCGCACACCAACACCGACAACAAGTACGGACGGAGCGTCTCATATGCATTTCTGACTTACTTCATATTAATTATCCGGCGATAAGGGCTTCCCTTGGTGACCATAATGGTAAGTGATGTCGGCAGCATGGTCTCTGGAAGACACACCGTGGGGCAGTCGAGAGTCTGCATGACGGTGTTCCCTGTCAGCTGCACGGACAGGAAGGCGAACTTGTGCGTGCAGACGTGATGGACCATTGTCTCGTTGTAGAGTCGCTGGTGGTTGTCGAAGTACTTGCTGTAGAGGGACTTCACCACCGGGTCGCGAGACTTCTGCTGGAAAATATTCTGTTAACCCGTAGTGTTGTATAATAGAATGTTTCGTGCACAGCGTGGGACATGCTTTGCTCAGATTTAAAATATTTCACAGTTGGAAACCATTGGAAACCAATATTACTTGGAAAAGCAGTTGGCTGGCCTCCATGTCGAGTACGCCGAGCTTGAAGGTGTTGTCTGCAGCGAACTCTGCGAGGGTGTTGAACGGCAGCTGCAGCTTCTGGTTGGTCAGGAAGGAGATGAGCGCGGCGGAGTAGGCGGCCAGGAACACGATGGACGTGAGTCCGGCCAGCAGGAACACGATGCGCGTGGACGCTGCGCGCGGAGGGTCGTCCTGACCTGCAGCGACCAGCGAGATGGTCCATGGGTTGACGAATTTACCGTTGTTAACAGTGGAGATAATCCTATCTTCGAATTTGAAATAATATTTTTTTAGGTGATGCATGTGCTTAAAAGGATGGAAAGTTTACCTCCTACTGACAGGGAGAAAAAAACTGTTGTGACTTATTGTCAAATAAGTACATACCTTGCTGACAGAAGAGACCTAACACTTGTAGCAGCGAGTCAGTCACGTGACCATCGTGCACCGTCTCAGCCTCCTCGTTGCCATGACGACGTATCACGTGACGCACGCCGCTCAAGGTCACGCCTAGCAAGGTCACCGAGCACCAAATGGCCAACCAGAGCAACGGGGAAAACGGCTCCAAAAAGTCGCTCCATTCAACGGCCACGTCGTCCGGTTCTCGAATGAAGATGCCCAGGCTGCAATTTGACAAAATAAATAGTGGGCACAGCTTAAGAGCACTGGCAGTTTTTTTTAAATTAGTTTGTCCACCAACCTAGTGGTAACCATTGGGACGAGGTAGTCGCCAACGTCCATGCGCTCGACGCTCATCTGGAAGCCTCCGACGGCGACGTCCACGATGTTCTGCTTCAGCATGCCGACCATCCCGCTCCAAGAGCCGTTGGGTCGTTGCTGTCCGTAGCGGAACATCGGCTCCGTGCACTCCACGTGCTCCGTGCTGGTCGACAAGCGGAATACAAGATACAAGTGACCGAACGAACGAGCTGGAGGAATTGAACGCTATCATTTCAAACAAAGGATTCCCGCGGATGTATCTACCTTCTGTATAAACATGCTCATTCGCATTGTACCTACACACTACTAGATTATTAGATACTTGCGTAAAATTTAATCTTCTTTCCAGTATTTTCCAAATTTTCCCGAAATATCCACTATAAGTTACCGTTCCGTTGTCATCTGTTACCAGACGTATGCTCGGCTTGTTCTGTGGAGAAATACTCGCGCTGTTTGACTCGTTTCAAAATGGATGGATAATTTTAAAATGTTTGCATCGTTGCCACAAATGCTGCATTTCTTACTTCAACTGCTGTTCCCCGCAACACCAAGCCCCTGAGATTGTTCCTCCTCTCATAGAGATGCAACTGCGTGACAGCTGCAACTTCGGCGGTCCATGAGCCGAAATGAGCCGTTATCAACTCGCCGCCTTCGTGGGTCTTGTAAATCTCCAAGATGTTTATCTGTTGATCGTCGAATCCAGCCACCAGGAACTCACAATCAAACGGCACGTAGATCTGATCGAAGAAACCTTTGAGCGGCGTTTCTGCTTGCTCCGCGAACACCAACCATCGAGGATACGACGGAACCTACCATACACAAGTTATTTGTTAATTTTCTTGCCACGTTTATTGAATTTGAGTTAAAATATGCAGACTTTCTGGTAGAAGAAACATATTCCGTGCGAAGCAAAATGAAAATCTGATCTACTTTTCCGCCGTCCACTCGACTCAGCGCGTCGACGGCGTCCTCCGCTGACAGGAACACGCACAGCGGCCTGTTGCTCTGACAGCGAAACTGCGGCACGTGCACCCCGGACCACGTGTCCACGTGCACTGTCTTCACGTGTAGCTTGGACAGCAGCTTGCGCGCATCCTTCAACGTGCAGCCGCGTTGCAGGTTGCCGTCACGCGATGCACCGATCAGGAAGATGCACTCGACGTGCATTGCACGCGTCAGCGAGGACATGACGCCGGCGTATTGAAGCGCAGTGAAGTTGCTTTGTACACGTAGCAGGACTGACAGTATTGCAGTTATCACTGACACTGTTTGAAGATTCATGGCTTGCTAGCAAGTGATTTCAACACTTTGTTTCTTTTCGTGGTGGAACGACATCACTGCCAAGAAATATAATTTATATGAGTGAAATTGCGCGCTTTGGTCAAGACGTAGATACATAAATTAAATCAATCAATTCCATTTTAAATATTTTCTTCTACCAATATTTTATACTTACTATTATATTATACAGTCTTCAAGAATTTGATAAGTAATGTTAAAAGCAAATGAACAATACTGTGCCAGACGCGATTTTTGCACAGATAGCTTATAGATTTAAAGTGATTAGAAAATTATTTATTCAAAGAACCACTTATCAATTTTCTGAATCAAATTACATTTCTCGATCGGCAAGCTTTAAGTTAAACATAAAACATCTAAGAAAATGAGCACATTTCCACAGAGACTTAAACTTCAGATAAAATCGTAGTCTTGCACACTATTTTTGTCTTTAGCTTCCACATTACCACATAAGTTAGTTGTAATACTTCACACACGGCAAATCCCGATTACTTCCGCATTTTCTTCTCGTCTTTGCGACCTCCATTAGCTTCCTCCTCCTCGTGGACCCCCGCTGCCTTAACCTCGTCGTCTTTGCGCCCACCCCCGCCGCGCGAAGCCTGCTAAACGCCCCCACCGCCGCCTCGGCGCCGAGCACGAACACGGCCAGCGCGCTGCCAGCGCCGATGACGGCCAGTATCGGAACCACCTGGCTGAAGGTGACCTGGTTCAAGACGCTGGTCGAGGTGAGGTCGGTCTCTGGCAGCGGCCAGGCGTGCAGCATGGTGCGTTCCAGCACGCCCGAGTTCCACACGATGCGCAGTCTACGCACACAGAACGCATAACGTGGCACACAGCCTCTTGGCTGCACCTGCGCATCGACGGATTAAATATAAAGAAAATATGTTTTCTAAGCGGACAGCCGGTCAAGTGGTCGCCCGCTAGTTCTACTGAAAGTGAATGCAGCCCTTCGCCTGATCCAAACCAACCCATAGAAATTAGTACATTTGATATAAAGACCAACTGATGCCCCTTCTTGCCTCTACGCACTTCGATTACCGACTCATCGAAAATACATCTCATCTTGGGTTCAATTGTCATTACCATTCCAAGTCACAGCAAGATTCTGCTAGTTGCACCTTCCCTCAGTTGACAAAAACGACTGTAGGGATTCCACTTTGAAAAGATTTTTTAACTTGTGACGTGATCAGACTAGACTTACTTCTTGTTCAGTAACCGTTGGTAAGGGCTTCCTTTGGCCACGGCGAAGGTCAGCGAGACCGGATTGAGACTCTCTGGGATCCAGACCGTCGAGCAGTTGAAGCTCTTCAGAAAGTTGACCAAGCTCAGCTTGAGCATGAGGAACGCCGTCTTGTCGGCGCAGATTAGTGCGAGGTCCGTCGTCTCGTTGAATTTTAGCGACCGGCTGGCGTTAACATCGAAGTACGTGCTGATGAGTTTCCGAATCATCGGGCTGCTGGAATTCTGTTGCAAGACAGTTCAATCAGTTTTGATGCTTGCTAAAGATGGTGCAAAAACTTTTACTGTAATTGAGGCTATTTCAGAGGAACATAAAATTGAACTGTTTTGCCACATTAGCTTCAAGCGATATTTCTTCTCCCAATCCGGATGTTAATCTATTGATATGCCTTAAAACTAACATACAAATATCTCGATTAAGCTTAAACAGTGCATATCAATGTAATATTGTATCAACTATTTATAAACAATAGTTTTTCCACTATGAATTACAACTAAAATGCTTAAGTATTCATTTTTCACGGAAAATCTTTTCATAAGTGCAAGCAGGTTGAATGAAAACAATCAGGTTCAGGTCCTACCCGTTGTAAGACAACGGTGGCTTCCCTATCGATGGTGGCAAGCTTGTAGGTGCCTTCGTCGATGAACTCCGTGAACGAGTAGAACGGCAGCTGCAGCTTTTGGTTGGTCAGGAAGGAGATGAGCGCGGCGGAGTAGGCGGCCAGGAACACGATGGACGTGAGTCCGGCCAGCAGGAACACGATGCGCGTGGACGCTGCGCGCGGAGGGTCGTCCTGACCTGCAGCGGGCAGCGGCATGGTACACACGTCCACGTTGGTCATGTATTTATTTGTCGCAAGTTTAGTAGGTGAAGGGAGTGAGCTTCCAACATTGCGGGAACACTCTTAGGAGCGTTCTAAGAAGAATCTAAACTAACTCTTTGGCTAGACAATGATACAGTCGATGAGATCAAGTGCCAATGATTGTGATTTTTTACGAAAATAGGGAAAACAATCGAAAGAAAGGCCTACAGAGTCGAGGCATGAAGTAGGCACCTTGTTGACAGAAGAGTCCTAACACTTGCAGCAGCGAGTCAGTCACGTGACCATTTTGCTCCGTCTCGGCCTCCTTGTTGCCATGGCGACGTATCACGTGACGCACGCCGCTCAAGGTCACGCTCAGCAAGGCCACCGAGCACAATATGGCCAACCAGAGCAGCGGGGAAAACGGATCGAGGAAATCGCTCCACTCGACCACGGTGGTCTTCGGTTCCGCAATCAGCATATTGATGCTGCAAAGCATGACCGTAGTTTTTTTTATTCCATTGAAGAATAATTGTACACTTTGAAAATAATCCGAATGTGTCATACCTGCTGCGAACGAAGGGAATGAGGTAGTCTGCAGCGTGCATGCGGTAGGGAATCAGCTGGAAGCCGGCGACGGCGACATCGACCTCGCTCCGATTCAGCATCCCTACCATCCCCGACCAGGAGCCATCCGACCTTTGCCTCCCGTAGCGACCGAATTGGTCCTTGCATTCCACGAACTCGGTCCTTCGCAGGAACAACACGCATTGAAACTATGCTTACTTTCACCAAATTCCTCTTTGCTGATACTAAATATTTATTGGTATAAATAATACGTTTTTCATTTCAATTCTCAAATGGCTGAAGCTATACACAAAAACTTACTTGAAATTTAAGTTCTTCTCGAGTACAGCCCATATATTGCCAAATAGTCCGCCGAGTTGAATGCTCCCGTTCTTGTGCCTTGTCACTGTAACGCTCGAAGGATTCTGCGTTTGAGATAAATTTTAAATTAAATTAACTAAAAATAATAATGTTCTTATCGTATCTATTAAATCTTTCATGGCAGTCTGAGCTGACTCCCGGCAAGACAATATCATGATAACAGTTGTCTGATTAACTCACATCCACGGCTGTCCCTCTCAACACCAGGCCTCTCAGGTCGCTTCTTCTCTCGTAAAGATGCAGCCGACTGAAGTTGAAATGTCCAGCCGTCCACTGCCCAAAACTCTCCACAATCAACGGTCCGCCCTCGTGGGTCTTGTAAATTTCGGTGATTTTGATCACTGTGTTGCTGAATTCGGCTACCATCAGCTCGCAATCAAACGGGATGTAAATATTTTCAAACATAGTTTTGATTGAAGATGGTAAATATTGGTTCATGAAAACCAGCCATCTTGGGTGAGATGGCACCTGTAAAACCACGACAGATTAATCACGTTGGTTTGCAAATCCATTCCAATCAAGTTTGCTGGAAACTGCAGGAAACTGAAGAGTGTATCTACTGAACAATAGAAGAAATACCGTCGATGTTTTTTTACATTTTACTAGTTCTAAATCTAAATACTAAGTAAAAATATTTATAAAGGTAAAAAAATACATAAAGGTAGGTAAAGAAATATGTTGCCCACTTTTCCGCCGTCCGCTCGGCTGAGCGCGTCGACGGCGTCCTCCACGGACAGGAACACGCACAGCGGCCTGTTGCTCTGACAGCGAAACTGCGGCACGTGCACGCCGGACCACGTGTCCACGTGCACCGTCTGCACGTGTAGCATGGACAGCAGCTTGCGCGCATCCTTCAACGTGCAGCCGCGTTGCAGGTTGCCGCCACGCGATGCACCGATCAGGAAGATGCACTCGACGTGCATTGCACGCGTCAGCGAGGACACGACGCCGGCGTATTGAAGCGCAGTGAAGTTACCTTGTACACGGAGCAACGCTAACGACAGAAACGTCAAGAAAAACACAAGTTTTTTGACCATTACTGAGTTAGTTGGCTGATAATGCGCCCTTCAATACAAGGTACTTCAATCGCTGAGCTGTTGATGCTAGCTCGGCTTGCACCGTCGGACTGACTTCAAACATCATTTCAAAATCTGTGCTGAAAGCTGCGGATTTTATCGAGATTGATACATTAATATGAATGAGACACACAGAACGCGAACAGATTTGCTATCGTTGTCTGATCATTGATTGTGTTATAAATCGATGGAGCCGCTTTGAAGATTGACGAGTGTGATTTTTGTTTAATAGATCATTAAGAGTTTTCTCAGCGTTCATTGAAAATGTGCTTCAAAGTGTACTTACATGTGAATTTGAAAAAAAAAAAACGGTAAAAGAACGAATTTAAACTTATTTTATTTTAATTTGATTCAGGTATTCTCTTTCCTCGTTCATTCAGCATTTGATTTGTAACACTTCATTTTTCTCCCATTTCAAATGGCACCAGTTCTTGGTTTCAATGTTTAGTGGAGGCGCCTGGTTCTAACTGATATTATCTCGATTGATTTGAAAGCATGCTAAAAATAGGCTAGCAAAGCGCGGCCAGTACATTCAGTGAACGACTCGACGCGGTAACAAATGAAATTGGATTGCTGGAAGGAGTGTGAACTTTAACTTTTCATACAAAACCTATTCTTTGTGTGTCTATGTTCTTTGCACCATTCAATAGCACAAAGGAGTAAAAAAGTGTCAAACTTTATTGTGACTCTTGTCCCAACATTTGTCAGCATTCTGTATCAAAAGACCTGTCAAACGTCAGAGCGTTGTGTCTTACTGAACACTTTTGTGTGATTACTGCTGCCTGTTTTTCGAAAACAAAGCAACTCCATTGTCTGCTACACTATTCGTGGTATCGCGACTAAAGAAATGGCCGAATTTTTCTTCATAATTTTAAGTCCACCAGCAATTATGAAAATGTCTTTTGTACTTTAAGGTAATCATTAAATGCATAATAAAGGTCTGGATACTACAGATATTCAGAAAATGTGAGTCAGCCATACATTTATGCTCTGGCTGTCAAATGGATACCAGTGTAAAATGATGATTTTCCGGCATCGAGCTGATGAATTCTGGCTTGGTTTTGACGCTAGTGATGCCAGCAAGGCAGCGTCCGACCGTTTAAAAGTAACCACAGCTTCATCCCGACACGAATCTGGCAAAGGATGCCGGGGAATCACACTCGATAAATTATTAATTACACATTTCACCGGCTAGCGGAGGGGGTGGAAAGCGGCGGCAGGAAGAGGGTAGGGAGGCAGGAATGTTTGGCAATAGTGAGCGCTATTAGCACAATCAGCGGTGGCGATCAGCCATTAGAAGCAGTCAGTGCGAATAGCTCCAGCCACAGCCGACTCATTTAACACCGAACTCGGAGCAGATAACGCTAATAAATCTGATAAATAAACACCCCCATGCCAGCAGAGAGAACTAACTGCTGCCGGGAGGAAACGGATCCAGCGCTGACTGTTAGTTTTAATAACGAAGCGATAAAACGATAAGTTCGCCGTCAGCCACTCGCCGAACGGAAATATCTCAACGTTTTTCTCTGCTTGCCACTAATCTTTTCAGCCATTGTCTGTATTGCTTTCATTTCGCATGCGATTTCTTTCCCTTTTTCAGATTCAAGTTTTGTGCAGCACTTGAATATAATTCGAAGGAATATGCTCTCGTTTATTATTCGTGCTAGGAATATTTGCTCCAGAAAGTCCAACTTTCGTTTAAATTTAATTACATTAGTGCATAACTTCGTTAATGAAACACAATATTTCTATAAATTGTTTCAAAAGAGATGAACCAATTTTTTATCTGGTATGTTGTGGAGGTGCCGAGTTGGTTTCGGTGGAGGAGCCAAGTCTTCTTGGTCTAGGTACCAATTTACATTTTCACCAATTTGGACAACATACCTTCATCTTCGTGAAGCGTTCACCACTTTCCCGCTAGGTGGCAGCACATCGCGCGCTCAAGTCGCTAGATAATGTCGACGTAGTTCACCAGTTTGCTCACACTAGCGCTACGTGTCGGTTCCGGAACCTTCACGTAGTTCACCGATCTGCCGCTTGGAATTGAGCAACAGATTGCTGCGTGTGCCAAATTCAAAAATTTAGAACTTCCTGAATCAACGGGTTTTATTTTGTGAGATTTATAGGCAATGTTCGTTTCCTGTTGGGCAGGCACTTGTTAAAAGTGATTTTATTTGATATTTAATTAACAAAATTATATTCATTGGTGTTTTGCAGCTATCAAGCAAGGTATGTGATCAAGCCATAATGACAGCAATAGCTTTAAATATCATGTTCGATGTTAAAACAGCTTCTATACCAAATCTTCGCGGAAGCCTAAATGATCATTTCGCAATGTACGGTTGTAAATGATGAGAGGAACAAAAACGTTAATCTTGTAAGAGAGCCTCATAAGGTTGCGAGGTGATTGGCAGGCCTTTACAACGTTACCCAAGTACCACCACAATACCATTAACTTGCCAACTACAATGTTTTTTTTTCATAACCTGCAAATCAGTCAGATATGATTACCAGTTAAAAATACGATTTCTTTCGGGCTGAACCCAATGTTCATCCTAAAAATGAATCAAGAGAAACAACCCCCAACACCAACCCCGACTCATCAACCCCGAAACACACCTCCGCATGTTTCGTACCACCCCCGCGCCGCGACGAATGGCTTCACCCGTCGCCGCCGCCGCCTCCACCGCCTCCACCGCCTCCACCGCCGGCGCCGGAAGCCATATTGATTTCCTCACCGACCCCTTTCGCCACCCCCACCCCCGCACCCGCCCCCACCGCCCCCTTGCCACTGCCCCGCGCCCCAACGCCGTGCACCGCGTACACAGCGAAGGGAAACAGTGGCTTACCTCCCTTCCATTGGCTGAACCACTTGCCGAAGCAGCGAGCAATTAGGCGACACGGACAGAGACAGACTTATGCACGTCGAGAGGGTGCGAGACGGGGGTGGGAGGCAGGTGCAGTTTGAGTGTGCAAGGGTGTATCGTGCGGTCAGCTCAGGCGGGGACCGGCTCCCAATTGTGTTAAGATGATTCTATTACACGATCATTACGTTAGTTTCGATCATGATTGGATTGGCAATGACATCGCTCATTGGATTGCCTCCGGCTGTTTAAGGGTTGGGGGTGGGGGTGGCGGGTGTCTTGATGCATGGCGCAGGGTGTGGCGAGCAGGCCGTTGACGGACCGTTGTTTGTCAGGGGCTGCTGGTGCTTGTGAAGGGCACTCTCAATGATTTGGTCAGACGATTGCTTGCTTGCTGTGTGATGTTTTCGTCGTTTTGGACGTCGATCTGAGGTGCTATACATTGCCCTCCGCGTCATAATTAACGATGGGCGAGTACATTGCGAAGGGTGCAAACGTAACATCCTTGAAGTTCGCAACAAAAAAAAGCAGTCCATCAAATCTCCAAACACGTTCAACGCGTACCACATTGCAGCCACATTTGGCACCTAACCAAATTAGCAAAACTGCCTAGCCCTCAATCCAGGCGGCACTTCATCCCTTCGCATTCTCGCGTGGTTCGGGAACCTGCCGGCGTGCGCGCTGGCTCCTTGCTGCGAGGCCACCTTAAAGCCGAGCGTCCATTCGCCCGGCGTCGCGACGCTCCGTGCTTTGCGCCGGCGTCGCGACGACCAATTAGCAGGCAGCAATGGCTGCTTACGTCACGTTCCCTCGGCAACAGCAACGTGGCCGAGCACGCGTCCTGCCACGCACTGATATCATTTATAACACGTGCTGATATCACATATTGATATCACGTGCTCATAACACGTCATGACATCACGTTCTGACATTACGTTCAGGTATCACGGGTTTGGGGTTCAAATTCACTTTGAGATGATATCGAAATGTGATATCATGCGTTTCAGACAATTTGTGATGTCACAACAAAATTGCAGGTGCATTGCTGCGTTCTATTTCTAATGCAGTTCAGTTAGACCTACGAAATTAGTAGCAAAAGAGCTGCGGTTTGTGAAACACGGTTAACTCCGCCTTGAAGCAATCACAATAATTCGAAAACAGTCCACAATGCTGCTTCCTGCTCATCGAAAGAATGATTCTCGCCAGTAATTGATTGCTTCTCTATTGATTCTCGCGTGCTCCATGCATTTCCCGAGTCAACCGCGTGTTTACCATAGTTTTCCCGATTGATGGGCGCCTTTGTGCCGGACGCCGGCGGCCCGCTGTCTCTTATCTGTCCAAGTGCACACGCGGGGTGCGGCGGCGCTCAATGGGCGCCGCTCAATGGGCCCACAGCCCTCGGCCCGGCCCGACCCGGTCGGGACTTGAAAGGTCGCCGGTTCGACTCCCGAATGGCCAACTCATTACGCTGATGGATGGAAATGTCATCACGTTTCATTGGTTTCGATGCTCGTAGCCACGATGTTGTGGGGGGTAGGGTTAGGGGTGGGTGGCTTCAGCGCCTAGTACCGGCATCGGCGTGGGCGAATTCATTATCCTTGAGTTTAGCACGTTTCATTGCGGGACGTGTGTCAATCAACAGTAATACAATCATTCTTATCATGATTGAGTTGTCCATGAGATAGCAAAGTTTTCTATTTGCCTTTGACTTGCATTCGTTCTGGCATTTTGTCATTTTGCTCGTAATTTCTCAAACAATCCTATTTTGATTAAAGGACATGTTAACGACATAATATTAAGCGAATGCAAAACCTGATAGCGGGCAATATTATAGTTTTATCCAGAGTACCTAATGCTGTGACACAAAGCAGCAATGGCTAAAAAAGCAAACACAATTTCGTGCTGCTCATTTCGTTATCATCAACTAAATCAGAGGCAGCTCTAATTGGATGTGCTTCTCATTCCAGCGCCGACCATTGTGCGCGCATGCAATTAACGCAAATTAGTTTCACTGTAATTTGCAAAGCGACTAGCACTTTTCCAGTATTAACGAACGCTATAGAGAATTCACAGTACAGTACGGTGCACGTCACAGCGCAGTGTATTACGTCTACCTATCTATCCGTTCATAAAACCGTCGCTTTTGCACCCAGCTCTGGCATTGTGCGCGGACTGAAATGTTATCAGGGCGCAGGGCGCAGGGCGCAGGGCGTAGGGCGCAGGGCGTAGGGCGTAGGGCGCAGGGCGCAGCGGCGCAGCAGCGAGTCGCGGAAAGCTATCTGCTTCGCTCTCTCCCCAGCGCTGTAAGCTCTCTGTGCGACGGGGTATGGGTCATATCCGGCAAATGATGCCGAGTTTAGCCTGTGGAAAGGCTGCGATATCCGGGAAAAATTCTTTTCGATCTCTTTAAAAATTTTATTTTAAATTCCCATGTGTCAAAACTGCCAATACCCATAAGCACCATTGTTCTCGATTTGTGATCTTGATTCTACATACATGGGTAAATATTCCTTGAGACGATTAGATTAGATTTTCCCATATGAGGGTTGAGTTAACTTTTATTATTTTTTCCTGAGTCGCGAAGCATACAATTTTTCGTTTGTGCCTTGTTTCTTCACTGGCAGTGATTCCTGTCGACTGCTCTCTCTGATATATATCAAGCCTCTCACTCTAAACTCTGCTCTGCCCTAATTACAATACTCGAGCACTGATGTGTGTGCTTGTGTGTGTATGCGTGTGTGTGTGTGTGTGTGTGTGTGATCAGAGTGTGGTCCATGCAAGCTCTGCGTGCTCTGGCGCGATGTATGGTACGATAATTACATGTCTGCAGCGAGCAATCAGCAGCAGCAGCAGCAGCAGCAGCAGCAGCAACGAGCTATAAGGCAGGGTGAGCGTGCATGGGACCGATGTCAATGTTGGTGGAATGAACTGCTACGGCTGTTTTTGATGTGGTGGTTTGCGGAGGCCCAACTCCAACTCCACCCCCGTCTCCACATCATCAACACCCCCCGTCGTCCACCCCCGCCCCCGCCGCGTCGACATCCGGGGTGCTCACCCTACCTCGAACAAGAACGGGTTATCGATTCGCCGAACGACGCCACAGCGCGCGCCACTGGCGACCGCCGGATTTCCTCGCTGTTTTAACCCGAACTTATTCTCGAATCAAATGGGTTTTACGATTTTGGTATAGGTTTTGGTTTGATTCTGTTTTCTTTGCTCTCCGGTATTTAGTTTTTGGTGATAGTGGCACATAAAATATCAATTTAGAGTATTTTCTTCATATTTCAAAAGTATTTGCTTTATTTTTCCATCTAGGTATAGTAAATTTATTGAACAAACTGAATTTTTTGCACTTTTTCACAATGTGTACTTGTGTACTTTAACATGGCAGGGGATTTTCTTCAATTTTAAATTCTAATTAATAAATATTACATTTTCCGTTCAGTGAGCTCGTACAACGATTCGCTGTGGACTTAAAAAAACAACCGTTGAGTTTTCCACTGAACGCTAGGCGCACGACGAAGCCTGTCAAACGCCCTCCCTTTGACGGAGCGGTGACTCTTTGTCCGACGTCGACGCGAATCTAGGACGGTCATAGCTCTGCGAAACACTCAAAGGCAGAGCGTAATTATCCCAATTAGACTCACCGAGCGCGAAAAGTCCCTTCGCGGGACGTTACCTGCCACCTTTGCATTTCCCATCGAGCGTTGTTGGACTTTACGCAGCTGTTTGCTTAGCTCTAGCTGCATTTGAGCACGACGACATCCCAGCAAACACTCGTTGTAAAACGTACTATGGATTTTTATAATGCACAAACAATTTTAAATACACATTTTTAGTTTCAATAACAACTATGAAACTGGGTTATTGAATGCTAAACAAGCAAACATCAACTTTTCCCGTCATTTCACAATGTTGCCTGCTTTATCAAGGTTGAAAAATCAAGTCCACGATTGAGCCTAAAAACAAATGAACCACTACAATTGCCTAAGCCCACTCTAAAAACGCCAAAATAATAAACCCATAACTAATATTTGACCCTGATTTCCAAAATTAAAAACCAAAAAAAGTATTTGACTCTGACTCAGACCTTCCTTGACCATCTGTTTCCAACCTGCTTATATCTAATTCCTCCCTTTCTTCTGCCTCAAACTCTTTCAAAAGGTTGCTTTTATATCTATGGTTTGGTTATATCATTCTGTGTTTCTGTTTTTTGAAAACCATCATTCCTTTAAAAATTATAATTTTATTTCAAGTATCATAATTGACGATTTGGTACGGACACGAGTCGTACAAAATTCAAATAATATCTGGTCTTCAAATCTAGAGAAAATCCACAACTTTTAATATTCAGCCTGTAACATGCAAATAGGAAGTCGAACAAGAAACAACAGATCAACTCCAGTAACCTAATTCCGCACAAGAAAGGAACCAATTACGAAGGTGAAGAGCCAAACCATGCCTAATAGTCGACCGAGGGGAAATCACACAATATTATAACACGCTCAAACACTTGTGTCTGGCTGACAATGGGGAAAACAAAAGGCCAGCCTGCAAAACCACTTGAAAAGCACTCATTGTCCGCCACTAATATCATCACAAACACTGCCATTATCTCCTTCGCATTGGCAAACGCAGAGACTTCTTGCACAAGTTCAATAGCATGCACACGGCAACGGCATCACGTGGCAATACCGCCACTCATTGTTGATCCATTACCGTATCGCGGCGTGCATTACTAACAATAACAAAATAATAATCAAGCTCCAGCCGCTAACAGGCAGTGATGGACATTGCGTCGAGCCAGCCATTGTTATCAGTTTTCTGTGTGTGTGTGTGTGTGTGTTTATGATATCGCGTCCGACCGCCTCGGTACCACGTTATTTGCACGCGGCTATTAACCGAGGTGCACGCGGTTTGTTGCATGGTTCGCTTTTCTCCGATTCAGTTTCGTGCGGCTGGTGCT
Organism: Nemurella pictetii; assembly: GCA_921293315.2. NCBI lineage: Eukaryota > Metazoa > Arthropoda > Insecta > Plecoptera > Nemouridae > Nemurella > Nemurella pictetii. The sequence goes on from OV121115.1 coordinate 32,834,786, forward strand.
AGCATGTGGAGGCTTGTGTCTGTGTGTGCACGGATCGGTGCGTCGTCGGTGCGTCGTTCAGCGTGACCGTCTTCGGCGGCGGCGGCGGTGGGCAGTGCATGCCTTGTGTTCGGCCTACGAAGGTGGGTTGTGTTCTGGACTGATGTTCCCTAGAGATGCGAGGTAAATCGGGTTCGAGGATTCTGTAAGGCGCATTGGTTGTTTGAGACATCTTTCAATATTAGAAGACATTTTTTGCACTATAACCTGCTGCCAATCACTGCTCAGTGCTCAATCTGCATGTACTGCGGAATGCAGATTGCCGAAGCCACTGACTCATGTTCGAAAGTATCGTCAATAATATCTATCTAGTAACAGTTGAATTGAAAGTGAATCAGAAGGATACAACTCACATTTAGATGTAGTACCTACAACATCCACGTTTAATTTCTCTAGCTAAATTGTACATGACCCAGGTGAATGCAACCACGCAATTTCCCACCAACGTCCGTCCTGAAATTGACCGTTTTACGATCAACATATTTATCGTCATGGTTACCTTGTGCCACATTCAGTTTTACCTGTCCGCGGCCCCCTACTGTAGAACACCCTTATTTTCTCACCTCGCCAACAGCGCTCGGCAAGGCTGGCTGCTACAATCACTCTCGTCCGCTCTTGATTCATTACGCTGGCAAATGACAAAGCCGGCGGACTCGGACGTCTTTGAGTGATGTCTTCCCGTGACACGACGCCACCCTCGCCGGGCAGGCCGGGTGTGAAATGGGAGGGTCGCCCCGCGGACCCCCAAAGCGTCGTAACTCGCTCGGGCGATCGACAAGCGCAACGGCTCAGGTGAGCTGGCTGTCAAAAAGGTGCCCGTGACTGATTATAACGCGGTCGTAAACGTGCACACTGCCTGCTCGCCGACTCTGCATGTCGGACTTGTTATTGACTCCACGCGAAACGGACACCTGCCTCTGAGAAGGTGGTGCACATTTTCTCCGTGCAGCCGATTGTTTCCCTTGGGATTTCTTTCAAAAAACAACCAGCCTTTTGGCTTTCAGCGGAGGTAGTTTCTCGTTTTGTATAAATTATCTGTGTGGCTCTGCTCGAGCACCTGAAGGTCGTATTTCAAGAGATGTCCCGCGAACGAGTCATTAAATGTGTCTTGGATTTCGATGACAATAGGATTGGAGCATCGCCAAGGTACACTTTGCTCACAGCTAAAAGTTTTAAAATAAAGCTGAGATGTTACCTAGCATGGGATAATTTGGCATCTCAAAGCTAATAGTTTCACGCCCCGATGGTGAAGCAGTGCTGCTTGCAATGTTCAATCTCATCCTCAAGATTCCGTAACAAACGAACATCGTTCGTTTTTTAAACCTTTACAATTAGAAGAAGTCTGATCAAAGACATAGCAAGCAGCATTAGTTTTGTGCCAGCAAGACCGATCTACCCCGTGGTGAGCAGCGTCCATTGATAAACAGAGGCTGCGGTGCATCAATCACACGATGACGCGGCCATCGCCCGTTGATCGAGCAAGTGTCTGTTTGGCCGACATCGCGGTGCATTCTTCGCATTCTTCGGCGCAGGGCGTCGGAATGCACCCGGCGTCGCGACGGCCCGTCGCCCGGTTCGCTCACGAGACATTTATTTTGTAATCTAGGCTGTGTTTTAGGGGATGATGGCTTTGCAGCAGCCCAATTGTCTTTCCAGGGAAAGTCCTTGGGCGTAACTTTCTGGCAGATAACTAAACGCGATTATGTATTCTCGTTTAAAAGTAGCAAGATGGGTTTTGGCGTGTAAATATTAAAAAAATATCGAAGAATTTACCATGCATAATAATAACACATAATTATATGAATAACACATGGTGTAAAAACCAATATATAAATCCTAAGCCCACACAACTAATTCCCTCTGAACCGCGGCACCAAATCGAAATGCCAATTCCGAGACCCCCTACCGCCGTTTGTCATTGTCAGCCAAATAGCTCGATCTTCTACCTTCGAGGTTGAACCTCCACGACACATGACAGTCTCACCTTCCCCCCCCCCCCCCCCCCCCCTCCCACGCCGTCACCCCTAGCCAAATCCCATACACACACTCACCGTGTTCATTCATCGCGATTTCATTCATGTCAAAAGTAACCCCCGCACCCCGCCGCCCCCGCCGCCCCCGCCGCCCCGCGCACCCTAAACGCGGTCACAATGGAACGCGAAACGCGCATAATGTGTTTCCTGGCATTTTCTTCGAGGTGACTTTTTCATTGAGTTCTGCTCGGGGTCGGCGACGACGACGACAGCGACGACGACGACGACACTGGAGACCGAGGTATCGGAGGTAGCGTAGGAAGCACCTGGCCCGGTCGCACCGTGGTTCATCGAAGGTGGCGAGGTGGTCGAGGAATCGACGCTACGAGGCGACCTCGGGACCTCCAAGTGGCAGGGGTGGAGGCGTCATGCTGCGAGTCAGCCGTGACTTATGATGGACCTCGTTGGCGAGTGATGTTCTGTAGACTTTGTGGCTCGGATGATTTGTCTTTTTTTTTTTTGGTCTGGTTTGCGCGTCGTGGGGTCTATGGATGTAACTCGGTTGGGAGATTTGGTGTTTTTGGTATGTTGAGGTGGGTTTCATCTTGTAAAGGTAGAGATATTCTGGGGTCAGATGTTTAGTAGAGTGGAAGATAACATGACGATTCCTCATAATGCGATTTTTAAACGTGATTAAAAAAAAAAAAAATCTAATGATAAGTTGAAAATATCATTTCGAATAGAAGCCATTGATCCATGCTTCTTTGATGATGACAAAGATGACAAGTTGTTTAGTTTCAGATATCTGTAAATGGAACGAGTTTGCCTGCATTTTGTCTACTGTTTTCTTGTGAAGTTCGACCATGTCCCATGGGCCGAACATTGCCGATTGCTAGCAAATGAGATTGATGCGTGCTTTCGGCCGATGAAGCACCGATAGGACCACACCCGACCCGACATCAATGTCATCGAATTGTGGCGGGAGTCTGCCTCCCCCACCCCACGAAGGGCTCCAGCACGCGATCAAATGCCTCCAGGACGTGGAGGTGCCGGCTTCCCACAGACTTTCTCCACAACTGCAAACGAGATACATTCCATCGTGTTTAGTTTGCTTTTTTAACGCATTTTTTATTTCCAATGTCCCAAATCAGTTTAACTTTTAATCGTAAATTGTTTGGAAGCTTTTTATTTTATCATTGTGCTTATGTTTCATTTGTTCTCAACCTTATTAACTTCTATATGAAATTTCACTACAAGGGTGTCGTATCAATGCGAAGAGTAGTATTTGAAAAAAACGCTTATAATAAATGTTGTGACACTAAAAAATCTTTTGGATTGTACATCCAGCTAATTCCCTAAAAACTTCTCTCCAGCGTGCGAAACATCTCGTGGTGACGCACGCAGATATCACGCTACAGTCGAGTGATTTAGAGCAGCATCCAATATCTGCTCCTGCAATAAGCCAGCCCCGACAAATTGTTCGTTTTTCCCGGCCAATAACAATAAATATCGCGTCTCGCCGCCGGTCGCCGCTCGAAATGAACTGTTGTTTTTAACGGTCAGCGATGCACATTTCCCACGGACAGCGAGCTTCAAGGGGCACACAATTTCCCGGTTGCCAACTGATTTATTTGCAGGCCGCTTCATTTGGATACAACAAGTAAAGCGGAGGCCGGGATTAATTGCATCGCTCGCTGGTTGCTGATTCAGAGAGCAAGGGTAATCTATTCGAACAGAGATATTAACGAGTGTGTTTATCTGTTGTTTCAGGAGCAACTGGCTTTCGGAGTTTGGATTAACATGCGTGTGGATTACCTGCAGCCGAAATGCGTGTGGATTATTGGAGAGTTGTGGATGGCGCACTGGCAACGCAACCTTCCTGGCATACGCTCTGGTAAGTTTATTGCCATGTTATTCCGTTCTAATGCGCAATTAACGAAAATAAGCAGTTAGTTTCATTAGGCAAATGATAGATCTATTGATGATAAATGCCGGTTGATGAAGCTAAGTGCAATAGACGCATATGATAACAAATCGGATACTACGGTGAGTCGATGCGGTTCGGTACCAAAATTACCTCACGATACGGGTGGTTTTACCTCCAATCAAACGCATTATTTATTGTTGTTAATTAATAATGACCACCATGTCACAAAACAATGTCTTCGTTCGTTGATCATGCAGTCACATGCATCGCGAGATCCGAATCCAGGGCAACTGCCACGAATTCACTCGAGGATTGAAGATTTTCCTCAACGGTTTCCGGCCAGGAGGTTGCTCCGAGCGTGCTGAACACACTTTCTAACAAGTCTCCGTCGGCACTCGACCCTCCCCCGAGACTTCCAGAATTCCCCCGAACGGTGCTCATAACGACTCCCATGTCCACATCATCCAAAGCTTCTTTCACTCCCTCGATGATTGGCCACATCCATTCTGCGCACATCAGGAAAGCCGAGCCGATGGCTTCAAGTTAAGCGATGGTGCGCTCTGTTAAGATACAGATGGATGACCATTGTTTTACGTAATTTCGCCTTTAAAATTGCCACATCTCTATAGAGTTGGACCTATGGCTCTAACTGATTTACATGGCGCAATGCATAGGCCAGCAATCGGGCTGAAGATACTCATGCGTCAGGATGCAGGACGAAGGGCGCTTTAGTCCTTTAGCTGGACGTTCGCCGAGTGAGCAGGAGTGCCAAGGATGTCCAGCCAGTCTCGCCTGCTAGAGTTTCGGTGCAGAAAGATTTGCTTGCATCGGATGAGATTTCATAGAAGATTCAATGGGTTCAAGTCGTAGAAACAAGGAATTTGTCATCAACGCGCAATCTGAGGTTTGCAGTAAACTTTTCATATCAAATCCTATGCTTGGTATGAAAATAGTCAGAGGAAATAGATAAGGTTGAAAATCAAGCTGTTTTTTATGCGCGCTATGAATCGAGGTTTAACTTAGTTGGTTTTTGATAAAAAGAACTTCTCTGTCCATGAAAGATGTGTTAGGCAGTATCAATCTCGCGTGGTTAGCAACGCTAGCTGATTCTTGTTGCTATGTCGATGCCGGGAAGTGACAGCCTGTGACTCTGACAGCGTCGCAAACTCGGTCCGGCTGGTCACCCATGGCAACAACCATCTTCTACGTCGCCGTCGCAGCATAAAGACGCTGCTGGCAGCCCGCTCAATGGCCGGCAGCCCGCTGATTGAAGAAAGTGCCCGGACAAAGGAAGCAGGATTATGAAGGACCTGTCGTCCTCGCGACGTCCTGCCGGCTTGTCACCCTTCATTTCAGCTAGGGTGCCTGGACGACCGCTGGTTTCGGTGCAATACTCTGGCTCAGGGCATCATAGGCATCGTTTGCTGCCAATTGATGGGTGTTTGTTCACTAGTCAGGAGTCTTCGTTTCGATATCTGTTAACTGAAATACTTCTTTTTAGAAGCAAACCAAATTAAGTTCTCGTGGTATTTGCGTTATTTGTCCGGTCTTGTGCTGGCTGCCGGGATATCAGCGGTGTTCTAGGCGTCTAAAGGCACGGCTTCGGGGACTTTAGGGACATCGCATCGCACGTAGCGGGCGGCTTTTCTGACCACGTTGGCAGCGGCTCGGGCTGAATTAAGAGCTCTTCCTTTTCACAGCCCGAGCGCCCCGTCAAAGAAGCGCTGGTAATTAACTTTGCGACGAGTTTCAAAACCCAGGTACGTCCGGCACTGGACGGGATTAGCTGCTGCCTGAGCCGGCAAGTTTGGATTTGATCTTGCGATGGTGATATTTGTCGTTGTCAAAGTTTTCAGTGGCGCGGCTATCGAAGAGAGTCTCGGTATTGCTTCAAGTCTGGAAGTTATCCAAGTATCGCAAGAATAAGTTGGGATTGCTGGGCTTTAGATCAAGGCGGAAACAAACACTAAGTTAATATTTTAAATTAAATTATCTCGTAAATATTTCTTTAGTAAGGACATTAAAATCTTCAAAGTATATACTACTACTATATAAATATGATGAGAATTTATAAATTTAAAATGGAATACCATGTTTAACTGCCAGATCCAGGACGCAATACATTATTTAAAGTGCAAAATGTACGTCACTTTACATGAAATACAAATCCTGTACAAGCCGACTCTGCAATCTGGATTAAAAACGTTGCGAAGAGCCTCCAAATCACTCATTTTGACAGTTTTTTCTCTCACAAAAGCCCCGAAGCGCTTCGCCGGCAGTTCCCGCTCCATCCGCGCACACACTGGAGCGCTGCACGGCAGTTAGCATCGGAATTAATGACAATTACTCGCTCTAGGCAACGACACAGTTCATTTTTGATCGTGCAGCCAGCCACTTGGCACTCCGCACTCCTACTGCAGCGGCAGCGCTCTCCACTGCTAACGAACCACGTGCAGTTCACGCTTTTCTTCCTCCACCTTCCACTTTCCACTCTCAACCGTCCACTTTCCACCTCACAAACATGCGTCGCTTTCTTCTGGCCGCTAAAGGAATGCACACAAAAATGTACACGAATCTCATTGGCACTGTCAGCTTAGAAAAAGATCAAGCCAGCTCGCATAATATTGTGTGGCATTCACAAACATGCACGGAGCATATAATTAGAAATCGCGGGCAAGGGCGTAGAATTAGTCCCCGGCGCCGGTTCTCTCAGTTTGCTGGCGGTCGTTAGGGGTAGCCCCGGAGGTTGGCGGAGTGAAGTCTTTCCCCCCCCCCCCCCCCCACGAGGCTCGGGGTGCAGAAAGTGGCGAGATGGAAGTCGCGAACGAGGCGTGGATGGCGCGAGAGCCCCGCTAATTGGACTCTTGAGCATCGAGAGAGTGCCCCCCACGCCCAGCACCACCCTCCACCCCCCGCCCACCGGGGGTGTATCACATACGTCGAAACTCATTAGCCGCAACTACAAGCTGTCCGCTCTAAGCATGCCGCTGGGTATTTGCATGTTCGCTTGCAAATCATGGAATTAACAGCGACTTATTCGTGATGTTCTTTTCCCTGATTGGGATCATTTTCATACTAGCAGACTGAATCGTTATCGAGAAGGAGATGGTAAATTTTCATTCAATAGGCCGAAAATAAGGAATTTGGCTAAAATTTTGAAAAGATATTCACTCTTGGTGTCATTCTTTGTATCTCGGATGATTTTATAGCGATCAGAACGTTCATTTTTCTACGGACAGTAAGAGTTGGGCTATGAAGGGAATGTATCATAACATGTTATGTTTAAGTTTCGCTTAGGTACTTGCCATTCATTATATTATAATCAAAAGACTCGTACGTTATTAAGGCAGCTTTTAAAACGCAGTCTGTAGCCGTCGACGCTACACCGTGCGAACAGCCACCCTGTGCTTGCCAAGGATGATCAAATCAAATGACGAGCCCTCCATTGCTCGCCTCGAGATGGCTCGAGATGGCTCAAGATGGCTCGAGCTCACCACACACTCGACCAGCGCGTACCACTCGCCATTTCCACCGCTAACGACGAGTAGCTCTTTAATTAGGACCGCAGAGTTGGCGTTATGCGGCGCGCCCTCGCTCTGCGGGGATGGGGGATGGGGGTGCAGGCAGTCTGCTAGGGGCAGCTCCTTTGATGGCCCCGGGTTTTTACCGGAGTGTTTTGGGATTAATTCAACGAAGAAACACGTTGCAGTTGAGATGTCGGCGTATTTTGGGCGGGCGTCGCTCCGTTTGGGGGTTGATGAGATGAATGACGCTAATAGTTTGCTAGGGTGGGGGTTGATTCGGACATGCCAAGTTTGCATGTGAATTCATGCAAATTCTGGAGTTGAGTATCACAGAGCCGGAATCAGAGAAGTCCACAACTTAATTCGACTTCCAGGTTCCATCGAAATACCCACTTTTGTTCAAATCATGATTACGGTATGCGCTATAATTTATAAAGCCGTAGAATCAACCTATAGATTTAGAATTAAGTATACCAATATATCCACGCCCGGTTATTTGCAGTAAAATTAGTCACATCCAAAATATATTATCAACAAATGACGCCATAAATCAAACGTGCTGTGTAATAAATAACGCGGGGAAACAAAATGGAACGCTTTCAAGTGACGAGCCAGCGCGACGTTCCGCCGCCCGTGCCTACTGCCTAGCATCGCCACGAGGGCGGCGGGAGCGTTCCCAGCTCGTACATATCGCATGGTACACTTGCTTCTCTCTTAATTAATCTACTCGCTAGTCGCTGCTAGGTGGCGGCCGCGGGGCGTTGGGGGTGCGGTGGGGTGGGGGCAGGTCACGTGTCTCATCAATCCACGTCATTACTTTGCACATCTTTTGTCCCACGTGTGCTGGCGATAGCTAGGTGAGCGAGCAGCGAGCAGCGAGCAAAACCCACGCTAGTTGCTGTTTGGAGGGCTGTCGAGGGCAGGGAGAGGTCGGACCGGAGCTGGACGCCATGTTTCGCACTATGCGATGCTGAAAAGAATGCGTGGCAAAATGCAGGAATCTAAGTCCGGCAGAAGCTGGAATTCTTTCTTCTTGAAAGTATTCCATGCAGTAATAAAAATCTCATGCGGATATGGAGAGGGTTCGGTTTTGCTCTGATGGGACGCGTTTGTGATCCTAAAAAGGACCTTGACGAATGTCGACGTTTCGTCCACGTTGGCGTGGACATCTTCTGAACTACTCCGCCTTACCATCTAAGACATAATTATCTGTTGAGCTGATGTCTCGTTCTTGTGCAAGCAAATAAGTTTGAAGAATTGTTATGTTAAACAATGTTTGAAATAGTAACCATAGTCGGCCACTCTCCGGCTATCAAAACTCTCTCTATCTCTACGCATCTCTTTCTCTGTCCCTCGTTCTCCCTCGCTCTCTCTGTGCTGATATTTATTACTTTGCACCCTGGGCTGAGCATAATGGCCGGGAATTATTTCTCGCTGGTTGGTTTATTATGAAATATTTCAACATCATCTCGCTCCCCCCTCCCCGCGCCCCCCGCCACCAACCCCTCGCCGTTCTACCCTACATCCTATGACGGAAAATTAGTCTAATGATCGCCTGGATATGTTGACTTTTTGTAAAAGCAGACACATTATTTTTATCTTCGCGCGTGAACCGGCGGAAGATTGATGTCGATGCGCAGTGCGCAGTTTTTTTTTCCGCGACGCCGTGTGTTTGTTTTTCCATTGTTTCCCGCGCGGATCGCCGGCGTCGCGACGCTGCCGATGCCTGCTGATTGGACGTCGCGACGCCGCGGCTAATTTGCATCGCGGCGTGCGTTCGCCATTTTTACGCGTGGTGCACGCGCTTTTGTTTCCGGTTCCGGGTTCAGGACACGCAGTAAGCACGGTGCGTCGTTTCGGGGAAATAACGATGGTTTTTTATTCGAGTTTCCCATGACAAGCGTTCCCCGAGCTCGGTTGCTTTCAAATCAAAAGTACGCCCTTCCTCCTGCAAGCATGGATTTCACAGTGAATACCAGCAGCGCGTAATGTTCTTGGTCTGATCAAATCCTAGCCCAGTCTTCCTCACTCGAAATTGCAAGTTTAATCAGGACGAGCTTCACTGAAGGATATTCTCCTTCTGCATCCGCAACATGCTATCGTTTTTTTCTCGTTTCAATTTCATTTTCACGTATTTAAATTTATTAAAAACAATTTCCCGTTCAGTTTTCCGAACCTGTGTTTTTGCAGGCGCTACACAATGTCCCTATCATATCAATGCCACGCTCTGTTTTGTGTTTTTAACTTGCAAGTAAGAAAGCAAATTTAAGGAAAACGAGTTTTCTTTTCGACTGAAAGCCCCCAGGAAAAGCGAGAGTTTTGTTCATCAGCATTCAGCCCGCAAACAACCGCTCACACACTCGCTCTGCTCGGAGACGCGGAGAGACAGACAGAGAGAGACGTCGGGGGAGAGAGCCAGAGGGAGCGAGAGAGCGAATTGTAATTTGGGAAATGGATTCAAAGCCTGTCGCGCGACACGAAGGAAACTTTCTCGAGAAAATCCTCGCGTTTCCCCAGGAGAAAATAAACCAAATTCTAAACCAGTGGCACGCGTTTCCAGATTCGATAAGAAAATTTCCGTTAACAGACCCTGGCCCGTTGGCAACAGCCTCGCAGCGAGCTTGACGTCCCCTACTGGCGGGCGACGTTCATGTCCCAGTCCTCGGCAGAGTCTCCTTGCTTCCCGCACGGCCGCTGAGAGACTACAGCGTCGGGGGCGGTGGTGGGGGCGGGGGGGGGGTCTTCGGGCACTGTTGCTGTCTCCCTCATTCGCTCTCTTGACAGCTTCACAAGTTTCTGCAAGTCGTTAATTAATTCTGTAAAGTAACAGTCGCTGGAATTTCCCTCTCTGTCTCGCGCTGAACGCGAATGTCGTCCCGGTTTTAACCCCACCCCACCCACCCCCCCCCCCCCCCCCCTCCAGCAGCCCACCCCAGCAGGCGCGCACCGGGCGCCCCCGGCGTCGGGAAACTCGATGGCGGGGGGTTGCGAATAGCGTCGCATGCCGAAGGGCGCCGCGACGCTGGGAGGGAACGACGTAAGCTTCATGGCCGTCGGAGTGGATTTTATGTGCTGCTAAGTTGTAGCTCAGGACTTCCTTCGGGGAACGGAACGCCACTCGGCAGATTATTGGGGTATAATTATGCGTTTTGTTAAGAAACTTAGCTCCTTGTAGATATTATTTCCGCTGCGGAATGCTTTGAAATTAATTGCGGTAAGACGTACTTTGCTCGGCTTATTCTATTGGAGGTGGAGGCGCCGGGTTTACCCACTTGAATCTATCGTGCTGTGACGTTGAAGCTTGCCTATCGCTCTTACAAGTGTGCAGCACCAAATTTTAAAAGAACTCGTTTCTAACAAAAGAACAATATTTTTATGACTTCCAAGAAACTGTACGACGCTGAAAAATCTGACTAGCAACACAAAGATGACGTTCTCGCCCCCGCCGCACATTTCAGAGCGTCGACTTCAACGAATGAAATCTTGCGAGCGCGGAGGCTTAGCGGCGACGTTCAAGCAGATAGATCAAGCAGTCCAATGGCAGCCGCTCAGGGTTTTTAATCCCGGCTTAAGCTCCGGATGAAATCGAGCCCCGAGTCAATCAGCGTTAACAGCCGACGACTCGGATCGCAGTCGTGTAAGCCGTGCTCGCCGGCGGTGAGGGGTGCGGGGGGCGGGGAGGAGGGGGGAGGTTTCGGGGTTTGGGCAGGAAGGTGGGGTGCGCGGGGATCTTATCAGTCGCATAAAACACAAGCCGGGACGCCGTGTTTCTGACAATACCACGTGACAAGACCGGGGGGTGGGACGAGGGCGAACGCGGGGAGAAAGAGACGACTGCAATTGCCTTCCCTAACAAAGAAGCTAATCCGTTCGAGGGCGTGTTTTATATCCTTTAATATCCTCGGACCGCAGCTTTATTGCTGCTCCACTCGACGCGCAGGGAAGCTTGCTGGAAAACCCCGGCGCTAGTGGGGTGGAAAATGATTGCTAATTCCCTGCGCTGCGACTCTTGTAACGCGTGGAACGACGCCGACGCTTCCTCCTGCGAGGACACGGTGACGCTGGAAGACGGCCGGCCGCCGGTGGTCGCCGCACGTCTGTATTCCACCGCAATCCGCCGATATTTATCCGCGCGAAAAAAATATCATAACGCGACCTCAATCTGCGCATGAGCTAGCCAAAGAAATACAACCCCCACCCCCTCGTCGCCCGCCCCCTGCACCTTGTTTGTGTATTGAGTGCTGATCACTTTCCCCCATTCCCATTCATCAAGCTCCTTTCTTCGGCGCCGTCCTCTCGCTCGCGCTCTCTTCCCCGTGCGCGCCTCCAGGGTTCCTGGTCAATGAGTGTTTATGAACGTCGACCTCTGAACGCACTCCACACAAACTATTATACAGATTTTAGGCAAAGCCGGGGAGTTAGCAGACGCCGGGGCGACGGGAAGCGGGGACGGGGTGGCGGGGCGGCGGGGGCGATATTCAAGCAAAGTCTGGAGCAGCTTTCAATGCTGTTGTGATTATATTGAGAAGATAGCGTAGAACGGCGTCGAGCAAGAATGAAAGGACACATAACGAATGCGGGAGCGCGAGCAAGAGGGCACGATTTCTCCGTGCTCAGGCTGCCTCTGCCGCCGCCACCGCCGCCGCTGCTGCTGCCTTTATCCCCGTTCTCCTTTTGTACTTGGCTCACACAAAAATGTGGAGATATAACCCATTACTTCGGTAAAAGGAGACTACATTCTATGGATATAGACGTATGGCGCTTTGCGTCTGCCGTTCAGTCGAATCGGACGCGTCGATCGGGGAGCACAAATCAGTGGCCGGGTGTGTCGATGGCGTCGGTGTCGTCGCTGACTGGTTGGGGGCGTTTAGCGGGCTTGGTGCGTCACAGATGTAGTGGACGTCGCCGATCGCGGAGTAAAAAACACCCGATGGAGTGGCAGGGTGGGTCGGAGACGACGGTGTCTTCGTTGACCAGAGAGGGGCGTTTAGTGGGCTTGTTATGTCGTGGAGGTCGCCGTCGAGACGCCTGCAGAGAGTGAAGGGTGCGTGTGGCGGTCGCTGATGAGACTGTGTGAGATGTGCTGACAGGTGCGTGTCACGTGGCCGCGAGACGTTTTGGTGGAGCGGGGAACGTCACACAGGGGGTTACGTGTGTTCAAGGCCAACGGACGTCTGCCGACTGATGGCTCTGCTCGGCGTGACTCGTGGGAATTGGAATGGAATTGGGAAAATAAGCGTTCGAAATGGAATTGTGAACAGTGGTTGCCCTCGAGATGGAGAGTGAAAACTGAGTGGGTTTTACTGAGTCCGTGTATCTGAGTGTGAAAAATAATGGTGCGACGGTGAAGATGTCAAAGAAAATGGGAGCGACATAAGAATACACATGCACCTTTCCAAGTTTTATAGGCATCATTGTTCAAGAGTTTATGTCGTGAGATATGCTCCACGTACGAATGAAACAAATAAAAATATTTAGCACTACATTGGTGCCTTTGGTGGGATTTATTTATAAATATATCAAGACCTAGCTTCTCACACTAATCGTTCTATAACTCTCGAAGCGATCAAAGTGAAACCATCCAGTCTGGCTGTCAACAAACCAGCGACCGTATCGAGCGTGGAAAACAAACGAAGACGTTGAACGGAACGACGCCATATTGTTCGACGAGCTCCCAAGTGGTTGCTAATAGTTCCGCAATCTGCAACAGCTGCTACTCGGTGCTCGCCGTGACGCGTGTTTGCTCGCATCGCCGCGTGCAGCGCTCGCCGCACGGCGACATATTGATTCCACGCACGCATCATTTGCCCGCCGCGGGCGCCGTGCCAGCGTTCGCCTCGCCAGCCGACGCACTGTTCGATGTTGCTCATCAAATTATCGGGATTTAATAATGTGTGCAGCTGCTCGTGCTGTGCGTCGACGCCTGTATCGGCAATCGATGTAATTTTCCGGGCAATTTGGTTAAGCGGCATCGTTTGGCTTCGCTTCTCTTGCGATTTGCAGGAACAGGCCAATCATGTGATCGGCTGTGTGGAAATTATGTGTGCCTGCTGAAGTTGTAGCCTCGTTGTAAATTTCCTTGTGAAACAATGCGTCTCAGGCACTGAAAACAACAAAGAGTAAAATGTCCATCTTTTTTCGCAAAACTTTCTCGCCTATTACGTTGCGAGGTAGCATGGAGACTGAATTGTGCGGACCTGAATATATTATAATAACTCTTGCACAGTTTGACGGTGATACAAAGAAGCGTCTCAGCTGGCGATAAAGACACCGTGTCCAGCTAGCCTCCAGTTCACGGCTACGCACGGGGTACGCGTGTTACGCAACACCGAGCAACCGGCTCAGTCTCACTCCCCGATCAAGTCCGCCTCCCCAATCGTTTCACCAGCCGCGTTTCATCTCAATCATCATCACCCTTCACTCTCGTAAATAATTCAATCACGGCTCAAATTGAAAACGTAAATTAAACTGTTGGGTAGTGTGTAGTTAATCAAGTGTAGTTTCCCCTCGAGTCTATTAGACTACCAAATGAGGCGAGCGTCGCCGTCGCGGCGTCGGCGACGTCGGCGTCGGCCGCCGGTGGTCGTGGTGGATGGAGGCGCGACGCGATGATTGCGAGGGCTGGTTGCTCGGACCTGGGGGAAGGCGTTGTGCTCCCTCGGAGGGCCAATGCTCCAGGGATGCAAATCAAAACATTTCAATCATGCAATCAAGAGTGTAGTGTTCTACGACAGCCGGCTGCCGCGTGATGCTGGGAGGGCGGCGGGAGGGGGAGGGTGAGGCGGGGGGCGATGTGCGGATTGACGAGGAGCGTGTGGGGGCGTTGGTGGATTTGCCGCGTGCAGCTTGATGATTTTACATGATTGGTTTTTGAACTTTTGTCCTTGTTTTTTTTCTGCAAAGTTCCGCTTGGTACTTTTGTATATTTTGGATGATTTCTTAAAAGTGTTAAATTCCTTGAAGGTACCTAAATCTTGCAGACGATGGCAATGGCTTAAATAAAACTTACACATTCTAATGTCGCTGGTAGCAATACCAACCAGAGCTACTTACACTATATACACTCGGTCTCGTGGGATCCAACGCTCCTTGGTTTAGCTCCATCACAATGAAATGAATTGCTGCAACTCACTTAAAGGGACAATTAAAATTTAAATAACCTGAAGCTTACACAACCCATTTCATTAATTTGCATATCAAAACACTACTACTTCTTGACAATAAAAAAGACCCGCATAGTAAAAACAGAGTACAGCTTTTCGTTCGCCCGAGAGTGGCTCAAACGATTGTGATGATCTTTTGCGAGCGAACTCAATGCCAATTAAAAATATCTTCTTTCTTGAAGAGGATCAATCTAATTTTTAAGTTGACAAGATTTTTACTGAATCCTAGCCCCTAATATTAATGTCATCGCATCATTTTTTATGCGTAGATTAATTTGAACTTTTCAACATGCATGGATCCAAACCACTTAGCCTATTATCACAAATTCCTTGGCGAAGATAACAAGGTAGGAGCAACAGTCGAGCAAGAAGACGAACAAGAACACGAACAGCTCCAATTATGTTCGACTCGTACGCACAAAGTCTTACATCACATTCGGGGGGAGTAAAGATGATCCCCGAAGTCGTTATACCCAGGTGAAGCACCCCTTGTTGCGAGCCGGCGCACGCTGGGGGTGGTTTCCTGGCGTCGCGACGCTCGACGCCGTGTTGCTCGATAATGTCGACGCCGAGGAAGTCGCCGCTATCTCTGTGCAAACACAAGCACACACGGGGAAGACGCCGGCGTAAGCCACCCCATCGCGGGGGGTCGGGGAGGGGCGTAGGGGTGGAACGACGTTGGGTAATATTCGGGAAATTTGTTACACGCATTATTATCCTTGAGAGTGAAATGATGGCGGGTCGACTGGTTTAATATTTGGAAGTGTTGCACTGTTTCAACCCTGCTTGGCATGTTTATTTGGATCTAACTTTGAATGTCTTTGCGTAAAAGGTTAGGGTTTTCGGAGAGAAATTTCCATTTTTGTTCTAAAGTCTCACAACTATTCTATTCTACTATAATACTGTGTTAAAAAGTTAATTATTATGATTTTTGTATCAAACAGGTGAAGCACTATAGAAAAGTTTATTTACTTATAGTTTAGTCAATCAAACAAAATAGCAGAGTGTGTTTGGATTCCTTCTGATGCATCGCGGCGTGTACAGCGTTCCCTGTTTGCTGGCTTCCCCGCATCACCTCGAGGCAGCTGCAAAATCCAGCAATTAGTCGTGACTTCCATCCTTCTCCAGGCTCTGCAGGTTCTCCAGGATTTCTGCAGCTGCAGTTCCAGGGTTCAGGTTCGGGTTCAGGTGTGCTGCCATCTCGTTAGAACAATTCGAATGTCGCTGGCGGCAAGACGAGCGCGTGGTTTATCGCGTCGCTCGGCTCCACGCTAGGCGTTCCAGGCTTGAAACTTCCGGCTCCGCACTGATATTGATTAAAAGTACAGTCGCTGCCGACGCCGACGCCGACGCCGGATCGCGACAGAGCGTTCGCATGGTGCAGGCAGCTATTGGAATGACACGGGAGATTTTCGACTCATCTAACGGACGGAAATCCGTGGACCAATTGGGAAAACCACCGAATATCTTCTGATGCTCTACTTTTTCATTAGCAATTGATGAACGTTTAAGTTGGAATAGCCTAGCATTTGATTAGCATTGAGTAGCATTTGAAAATAGACTCGAGTAAAGCTATGAAGTACTTCCAGACTAACAGCTATAAATATTCGCTTCTGGCAATAACTATTGAGCATTATTAATTGCCTCATTTGTACAGAATCATGCATGAAATCTTTCTAGCTCTAGGTGCTCTAGGTTGTACATGCATACTGAATCACAAGCCTAGATCATATCCATGCATATATTACAGACACAATATGTGTGACGCATATGTCATTCCAATCGCGAGGCTTATCTCAAATTGAAAACTGATCCTCAATCATCGCTCCCAAGCGGCAACCAGCCTACCACCACCGAGGACAAAGCTATCTGCAGACGCAGCAAGTGCGTGAGCGGACACGCGTGCCGTGCTCTGCATGCCTCGCACTGCGAGCGTACCACGCGCGCGCTCGGAGGGTTGCCCACCCTGCCAGGGGTGTGAACTCGATCACGTCGTCCGAAGCGTCGCGACGCCCCAGCAGCGACGCCCGACGTCGGCGCCGGAACTCGCCGTTGTGTCGCGAGTTTCCGGCCGCGCGACGTCACGCACGTCACGCAGCGTCTTATTGCCTCCGACTTGCACCTTGACGCCCCACGACGGCGAGGGGAGCGTCTCTTTATGCATCACGTTCGTTTCAGTAGCACAATCGCGGCGGTGATGGCACTTGGCGTTGCAAATGCGAGGAAATCGGCGTCGTAACCCCTGAACGCAGCCCGCAGAGCAATGCGTTGTTGCTTTCGTAGGTCGACGTTCGTGAAGCTGTTGCCTTCGCGGCGTAGCTGGCTTCATTTCAGCACCTGTCTCCTACTAAATTCATGCTTAAATCACATCGAAATAAATGCTATGCAACAAAATAATGATTTTTTAACAGTAGCGCCTAGACGCAACCCTCAAAGCAACCCTTAGAAACCAAAATACGCAAAATTAGCCAAGCGTTGCGTTATGTTTCTGATACAACATATCTCTGATGTTTCTGATTAAATAATGAAGTACCGCTCATTATGAACATGCCCAGCGTGTGACAAGTCTGGTTCACGGTGAAAGTAAGTATGATTAGACGTAATTACCGCCGACAAAGCCGTCGAATAAATCAGCGATTGGTTCCGCGCACGAACGCGTCGCCGCGCAGTCCGTGGTTCGAATGCCGAGCATGTTGACAACCCGTCACATGACGCATGACGCCCGACGCTCGACGCCGGCGGGAACAAATGCACGACGGATCGCAGACTGCGTCTCACCTGCCGCGTGAGCTGCGATTCGCTACGCATTCGACGTTGCTGTCACGCATTGCGTGCTGAGCTTGTCAACTTTCTCGCCCATTCAAACATTTTTATCGCAATTTACGATGGTGCCTGGTAAAACTACAGTTTAAGTTGTCAATATTTGAATTCGATGTATTTCCATACTCTATAGCTTACTGGAGGACGACACAGTAATTTAAGCTCTTAATAATCGCTCCCAAAATCGATAGATAATGCAATTACATTGCCAAAGATTTTAGGAATTTCAATTAGTTCTACAAACAATTTAATCAATTTAATCGATCTTCTTTCCCTCTCTCCAGAATGATTAGCGTAAGCACAATGACTAAATTTCCCCAACGAAAAAAATCCATTGTGATTGTGCGTTTTGTTCTGAACGTCAATTGACACACGCTAATCTAATTGAAAGGCAAGCAGCGAGCATCACTTATCTCTCCATTAGCCCCGGGGACATACCGACCCCCCTAGCCCCCCTGGAACCCCGCCGTGGTCCAAAGTGTAGAGTGTAAAGTGTAAAGTGTAGAATGTAGAGTGTAGTGCAAAGTGGCCGTAAGAAGTGAGTGTTGTCGTGGTGATTGTCGAGTCAGTTGATGTCCGCCGAGCAGGATCTGCAAAGTGGATCATCTCGGCTCCTAGCCACGCTGTTGGAGGCTGCGCGGAGCAAGACTCGCATGTTAAGTCCCACCGGACGTGCACCGCTCGGCTGCCTAGATTGCCCAGCGTTCACTCAGGACTCTCCGAAAACAAATCGAACCTGTTCAAAGATGACTGCAATCTGCATTCAGTGCTACCCGGCCCTTGAAGCTACTCAGCGTTCATTATGTGTGGATTTTAACGGCGGGTTATTGTTCTCATTCTTGAATCAGTGGAGTTTCAGTCCACCTGATTTTCTCTCTTTTTATGATATTAACTGAATGTGGTGTTGAGGATGCTTATAAACCCCTCCTTAGAGCGTGGGTGAACAAAACTCTTGAATCGCGCTGTTAAATTTCGCTTTTTTGATGGCTTTTGACTGTCAAAAAAAATATAAGCAATCGTGTTACTTTAAAAGCCATTTTCCCACCAACGCGCACATTTCACATGCCACCGTGATCCAGTAAATCACAGACTGTAAGTAAAACGTAGGGAAATGAGATGACGTCGTCCCCAGGAAGCTTTCTCCTAGCATGAACTCTGAGCGATTGAAACTTGCAGGCGTTCAGGCTCCTGAACGCGAGACAAGCCGGTCGTCGTACCTTCGGGCGTACGTCTCGCGTCTGTACTAATTTATTCCCGACGTGCGCCCGTCGCTATCTGCCGCTCCAGACCGGCTCCATCAGCAGCGGCCGGGATGCTGGGACGTGCCGGCGAGATTGGGAGGCTGGCGGTAATTGGCCGTTGCTGCTGCTGCTGCTGCTGCTGCTGCTGCTGCTGCTGCTGCTGCTGCTGCTGCTGCTGCTGCTGCTGCTGTTACAGGGAGCACCTGCACAGAAATAGTAAATTGGACAGAGTGTATGTATTCAATTGAGTGTGTGGACTTGAATTTATAGTTAAGGTGGGCTGCATTTTCTTTTTCTAAGGGCACCTTCCATACAATATGCATATTATGGCTGTTTGACTTCGTCTTACTATCTTACACGCAGTGAAGATAATGTTGCGGAAACCAGAGGAAATATTTGAGATTACAGTCTTTTATTGTAAGGCAAGCACCGTGATATGATTTGATCATGTCTGAAATCTTGATTTTTAACTCGAATATTTCGTGCTAGAAATTTCGCACAAAGTTTCCAGCCATCGAAGTTTCTCAAGACTTAAGCACTTATTTATTTTCCACGTTATTATCGCTATTTTTCACTGCATGTGGGTACTTTTTTCCGAAAGGAAACTTTGAATTTAAATCGCTTGAAAATGAGTGTCGCTCGATAGCGATCGCGTCTCCAGCATTCCAAGTCCCCCACGTACATACACCGACGTGAAATTCAATTCGACTACACTATGTACCCCACTAATCAAACAGTCCCACCCCCTTTCTAAATTCCACGTGCTCCTCTAACCGAATCTTCGCCCTGTGCACATGCCGCCCCAGCCTCAGCCCCAGCCTCAGCGCCAGCCCCATCCACTCCGCCCCACACTTGACTTAATAGAATCACGTCAGAAACACAACCCCGCGTAATGAAGCGCTCACACACATGTCCCGGCCTCCTAGGGAAACAACGACGTGACACGACGCCAACCCTAAAAGCACCCCATCCCCTTTACCCCATGGGCGTCGGTGCCTGGGGCGAACATATTGCCGACGACTAACTCAATGCATTAACACAGATTTACTGCGTGGTTAACGGAGCCGACTCCTTGCGGTTTGCCAGGCTTGAAACAACACGGGGCTACTCATTGCTCGACCTTGGGTTAAGCAAGCTCGCGCACTGTGGCTAAGCGGATGGGTGACCGCACAATGCCTTGCAGTTAAATGGTCGCGTGGGAAATGGGACCTGTCACGAGGGAAAACGGATTTTTCCGGGTCCAGCGGCGTCCATTAGCGCCCGCCAGTCATCGGCGTCATTATTAATCGTACCTGCCCGGGCGTAAGACAGGAGGGGGCCGCCAAGTCGATACACGCATGGTTTTAATCGCCCGCATGGCCCCAAGTGTCAGTTCGTAGACCACCAAATAGGGGCTGGGGGGTTGCAACACTTGTTGCAATCCCACGCCGCAGGGGAGGGTACTAGCAATTAGGGGTTGTTTGAGCTGACCCAACACTGGCGTTGTTGTGGTAGATTTTTCAGAGTCGTGTGCATGTGTGCAAATAGGTTTTTTTGCAGTGTTTTCCTTGGGCTGTAGGGAGCTTAGTTAAATAGTTATGGTTGAGATCATCTTCTCGATGGTTTAGGGACACTGTTGGATCAATGTCTTTGCGTATGTTTTCTCGTTTGTAAAGTGCATGATTTTAAACGTGTAAACAATGACAGGAACATCTTGTGGTGCCAGCACGTGTCAAGCTACAGCCACGTGTTTCAATATAACAACATCGGCTTCTTATAAAGTCAAACAGGCAGACCAAAAAGACATCAGCTTTGTAAATATACAATTTTACTGATTTTAACGGCGGAGAAGAAAAATTCTGCGGCAAGAGTAATTTCAAAAGCGATTCTGGAAAAGACGCAATTATCTATTGAATCGCTCCCCAAATTCCTTTTTTCAACTGGAAACTCTTTTCAGATTTCAGAATAATTGCAATAAACAAACGTTGATAAGAAACAGGTGAGCGAGTTCATCACTTGTATCTGTACTTATCCATCGTCTCTACAAAACGCAGCGCCCTCACAACGCCCCCACCCTCTGAAGTAAACGAGAAAACATTCATTCCCCGCCGCGCTGCCGGCGTCGCTGTTATCCGCGACGCCGTGCGGCATCCATCGTGCTAACGTGCCGCGCAGAGTCGCGCTAATCTCGGCGTGATCTCGGCTCGCAGCATCGCGCTGGGGCCCGTCGCGACGCCTGATGGCCAGGCTTAGTTGAAGCGTCGCGGAACGGCCAATTAAGAGGGCGGTGGCGGGGTGGTGTTCCTGCTATCACACCAATCTGCGCTTAACATTGATTAGGTACACACCTTGGTGTGACTTGAATTACCTCATCGCTTATAGTAATGAGAGTATAAAAATAAGTAATCGAGCTTGAGCCGAGATATAAAAAGAGTGTAAATATTTTTCTACTCAAATATTTCATTTTTATATCATGCAGATATGCGGCACGGTAATTTTCTTCCAGCCCTTGGGATGAGATAGAATAAACATCACACAGCTTCTGTTTGTTCATACTTTTGCAACAACTGATCAGATCTCTTTGGACCAAAAGTTTTTGACACCACGTTATCAGTGCAAAATTATTTCCACTCTGTGAAATCTTGCAAATTTTAATCTGTGACCAACAAAAACAACAAATTTCGGCGACAACACACTTTACTTTGTCCACCCCTTGGGCGAAGTGAAGCACTCAGCGTGGCCAGTATCACATTCCCCGGGGCAACGACGCTCTCACCTAGCGCCCCTGCCGCCGACCGGCCGAAACCCGAGCCGCCCCCGAAAGTGTCCTCAAGTCACCCCGTGTCAACCCCCCCCCCCCCTTTCCCCCGTCGCACCCCCGTCGCACCCCCGCGCGGGTAACCTACTCGCCGTGTCGAGGGTCCGTGGCTGCTGGAGCGAACTCGCCTCGCTTTGTTCTCGCGACTCTTTTACCCGCGCGTCGGCGTCGGCGTCGGCGGCGTCGTCGTGGCAGGAAGAAGATCGCTGCCCTCCGCGTCGTCGAGGGGAGCGATCGCTGGGAGGGTGCGGGACAATAGGTCGTCCTGCTTGGAGGAAGACGCCTCGTGGAGTCGTCGCTCCCTCAAGTTGAGATCAGGCCGAAATATCAGATTCAGACGTCGGGACCTTTTGCGAGGGCGAGCGCCGGGGGCTGGTGGCCCGCAGGGAGGGACGAAGATATTAATGTGTTTTTAAGGGAATCTTTCGTAATTGGACGAAAGGGACGTGTCTTTTTCTGACAGGTCAATCATGAATATCGGAAATCAAAGACAGTTCTTAATGGTGAAGCTTGAATTATCAAGATTGTTGATCTTGCGCTTAGAATTGGATTTAAGATCTTTATTTTGGCTGACTAGCGCCTAACACCGTCACATATGACGTCAACGCAAAGCAGTCAATCTTAACAAGTCAGCTAGAAGCTGATAAGCCAAAAGCTTGTTCATTTGGGGAAAAAAATTAACGAGCTAATTTTCCGCTGATCTTCTTGGAAATTACGATGCGGTATGATTCCTGTGTCAAGGAACTATCCCTTCCCGAGTTTGAGTTGGGAAGAACACAGGACATAAAGCGTTGGTTCGAGTTTTCCACAGTGTCAAGTATCTATATCTCTGGGAAAACATCCGCATCATTCAAATAGTTATGATGAAAAAATATTACTAACACCCTGATAAAAAGTAAATTACAACTCGCTCAATTCCCCAATTACCCGATTGACACAGACTTCAATTGCAGTCCCGTTTCGTCATCATAATCATCATAATCATCACATCG
Organism: Nemurella pictetii; assembly: GCA_921293315.2. Taxonomy (NCBI): domain Eukaryota; kingdom Metazoa; phylum Arthropoda; class Insecta; order Plecoptera; family Nemouridae; genus Nemurella; species Nemurella pictetii. The sequence goes on from OV121115.1 coordinate 32,857,262, forward strand.
TTCTGGGTCGCCATAAGCTCATCATCGCCCCATCTCTGTCCCACCCTCGCGGCGTGGCAAGGCACACATATGCCGCGCTCTGTCGCACTCCCCCGGGACGCGGGCTGGAGCGCGGGGTGGGATTACCGACGGATAATGGGAGAGATTCGATTTAATCGGGTTACCGAACGCGCGGCCAGTCGAGCGTGGTGCCTAATACCCCCGCCAGGCGCGCCCGCGAGCCGCCGACTCAATTTGAGGTGATTTATTGCTAATCATCCCCCCCCCCACTCCCCTCCTCCCACCGAATCCCCAGCGTTGCACCCTTATCACGGCTTAACATATGTGTATATCGAATTAATGCGCGCTTTATGCGAGGATGATGGGAGATAACTCGTCCGTTATATTCCAACTCTGTGCTGCAGGTTGCATGTGGAAGGCCTGATTTCTATGGCTAAACATGTCAACTGTTTTCCGGGATTTTGGGAATCGCTCTTGAACATCGTCAAAGTGCCTCGCTAGCTTCTTAAGTCTGTTATAAAGGACTTTTCAGCATTCTTTTCTGGCTGCTTCAATTTATTTTGACCGATTTTTCAAAGGCTGACATTGATGAGAAAATATCCAGCAAAGAAGTTAATTTTTTTTTGTTGGTGGAGGTGCCTTGTTATAAAAATATTTCTCCAAGCATAAATCTCATCAATAAAGCTACAAAGTTCGTACTCATGATCCTCGGGATTCCAGTCTGAAGGACACAGGAGCGTCGGGGCCCGGGCACCCCGACGCCCTGACGCCCCGACGCCCCGACGCCCCGACGCCCCCGGCGAAGGGTCGTGACTGAATGGCGGCTGATTCGGGGCACGCGGCGTCGGGGCGCATCGGGGGCCGCGCGATTGGTTACGTGTCCCGGGTCCCGAACACCGCCCCTCGGGTCCTCGGGGGGCCGACGTGGTCAGCGTCACCGAGCGTGCCCGAGGCGCATCGGTCCTCACTGCCTCCAACACGCAGTCGCAGGAACCCCGAATTCTTTTATTTGAACCTACAAATGTCTCATTTTTCCCATCGGTAAATACTTCTTCTCGTTTACGAGCAGGTAGCTTCATTGAAGATAGTATGAAAATTGTATGTTTCGAGGGATGTTTTATGTACCACGCTAAACAAGCGACCATGTTAAAAGCAGTGCATCGCTTGTCATTGCAATTTATTCATAGATTGTAATGATCCATCCGGTGCCATTCATTATATATTTCCCTCTGGCTTCCACTCGTTGCAAACAGCGTCATGCATCTCGATGTGGATGCACTCCGGCGCAAGTAAACAAAACAACAGGTATCGCGGCAAGATGCAGCGCTTCCTCGTACGTCGTAACCCGACAGGAAGCGGTTGCATCGCGTCGAGGCGTTCTATTGGCAAAACCGCGGATGCGAGGCAGACGTTTGCTCGCGCGCTACGACCAAGAGATAGGCGATACGAGGCGATGCATCGGATCACGGCTGCTGTTCGCTGGAACGCTATTGATCTTGCTTGCTCGATGAGCGAGTGTAGAACATCGGCTGCAGAACGAGAGCTTGCGTGACTGAAGAGTGGACAATCATGGAAAAGTTACCTCATTGCCTTCTAGACTTCTTTGTTTGACACGGTGGCCGGGCTTTGGTCGCCTCATGATGTCTTCAGCCGTGGTGGTGACTTTATTTGGCTTGACGATGGCTCATCTAACAAATAGTACTAGAAGTACTAGAAATAAGACAGTAAGGGCGCCATCCCCTTACTCCAATGCAGTCTTGGTCTTGGTCTTGGATCATAAGCGATAATTTGCTGATAATTGCGATGGCTTTGCAGAATCTGGTGTTACCAGCAACTTGGGTTGTCAAACTATGGGGCTGTACCTTTATTTAGCTTCTAATTTTGATGCTAAGCTCCATGCCGTTGTTGACTTTTAATGTCAATGCTTTCTTGATTAGTTCACGTGATCACGTAGTTATATTTTAGCCATTCAAGGATTGACCCTCTCTGGCAAAACTGATCCTTAAATCTCCACAGCTTGAAAGTCAGTCTTGGACCAATCATGGCAGTCAATGTAAAACTTAGTTCACGCTCAAGCCATCAAGACAGTGTTTGATTATAACACCAAAATCCTTTTAGAGAGCCCAGCCACTCTTGTGGCCAACTAAACATGGCTGTACCACGCCGAGTTGGCCGCTACAGCGAGACCGCTGCGCTCTAGGGGAAGGCATTCCAGGCGAGAGCAGCAATGGAATTGATATTGGCTACCGTCGCGTCGCGAATTGCAAAGAGCAGTCTTCCGCTCGACGTGCCACGTATCACTCGTGGCATGTTTCCTGCCGCGTCGCACCTCCCAACATGCAGGTACCCCTCTCGCATCGGCGTCCAGCCCAGAATTGGCCCAGGAAAGGGGCTGGAATTTGACTAATACACATTTCGTGGAATGTATTTGCTTGGCTGTTTCATGCATAAGCAAGTATAGCAAAGTTTTGCACTATCATGCCTTTGTTTTAAGAATACTTAGGGCGTGTTTCATTCGACTCAGGGTTCAAGTGGGAGTTTGGCTAGACTCCAAACCCAACACCCAATCAATTGCAGGGGAATTCTATTGTTTTATTCCTCAATTCCTTAAGGAATTAGAAAATCTTAAATAATTCTGTTTCTTGAAAATCATTATTGAGATGGATCGGAATTAGCAGAACTTATTTTAATGGAGTAGCGCTCAATGACTATAAATAGCGTTTTAGCATCAGCAAACAGAATCAAAGTTGAATTTTATTCCCACACTTCAGACTCTACACACTCTACCCCCTTCTGCACACAAGTATTTACATAATTCAGATCTTGCGTCTCCGTGCACCCTGACTTCGCAGCTCGCAGCACGGCTCGCCTCAGCTTGCTGGGCCTGAGCCGCGGGTTGCGTGGGGTTTCGGGGGTTCGGCACTCCGGGGTGCTCCACGCATGGCGACCCAGCCATGGTTGGGGGAGGGGTAGGGTGGTTTAAAGTGGACGGACACGTGGCCGGTCACGTTTTCCCGATGAATTCTCGGTGAACTTCCCAGCGAGCGTCGCCCAATCAGGGGCCGGAACCGACGGAACCGACGGAACCGGCGGAACAGTGGCTGTGCAGACGAGGCTGATGAATGCACCAATCTCACACGAAGACTGCCACAACCAAACAGTTGTTCAGCGAAATTGGGAATTTTAAAATCACTACTACCTATATTTACAATTAATTATATCAATATTTTGTTTGACACTCATGAATTAGGACACAACAATGACAATGATGGAAATTAAAGCTGTGTGAAGGTCCACACACTCCACAGTATATTATTGAGAGCAATTCTCGTTCTACTAAAACATGCGTATGTATACGCAATCAATAACCCTGATTGCATTAAACTATAAGCAATGACAATACAAGCGGCCCTAAGTGAAAAGTGGGGTGCCGGATGTCTGAATGTCGACCGCCCCACCACCTCGCTAAGCACTTTAAAGCTAGCCCTGCACTCACGGCACGGCGTGCACCCCCCACTGGACGACGCCGTGTGGTCCACGCACGCAGCCTCACGCACGGCGTCGCGGCGCCCGCCGTCGTGCGCGTGTCACGTGCCGGTAAGGGCGTCGCGACGCCGGGCGGCGGCGGCGGCGGCCGGCGAAAGGGGCGGCGTGTTTCACACGGGGCCAGCGGACGACGTGGGATCTGATGTCGCCCTCATCAATCATTGCTGCACAGGCTGTAATTTCCCTTCTTTTTACTAATGTTTGTGAAAATGCCAGTTTTAAATTGTCACCGATGAAATATTGTTTTCAGCTACAAATTTTGCATGCTAATTAATGAGAGACTTTTTTGTATGCAAATTATTGTCAATTTATAGACCGTGACCGTAGCAATGAGAAGGTTTGCTATCGGAAAGATTGAGCTTTACAATTAGCAACAATCTCTGCAACCGATAGCGTATCTTAGCATCTATTGAAAGGCTGCAACGTCGAGCGAAGTATTGTAATGAACAATTCAGTGCTTGGGATTTAAGCATTTCATAATACTTCCTCGAGATGAATGACTAAATTTCAGGCTTCACCGTTAGGTAACGATTTAGATTAAAAAAATATTCTAATTCTGAAGTTCCATTTCTTCGCCACGTCAAGATGAAAAGCGACATGGAATTGTTTCCTTGGAACGAATGGGCAAATCGGTATAGCGAGCAGAGAGGTAATTAATAATAATTTGATTGGTAATGGTCCCAGCGGGGATGTTCGGAACGTAGCGAACGCGACGGGCATTGCAAGTGACACGTCCTGTCTTGCCAACTTCGGTCAACACGGAGAATAAATCCCAGCGAGGAATAAACTCGATTGCACAACTAATTGAAAATAAGAGCGCATCTCATCGCATCGCATCGCAACGCCGGGCACACAAAGGAGCTCCGGCCGCATTGTTTCATCTTACCTATTACCGAGTCGACGGGTTCATTTGCGTGGTGCTCGTAGCACCCACCCCGTGCGGATCGAGTTAGGGTGGCCGAATTGTCTTACCTGGCTAGACAAAGAAATCACTTGAATTTGGCGAAGAAATATAAAAAACAGTAAGATAAGTCGGGTTCTCTGGTGGAGCTTCACCTGTGGCAATTGTCGGAATAAATAACCATGTTCCTGAATCAATTACCTACTTACCTATAACAAATCTAATACGACGTTTTCTTGGTGACCATGATGATTTCGTCAGTAATTTTAAGAAAACAACTATAAGCAAAGTTCGTTATTTGATTAAGGAGCTTCTTACAACAAAATAAACATTTACCTGTTCATTTCAACGACAAAGTGTGATTTTAAATTATAATTCCCGACAATTTTCTATGAAATTTCGTGCCGATATTCGTTCATTTCGCGAAGACATTTTAAACAATAGCTATCTATGGCATAAAATATTGCAGTGCCGCCTTGAAAAGTATTCCAGGCTAAATTCCAGGAGGCAGCGTGCATGCTAATTTCTCCGTCCCTCCTTGAATCCCCAGCGATCCCGGCGAAGGAGCCAGCTTCACGGCGAAACAAAGCGCCGACATTACCTTGCGTTGACATTCATTGCGTCGCGAGGCACGAGGCACGAGGCACGAGGTAAGCCCACGCGGACTTGGGGGAAATCAGCGATTGCTCGGGGATGCGTCGGATGGAAAGACAACGAGCGGCGTGCAAAGGAGATGCGCGTCCCATGTTGCTGTCTGCTTGCTTTGTCTGCTAGCGATTGGCAGGGCCTCCTTGTTGTTCGATCAAGATCGGGGGGAAAAGTACGGAGCTTAGCGATCGCTTTGTTAGCCTACCCACTGGCGACATCATCGAAAATGCCTACAATGGCATTATTTCTGCCAATAATTTAAGATGTTTCTGAAGAAAAAGCTGCGTTTTGAATGCTAAGCCAATCCAAGTATATTTTTCATCTTTTTTTTTTCGTCGAATTATCGGTTTTATGCCTTTGAGGAAACAAGCTGTAATTGGCAAATGTAATATTGAATAGGAATATGTTAGCTATAAGTGATATATAATTTTTAATTCACGTTGATAACTATTAAAATGTCAGTATAAAAGAAAAGTTTCGCTTACACAACTGTTGGTGAAAAGATAATTTTATTTCAGACATGCGGTTCTTTTAATCCGTCTGTCAATGCGATGTCACACCAATCGCATCGGCCGAGATGACATCAAAAGGGTTAAACCATTTCCAATGTTGACCACTTTACATCACAAATATCGATCGAGTCATCGCGAGCGCAAACTTTTATGATACCACTTGACGAGCAACAAAGAATTCAACAGCTCGTCAAATTCTTTCAATTCGTTTGAATACGCCATTGTCCGAGTTGTCGATGAAATCGGCAGTGCCAACCATGCGCCATTCAGTCGCCATCCATCGCGCCTCTGATCCACAATCACTGCAACCTGCTGCACAAAAACCATCCACGCTGTCTTCTCTATGCCCTCTGTGCCCTCTATGCCCTGTGTATACCCTGTGTGAAAGGCAAGCTACGAGTCTATAGAGGCCGTGCATTCAACGCCATTATCATGCACCCGGGTCACTTTATCTACTTTATCCTGGCACCGCTTGCATGCAAATTGCACAACAAGACGCGCTGCATTGTGCACGGCCTTCTTTGTTGCTGCATTCAATCGAACAGGCATTCACTTTTTATTAGCGGATATAAGTTAATCATTTCGTTATGTATACGTGCTATATAGTGGCTGACAATCACCTATGGCTATAACAATTGGCTCGGCCGTTTGTTGTGGCTCCAAAGATGAGTGATTGTGTCGCACAAAGTGATTTGGCGTGCGTGCCATAATATATAAACACTTGATGCATCTAATTGCCGTGAAAAGTTAACTTTGGGGTTAATTCTTTTGAATACTTGTGGCTTGTGCTGATTTGCATAGACATTGTTATGAATGTTGTGAGCCGGCACATTCTGCTTTGTTCAATTTATCTGTATTGTGCATTTGATTTTACTTCAATTGCATTCTTGATAATCTTTATAACTCATTAGAATGTAACAAAATTACAAATAATTATACGCTTAGTGGCAAATCATCACTCACTACCGGTATCACCAGACTAGGAAACTTTTTTGGCACAAATATATTTTGAAGATCTAATATAACAAACTGCCTTGCAATATTTTGATTTTATCTTCGAATATTTCATCCAATACTCGTGATGTTTTTAAGCTTTATTTGGTTAGCTGCTACGTTCCCCCGCTTCAATAAAAGATTAACATTTTTTCGTGTAAAATATTTCCTTACAAACAAGCGCAAACAACCCCATATCATGTCCAGTACACACACACACACACACAGACACACACAGCGCGGAATGCACGGCAAGCAGAGTAAACAGCTAGCAGCTTCTGCGTATCAATCACAAGGGATCAAGTCCGACATGCAGCCCAGATGAAGCAAGGAGGCTGTGTTTGGCTAGGACCATGGGATTGCTGCTGGATGATCCGGCTGGCCCTGCCACCGCGTTACCCCGGACAACGGTGTTTGTTGTTTGCTTTGGTGCACATTGTTGGCGAAGAAGTGATGGACTTCAGGCGGATTGTTGCTCCACTAATGTTTGTGTACAAGTATAATATCATGCATCGTGTCGTGTCTACTCTCCCTACTGCCAGCGAAATGCTGACGTTTTCATGTAAATTATCTACCTCAGTGTTATAACAGTTATAATCCTCTTACTCATTTGATCGATTTAGATGGATGCACGTCTTCAGATGAAGCCGATTGAAAGGCAATTGAATGGACTTATGGACAAAAACTATATATTTTCCGGTTGGAGCAAAACAAACTGAAGAACAATTTCAACCTTCATAAAATATTTCCGAGGAAAACGTTATAAAGAAATGTGCTAACGGAAGTTTATTACAAAAATTGCGATGTACCTTCCTATTGAATCGAGAAAAATCACTGTGGAATGAGAATTTATGTTGTAACTTTGGCAGTTTTCCCACTTTTTTTTTCAATGTTGCGTTAGCTGCGTTGCAGTGGCTCTGCACTCTTTTCAACGGTCGCAGTAAATCACGTTTTAATGAGGTGCAAGCCATTTCATGGAGGTCGGCTGCAGTAAGTCGCGCCAGAGTCACCGTGGTTGGCTTCGGGGTGGTTTTTAGGGGGGGGAGGGGTTTGCAACGACGCCGCGGGTTGCTCGACGCGAAGCAGGACTGACGCAACGCTGCGCAACGCAACGCACGGCGAACTCGTTTTCAGACGTTGCCGACACCGCCGCCGCCATGTTGCAGCTGGCAGCTGTTCGCGATGCAACGCGACCTGGAGTGCAGCGTGCCGGGATCCAAACAGCGAGTTTCTCCATATTCGCACTACGCTTGTTCTTACTCCAAGCTGTCAGATGCAATTCTTTGCTAATTATAAGCGTATTCCTCCCAATGCTTTGAAAAGCTAGATTTTGTAGAATCCCTGTTTGTCAGCAAGTAGAAGGAAAATGTACTGCCTGAGTTTTGTCGATTGCATTTGACGAAATTTAAATTTCAATACCAGCTCAAACAATAGACTGTCATTTTTGTTTCAAGCTAATTTTCATAAGTCGTGTCATTTTGATCTTCAATGGTACATACATTACCTTTGTACTAAAACTTGTCTGTAGGTAGAACAGCGAAGGGTGTCGTGAATTAGCATATTAGTTAAAACTATAGCTGCACTGCCTATCTTTATTCTAATATGAGCAGTAAAGCACCCGGCTTCAATTGCTTTTTTCTGCAGGTAGGCCTATTAACACCGTGTATAGACCATCGAATAGTCCCTGATTGTCGATCTAGATAAGATCATCGCGATCGCGGTTAGGGGGACTGTGATCTGTCATCTGCAATCAAACGCAGCTTGGCCAAGACAAGGCCACGTGACGTAACACGACGACGACGACGACGCCACGTTGACGGACGTCTTGGCCATCCTCCCCGCGAGATTCACAAACAGAGCGAGTCCCACGCACACCTGGCCTCGCACCCCAGGGTCGCCCCAGGGGGCACCGGGGGGGCAGAGGAGGGGCAGGGGACCGCTGATTGTCATGCAAACGAGCCCTCGAGCTCGCCGGAGAGAAACTCGTACGTCGAACTCGAGCGTTTACCCGCGACGGGGTCGCTCCTCGTCGGAATCCGCGCGTCGTGCATTCAACGAATTCACCCGAGCCCAGGTGTTACCGCGCCGGCAGCAGCCGCCGGGGGTGAGGGGGGGGGGGGCAGCGACCAGGGGTGGCTGGATGCAGGGCTTTACACACAAGAGCCAGCGACCGAAAGGAGAGGAAAAAAAAACTATATTATTTCGTTCATGGGGAATGGGGGGACAAATTTCATAGGGCACCTGTGGACCCCCGAGACCCCTGCCGGCTAAACGATCTCTCCCGGCTCTCTCTCATTCCAGTAGCCACCGCGAAGATGTGTACCGCCGCGAGGGCTTATCGGTAGAGAGGTAGAGAGGTAGAGAGGTAGAGAGGTAGAGAGGTAGAGGTAGGTATACCTTTGCGCCGGGTCGACAACCATTGTGCCCGCTTTCAATGGGACCTCGTCGCTCGCATGGGGTGAGACCGGTGGGGTGAGTTGGGGTGAGGCGACGCGATGAGGAAACTTTAGAAGTGCAGATTCTTCGCCAGCCGAGCGCTCCCATGCGCCGCTCTCAGGCGATCTCCGACGGCCGTGGTCGGCTCTCTGATCTCGCTGATCTCGCTGATCTCGCTGATCTGGATTCGCGCACATCGCTCAGGTTTCACTCGGCCAGGCACAGAGGCGGCTCGTTGGGAAATGCGAGCTCGAGGAGCGGCGGATTTTCTGTCCGCGGCGCTCTCGAGGGGCGCGCTTGAGTCGGCGCTGCAGCATCTTGAGCGAGATCTTGAGTGGAGTGCGTTCGCTTCCGCTGGATGCGGTTCTCACGTCGGTATCGTACGTTGCGTTGCGTTGCGTTGCGTTGCGTTGCGTTGCGTTGCGTTGCGTTGGTTCGGCGTGGAGTGCTGCGTGGAGCGATGCGTCTGGGACGCCGTTGAGAGATCTGCGGGGCCAGCGATTGGCTGGCATCGACTCGGCACCTCCACCGGACAACCGAAACTATTGTAATTACAAATTTCAATGTACAAATTGAGATCTCTCTCAGAAACTTCAGTTATTTGGAGAAGATGTCAGTCCTGGAACGCGCTTCAACGCCTCTTTCCATCTTACGCTTTAGAAAAAAGAACTTTCAAGGCCATATTTCGTTGGTTTTTACCGTTTTCTTTCTTATATTGAAGCTTAATTATTTGTTAATCTATGGCTACTGACACCAGGACAAATACACCCTTCATATTTACCATCCAACCTTACATTAGCTGTCTAAGAAGTTAGTTTTGATGTTATCGACGAAAACAATCAAATCCGTACCGAGACGTTGCCAAAAGCACTCACCGAAGACAAGTACCAGCATGGTGCGCTATCATCCAAGTGACTCACGCATGTTTCTAGTGGTCAACAACCACGATTCCCACCGAGTCTCCCTCGTATGGCCGTATACCATCTCCACACATCATCCAACGCGAGTGAACCCCCCCTCCCCTGACCACCGTCACTCATAACCCAGCCACTGCAGCCACTCGTACGCTGGTTTATTTTTTCTCTTTTTCATCATCATATCATCTCACAAAAATGCAGGCCAATAATTCCGAGCATTTACAACTTGAATGTGTGCGAGCAATTTCACCGCAGCCACCCTCCGTTGGTGCAGCGTGACGCGGTGGTTTCCCTGCCACGCCGTACGTCCACGGATCGCCCGTACACTGGTTCATCAAGAGGAATGCATACCGCGATATTAATATTAAACCACAGCTAATGGTTCGCCCTCCTCTTTCCCCTGCAACCCCCCCTCACCATCCGCGCCCTCTCTCTCAATCTCTCTCTCTTTGGTTCTCTCTCTCGCTCTCTCGTTCTCTTCAGAATGCATCACGGTGGAAAACAAATGCGTCCGCATGGCTGACTCTTTGCTATCCAGCGCGCAGTTATTGAACTGCCACTCGGAACCTCGGCGGATAACTCGCTGTACAATCCTGCGCCAATCCGACATCTCTGAGCGAACGCAAGTGAACAACAGCGCCGAGGCGGCTTGAGACTCGAGATGAGCGTCTTCTTGGGTCTTACACCGGCCGATGCCTCTCGAACGCTTCTGCTTTGCGCGCCGAAATGTGCAGCTTTTTACCGGGCGAAATTGTTGGCGGAGATTGTTAGTTCGACAAGGGCAGAGAGCGAAAGCAGATTCTTGTTGGTTGTATTACGCGGTTCGATCCGATTTTGAGCTCGATTTTAACAACAACGGATTCGGTGGAACGTTAAAACTAAGATTTGATATGAGGGACAAGGGGTTTGACAACAATGGGAAATGTTTTTCGATTAATAAATATTGTTGAGCACTCGCATTTTTTTTCCGTTGCTAAGCCGTTTCACCGCAATAAATAATATAATATCTGCAATGATGATAGGTGCATGATACTCGAATGTATACGTTCGTGGTTTGTTTCTTTATTTATTTGCCAGCATCTGAAAATGCCCAAGCAATATTGAGAGCACAATCATGCTAAACGCAGCCAAATTGAGCCAATGTGGAAACGCGCTGTGCTGAACCTTGCATTTACTCTTTTCCACTGTTTTTTTAACTCCGGGCTCCCTCAGCCGCGATGATTGCAGACATTTAAGTTGGCGAGTGCGACGATGAGATGATATAACTAATTTCATTCCGATCTGAGTCGCTTCCATCCAATTCCCATAGAAGAGAGCCGTAAAATTCAAGTGAAAGTTTTTTTTCTCTCCCTCTGCCGTCAACTTTGCGAAGCTTTTATGGATTGACAAAAGAGAGTTTTTGAATGAAAGCAGCGCTTCAAAGAGCGCTCCTCTTTCACACATGGCCGATCATTAACTTTCCGTCTCCAAGAAGCCGTGGCAACGCGAAGGAGCCGGCCTGCAGGCAGCGCCGCTTGGCGTCTCCAAGCGGCAACTACACTCTAGGCAGGTCCATACAGAAGGCGGTGGGCTGACGAGGAGCGTTTAGCACTCAACGCTTGCACACAACTCGACCGCCGCTTTTCCCGGCTCGACGAGTTCCTGCGCTCGCCGAACGAAATTTCCCATAATTTCTTCGGCTTTGTAGTCGCGCTTTCCGACTTTGTTGTGCACTACATTGGTGCCAGCGGCGACCTTGAATAGTGGTTCGGCTTACTAATGCATCCTGTCATTGTTAATTACTTTCTGAAAGAGGTTTTTCGAACGCTTCTATGCGGCCAACGTTACGAAACCATATGCCCTACAATTTCTGCTGAGTTTTTGCGCTGGCTATTTTCTGTGAAATATTCAAAGCTGAATACACATTTGATAGAAACTAGTCACTTCTATGTCTCCAAGTGCATGACGTCTGCATTCACGCGGATTAAGAACAGACGTCTGCAGAAATGCAAAGAAATTCGTGTGTTTTCTTTTTTCAATGGCTTCCAGCGCCTCATTGACGCTACGTCTGTATAGCAGTTATCAAGGAGGCTGCACTGAACCAGGTAAAGATGGCGGCGGCGCATCATCACGGCATCTCTGCTGCCGAATCACGGCCGCCTCGGTGAGACGCTGCTCTTAATTACTGCCCGCTTCTCGCTTGAAAAGATCACGTGCTCGGCCAGCGCGAACTTTCCGCGTTAATTACTCCCGATAATTATCGTAACGGCTGAACGCGGGCCGCGGGCGCCGTGGCCCGAGGAGTCACCGCCTCGGCTAGCACCTAGAGGCGCACAGCAGGAAAACGACAGCACTAGCGCTTTTCAATTGCCATTTTTCCTTTCGAGCCACGGAGCGGCGTGGGGCGCCGCTAATTACCAGCGCTCATCGGCGCCGGCTAAATGAATGGGGGAAAGGGGGTGATTTCTTAACGAGTTACTGCGCGGGGCCAATATCGCCTGATTTTTGTCACGTCGCGCTAACGGATGGCGGGCGGGAATTAGATGCATTGACACTTTTCGTGCCAACTACGCGAGCCATGGGAGCGTCGAGGGTGGTTATTAGGAAGCTGTCTGCAGCGCGTCGGGGGTGGACGGGCGATCGCTTTGTGTAGACGGCGGTGACGCGCATTTTCTGCGCCGTTTTCTTCGATTTTGTTCTAATGGTGTCGTTTCATGGAGTAATTATCGCCCGACGGGACCAAACGGCTGCAGAACTCGGCGAAGCGCGAGAAATTACCTATTTTATATGGGTACTTTAAATGGTTCAAGATTCGAGACAAATTATTCCAACCAATTAGTACTCGTTTTAAGAAAAGTTGATAATTTGGTGTCGAAAGAGCAAGGAAAGTGAAATTTATGGGAGTGCCCTACACTTTTGTCTGCTTTCAAATGCGGAGTTTAAATAGTTTTTTTAGTGTTATTTCGCACCCTCGACGCATTGACGGAAGTTGAGAGTCAGTAATAGCTGGATTTTGCAGCAAATTCACTGCAGTCAGCTCAAAGAATAATTTTACAAATTCAGCATTTTTAAAACGTGAATTTTTCCATCGCGAATTTCGTATACCTTGATATAAAAGTGAGAACTCCCGAACGCGCCACAAAACTTCAGGGAGTCCACTCCGACTATAAACTACTTCTCAAACTCATTCATGAACCGAACTTTAATCCGCAAAAAAGACCTACAAACACTAGTAAAACTTGATACTCGGAGAGCTGACCCACACCACCCCCTAATCTAGATCAAACATATTTTTTTCTTCCAAAACGACAAGCGTACACAGAATGGACTCGTGGGATCTCCGCCCCGAGTAGAAACCGGAGGCCGCACGCCTGGGATGAATGGACCGGTGATATCGGCCATCGCTTTCCGATGTCCTCGCCGTGATGTCCTCGCCGGTGATGTCCTCGTGTTGTTGTTTCTCCGACCGAGCTACCCTTGTCTCGGTGGCGAAGATAACGGTATCGTGACACGGATCAACCCTTGTTCCCGGCCTACCTGCAGCCGACATTGTCTTGACACGACGGGGAGCGCTAATGTTGCCGAGATGCCACGACTCGCCGCCAGGCGGTCAACTAGCGCTGTCTAAACGACAATCTTAGCAACAGCTTAGGCCGCCAGAGGAAGAGAGATGAGATGAGATTTGAGGCTTTATTATCTTCCGCGCTGTGAAGTGGGATACCTGGACCGCTGTGCGATGATTGCTGGGGCTGATAAATTGGTGTTGGCTTCCAGAAATGTGGTCCGTCGGCCAGTCTATCTATTTTAATTGAAAGGAAAACAAAGTGTGTGCAGGGTGCACTTGTGTAGGTCACCCTAATTAGGGGTTATTATTTATCGCGGGCAGGCGGCTAGGTGTTGATGTAAATCATCCGCAGGAATTTCATCGTGTTGTTAAAATAATGATAAAGCAGCTTTTGGTCTCCCATAATCCACATAGTTTTTCTTGATGTATGGCCGAGTGGGGAATGGAATGAATTGGGTTGCTGGCTTGCAATTTTTAGATTTATGAGTGAACACTGAATTGCCGGACAAAAGGGTTGTCGATTTATAGACACCAGTAAGAACTGTGAATTGTGATATCCAATGCCACCCTATTGAAATTGAAATGTTCACCTGTTTACCCAACTATTTTAGAAAATACGTCAAGGTTTTGATAACTTTGTTAACCTCAAAAGTCAAAGTTCGCCACAACATAATACAAACCATGGTGATGCTGACATCTCTGCTCTGAGCACACAGCATAATGTTTTCCGACCGCATATTTCGTGGGCTTGGAGGTAAAAGTCACTAACTGCATTTTTAGCGAAATTGAGTTAGATAAATCATTAAATGCGCTTAAAAATCCTCTTTACAGTGGTAAAATTCATGAAGTGCTGGGTGCGTTCACTATTTCACAAAGTCTGTTTAACGCTTTCATTAAGTGAATAAATACGAACAATGTTACAGATAAAACTCATCAAGTGCACTTAAGGGTCTATTTTTCGTACGTTGGTGTCGTTTGCGAGGTAAAAGTCATTATTTGTCATTGATTACTTGAACCCGTCGCAAGGTTCTTCTTCGTTGCTGTCAGTATTAACCTAGTTTAAACTGTATTCTTACAATTTTGACACTATAAGAAATGCTTTTTATAAGCACACGAATGTTTTCAATGCGTTTAAAAGTCATTAACTCCTCTTTTTCGTTGTAATAAATAAACAATTGCCTTTAAATGAAAACAGGCAGTTAAATTTGACAAGGAACTATATTTTACAAATTTTAAGACATCCTAAACAAAAATGTAATAACATTTACTATTTGTTTAGAAGTGCTAAAGTTAGAAATGCAATTATCTCAAAACTATGAAAATGTAGTTAGTGACTTTTACCTCCAAGCCCACGATTTCATCCCAACATGCTGTAAGCAGGCTTAGAAACAACGCGATTTCTCCACGCTGCAACCATCGCAGTACGCGAGTCGTGATATCGCTCTGCATGTAGGGTGCAGCCGGGACGTTAGAGTGTGTTAGAGCACCCTTCCGTCGCACGACGACGGGCAAGACTCTCGACTTCCGGTTTGAGCGCGTTGCCGGCATCGACGGCGACAGCAGCATCAGCATCAGCATCAGCATCAGCAGCAGCAGCAGCGTCGGGGGGACAGCCGAGGGGTAGCGGGCAACAACAATGGGGCTGGCGACAACAATAGGACGCATGAGCGAGGGGAGCCGACGCGACCTTTGCTCGATATACGATCGATGGCGGCCGATCGCGGACCCCGATTGCTTGCACCGGGGTGCACTGCGTTGGATCCGATTCCGAGGATCGAGCACACCGATCTGGTTAAAAGAGATACGCTTTGACCTCTGAATGTATGCGTTTTCCTCTGCTGTATTCATGTCGAGTATGATTGACAGCTGATGTGCGCATCTTCTTGTTATTTATCAAACCCTTTTCGCTGCATTCATCATAAGATCTCGGGCTTCTCAAGTCTGTTGAATTTCATCGAACAAGTTCGTGACTGTCAGATGATCTCCCAAATAGGACGTCATGTGCTGGGAACTGTTTTTTATTTTATTTTTCAGAACATTTGTGACAAAAATCTCACGACACTGACTAATTCAAATTTGAGTCCTTTTGTCAACACTGTCGGAGAAAACGAGAAAGCTGGTTTTTGTGAGTACTTTGGGTTTCGGGGTATAGCCACAAGCTGAATCTGCAGGGCTGTCCGCCAACAATCCCATGCTGTAATGCGTGATGCTTCGGTCGCACGGGCACGCACTTTCTGCTTCCCCACGCATGTTGTCCGTGGACATAATGTTGTGCGTCGCTGTATTTGGGTTAGCGGCGCATCGTAAAGCACCGCTAAACATTATGCACAGCTCCATAACCCTATTTATTTATATCTGAGCGCAGCGCACAAAGGCAGCTGCCGCTCCATCGCTATTATGCGCAGCGTTATTTATGATTATGCCACCCCGTTTTATTTGTGTTTGATATTTATAATGTTAAAAAGGAAAGATGTATCGTCAATATTTTGTGTTATTAATGTGTGTTTCGGAATGGTTTTTGGAATCAAACATAAGCTAAGAGAAATGATGAACGGTTTTGAATAAATCATGATATTATGGTGACCTGTGGTAAGGCAATTGTTCGTGTTCTAGCGATGGTTCATAAAGCAGGCTCAGATCGATAACAGCACAGCTCACAGTGTTTCCGTTCTGACCGATTTCGACTTGATTTGTGTGGGCTCAAGTGTAAAGGTAAAGGTATGATTAAAACACGCCAAGCACGAGTATATAAAGAGACAAATTGGCTTCTATAGATAATAAACAGGCGGTACTATCGTTAAATTTTAATTGATTGGTTTGCTGGCTTAGATATCAATGATATGAAACATAAAATCATGCAGGATATTGATTAAGTTACAATACCCTTTGTATAGAAACCAGTTGTTTCTTTAATAAATACATCTATCTATTCCTCAGCTCATCATGAGCTGTTGATCATTTTCATAAATGACTCATTCGAAGGGGCTTTTCGAACAAGATATTTCAGGTTCCAATTGTGAACCTTTTCATGCATTACAAACATTCGAAGCAAATTTGCATCGTACTCCTCGAAAACTTCACGCTGCAGGCCAGTATGGGCCAACACAATGAGATGCTGGCTGCTCCGAATCATCATCCCCGCACCACTGCGTCCATCTCAACCAGCCATGTCCGTCAGAATCTAACGAATCTGAAGAGGCTCATCAGAAGCACGTGTCCACCGCCGCCGCCACCGCCACCGCTGCATAGTGCATTGTTCATTGCACGCTGCACCCTGCAACATGTAAAACTGCATCCCCGGCGCGACCACTTCGCCACAAAGCGCCCAAACTTTGCTCTACCCGGCGACATGGCACACGTGCCCCGGGCTCGGGGAAACATTAAAAGATAGTTGCCCAAGAGGTTAGCATACACACAAAGACAGCTTGCCATCTTCAAGGAGGGGTAGCTTGTTCTGTTCAAAGACGTCGCCATGGTAGGTATACATACGCTCTCTAATAGCCAGGTGTGATGCAGCGCTTTGTGGGCAAGTCTTGCGCCATATTCCTTTTATCCAGCCGTAATTTGTCTTCTAAAAGAGAAGATTGCGAGACAATATGAATGGCTGGGTAAGGGCACGGTCCGTCCGTCGTATGGATTGTGCCCTGCGTTTGAAAAGCGTCGATTTCGAGGAGTGCGCGTGCGCGCGATCGCGAACTTGCGAGGGCCAAGGCGGAGGCACAATGCAACGCGTTATTGCGGAAGCGTCTTGTCTTCAATGGCTTCCGGAAATAATTAATACAATTTCCATTGACTGTCTTGGCCTAGCCGGCTTGTGCGCCGGCTTCGGTGCAACTATAATGCGATAGAACGCCGTACGTTTTGTTGGCCGCCTTACTTTATTGACTTCCATTTCAATGGACTGAGTTGCAAATCGGGTTCCTAAATGCAGCGTGCAGATAAACATAGGTATAAAAATGCAGCACAATGTGTGGTTGGTTTCCAATTTGTGAATCTAAATTCGTTTAACGTGCTCTATATATGTTTGTTGGTTTATGTGGAATTAATTAAACAGAAGTTCAATTATTTCTCATCGAGTATTTTCTTGGCGTTTGTCCCCCTCTGTTTTGGCACCACACTGAGCTATTCATCTCTTTTCAGGGCCTTAAAAATATAATCATTCTCCGAACCACAATCCAAACCAAAATGAAAAAAAACAAAACAAGACGAGACGAGACGAGATCAACTTGAAGCAATTTTTAAGACTTTTCTCTACATTCCATGACTGGCATATGCGATCTGTTACATTTTGACAATTCCGTGGCAATAAATCATGGAATATAACTCGAAATGCAGCCCGTCCTGAAACTGTAACGGCCTCATGCATAAAATAGTAATCTACATATCGGTCCCACACTCCGCACACACATAATCACCGAAAGATCAGCTTGCGATCTCATCAAACAAGCTGCAATGATCCTCTCGTTGCGCAAGGGAGGCTGCCGCTGCCGCGTCGAGAGCATTTTATTACACAACGCTTTCGCTCCAGATCGCTGCCATCTGGCACGACGAACGACCGGCCGACATGAGGGGGGTTGGGGGGGGGGGGGTCGAGAGGTCATCACATCACGGGTACATACCGGGTGCAAAGTGCCCCTAGGGAAGCTCACAACATCGCCGGTTTATCGTCGTCCCTGCTGCAATACCTCCCTTTCCTCTCCGCGCTACCCTCTTACACATCATCCCCATCACCCATAAATCTCGACATATCGCTGCTATATATATGTATACACGTATAGAGCACGACATAAGACCAGGTGTGCGCTGGCTTGCCTGCGATTACTGCACACATCGCCAAGGGAAGGGTCGTGCCGAGTTTGTTTTTTCGTTTGTGCTCGGCTGCTCGCTGAGCTTGTCTCTCACGCATTGTGGGGTGCTTCCTGGCCGACGCGGGGCTGCCGCGGGGAGGTGCGGCGGGGGATGGGGGGGTTCACATGAGATGAGGGTACGAGGGGTCAGGTCAGGCTGCAACGCCATCGAGGCCACTCCCACTTCCATGATAGGGCACGAATCGTTAACCCCGCCTTCGGTTCGTAGCGAGCGAGCTGCGATGACGACGCCGGCTGACAAAAGTATGGCTGCTGTTGCTGCCGCCGCCGCCGCCGCCGCCGCCGCCGCCGCCGCCGCCGCCGCCGCCGTGCAGAGAAACACTGTTTGATCGCCCTCCGCGGCGAGTTAATATCGACTGGCCGAGACGATGTCGACCGAAATAGCACCGCCGGAAAGCGTTTGGCGAAATATGTTTGGAATTCTCGATATGCGATACTAAACTTTTTCCGCTTCCGAATGAAGTAAAAAAGAAAGTTTTTTGCCGCACTTATTTGCCGCGCCGCTTTCTTGTCTGGCTTTAATGGCACATAATGATGTCGTCGCTGCTCGAAATCGATACGCCGGCGTCTTGGCGCTAAATGACTCCGAACTAAACGCGTTGCGAGTCGCGTAAAAACTGAACGCAAGCACACAAGGAGCGCCCGACACTGTCCCAATTCAATCCCATCAAATTGTACTCAAATCTAAGAGGCGAAACGATTCCACTCTGCATAATGCCGGCTAAACTTCCCACGGCGCGTCGCGCAGCAACGCATTGTTGACGCCGTCGCATAGAAACGAATTGTTGACGCCGCTGGGGTCGGCGTTTCGGGGATACGCGTGTGAACGCCGCGCGGTGAGAATGAGGAATACGTCGAGACAATCGCACGTTGTCTCGCGGCGTCGCGCTGTGACTCGCGGTGTCGCATTGAAGTCGGCCGGCGAAGTGCCACGTCACGCGGCTACAATGGCGGCCGCGGCGGGGACGACATTGGCCCGCGATGTCCCCGGCCCCACGACACTGGTCATCGGCGGATGCTGCAACGAGACGTGCACATTTCTACTAATAATTTGGTAGCCCGTTTTAAAAACTACTTTATCAGAGCCTATTATATGACACCTATATGGGGAGAAATTTATTTTCATCATACTAATCTTATTTTGAGCGTGCAGTCGCGCCCCAAACCTCACCTATCGACTCCCCATCAGGGATCGACTTCCCGTGTATTGTTTGCATACATTATTGATTGAAAGTTGAGTTTACATACAATAGATAGCCGTCAATGCAAAGGTATTTGCAGATTGATCCGGTTCCTCGATGAAGTCCGTGTGTTATCGAAGCAACATAGCTGAAGGATAATGTCGCACGTCTTGGCGACGTCCCCGCGCCGCGGTGTCCGTCCTGTGGTCACGTCGCCGTCGGGCGTCGCCTGTCATAAGCCGCACAGTTCGGTCGCAGCTCGGGCCGCGGTTCACACGACACGAGCAATAATTAGATCACACGGGAAAAACAGCCCGCAGCTCGCAGCACACAGTGCACAGTACGCGTCGTGGAGCGGCGAACAAAGCCACTGGCATGTGAAAATATACGCTTTGCTCCAATCAAACGCGTCGGTATTTCGTTTTGAATTCGACAATGGAATCGGTTTGGATCGTTGATTTTAGACTCTGATTCCGCGATTTTTCACCGTCACATAATGAAGCACTTAAACAAACAGTTAAAGGTGTAAATGATCGAATTCGAGCACCTTTCAAATTTTGTCGACATGACCATTATACCTATAAGGTACTAGAAAAATCCAATCGCGCAATTGAAAGAAGCAAATTTACCGTATCGCTTTTGAAAAGGGGACCACACAGTAGTACACGGCAATCGACGTCAAATCGGTGTCAAAAAGAGCACCTCGCATATACAGCCGGGTGTCATAGCTTTATCACCGGTACACACCTCTTTACACAGAAGATCGGATTCATTATTTATAAATTCTTTGCCGCACTTGTCCGCTCTTGAAATACACGCATACAGAAATACCACACGGCTGCAGGTCCTTTGCTTTTGTGCATGCATATTTCAATTGAACAATCAACAGCTTAAACGCGACGAACCTTTCTTACAATTGGCCGATTCACTTGTGGCGTTATCGAGAAGTATGGAGCAGGTCCGACTATGTTGCATTATGCACACTCTAACACATTGATGCTGGTGTGCAGATAGATCCATACGCCGCAGAAGACGAGTGAATGAGTTCACCTCGGGTAAAGCAACCGAATCTTCTATGGCCCGCTTTCATGCAAAGCTCGCACAATGGCAATGGTCGAGTCGTGTGCTCCCTGCATGAATGTAACCATGCACAATAAATGCGTGTATAGGTATATGATGTGTGTACTGCGACAATGCAGCATTGAAATGCACAAAGAAGAGATGTTACGGCTTGTTATATTTTTGAGATTGCGTTTTATAGGAACAATCATAGCGGATACTGCAGTGAGTTTTTTGTGGAGAAGTTCAAGTCGGGGTGTGGGGGCTAGCTGGATTTTGATTATTCGTGTTGAACTTGTGAATGAATTGGCTGGGAGATGCATTATGTCTGCCACGTCTTCTTAAAAAAGCTGCTATTAAAATGGATTCTGTGTGTAGAGGAAAGTTAAGCTTCTGGCAGGGTATTTAAGCATACGCCGCGTGTGAAACATTATGTGGAAGCAACAGATCACATGGATGGAAGTTTTTGAAAGAATGCCAATGCAAATAGAAAAGCAACAGGACATTTTTCGGTGCCACAGTTTGTTTTGTTTTTTTAATTTATACTTTTGCTTGTAATGAATTGTTCTTTCCGACACAAAAATATCTATAGAGCTATCTCTTTCGTTGTAATGAAAACTGATGGGAATCTACCGAATGGTTTTCAATCAACTTACTGTTTGAAATGTTAATAATCGATAGCACTATAAGCTGCATTTAATGAATGACATTGAACAACAACAACGGTAACAAAAAACCTGCTACCTGTTACTAAACCACGATCCATACATTGCAATCGCAGCGCAACAAAGCCAAATTGAACAAAGATTCACAAAATTAGCCTCAATTACAAAACCATTTACGATCCAGTCTGCACACTCAAAGGTGAATGCAGTAATATACTGTGGCAGCAATATAAAGGTGTTTATCCACTTTTTGTTGGTGCACGCTTTTAAACAGCGACATGGTAAACACATAATGGTGTGATGATGATAATACTCGGTCGCATAATGGCCGGACAACACAAAGTGTGTGGATACTGGATCGAGGTAGCACATGACTACTAGACCAGCCTTGCTCAATGGGCGCCTCTCGAAATCAACAAGTTATAAGTCTACTATGCACACTACATATTATACTATTTTACTATAGTATTATAGTATTTTCAGCTCGCAAAGTGAATTGTGTGAATGGATATGAATGAATAATGTGTGATTCACGTGGCTATCGTTCTCTCGCTCACTGAATCATCGTCGAATTATATAATGTCATTCAAGTTCGTGTCCGTCTTTATCCGTGATACCACGCCATTGTTCGAATCGCTTCTCTCGCTCGCGCCAGCTTCGTTCACACATGCTCGCTCTTTATTTTACACACGTCCACATTCCACACTCGGTGATTGTCGGGTGATGGGAAACCATTTGTGGATTCGTTGCGTTTAAGTTGAAATCAGGTGGAAATGGCTCTTTGTGTCCCCAGGTAACTTGACTACTTGTATGGATATACTTGCTGTAATTTATATTGCAACAACATTTTACCCAGTTCGTTAGGATTCTAGTCACTGTGGGCGCTTTCTTAGTTTTATAAGTTGAATTAGTGGAACGTAAGCCAATTCTGATATTTGGGCTATGATGTCACAGTCATTAGGACCTTCTTGGCATCTACCCCACAACCCCAACAGCAGGAAGACAATATGGAACCCATCGTAATTGTTGTAAATTATCGATTACTTGGAGATGCTTACATAAATCAGCCATTTCAGAGAGGCTAAATATATACTAGATGTATCTTAGATGCGTTTAAACATCTTACAATTGAAAGAAAACATCGCATATTAAAATAAAATATGGGGACTGTCTAAATCAGCGATAGGTACTCTTAAATCGGCACATGACACGCGACACGGAACTTACAAAAGGATTGAAATTGTGTAAAGTTTGGTTCCATTCATCGACGTTGAATAGCGAGTGGGCGATGGCAGGTTATTGAGATAGTCTAAATATCGACTTGCTTTGCCACCCGTCCTGCCTTACTCCACTAAACTCGGCTGTAAATACACATTCAGGCTGACAATCGAATTGTGAATGCTATTTTTATGGCACGCTCCGATATTCGCGTATGAATGAGAGGATTTTCCTGCTCAATTGATCACCGTTCTTCGTTTTATTCATGATAAAAAGATAGATGTCCACACAGAAGTACAATGTGCGCTTTGTAGTCGGTTGACATCGCGTTCGCCAATTCGAAACGTCGCATAGCACTTGTTTACACTCAGTGCAAACAGCGTTGAACGATTCAACACTCGGAATATTATAGAAATTACACTTTGAAGAAAAATATTGTTGGAGGCATATTTGTGTATTTACCATGCAGTGCTTTTAGTACTTGCAGTTGGTGTTCGTGCTCTGTTTAATAATTGTATCGACAAACTTATTTATTTTTCATTGTTTTGAATTGAATTTCTATTGCATACAACATTGTATACTAAAATGTATAGGCTTACACTCTTTGTGTGAAAGCCCAAATAAATAATATTCTCTGAAGTTTAATATAAAAAATAAGAGCTGAATTTTAGTTAATTGTCCTGTATTATTTTTAGCCAACCAATTCAAACAATTTCCATTCTCAAGGCCCATTTAATTGCACCACATTGTGTATTCAATATACTCCGGCTTACAGCTTTTGTCTGCTGTTTACTCTCCGTCCGGACGCAAATGCTCAATCGAAAAAAACCTCATAAAAATCGTCGTCCACCCCACCGCTAGCTGCCCCTTGCTCCACATACTAGCCCGCAGCACAGCAATAACGCGTCGCAACTACGCGCGCTGCACGCACAATCCGGGGGACGTGGCGGGGGGCAATATTTCACGTGGCCCCGGAACCCGGTAACGGCCGGCGCGCCGGAAGTTGCCAATCGGCGCGGTCGTCGAGAGAAGGGTCACGGGTCAAGCCAGAGCTATCTCCGATCGTCCCCGGCGGCCGACCGCGGGCTCGCGATTGCGTGGTCGATGTGCGGATGCGATACGACAAGATTAAGGGATGTCGCCGGGGCAGACGAGGTGCTTAAGGGTCGGTGTTCGCGATGGCCGGACAATAACTCGGCGATAACGTCGATTAATAACGCCGGTGGTTGTAATTGAGAGTCACGGGGAGGCGCAGAGGTGGCAGCGAGGGTGGTGGGGTGTGATATTGATCAGATTTATGCGACTGTCGCTAATCTTTATGGACTGTGTCGCGGAATATTTGCGCTGGAATATTCGTGCTGGAGAACATGCTCAACATGATGAAGCCCCTGATTGCATGATTAACCACTTTCGGTAGATCGCTTTCAAGTTTTTGATAACTGGAACATGAAATAATTTTTCATAATTTTTCACCGTGAACGAGAAAATTCCAGACATGCCTCTGAAACCAAACCAGTGACCCTAGGAAAATTAAACTCGCTGCAAGTCCTAAGATTAGAGCATTGTGAGACCCTCTGCTAATCAAAACAATTCAATGGCTGGTTCTGAATTTCAAATTACACGCCAGTGCAGCGTTGAGCTGCGCGCCGCTGCAAATCCTGACGAGTCATCGAGGGAATGATCTGCGAAATCACAATTTGCCGAATGTTTTTCATGGCAATTCGGGTGTCGCCTTTTTTTCATCGCACGCTCGTTTTTTGCGCCCGGCCCGCGGTCTCCGGCGGCGGCGGCGGCGGCGGCGGCGGCGGCGGCGGCGGCGGCGGCGGCGGCTGCCCCGCGAGGACGCTCTTAGGCTTGTGTATGTATTTTCACTGATGAGAGGCGTTCGCCCAGCGCCGCACTCCTAACACGCCACAACTCGTGTTGCCGATAGGTGTTGAACGAGGAGGTGGATGTGAAGGTGGAGGTGGAGGAGGAGGAGGAGGTGTGCTTCGAAACATCGTAACATCTCTCTTTATAAACCCGTGTGCCGGCATCATAGAAAACATACTGCTGCGTCAGCATCAAATAAATCGAGAATCATCGTCATCAACATCATTAGGGAACGAATCGGCAAAACCTCGAATGAAAAAACGAAAAAACCAGGCCATCACACTTGAGATACAATTAAGGCTGGCCTCAGATCGTGATATTCTCTCGTCGGGTTGGGATGATGTCTTCCATGCGGCTGCCAGCGAGTGATTGGATAATGGCAGCGGCAGCGCAGGCTGAAGACTGTAATCACCGGCGCTGCGCCTTCCTCGCCTTCCTCGTCGTCGTCGTCGTCGTCGATCACGTCGATGACGAGGTAATGGCTGTGTGGCAGGTCGCTCCAATCGCCGTCCTGCCGTCCAGCCGTCTTCTGCCGGCTTATCCTGACATCTCACACCCAGCCCGAGCCTGCGATGCGCCTAATGATACAGATTATCACCAGACCGTGTGTATCGCTGAATCGAGCTGCGCTGATGATTGTTGTATTTACACTCGGTGGTTGCGGCCACTCGCTAGCCTGTCAATTTTAGAACGAGATGAGTATAATTTTAGTAAATTGCATCTTCGCAGTCGCTTTATTTACACTGACAGTGACAGCAAATTGGCGCTAATTGTTTTAAATCGGTTATAAAAATTGGGATATACTTTGTTGAGGTTTGATCAAATGAACGCTGGAAATTAAGCTCGGTAACGGCTTCTCAAATCACATTAGGGCCACGCTTATTAGCCAATGAACCTCTAGAATAGAAAATGACCGTCTTTCAATTATGTAGTCCGCCGAGGTCACAGGTCTCCATACAGACTCCTGTTTCCATCTGCAGCCTCCGCGCACGGACGCCATAAAATATGCGTCTGGGCCAAGTCCTGCATTGTTTCCACACTGTTTTCTCAGATCCAGACTCCATAGACACACACATGGCATGCGGCATTAAGTCTAGAACCAAGCATGGCGGCGAGGGAGGCGGCCAAACCCTCTGGTTCCGTCTGCCTCAGTCTCAGTCTCCGCTAGGGGGTGGCAATCACGCGTTCCGACGTGACAATATTTTTATTGCCGCCCCCGGGTTGTGACACGTCCTGTCCGTGTCTACACATCTGATATCGTCGCCGGAGGATCAGAGTAGCGGAGGATCGGGACGTGACGTCGCTCCGGCACGTCCGCTGACTGCCGATCGGGCGATAAATCAACGTCGGTCATTAGAAACAGTCCTCGTGTCACTTCGGTGTCACCTCGGCGTCGCCGCCGCGATATCTCGCCCATTGTACGACGGGATCGCGACGAATGTGTCGCCGAAGATTTAGCGAATGATTCATGGAATGATTCGCACTGCCGCGCATCTTGTCGATGAAAATTACCTGGAGCATAATGGATTCCTGAGTGAATGCAACTCGATGCAAGCTGTTTTTTATACCTGAAGTTCTGTAATCCAGGCTGAGCTTTATACAACAACCTTTTTTTTGGCTACATAAAATTACACATCTGTCCCATTTTCATTTCTGATTTCCGAGTGCATTCATAATTTTATGAGGTTTGTATGAAGGAGAGATGTAAATACTGCATTCATTCAAATGACACAAGTAATCAGAAAGTGATTTAGATGATCGGCGATGTTGTTCACATGAGATGTTACCAGCACCATAACAAGGCCACCTTCTGCAGCAAGCCACGACCGTTCATCACCGCTAAGCTCACCTTCAGCAGCCTGCAAATTTTAAAATACACTTTTTATTACCGAATTTCAAAGCTGACAAATTAATGCCAGCGCGCTGGGCGCCCGATGTGTACACGACGGCTTAAAGCCAACGTGACAAAATAACCCATCATTTGGTGCCTAAAAATACTCACACACAAACATCCCAAACAGCAACCTCGTCTTTAATTTTGTGTGGTACCTTGGGGGCAGTCGTCGTAATGCACGCCAAGTACCAAAGTATGCGGAGAATTTACGTTTATCGCCGGCTTGGCGGCGGCGTCGCGGACTGCACTAAATAAACACCGGGGACACTTTTATCGGCGTCGCGGGCTGCGAGCACGTGACAGGCGAGAGCTGCCGAGCGTTCAGGAGCGCCGAGGGGCAGGAGCACCCCGAGTCTGCAGCTATGATCCGGCAGACCTATCTTCTGCCGGGCCAACCTCGCCATCGTGCGGTGGCCCCGGCTGCATTAAGCCGGGCTACTCGCTGAGTTATACGACTGCCACGGGACCAATGGGGCTATTAAAAAGTTTTACAGAATAGCTGGTCATTTTTTCTTGCTGCCCATTTGACTAAGTTCTCGTTTATGCGTCTAGTTAGGAATGTCTGGATGGATCAATCATGAGTCGTGTCGTGTGTGTGTTTTTTTTGGTCGGTCTCTGATGGAATTCCTTGTAAATTATGTGCCAGCACACTTGATTTCATGCGGTGGCCTCTGATGCAATGCATGTATGATGTTAAAAGGACAATGAGTGGCATTATTGAAAACCCTTGTAAGTAACCATCTGACTTTTGAAGTCTGTTCAGCTTACACATGGGAGATTTGTAAAATCGCTTTTATTGAACTCGAGCTGATTAATTTTCTTCAAATGTTGATGAATTTTCGCGAACTTAGGCTTTTCAATGCTCTCCCTGTGTATCTCTGTGTTGCAGCTATTTAAAGTACACCTACTTGTTTAGAATTCATGAATTTCCGAACAGCGTAGAAAAGAACAGTACCTCCAAAAGCAACTCTAAATTGCCTTGCACATTCCAAAATCTCCTGCACATTCATATGCAAAAAGAATAAATCCCTTCGCTTAGACTGATCCTACTGACATTTTTTTAATGGCCACACGCTAAAAAGGCAATTAAAACCTCTTTGGCTGCATTCGAAGACATTTATTTGTGTGAAAGCATGGCTGGCGAAGCGAGCCAAGCCCCTACCGGCCGACATGGAGGGTAGCGCTCGGTCGGTCGGACCCTGCCAGGACTCAGGACGACCTAATCCCGGCTGCTTGCACTAAGCCGGGCTAAGCTGCGCAGCGGGCAGCCGCTCTCAGAAGCGTCGGGCTTTGCCCAGCGCAGCAGCTGCGCCTACCTGCGCGATGCTGCGACAACGAAGTTGGCAGCGAATGTGCAGGAATCGTTTCAAAACATTTCGTGATTTCGGCGGTCCTACGACTTACGAGTTATTTTGAAGTTTCATTTTCTTTGTCTTCAAAAATTGGCCACGTAATTTCGATAGTGCGCAAGGCTAATAAACACTGCAGTTATTTTTGAAATCATGAACAGGGATATGACATCGTCAAAGGTAATATGTTTCATCCCCATGTTGTTAGTGCTTCACATGGAAAATAGGCTAAAAACTGGATTACTTATTTACATGTACTGCGATATTTAATAACAACAAATAGAAATACTCGAGCTAAGCACCGAACAATTATCTCCTCGATGACACCTGAGTGCGAGACGGACTTGAGTTGTAAGAAGATCTGAAAGGTGTCATCTAAAAGAGGTCTGCGTCAGATATCACAGGTTCCAATCACACGCGGTGGCAGCTCGAGTCCGTCGCATTGACGGGCGCTGTCATTGTCGCATCGCCGGCGAGGCGTTGAGAGGTGTTCACCGGCTCGGACCTCGTCGACAACAAAGCGACGACGGCAACCTTCTGTCAGCCGCAGGCCTGTCCGCGTCCAGGGTGACACCTCGGCGTCCACCCCGCCCATACCACCCCACCCCGCCGGCATAGCTCACAATATTGTGATTCCACGCGATGATAAACTCCACGGTCGCCGCGACTTCATTTTATCGTAAAGCGTCGGTGCAAAAGATTGTTCAATTGAATCGCGCCGATCAAAAGATCACACCTTGCTTAAGGTGGGATTAAATTTTGATGTGTAAGGCCTTTCATTCGGTCTATCAACAGGCGACGTGCCCTATTATGTAATTTCCCCGAGCTGTATACTTGCTTAAATCTATACTTGTTGCAGTTTAGAATTCGGACAAAGCCTCGGCGGCAGCGGTGGGCTTATCTTGTACGACGCGATGGTGCCGTGATTTGGCGAGCGAGGACCACACAGGCTGCATGGCGAAGGGATTGCAATGGGTGCTGGGAGGAAAAATATCCCCGCGTTACGTGCTCTATTTTCTACATTTCAATGCATCCGTTATGTCTGCAAGCTCAACTGTTTAATTGTATAGTTGAAGGAATTGCCGCGGAATGCAACTACGGATCAACAGGTTCGATTTGAAGTTCGAATTCTTTCCTTTAGAATCTGAATGGTTCAAAAACAACATCTTTTTCAGTTTGATTTGCTGCAGCTAGATGATTCAAAGTCAAATCAGTATTTAAAATTTTTATTGCAGAAACAAATTGGCGCCCGGTTAGAGATTTGTATTTCTTACAAGAATGAAAATACACAAAAATACAACATTTGTTACATGAATTAAGCTTGAACCCCAAACGTTTCAAATTGGTCCCATTAGAAATTTTATACTGCAAATATTTATTAAGCGGTCATAACTGAGAAAAATAATCACTCGCCACATTAAAAGCTCAAATTTTCTCTGCCAAATCGCCCGTCTCAAATGCCCACCGCTGTTGTATACTATTTCAAACCGCTCAGCATGAAGGCTCGCCAAATATTGTTGTGCAAGCATAATCTCCATTTTTTTCCTCCTAATTTTTCAAAATTTCCGCCTCGTGGTAACCCGAGCCTGTAGGTGCCCGCGAGCCCCGGTGTTTCCCATGGCGGGTATTATTACCCGGTGGAGCAGAAGACGAAGCTCTGAGACGGCCGCAGCCCCCATTCTCCCCGCACAGGCCCGCAGGCCTCGTCTTTCTTTCACCTGCCAGTCACTCATGTCGCAGCCAGCGATCATGTTTAACAGACTCCCTCAGACTCCCTCAGACTCCCTCGCTCTTGCTGAGAGCAACGTCATCGTCAGCATCTCCTAGCAGGGTCCACTACTCGAGCAGTTGGCGAAAAAATTACATGCTGTTTTCGGTGATCGGAATATGTCTCATGCGAAATTGACCTTTCCAGGGCCAATCAGAGATTATCAAAAATGTTTTTCCAAGAGAAGCATCGCCACCAAAATTTTGTCTTTGAAATGGAGTTTTCAACGTGGCCTATTTTGCGCCAACGAGTATTTTAATTTGGATGAGTATTTCGGTTTGCTCATTAACTTCAGCGAATCATGCAAATATTAATATTTGTTGCCATATTTACGGATAAGGATATAAATTCTTATACAGAGCCGTTTAAAATATTTTACAATTGAAACTTTCATGGATTAATCCTATTCTGCTTCCTCATTTAAGTGTTTAAAATGTAGTCCAAGCAGGTATTAACGGGTGTTTGCGGGTAATTGCGAATTATTGCAGATGCAGACGGGTAACTGCGGGTAACCGCGGGTGACCACGGGTAACTTCGGGTAACTGACGGAAAGGGGCGCAAGGGGCGCCCTTGCCGCGCCCCCGGCTGCCCTTGGTGGGGTGCAGCGTATGTCTTTCTGGCGTCGCCCGGTCGACATTGTTTGCCTTTTTCGGACAAGGAAGCGGCTTCTTCGGCATCGCGGGGTGGACCAACTGACACCCCGTTTTTATAATTAGAATCTGAGAGAAAATTTTAATTTGGAGTGTCGCAAATCAATGAAAGAGATTGAGTGAGCAGCTTCCCTGGTCGCGTCTTGCTTGACTCACCCTGATAGAAGCCCTTGTCCTAGAAGAATTTTCGAAGATCATGTGGATTAAGGCATTGTTTCGTTCATATTTTCCTGTCATTTCTCAGATTTTTTTTTTTACAAAAATGCATGCAAATCATTTTCTTTTTCGCTCAATGATGACAACAATTACATTTTTAAGATGCAGATGCTACAGCCCGTGCCGTACTATGTGAGTATGCAACCCGCAAGGCATAGCAAAGTTCAGCTAGGCTTAGCAAGGTGGAGCAAGGTGTATAGGCACAGGTTTTGGCACGGCAGCATGGAAACTATATAAACCATCATCACAATTCACAATGGACGTCGCCCCCCCCCCCCCAACTACCAACCCCATCTAGTTCACAATATGTGGCCATTTGAACACACGTCCGGCGCTGGCGACGACGTCAGAGTAATGCATGATGCATTACTCTGCACACCCCGGGCTCTGTACATCCACACACACAACACACACACACAGACACTCACAATCACTCGACACACGGACCCAGAACATGGAACATATGACAAATTCACGAGCAATGCACGATGTGTGTGTGCACATATTGTGATATATGCGCGCTGCCGGGGTGGATGCATTATTCATGGCGTGTCACCGGCGTCGCGTCGCGTCGCGGATTGTTATTCATGTGCAGTTGACTTGTACGCGAGTTATTGCATTTGCCGCCGGCCCCGCCCCCCTGGTAGTCTATGCAAATATCGCATCGCGCTGGCAGGCCGTGATTGATGGATTGGCCGGGCCGTGCAGCCTCGCCGCCCCGTGGATTGATTGCAGATGGCGGTCATTAGTCAGTGCACACGCGGGGGTTTTGTCGTGTCACTGTACGCGGCGGCGTGGAGGAAGGCAGTGGAATCGTGGCGGGAATCCATCGCGGCAACGTTTTTGTGTCAAATTTATTGCAACTTTGCAAGTTGATCTGATGGTACTGATCATGTAATGTGTCTTGGTATACAGTCTTATAAGATAGCTTTATTTACATTCCAGCGGGCTTATACCGATTCTGAACGCAGTTTCAGTATTTTTGCCAACAATTAGCAAATGCAGTTTCCATTAGTGGCTCCTTTATCCAGCCGCTGTCACAATAGAACTTCCTCTCCGGTCTTCCTAGCTCCTAGCAGGAGCAATGCAGGATGCAGCGACAGTATAACAGCCTCAAAGACTTTCCTTTCAGCAAGAGTCCAGCCAAACCTTCCCGCTGCACTGTATCTAACGACGGGCGACAAGCAACGTAGATTAATTCCCGTCACCTTTTCAGCCGAACGCCGGTCCAGACTCTCATGCCTACACAAACACTTAAGTGGCACTTGACTCGGCAACGCTCGTCGTCGTCGCCGTCGACGGCCACGGTCAAGTAGTGTCCACGTCGACAAAGAGAGCAAAGAACGAGCTCGACTCTCAGACTCCAACATGGCCGCCGCCGCGCGCGCTGCTTTGACAAATTCTCGGGCACGACGGCCGATGCAAGAACTAAGAAAGCCTTCCAGCCACCGCAAGATGGATGACCCTCGCCACAGCCATTAGACACCATCAATTGCCGGGCGAACAAGACAAATGAACTAGACGATGATTATGCAAGATCAGAGCCGACGGAGAAGTTTTTCAGTGAATCACAAAGAAATAATAATGGGTGTATGAAGAATAATGCCATGTGATGTGCAGGAACTGTTTCTCTAAAGGAGATAGGTGGCTTGTATCCGTGAGATGGATGGGTTGGCTCGGTGTGGCCACGGGGATTAATCACCGACGTAACACGTAACACGTAACACCGTAACGCGGGGCGTCGGAGGAGGCTGCGTGCTGAATGCTGCCGCGCCCAGAGTGCTGATGGCTGTTCGACGACGAGCGGACATCATCAGCGCTCTCTGACAGGCATTTGTGCTCATTGCACTCTCATGCTTGCAGCTGAGTTTCTGCTAATTGCGGATTGCAGAACGAAATTTTATCATCTCTGGTAAAAACTTCGGTTTCTTTGCCAAATCGACAGGTATGTCGTCTCTGCTCTTTGATCTAACGCACAAAACATGTTTACTAAATATTGAAAAGTTTTGGAGAAGGTCCCGAGGAAAGTGAACTGGAAGTAAACCAAGGCAAGCTCTACGATGGAAGCGATGCATCAACCCCAACCCCGCGTATTCAACGCGGTAAAACAATCGGCAGCCAGGCGGGAGGACGTTGCGCGTCACGTGGACCGGGATGCTGATTTCTATAGGGCTGTGAGAGAGACCACTCGGTCGTGGAGTGATGTTTTGTTTTTTATGTTTTTGGACGGTTTTTTCCCCTCCGGAGCGGCGATGGTACACTGAGAATAGGGGGCGGAATATTTCGGATGCTTCTGTCTTGTTCGGATGTTTGATGGATTAATTGATGGACTTAGGTGGACGTTTAGGTTCGGAACGTGTACCATTCACAGATGCTCTTTGAAATGAGAACATGTGCATCGTGCGTGCTCATATTCTACGTCGATGCGATGGCTTGAATTAATGACACCAGACTTGAAGTAATAATGGTATAGGCGAGGAATCAAGAAGTGTCTTGGAGAAGTGTGAAACGTTCGTCTAAATGATAGTCGCTGCAGTGAGGTCATGTGTTTTATTGACTGAATTCATCCACCGGAGCCGATATTTTTGTAAACTTTGTTAATTAACGAAACATTACTTTCGAAAAAACATGCCCTAGAAAAGTTCATTTTCCAATAAATAATGCTCATAAACCTCCCCTAATTTATATGTTTCGAATCGCACCATTTGCAAATCCCCCCTCCAAATGGCAGTCACCCTGAACATCGCCATTAATTGCACCGCAAAATTCCACCGTCAACAACGAACATAAAACCCGCGACACACCGCGTCGACTCACCGCACCAACTTCAGCAGCAGGCACCAGCAGCCACGGGCCCCCGCGACGCGTGACCCCGACAGCGTCAGCCCTCGTGGCCTCCCCAAAGCGCCCCGGCCGCCCCAAAGAGCCCCGGCCAGAACGCCGCCCTCGCCATCAATAACTCGACGGGCCGCGAACAAAGCCATGCCGCCGATATTGAATTTTCCACGCGACCACCTCCGTCCCCTGCCGCCCCCGCTGTCGCCCTCGGCGCCTGACTTTCATTAGGTGCATGTGTGAAGTTGACGTCGCTGCTGCTGCCGCCGCCGCCGCCGCCTTAAATCGAATTGATTCGATTGTTTGATTTGACGACGCACTCCACGTGGGAGATATACATACTTGGCGCATCGAGTTTGTTGACATGACGACGTCGGGGCAAGGGTGGGGGCGGCACGTCGGGCTGGTGGAGACAAAGGCGAGGAATGTAATTTTGAGTGCCGCTAGCTGTTGCTTCCTGCTGAAACCGTGGTCCTCATAGGTATGGATGCTACTTATATATGGTCCTATACTGTCCTGGCCACAAGCTATCTGAATATGATGTCGATTGCGTACTACTTATTTAGAATAAAGTGCAATTTTGTGAGCTAAATCAGGGAATGTTTCCTTGATTCGCTGCTCCTGCATGCTTCGCTAAATAAACGATCACAAATTTCAGAACTGCGACTTTATCTGTGAGTGAATTATGCTAATAACAATAGAGATTTCAATGGAAAATATCTCCCCTAACCACTTTCAAAAATATTTGACGTTTTAAAATTAAAACTAGGTATCACGGTATCACATTCAACCAACACGGAACAGGCAGAGTTGGCTGCCTCGTCTCAGATCCAGCAAGGGACGCCGCGGTGCCAGCGCCAACGGCGTCGTCTCCACCCCCGACGGCTTGATTTCGGCAGCCGGTCGTCGATTGTAAACCCGGCTTAGCATTGGCGTCGGCGTCGGCGTCGCCGGCGAGTTAATCCGGCGTCGTCGACGTCGCGAGGTGCTGCGATATGGGCATCGAGGGGTGGGAACGGGGGGGGGGGCGAGTAGCCCCGCGATACGGCGTCGTCCCCGGGGGATGAAGGCCAGGGGGTTAGGGGAGGGTTGACTCGGTGATTGGATTTGACAGTTCGCGGCTGAGCTGAGCGAAGCGAGCCAAAGCGAATTGAATTATCGGGGTTAGGATTGTTTGGGCTGCAAGGGTGGAGGAGTCAGTGACTTTGGATAAAAATTTGCTTCATTATAACATACTTGATCATTGATGATTACCCCTTTGTGAACTATAAACAAACTTTATTTCCATGGTCACAATTTATACTTTTCTTTTGTTAGTGTATCCCTTTGACTATGCGTTATTTTTTAAATAGGTGTTCGAAGTAAACAAAATGAATAACAGCATGTAGAACATTTTTGACTCCCCTAAATGTGAACTTAATAATGCATGGTGTTATGATACATGATATGGAATCAATTTTCATTTCGCAATAACTCTTGCTTGCATTCCAAAATCGCGTCGCAATAATATTTCATCGTCGTTTAACTTTTGCACCCGAATCCTATACCTAGTTGTGTTCTGCAGAACAACGTATATTCTAGGGGTCAAAAGCAACCCCCCAACGCATTTCATCCCCTCAAATCCGCGGGGATGAATCGCCTCATAGTTTCGACTCTATGAAAATTAAATCACATCACCAACATGGATAATGTCAAATGCAATCATCGAGTCAGCCAGTCTAACCCTATTTTCCAGGCTGAATGCATGCTACCCGCTCGCATGTAGCTTGTAGCACCGAGTCACGTCAAACTTTATGGCAAGGACATAAGGAAAACACAAGCCAATGCATATTTATGAGTTTGTGCTTTCGTTGACAGTTGACGAGCGATATTGGGGGCTGCCACCCCGCGCGCGCGGTCGGGTGGGGAGGGGTGGAAGCGATTTCCGGCAGCTTATTGTATATGAATTCTCCCGTACTCCGCAACGCACGACATACCCCAAGAGAGATTCCAGCCACCAAACACACAACGTTGTACCCATGTGTAATAGTATACATGGAGCTCCGTCATAATTCTCGCCACATTTTTCTTTTTTCAATATTGATTCGAATTGCGCGCTGGAGGGTTGCAATAAATGGCATATGTCAATTGATTTATACATAGGGGATGGTTTATGGTGGCCCCCCATCATTGAACCAGTTTAGAGATGGATGATGTTGATTTTGTGCCGTTTTGTGTGGAAATACGCGTCGAGCAGCAAGCTAGCCTCGTGTTTTCGTATTTTTTGTCGGAAAACTAATATTGAGTTTGGCTTCAAACACAGGGAGTTTTATTTACCGCGATTTGCTTTCCATCTGCTAGTGCTGATCGCTGGAATCTCAAAGAAAACTTCATGATTCCTGAATCTATTTGAAACTTCGCATGCAACCAGCTGTACTACAGTATTTCCTTTGCGGTTTTTCAGCCAGTATTGGCAATTGCGCAAGAAACAAATTCGATGTCTGTCACTGCATGATTCAATGAGATGATAAATGCACTGCAATTCTCATTTATTTTCTTAATTAAAAGTGTTATGTCTAGTTTTTCAGTGTCCCGTTAACCTTTCAACGGTTCTTTCACCTGTTATTACCTTTTCTCTTGCCAATGAGATGCCTAGATATTGTGTTAACAGAACGTTAAGTAATTTACAAACCACTGCAATCTGGGCCTTATACCCATTACTGCATCGAAAAATCATAAAATTGGATGAAAGAAGGGCCCCCAGTACGGGTTTTCCCTGGTTTCCCATCGAACCGAGAGAACGTCCAGTGAATCAGACGCAGCAAGGCGCAGTGAGCCACCCACAGCTCACTTCCTCGCGTTGCCCGCGGCGCGGCTGAAGAGGTCGAGGACTCGCCGGCGATTGGTCGACGGGAGGCTGCGTGGTCTTGTTGCTCGTGGACCGCTGGGCGGAGATGAAGCCGCGGCGGCCATCTTTCAACGTGCAGACTCGTTCTGTCAGCTGTCAGCTGCCCTCGGCTTGACGGGTGGTGGGACGGGAAGCGGAGGAACTTACGTGTCGCTGCGGTGCGAAGCGATGCAATGCTTACTGTGGCTTGTTTCTTCGCTTCATTATACTACTTGTTTATTATAATATAAATATAACCAATGACCAATGGTTGAACAACACTAAAAGCATGACGGTGAAGTTGGTTAAATTATTTACTGAAAATAAAATCAATTTGAACGAGATATAAAACCACAAGTAACACATTTACATTGGTAAGATTGTAACGGAAAATTGACTTAAATTGTAGGCTTAGGCTTTATTTGCAGATCATAAGGAAGGATAAAGGTACTTCCAGCAGGTACCACCTGAATCCTTTGGATAATGAGGAAATGGTATGAAACTGGAAAAGCTCTCTTTCCGTATTTTCCAGGAAGCTTAGAAGAGCATGTGACCCATTGGACTAGAGAAGGCTTGATTTAGCCACCCCAGCACGTTGGGCGGCCTGCCGCGATATACAGCAGAATATCCCCGAGAGATCCAGGAACCCGTTTCTTCCCTTGCAGTCTCGAAATGAAAAGAGAAAATAGCAGATAGAAATAGTGAGTTTGCCGTTCGCCCGCTCGATGGGGTGGGTTGGGGTGGGTGGGGTGGGTGCGCGCTGGCTGCTCGAGATACAGAGCTTGCTGGGGGGTGGCTGGTGCGAGGGGGAGCGGGTAGAACACACCGTGATGAGAGCTCGGCTGTGTGCTATTGGATCCGCGTGGGCCCAGCCAGGCATCGGGGCAATGTCGTTTTCAAAAGACTCCAAAATTACTTTCTGGATAAGCTGGATTAGGCTTACACATTGCAAAAGAGAGATTATCAACGAGGTCGGTTGTTTCATTTGGATGGTAAAAATAAGAGAGCGGTGCAGATAGACGACTTGGAGCGAGTTCCAGATACTTCTCAGAAAGAGGGACACCTTGAATTCGGTGGCGAATTTGATTCGTAAGTCGTAACTCACTTAGGTTTGAGCAGCATCTGCATCTCCGTCGTTCATGCAGCAGGTGACGGCTTTGGAAGTGGAGGGTCCGCGATGGAACTGCTTGCCAACATTTACAAGATTGCCGGAGTACAATTTATTTCCAGGTGTAACACTGAGCATTGCTGGATTATAGAAAATAAGCGAATTATCTAAAATAATGATTTTCTGAAGCCCAATTGGCAACGTGAACCAATCATAGACGAAGGTCACGTTCCTTACATCATTTTCTGCGCCTCTTGTTCGGCCATGTCAGTTTTCCTGACACGATTTCAGCTGCATTGTTGTCGGCAAAACTTCAGCAAAACATAGAAAACAAGGCAGCACTTGAAAGTAATTAGATGTAATCGCTGCTCGCATATCGCATGACAATAACGGCCACGTGCGCTCGCCTAGCAATAGCAGTAGCACTGTGTTGCCATCGCCGTGAGCGGGCGCGCAGGCAGCTGCTGCCGTCTCCCGAGACAACGACGACGACGCCGTCGACGGCGACGTCGATGAAAAGAGTGCAGCTCTCGAGCGCAGAAGTGATTGCTACTACACCTTGCTCGCTCTCTCACTCGGAAGACAATCGGCCGGCATCGCGTCGTCTCGCTCACTCGTCTTGTCTTCAACGTCGTCCCAACGTCGACGACGGCGACGAGGGCGAGGATACGGCTCGTTTTGTCGTTGTGCAACGCGGTGGAAACGTGCCATTACGAACGATGGAAGGCAAAGCGAAATAATCGCGCAATTATTCTGATGTTGTGTCGAGTTATCGCCATCTGAAGCGGGTGGCGCATGCTGATGATCGAGAGCGGCGGATTTCGGATGATCGGTGTTGTGGCCTGGCGATGATGATGGTTATGATCGACGAGAGCCTGTTGAGATGTTCACGGCGCGCTTGTGAGGCGTAATCAATTCGGATTCAATTCTGTCGCTGTATTTATTTCTCTCTAGCTGCGAGCTGGGCAAGTTAACAAGGAGTCGTTGTTGCCTTGCCACGGGGCTCTGAAAAGAGGTAATTTAATTCGAAGAAATAATTAAGATCCTTTTATGAACTCGTAACAAGAGAATTATTACTACCTCATACAGATTCAATGGAGTATCGATTGCCGTTATGGAACAGTAACTGTCGGGGGTATATTTTCATGTTCCTTCCTGAAATACTTGCTAACGCAGTGCTATAACACAATAATTACCCCGAATAAAACACTATTTCATGGTATTTCAATTACAATAACAAAACAGATACATCTAAATAACTATAAATGTGTGGAGCTGCAGGCTTAGATGGCAAGCAACCAGCATTGAAACAGCCATCATGGCGAGCTGTCAAACACCATCAGCTCTAATCACTCCTCTCGCAGCATCCCTGCGTGGTTGCTATGGGTAACGCCCGTGCGACTCAACCCTTCACTTGACGCATTAAGCGTGCTACGCAAATCAGTGCGTGCCCCGTGCAGACGGCAATCACGACGTCGCCGCAACGGCGGCGGCAGCACACCAGCAAGTGCGTGTTTTGACAGCAACTCGACGCACAATGCCCCGCGAAACAGTGCGGCCCGCATCGGGCTTCCCCATCTGAATCTGCATCTGCTGCGATGAGGCTGACAGTGGAGCGTGGGGTAGTCGAGGCCTAATAACGGCCAGCTGAGATTGATGCTGTTGCACTGATGTCAGGAAGGATGGAGTGCCTTCTGCAGTGACCCTGGCTGATGCGCTTAATGATCTTGTTGATTTGATTAGCTGGGATTGAATTAGGCCCGTTAGTATGCTGTCAATTAAAATACATGTCACGCGTTGTGGTGAAAAGGAAACATGTATCTGCCTTCACATTATCTTTAAATTGTTATTAGTCATTAGGTCCACAATTGATGTAATTTTTAGAAAAAGTTTTTAACTGATAAAATAATCTGCGTGAGCCACCACAGAACCACGGAGCGTGCTGTTTCTTTTTATTGTTGAACAGCAAAGGGAAGGAACGACACCAAATATCACGCGTAGAAAATCAAGGGCAACCGTCTGCCCTTGGATACAGCCATGTGGTCACCATGAAATCTCATGCATAGGCAAATTTCTTACCCAATAAGCCGCCATCAATTTGCTTATTCAACCTGCAAGCTGGAAACCAACATCATCCGATGATAATGATGCATCGGCGTCGTGTTCCCACACCGCCACCCTGTGCTCGGTGCGATGCAGCTTGTGTGGCCTTGGGAACCGACGCCCTGCCTTGTCGAGCGTGTCACCATCGCGTCACCTCGTGTCAAGTCGAGACCCTCGCGTCACGCTTTAATCCCCGGCCAGCAGGCGGTGGCACCGGGTCTCGAACCATGGACCTGCACGACCTGGCCCTCGATAACAAACCCCACACAGTCAACCCCTTCGCAATACCCAAAGCTCCAAATAAATATTGTTTACTTTTATCTTAGACAGAAGACACTATGACAACAATATTAATGTTTGAAACAGATGACTATAGTGAAGAGAGATTGATTTGCCAATATATAAGCGCTGTAAATTCCCTAATCGATGCAATATTTATATGATGCGTAAACCTGTTGTGATTTCACAAAGTTTTACAAAAAATGTAATTTTCTCAAACCACTGAAACTATAACAGTAGGCAATCACTTGGTTAACGTTCGTAACACCAGTTCAATATCCTCAACGCCCCTGCAAACGGTATTGTGTCGGGGTAACAGCATGTGTAATACCTATAAATAAAGAACGCTGGGCGTTGGGTGCCCATAAAAGTTGTCTGTTTGGCAACGCGGCGCAGGCTGCCCGATGCGCCGTCAGTCATGCGTCGTTAACTATGCTCGTTGGGTTGGGAGGCGGGGGGGTGGCAGGGGGGCAGGGGCGACGCCACCACGTGTGACGGCGTCGCCGAGAAACAACGCGGCGGGGTCACACGTGTCGGCGCACGTTAGGTGTGACGTGGAGAAATGATCGCGGGTATGCGTTACACGTCGTGGGGTCAGCTATGACAAATGACCGTCGGATTCGTGTTTGTTTCCCTGGTTTCGCACGGGTTGGTAACTAAGCGACGCTCTGGACGTTGGGAGAGTGATGGACGTTGCCTCGTAGAGGAAACAGGAGCCGCAGATTTTGTTTGCCCGCCTTTGGAAATGAAAGATGATTGTATTATTGTGACTCCAGTGGTGCTTACCATGTATGGACCCTTTGATGGGTCAAATTCTGATTTGTATGTGTCTCACACCGAAATTCAACATCATGCCACTATCAAATCGATATTCTTACCCTTTTAACTGTGTGTTCTTTTGGGGTGCCTTCTAAACCTAACGCCGCGTGTTTGTGTGATTGCAGGACTATCCGTGACTCGAAGCAGCCGCCGCAGAGACTAAGGTAAGGATCCTGGCGCTGATGAGGAGGGAGCTTCCCGAAGCCTGGAGTTGATCCTGCTCCTGACGAGGAGGAAGCCGGGGCGCGGGCCGGGGGTCGGTGACGAGAAGTTAATGATGGGGTACTCGCAGCCCCCCCCCCCCACCAATCCCACCCCCGACGGTCGCGCCAAGTTTTAATTTAAAAAAGTCGCGGGCTTCGGGGTGCCTCGCCGGCTGGCAGGCTTCGGCTTGGAATTAGTTTCCATCTCGACGGACAGCCGGAGCAGCGCGTCTCCTCGCACCTAAGTTTCCACGGCGAGATGCGAGAATTAATACCGAGGAAAAAATGCTTTTAATAAAAACCTGTGAACAGGAAAATTAACGGAATGACTTTGAGAAATTAAAAATTATAAAAAGCGTGGACGACGATTGCGATATTAAAAATCCTGGGCGTCGGATGTTTGGGATGGTGGAGTTCAGATCCAGGCGGAGGAGAGTTATTTTCTCGTCTGACGAATTGTGATTGCTCCGCGCGCGCACTAGTGCAATCTTTATGTAGGCTGCTTCACACACAGGGAGCGCACAGCATCAAGCACCTGAATCTCGCGTCATCTGGCACCGAATGTCGAAAGATTGACCTTTGCACTGATCACAGCTTTGCATGGCTATCAACCCGAGAGGTCCGTTGCTTCGCGCCATGAAATTCATGTCCAGCCTGCCATCGTCGAGCCTGGACCAATCTTCCCCGCGTCCCAATTGCGTCAATTGCGGCGGCCGATCTGCAGACGTGCGTCCAGCGTGTCTGCCGCACATCCTCCATGATGCCACGGGCGTCATGAGGGTCCAATGTCCTCGCTATTTACATGCTCCAACTAGGGGCGAGTTAAGTTTTCCCTTTATCTCTTTCAAATAACCACCCTTACAAACAAACAATCTAAATTCCCTCTTTTCGTGTAAAAAAATAACTGAAAATAAACCGCTTCAACTAAAACCCGTATCACGTTTTAACGTCGAATTAAAATAAATCACTGGAGAAGAATGGCCGAAAAGTGATCTACAAAGAGACGTTTATCTCTTCTGAATGGACTCGTAATTTCTGAGCCATTATATCGTCGCTGTAAATGGAGACCAATGGCCACATATTACTCGTGTAATGTCACTGCTCCGTCCTCCCCCACCCCCGAAAACCGCCGCGGCATACAACGCACACACTCACACACCACTCTACAATGCAATGTAGAGCAATAACACAATGAATGTTAAGTAAGATCAGTGCCCGTCAGACATTATACACGCCATTATAATGGGAATCGGGAGCCGAGCTTTGTGTGGCTGATGCGCTCATTGTCTGCCAATCTATTCTTTTCGGGCCCACTTGGCCACGGAGTCGCGCGGGCTGTGCCCCGGCGTGCCACCGCCGAGATGCGAACCGGGGACGTTTTGACCCGCCGACCTGCTTTGTCTGGAGGTAGGGCAGAAGCACATGCTGAGACAATGGTCTGCATTAATCGTGGCCTTACCTATCATATCAAAAGACGATGA
The DNA here is from genome assembly GCA_921293315.2 of Nemurella pictetii. Taxonomy (NCBI): domain Eukaryota; kingdom Metazoa; phylum Arthropoda; class Insecta; order Plecoptera; family Nemouridae; genus Nemurella; species Nemurella pictetii. The sequence goes on from OV121115.1 coordinate 32,899,193, forward strand.
GTGCAAATTGGTGGGACAAACAATTTCTTCAATCGTTCTCCTTTACTATCAGCAACCATTACTCATGCTAGGTTTGACATTTGTTTTTATTATTGGTCTCCTTTTTCATTGGCAAATAGGATTGAATCATGATCATCGAAGGAATGATCTTTTGTTTTTGAATCAACAAACAAGTGCAGCTTGTAAAAGTACCAAAAGCACTCGAAAGAAAGAAACCCATTCAAGCAGAACTCTTATAATTTGCCCTAAGACTTTCCGCATTTGCCCATCGAGCATGATGGTCCACGCTGCAGCGTCACTCACGACCGCCCTGCCATCGCCATTAGCGGCAACGCAGGCGGATAAAACTATATCGCATCGCATATTGATTGCCTGCCAATAACCCCGCATTACCCCCCCCCCCCCTCCACCCTGCCTCACCAACCACCCCCTCGAGGCGATTTAAGTGATTATCAGCATTAACTGGGGTAATCCCGACGCGCGCAGCACGCAGACTTCATACCTCATTAAATGGGCTCGGTGCCCCCCCCCCCTCCCTCCGCCCCACGATGGGGGTGGCGGGGGGGGGCGGCGAGACCGCAGCGTGCGCCTCGGGGCACTCGTCGCGAGGGACCGAGGAAATCACGCGAGTGCAATGAATTTAAGTGCAATAAAGTCTGCAGGGTTACTCATTGCATGATGCTAGCTGTGTGTGTGTGTGTAGCATCCTTCAATTTGGTCTCTTGCGTGGTAGATTCTTAGGTAGTGCTTACAAGGGGATTAAAAGCTCCCTGGTTTTGGGGCTGAGTTCTCAGTGTTGAGGGAGTATTAACTCGGAGTTTACAGCTGCTAATATACTATCAGGTATGGGAATTGCGTTTTAATAAGAATATTGGGTTCGGTAGTTCTTTGAGCGTCAATCAACCGACAAATTTCAAGCTGTTTGATTGAATTCTGTCCCATTGCGTTTCTGGGGGATCAAGAAGTAGAGTTTGAGACATCACCTCGCTCAATTCTACTACCCCTTTCAGACGTGGTTTTCTTGTTATACCAGTTCATCATATTTCCAGAATTAGGGTTTGATTAATATGTACTGCGTTGATACATGTGAAATCCATTAACATAAATAGCAGTCGAAATGATAAGAGAAACAGACAGCGTTTCATCCCCTCGACGCATCACCCCCTGCCACCCCCAACTCCCCATGCATCACGGCATCAAGATGAGCCGAACATGCGATATGATGAGCCATCGCGCAATCAATTGTCGCCTGTCACTTGTCACATATCGCAGCATCCCTCGCTGCGCAATGATGCGCCCCCTCCCCAACCCCACCCCACCCACCCCTCGTCACGGTCTTAATGGATGGATGTCATTACCACGGTTTGTTCTCGCTGCCAGCGCTGCCGCTGCAGCTGCCCAGCGTTGCATCGACTGCGTCATTTAATCGAATGAAACGCGCGACGCGTAGTGCGTTGTGCGTTGTGCGTCGAGTGCTTGTTGCGGCGTGTACGCAGCGCGCGGTGCTCGGAATCGTCTGATAGCACGAGATCGTCGCGTTATCAGCGAGGTGCGATCCCACGGCGAGGGTGCGGCAGCAGCAGGGGTGGGGGTGGGTGGGGGTGAAATGATGTGGAACAAATTCATTAACGAGATGTAATGAACGTGAAACAATCTGCAGCTTATATCGGCGAAAATTAATTTCATCAAACGAACGTATCGTTAAATCTTGAGATTGTTAGATCGAATGATCTGTCTTGGGTGATAACGCTCCGGACCAGAGGGTGCGAGAACACTGGTTCAGCTTCCGAATTTCACTTCGAGGGTTGGTTCGTTTATTTTCATCGTGAGAGTCGGGTGATGGGAAGATAATAATGTGATGGCTCTTGGGAAAGCGGAAACTGAGGCAGAATATGACAAACTCCCGAGGAAAACTCCGCCCCGTATGACAGATACATTCCCCGAATGTCTCGTCTGTAGTAATTACTGGAAGTTTAATGTTTCCAGCGAATGCGTGTCTACCTGTGCCGACGGGCTGGAATCATTTCAATCGCGTCTAGTGCCCTGTCTATCAGCACAAAGCACAGCCCTTTGTCGAGCCTAGTATTATAGCTATTTGCAAATCATTTTCGTGAAAAATCACGCGCTCAAATTATTTACTCGTTCATTGTGACGTGTAAAACTTCTCGAATTTCCCGTTTACTCGGCAACAATAATGGATATCATACGTGATACGCCATCCCATCATTTTCATTCCCCACCCTCACCGAAAAAAAAAGAAACGCGTTCAAATACTGCATAATGTGCGTTTCCATCTCGTATTTCGTTCCCGCTTGCTGGCGCCCCGTCGAACTCGCCCAGGCATCGTTGCTGGTCCATTGAGCCTGAGTTGGGTTTCAAGCTGCAGGAACTACTTGCTGGCGCGCGTTCGGCCCATTAGCTGATGAGTTAGCCGATGCAGCGGCCGCCGCGCCGCGCGCACTGATACACGGAGCAAGCTGCCGTGAACGCTGCTGCGAATACTTCTACCAGCACGTCTGCAATCTAGAAGGCTGTGATCGGCGAAGAGAGGCCAACATTCGACCTGCGTATCAGAGCTCGTTTTTCCACCAGGTTGATAAGTTTGTCCTGCAAATTAGTTCATTTTCTATTCACTCAAGTTCTGTAAGAAATAATTATATAATCGTACACAACACAGTGATTATTGTTCCAATAAATAGTTATTACTCTACTTACACGTGGTGAATTATACTTTTCAATGCGGGTTTATTTCGCCAACAGGAAACTGTTCGTAGAATACCACTCTCTGCAGATGTCGGACTCTCTGATGGTAGCTATACTTTCATCCATGTGGTACTCATCCACGTTAGCAAAGTAGGTATGCAGATAGTGGAGCATTCGGGGAGAGCATTCCTACCATTAGGCATTCCTCCAGCTGGAAGCTGGGCGCTACTCGCTACTCGCTACTCGCTATCAAATAGAGGAAAACAAGCAGCAGCAGCATTCGAACGTGCGGCTAAGCTATATTGGATGATACGGCGCATCCCGGAGTGCTGGAGCGAGGTGGGTGGTGGGCTGCCGAGAGGGTGGAAGCGAGATGACGCCCAGAATAATATGCTCGAGGCATACATATGTATCGCTGTGTCGTACGAAGCTAGCTGTATGTGTGAGTGTATGTGTGCGAGAGGTAGCTGCTATAATAATGATGTAATGGCGTCTGGAATTATGTAGGCAGGATTTCCAGGATGCTGAACAGGAATTTGAATATGCATGCCGGGATCGGGAATAATTATTGTTTAATGTGAGTGTGTTAGAGTAACGATGGCAACGGGAGCGCGGGGGTCGGTACAGTCGGGGAGGGAATGACATTGTTGATGCTTTCGGGGGTGGATATTGCCATGCTCTACGCGTTCCTTCGCTGTATAAGTCTCGTGAGATACAGTTTCAGTTTCAATGGGAACTTGCAACTTCAGCCAATAGAGAGGAAAGTTTATTGAAGTAAGAAATTATTGCGACGAATTGTAAATCTTGAGGGTAAGGAGAAAGGAAATTGTTAGTATCTTCGTAAAGCCTGAATATTTTTAGCAGTTTTGAAGAAAAGGTAAAATGTGACTTTTCTCGGAAAACGCCTCAATTTACTTAATGAAAGCAATTTCGAAGGAAACTTTTCCCTGCCAACGCTAGAGTGCAGTGAAAAGAGTGTCCACGCTTTCGATTGTGCAAAGCAGCGGCCATTTTAAACCGGCGCCGGCACCCTTTGCTGAAGCGTACAAAACAAGTGCACATGCCGGCTTGAAATGACTCCAGCACCCATCCGCAAATAGCATTGACATTCAAAGCTAACCCGAATCCGCCGCAAAGCCGGGCCCTCCGCGACGGACGCAGCCAAAACCCAGCAATTTTCTTCATCACTGCGATTATGCAAATTACGTCATAATCAGGCCAATATAGTCCAATCATACGCGAGGGTCAAAGAAGATTAGAGATAAACCAAAGCGACGGAGAGGCGAGCGAGCGAGCGAGCGCGACGCAGCCTTCGGGGACAAGAATTAAAAAAGTCTCCCCGTCGGAATAAAGGCGCATGTAAATTGGATGCATGCCGGCGGGTGGTTGTGTTGGGGGGGGGGGGGGAGGGGAGATGACCAGGAGTGATAGTGGATCGACGACAGGCTGACAACCAGATCGCCGCTGTGATAACGTTGTGGCCAGGGGATGGGGGGATGGGGGGATGCTGGGGGAATGCGCCCAGCTATCATGTCACAGAGAGAGTCTAGGCCACCAGAGAGTGGCCAACTCAATCGTGCCTGGTTTCCTTGGTATAGCAATGAAAAGGGCACCGCTTCAAACAGATATCACAAGTATATTTAAAAGGAAACGTGCAATTATTTCCCATATTTCTTAGAATACTATTTATTTATACATTAATATTTGCCTACGCGATCTCAAACTTCCATACTTCTCTTGTAAATATCACCCAGTCTCTGGCAAAGCGCAGTGTCGCGTTGAGTGTCGCCCGCTCCCCAGCTACCGACGCTCTCTGCTGGACGCTATGCCCATGATGGGGCGCCGTCGCTGCAAGGGGAGATCCCACCAGAGATACAAGCAGCCCGCAATGCTGCGATGCGCAGCCGGAAGCCGACGAAGACGCGAGGGCGTCGCACGTGGCTGTCGAGGCTGCAGGGGTCGCTGGTTCGATCGCAGCCTAGTGTCAATATTGGGGTTAGTTCTTTAAGGGGGCGAAACGCGGGTTAGAATGACACATTTTTATTTTATGGCCGATGTGACGACCGTGATATGAATGTGTTGGGGTTACGCTGCGATTTTTGGACTGCGATATGTGTCTTTGAAGGGGTCGTATAACTATCTTAAAGTTGAGGTGGTTGTTGTATGACTGCACCCTGCGGAACTCATGACAGGATCGAACGGATCTGGTCGCTGACAAAAGCTCACCGCGTCAAACAGTATAGAGAGGTCATCGCTGGAAAACTCGGTAAGCAATAAGCCATCCAATGAAGAGCAGTGCATCTGGCTGAACGTTATGAACGTCATGAACGTTATGCCAGCCTCGCCAGTGTGAAGTTGGGGACTTTCAGTGCTTAAAACCGTGCTCGCCGTCGTGGTTAAAACACCGACCGAACCCCACTCCCTTTCCCGACGGTGGAAGCGCCGTGCTGGCACGTCGGGCAACAGCTAATAGTGCGTGGTATAATGTGCGTGGCACGTCTTCAAGTGCGTGGACGTCCCCATGTGCGTGGCACGTCTTCAAGTGCGTGGACGTCCCCAAGTGCGTGGCACGTCTTCAAGTGCGTGGACGTCCCCAAGTGCGTGGCACGTCTTCAAGTGCGTGGACGTCCCCAAGTGCGTGGCACGTCTTCAAGTGCGTGGACGTCCCCAAGTGCGTGGCACGTCTTCAAGTGTGTGGACGTCCCCAAGTGCGTGGACGTCCCCGAGTACGTGGCACGTCTTCAAGTGCGTGGCACGTCTACAAGTGTGTGGACGTCCCCAAGTGCGTGGCACGTCTTCAAGTGCGAGCTGCAGAAGGAGGCGCAAAATCATTCCGCGCGTCCAACTCGCGATTTCCCCGCTGGAGCGCGCCGCGCGCGCGTGGCTCAGAAAAAAAAACGTATTTCCGGTGTGGAAAATAATTTGTACGTCTCTCATCCGGCATTACGTTCATCCAAAAAAACGTCTCTCGCGTTTTTCCCTTTCGAGCGCGCCCTCGCTATCTCCTCTACATGCGCCTCGCTGTCCTTGTCTCTCTCTTGTTCTCTCTCTTGCTCTCTCTCTCTCTCTCTCTCTCTCTCTCTCTCTCTCTCTCTCTCTCTCTCTCTCTCTCTCTCTCTCTCTCTGTCTCAAGGCTAAACGCGCTCAGCGTCTCGCTTTCCCGCCCTCGCTCGGTCGCGTTTCCTCTCTTGTCTTTTCCCCATTTTCATCCCTGCCAGCCCCTCGCCGGCACGAAGTCAGTTTTCCTTCCCCCCCACCCCCTCCAGCCCCTTACCACCACCCCGCCCTTCCTCCGCTGACTAATTTTCCTTTCGGTGTCTCATTTTATGAGCTCGCTTCTCGCGCTGTCTTGCTGGGAGATTAATAAGTGCGCTCGCCACCGCCGCGGGCGCTACCCTCGTTGCTAGGGCCTCGTTGCTAGGGCCTCGTTGCCAGGGCCTCGTTGCCAGGGCCTCGTTGCCAGGGCCTCGTTGCCAGGGCCTCGTTGCCAAGGCGTCGTTGCCAGGGCCTCGTTGCCAGAGCAGCGATGCGCTAATGGTTGAGCTAAGAGCATCAAAGTTGAATTAGTTCAAAGGGAAATTTGAAATGGAATGTTTTTCGGTAAACAACCGATCGAGGTTTGGTTGCTAGCCAGCGTTTTTTCACCCCGATCGGGGTCCTCTGACCCAAATCACAAAACCCCGGCCGCGTGAGCAGCGAAACCCCGCGCCTGGCGACGTGACGCGCGCGAATCACCATGGCAACCGGCGCCGTGCATAATGACCACGCCAGCGCCAATTAGCGCGCTCCAGCCAAGCCCTAATTAAACCGCGTGCCTAATTAACACGCCGACACGAATTAATTAGTCTGCATGAGATCCGTCGAAGCGCGTCGCACAATGGCAGCTCGTTGCCTGCCGCCGCCGCCCCGAGCCATGATGGCCGCCGCCACCGCCGCCGCCGGAAGCAGGCGCCAGGCGAATGTAGATGACTTGTAAGTGACGGAAACCGGGGCGCTGGATGCGTGCCGGGGGTCGGCGGCGACCGGCGGAGGGTGCAGGACTTGTGTGTGGAAAAAAGCAGACACTCCTTTGCGTAGAGTGCTGACGGTTTCGTCGGGGGGGGGGGGGGGGGGCCGGGAATGCGGCCAGAAACAAGCAAGGAACCAATGAAATGCACATTTTTACGCATCGCCAACGCTGTGTATGCGTAAGTAGACGAGTGTGTGTGTGAGCCGCGACGGACGGAGGGCATGACACATCATGCGTGCGGCTAGTAGGATGGGGGTGGGGGGCGTTGGAGAGGGTTATGAAGATATATGAACGCGCGGCGAATGGGGATTACGGCCGAGTAAAGAAGCTAACCCGGAAGTCCGTCTAATGCATCCGACTGGCCGATGCCGCCGCCGTCGCCGCCGTTGACGTCGTCGTCGGAAAAGTCGGGGGAGTTTTCCCATCCCCCGGATGAGCGTGGAAAAAGCTGGGGGTAGTAAAAAGAAACGAATTACAAGTCGGCGAGGGCGCTGGGGGTGGCTGTTGGTTGGGGAAGAAGTGGATGGGTATAAAGTACGAATTGGATGCAGAGAGGGTTTCATTCTGCGATCTGGCGCACGTAATTTCGCTTCCGGCGTGCATGGAAGTCTGGGCGACCGGCTCCCTTGCGCGCGTAATGCGTTCCCGCCATAAATTAGCGGGCGGTGGCGGCGTTCGGGAAGCGTTCCAGTTTGTCTGTGCTGGGTTGCGTTGCGTTGCGTTGCGATGCGTTGCGTTGCGTTGCGTTGCGTTGCGTTGCGATGCGTTGCTCTGGGAGTAAGACAGATTAGGACAGGACAGGCCAGGGGCACTTTGGCCGATGAACTCGCTAATAGGTCCATTCTCTGCCGACTGCTGGCTTGATGAAGTTGCTCGAGTTTGAATTGCGACGTGTTGTGTTTTCTGGTCCAAATCCTCAGTGCTGCCAAACTCAGCTTCTATATCCTTAGTGCATCTGCCTCCGATCTCATTTCAACGTGAATAAGTGGAAATTTGTAGCATTTTTTAAATTGATCATTTGAATCTTCATCAGAAAATGACGTCGGGTCTGCGACTTTTTATCATCGGACTCTATATTTACGAACTAGAAGCTTGATTGTGAGCTAATCTACTCCCGCTGCCCTCGCTGCAGCTACAAGTATATCGTCCCACGGGTGAGGAGGGGGGGGGGGGGGGGTGGATCGCGTGTTCGACCCCCGTTTGTCCCGCGTGACACTTTCACGCGGCGCGTGATTGGTGGAGACACGCGTTGTGCGTACCGTGTCGCGTGCGTGCGTGCGTGGGGGCGAGCGGGGACGCGAAGGTGCGTGTGTGATATCATTCCCGCGTGTCCTGTGATACCTTCACACGATTAACAACGCACAATGCGTGAATCCGCGGCGCTGCGCTTGATTGCAACATCACTCATGTCAAGTTAGGGGTGTCAAGGTGCGAGGTTTTTTCCTATTGTTATACATGAAAGATTCGATAACGTTTTCGCAAACAGTCGGAGTTAGATTGATTGCACCTTTCGCCTCCAACAATACTATAGTATATACATACCCATTGGAAAAATGTCTCGTGACGATGTGGTAGCTTGGTAATTTTTTGACAGGCCGCTAGATGTACTAAGTCACTAGTAAAATATACTCCTGGTGCTGAATTCGGCTCACAGCGTTAAGTAATTTTTTCTCTTAATATTTTCCAAGGTAATTTGTCGTTGCAGATGCCATTCAATCATGATTTGATTACTTGTGATTAGATCGGCTCCGAGCGGATGGTTCCTGTCGATAATATGTTTCAAGTAGGGCTTCTGAAATCTACTTAACGTAACTGATAAAATACTCAGCGAGACGAACAAAACATTTAGTTTGGACAAACACACGGTGGTGGAGGTGCCGTTCCCCAACGGCGAACGCACAAAAGCAATCCCACTAATCCACCCCGAAATCTGGCCGAATCCAACGATATCACTATAATTACACCACTCAGCCGTGTGATCAGCGCCCTGATAGCCGACGACATCCTCGCTAACCCTTTCTCTCCCCGCCCCGTGCACCTCGTGCACCCCACGCCAACCTCCCAACCTCCCAACTCGGTCGTAACACATGGCACTGCTAGTCCGACAAGAGTACTCCGGCGATGTACGACAAGGCCCAGCAGTAGCGCTACCCTCGCCGAGATGCAATCTCAGCAGTTGGACATGAGACCTCATCATCATCAGCCGCGGACAAAGGCTCTGATTACGCATCCAGCCGAAGATACAGGCAATCTTGTCGGCAGCCTCCGCGCCCTTCTCGCCTCCGCTCTGCTTCTAATCGCAAGCTTTACGGGGGGGATGAAAGATTGTCAAAGGACACATGCACTCGGCGAGCGAGAAAAAAAGAAATGAAGTGGACGGGAGAGATATGGTAAAAAAAGAATCCGTATGTCTGATTGAAAAAAGCAGCGAGGTCGGGGTGGTTGGAGGGTGCAAGGCGAGGGTGGTTTGGCCAAACGGCGCTGCACTGTCGGGCTTCGCGCTCGCACTCAAGGGACGCCGACGCCGACGCCGACGCCGCGGCGGCGACCGCTAATCCATCAGCCGGCGTCGGCGTCGGCGTCGGATTGAATATTTGCGGATAATTAAAAGTATGTCATTGTGGGGGAGATGTCAATTATCTGGCCCGTGTGAGCTGAGCGCGATTGCCGGGGAGCCGCCATGTTGGTGATTGGATTTTTTGTCATTACGATGATTGGAGTTGGGCATTTTGTGTCGTGCCGGCCAATTTGCTGGATGCAATTCGCAATTTCATCGGACTATTGGCGAACCGCGGAATCAGCACGGTCTAGGGAAACAACAGCCACGATGAGCTGCATTGCATTGACAGTATTTTCACTTATCATTGCACTATTCAAATGGGGAAAAAAACTGGTCAACTGATCACCGATTTTATACAGGTCTTGTAGATTTTGATCATGATGGGTTGACGGTGCTTGATCACGGTACTGAAAATGTATCGAACTTTACACAAAAGATACACAGAAATAATGTCTGCTTCTCAACTTATGAGACTTGCCTGTGTGCTGAATTATCGGAAAATTAATTTTGTTGTACAAAAACCTAGACAAGTGTTGGACATCATGTTTGAAGTGGGGGGGTTTGCTGGCCAACTGTGCGCTGTGCTCGCGAGGGTCCCGTGGTTGTGAATCGGCCGTGATTGCCCTCGGGTCACGCTCTGGCTGCCCCCCCCCCCCCGCACTCGATCATTAACAACCCTTCGATTCGATGCGCCACTGCAGAGAATCAAAGCGTGTCCAGTGGCGCGCGGTCTGCACGGTTCCATCGCGGCATCGGACACGAAGCAACGTACGTCATCAACTCTCTCTTATCTAACTCTTGAGAGCGTGGGATTCGAAAGATCATTTGGACATCTTTTATCAAATTTTTAATCTATTTAAAGGTTTTGTTACTAATAATTCGTATTAAATGGCCGAAGTTTTATAACATTTCAATTTCTGGTAGTATCTGTTTGCCAAATGAAACATAGATTTAAATTATAAATATGTTCAATTTCACCGTGCATGATACCTTGCTTACGATGTGAATGGTATGGTGATTAAATTAGTGAACAAGTAGTGAACCTGAACGAAGCTTGATTTAACACGATTGTGTTGCCTACTTCTAGAAAAAGAGTGGCGTATATTACCTACATTATTGAATCGAGTGTCTCGGCGTAGAAAGATTTTTTCTTCAATTACATCCATGCTCCGAACGTGCGCCACTGGGTGCCACAGCCTTCTAAAATCGAAGCGGTCACGGCATGTTACGGTCGACATTGTGATTCCTCCGCCCGCCACGGCGGTGCATTAGCGCTGCCGATCTCGCTGCGGCAGGGGTGCCAACATGCCACACTAATTTATGTAAATTCAAGTGTTACTATACTTTATATTCAAAAGCGGCATGATTTGTATTCAATTTGATATTATTATAACATGGATGAGAGGGTTTTTATTGGGCTTTTATGTCATCAACGCCATCGATCATTTATGCAATCAGTCGAAATTAGCCTTTATACTTTTTTATTCAGCTAGATGTTGCTGGAGTTTTTGTTGTCGACCCATATAGGATATATTTATTTCGCTTTCATATTGTACTACACAGTGAAAAACATTTTACAAATAATTTGTCGGGCCAAATTGAATCCTTGAGTAGATGGTAGCCGAATGTCCTGAGGTAGACTCTCCCATTGCTGGCCGACAGTGTTGAGACGCAGGTCGCGTCGTACAAGCACGCACGCACGCAATCCGTCACGCACGCCCCGTCACTCCCGAGGACCGTGGACATGTGCACGTCACGTGACCCTGCAGCCAAGATGGCGGCGACCCCCGCGCGACCCATTTGTCAACACACACCTCGTCCGATTAGCATAAATACCGGCGCATTGTCTCAGTTTCAATGGCTGGTAACGACCATTGACACATCCTCGACGAATGTCTCGGGAATTATTCCATATCCGCTGTTCGGCATTAATTATAATAATGACGAGCTCGACGTCCATATTGCGTGAAAGATTCGTCGTCGTGTCGCAGCGATTGTCTCGGCGGCAGCAAACGCCATCTATCAACACGGCGTCGCTCGTTTATTCAGCGCCAAGGTTTCACAAGGTTTCACACGACACGGCTCTGAGGCTGTATCACGAGAGAAGATCCTACTTTACTTCCCGTGATTAATGGCTAGATTATTCAATTATCTTTCGGTCTCGTCCGCGTTACGTGAAGCCGGTTCGCGCGAAGGCGAAGATCGTAATAAGAAGAAGCCAACTGGTAAAACCGCGCCGCCTTTTGTCTCTGGCCCACCGCCATCTTAAGCTAATGGGACGCCGCCTTGAGAAGATAAATCAGCCGGCGGATGCGTGCGCACACGCCGTCCCTCCTCCCGCCGAGGCGGCGATTGTTTTAGTGGGGGTCGCGTGGAGTCTGTGATCCTCCACGGCGTGATCCGCGGTCGCCGCCGCCGCCACCGCTATCGAAGAAAGACAATGGCCGGCCGCGGCAGGAATGTACAAGACCGCGGGTGTGCGAGGACGGATCTTGCTCGCTTGCAGTTTATCAAATTACATTGACTTCAACGCTCTTATTGAACGCCGAAAACATCTGTTGGTTTTACTTTTCTTGAGGCAAGATCCTAGTCGAGAACAACTGATCCGAGAGCTGTCTGATCAAGCTGTATCTTTAATTTGTATGTATTTTTAATGAACATATATTGGCTTTTACTGCAATTGATTGATATCCTTTATATATCCATTACGAAAGACGATAGAATACACTTTGAAAGTCAATTTTTCACGTTAACTTTTTCAAATAGTTACCTATACGACTGGGAAAAACTGTTACGGATTGTTGGTGTGCAATCCTATTATTTGCGGAGAGGGAAACAAGCGGTAATTTGGTTTCCTACTCTGCCATACACGTCCTAAACTATAATGGTACTTAGTCTTCTTTAACCCAATTCTGCATAATCCCTCCGTACCTCCAGCTGCAAACACTACAGTCTCGAGAGCACCGCGTTCTCGCGACGCCTCACATTAACACCACTAACACTCTTGCGCTCCATGGCTAGGACTAGGACTAGGACTAGGACAGGACTACGACTTGCACCATAGTATATAGGAGAAGGAGCAGGAGGTACTTAGTCTGTCTCAACTAATAACTGCACACGAGCCCGACGCCGTAATCCCCGGCGTTCCGCTTCGTCGAGCCTGCAATATTCTCCCGTCGCGTCGCCCGCGCTCGTCCTAAGCCTAATCTCCCTGCATGGCGTCGCGACGCCGGCTAATACCCGACGCCGCGGCGGTGCAGCGCAGATGGCCGACGCCTCGAGGACGAAGAGGATGAGGCGTCGAGGGCGGGTAATTACACCGGGATCAGCCATGCATGCCTGCATCCTATGTGCGCCTTGTGCAACACAGGGCTTCCCTGCTGTGCGCGCAATGCACCTCGGCGTTCATTTCGCGGCGCGCGCTGCGATATTGGTGTTCTGTAGGGAGATTGGCGAGCTGGCAGCTACCTGTATTTTTATACCTTGCTCTACGAGTAATTAAATGCGTTTCAGCTGGCATCCGGCACTGAAAATTAGAAAGTTCAAACGTTATTACTCAAACGAGAATGTGTGGGGTCCTCGTAATTACTTGTGCCATTGACATAAACATGGCCAGTGCCACTGAGTAGGAAATTACATGCAAATTGCAAACTACAATTTTTTTTCATTTGAAGTAACTTGTTTTAGGAATGAAACTTAATTCCCATTCTAAAAAGTCCGTCCACTCGAAGATCTAACCTCTATCTAGCATTAGTTGGAGACTGGGCTTCGAATCATCGCATGGCTGCACATTTTTGAATGGGACTGAAGTCTGATGTGGATATTATGTGAGTATGTGCAAGCGATAGTCGCTCACCGGTTTACAACCTGAGGGTGAGAGAACATGGGTTTCCAACACTGCTAGCTGCGATGAGCTGGCAATTGTTGTCAGGTGTTGGTATTAATGAGTTCAGGGGTTGAACTGGCTCCGCATATTGAATGTAAGACTTGGGGCTTGTGATTTAATGGATTGATCGAGCGCAGATGAGGCTTATAGCTATAGTGTTGATGGGGATCAACACCTGTGTAGCGATTGTTGCCACGCGAGAAACAACTCATGGGGTTGTTTGTTACACTGAAAATCTGCATACTATTATCGCAAGGGTAGCCTCACTTCAGTGGAAATTATTATGTATTCTCAAACCTGTAGAGTAGAAATAACTTTTGGTGTATAGATTCGCGAATTGAATACTGATAAGACCCTTTGCAAAGGGTTTCGCAATATATACCCAATTTATTACCTCAATATATTATCTCAATATTCACCTCATGACTAAAGAGTATGCAACCATTGCAGAAAAATTCGAAATTCTCGACTTGCTGTGATTCCACACAAGAAAATTCCATTTCATGCTCAGTTTGGTCTAGTTTTCTTCAGTAAAAACTACCCCACCGAAATAAATCTCACATCACAGAAGAATGATAAAGTAATGTAAACAAAACTGAGTTGGCGCACAACTTCTCAAGTAAAACACTGAGTAGGGGGCAAGTCGCGGGGGGTGAGCGCCACCCCCTACCCCCAAGCTGCCCATCTATCATTGCCCGCGCGCGCTCTTGGCCACGGACCTTTTCATATCACCGAGCAGGGGGTGTATCTCAGGGGGTGTTGGGGTTGAGGGGGGTGGATAAAAAGTGTAGGAGCCCTCGCTTTTCATTGCCGACATCCATTTGTCTTGTTCTTTCACCTGTCAGCCGATGGTGGCCGGGGGGGGGGGGAGGGTCAGGGGGTAGCCGGCGACACACACGAGCAGGGAAATGCTTGGTGTGCGCCGGATCACCTAGCACTGTTTGGAACGCAACGTGACGCATTGCAACCTGGAACCTAGTTGCTATAGTTTGAATAGAACCCATTAAAACCGCTAATGATATTATTAAGTTTAATTTTAAACTGAAATATAAATGGCGAGCGACCTTGGACGTAGTGGTTGCTTACAAGGTTGGTTCGGAAAATTCGTGGAAACTAAAAAATGCATCATATTCCGTGGGCCATTTCAAGTCTTCGTAAATCCTCTTCGTCTTCGTCTTCTGTTTGTTTTCTTTCATTCTGCAGCACGCCCTTCTGGCGAAACTTCATCCACAATAACAGATCTTCTTCCACAACATGCCCACGATCTTCTCTCTCACCCCCACTGCACGGGCAACGCGAATCCTCATCTCGCTTGCACTCGCTGATCGATGCTGTGATGATCAATCCACGTATCCACCCTTGACATAAATATCATTGCCGACGCAAACTTCACCGAGCCCGGGATCAAGAATACACATTCAGGATTCAACACACAGCCGTCGCCGTCGCCGTCGCCGTCGCCGTCGCCGTCGCCGACGTCGCTCGCGGATTTCAATGCGCATTGTGTACAACACATTACACGAGTGTGCTGCTCGTAAACACTTTCAAATTCATTCAGTTTAGCGTCGCGTCGTTCGCCTATAAAATCATTAGCATGAACGATTTTTATAAACGGAATCCTCCCTCTCGTCCTATATACAACTAAAGCCTTTGAGCTCGTGTATATATATATAGGTAGTAAAGAAGATTTCCTATTAAATAAGAATGCAGCATTGAGGAGCTTTTCGAGAGCTAGCAGCTCTAGCGATCAAAAACACATTACACGGGTTATGAATTTCTCTTCAATGATTTTCCTTGAATTTCTCACCGTGATCTTGTCTCGATATGCACTCGTGTTTCGTTGGGTACTGGAATTCTTCCTATTTCGTTCGTTTTTTAGCCTGCACGCAAGGTCTTCGAAAATCCTCAGCATACTTGATATTTCCATGCCGATCCTGAGTAGGCATGGTATTCTTATTTTGTAATGGTAAGACCCTCCTTATTCTATGGTAAGACGCCTAGGCTGCCGTGTCTTTCGCTGCTCGGAGTGAAGAGAACTCTTTTGACACAATATTAAAATTATGCGCGCTGGTTCGTATGCAATCGGCATGAGCACGGCAATAAAAGCAAAACCCGACGGCGTTATTTCGGTCACTGGATTCCGGGTAGTGGCCGCGCCTCGGCAGGCACCGAACGCCGAAACAAGTGGCGGACAAGGCCCCTGAACCGCGGCGCTGCGATGATGAAGGCGAAGAAATCCTCCCGTCATCGTCGCTTTCGATGCTCGATCGGCGCAGGCAATTAATTATATCGCTTCTGACAGCCGCAGCTTTGGCCATGGCGAGCAATATTCTCGCGTCCCGTGTTCACCGTACAAGCGCAGCGCTGTGCTTGCTGCTGCTGCTGCTGCTGCTGCTGCTGCTGCTGCTGCTGCTGCTGCTCTGTACGCTGGTTTACACGGCGCACAGCGTTCGCCTTGTCTTTTTGCTTCGCGCTCGGTGGTACCGTGCGTTTCTAGTTTTGGTCTAGATATTTTAGTTTATTTGCGCGCCGCAGGGGGGCGCTCGAATTTGTATTGAAATGCAGAGCCATTATCCGATCGTCGGTATCGGAGTAAGGAAATGGTCTAAATGAAATTCAATGCTGGGTGTAGCTGAGGTAGCGGTGGTAGCGGTGGTGGCGGTGGTCGACTGATGTTTCGTCGCCGCTGGGAGAGGTACTTGGGCTGGTGCAGTGTTCGGTGTCGTGGAGAGATCGAGATCGTGTTGCTGCTGCGATTCAGGAAGCGACAATTTGAATAGCTCGATGCGTTACGGCGAGCAGGCCTCTGCGTTCTCATGGGCTTCCGTCCGCCGAGGATGGTTTTCCCGTGCCGCTGTTGCGTCGGCCGGCGCGGCAGCGATCTGGTTGGGGTTCTTACGTTTGTTCTTGGTCACTCAGCTGCTGGTTTGTGAACCAGAAACTAAAACATATGGGAAATGAAGTTTGAAATCTTTGGTCGCGTTTACATGCAGAACTCATCATTGGCTTTGGCGCTTTTTGAATACACTTCAAGCAATATTGCTGGTATGAAATGCAAACAGAATCGATGCATATATATTTTTGTGTCAATTTCCCCCCAGCGGATTGCCTGGGACACTCACCCAAAGCTCATAAAAATCAACGTTTTGACGTTGTCTCTTGTCAATGCGTCACAATGAGCCAATGGAAACAAACTAATTCAGTAATCCAATCGTGCGTTGCCACAGGCCGCGGGGCCGCGACCGAAGCTAAAACTTCGCCCTGCGGGCCCCGAACGGGTGGCATATCAACCACCCACCAGCACGTACACAACCCAGCCAGGGGTAGATGCTGCAGAATTAATGCACTCCCGACGCCAGGCCTTGATTCAATCCGATCGGACGCTAATCCGTTTATCACGTTTCAACATGGAGGGGCTATAATTTGGAGCATATGTCGGTGATATTCGCACGGCGTATATACGCATTGCTTGGCGGCATTGTTGAATGCCAGCGGCCACGTGATGCAATACTGGATGGATGTGCTAAACTCGGCCGGCATTATGATGCCAGTTCATTGGATTGGGGGGGCGGTGTGTGCTGTGTGTCCCTGGGTTCACCCTCCCGCCTCGGGTCCGGGAGGGACGGCTTGATTGTGCATTGGTTTCAAATGTACATTATGTGCACATATGCGCGACATGAGTTGCTTTTAATCTTAAGGCCACACATGGATGTTCGTGTGTTAATTGAATCGTGAACTCGTGATCTATTTTTTGTTTGGGATTTGTGTTGGGGTTTAACAATATGTGCGAGTTGGAGAGATAGCATATGCATACAGCTATAATATTTCTATTTTATTTATATGTATGGGTGGTGGAGTAATGGGAAAATTGTAAAGCGGTTATTCACGTATTTACATAATTTAGTGCAGGGTTCTATCCTTTGTTGGCCAATTTCAACGAGGGCATTAAACAATAAGCTAGAAACAATCATTAGATAAATTATCGGTTAAAAAATTATCAGATAAATTATCGGTCTGGGTATAAATACAGTTTGGAATCGCATTTTCCACGAATTTTCAATAGAATAAACTCGTGACCTTCAAAGCACAACACTTTCCAAATGCCTAACTGTTTTTCTCTTAATTTGTACCTACATCTAAATTACACCATAAAATATCATTCAAATTTAGAAGTCACGTAAAAAGTGAGAAATATACGACTTCGTCCCTGCCTATACACAGGTCTGCTTCACAGAAGTCAGATACATCAACAATTATGTCCTATACACATGTCCATCAAGCGATACACCATCACTCACCCCCCTCTCCCCCTCCCCCCAACCAAATTCTTATCGCTCGCTCATCTCCTCGCGTTTGGCATTCGATCAGCTACCTATACCTTCACCATTAACGGCACCGGCCCTAATATATGTGAGGTGTCAGAAATAATTACACCGAGACTGGCTGGCTGCTTGCCTGCCTGCCCGTCGGCCTACTGAAGGCTGCTAGAAGGCTGTACGGCAGCGGTGGTGCTGGCTAGTGGCTGGTGCCTCGCGATGATATTACTTATTATACAAGCTTCACGATGAATAATCACCTTCACGCCGCGCAGTTCGACGCGTCCGCCGTGTGCACCAGTGGCGTCGCCGCGGGGGAAACCTCGAGCCAATGTGGCATCCGGCGATCATCCGGCATTGTGTCTTAGGAGCACTGGGTTCCTCTCATGGGCCTAATCTCGCTTATCCAAACCTCATTCTCCTCAGAGAAGGGAATTACCCCAGTCTTTTGGAAGTTCGATATAGTTGAGGAATGTTTTTGGTAGGTGATAATGTTATCTTTAGCATAATTTGTTAATAACTTACAAACGACTTCAAATGAGAACTTCTGAAGATGTTAAATGGGCGTAGTGTCTCATAATTTTAGGTATCTGTTTTGAAACAAACCTGCAGGAGTACACTCCAGAGCGACACGCCGGGTGTCGCCGCCACTGGCTGTGTGTATCGGCGCTGGCAAGATGGTAGGCAGCCGTCACGGGGTCCGTGAGGTTGGGGGTTGGCGGGGAGCACTTGATTAATCGAGCTGGCATGACACGGTGGGTTTACCTGGAGAGCGCTGCCTACGCGGCTGCTGCTGCTCAGGTGAACACCGTCCCCGACGCCGCTTGCAGACGTCGCCAACGCCGTCGGCAGCGCCCAGCGGCGCTTCACGCGCTCTATTGATTTGCTGGAAGTTCGATTGCCGCCGAACTAATGCACATGAGGCGTGAGACAACTTGCCAATTGCAAGCTTGGAGTTCTTCTGGCTCAGCGCGGGCGTTGTGACACAAAGTTCTAGCAAAGTATTTTATTTCAAACTCGATAGGCCTCAAAAATCAAGGGGTCTGGGCTCATTCCTCAATCTCATTTAGAAATCGTTGAGATAAATTTAAAACACAGACTATCAATCAGCCACGCTGTTCATCATTCTTCTATCCCATGGGAAAGTGTGGACAGATGCACGGCTACCTTCGTCTATACCCGTCCCTCGCTGTGCTAATGGTTCTTCGCTGCATCCTTCCACTTCTTGGCCGGGTACCGCTGTTCCATGCTCCTTGCTCCATGCTCGCAACCAGCGCCAGGTCGTGTGAACGCAAACAACACCGGTGATATTGATCGAACGTCGAAGGTGCACTTGTCACACTCGCTTCATTAGGGGCCCGCTCTTCGTAATGGAAGCTCGGGCTGACTGGAATTGAATGCCATATTCCAAGGAGATGCCCATCACCCATCGTCGAATATCACACCACGAATCGAAGAGAGCAGTGCGTGGCGTAGAGTGGCCAACTCCGAGGGCAACGCCACAAGCATTGAATATCAGAGTAGTTTTCTTACATTGTTTCGAGCTTGTTGATTAATCTGCACATGAAAGTGTATTTTATGTCTCATTTTCATTGATATTCAATTTTCGTTGGCAAATGAAAGCATTTAGCCTGGAGTTGCATGCAGTGCCATGCTACTACCACCTACTACCATATAGCCTCTCTTTGCCGGATCAGGCCTGTCAAGTCGCGCAGTGCAGACCTCGCTGTGGCCGGGTCAGAGGTCGGCGAGTAATCGAGGCGAGGCACGCAGAGGCGTTGCTTGCGCTCAGACGTCCCGGCCTGGTCGGTCGGGACTCGTAAGCTGACAACGATTTCACGCTTTCGCAAGTCATCGCTCGCCAGTTCGCTGCTGGAGCGAGCTTGATCGACTCGCTACCCGCCATTTTGTGGCAGGATCATTCGCGGCGTATTTTTTTTCAAACTCGTGCCTGCAGCTCCTTATTGTGATTTTTTTTGTGAGTGAAAATGATGGGAGCATTCGTTAGTGGGCCTTCGGACTGCGCAAACTACGTCTGCTCTGCGAATGCTTTTATGGCGAGGAGTGACACAGACACAATTCCACCCCGTCCTTCTCCGGACGCTGCGAGTCTAGCTCCATTTAGCAGCGGGCGACGAAGACGCGGACAGATTCCGGCAATCTTCATAAGACACGCTCTGCCAGCCGCCAATCCCGCTGTGTCGCGCTTATTGCTCGGAGCTAGCGACGCGGGAAACATCCCTCTGCATCCCCGCGCCGGCATCTGTTTCGCCATCACTGCGCGACGCGGCGCCCAAGCGGACGCAATTTGCCACTAATGAAATCTGCGACATTCGGCCCGGAAATCTCACGCGAGATATCGCAAAGCGCGCGTGATTCGAGACGGATCGAAGTGCCGGCCGGGCGATTGTGTGTCGGGCTGCGGATGTATCGACAGATTTGCTGGGGACGCGCGCATTGTTCTGTCGCCCAGATATGATGGATTTGCGCAACAAAAAGCCCGGCGTGGTCTGTCGAAAATATCGCTCACTTCCGTTGACGGGATAACTGATGTCAACGGTACATTCGTTAATCTACAGTTTTCATCTCTATTTTCTGTATCACGCCGTTAACATTCAGGTTGCCTAGTCGTTTTATTCAAAGTGCAAACGCAAATAAGAATGCAGGAAAGCCAATACATTTTCTTGTGCACCATGTAGTACCTTATAGTTATTAAAAAAACACCACTGCCACCATTGTAAGAATCAGGATGAGGTTCTCCCCACGTCTGGATCTTGCACGGCGTGAAAAAGACAACATGTGTCCTGTGACAGCAAACCCACCACGGCACTGGCTACCGTGCTCGCTCTCACACAAGATTGATGCGAGTTGTTTTAGGAAGGTGCTAATCGCAGATGTGTAATTGAGCCGACCCGGCCGGCCGCGCCTCGTGCCGCGATAACAAATTGCCGGGCCCGCCTCCTCGCCGGCGTCACTGCGGAGGGTGCTTCGCCGGGTGGCAGCGCGGTCATCACAGCGGTTTGGGTGCGAGGATGAAGTGACTGCTACAAGTTGCCTCAAGTCTTGAGATCATTGCCACCACACGTCGCAGGAAACACAGGGCGGTTCGGCGTCTTGTAATAGCGGAAGGGGCTGTCCGTGGTTAGGCATTTCCTACATGCAATTCACCAATGTAAGCGCAGTGAGATGTTCGTGAATTATTGTTGCAGCCTTCGGCCATTGGCTTGTAGTTCGGCGTTTGTCGGGCTTTCAGAAAAAGACGATTTGCTGCATTTTGGGCAGCTTTCACCAGAAACTTTGCAACTGCGTAAACGAAACTATTTGTATTTAGTCAATTCAGTTCAATAATATAATAGGGTTTCATTAAATGAAAAGACTACAGCATACATCCTCACTAAACTTCACCGGAAGCGGTTAAATGCGTGTGTCACTGCAGCATAAGACAGTCTAGACCGTTTGATGGGGAGACAATTGCTGGGATTGATATCATCAGTCATCACCATCATCTTGATAGCATTTAATAGCTGCAGCCTATCTATCTGAGGCTGCCATGAGAACCAAGGTTCTAGCGATCCCATTGGCCAGGAATTCAGGATTGTCTTAGCTTGGCTGAGATGTACCGACTTGGTCGAGACGTCTTGTCACGAACCTCATCATCCTCATCATCACGCCGTGATCTCGAAGTCTGGACTGGACCATTCAGACACAGAGCCTGTGAGCACGTGAATCTGACCTTGATCTCTGTATATTCGAACATGATATTGTGATGACCGGCGCCAAAGTGTCACAAAATCATGGAAAACCCACCTCGTCAGATGCAACGAAAATCTGACAAACGTTTGGAAAAAGATCCTCCATCCATTTCGCCGCCTTTTTGCGAGCTTCTGATAAATCAAGGGCCGCGGTCCGGCGTCGGCGTCGGCGTCGGAGGGCTCCTGTGCCGATAGCGTGCGCAAGGAACAGCGAGTAGGGAGCAACAGTGGAGCAGCCCTCGCGATGGGTGGAAGATGAACAACTCGCGGTCTTTTGTCTCAACAGCCGGCAGTAATTTCAGATAGCGATCTCAAGTAGGCAGCCCCGTCCTTCCTGCCGCCTCCACCGCCGTCGCCGCCGCCGCCGCTCCCGGCTGGATATTAATTACCCTCGCTAGCTCGCGGCCGGGGAGACTACTATGCATTGCGAGCAACGCTCTGTTAGGGTTCCCAGCAGATCAGAGTGCCTTCTATAAGAACACTGTGTGGACGTTTACCGATTGGAAAATAGAATTTAACGTATTTGTTAGATCTCGCTATGCTAATTGCTTCTTATTTTACTTCAACACAAACATTTTACCGTCTGAACTCATGGCACTTCAACACGATTTAATTATAGTATACAGGGTAGCATGGCGATTATATTCCAACTCTATCCTCATAATATTCGAGGTGCGCTTGGCATAATATCACGTCTTCATCGTAAGTTGTTACACCAAGTTTTGCTACTTCCCTGCATTCCTGCAAACGACGTACACAGAGGCAGTAAATTTGAACAGCACCACCCGCCCGAGAACTTCTGAGCTCTACGCTCTTGGCTAAGACGCTGCCAGCTCGTCTTGTTGCAAATTAGCGGCGGCGTCTGGAGACACACGAGCTAAGCCGTGCCGAGGAGCGAACTACAAACTTATCAGCACCCTCCCGTCTGCACCGTCTCCCAGCTTACCTTCAGCTTCCCGGGGCGCGAACCAGAAGACGCCTCCGAAAGTGGACGCTAATGTTATTAACACTTTGCGATAGAAACATGATAGTGGATTTAATTGTCAATTTGTTTGGCGTGCATTATGACTTTATTGTTTAACCATATCGAATGTGTGAAATTGCAAAAATACACACGACACATCCAGCCACAAGATCATCTTCAAGAAAAATCTGTATCACGATACTTTTTTTCCTGTATTTTTCACAGAAAAAAGAATGATTGCTGATTTCGTCCCATCGACATAGCCGTTTGGTAAATATTAACTGAACATCATCGATTGATCAAAAGCTGTATTTCAACGAGACCTACTTCAAGACCTACTCTAACTTAAATTCGACACCCACTAATTGCCAGAGATCTCGCTGAGTTTCTAGGCGATAAGCGAGCGCTCGACGAGACTGGCTGCCCGAGGCCCGGGCCTCGCCACATGGCGCCCACGGAGCGTGGGTGTCGGCTCCGAGCGGACCGAGGCAAGGCGAAGCGAGGCGTAATGAGCAATCAGTCGGCGGCACCGTCGCCGAATCGATTGGATCTCTGCATCTCGGCATCCGACGTTTGATGTCTGCAGGCCTCACGCCGGGCAGAGCATCGCACACGGCTTGCTTGATGGATGCCAGGCGCGATCGGTACACAGCCAGCCGCGATGGCTGGTGGTAGAATGCCAAACACACTCAGCTGGCCGCATTGATTGGTTAAATTATACAGAAATGCAGGAGACAGCTTTATCGATATAGCTGAAGAAAAATAATTAAAATTATGATTATAATTGACGGTCTTTCGTGAGCTGAGCAGAAAGCTTGGACACACGACGTCCTAACGTCTGAGGTGCACTAAGGGTGGGACTCTGCCCCCCCCCCCCTGGCAATGCAAGGAATGCAGCAGAAATCGGTGGCTTTGGGGTGCTGGCTGTCGAGTCATTCTCATGTCACGCTTGCACGTGGTGCGATATTGTGCGTGGATTGCGGTTATTAATTTTGTTACTCTAGAGATGAGTATTATTACTCCCCGCAGGGAAACGGCTTTGTAATGAATAACAGTCTGCATTCGATTTTATCTTCTGCGAATCTCGGAGATATTTTAAAGAGTTGTTCAACAACCAAATTGGCTCCTGACTCGATTGTGATTCAGCGCGCGGCAAGGAAAGTCGCTTTTCACGGGCCATTAGACAATAATATTTTCAAATTGTTTTTCCGATGAACGAATTGGACGTAATCTTCCAGAAGAAATGGGTAAAACATTGACATTTTCTCTTCGCTTTTCCAGCCAGCTGGCTTTATCAACACGATTTCAATAAACCGCGCCAGCGGGTTTATTTATTGTGAATCACGTAAAGTCAGAATTGTAATGCATTCTGAGAACGAAGGAATTTAAATGATTGAGATGATTGAATGCATACAATTAATTTGTGTGTGTGTAGTACGATATTTTACCTGACTAAAAGTCCCGCCCAATTAAGATTATACATCTAGAATCAATTAATTTTAGAGCAGGAATTACTGATCGAAATGCTATTTTTAATAATATCGTAATATTGGGGGTGGAAAGGGTGGGATTTAAAATTGGAAGGGAAAGATTAAAATGGTTTGGGCATTTGAAGAGGATGGAGGGTAAAAGGATCCCAAGAAAAGAATTTGAAGAGGCAGAGAGTGGAAAAAGAAGAGTGGGAAGACCAAGAATAAAATGGATAAATTTAATAGAGGAAGATGTCGAGAGAAGAAAAGAGAAGTGGGATGAAACTAGGAGAGAGAAAAGGTGGGAAGATGTTAGAGGATGGAAGAAAATGTGTGAAAAAGAGGAAGAAGAAGAAGACGAAGAGGAAGAAGAAGAAGAAGAAGATTTATAAGAGCGTTGGTGTGGCTGGCCAGCGTTATTAATTAAAGCCTAAATACTTATGTCTGTTCAGTAACTTTTAAGACAATAAACGATAATTATTTATCGTTATTTTGTAATATCGCTTTTACTGTGATATTTGTGTGACTTCAGAAATTTTCTACGGTAAAGCCCTTTACCGAAACAATAAATACATATCGAAAATCATTATTTACGAAGCATACTATGAAAACAATGCGCCCATTTATCATCAAATGCAGTTTTTGTTTTAAATAATTTTAACTAGAGGTCGAGGTACACAATGTTTACGTTTCAGTCTGGAGCGCATTTGACCGAGTATATGTTTGTTTATTGCTATCATGGGTTTTTCTAATTGCTATAACTTTGACTCAGCGAGGGTAAGTGCAGGTTATTGTCAGTCTGCGACGGTGAATAGTTCGGGTCGGTTGTGTTTTTTCTATCATTGCTCTCTAGAGCTCTCATTGATTCTCAATCTCATCGATTGTATTATTCCAAATTAGCAATAACGAGAGTGTTTCGCGTTCTCAAGAAAGTAGTGGTGCAATTATACAGCAGTTCTTATTCTGCAGAATTTGCACACGACGTATTTAATGGAATTCGTGGAGTGTGGTTCATCCTGCTTGTTCCATTTGGAATCAATACTTTTTTATTACTTTAAAGTTGAAATCGTAGGGAATTGATAGTATGCAAGAGACACTTGCAGAATACTTAAAAATCTCGCATCTTTACAGTTAGTTTTGTGTCTCAAGTTTTATTAGATTGTGAAGACTGTGATGAAGTTGGTTGAAGGTTGAAACAATTCGTGTGCAAGGTATAATAATGCTGATGTACGCCGTACAGCTTCAAGTTCAACCAACATCGTGCTACACAAAGGTTCGTACAACCGAAAAATTACAACGTACTTACTTAGGAGGACTGCCTGGCAATTATCAGTAAATCATTATGCAGATAATGCGGCTTGTGTTCTGTGGAACAACTTTGGAATGTAGGGTAGTTCGAAGCTGTGCAATTTTAGCGTTATGCCAGAATTTCGAGTTCTGGAATTGATTTCAGTGATTTCAGTCTGTATTTCATCGTCTTTCTCGATATTTTTTCGATGATTTTGCTGGCATTTTCTTTCAATCCGTACTGAGAATTCTGTACCCCCTAGGCTTGTTTTCTGTGTCCCAGTTTAGTGCCATAGCTGGGCGCAATACATGCATACCTCTGCATACCTTCCATACACACCTATATACCGACCCCTGCTTACCTACACATCGCGTCATATAACATATTCGTGAGCGGTGAAAGACGACATGAATCCACACCAGCGACACTTGTACAAGGGAGTTATAATTACACACATTTCGCACGCGGCGACTCGCATGTCGACGTCAGAGCGACAATGCCGCAGCAGCGGTGCATTCCACGTAATTGTCACAATCTGTGAAACACGCAATCATTCATTGGGTGCATAATTCACGCGTCGCGTGCACTTCGCGCGCGGCGCGGCGTGGCGACAAGTGAATTGTGTACTTCTGCATGTGACGATGTCGACGCAATTAGATGCACCAGCGCAGCTTGGGCGTGTCACTCGTCAGCCATGTGGCCGGGGGGGTCGACGGGGACGTCGTCTGTCAACGCGTGGAGGCGGCGACGCTCTTGCCGTCGACGCCTGCAGCTTTCAGCATGGAATGGAGGCGCCCTGACGTTACGTGCTGTCATGGGGCTGATAATATAGCAGAGAGTTTTTCCCTCAACATTGTCTACAACATGAATTTAACGATCCGATTGCTACTCTAAGGACATCTAGGTAATTAGGAAGGTCATATTTGCATCGTCAGATAGAATCGGACATTTTTTTCATCATCGTGATTGTTGCTGCTGTGCCGTCTTGTCTTGTTCTCATCCGCTGTCGGGTCCATAACCATTACCTTATTAGAAGCGTTCAAACTACAACCTAGAGCATTGAGTTCCAACTCTCAAGAGGTCATACATAAATGTATCGTTCTTTTCTGCTCCTCGCGCCCACAAATCGTTTTCCTCGTGCCGCATCAAGGGTTGATGACGTCCAGTGTTTTAAAAGGACGTACAGTGGACACGTAGTCATCGAGACACCCATTAGAAGCTCCCCTGGCCTGCTAACGCTCAGTGTGGCCGCTGTAGCGCCTTCCTCGTGTGCGCTCGATGGAATCGCGGCCGGGGCAGGTACTACGTACTAGCTACTAATTAATGCACACGGCGTCGTCGGGTCATCAGGACGGCGGCGCTGGCCAATCACCGGCCATTGTGACGTAACGAGCCGCCCCCCCCCCCTCTGTTAATTGCCCCGCACTCCGCGACGGCGACGTCGACGCCTCGACGCTCTAAATCTCGGCTAGACGAGCTCCGCGAAATTCGTGGCTCAATGTGAGTGTTGCCGACATCGTTGCAACGCGACGCACTCATCTTTCAACGCGTTCTTGTGCCAGCTTCAATTTTCTCACGTGAAGTAGATGTTCTAGACCTTAGTACGGACAGGCGTGGTAGAGGAAATCAAACTGCAGCGATGGAAATGCTTTTATAAACGTATTTTCAACTGTGATGTTTTGACCAATGGCAGAGAACCATGTGTTCTACGCAAGACGTATCAAGACCAATTTGTTCAAACATAATAATATTTTGTAGGAAAATTGTTATATTTGGCAAGAAGGAAACTGGAAGTGCGTGGTGTTTCCTTATGACATTGGAACGTGATGGGAAAAAGAGGCTTCATATCTCGCGTGTGAAACAGCAGCGACACAGGTCAGATAGCAGCGTAAATGGCGTCGTTTGTTGCCGACAGCTGTTAGCGATCGCCCAGGACCCGTATGCTCTCGGAAGACATAAGCACTAAGTGAATCTCTCGAGGAAACCAGAGCAAATTCCCACCGCTAAAACTGATTTGATTTCCTTCACTTGATTTGCAAGCCCTCGCTGTGGCGGGGAGGACGGCCGAACGCGTCCCCAGAGGTCAGTGTTTTCATCGCCGATGACGTCGGCCTCGGGGGACTCGATGATGATGATGACGATGATGACGACGTTGATGGGGCTGGTGTCGGAGGGTCGAGATCGTTGGAGCCGAGGGACCACAACATGCTCGGCCCGCTCGAACCAAGGGTTAAACTCTATCATTACTTCCCGAGTAACACGTCGCATCGACTGCCGCAGCCGATCGGGTAGTCTAGGGGGCTGTGGCGCGAGTAATGCAATAGCGTGTGCACGTTGAGCACGCGGGATGTGAAATTCAATTAGATTTGAGCTGCGCACCAAGTGGGGGCTCGGTGGTTTGGTTTCGGGGGTGGCGAGGGTGTTGAATGGGGGGGGGCGGCGGCGAGGGGGGTGACTGCGAGGGTGTTTTGATTCAACACGCTCCATCTCGCTCGCCGTCGCCGCCGCCGCCGCCGTCGCCGCCGCCGCCGCGCTAGGCTTCTATTTGTTATTGAATTTTATTCGCGCATTCTTGGGTCGAGGGATTCGCCGGGTCGTTTTGCCGGCGACTGGTTTTCTGTTTTATAAAGAGCCTCGTCTCGAGTTTATTGTCATCCGACTTAAAGCTGTTCCCCAATTTATTCTCATCCATCCCGACAATATGAACATGAAAATATTTTATTGATCCCAATTTATTATGTCTAATCTTCCACGAGTTTTCCGTGGATCGTATTCAGATAATACAGTTGTTGTTATATCGACAAAGGGACATTGATTTACTTGTTTTACCAATTACCCTGCCCTCATTCAACAAATAAAATAATGTAGCGCTATTGTGACATTTTATTGGGTAATATATGAAAATGTAACAATAGTTATGATGTTATCTAAATGACATATTTAAGCTATTGTTTTGAATGAATGTGCAAAGCATCGAAAAAGAAAGGAAAGATTCGGGCTAGAAACCCGGCACCTCCACCATGGTATATGGGATACAACCCAAAGGTCCAGGGTTCGACCCCGGGGTTCTTGGAACCTAATCACGCACGTCTTTCACTGATTTCCACGCACCGAGTGCAAGAAAATTCCGGAAAATTAACTCTGCCAATAGGCGCCGTCTTCCGTCGATTAATCCCATGAGGCCTGGTGATTTAGCGAGGTTGTCATCATCCCAAATTGTATCGCTGCATTATGCAGGACGAACCACGTGTGCTCACTTGCAGCTTCATCTAGCGTAGCTCGCCCGAGTCTCAATTCAAAATCACGTTTTGATGGCTTACTGAGAACGTAAAATGTTTTCCGTAATAGAATTTAGTAACGAGCCTTTTCTTGTGCGGTTGCGAACACCAAAACAATTACCGTGTATAACTAGAAATAGAACACAGAGCGACAGGCTCTCTGCAATTGGTAATAACACTTCCACTTCGAAGAAATGTATTTCTGCGATTGGCCACACAATAAGCATCTCGAGTTTCCCCGACATGATTGCCAGCGTGGCACCGGAGCAGCACGATCCACTTGTTACCCATTTACCAATTTGTTCCCTCCTGCTCGAACCAACGCTGATGCGGCTGCTGCTGCTGCTGCAACTGTAAAAGTTATTTCAAAAAAAACCCAGCTCAGCATCGAGAGATTATTATTTCCATGCGCTGGTCGTGCTGGTGCCAGTGTTTAAAGTGATGGTAAAAACGAGGTGTGGAAAACACCTGACAAAACCATGGATGCCTGCTGCGATATTAGCATGTCAGATTTTTATGTGTAGCTCATTTCATATTGCTGCCTTATCTGTGCTGCTGAAGCTTGTACTCATCTTGTACTCATCTCTAATCTATTCTCATCGAACAGCATTATTATATGTTTCAATTTGCGTACAGATTCGGCCACACGCTGTTCGTTAGCCATAACTTTAACGCGAGCGAACGAGCGAGGCTGAGCAAGGTGCGCTTTACCAGTCATGTGACAAGCTGGGTGGCAAATCGTCACACCGAGCTAAACGTAAATCGTAACGATCGTCGCATGGGGCCGACGCCGGATCGCCGTGTTAGCCGTGCGTTATCCGTGCTTCATGCAGGCTTTACGAGCGAGCATGGCGGGCGAACGAGCCGCGTGGTCTGCGCCGTGCATTAGTGGTCTGTCAGTGTCACACGACGAGCGAAGCGTGCTGAGAGATATGGCTGGGACATACGTGCGTGCATGGGATCACCGGTTTTATATTCAAATTTGACTCCCGTGTCGCTTTATGGCGGAATTAGGCTCGAGTCTTGTTTTCGTGTGGGTGTGATGGTTATATTTTATGTGTGTAAATTTTATGTCCTTGTCAAGTAGGACTGTTCGGGTCCAATTTCACAAGTTTGCACGAGAGAGGCATTCCAACCATAAGCGTATTAATATTCTGTCTCAAAAACATGCACTGCAAATGACGGAATTAACTTTGAAACGCAGGTACCAGTGGTCATTTGTTATCTTTGCACTCTTTAGGGCTGGAAGTACAATCTCCAAACTAAGCAAGTTCTCTGAACTTCCTCCAAGCAACTCAAGAAAAACTGCATCCGATTGGTAGTCACCATGGCGATTCTTTATTTGCTAGAAGTTCAAACCTTGCCATGTGAAATTGTAAAACCGTCCCTGAGTCTTTAATAACTTGCTCGCTACATTTTCGCTGTACCTACTTACGAATGACTGAGAGACAGTGGAAAGTGTGCATTGCATCTTGAGACAACCCCATAGGTGCACATCTCTCTGTATTCCACCCCCCCCCCGACCCCACCCCACCCCAACGCCCCTCGTGGCGGATAGGACGTAATGAAGCTTCATTAGGCGCTATTCATCTAACCACAGTTCCCGTCTTACTCCCACTCTGTCAATATCAGATGCACAAAGAGAGAACGACGGCCAGGCCTCTCTGTTATTATTGTTATTAACGGATGTATCATCAAGCCCTGCACTTCTTTGATCAAATAACAAAAATAAATAAAAGTGTCTGTTGTAATTTTTACTTCGTTTAATTACAAAGGTATGTCAAATTGAATTTTGAGATCGGTATTCCATAACATGACAGCTAAAATTGTCTTCTACTACAAAGGCCTGTACAGAAATACCACTTTATAATACATCGAACTATTTCTATCGTGATTCATGGGTGACAATAAAAGATATCGAATGTTGTAAGCATTGTCACTCAACCGTACATGGTTAAGTTGGTTAAGTTGGCTCTCAAACATTTCAATTCTCCTGCATCCTCCAAAGCGCCAAGTTACATGCCTCCCTGTCAGAAGCGCTTCTCGTTTTGCGATTCTAGTGGAATGATTTAAAATGAGCGAAAGTCATTTTTCCTAATTTGAGTGAAACTCGGCCATAGGGAAAAGTCAAAGGGCTGCAAAGGGTGGTGTAGGACATCAAAGAAGGAAAGCCATACAGATAAACCAGAATTTACAGAATTTCCGAAACAAAACGGCTGGTATAAATGGGCAGAAAGTTCAACAACTTTGTGCTCCTTTTTATTCGGCTGTAGCTACGATTGGACGCAATGCAATGTGTAAAATATTACAAACAGGACATTGGAAGCAATCAGACGAGGGAGCCGCTTTATGACATGCATTCTTTGCGCCGACTGCTTTCGTCGCTGTTGGGCGTGCATTACCAAGCTATCGCCTCCCTTTTTTACGCCGATTTTGCAGATTTCACATGCAAAGTGCAAATTAATTGCCAGTCTTGCATCCCAAGTATTTTAAGTGAACTGTCAATAATTCTCGCCGTGCAGGTTTTGTGCTTGTAAAACCTTCATGCACCCATTTTCTACACACTCTTTTTTGCAGATCTTCATTGCAAATCTTTTGTTGGCCGGGTTGTCAATCATTTCGCGAGGATAGACCATGAGTGATGTGTAAAACTCACATATTCTTTAATGCAGAGAGAGTCTCGATACAGGCGAGAGATTGCCAACAGAAATGTTTTGCACAAAGATGGCTTTCGAATTAAATGGATTCAAATTTGAATCAAGCCTAAATGCGTTGATAACGCGACTGTGAGGTGCACTAGAGCTGAATTGCCAAAAGCTTCGCTTTGGGTTTGGAAGTATGGAATAGTGGCCATGTTGTGCCATGTGAATCTGACCGTGCTGCCGCTACACAGCCACTCTCTCCACCGCTGCTCTCCAACGATCTCGGATCCCTGTAAGAGGCAGCTAGTGCCGACCGCGGCCGACGAGTCACGTGCAGCGCTGCGATCGCATTCCTTCGGGCATTCTTCGTTGCCCGGCGCGGAATTCCTCCGAGTTCTCCCCGACACCTTCCTTCTCCTTCTCCGAGCTCGAAGCATCGTCCAAGAAGCGCCCAATCATCGCCGCCGAAAGTTCTGCATGACCGCCGCGTTACAATCACCAGATGAGTCTCACACGCGGAGTGATTGATAAGAAGATTAGCCCCCGCCAGTCCACCAGTCTGCCAGCACGCTCTCGGGGATCGGAATTCAATTATTTCCAGTAGGCTTTCAGGGTTGATCTGCCTATTATAATTTTATAGAAACTCATTATTAACTTTTAATCACTCGATTGGATTGGTTATAGCAGAACTTCAATGGTATATTAGCTTGCACCCTCAAAGGGTGTCGGATGTCATGGAACTTTACGGTTAGAGAAATCCAGTTTAGTGCTGCCAATTCAAGGATGCGACAGAACAGTAATCCTCACAGAGGAAGGTACTGGTCATCCTGTGTAGATGTGCGATTACCAAAAATGTTTCGGCAGTGTCTAAATAACATCAATTCTTCCAACTTCCAAGCACCTTTTTCAGCTGAAAAAAATAAAAGCACCCAAATCTAAGCAGCTCGGCAAGATTAATCTTAAGCCGGTTGAAGCGAATCACCGCTTCTGTCCACGGCTCCTGTCCCAAATCCGCGGCCGTCGCGGACGCCTCATTAGCGGCGATGTCCAGCGGCCGGCGAAACATCACTCTCTTTGCCGCGCATCCGGTTGTCAGCCAGGGTGCTCGGATCCTCGACGGACACAATGGCTCGGCCGAGATGTCATCTCTGGCGCGGAGGCTGCGCTGGTTCTTCGGGCGGTCAAGCGGGTGACACTGACATCCCGAGCATCCGCAGGTTCACACGGCGCCGCGCTCCCCGAGCCCGGCTCTCAATGATTTTCACTTTCCGACGTGTCACGGTCCCACCCACCCCCGCCCCCGCCCTGGCCGAGCTCTTCGAGGCTTTTGGGGGTTGGTTTGTAATTTATTTCGCCTGCATTCCTGATCTCCTTTCAGACACCTGGGCCACTGGTGGAGCGCGCATTCTTTGCTGCTCCAATATAATATATCGTTCACAATACGGGGAAAAGGTAGGATTCGGCCCGGCTATATGCGCCGAGGAGGTTAAATGTAAAGATGTAAACATTGGGTGACTCTGCAGCCATCGTAGACAGCGTTGCGCCCTGGAAATCGCTTTCAATGACCGCCATTTCCGTCCCTCTGCGCTGCAGCCATTCACAATGCTACACAATCATATAATGCTGGCTTCTACAAACACACAATACTTCTGTCCCACTTTTTTCCCTCGATGGCCTATTTATTAAACTTTTCTTGACTTGTTCCGCGACCGGGGCACATATTTCGTGGTCCACGATCATTCATAAAAATACATCCCCGAAATTCATTCAATATTTTTAGCCTGTGCGCTCAGACTCACAATCTTCTATACAATTTCAGCTTGTGTATGGCGTATTTTTATTATGATGTGACATCCAATATCATAGCTCAATTGAGTTGATACACTTTTTCATCCAGTGATGTAATCCTTTTACCGACTGCGTGCCATCAACAATGCACAAGTTTGTATTTTATTGTTGACGACTTACTGCGTGACGTCACAGCTCACAACATCGATGTCGCAATGGATCTGTGACGTACCAGAGTATACTATATTCAATGGAATTACACTAATACAAATTCTATAATGACATAACTATACTACCACCTTTGAATCGCATTCAACCAAGTATCTAGGAACCTGGATTTCAGATCTTCATTCACCTGCGCTTGCTTATATTTTTGTTTGTCAACATCATGAAAAGGGTCAATTAAGTGAGCCGCAATTGCGCTTAGTGACCGTGTAACTTGTAAGCTGGAAATTAACGTCTAACTGTAAGTGAACGCATGTCTAATTATCTAGAAGATTATATTATTATGTATCACAGTTATTTGGCCCCGGTTCCATTTGGGAGTCAGCCTCATTATATGGATTAATTAAAATTTGATTCACATTAGAAGAGTTGCTGCTTGATGCGGTATTTTGATGAGTAGCAAGTCCGTTTGATTGTGTGTGTAGACATTTGTTAGAAGTGTCAGTGGAATAACTGATCAAAGGGCCAAGAGTTTAGGCTGGTACCAATTGCGATTTCCTCATTGGTAGTATCAAATCTCGTGTGTTGATGATCATTTGATGATCTTGATGCACGTTTGTTTGTGAACTTAAGAGTTCTTTCGATTCTCGGGCACGGTCACGGCCTACTTCCAAAATTTTGAAATATCTCAAAACTGATCGGGCCAATTTCTTGTTTCTTCCTGCTCAATATAAGCGGTTCAAAAAACAAATTTCCTCGCTTTTTCTACCATTGCCCTCCACTTATGCGTGGAGTGCTGTTAAACTTTGCATGGGTCAGGGCGTAAAGGACAGGATACTCGACCATCTGCGATAACGCCCATAACTCCCAAATCTCTGCTCAGATCGCCTGGGAAAGTGCAGCCCCGTTTCGGTGGCCTGCACTGTCCACCGCGCGATGCCGACTCCTCACGAAGAATGCAGGAATGCGAGGGTGACGGTGTGTGGGGTGGGGGGGGGGGGGCATCGGGGGTAGCGATTCTGCTGCGTTCGCTGCAGCGGCGACGAATGGGTCCGCTCATGCGTGGCACGCACTTTTCGTAATTGGGTGCACATTTTACAAGGCGAATTCAGCGGGTGTTTTACCTGCGTGTGCTGAATTTCTTCGCCGTTCGAGTGACCCTGGACTTGCGGGTGCCGTTTCTGATAAACTTTCTGTTTTATACTTTCTGCACCCACAGCGATTGGCAGGAGAAATTTTGGAAACGCTAAAAATGGCTCTGTAATTAATCACGCTCTACGCTCAATGCTCTTCAAAATGTATGCTATATATAGCATACATTTTGAAGAGCATTTTGAAGAGCATCGAGCATTGAGCGACACCAGAACAATAGTTCTGAATAACGTGGCATTTATTGGACAGAAGATTCTCGGGGTACCTACTCTTGAACGTTTCTTGGTGATGCACCATGCTGAAATGTCTGCTCTGCGTTTCTCTGCGTTGCTCTGCTTTCACGTTGCGTCGAGGTTCGTCACGCGGGGGTGTAAGTCGGGCCCGGAGCTCGCTGTCTCGCGTGAATGCAGGCAGGCAGACAGTCAGGGTGTCTGCTTGCTGCACGTCTTGATTACAACGAGTACCACGCCGCGATCTCAGGTGCCACCTCGTCGAGCTTTGGCCCACGAGGTCACATGGAGCGCCGGTCCTCGAAATCTGTGGGTTTCATTTTACAAGTGCCTGTATTTCTTTATTTCTGTCGAGCGCGCTCGGCGTGCGAATTGCGGTGCCAAATTTCAGCCTCCTAACATTTTGAGGTGTACGGAAGATATTTGTTAAATCATATTTGTAAATGTGCGGTGAATGCGGTAAAATTCGTGCGGTAAATCGGACATCATATTTTTTTGACCCCGTGAAAACAAGACATGGGAATCTCTTCATAGGAAATAACTAACCTGTTTGCATGATTTATAAAAAGATGTCCCGTTCGATCCCACCCAACAATGACACTTTTTCCCTGAGCATCCCTCTCCTCCCCGTCCCATGCTTTTCATCCCTGTCACAGATCCCTCGCCACCCATCCTCCATTGTTTCAACGGACCGCTCGGTGATGGATGACGTCGACGGCGACCCACCAATCGGCGTCCTCGTAGGTCCCGCGTTATTAACGCGCGTCGGCCGCGTCCCGTCCGCCCCGTCGCATCATCTCCCCGGCGGTCACGTGACCGCCATGGCCGCTGCCGTCGCCGCGATCATTTGTTTCCCGAAGATTGCGTCTTGCGGTGCGGAGACATGACGTAATTAGCGATTCGCGCCGCTGGTATCTCGATGGCAGGAGCCAGCCAACCACGTAGCGCCAGATTGGGAGCCCGGACGTGCAGCCGTCGTACCTTTTTGTTCTTCACGGCCGCGCCACGAATTAACTTCGAGGAATAATTATGTGTTTATTACGTCGCGGAGCTGCAGTGTGAAACAAAGATCCTGGTCGGTCGTGGTGTCCGCTCTTGCCGTTGCCGGTGCCGGTGCTGGTGCTGGTGCCGGTGCTGGTGCTGGTGCTGGTGCTGGTGCTGGTGCTGGTGCTGGTGCTGGTGCTGGTGCTGGTGCTGGTGCTGGTGCTGGTGCTGGTGCTGGTGCTGGTGCTGGTGCTGGTGCTGGTGCTGGTGCTGGTGCTGGTGCTGGTGCTGGTGCAGATGCTGGATTGGACTCGGGTCTGCCCTGTGCTGCTCTGAGTCTCACACGTGTGGTCCTCTAATGATGATGCACCGCGAATGCACTTAACGAAATCATTTGGAAGCCTTGTGCTGCCATTGCCTAATAGAGGCACTTGGGCACCAGGTAATCGAATATAAACACTATTGAATCTCTAGGAAAAACCTATGTATTTGGATTTTCAATACAGGTGCCTCCAAATTTTCAGTCATGATGCGCTTTTTATAGAAAATTGACCGAGTGATGGCCATTTTTGTTTTATGAAGCGCCATCATAATTATTTAGTGTCAGCCTAAGTCATCATGAAAAGACGAGTGCTTATATAAAATATTTGAGAAAATTTGATGGAAGATCTACGAAAAACTTGATGAATTGAGCCTTGGGTCACTTAGAAAGTTGTTCTCTGAGCACCAGGGAATTCCGTGGCTTTCGATGACTTCCATTGACTTCCATGGCCTCCCGCGTCGACTCGGGGGATGCAAAACGAGCTTCTGTCGAGATGTGAAATTGGGCCAATAGCGCGCAATCGATGGAGCTTCGCGAAGCCGCCACGCAAACTTTTTCAGCTGCCAAACTTTTCTATATCAGCGAGAAATAAAGTTCCGAGTTTCCGCTGCTTGACTTTCAAGCAAAATTGCGATTTCCTGAAATGTGTGCACGCTTTTTGCTGTGTGTGTGAGTGTGTGTGTGTGAGTGTGTGTGTGTGAGTGTGTGTGTGTGTGTGTGTGTGTGTGTGT
The DNA here is from genome assembly GCA_921293315.2 of Nemurella pictetii. Lineage (NCBI taxonomy): Eukaryota > Metazoa > Arthropoda > Insecta > Plecoptera > Nemouridae > Nemurella > Nemurella pictetii. Next base: position 32,935,432 of record OV121115.1, read on the forward strand.
GTGTGTGTGTGTGTGTGTGTGTGTGTGTGTGTACATGTGGGCTTCACAGAGGATTTCATCTCGGCTATGATTAAATAACTCGGCCGATCATTTTTAGCGTTCCAGTTCATTGCCAATCAAATATATGACTTTGAATTATATTCTGCGCTTGCAATATTTCCATCCACATGTTGTCTATAAGCTGAAAGGCATTTCAATTTGATCCGAGGATATTAAAATCAAATTATCCGTATATTTTTTCATCACTCAATAATTGCAAGGTATTGTCACCAACTTCTCGTTCTATGCATTGCCTTGTTTGTTTTCAAGTTCAATCATGAACGGTTTTCCAACGATTCAGCCTAATTTAGTAGGTACGACATTGACACGAACAAAAACACCTCGTACACTTCGGAATCATCGCGATAACAACGCGATTGTTAAACAAACAAGAAAGCGAGTGAACAAAGCTGGCGGTCAATCGATTTCAAGTGATGCCCGAACACAAAGCATGCACGCTGCCTGCACGCTCACCGTCCAGTGGCGCGCGGTGCGGTCGCTCCATCGCTCTCCATGCACACAACTGCATCCCGGTTGTGTGCAGCGCTCCGCCGCCGCCGCCCCGCGCCGCCGCACAACCGACTTTATCCCCGGGTCACCGGGTCAAGGTCACGCACAACGCCAATTGTTTCCCAGCTGAAAACGCGACGCCATTGTCAACCAATTAGATCTCGACGTCGAACAATAAGCAAGACGTTTTTCATTCATCTCGCTCTCTGCCGGCTACACATAATACTATCAAAATTATTCAGCTGAATGAGGAGACATTTAGCATAGGCCATTGTGTGTGCCATTGTTATTGTTGCCTTGATGCTTTGAACGGGTGCACCACTTTGCCTTTATGCTCGGCCATTGTCTCACCCAATAAAAGGCTGCAGAAGAATGCCACTCTCCGTGTATACACATAGTAGTAATATAGTATTTGTAATGCTTTACGCGAATTCCCATTCATACACAATTTGCTTTTCATATCGCCACGCCGACGATATTTTCTTGCGCGCCCGGCAGCTACCATGAATGACGTCGTCGGCGTCGTTGAAGGCGGCGGCGGGTGCGGCGTCGGGGGCAAGCGACGCACAGCTAACAGTTGCCTTATAAGAAACCCCTTGTAATAGAATAATATTTTGCATTGTTTAGCTGGCAAATGGCAAGGCCCTTTCATGATCCGCGCCTCGGCTCGCAAGTCCCAGCTCGTTGTTTAGTCTCTCTCGCGATCGTGGCTGTGTCGGTTGTCAGGGTTCGCGACGCGCGGAAAGCGACGCATTTTGTGCCAAATGTCGCATGTGTTAAGTGTGCATGTGTGTGTGTGTGTGTTCTTCGTGAGGGTCCAGGTCGTGGCGGCAGGTTGAGAGTGTTAAAGGGAAACCACTGGTTTGTGGAGAATTAGCATTTTGGCCGCCATCTTGAGAGCCTATTCGAAACTTTTCTTGTGTCGGGATGCTTTCGTCGCTGTCCAAACTAGATATTCAAGTCTAACTATAAAAAGTTTTACTGTCGCGTATTAAAGTTGGATATAACAAGCCTGTGAAAAACAAGTTTTAAGTTTATCAGCACATTCAAGCTGCTCTCGTCAAAAATTGTGTTTATCTAATTATTTAGCCTAATACGCATTTGTGTTTGTGTGAACGACCCTGGAGCTTAAAATGGTAATTGTGACAAAAAGCACAAAAAGTATGCAAAATAAAACAAACTCATTCATTGTCCTGTATGGAGATTGGCCTTTTCACCCTCAGTTTGCGGTTTTGGGACAAGTCCTCGACTCCCGGTACTCAAACCCACTTGCAATCGCTTGAAGACTGCAAACCGCTCTCACGATTCACCATGAAGCTTATCGCACATTCTTAGCCTTCAAATAGTTTTTTAAGTAAAGTGACTGATGTTGCACCAAACACGTGGTCCCCCCAACCCTCCACCACTACCCCTCTTCGCCCTTGCCGTCACACCCCGTCACATTCCCACAACGTCACCGTCCATCCGACGCCGACGTCAACGCTGACGCCTTCGTGACCAACGCGTGACAACACCTCGTGGCACCGGCACCGGTACCGGCACCAGGGTCGGCATCCGGCGCAGGCGTCGCCATTGTTGCCGGCAGCCGGTGCTGCCCTCGCGCTGCAGCCGGCCGCCCCCGCGATCGTATGATGGATGGCCTGGGATTAGACAGTGGATCTTCTCCGCGTCGCTACAGCCCCGTCGGCGGGGGCGGCAGGGGCGGGGGTGGATTTCAATAGCGACCCGACCGGGGGCGCGTTTTTCAGCGAGGGGGTGGAAGGAATTCATCAGGCCCCGCGGCGGCCGCCAGCGCACGATGACGGAGGATAAGTCAGCGTGACGTGTGATGATGTAATGTATCATCATCAACGTCCCCCCCCCCCGGCACCCTCCACCCGCCCCTTCGTGGCGGCGCCGTCTCGGGAGGCGTCGCGATGTGATCGGGGAGAGGTTCGCTGAACCTAGCGAGGATTAAGTTGTAGTTGCGTCATTTAACAATGCGCAGCGGTGCAAACTGCAGTGTAGCAGTGTAATGTCATTATGCAAACACCGTTGTCGCTGGGGCGGGATGCTGGCGATGAGACAGCTTGTGTCTTGTACAGCAACGTGCGGCTTGTCTACAGCCTTGTACTACCGGACTAGTTGCCGTGATCTGTTGGGCAGATGTAACTGCTCGTCCGTGACGTAGTACCTGACCTTGGACGCTGATTGGCTGGTGGGTTCGCAGTGTGACCTTGGAACTCATCGGCTCGACCAATGAACGCTTTATTCCGACGAGCAGGCGCAAAACTTGTGCCTTGTTTTCAGTGATGTAATTTCATTTCCATTCAATAACTACGAGTTATTTTGGACTTTCTACCTAAGATTGGCCGGATATATTATTAGGATGTGACAATTTTAAGGCATTCTTCTTGATATCAGTAATGAAATTGAGTTCTACTTCAATATCAAAAGCAGGATGTCACCCAAAGAATGAACATCTTAAGACATGATGCAAAGAACAAATATTAACCATCGCTGCTGGAATGCTAATAAAACTACTCCCACGCACAGGCTACTAGAAATAGATCGGATTCTGCGCACTACACACCCACCGCAGTAACACCTCTTTTGCCAGCTCATTTTGTTATTAGTGTTACATTTTCACTATCGACGTTTCCTCCTGGAATCCAAGCAACAATTTCCAAGCAAGGCGCAACCGTCGCTCCCACTTTCAAGTCTCGCTGTCACACGAGACGCTAAAACCCGGGTGTCCAGATCGCCTCGCCAGGGATCCGGACGCTCCGTGTGCTCCAAGAGTTTGACACTCGACGGCGTCGACTTCCGGCGCCGCGACGCCGGCGACCGGAAACGGACGTCGCGTCCGTGGCGCTCAGCGCGAGATAACGCGGAACTAGTCGACGCGATGCAAAACACCGCCTCGTCGATCACCATGCAAAGCCAGTGCAGAGCACGGCAGGCCCGGCCGCGGGTCGCGAGGCTGGACGTCGAGGACAGGAAATGACGTCCGACGTCGGCGGCCATGTCGGCCTGGCGTGTGAATCAGTTGTCGTCGCTCGACTTTGTCGGGGGGAGCGACGTTGGGACGCCACGCTCTCATTTATCAACTTCCAGGCGATCTCGGGAAATTTAGCGCCTGCTTATGTTAGCCGTAGCATATTGTTTTCACAGCAGTTACCTATTTTTACCTATTTTTGCTTAGAGACTCTCCAGTGGTTCAACGAACGAAATTAAAAAGAGCCACTCTGAGCCCCGATTAGGTTTTAAATTTTAGTAAAGCCCCATTTTTTGGCTGAATGAAACAGTTTTGTTGTGTAATCCGCTGCACAATGTGCTGACTGGGTCCGATTATAAGTTTGTCCATGGAGACATTGTGTTCCCTGTGTTGGGCTGACGTCGGTAGGAAGAAAATGAGACGTGGGATTGAGGGATGTCACTTGAAAGCAGGTCAATCTATACAATGGCTGGACAAGATGACATTTCTTCCTCGTACATCGTGTTGGTTTCCTTGTACTAATCTTCAATTCGAGTCTACGAGGCTTAAAAGCGACCTATATTTACGTTAAAGTTACCACGGAGATTTCCTCTGCTGGCTCATGCTTCAAAGTGCGTTTCAAACGTACAGCTTGCAATGCACGCAGGGCTGATTTTCCACGTGTCGCCAGCTATCGCGGACATAAAGCCCCAGCCCCAAAACGAGCCGGCGCAAACGACCAGCGACGACTTGAAACTTATCTCCGACAAGTTTCTTGTCGCCACCGCGTCATCACCGTCGTCGTCTCGACCAGTTCCTCATCGCCCCCCCCCCCCCCCCCTTCACCATATGACCGCTTTACGATGCAAAGCGAACTGGCTTCGACCCCCGGGCATCGCAATCTCCCGGCCGTCGCCGAATCGAACGAGCCGGAAGTGTCATGGCCGCCGCGCGCGCGCCTTGCCGCCACGTGTGCCGGCCCCTCGCGCCGGAAATGAGAGCCATCCACGCCGCGCGGCGAGGCGTTTTGAAGGAAAGTTATTTTTATATTATGTATGAAGGTGTCAAACAGGCGACCTGGATCCATTGTTGGCACGGCCCGGCCGACCGGATGTGTGACGTCGACGTCGGCGTCGGGAGATAAGAAGCGAGTCACTCACACTGATGACGTGTGCTGAAGAATGAGCGTATCTCTCCCGAGTTTAGGGGTGGACGGGTGGGGTGGTGTGCGGGGCCGGGACGTGGGTTTTTATTGCTTTTTGGACGCTGGGCCTCGGGGCTTTTGTTATCGGGCGCTGGGAGATGTGTGAGAATTTGGGGTGTTCGGGGGGGGGCGTCGGATAGGTAGAGAAGAGATATGTGGTGCATTCGTCGACGCACGAACTGTACCTTCTGCGTAGAACGTGGATTTTCTATCTCACGATTTGAGCGAAGTTGAAGGTTAACCTTGACCGGGCCTTCGGGGCTGCGAATTTTTTCGTCGCGTTGAATTCATCAGCACAATTCGGCTTCGCTAACCTCTTTGGTTTCATAAGACGTTCTGCATCAAAAAACATAGACATTCAACTTACTTGCTTAATAAATTGTAATCACCTCACTCTTGGTTCATGACAGTTGATAGGTATGCCTAAACAACCCCGTCATTCATAGCCACTTGTTTCTTATTATGTCTTTGATTGATCTTTGTGTCTTGAATTAGTTTTGTTCTTTGATGGTAACTGTTTCGTGCGATTCGAGGATTGCGCTGAACACAATTCCGGTGAACTCCAAAACAAAATCAGTTACTTACTCGATTTCTAACAAAAACCGCGTCTTTCTTTCTGCCGACAGGATTAATCGCCGCTCGACCACAATCGACCGCGACAGCGCGGACCCTCGTCGGCAAAGCGTGAGTACAAGCAACTCGACATTGCCCTCGAATCCTCCGCCCGCGGCGTGCAGGGCTGACTGTTTACTCTGACCGCGTAAAACAATGGCCGCTCCTTTCCCCGCGTCTCCCTTGCCGCGCAGGACACAGAGACAGACATCTTATTTGTCCGTCAGTCACGCCCGTGATCCGGCCTGCCGTGCTACGTGACTCCGCGTCGGCCAGCACGGCCCGGTGCGTCGCGGCGATCAGCCGTGACCGACGGCCGCGTCCTTGACGTGTCACATTGATCACTAAATCCTGACGAGCAGCGGCCGTTGTCGCGGTCGGCCAGAGGTCGCCGTTGCCCCGCGAGCAGTGGTGTACCTAGTGCAGGTTAAGCTGGTCGTAGCCACCCTGGCAGTGGTGTACCTAGTGCAGGGTACTTTCATGACATCAAGTCAAGAGCTAAGGCTCGGTACTTAAGATTGGACTGGGAGGGTTATCATCCCCTTCTGCGAAAACACATTGACATTGACCTAGTGCAGGTTAAGCTGGTCGTAGCCACCCTGGCAGTGGTCTAAAATAGGGAAAGAAGCTGCTGATATCAAGGTGCAATTGAGATCTGTCAGCTTTTCTCAACGCACCTCTCGTCCGCGTAGTTGATTTTCGATGACGCTTGAGACAACCCGGTGGTTCCTACTTTTCTTCGAGATTTAGCAACACATCTACCGCTTCCTACGAGCAAAGCAATTCGAAGCAATTTCCACCACTGGCAGACGCGATGACGGCGCGATTCGGCTCCGATTACCCACGCACTTTTTTCCCGCGAAGCGCGGACGCATTTCTTCTGACACTTCGGTCCGGGGCTTACCAAATTCTCACCTCGTGAAGCTGGGAGTAACTTGCAAGATACCAGCTGCTCGCTGCTTGCTTCTTGCTGCTACTTGTATGTGACACTGTCTTCATCGTTGTTCTTGGCTAAACACGCGATGATTGCTAAACAAGAGCGATGCGGAATGCGACTGAACGGCCGCGACGAATCGCACTGCGCGACGATTTGAAGCTTGATGAAGCAAAGCTTTGCGAGCGTCTTGGTCAATCACCGCCTCGAACGTTAAGGGCTTCTAGTGTATCAACTTCACATTGGCGTTTTGTGATGAACACTACTTGAACAGTTGTTGGAATGTTGAGTCAATATAGACATACAAGATTTCTTATGACCCATGTTTGAATATAAAAATCTTGAATGTTTCCCAATTTTATTATAATTTCTTGGTCGTTTTGATTTTTCAGTATACCTACTCTACCTAACCTTAGAGAAAGTTTATTTGCATCTCCAAAAATATCATTAAACAAATAATAGTGATCTGCCTTTCTTAGGTCAAAATCTATGAAGATAAACTAGTACAAAATAAAGCTGTACTGAATAGCATCGCACTAATTTTCATTACTAGCAAAAAAGCGTTAAATGCAGCGAGCGTTACTGTTCCACCAGGCTTCAATTAGAGTGGAATCGCACAGGTTTCTGTTCGGCAGGAACACCACAAAAACCTGCTTTGTACTTAAAACACACATGTTATTAATTAATTTCTGTGCTTTACAATTCTTTGCCGAACTTTCACATCATTTTATTGACTATTAACCTCATACAGGCAACGCAAATTGAAATTTTATGGATCCAATCTATAAGCATGCATACTTTTTTGTAATGTTGTGTTGCATATCGAAATTATGGTTATATTTAATTTCAAAAGAGATATCGTCCCATCTCCATCGTCACTTTTGCATGGATAATCAATTTTTTACCGTTCCATCGCTTCTCCATTTCTACATAATTAATTAAAAACATTCTGAATTTCTTACAGAGTTTGAGAACCTTACAGATTTTTAATGTTGCGTTGCATCAAATCGCTTCCCCCGTACAACTCCTATACACACTACTATTATTTCTTGTATCATTTCAGATGGACAAATTCCCCCTAAATAAAGTCACGAGGTTTTACCTGAGTTAATATCAAATTAGGACACGGTCTGGCGTTTAGTTAGGTGGACAGAATCGGGTAATCGAGTTCTTGCGCCGTTCCCTTTCGCGCCGGAAGCTGTAATTTCAGTAATGGCGTATCGGCGCTGGAAGTGTCGGCCAGACCGCTGATAGCCGTTGGCCCCCCCAGAAACCGCGACGTCGCCAACCGCCATCGCGGCCATTGTCTTACAGAGGCCGCCACGGCTTGTTAGACCGCGTTGGACCGCGTTGGACCGCGTTGTGCCTCCGATTGGCCAGGCGGGAGGATGCGGTCGGGCCGACGTCACACCGTCGGCATCGCCAGCCAGCCCTGGCACCAACAGTTGGACAGAAATTCGTAAAATAGCGCCGCATGGCATCAACTATGTATTGCTGTGCTGCGCTTCTACAACATTTCCAAGAAAACTTTTCAATTTTCGCCGTACATGAGCAATTGGGAACGAGGTTTCTTACTTCGGTGGTGTATAATGGTCCTGTTGGTCCTGTCCCAGACATTAAAGCATGTACCCATGGTGTGCCGAATGCACACAGCGGTATAAAGGTAACACATAACCTGTCTTCACATAGCCAGGCTAGCTGCCAGCTTACGTCCTGCACGGTCTTGTGGGTTTAAGGTAATCAGAACGGTTGCCCCTCGAGGGAGGCACCCTGGCCGCTCTGCCATCCCTCTGAGCGAGTTGCCAGCGCCGCCATTGTTCTCCCGGTGCGCGCTCGTCAATTATTTAAGCGTTTGCACACAAAATTAATCGTCCATGCAGCAGCCATGTGTACCAACCTCTCGACAAGTACCTATGTTTCATGTGTGCAGTGTGTGTGTGTGTGTATGTGTGTGTGATCTCGCTCGAAACGTGCGCGGTATCGCGATGAATAATGATGTCATCAAAATTTCATGTCGTCGTCGTGATTGCAAAAGTGGTCGCAAGTAAACACTGGCGACACGGTCGCTGCTGCGGAGGGTGGGGACGGGGGTAGGGGGTGGGTGGGGCTCTTTGTGAACGACACTGTAAATAAACCCGGCCCTGGGCTCTCGTGGGAAATTGGAATTTTGATTATTAATACCATATCAGAGTCTTGAGTAAACTTTTTCGTTTTTTTTTTCGGCGTGTCGCGCTCCTATGCGGATAAAAAAGCGCGTGTTCTGTTTGGCTGCTTGACTTTTGTCTCGGCGAGGCGAAGCTGTCATGACGTCTCAGTTTGCGCCGCGCCTCGGTGTGAAATCGGAATTAGTTTCTTGCCGGGCCGGAGGTGGAGGCGAAGTAACCGAGTCGCGGTGATCATTTCGAACACGAATCCCCGGCGAAATTACACACGATCCGCACGGCCGTGCCGGCCACGGAAAACAGTGTGGGATTCCGAGTGCTAATTGCTATACATCGTTACGATGTTACGACGTCCCGACGTTTCGGCGTTGCGATGCTACGGCGAGCTACCGACGCGGTTTCTCCGGCGGAAACCGCAGGGGAATTATTTTTTGGGAAATCTCGAAACCATAGATAATCTATTAATTATGTTTTGATATTTTCTATACGTGCAGTATACTGAAGGTAGGCTGCGTCGTAGCAGAGTGAAGAGTCGCGCATTGCATTACAAGAACCTTCAACCTTAGGTTTACACAATGCACGATAATGATCGTGTAGTAGGTACGAGGTATCGCCAGGCTTGGCTTGCTCTGACAGATTGCTAACGTGAAATATTGCCCCAGCAACCGCAATTTCGATATGCATAATTTATCACGCGTCGATCGGCTCGTCTGGCGGGCTCGATGTGTGAGACTGCGAGGAACACATGTCTGGAACACGGAATGAAACCACGGGCAGGTTGCATAAACTTATAGAAAATGCTAAGTTGCTCTGGCTTGAAAGCGATTCCTTTGGGAGAACTGTAGAGCAGGGAAATTTTTCTAAACTTTTTTGGCCATGGCAAACACTCGAGAAGAGTTCAGAAAAAGGAAATTAATCCTTATGTCTTCCGAATGGAGAAGAAGTTCGTCATGACTTTGCATTTATACTTACTTTGATCTACCTTTTCCGGGAAATTTGAGAACGGCTTAAAACTGTAGCTGGAGGTAATTTTTTGTATAACGTTTTAAAAGCAAAAAATGGGACTTCACTTTGCAAAATATCCTTAAAATTGCTTCCGTTTTGCGCGTAAAAGCGACTGAAAACCGTTTCCCGCTCGCCCATTTACTTAGCGACAATTCTCCCTCCTCGTCGCCGGCTAATAAATATCACGCCGAATTCCTCGCATTTCCTAATAAGTAGTGACTAATGGCTTCTGTTTTCTTCCGTCCACCCCACCCCCGAGCAGCGACACCGCCACCCTTCGCGGCAAACCGATGGCTTTTACACCCCCAAGTCGTGGTTCAGGGGGTCGGGGGGTTGGGGGTGGGCAGACATTTGCAGCTCCAAGTGGTGGTGCCGAGCGCGCGGGGCGCGGGGAAAAATATCGGGTGGCGGTGGGTTTTAAGTGAGCGAGATTTAAACTTGCCATTCTTCATTCGCGCTCAGTTTTTCACCCACGCCGGGTGTTTTTTCAAAACTTGATTTCCTTGTGTTCGCATGCGACATCTCGAGCCAAGGGGTGGAGGGGGGTGGGTCGGTGCCGCCAAGCCGGGGTAGCTGTTGGCTGGAACAAGCTTTCCACATTAGTCAGACCTAAGGGGCCTAGATGGCCGCTTTTTATGCCACTTAATTTCGATATTTCGACTATTTAAATTGCATTCAATGTTATATTTTATCGTTTAGTGTGGGGTGCTTTTGCATTTGGCTCATTTATATCGAAATCTTCGTCATTAGATCGAACTGACTGTACTATAGACTACAAACTGTATAGGAAACTGTATTGAAGCCGAGGAGAACTTTCGGAACGCTTTTAGATATTGCTTCGCTGCATTCAAGCGGCAGTCTGAGTCCTGGTTCGTTGCATGAAGCGATTCCAGCGCAGGGCTTCAGTCCACAATCGGTGGACAGCTAAACAAGCGGCAGTCAAGTCTCCTTAGCCACGCCGGCGTCCCGCGATGGTGTCGCCATTTGCTACAAGCCAAGTAATTGCTCGATGAGAATAATAATATATTTTCTAGCCGAGCTTAGATTCCAACATCGCAAATAGCACTTTAGCGACTTGCTACTGCTATAACACACAGCGGCCGCGCTGGTGAGGGGTTGGGGTGGGCAGGGGTTGGGGTGGGAAAGGGTTGAGACCGCGCGCGATGCGAGATGCGAGCGCGGGTTGAGAGGGAGCGAGACGAAGACGCGGCCATAGAGAATTTAGAATAATTATACTCGACCCTATATCGTTGTCGCGCAATGCTCGAGTGTTGAATGTTTGATGAGAAAGAAATAACATTGCGGAACATGGCTACGGCGACGTGACGCTAGCAGCGAGGATTGATGCAGCGGCGGTGTTGATTCAAAGAGTGAACACCGAGGTGCATCAGCTGCCGTCGGCTGCATTTGTCTTCCGGGCCTGCTTTTAATGGCACGGTGGCGACAAGTTCGAGGGTTTGGCGGCTGGTTCTTTTTCTGCACTACTCGCGGAGAATTGACGTCGATGTGTTTGCTGATTGGTCTGAGGACTTCATTGTGCGCTATATATAGCTCAATGTATTTATTTCAAATTTCAAGATTTCTTTTCTCTGTCAAGGCGATAATTTCAGATTTACTAGATTTGAAACAATTTTATCCGGGGCTTGCATCTCATCTACGACCCAGTGTGTCAGTGTCCCGTCGACTTCTCTTAACGGTCTGTTAGTGTATTATTCCCATGGCCTGCCAGATAGTGTGAACTGAAAAACTGGGCCAACTCGTGTGGAAAAATATCTGTCAAAAGGTAATACAGCCAAACTTTTTTTGATATTCTCCATGTGCTCTCGGACGGCACGACCGAATTCAAATAAAAAATGTGTTAAATTTTATTTCAAATCAACAGAAAGCTATGCCCGGTAAAAAACAAAATCAAAAAATATAAAAACTACTAAATTTGAATCCGAGGCCCATGACATCGGAGTCCCGACGGCGACATGCAGCCGGCAGTCCGCCACCCCTTGCCGCCCCCGCCGCCCCCGTGGTCGACGGCGTCCCCCGCGCCGCCACCCCGCGCGAAGGGGGTGGCGAATCGGTGCCGACTGTCAGAAACAGCGACAAGCGGCTTGGGGGTTGGGGGCAAGGGGGGTTTAAGTGTGTGTCGAGAGCCCGCGCGGGGTAAACCGCGACCCACCCACTCGATCAACGCCTCCCCCACCCCCCACCCACCGAGAAACAGCCCCCTCGAAGATTGCCGTGCGGTGACAACACACGTGTCCGTCGACACCACGTGGTCGGGGGAATGAGAGGGTTGTGAGTTGGGGGGTGGGGCACGCACTACGTGGCGTGTATACTCGCGCTTGTGTGAGATTTCTGCGCCGGGTGTAATGCTGTTGGATGTGCGCGAGGAATTATCGCATTGCAAGCATCAATTGCCCGTGTTGTTGGAATTTGAGCGGATGTTTTGTCTTTGCGGTCCGGTTGGTCCTTGGGTACAAAACGGTGGGCAAATTGGAAAAATATTTTTCTCTGTGTATACAAGGCTTTGCGCAAAGCTCGCATATCACGTATTCACTGAATCTGCGAGACTGTTTATAATAATAGGTATATCTGTATGTTGCATGAATTCTAGCTTTTCGCCGCGAATCCTGATACAGTTTGTTCCATTTGTACCGTTTTGCTGAGTATAATATTCTGCGAGTTCACAAATATGCTTTCCATATTACGTCTATTGCCTTATTTTTTTGTTTTCGAGTTTAATTTCTGAAAACTTTTCCTTGGCGCAGAAACTTCTGGTGCTTGTGTTGATCGTGAAGGTGATTGCTCCCATGTCACGCATGTAAGACCGACGATGGCGAAAGCGCGGCGATTTCTACTGCGGCCCGCGATTCGCACGCGCCATTGTTCTACGTTGCCAACAAACGCTGTTCTTTCATTTTACACGATATTATGCACAAGGACGAGAAAAATCATCCCTTTGATCTCGGGGAAAGATAAGTAGTTTTATGGGCATCTTATCTTGCATCGTATCAAAATGTAAGCTGTTATGAATTGAGTTCATATCATTAGCTTGTTGGATCTAATTTCATATATTATTAACAAAACGAAACAAACATTATTTTCAAATTGCATTTTTTTCAACGAGGAGAGCTAAAAATCCCAGTTTCTACCTTAAACTCGCTAAATGCAAGAATGTGGGTACAAACTCGGCACCTCCACGGCGTACGAAACAACGAACGATTCAGAATTGAGGCATGAACTAAAATCATACACACTTTAAAAAATTACGGTCAATCAATTTGTGGTTTGAAATTATCTGCACCCCATTCTTTAAAAGCAATGTCGGGTACCTTCGCACACTGCACCCCGAGACAATCGGGCGCTGCGGCATAGCAACACTGTATTTCCACGGTCTCCCGCCCCGCGCACATACCACCTCCCTTTTGTTCTAAGCGTATAAGACACAGGGCGAGTGGTTTTCCCGCCGCCTCCCCCCTCCGCCCCCCGCCCGCCCGCCCGGCCCTCAGCAGCTGGTTGGCCCCGCATTTCCAATTTTCTCCCCCACACTCCCCCACGCTCCCCCACACCCCCCACACTTCCGAGCATTGGCTTCCTCGGGCGGCGCGCGACGCAAGCGCCCTCCGCGCGCGCGGCGGGAAAGCACGCAATCAATGCCTTCGCCGTGCCAGCCACCGCCTGTGTTTCTGTGCCGCCGACTCGACTTTGCAAGGCTGTGTACTCGGTGGCTTGCAAAGTTGCTAGCGAGAACTTGCAACAACCCACCCAATGGCAACATTGTACTTTTTTTCTTAGTATATTTCGTTTTAACGCGTATAATTCAGGTTATTTCTGAGTGATCTAGAGACGCAAAGAGACCTAGCTAGATAACCTATCCAAACCAATCACAGATTACCATTTTTTTATTTCAATTCAATACTATACTGTACATTTGAACATTTCCTGTTTATCTTATTTTTTATTCTGTATACTGTGAGAAATTATGAATTGGTACACCCTTGCAAAATCATTTGCCAATGAGATCAGAATCGAAATGAAGTATTTCAGTGTTTGTCTTAGATTTGAAGACCTGGTGAACTTGTCGAAGCAGCCTCGCGATGCCGATTTCCGTGCACATAACGGGCAGAAAGCCGGTGTTTAAAGTACGAGCGACACGAACACTGTTTGCACATTCATTCGCGGCTGTCTTATTGATAAAGCAGACAAAGCCCGGCGACGATCTCGAGTGTCTATCAAGTGATTCGCGCCTTCGCCGTCGATCTCGCGCCGCGCTCTCTGCCAGTCTTTCCAACCGCCGCCGCCGCCGCCGCCGCCGCCGCCGACGCCGACGCCGACGCCGACGCCAATTGTTAGCGCACAATGGCACCAACATCCGATTAGAGCCGAACTTTCCATGAATGAATTGTTGTATATGTGTGCGCCGGCGATGTACACACTGACACACATAGTAATAACAAAGAATGCTGGAGAATGTTGGCCATAAAGAGAACCTCCCGATGCGGTGCGTGTGTGTGTGTGTCATGGAACTTGTTGCTGGGTGCCTGGCGTCGCGACGTCGACTTGATGACGTCGTATAATTCGCATTGTTGCATGGGGCGACGTCACGGCGTCGATTTGCATGCGAAAGAGCGGCGTCGGCGTCGGCGTCGCACCAGTTGGAGGGCCAAGCGAGACGGTCGCGAGATCGCGACAAATCTGCGAATAGTTATTTACACAGGCGGATGACAGAAGAGCTTAGTGTTAACGATATGCCATTGAAATTTCCGAAATAAGTGAAGCTTTTGTAATGGGAATTGTACATTGCGAATTGTTCGCGAGTCGTTACTGTGATAAGTACTTGGCTGGAGTTGCGGAGTATAAACTGTTTTTTTAATGCTCAATCTGAACCGTATTGGAATGAAGAGGCGAGGTTCTCGACTGCCAAATAAAAGTTTGGCACGAGCGTTCTCTGCGTTAAAGGGTAGTTAGGGGAGCGTTTAATGCTGGGAGTAAGTTTCAATGACTTCCGCACTCGCTGCTCTGCCTTATTACACATTACATTCTTTTTACGTCCTACTAGACAATCCAAAGAAACAGAGGAAATATTCTGAAACTTTTTTCCCGTAGTTCTCGTCTATTGACTATCCAGGAATTAAGGAATTGCTTCACCGGCACCAACTATCAAATACCTAAACGCTATTTTAATGTGACCACAATTTTTGTTTGAATGTTAGCATCAAAAAAGTTTAGTAATTTTGGTCGATAGGGAGAAAAAAAAGTTTATAAGCCTTTGATTTCTGGGAAACGTTGCGCTCGGCTGGCGCTAAATAACACCGGGGTTCCCTGAAATCGTTTTAGAATTGTGACCAAGCCGTTCACCCATGGGAGCGCGAAAAATTAACACAACCTCTAAAACAAAACAAACCTTGGAAAAAAGAAAACTGGAAAAAAATTACAGGAAGAAGAAGGATCCCCGAGCTCTTCGCTTTAATCAATAATGACAAAGTATCCTCCTCGTGGTTCAAACACATCATTTTATCAAGCGATTTCTCCTGTTGACGTGTCTATGAAATCACTGTGGGAGTCGAAATTCCCAATTTATCATCGCTACAATTTTTAATGAGAACCTCCATTTATTATTCACGGCTGGCCCAAGCGTGTAAAGGTAAAATATATACTCTACCTATCGTACCAGACGACTCGATCTCCCAATTAACCTGCACCAGGTAATAAGTTGCCAACAATGCAGCGTTATTTCTGAGCTGCTGCTGCTGCTGAAAAGCGAGCAGCGAAACTGAAAGCATCGCTGCCTGACAGCGTAGTGACTGCACATCATTAGTTTGTGCACACTTGCTCCGCACGCTACAGCACGCTACACCACGCTACAGCACAACACAGCACAACACCACGCCGTGCTGCCTGCTGCTCGTGCCAGCGCCAACCACCAGGACATTGGAATTCGATCGACGTCGCGATGTAATGTTACGTTGAATAATGTGTTTTCTGATGGGGTTGAGGCTTGGCTCGGGGGGTATGGGGTCGGGGTGGGTTTTTCCACGGGCCTCGTGGGGGTGGCGGGTGGGCGGCCGTGCCGGGCTCGGGAGGACGGGGGGTGGTGATACAACCAGCCAGTTGCTAACAAAAGCGAGATTTCTTGCGTTTGCGCGTTGGAGTATCGACCTTATCAGCGGCGGTACGTTGCAACCCTTGCGAACGCTGGTAGCGAGCCCGTCGCAGCGTGGCCGCATGGCCGGCGGCTGATAGCGGCCACCGTGGATAGCAGCAGGCAACGCCAACGCTGGGGATCACTCGTTCTCCATGGCACTGGACCTCGGATGATAATTATAACAGTTAAAGTGTCTGTCTTTCATTTAAATTGATCACGTTCAACTTTCAAGTTTACAATGAGATCGATATTTGAATTGCACTTTTTTTTGTTTTCTTAACTCCGAAACGATCTCCTATTTGAATTTCCCTACCTACTTCTTTCTTGTATCGTATACCTTTCCTCAGCTGGCTTGACGATTCACTGTGCATGTTTAAAATTAAGTAGTTCATGTACTGATCGGTGTGAAGCTTAGACCCTGGTCGAGCATAAGTAAATGCCACGTTACTCTGCAGAATTTCGATTCGTCTTACGTTTTTGCATCCAGTAAATACCCATTTTGTTTTTAAATACCTGTTAGTTGCTAGTTGGTTCACCTCTGCTCAAACAGTCAAAAAGAAACGGCGATTATACATTCTAAGTGCTTTGTGTCATGATTTAAACACCGGTCTATGAGTCCGGTCGAAGACCTCATTGTCGTCGAATAAAATATTCAAACTAGCGAGGGAGAATTGAATCAATAATGAAGACACTGGCAGTGTTTCTGAACAACCCCCACGACAACGATCCTCCCATTCGGGAGCGTATGGTGGATATTAACGAATGATGATGGGAACTGGGGTCATCTGTGGCGAGCTAGCGTAAGAGTGGGCGAGATGTCGCCTCTGACCGCGTTTGTTGATCAGTGAAACGGAATGGGAAATGCTCGCCGCGAAGCGACCGAGCCGGACGTCAAACTCCGATCTCTTTCAAGTTTCAAGTCGCCACCCAAGGCAGGAGCCAGCCACCTTTGAGTTGAGCCAGAATTTCATAGATCTCTTGCGGCTCACCTTTAAAATATGTTTTACCATTCAAGCTCAAGTGAACGTGATGGGACTGGATATTGATTTGACGAACCAATAAGTGTGTCACATATCAATTATTGATTATTGATTCCGATGTCGTGTAATATTTATTGGGAAATAGTTGGCTTATTTTGGCTCCACGCTGACAAAATATAGAAACGTTCCACCTCCAGACGTATGATTTGAATCTTGGTTCAATTTGAATAATATTGGCCTCTAGACGTGTTATATCTATTACCCTAATCGCTTTCTAGTCGATACTGTGATAAAAATGCAGGTTGTTTGGCTATAGTTTGGCGCCTTGCAGAATAAATAAGGCATTTGGCCCGCTTAGTGAAACGCCCACACAGTTTAGTGGCCGAGCAAAATTGTGGTTGTGTGAGGTGCAAATTATTTATTTATGCGGATGCCATGGTACTTTGACATCTAGAATCACTCAATATTCAATACTGGCCAATATATTATACAAGATGTATAGACGAAGTGAACTACTTATTTATTTTGTCACGAATCAATTCTCAGCTGTTTCAATTTTCCGTATTGGAAAAAGAATTACACAAGTTTCGAACCCACCACTAAACTTGTCACAAGTACAAATAAATTGCATATTTCCACCAGCACTTCCGTACATCGTAAAATTCTGGCATCTAGCGCTGTGTGCAGTGAACCTAACAAGCTCTATCCCAAGCCCTGGCCATTAAATCAGTACACGCAAGCATAAGTAACCATTAGTGACATCGCCGGCCGATTGGTGATAATGGACAAGACACTGATACTGATACGACACTGTCTACCGGGGGGGAGGCTGCGAGGGTGCCGGTGGGATCGCACACGGAGGGTGCTCCCAAACGACGCCGACCGCAGCGTCTATCGTCCCCACGACGGCCGCAGGGCGCAGGCCATCTCCTTCGAGTGGCTATAATGTTGCACAAGCACTACACGCACTAAACGCACTAACGCGTGTCGGCGACAACGCTGCGTTGTTCCGTTAAGGGGGGAGGGGGCGCAACGGTGGGCATGTTGCGATTCGTTTGGGGGGCATTCGATATATAAAATGCGTTTATCAACGTTTTTTTTTCGTATAACAGAGTTACTTTCAATTGACAGTCTCATAGAAGTTTACTGATCTGATTTTGTTCAAAAGTATAGTTTGCCTCAGTAGAAAGATTCACCTATCTCTATTAAAAGAAACGAAATATCTACAGTAAAAATAAATGCAACGAGTATTTGCATTTAGGTTCGAAGCGACTCTAATGCGCCTGTCTCAATACTCTGCGGTTACAAGCTACAACCGATCCATGTGAAATGTGAACCCCGTGGCTGCAGCGCCCACTCCCCCCACCACCCATTGTGCGTGAACGCATGTCGCCTCCGGGCCGACGCACTATCTGCGTGCATCGTTGCACCTCCAGGAGGATCGCGTTGACGTGAACGACGTCGCTTCGGTCCAGAGCCAATTAGCTGGGCAATTAGCGCTGGCCAACGCGGAGGCGCTGGCTCGCTGATCGCTTAGGGCGCACGTGGCTGCGGTGCAGAGTTAGGGGCGCCATGGCTGAAGGGGTTGGCGGTGGAGCAGGAGATAATGGCAGGGCGGGGAGGTGATTAGCCATCGGGGCTACGGGCGTTGCTGGCGCCGACTCCGGCCAAGATAATGCCGAGCCCGCAGCGCATTATCAGATCGTCAGAAAGAGACGAAGGGAAATTCAACAGATTCTGTCAAACTGTTCTTTTCCTCACATTCAAAATTTTATTCTTAGCATAAGACTTTGGCAAATCTAAAGTTATAAGTTGCATGCCTACCTGATCTTTGTGCTTCAAGTTCTTTAATCACAGAATATGTACTAGAATAAGGATGTAAGCTTTCGTGCTGTTATGTTTGCAAGACACATGATTATGGGCTTATACTTTCAGCATGGTGTAAGATCCATGGGATGTGGTATCCATGCGTTGCCACAGCTTTACAATGTAAAACTCGGGGCACAAATTCTAACTATAAATTAATTTAAAAAGTCGCAAATGAGCATCGTGGCATACGCCGAGGGTGGCTTGGGGAGAGGAGGGTAGAGGGGGGGGGCTAATTAAACACGTCCACGCGGGTGCGTGCATGCATGCGTGCTGCCACAGACGTAAATTACCCGCTCCTTTATGTAGCCGATCTTAAAAAGAACGTGTTTCGAAAATATTGTTCAGCAAGCCTTGCGCGCACAAAAGCCATGCGTAAGGGCGGACGGGCTTTGTATTTTTATCAGTAATGCGAGGCGGTAATTTGCGTGCAGAATGGCTTTTAATTACTTCTTGGCGCCTCCGCCATAACTAACCCTTCGTTAGACACGAACACAATGTAGTTTTCTGTACCACATTCTTTATGCAGTTCAAGCGCCACAGGCGTTGCAATGTGCTTCCTGTTTTAGCACACCCTTCACACCTCTGTTCCACTCCCTTGTTAATACTGTGCGAAAACATACGCCATCCTCTCTTTGCCCGGATTACTTTGCCATGCGTAAGCATAAAAAAAATAATTTGATAAATATGCCATTTGGGTCGTTACGTTCTGTATACTCTAAGCTATTCATTATAAAACAAAGAGTAAAATTTTAACTTATTTTTGTCATTTGACCAAGATCCCTCCGTCCGCGGTCGCCAATAATTTCGGGCTGTCTTGTGACACGACTGTTCACTTTCAAAATTCATATTTATTTATGCTAATCATCGCCATGTTGTACAACGGTTAAACGGTTAACACGGGCGACACACATAACTCAATGCGCTCACCTCCCCCCGAGCGCTCCACCCCGCGTAACGCCCATCCCGACCGCCGCGGCCGCGTCAACGGCGTCGTCGTGCGGGGAGAGCACCGCGACGTCGACACGCATCGCCCAGGCGTCGATTGTCTGCACGGCGAGGTCGCGTCCCCGTCGCGTCCCCGTCGCGGGCACCCCGTCGAGCCACCGGGCGGAGCAGTGGCGGTGTGTCCTTGCCCGTGTCGAACGTGGAGAGGCTAGGACAGCCGTGCGACGGCTGTTTTGCATGTTCCAGCGTTCAGCGTATCGGTGCAATGGGGTGCTGGTGTTGATATGGTGCTGCCATTTTCGTGTGTTTATGGAGCCCGAGGTCAATGAAAGTCTCTAAAAGCGTTCATGTCAATGATCGAGCTACGTGTAAACCAACAATTATTGGTTTGAGGATGGAACTCCTGAAACTTGAAACCATAGTGCGCGTAAACGTTGCTAAACCTGACAGTAATGAAATGCCAAGAACACAATATTGCCACAATATATCTAAATAGTTACACTCCATGCCTCAGCTTTGTTAATTACTTTGAAAAATATCAATTTGTATGGAAATTGCGTGTAAAACTAGTGAATTTGTGTATTTTTCATTTTTCAATCAAATTTCATTTCATAAACGGCAACAAGGTATCGCCAATGCCAAGTTATTAACATTTTGTAAGTACCCTTCAACGTAAACATCTCACCGCCGAGTCTGTGACGTCCCGCACGCCGCTGGGCAGCGCCAGACGCTCGCGCGGGGCCGTGATTACATTGGTGCCAGCGGGTGGGATGCCCACGGCGGGCTCTGTTCTCATCGGGTGGGCAGGGGGGGGGGAGGGGGGCATTGTCGTTGCATCTCACTTGTCAATCATCCGGCGTGCTGTGACGTCGGCGCACCGGATGTGGGCGGGGCTAATCATGCATATTATACGTGCATCGCGGGCTCGGCGGACTGATGAATTCGAACGCGATGAATGGACGGCTGTGATTTCGGGGAATTCTGTTTGTGGGGCGAGATTGTCTTTTGATGTCGGTACATTGGGGTTGTGTGTGCATGCAGATGTGATGAGGGGTTGGGGGACTCGCTGTTAGGATAATTGATTTCGACGTTACTTCTGGTTTGATATTATTGTTAATCAACGGCTTAGCTAATTGGTCGTTCGGTTTAACTAATAATAGTTGTTCACTAATCAATCGCATATACGAAAATTTGATGTAATACGTGTTTGCATCCGCAGCCTTTCTTTGCGGAGAAATTGTTTCCGACCTGCCTGCTCTGGGCACTGGAAAATACCATCGAAAATCCGGTGGCATTTTTCTTGTTTCCCAAACACGCATTCACGAAAATGAAAAAAGCCAGCGCTCGGGAAGTTTTCAATTGGAAAAGTGCGTAGCGGAGACGAGTCACGCACTTCAGGGCTACGCACCGCGCTGTGCGGGCGCGTGAGACGCGTCTAATGGAATGAATCGCACTCGCGCGTAATTATCGCAAAAAATTACTCTCATTCCGGCGAAATAATGATAGGAAAAATCTCTCTCCTCCAGCCCTTTTCTTTGTACCGAAAAATGCAATATTATTAAGACTACATCTTCCAGCTTCACTCGCCCAACACGACGCCCACAGTCTGTCTCACTCTTTCCTCTCGCCACACTGCACTCTTCTTCGCTCCCTCTCTCTCTGGACCACGGAGATGTGTAGGCTCGACCCAGCTCTCCACACACGGCCTGGTGGTACTATATACTCGTGTAGGCCGTGCTACCCTCAGCGTCGTTATTCCGGGCACAAAAGAAGTCCCCCTCCCCACCCCAAACCACCCCTCGCCGCCCCTGGATACCCTCTTTTATCAAATCCAGGGCTCGCTATTGAAAAGTGCAGGCCGACGACGACGACGACGACGACGACGACGACGACGACGACGACGACGACGACGCCTAGGAAGAAGGCGAAGACGACGTCGCTGTCGACAGTGCAGATGGCTGTGCTAGTGGCGAGAAGTGCCCGGCACCAGGGGTGCACAAAGGGCGTCTTTCGGTGGACGGTCGTCGGGAATCGAGGCGATCGGGACTCGTCGCGGTTTGATGGGCGTTGCGGCGCTTCCGTTCTCGTATGCGATGTGCGATGTACGATGCACGATGTACGATGCACGATGTACGATGCACGATGCACGATGCACGATGCACGATGCACGATGCACGATGCACGATGCACGATGCACGATGCACGATGCACGATGCACGATGCACGATGCACGATGCACGATGCACGATGCACGATGCACGATGCACGATGGACGATGCACGATGCACGATGCACGATGCACGATGCACGATGCACGATGCACGATGCACGATGCACGATGCACGATGCACGATGCACGATGCACGATGCACGATGTACGATGCACGATGCACGATGCACGATGCACGATGCACGATGCACGATGCACGATGCACGATGCACGATGCACGATGCACGATGCACGATGCACGATGCACGATGCACGATGCACGATGCACGATGCACGATGCACGATGCACGATGCACGATGCACGATGCACGATGCACGATGCACGATGCACGATGCACGATGCACGATGTACGATGCACGATGTACGATGCACGATGCACGATGCACGATGCACGATGCACGATGCACGATGCACGATGCACGATGCACGATGCACGATGCACGATGTGCACCTGACAGCGGCCTGGCCGCGACGCAGAGAAATATTATGAACGGCGTTTAGCTCGCTTTTTATTGTTAGCTAATATAACAAAGGGTTATTTTTGTAGAATGTTCGCCAATTATGTTAGAGACCCGAGGCGAGCTGCGGCAGGTATTCCAACACAGCGCAATTTCAGATCGCTCTGCAGCCATCGCACAGCTTTGCCTGCAGGTCCACGAAAAAACCTAATTTCTAATTTCACGTGTAAAGATTGTTCATTGAACTCGGAAACTTCGTAACAATGTGGTGATATTTTGCCTAATTAGCACTTTACCTGCTGCTTTCTCAAAATAGCTCCCGATAATCTCCGAGCAAGCCACGGACATTCCCCTAAAAAACACCAGCGCGCGCTGTGTCATATCGGCCACGGGGGAAAACGTGTGTGAAAACACGTTCCGGCGAGCGCGTTGCTGCTGCTGCTATTTAATTACACCTTGCACCGGATCGCTGCCGTGTTCCCGGGTGTGGGTGGGTGTAGGTGGGCTGAGCGCATCTCTCGGCGATGATACCATTTGATGGGCGCGCTGGTGATATAGTTAGCTGTGCACTTGCCACCGTTGTCCGTCCAAACAACAATAGACTTGCTCGCAAACAATGGGCCCCATTGTCTCCTGACGCTCGTTTGTTCCCGCGGCGGCGGCCGATAAGAAAGGTAGCTGCAGCTAACACGGCCTAGGCAACCGTGGCAGAGCGGGCGTCGGTGGTGGTGGTAAGTGAGATGCAGAGCTGCTTGCTTTTCTCGAAGCTGTGCTCGCTAAGGTAAGAGATGGTTACGCAGGTAGCGATGCAAATCCCTCGCCCAACGCTGGATCGCCGATCGCAACTCGAGGTAATGGACCGTGTCTTGGTGCTGACCCCATCTCTTGGCAGCGAGAAGAGGCTCGACATACCTAGCAGCTCTCCGCTCTGTGCCCTTACCTGCGACGGCTACCTAGATAAGCTGCTAGGCGCAGGGGGGTTGCAGATATGCGTAGGCTACCGTGCGTATTTTGTTTTGCCTCTCGGTCGGGTCGCTGGTAATTGCACGTCGTTGAAGTTTGCATGACGGATTCCTTGCGAAGGCTGATGGCTGGATGATGGGCAGAGGGGTCCTTATCGTAAACCGTTTGTGCAGATCTGGTGCCGCCGGTTAAGTGCCAGCACAGCGGGGGCACGCCGAGGACAGAAAGTATTTATGGTCGCGTAAAGAGTAAAAATCAGTTTTAATATTTTTATGGGTTTATTTTCGTTGTCTCCACCTTTTTTGTTTTTACTGTCTGGGAGACAAAGTTGGGTAATGGAAGAATGTGATGGACTCTTACTCTGTGAGACGGGGCAAATTTCGCAGTATACCTGAGATTTACCTACTTGCAATATTCTTGCACTGTAGTCAGATTGAATTTTGGCTAGGCGACATCGTACTTTTATATTGGCAGTTGAATTATTCTACGTGTTGTGTTTATTTAGCTAAGTCTCATCACGCGCACAACGAATGAGTCCAACAATGGAACGTAAACAGGATCGCTTGTCCGCTTTTACAAACCAGATTCCGAAACTAGCGTCGCTTTTCTTAACCACTGTTCTCTCAACCAGGAAGGCATAGTTCTTGTCGAAATGATCAGCTTTTTATTGCAGCCAAATCATACCGCAATTGTTAGCCGATGATCGTCAACTTGGCAGCCGGTGTCGGTCGGTTGTTGTCACGCGTGACGCGTCACACACGCGTCTCGTTGCGTGCTGCCCGCGACAGCAGGGTCCGACGCCGTGCGGTCGCCGTCGCTCCTTGCCCGCTGTCCCAATATCCGCATCGAAACCCTGCAATATTCACACCACAGTTCGCGTGCGACGAAAAGACCCAGCGAACGTGCAATACCCAATGCGGGCACGAAATTTCCAATATCGCTGGAAATCAATTTCAGTTTTCCTCGCATTTACCAATAGAATATAAAAAAATATATATAAACGCCTCACTATTTGAATATTGAAAATCTCAAGTGAAATATTGGCTTGCATTGACTTGTAGTGCTGGTAATAGGATGCATGCAGTGAATATTATATTGGGTGCACATAACCCTTCAAGTATGGTATAGCTAGAAATATGCCAATAGATATTGACGTACGACTCGAGAGTTGTGAAGAAAAAAATCGTCGGTTTGTATTTAAAATAAAAAATAAAATAGGCATGGTGGCATCAACGAGCATTATGTGCGAGATCCCATCGATTGTTGTAGCATGTTGTAGTCACTTGCTCCCGCATTTGAGTCTCCATTGTGTTACACAATTGGTAATGATTCGAATGGCAGTAAAGTGGGATGTAAACGAATGTGTATAGTAGAGATTATGATAGTACTATACGATCGGTTCTAAATTGCATTAAAGAAAGCCTTGTTATGGCCAGCGAGCGCATGCAGGGTGAATATATTTGGCCGTTCTTTATGAGGCTGATACCAATTGAAGCAGCAGTGCACTGTGTGCTTGCTCTACGCAACGCAGCAGCTCGGAGCGCCGGAGCGCCGCGCACAGCATTGAATGCGTTCAATGAGCCATGCGATTCTATCGAGCTCTTACAATTTGCTTCGCGCAGAACCACCGCAGGCAAATAAGCCATCGGAATTCAGTTTAGCCGTGGTTTAGCCGTGTATACACCAACAACCGAGCAGGCAGACAACAAGGACAACCATATGGTTTTCAATTGTTTCCACGCCATGTTTATCTTCGGACCATGAACACTATTACTTGTTGGTTGTCAACAAATTTAGTTTGGTTGTCTTCAAAGTAGATGCAATCTTTATTATTATTTTACCAAGACACTGAAGTCTAAACTGAAACTGATTGAACACGATTGAGGGAGGGAGGGTCCATGTTAAAGCATTTAATGTACTATAAAGTAGGTGTTTGCAATGTTACGTATAAATTGACGTCTTCACAATATACCTACTGCCATATATTTTCTTTTATTAGTACATTTCATGTCTATTGTCAAAGTTTATATAGTACGATAAAAGCTCATTTTCACCTTCATGAAATGGAATTTCTTTCCAAAATTCTATTGCGCGGCGGTCGATCATCTTTAAAGCTCGTATAGAGACTCTCGATGCGCCTTTGTGCTCCAACAATACGCAAACTCACACAGCAGCACTTTTTCTTCTGTAACACCTCAATGTTCCCAATCGGATATAATGCCCTGCACTCTTGCACGCCGTATGTTAAGTTAAAGAGCGATGGCACGCTATTTTGTTCGGGCACGCGGTGGGCCTGGTGGGCCTGGTGGGCATGGTGGGCATGGTGGGATCACGGTGGTGGGATCATCTCTGAACATTGACACCGGATTCGTTTGGCGGTGAGAGGTGTTTGATCGCGATCTCTCCGATCTGATCCCTGGCATGTATTCGACTGTCTTGCGTTGTGCGCGTCCACTCGAGGGCGAATGATGTGCACAAATGCATTTACCTGTACGCGTCGACGACGCCATGGGCACGACCAATACACCGTGGACGTAATTAGTGGTAATGGCTTAGAAGGGCCCACTTTTATTTCGGCTGCACCTAACTTATACGGCGCAGATGCAGTGAGGTATACATGTGATCGTCGTAGACTTGTTGAAAAGCAAACTTTGAAGTGCCTTTATTTGTATTTTCTGGGCCAATTTTCCCAATACAACACCACACTTGTTTTTGGTTAAATAAACCTTCCGTACATTATAGAGACTAAATTTAAAATTCAGTATACGAAATAAGTTCATTATTAAGCAATTTTATTAAAATTGTCATGTTATTTTGTATGCCACATTAACATATGACCTCTATCAAGACGCAAATTGCATGTAATTTAGCGTTGATAGCGTTAGCGAAATTATTGTCATTGGCCAAACAGTAAACAGCAGAGAAAAAACGCGGACAACATGTAATTTCATTGTTGTCCCAGCAGAAAACATGTATGTTGCTCTCTACTACCTGCTGCGTATGAGCTGCAAGCTCCGGAGTGCATTATGCCATCTTACCCCAAGCATTGGCGATGGCGAATCATGCTGCCAAGACAACATTCGAACATTGCGGCCAGCGCCAGTCCCGCGTTCTAAGTACACTCTGACAGTGATTGTCAAGCTCTTGTAAATGTCAACCCATCTCCAGAGAAAGCAGGCTCCATCTCGGACCGTCGGCCGCATGGACTTGGGAGCCAGACGAAGGGGCTGGCAACGGCAGATAGTGACCTTCGTCGCCATGCCTGGCCTGGCCATGGCATTAGCACTGGTGCTACCAGCAAGGGTTGAAAATATGATCTCCAGCAGCGCAGAATATCATTATTTTCATGTTAGCTTGTAGAAGCTATGCCCTTCAGTTGCTACTCAAACCGGATTATCGAAGATGTCCAAGTCCAAGACGGCAGTAAATTTTCAGTTCAGTGACAGTAAATGTTTTGAGACTGCATCTCGATGTGTTCGACTTGCAGGAAATCAATCGCCTTCTCGGAACTTTGCCGTGTTTATGTTCGATTTGTGTTGACATGAACGGTGTTTTGGGATTATTTTTACACTCTTGCATAGCATGCTATCGGGACTAAAAGATTCATGAGATTGAAAACTATGAATCAACATAACACAGGGAGGACTTCCCATTATTCAGTATTGGGAATGGTCTAGTCTCATAAGAAATACTTTATGACGGCACATGCATTATCTGTGTCGGTATATCGAACAAATTATCTGCTTTATCTGCTATACAGAAGTGAAAACATTCAGAAACATCTTACATTATTCATTCCAATTTCAAATCAGCACATCGCCTGGTGCTGACTCGTATTATCAGGAGAGACTATCTAGATGATGAGAAACATCAGATTCATAATTATTTCTGACTTACGTCCAA
This sequence comes from Nemurella pictetii, assembly GCA_921293315.2. Lineage (NCBI taxonomy): Eukaryota > Metazoa > Arthropoda > Insecta > Plecoptera > Nemouridae > Nemurella > Nemurella pictetii. Next base: position 32,962,342 of record OV121115.1, read on the forward strand.
ATGTGAGAGAGTAGCGGATCTATTAAATAGCCGAGTGAGAATTAAAGGAATAAGAAACAATTAAAGGAGATTTTTCGGACTGGACTAGTGGATTTTCCTGTCGGCAAAATGAAAAGCGAATATATTTTGAGCACATATCCACACATCCAGGGCAAGATAGCACATGATAGCACATGATAGCACGAAACCTCCGTGGGGCAAGTCGTCGGCACATCGGGCAAGTAACGTTCTTTCGCCGCCAGAGAACGTGCCGGTGCCCGTCCCGCCTCCGCCGTCGACGTCACGGCGCCGAAACCCAGTCCCTCGACCCAAAGCCCGCTTGCCATTGGTCCACGAGCAACATGGCAAGCATCCTTGTCAATCAATACGTCGCTGGGGCGGAGCCTGGACGGGCAAGCAGCGCGCGGCGCGGGGCTCGCCGGCAGCGAGAAGAATAGGAGGCAACAGCAGGTTTTGTGCTGGCAGCAGACGAGTGCGGTGCTCTGGACAGTGTGGAGGTATTCACAGCATTGTGTGCGCGTTGTCAATAGCCAGCAACACATTCTCAGCTTTCAGTGTGCGTCGGTGTGAGTGACTCTGCCTACACTAGAGTTGTTCGGTGCAAGCTAGTCGACGCAGAGTGCGTCCTGTTTCGCACAACTCGCCGGGTCGAAGTTTCGCCGCGACCCGCGTCAATGGTGATACTCTTCGTGTTGGTGAATTCTTCGACGGTGACTTTGTCGACGGCCGCGCCGCTCGCTGGCAAGCCCATGTTGTGACGCGCTCGGTGCATTCGGCATCTCCCCGCGAACGCGTGTGATAGTGATTAGTGATTAGCCAGCCGTGTGCTCGTGTTGAGGGTATTCCTAGCCGCGTCGTACCGTTCCGCCCGTCCACGCTGTACGCTCACAGGGATCACGACGCTGACGCCATGCTGACGATGGAGTCGGACCTTAAGGGCGGCAGCCTCCACGCCAACATGCCGCCCTCGCACCACGGCGTCGGCGGCGTCGGCGGAGGCGTCGGCAGCCTGCACGGCGGCCACCCCGTCTCCACATACAGCGCGCTCGGCTCAATCGTGCACAGCTCGGCGTTGTCGGGCAACGGCGCGCCGGGCATGGGCGGCGTGATGGGCCTCGGCCAGCCGCCGCAGCTGCACCAGCAGCAGTCGCCGCCTTCGCACCAGCAACAGTCGCACGCCCAGCACCTCTCGCAACACCAACAGCACCACGCGCAGCAGCAGCAGCAGCAGCAGCAGCAACAGCAACAACACGGCGGACAGCACGCCGGCGGACAACACCCGCACCAGCACGGCGGACACCCGGGCGCCGGGGCCGGCGGGCAGGGTGCCGGGGCGATGCACCACGGCCATCCCGGCAGCGGGCAGCCGCACCACGCGCCGCCCGCCAACAACAACAACAGCAGCAGCAAGAACCAGAACCTGGACCGCGTCAAGCGGCCGATGAACGCGTTCATGGTGTGGTCGCGCGGCCAGCGGCGCAAGATGGCGCAGGAGAACCCGAAGATGCACAACTCGGAGATCTCTAAACGCCTCGGCGCCGAGTGGAAGCTGCTGAGCGAGACGGAGAAGCGGCCGTTCATCGACGAGGCCAAGCGGCTGCGCGCCGTGCACATGAAGGAGCACCCCGACTACAAGTACCGACCGCGTCGCAAGACGAAGACGCTGCTGAAGAAGGACAAGTACCCGCTCGGTGGCGGCTCGATGATGTCCGGCGGCAACGAGGCGTCGCGCACGGCGGCGACGGCGGCGGCGGTCCAGCAGGTCGTCGGCCGCGACATGTACCAGATGCCCAACGGCTACATGCCCAACGGCTACATGATGCACCACCACGACCCGGCCGCCGCCTACCAGCAACACCACTCGGCCTACGGCAGCCACATGTCCGCGTCCGGCTACCCCCGCTACGACATGAGCCAGATGCACCCGAACGCCGCGCCGTCGCTCAACTCGTACATGAACGGCTCGTCGTACGGCATGTACTCGAGCGGCGGCGGCGGCACCGTCCCCGGCGGCGCCGGCTCGCCGTACCACAACGCGTCGATGCAGCACCAGCCCGGCTCGCAGATGTCCTCGCACTCGCCGTCCGGCTCATCGATCAAGTCCGAGCCGGTGTCGCCGTCGTCCGGCGTGCACACCCCGACGCCCGCCGGCGGCGGCGGCGGAGGCGGCGGCGTGCAGATCAAGCGCGAGTACCAGGGCCAGGGCGGCGCGACGTCGCAGGGCGACCTCCGGCAGATGATCTCGATGTACCTCCCGGCGTCGGACCCGTCCTCCGAGCACCACCAGCAGGCGCGTCTCCAGCAGATGCACGCGCAGTATCACCAGCACTCCGGCTCGCCCGATCCGATGCAGGGGGTGCCCGGTTCGATGCCCGGCTCGATGCCGCTGACGCACATGTGAACCGTAGCGCGGCTGGTCGCGGCGAACGCCCAGCAAGAACAATCTCCGGCCATGTATTACCACAGCGTGAACGACTAAGTGCGCGTCGCGGACGTATCGCGTCTTCGTCGTCTGCCGTGAGTCGATGTGGTGTTTCTTGATAGGCCTGTCCTAGCCGGTAGAAGGTTTTCTTGCGAGGTCTTCGTTGAACATTGACTGAGTGCCAAAATATAGCGTCAAGCCGCGCGCAAAGTGCTAGAGGGATGTTACTGATATACTTTATTACTTGATGATTGTCATTGTGCGTCCTCCAACGCAGTCGGTTGGTCGCCAATCCGATCGACTCACTTTCGTGGGCCTAGAATCACAAAACGAATTTAATATTTGTTTAGTTTTTACTCTTAACGAAATTCACGTGAATCTGTGTCAATCATCACCGCCATATTTCTTGTATCGTAATGCCTCGACAATGGCCTGTTTATTTATAGAGAACTTTATTATAAAATTATTATCATTATATTTAATTGAGAGAAGTATTATATTATGATTGTGAATATTTCAAACGTGTGGAGAGAATCATGTTGACGAGATTATTATAAATTGGCCTATTATCACTCGAAATTAACTTGGATTCTGACAACTAAACGGTGACAAACGCCTGTCATGCGGCGATCACGCCGAGATGTTGTCGGTCAGCACGCTGTTAACAGGGGCAAATTTCCGATCGTTGTCTAAAATAGTCGCATGTGTTCTCCGCAATCAAGCAGCGGTGGTGATTCCAACGCTCGGTGCAAGTTCGGGCCTCAAGTAAGTCGGATCAACCCTTAAAAACCCCACTCGCTTCGCAACAACATCGGTTAGAATTCTATCTGAAAATCCGGTCGAGATTTGCCTCCCGCACAAGTTGTACCGAGCGAGCTATTCGATAGTCTTTCCGTTTGTCGTCCACGATTGTTTTGTTTTTACTCAAATTTGTGATAAATAATTATAAATACGACTCGAGTAAATATATATATTATTCCTCAACAACATTTTGAGAGTTTGTCGTTCTGAATGTTACGAGTTGTGAAAAAAGATAGAGTTTCATGATTTGAGGAAAAGACGTTAGGAAATCCAATTGGTTGAATATTGCAGCTATGTACAAACGACGAAAACACACATTTTATTATAAATTCTTACGTTTTTAATGTACAGTGAGTGTTAAATATATTATTAATTGATTATTAATAATAATGAAACATTTAGTCGGATAAATGACAAAATTGAATTGTGAAAGGCGAGCGAATTTCGCCGATTTCTTGTCGTCGATGAAGTGCAGAGCCATGGATGTGGATCGAACCGTCTCTTCAACTTGTCTCTCATCATAATACTATGTGATCTTCATCCTACCACCCAACCACCCACCCACCCACCACCCCTGACCCAATATGGTTCCTCTTATATTTTGTGTGAATACATATCCACGTGTTAAAAGTACGAGAGATGTGCATCTTTCCATGCTATTACTACATTTGTACATACATTATTGAGAAACGAAAGAAATTGCACGAAATATTGTTGTAAATATGAAAAAATACAGGTTTTCACCCCGTTTGAAATAAATCTGAATAAATTGAAAACATTTGTAATTAAAATTATTTGTATTGAAATACAGCCGCCAATTATAACAACCTTTTCCAATGAATCCATCCGTGTCATCACTCATCATGACAATAATATCAGGAAACTGGATAGATGCTCCATGGCAATGTTTTTCACAACAGAAACATCCCTATTGCCAGCAATATAAATCTTATGTCTTACAACAATGACATTCTGCTCAACTCCACCAACAAAAATTCAGGTCAGAAACGGTTTCTGTGCAACATTGCCACATTCTTTGCGCATTGCGAGCAGCAGGTAAGAAGTGAGAGTGAATTGTGTTGATCGCAACTTGGCCCTTTAATACATTGCGCGCTAATGTGATTTATTGTAATCTGTAAAAAAAACCGTGTACCGAATCGGAGTGTTTTTCTTCTGATAACCAAGTGAGACGAACTGCACAAGCGCGCGTCGATTGGCAATTGCACCAGCCTATGTACGTGTCGAATCGGCTTCAAGTCGCGTTCGCTGGAACTGGAAGTGCAGATCGCAAGGACCGGCCCGTGCCTTGCGTTGCCTGCTGCAGCGAAATGGTTCATCTGGTTGACGTTTATTGTCCGATTTGTTACAAGCTGGTATCGCATTGCATATCGCGACGGTTTAACGACGGAATAACGACGCTTGGATGTTGCTAAATATGTTGGGTATCGTGTTTCCAATGGCCGTTGGTGCTGTGTTGTGCAAAGCACATTTTTACCTGCGCTGAAGGTGTCGTACCGTTGTCTGCTTGCCTCGAACGGATCGAAACAATGCTTGCTGGGAAATTGAAATATACAGGCTCAGCATCTTACCAGGATTGATGGACGTCTGTGCACACTACACTTATTTCGATATCACAGAAAAATGTTTGTTAATTTCCTTGCATTATCAATAAGTTTACATTAAATAATCACCTTAATGTGAAGTACTTGACTTGTAAATACGCTTTGATGATCCGCTCAATGGAATTATGTTTACCAATAATGCTTTCTGTTACTTGACTAATTTATTTGCCAAAGCTGTTCAATTAATGCACACGCATTATACTTGACACCTGCAACAAACAGAGTCCCTGGTCTTCAACATTTCAGAACAGTTCCGAAGTATAGATGAGATTTTAACTGAGTGAATGTGCTTTAATAGGCGCCTATGTTTGATTTGATGCCAACACAATTGGAACTAAATCTGCCCTGCGATCATTGCGTCGTCGCGGATTTCTTGTATTCACATCTCTATTATGATGGTAGAAGACAACATCAACAACAGCAACAACAGCCGCAAGTTGCTCAACCTCAATCAAATCAACACAGGGTGCCGGCGATCTGATATCGGCGGCGGTCATTCCCCGAGCTTTGCAATAAGTAAATCGTTCCCCAGGTCGCATTTAGCGTGTGCTAATAGAGTCTAGCATGCACCCGGTAATGGCTTCGCCAGGCAGCGCGTCGCGAGACCAAGGCACGATGCGTGGGCAGGGGCCCGGGTAATGGCGGCATTGCATGCACTGCCTGCCTGCTTGCCTGCTTGCTTGCTTGCCTGCCTGCCTGCCTAGTGCCTACCTGCACTGGGTAATCTTGTTGCCAGTTTCCAAATCGGCAGGCTGTCGCTTTGTTGATCGGTGCCACCGCCGCCGCTCGCTGCTCTTTAATTGACGACGCGGCGATAATCTGTCTTTAGGGGTAGTTGCGGCGTCGAGGGGGTGGACGGACCGGGCGGGGGTGTAACGACAGGTTTGCGATTTCGCAGGGCTCTTGTGATGTTGTGTTTCATGTAAACAATGCACGATTTGATTCTAGTGATCTGTCTATAGTCTTTCGTGGGATCTTTTATGTTTCTTTAGAAATAAATTATGTTATGGTATATACTCCATTGATTAATCGGGATTTCCTATCGATAATAACAAATTCAATGAACTTAATTATTAGCCCTCGACAATAGAAATAAGTTAATTAAATACATAAATAACTATATACATTTAGATTCATAATTATTTTCTTTCCTATAAGCATCGCAGTTCATCATTGCGTTTATTAGAGTTGTTTATTTGCAAAATGCTAAAACTCTGCCAACAAATTTGATTCTAATCACATTTCCTTCCCCCACCTGGAACGAACAATATGCTCCCCACGAACAACGTTACAGTTTTCTGCGGTGTATAAAATCATCGCGCTGGTCAAACAGAGTGAAAACACGGTAGCTGGAGCGCGCTAACAGCGCCATTGTTTCGAGCTCGCTGATTGCAGGTAGTAGCTGGAACAGTTTCAACCTGCAGAACGCATGGCCAAGGAGTGCACTCGTTACCACGGTTCTCCTCATGCGCACCGCTTAATTGGATTCTTCGGCGTCGCCGATGCTGCCTCCTGACGGGCGTAATGCGCACCCAGGCGGCCGAGGGGTGGCCGTCGTGCATCCTCCGGCAAAGCAGCGATCTGCACACTTTACATTCCCCACTCATTACGCTCGCTGTTAACAAATTGCCCGATCGCTATCGCGGCCAAACAGTTAATCATTTTCCACAGGCGCTAATGATATTCACGAAAAATAGCTCGCGTGCGGCCGGCTATGACTTTTAGTAACGATCAACATCTAGATCATTTCACGCAATCAGATTTATTTATGAGTTGTGAGACTCGTACCGAGCATTACTATTAGTAGCTTCCAAGAACAAAGGATTAGGTTTCTGTCTTGGATGCAGGGGTGAGAGAACGGTCTGTGAAGGAAAATTGCAGGGTACGGTCCATGTAAAATTTCTGTACCTAGTAGTTATTTATATACGTAACTAGCTCCTTATACGTATCCCATGACAAAAGTGTCAAAACTGTCTTTATAAAAATATAAAGCAGGGAATAGAAGCGATGAAGCTTATAGTTAGCTATTTGGAGTTCCAGTCCGACTAACTGATATCCCTGTCTTTCTCTTCCCTCTGCGGTCTGCCATTCCAAGCAGTCTCTCATCCTTCTATCCCGTCACTAATTCGTATGGCCACTCGAGGAGAGCTTCAAGTCAGACATGTTCGTGTACAGAAAAACCAACACTGTGGTTTCCAGCGCAGTCCGTTCATGATGCATCGATGCCCTTGCATAGGTGCATACTTTGAAGTAGCCAGCCGGTAATGCAAGTCGATTGCGCGTTGCATGTGATGCACTTTGGTCAAGCCGTAAAAGTGCATTTAAGCGTGAGGGAAGCAGCCTGTTTCGCACCTTGCAGGTTTGATTGCATTGCATTTGCAGCGTCTTGCCTTGGTGTCGCCGATCTTTAATACACACACTCACACACTGCACAAGTGCAGTGTATGCAGCTATAGTTAAGACTGCTACCTTGATTAGGCTCGCTAGCCACGATACCTGCAAATTGGTATCAATGAAAGGTAGGTAGATCCAATTACAGCAAGTCAATATTATAGTCTGGAATACGGTAACTGAGATGGATTTTAGTATATATTTAGTTTAAAATGAGGAAATTAAATATAAAAGGTAGTTCTTGATAACATATTCGTAAATTATCAATTAAAAGATCCCAAAACATCACAGCTAAACTCCATTGGTATTATAGCATTTAAGTATTAAAGCAGTACCGAACTATCTTTTTAAAATCTTTTAAAAAGATTTGAGATTTTGTTTCCTACAATAACCGACTGACCGAGCATGGCACTACAAACCCAATTTATTTCCGCGTTAGTATTCAAAGTGCATTCACAAATTATAGGAAACATTACTTCCGGCGAGTGTATAGCTGCATCTATGATGAAAACTGGCAAGTGGCCCCTGGTTACACGTTTCTTTCACCTGACTGCAAATCAATACCACCATCTTTCACAGCAAAGAGGGCTATTTAATAGCACATATCATTATTTGTTGATAATCAACTATATGCTCGAGATATTATAATGCCGCAGTAATCATGCGAGCCTGACTCAAGATGTTTGATTCGCAAATGCCATGATATTATTTTTATAGACAGTCAATAATGTTGATGATTACTAACATTTTAGATAACCCTTATTTTTCTGCGCCTGTAAATGAATCTGGATTGAATGGGAGACCTAATGGCACGGTGTTCTGTGTTATTCTAGCATTCTAGCCTGGGAACAGGTGGGTCTGCTCTGACCGCAAGCATCGCTCCTTGTTTGCCATGTTTTGCCGGAAGATAACAGATGCGCGACAAAAGATCTACCTATTATATTATTCACTCGCGCCTCTCGATTTCCTCTTTTTGGGAACACGAAAATTACACAAAAACAAGATTATTATTTACGAAATTTGGAACGCCGACAAAAAGTTAATTCCCGTCTACCGCGCACTGACCGCAAGTTTCACTACAAATTAACGTGGTCGCATTTTAGATCGAGAGATTGGAAAAGAAATGTAATGTATTATATAGTTTAGGTCCTACCAAATAAATTGGTAGCCGACCTGTCCATTTTTTGTTCGGTGCAGTGACAATTTTAGAATTTGCACATTAGCTTGTTCTGAAAAGCTGTCTTCAATTGACGTTTTTGTCGCTTCTGGTCGGCATTGTTCTAGCTTCAAATTCGATTATGGTTCGAGCTGAGAAAAGAAACTTGGCTTGATTTCCGCGCGCGGAACTAATCGACGGTTTAATCAATAATTTCAGGGCCTTGTTCACGCGAGTTTTTCATACTGGTGCAATTTTTCCAAAGACGTCGTCAAAGAAGGTGAGGGGAGCAGGGAGAGGGGGATATACCAAGTTATTTATTTTTGATACTTGTATTGCCGATGAGTAAATGGTTGTAACTGTAAAACACAAAACGCAAACCATAGATTTATTTTCATTTCTGATTTCTTGTCAACCTCAGGCACCATTAGTCGAGCAAAATACACTCCAAAATGTTAGCTCTGGTGATTTTCATTTCATCCAAATTGTCGTCAATTGATTTCAATGTTTTACAAAACAAAATTAGTTTTCAAAACTTCTGTTTTTCATGTCCACATCATGAATTATTATTGTTAAAACTTCATTCCATGATACTCTTCATGTATTAAATTGTAAACTATGAAAAAAAATCGTGCCATCATCCTGTTCGCAGCCATTGTTCGCTTCCACATGCACTGTTGGGTCTCTACGGCGTGTCAGGGACACAGCCCCAGTGGCCGGCACCCACCCCTAACATTATCCCCGCACTTTGTCGACAAAACGATGCCGCCGTCTTCCTCCCTTCACCTGCATGCGAGTGTCGTGTAACATCGTGTCATCGTGTCATCGTGTCATGTGTGGACCGCCATTGGTAGACCGCTCATCAATAATTCTCTTTCGCAGAGCTCTGACGTATCAATCAGCGAAGGCAAGTTGCAGTCGACACAAAGCAGCTCGTTTAGCTGTTCGCTTGTTTGGCCAGAATTCTGCCGTGCCTCCTTGACCAGATTGCAAGTGATGAAACGCCAGCTTAGCTCCATTGTGCTATTCGCCTTAAAACACATACATTTTTCAAAACGTTTGATTCAGTTTGAATAGGAGTAAGTTGGATATGCATTGCATTGTATATTTATTAAGTTATTATTGGTTAGCGATTTGACACCCAGGAGACGACCAACGCTTGATGGCAGATTTTATACAAAATACTATTTTACCTCTATTGTGTGGCATTTGTTCCACCACGAAGTCTAAAGGTATTTATAGATTCACATTTGATTGCACTGTGTTTGTGTTACTTAACCTATACACTGGACGGGCATAGGTACTATATTTTTCATGAAGTTAGTGTCGTTTCGATCGAAATGTGCTTCCTTTACGCACCGTTTCGCTTCCGAACACGTTGTCCTCATGTCATGAAACGAGCATGGAATGTTCCGTATGACGGTGTAACATGCAGATTTCAAAGCGACAGACTCTTGCGTCGTTCAGCGAGCTACTGCAAGCTGCGGAGTACCCTCAGGTCGCAGGAAACGTCGAAATTAGCGCAAGCCCAACCGCGGCCAATGAACACTTTACCTGCCAGCACTAATTTCCCAGGCTCGAGCGGAATCCCGTTTCGCGTCGCGCCGCCGTCGCGATTGCCCGCCGAAAAATGTTATTAAAAATAAAATGCAAAATCATCGGCCGACCATTTTCTGGAGTTTTAATAAGCTTTTGTCTTCTCGAAGTTGGTCAAGGATTTCATTCTAACGTTAACTTGGCGTTTTTCTGGTCGCATTTTGATCGTAAAACAGTCGGAATGATTGGCACATGGTCGGCCGTTGCGGCCAATGGGCGAGCCCGTTGCTGCTCGTCTTGCGGCCTGCCTTTTGCTGCGCCGCGCGTAAAGACAATGGGTGGGTCGCGGCGCCCAGGAGTGGGGGGAGGGAGGGAGGGGGCTCTGCATCAATTATCATTACTTGCGCATCAGAGGCGATCACACGAGATTTCTAATTTATGTGCAGTTTTCCAACGAGATGGCTGCCAGTTTAGCAGGATAATTAGCAATTACTTCGGATGTAATTAGAGTCTGAGACGAGCAGATGATTAATTACAATATCACCACGCGCAGCGTGATTTTTCTTTTGTGGGAAATACCGAAATGAAGTGAGCTCGAACAGCTGAGTTTATTTGTTGAAATATTCCGAGCGTGCAATTTTCAGCTGAATTTTCGTCGCTTTGCGTTTTTTTTTGCTGCTTTAGTTGTTGTCGTTTTGTGTGTCTTGTTTTTGTCCGTCGGTTTATAGGTGTTTTACTTGCTGGTGTAACTTCGTCCAATGCATCCGTGCTGAATTGAATTCTAAACGCGTTCTTTGGTGTTTAACGACGCATGGCGTCGCTGCTCGGCTGCAGCTCTCCAGCCTCAAGCCGCGGCCGGTGCTCGATGGCCAGATGAAGATGCTCTCTCCGTGCGCTGAGTCAGTCGTGCTTGATGTGCTTGATAGTCGAGTGCAGCAGCGCTTTATGCTGGAACCGAATTAATCCACCGACCAGCGCTTTGCAGCCAATTAACTATAAACAGCTCTGCAATCATTACCGGTTCACACCACACCGATATCTGAACACATCAAGAACACTTTATCGGAATCCTTGTACACAGTTTTTTCGCTATTTAATTCGTGTCTATTTCCATTCGATGACACCAAGATGCACTGATGGACCGCTGAACGCATCCCGACCCTCTTCACGGCAAACACGTTGCTGGTTCGCACTGACCTTCTTTTAACGCAACGCGGCGAAATCACGGACAGGGTCGATCAGGTGACGCCGCGCGACGAGGAAGGGAAAAACGTGCATTAACCGGCGTCGTCCTAGATTCTCGGCGTCGACGGCGTCCTCCAAGCCTGCACCCCGTGTCGGCGTCGGCGTCGGCACGCGAGGCGCGCATTAAGCGGACGACGCCGTCCCTTCGCCGTCCCGACGCTAATCGACGTCTAACCTTCGTCCTCTCATTGCCACCCGAGCATTGATTGCCCCACGGCGGCGTTGCACCCCCTCGCGGGGGACGCGACCTCCGGCGGGGCCGGTCGAGCAATCTAAGTGATGACATTCAGTGATGCAAGACCATAAATAGGGGCTTGCCGTTCAGTTAGGAATTACTGTTCTATAGTTCGGAGATTCGACGTCACTCAGAAGTATTACAGTGCATGGAACTATAGTGGAATATATTCCAATAAATTTATATAGGTACATAATGCATGTATGAAGTACAATGCAACCCAAGTAATTTAACTATTGTATCATTGAAAATCATTATTTGCTTCCTTTTTGTATACTTTTATAATCAATTTTTCCTTATAAAACAGACTTCTTTAGAATCAGGTGCGTCGAAAGAAACTTGAAACGTTGGTAGCTAGGCGCCGCGACGCTGGCATCCGTGGCGTTGGGACGCCGGTGATACAAGTGCTGAGAGCGTCCTTGTCGATAACAAAATCTCACCACAATTTCCTTGTATATTTTTCCCCAATTAACTTTTCCACTACATGTGATTAATTTTTTTAATACAATTGTATTATTTTTCAACTTGGAACATATATTTTCCAGCCTGCATAGCAATAAATACAAAAAAAATCACACAACATTCATGCATCGCCTAGTAAGCCAAGGCCTGCTTATGCAGATTTTTATCTACAATTTCATTCATAGGACGAGCCAGCCCTCCTCGTGGTATCTGCACCACTGATTGCAGGCCAGGACAGCCGCACGCTATACGTCGCGCTTAGATCGACTTCCGTCGAACTTGTAGCTTCCGAGTAGCTTGTAGCTTGTAGCTTGTAGCCTGTAGCCTGTAGCTTGTAGCTTGTAGCTTGTAGCTTGTAGCCTGTAGCCTGTAGCCTGTAGCCTGTGCTTGTAGCTTGTAGTAAAGCCTGTAGCTTGTAGCTTGTAACCTGTAGCTTGTGGCTTGTATTGCTTGCAGCTATGTAGCTCGCACTTGTAGCTTATAGCATCCGAGGATTTAGTAGCTTAGAGGTAATATGTATTTAATTTATCTACAGGTAATAGTAGCTAGTGTACCTTGTAGCTTGTAAGCTTTTAGCTTTTTAGTACAGCTTGTAGTTTGTAGCAAAGGCAAAGCCGAGTAGCATTGCAGCTGCTTCTGGTAGATTGTACCTTGAACTATACAGCGGGTGCGACGCCGTCGATGTCTCGTAGTTCTGTTTAACGACGCATCGCGCCTGCCTTGAAGCGGGGAGTCTTGTTTCGGCTGGGATCGAACCCGGGACCGTCACACACGGCTGCGTTCGCGTGACGTCGAGGCGATTGACGATGATTGGCCGAAGCAGCAGAGTCCGGTGCGTCATTAGACCGGCAATTACACCCGGTAATTAGTTACAAGATGGTGGCAAGTAATGTTACTGAATGGTTACTACCGCCGATGTTGCCTCTCGATGGTTGGTGGCTTATCAACTGCTAAGAATCCTGGGACTTTCCTCATCCTTCCTTTCATCCCCTTTCATTCTTCAAGACAGTAATTGTTTGCGAAGACTGTAGTTAAATATGACGTTGAGTCTGATCCTCTTCGATGCATCTCTTGTTAGCTGAGCCAAATTTTATATGCTGCGCTAGGAAAGAACAGACAATTTCTTAAAAATACCTTTCAGAACTAATTTCACTCTATACCCAGCATTTCTTAATTGACCTTGAAATTCTAACAACACATAGGAAACACTAAAAAATGCCTATTTTCTTTCCGATAATCTCGATAAACGAGAAATTCCGATAAATTTTCTTAAATAATAAATGCATGTCTTCTCTAACGTTCATACCAATGACATGAAGTTAGTGATAAGTTAAGCAACACTCTGCTGAGACCACGTTTTGGGTGGGTGACCACGAAAAAATTTTATGACTCCATTATTTTCTTATAACAGCAATCCAAACCAAGCCTCAGGTAAATTATTCAGGTATTCTTTTTTGCTGATATTAGCGTCAGATCCGCGTTGAATCCATGTCTCAACAACTGAGAAACCCTCACACAAAAATAGAGAAGAACAAAAATGTTTCTATTACATGTCTCGCGTCCGGTCACTTAATGAAATTAAAAATACGCGTCTCAGTCGACGCCGCATCGCCCTCTCTGACCTCCCTCGCCCTCCCCTGCCCTCCCCTGCCCTCCGCGAAGCGCACGTGCTCGACCGCCCGGCCAACTGACAGTACCGCGATCGTATCTCGACGCGCGCGAGGTTTCCAGGAACGGACGTGAACTTTGTTCCCTGCGTGCCGTGACACGACCCGCCGCCCCCGCCCCCGCCGCTCAGAAGCAACCCCCCATGCCGGCGAGGTGCAAGCAAGTACGGAAGCGCTACGTGTATTTATAGAGGCTCGGTCTGCCACGTCAGACGCGACGCATTTACATGTTATTCATGTATTCATGAGGCGGCTGCAGCCGACGGTCGAAGGTGTCGGCAGAAGAAGGTGGATCAGTGGCGGGCGGGCGGGGCGCGGGGGCGGCGCCCCGCACACAGACCGCATCTCATTACTCTAGCAATCAGGAACTTGGTGGTCCCTTAATTGGGTTAGTGTAGGACATTCCAATACTTTTTGGATACAAGAGAAAGAGTGCTGGAGTCCTGTATTCTTGTTTGTCAGCTGCTGTCTCAATTTGCGGTTTTAAAAGCTATTATCAAAGTGTGATGTTGACTGCGATACAAGCTATTGAATACACCTTCACAAAGCTACATGCTGCATGTTTCTCGCGGATAGCTTCGATAGGAAACGGCGCTAGTCTCTGCTGCTCCACCCTATTCCCTCGGTGTCCCTCTACACCGCAGTGTCCCTACCTCGCGTACATCAAGGTGATCTAGGATCGTCGCGCCAGGGAGGAAGACGTTGGAGCTGCGCCACTGGCGACCGGGGGAAATGAGATGCAAGGAAAGGAATCGGAGGATCGCGGGCGACTCGGAGTGTGATGATGACATTCGGTGTGAAGAGTTCATCAATCTTGCCGTCCGACAGGTCGGCTTTGTTTCGCAATTTGCTAGCAATTATTGGTGCCCCAGGATATGGCGTTTCTTTTTTTAATGGAGGGTAGAAAATAACTCTTGTTTGGTGATTTTTTTATAATGTGGGATAGCAATTTTAATCCAGTTTATATAATATGTCATTGTCGTCATGCGGTCATGGGCAAGGCGGTAACATTTACATAGATATGGCCCCCGCCTGTCATTCGTGACATGAAGCACATCATATATATTCGTAAAAATTAAACACGAATGTAATTTTTTTTGTACAGGTGTCTTTCCCAGTTGTGTTGTTCGAAATGTTTAGCCATCTCATGGGATGAAAATTTCGCAACAATGTGCCTTCAATACTTGGCGTTAACGATTGTGATGAATGACTAACCGTTATCAGCCATCATCTTATCATCTATTAGCGCTCGAAATCAATGATCTCACCTATAGCTTATCGCGAATCCCAAGAATCCGCCCTATAATCATCGAATCATTAGTAAAACCCACCGCCAGTCAATTGTCCGCTGCAACAATGGTTCGACAGTGTCGGTTGCATGTCTCCCTCCCCTTCCTCCACCTTCCCACCCACCCCTCGATCATGCAACCACCTCGACAGCGTACTTTGCCGATAAGCGCGAGTACCCGTGTAATTACAAGTCTTGACACGCATTGTTGGCCGAGGTGTGAACAGCGATGCATTATGATAGCAGCGATCACGAACCAGCCGCGCGTCACTCAGGCTCCGTTTCCTTCGCTTCGCCTTCCTTTTGCTGCTTTGGCTGCTTTGGCTGCTTTGGCTGCTTTGGCTGCTTCGCCTTCCTTTGGCTGCTTTGGCTGCTTTGGCTGCTTTGGCTGCTTTGGCTGCTTCTGATGCCCCGTGCGTTGCTCGTCGTTCTTTGTGCGTAACAGAACGCGTGGACATTCGCATCACGACGCTGATAGCGCGTCACGCCTTTGATCCGCGTGCACGTTTGCACGTGTGCACGTCCGCACGTGTGCACGTAGTGGTCTCACGTGCAGGAGCACTGCTGAAAAGGCTACCAATGAATTTGTGTTTAATGTCCATACCACAAAGACTGGCGATCTTTTGGAGAGATTTTTGGGTTGCTGGTTTTCCTTCTGCTGATAAATATTTTCCTTCCGGTCTCATGATCATCTTTACTGGTTATTGTACGTAAGCTATTGCATTAATCGGCAGTTTTCACAGGTAGAATATTTGTTGAATATTCGCACGGCGCACGATTGATGTTTTTTCTAATCAATCTGTCTGTATAGCATTTTATGACCATCAAATAAAACCAGCCTGCAAGTTCTGGAAGTGCATTGCAAGTCGTTCAGCGATGACTGATGTTGACAGATCTGCAGAAAGGGGATGATGGGGGAGCGTCGAGGTCATCAGGATGTGCCAGCAGTACCCATGTGTGGCTCGCGATGCTAATCAACTTGAAATCCGAACATAAATCGACGTCCGATTCGCACGAGTCGAACGCGATCAGCGTCGCCGCACGTCGCTGCTAGCGAGCGTAATTGCAGATCAGCCAGAGCAGCAAGCAACGCGGGTTGGCGGGCAACCAACCTACTTCCATTCCCGAGCCGAGTTCAGCAGCCAGCCGCCCTGCGAATGTAGCACAACGAACCGTCGCACACAATCACACAACAATAATAATAATAATAACAGCCTCGATGTGCAGCTTGTGGCATTGATGACACTGCAAGAAATCGTCGTCTAGCTCTTCCGACAGCCAACGATTCAAGTGATTACGAATTATTGTTTGCGCTGAACACATATGGCGAGTACCACCGTGCAACCACCGCGGTGCCAGCCATAACGGTGCTCGAGTCCTCATGGGAAGAGATCTTACCCTTCTAACGGCGAGTGACACGCTGGTGCGATGGTGGGCGTCTTGAGCAGGCGGGTGCCTCATGTGTGTGTATGTGTGTGCGGACATGGGCTCCGATGCCGATTAGCTGGGTCAAGATGTTTTTGGAGAAAGGTCGAGGAGCCGGGTTCGCCTTTTGTCATGCGCTGCCAATGATAAGAAGCATGTGCCGTTCTTTCCGAGGCTAGAAAGCTGGGCAGAGCGCGGAGAGGCGGGAGATGGACGAGATTGAAGACAATGAGGTGTGAATATTTGGGATGCTGCGTCGAATGGTACGCTGCCACGTACGACGCGCTGTGCCATTTCCTCCGATTTGTCGCATCTTGCGGTCACGGCGTGCGAGGCAGGTGTTATTAGTGGCTCTATTGTGTCGGGATTTTTTGGTATTCATTAACAATCACGGTTGCCACATCGCGAATTGATGAGTTGAACAAACAAGTTGATGATTTTCATTCGTGTTGGTGACCTGCTCTTGGGCCCCGCGATTCGGTGTTCATGGGTTGGGCTTGAATGACTGACTAGCGTTTGGGATTTTGATCCGGTGTGATGGCATTTGCTGGTTGACGTGACGGTGATATTTAACACTGACAACCGAAGGACGCGTCCACCCTGACAAACCCTTCCCACATCGCCCTTCCGGGTTGCGCTAACGCTGAACAAAAGCTTGGACGCTCGGGAGTGACGTCAATTGCCCCCAAAGAAAATTTACAAGAGCGGCGATGGTGCTTTTTTCTTCGCCTACTCCGAGCCTCCAAGGATTGGGATGGATGTCGGTACGAACGGTGACATTCCCATTGTAAACGGACGTAGTATCAAGGTGTCTTGTGACAGAAATGTAGGCACGTGGTAGACCATGCATGACATTAGCTTAAATTTCAATATCACCCCAATGACCAGGTCGTGCTTTCAAAGCCACACGGGCTGCTTGCGTCCCTCAAGGATTCTCCGGACGAGCATCCTTGGAATCAGCAGACCTTGGTACCAGCAGTGTGAGGATTCCGGGACCAGGGTCTTTTGTATCAGCAGTATCAGGATCCCGGGACCATGGTCTTCGGTATCAGCAGACAACGACGACGCTTCGATCTACGACTGGTTGGCACATTCCGATTACACGATGACCCCGTTGCTGCTACCGTGCTCAGTAATATTGCAGAAATTTACACCAGATCCACACCAGATTACACCGGTTGAACACCAGATTTTTATCAAAATAATATAAAAATATGAAACTGAGTTCGGTCTCGCTGTATGCCGCTCACGCTCGGTCGGCGTCACATCCCGGGAGTACCGAGTTGTCGCCTCGTGAGAGCTGTGTTGGTACAGGGGTGATGGGTGCGGGGTGGGTGGGAGGGGGGGAAACACCGGACAGTGATTAGCCGATAGGTCGGTCCGGCGGCGGCTCAAGGTTGCCTCGGCGACCGGAAGCGTTCAGTCCGAGCCGCATCTACACCCAGCTTCCCGCGTCCGGCGCGCTCCCGGACTTCCGGATGGACCCGACGTCGCGACGTCCGCCCTGCAGCGACGCCCGGCTTCGCGCCCTGCCCTGGCCCTGTGTCGAGTCCTGGCCCTGGCTTGCATCACCTGTCACACCGTCCTGCTGTTTTCTGATCTACGTTGAAACCAATAATTTAATGAAAAATCCTAGCAGGTTGGTTTCAAGTACCTATACAAAGAAGTTAGAAAAAAAAATCGGTGTTAAAATATTCATTGGAGGTTAAAATGTCGAGGTGGCGACTAACCAACGTTACGTTGATTGCCGACTAATTTTTTGCGTGGAATGGCGTGAGTATAGTGTTATTTTGCAGATCTCGACTGTAAATCCCAGCACAATCGGGGGGAGTGGCTGAGAAAATTTTCAATTCGAGAAATTATTTGCTGCCACTCGCTGCTTGCGATATATCAACACGATTTTTCTATTCCGAGTCATCGCCCTGCGAGTTTATAATTTCATTTCGCTTTCTCATATTGATTAATCATTTCATTTCAACCATCAAATTTTATGTAAATGAATTCTGCCCGACTTCTTCACAAAATCAATTGGCACTGTTCACTTCATGTGCCTCGTCGCCTCTCTGTAGCTGTCTACGATCGATCAACGCTGACCTACAGATTCAATTGATCCGTGGCAGCAATGCCGACAGTTAGATCTACACACTAATATCCACTGATTCCAGCCATTGTCGTTTCATTACATTCAGTTATTTTCTTATGAATACTTCTCACAACGTCACAAGCAGCTAGCGCCGAATGCAGGTACGAACTCCGTGCAATGGTGTGTGTTGGGTGTGTGTTTTGCTTGAGTTGGCGGTCACATGATCTTGGAGAGACCGTCCTGTCAAGTTCACCTCGAGGTCGTCTCGCTTGTGTGCCTTTTGTGTCATCAGCAGGAGCATTTCTCATGTGGCCTGCCAACGGGCTCATTGTACATACACATCTAATTACAATGTTTCTGTTATTTCTCCCAGGAGCCCGGGACTCCGTGCAAGTGCAACAATTAGTCGATGGCTTGGAGAAGAGATCGAGCGCGTGCAGAATGAAGGAGCCGCGCTGGCGACGACGGAGGTATGTGCTGCACTTGTATTTTTATTATTCCTGAAAAAACAATCTGCCTACATACGCGGCAATGACGTGAGCTTTTATTTTGCATCCATATATACATGAACTGCAGATGCATCTGAGAAGAGGCCTCAACTTTGCGAGATGCATGGGATGTAAGACGGCTTTATGCTGGTGAGTGATGAGTCGGTGAACGAACCTTTTACTTAATCGCATACAGAGAAGGAGGGTAATCCAGAGCAGCAAGTGGAAGAAACACCAAGGAAATATCCAAATGCTCGTTATTATGGGAGGGTCCCCGGGATATTTATAGCGATCGTTCATAATAGTGAATCCGATTTCCAGTTTCTAGCAAAGTTTAGTCTCCTCTTGCACACACGATAAGAAAACAATGTGTATGTGTCATCCCTAAAACCCCTCGTATGACACGCAACGCACGACGCACCACATGCCGTCGATGCCGTCGTTTTCGGTGACCAAAGTGCGTTGCCATGGGAAAGTGAACGAACGCAGCGAGCCTTGAACAGTAATTTCGCTTGGTGTTGATCGGCGAGCGCTCCTGGTTTTGCCCGTCGTGCAGATCGGCCGCGTCGGATGCTGGGCCGAGGTGCTAATTGTGCGACAAGTAGACACAGCTCCTTCAGCTACACACACACACATACACACACATATGGCGTAATGATGTGCGAACTGCGAACTGCACAGCGCAGCTAGAGTGTGTTCATCGGCACGCAGTCGACGCCAACAACGATTCGCTGCGTGGTACCGAGCGGTACTGAGTCTTCATTGCAGGACGTGTGGTTCAGAGGTTAGATTTTGTTATTATCTCCAATGCAGAGACCACGAGGTGGTATCGATTCTGACAGCGCTGCTGTTTGGATACCGCAAAAGTTTGATCAGTTTCGATTTGTTACCTGATTTTTTTGAGTTTGGCGTAACGAATTTCTTATAGTTCCTGAACTTGGCAACAATGGCCACTGATTTTTTTCATTTTTGCAGACCATTCTGTATGTTTTGTAAAGTAGTTGTATTGTTTCAAAGATTTGCTTTTCTTATTATTCATGGAGAATCCGGTATTGTTGATGGCTGTTTGCACCTCGGACAGACTATAGGCCCGGTGCGGGCCACACAGTAGCAACGAATACCTGTAAGCCAGCTCATTTATTGTGAACATTACTATTACCTAGTGCAGGCACACACACCACACACTCCATGAGAGGCGCAAGTGTGAATCAGTCAATAGTCAATACGAGAGCTGACACGTGTTTACACAGCGAATTAATGGACATCGCTACCCACCCACATTGTGTTCCGTGCGAAAAGAACGAGATTGTTGTCAAATGCTCCTCTCCCGTCCTTTGTGTGCGACGATGTTTTCACACTCGCTTGCTTTCGATTCCTGCATGGTTAGAAATTACAATGTAGCAGTTCATCAACTGTTTTAGATTTTTGAACTTGTCGAGTCTAATTAAAACCGAAACGGCTGTACGCTAACAATTTTACAAAACGTTTACCATTGTTATGCTAAGAGACGCATAGCCGGGAAATTCTGACAAGTATACAACATGTGCAATGCGAATTTGTAAGTGGTATATACCTGAAAATTATAACTTCACAATATCTTATTGAAAGTGAACCATGGATTTCTTGGATAAATACTCGTCCGCATTACCAGCTGTTTGGCTCTCCACTTCGCAGTAATGATAGTTTCGCCTCTCAATTGCATTGTCTAATAATTTGGAATAATTCACTAAGGAGAATGGCACATGAACTCTCGCGAGCTGCATGCATCACGTTTACAGCGTATGACATCTCGGCTACATCTGCCGCGTGTCGACGTGCCTGCGGACAGCTCGCCCCCGATGGCCGACTACGCCACTGGCAGCGACGCACGTCCGCCGCCACTGCGTGCCGTGTGTTCTGGAGATCCCGCCGCGTGATACTGCAGCAGAAAGTGCCCCGTCACCGAATCATTTCGATACGCCGTGGCGCAGCGCGCAGAGAGCGGCGTGCTGCGAACACCTTGTCCAGTACACGGCCGATGGTGTTGCTGCTGGAGTACCTAACTACTTATTCATTATTATTGCGTGTAAACGAAATGCTGGACGGAATCATGATGGCCCGCCCCACACCGCGCCGCCTCCGCTCTCCTTCACACAGCGCAATGGGCTGCTGCGGACTGCTGTATTTGACTTCCTTTCTAAAACACAATTCAAGCTCTTTTTAAGTGTGTAGCTGAATTACCAACACCAATGTAGATTTTTTCAACGTAGTGCATTTAGAATAAACGTTATTGACACATTTCACGCAGGGGCGGATCTAACGGTCAGCATTTCAGCAAATGCTGACTGGGCCCCTGCCTTCTGGGCCCCTCTGGGCCCCTGCATATGCGTCGATATTTTTTGCGACAAGAAAATAAATGCTTATAAATTTGATAATAATAATATAATATTTTAACGTACACATAACTATGAAAAAATATGAGACTAACTTCTAGGGCCCCGAATAGCTACTACATAATATTGTAACGTTAGCTTGGCTAAGAGTGTATTCGTAGATTCTCTAGAATATCCATACCTAGTGCACCGAGTACCGACGACTCGCTTGTCGCGCCGCTATACCCTTTGCCGGTCAGCGCCGACAAAGGGTTGCGACAGTGTGAAAAGAAGTACTATGTAGGTATTGAGTGGAAATTGTTTCTAGTTACTGAATCTGATTTAATAGGCAAATGTAGAACTAGGAAATTTGCTCGAGTTTTGCGCACATAGAAATAAAAAAAAACATGCAGTCAGTTCGGGTTAGAATTCCACCTCGTGCGGACGTCGTTTCAAGTGCCTGACCCAGCAGAGGACAAGCAACACTGCTATCCTTTCCATTGAAATGGAAGAGGCAAGGAAGCTGGACTTGTCGTCGCTGATAAATACCTTTGCAAATACAAAATAAAAAAGCCGCCGCTGTGCCACATTCACGTAGATGGGGTGAGTCCATGGTATAAGTATTACTATACTTATACCATGGGGTGAGTCAACAAATTGAAATAACTAGGGCTTCGCGAATGCTTAATATCGCGTTGTAGATGAGCGTAGGACTTATTTAGGGCATGAGGATAAAATTTAAAACCTACAAGAATAATGAAGGTAATCGCACCTACACCTTCCACTTGAAGAATCATAAGAAATTGTCGGAACAATGCAAATAAAAAATGAACAAGATAAGATATATAGATCCAAAAACTTCAGCACAGCTGCATATCAATTTGCTTAATATGTTTCTTAAGTTTGGTGTGATTATATAAATAACTTTTGTCTGTAAAAATTAAGAAAAGTTTTGAAACTTCTGAAATATTTTGTAAATTTTGAATAGTTAAGAATCTGTTACCATGACTTTGCTGAAAAAAGCAGGGGGTCAAGATTAGAACAAAATACGGTTTCCTGAAATTTCTATCAAAATCAGCGCAGCCGTTTGACCTGTAGAGCGCGAACAAACACACATACACAAAACAAAAACAACGCGTGTTTTTTTTTTGTCTCTAATAAGTGAAATTGACGATTCCGCTTCGCTCATCAACTAATTAATATTATAGGATGTATTGCCGTTTAGGACTGACATTTTTTTTGCGCAAAAGATCACCCCCCCCCCCCCCCCCCCCAACACCAACCCAACAAAGAGGGCCCCTTGGATGCGTTGCTGACTGCCTTTTGAGTCTTAGATCCGCCCCTGATTTCACGCCACCTTCCTATGTTCTACCAGTTTCACGAAGGTATTTTTGTGAATCAAGTACCAACGTACAATTTCTCATGGGACGCCCGTAAAATACTAGATTGCAAGTTTATCAGATCTCTCATTGCGCTCTATACATTTCCCCTGATCTTTCATTTGGACAGTGAAGTCTGAATTGGTTAAACCAAGTGGCTGCATTGGAGCCGAGGATGGAGCCTGTGATGACCTAACCCGCGCCAAGTGTGGGCCAAATCGGCCATCTCGGTCGGCGATTTCCGAGAGTTTATCAAACGATAAACAAACAAATAAAGCCTGCATTGGCGACGGCGCCGCGCGATGCTCTAATCAACTCCGCACCTGTGGCACTTCGCGCTGCCAGCGAGTGTGGGGACAAAGGATTGATGCGAGTTAGCGGACGGACGGATTCTCTGTCGTTCGTTGATACACGTTATATTGTACTTTGCTTTTATTTGAGAGGCGTTTCGAAAGCTACAGCAGTGTTAGCAAAGAAGATAATTTATTTTTATGTGATTAGGAATATAAACACAAACTTATATCGTGTCTATCCTAATAATGTAGCAAGCACACGTTGATTGAATCTGCCTTCAATTGGTATATGTTCCTCATGAGGATCTCACTCAACCTCTCCTAGAGCGAAGTCTCCCCAAACGTGACACAGAATTTGAAATGTAAGTCCTCGAAATTGTGCCCGCCATGGTTCCCTTGCATCCCTGCATGGGCCGCCGGTCCTGTCGCTTCGCGTCTCGTCGCGTCGGCCGCGCGGAAGCCCGTCCCGCCCGAGTGTTCCCAAAGCGGCCCTCGGGCCCCTGGGCCGGCACCCAGGTGCTCGCTAGGGGGCCAGGTAGCGTCGAGAAGCCTGCTTCACACAGCCCCTATCGACCCCGCGCGCTCGCTGCAGTGGTGTTTCATGTCTCCCAGCAGGCAAATTCACGAGAAAACCAAGCATTTCAATCCGCATGTTGATCTCGGTTCTCATTCGGTGCGAACCTTTGCTGGCTATCCCCGTGCAATGAAGTGGGTGTTTGGAACAACGCAATGCTGAGACAGTTCATGGAATTGGCGAGTGAAGCTGAATACCTGCCTCAGATTCGCCAAATCATAAGTATAGGGCAAAAACGGGTGTCATTCGGTATATGGCCGCAAATGCAACAAAGAACAAACATCTTGTTAGATTTTTTCACGATAATTGTTTTTCTGTATGAAGCATATTGTAAGCGCAAATGGGTAAAAATAGTTCGAAGCACTTTCAATTCAATAGAGACAATGCAGTGCATACAATGGGTTAGTTTAAGTCATACTTAAGTCTTAATCGTCTAGGTACCAGGATGACCCGGTACATCAATTAAACATGTGGCCAAAACATGAAACAATTGTTCGTTTAGAATGGAAACGCACTTATGCACGTACTGCCATGTAATTGAGCGCATGCAGAACGAGAAATTCGTGAAACGAAAACAATTGTGTTGGTAAAAAGAATTGTATTGACTTGCTGCAATCTTCTCGGGGCACGCTCCCTCCCCACGCCCCCCCCCCCCCCCTCCCCCCCTCCCCAATGTCGGAGGACAGTGCGGGGCGCACGCACCGCGTCGTGCCGCGTCTTAATTGCCGGCCAGTTAGCGGTCGGCTAATTAGCCCGGCCGGTGCCTCCCCCGTTTAATTAGGTTAGCGTCTCCCCGGGGCCGGGGCGCCCGCGCGACGCACTCGCCACCGCGCGGCGCCACTTCGCACTAATTGCGACTCATTAGCGGCACGCGAAACTCCGTGCACCTCGGCGTCGTCCTCGTCGTCAGGTTGTCCCGG
This sequence comes from Nemurella pictetii, assembly GCA_921293315.2. Taxonomy (NCBI): domain Eukaryota; kingdom Metazoa; phylum Arthropoda; class Insecta; order Plecoptera; family Nemouridae; genus Nemurella; species Nemurella pictetii. Next base: position 32,986,680 of record OV121115.1, read on the forward strand.
AGTTACATCATTGTTAGGAGACCGATCTCGGTGTTCCCAACATACATCTGGGTATATCTGTGCGAAGCACATGAGCTCACATTTCTTAGATTGGCGAACGATGACACGCCTGGTGCCTAGTTGGGATTGTAGTACAGTACAAAAAACACATTTTAAATTGGTTTTTTTCAATAATGGATTGGCTGAAACAAAGGGCAATACGTTCGATAGATCAGTTTCTTGTCGATCCCTCGGGGGTTTTCCATATCTCCAGACAAGCCCTTGGCATTTCCTGCTACATTTCCAGGTAATGTCGACACTCTTCGTCCTGAGGTAAGACCCTCTCTTGAACATTACATCACTAACTTGAGATTTTACTAGACACACTCAGCAGAATTCCCGTCGGAATTCGCATATTTTTACCGACAAATAGTAGGGGCTTCGGTCGATAGCCATGCAGACGCCATCGTGAAGTCGTGCCATGGACCCGACCCCAACCGCCAGCAATCCCCCCACCCCCACCCCCGCGCGGTTGCAACGCCCGCAGCGCGCGTGAACCAGGCTGGAGACTTGAACGCGCGGAGCGCGCAGCGCTGGGGTCGTCGCTGCCGCCGCTACCTGCGTCGGCCGCACCCTCGAGGGCGCCCAACTGTCTGCCCAGGAATGTCCGCGCACCCGACGCAGGGGCGCGGGGGGGGGGGCTGTCGCGGTCGCTTTGCCCTGAAACTCGACCCACGGTCACCACGGGCGACAGCGCGGCTCCCGCGTCGCGGTCTGTTGCCCCGGCGACCGTGGGGCGATCACGTGAGATGATGGCTCGTATCTTATGCCCGCAATATCAGTTTCACGCTGCATGGAAGAGTTTACAGTTCAAATACTGTTTGAATTTATATGTTTTCATAAATGTGAATGTTTGGTTTCGTTGGGGAGATCGGTGTAGCTTACAATGTTTGTCATAAGACGCCGGTGTTTGTCCCAAAGCCTTCGTGTGGTGATGGCTCGATTCCGTTGCTCGTGGTTCAGAGCGAACTGTGACCCTCGAAGTTCGTGGCAAGTTCGCGGTTCCCTCGCAAGATGTCAGCTGATTAATCGGCGCTGCCCAAGCGAACTGTTGATCTGCCGCCGTCGGAGATGACGCAGCTTCCGCGCTGCAGCTGTCATTGGCGTGGGGGGGGGGGACAGGTGTGCACCCACCGGGCGCTGATCGGGAAGGGGCGAGTCAGCCATCCAGGAAGCAGTTACCGTGTTACGCAGCGCTGCGCTGATGCGATACCATCTCGGTGGCGCTGGCTTCATATTGACATCTAGAACGTTGTTGTTTCGTGATTGAATTGATATCTTTCTGGTATTTCGTTCCCGTTCCAAAATTTTCTCTTCATTTATAATTAATGATTTAGTTTTGAACAAATGATACATTATTTTACCCTTAGTTAAAAATGCGTTTAGATATCGGAAATTATACTAAAGATTTGAGAAATATGTCTGCATCCTCGGAGTTCATCGAGCATCATCAAAAAATGACGCAACTCACGTGCTAAGATTAGGAAAAGACTTTAATCCAAAGAAAGTTAGGCTCACACCATAATAACTTAACAAAAAATTGATTTCTCTATGCAATTGAAGCCACAGATGGCGACAATTAGTCTCCCTCTGCACATGTGAACGTCGCTATCTGCAGCAGCACATTGGATCGCCACGTACCACAACACCACCGCCCACCGCTCTGCCCGCGACGCGCAATCATAACAACAATCAACGCGCCACCAACTTCCAGCAGAAAAAAACAATCAATAACCATTCGAAACGTAAAAAATTGCCCACTTCCACACAGCACCTCCAATTACACACATGCCGTGAGGCAGCCACCCACCGCCCGACTTCCCATGCCACAGGTATGCCGAGTACCCGCCGTGCACTCCGTACTTCCACTTCCGTTTCCGCCCACCTAGCGAGCGCGACGCCGCTGCGAGAGCGACGCGTCCACCCCGGCTTCCTGTCGGCGCTGCCGGCCACGAGAGCGAGCGAGACGGAGCGATGCCGGCGACGGCGGGGCAGACAGAGAGCGCACGACGCGGCGTCGCGGCGTCGCGGCGTTTCCTGCGGCCTAGCGCTGTGGGTGCGAGCGAGACGGGGCGATGCTGAGAGCAGCGCGACGGACAGAGATGCTGAGTGAAGAACCGAGTGTCCAGCGAGGCTTCCTGTGCGAGTGGGAGTGCGACGGAGCGATGCTGGGAGCCGTGGGTGCGAGGGAGAGGGGAGGGCAGGTGATCCCGGGCGCGGGGGAGATTCGCTCCGGCAGACCACGGTGCCGGGAGCCGGGAGCCGGGAGCCGGGAGCTGGGAGGCGGCGGCGGCTGTGATTTCCACGTGGGAAATGCGACGGCGGATGTTGGGTTGGGGGCGGGGGCGGGGGCGGGGGTTCAGCAGGTCCGTGTGGCGATACTTTGGTGGCGCAATGCTTGATTTGTTGGTAGAAGCCCCGGGGATGCTGGGAAATTGTCAGTTACATTATACATGCAAAACTCAACCCCGCGTGGCACAACAGCGATTGTATACCATTTTCAACGAAGAATTTGTGTTGACATTCTGATGCACTGTCTTTCCTTGCAGCTATGCGATAAGGAAAATGAATGTCATACTCATATCGCAAAATGTATAAGAAAACCAATTGTTTCCTTATGTCACATGTAATCCATTATAGATGCGATGGTGTGTGTGACGCTATGGTGTTTGGATATAAATTTGGGTAATGCGATGACAACATTGGGGTTGTGATAGCATTTTGTAGAAATATTTCAACGGATCAAACGTGAAGACCATCAAGCACAAAACGTGTCGGTAGAAGAGGAGAGGCAACACGAGCTGTCCGACCTGCTGTAGCTCCGTGCCGAGGCCCGTGAAGATGGGCGGCATCGCGGCGGGCTGTGTTCCTTGCAATTGGCATCTCCTCGCCGCGCACGTTGGTTTGTCGCTGCTTGCCGACGCTCGCTAACTTCCGACGCCGACGCCGACGCCGACGCCGACGCCGACGCCGACGCCGAGATATTCTGTAAATCGGGGCAGAGGTGGACCTCTGCTATGTTCCAAAGGATGGTTGAAGGTCTTCGTGTTCTTCTTCCACAATTGTTGTTGCTGCCTGGTTGATCAGGGACCGAAGTACGCTGTTGTTTTCTGAAGTCTCAAGAACCTGAAAGTCAAATAGAGAGTAGGGAAAATTAAGGGAAAAGTCAGAAAAATAACTCAACTCAGCAGGAAAAGTGGTGGAAATAGACTGGAAATACGTATTCAAAAGATTTAAACGCAGGGATCTTAGAAAAAACTATTTATTTCTGAAACCATTTAAAAAAATAATGAAAAATTCATTAGAAACGCCGCAAGAATATTTTTAGTAAAAAAACATAATTGAAAACTGTGAAGACTAGAAATATTATCTCTACTATTAATAATCATAAAACTTGTTGAGAAATTAGCACCAACCGCACCTACGCCACTGTCTTGTTTACCATCCATTCTGCGGCACGTTATCACCTCCGACTGCAAGTGCAAGCCAAACACTGCACCCTTTGTCCGCGCAGCCGCCGTCGCTAGCTGCGCGTGGGCAGCGCGCTGGCTGCTGCGCAGGACGGTTTCACGAGTAGCGATGCTGCTAACTCTGACCGGAACTTTGTCTGCCAGAGTTCTTCGCGAGAACGTTGCATCCAAGCTACATGTTTATTCATAAGATCTCATGGCTTTCTTGGGTTTTCCGTAAGCTTCTCTCTAACTTTCTTGTTTGAATGGATCTTGGCTCCGTCTGCCGAGTTTCAAGCTCCTCTACGAGCAAGCGAAGACTTTCAAATCCCAGCTCCGGATTGAGAGAGCGACGCCGATGTGGTCGCCGTGACGGTCGCAGCGACGCGCGGTGCATCCCTTGATCTTTGCAGTCTCCCTGCCGGCTTATCTCCATCTGCAGCCGACGTCCATCTCGTCTCACTGGACGCACGAGCGCCGATAGCGGACTTCTAGCAACGCGCAGACATGACAAACACTTTTCTCCGCTCACAATGTCGATAATTAATCGATAATCGATAATAATCACGTTGAATAATGATCGATAAGCGATGACTTGCACTCGCGTTCAGGTATTACCTGCATAACAGCACAAAACGTCGTGATATCATTGCTTACCATAATTAATACGGCGATAATCATAGCAATAAGGTCGAGCAATAAATACAGGAATAATCATTATTGTCTCAAACTACTTATCATGTAGCCTCCATAAGCGTTTGGAATGGGCTCCGAGCTCCGAGGAATGCCAGCTTCTCAACGTATTGTTTATTTTAATAATCTGACTGTTTTACTGTTTCTCTTGGCTGATGGCACATGCTTATAGGTGGGCATAGATTCCTACTAATACTATAACTCGTACAGGAATACATTAAAAAACAACTTTATTTATTTTAATAATCTTCGGCTAAGCTAGTTGCCGGCTGCGATGGTTTATACCCCGGCTGTTTCAACATTTTGACTGTGTTATTATGATCTCTGCTTGCTCCTAGTGCTCGTTACCGCCGCCGCCGCCGCCGCCGCCGCCGCCGCCGCCGCCGCCGCCGCCGCCGCCGCGGCACAAAGCGCTAATCCCAGGTTGGATGACACACGTGACCATGCACAAGCCCAGCTCGAACACATTCTGTTGGTTGCTGTCTTCCACCTTTTCAACGTCCAGAGAAGTTTTATTTGGCTTTTCAGCGCCAAAGCGCGTCGCGATTGCAGAAAATTTGTTCTCGACAGGTTAATTCTGCACGGGGAAGCACCAAGGCTGAACATTTTCACACCCCGGGGAAATCTTTGCATAGGTATACCTCCGGTGTTGGACTTACTTTACTTCCTTACCTTTTTACCAAGCTTCAAAATTTATCTCGCCTAGGTATTGATTCGTGTCTGTGAATGTGACTTATTTGTTATTTCTTTGAACAGAGTTGCATTGCATTTGACTGCATCCGAAGAAGTGCATTGTGTTTGACTGCATCCGAAGAAGTGCATTGCGTTTGACTGCATCCGAAGAAGTGCATTGTGTTTGACTGCATCCGAAGAAGTGCATTGTGTTTGACTGCATCCGAAGAAGTGCATTGTGTTTGACTGCATCCGAAGAAGTGCATTGCATTTGACTGCATCCGAAGAAGTGCATTGCGTTTGACTGCATCCGAAGAAGTGCATTGTGTTCGCACAGAAGCAAGCACGGTGTGCTTGCACGCGCTTAGTGCGAGTCGAACTCGGTCGCAGCGAGCAACCCTAACTCACTTTCGGTTTCAGCGCACAGCTTCAGTTTATATAACATTTTCCAATTAACTTTTGCGGCCGCGCAACCTAATTTTTTCCACAGTCAATTACTTTGACAAACACGGGTCACGGTCCGGCAACGTTTTGACTGATGTCGTGGTCGCATTCAAACGCGGTTAGTCGTGGCGTGGGGTGCGTGGAGGGGGGATAGAGCGGGTTTATTAGCTAACTCGTCGATTAGTCTGGCCGAAATGTCACCGGCGCAGGAGTGATGGACGCGACAGAGCTGCGCACGACGAGCTGCGCACGATATGAATCTTTGGCCAGATTATAACTTTTAGTTCACTTTTATATTTGATTATAAAAATGTCAGTCAATGATGTGCTAAAATAATTCTATTTCAGATGACATCCAATAAGTCTTATCCATATACATTATTTGCATCTCACGAGGTTTATTATCCAATTAAATACCTAATTATTTTTACTTATTGATAGGTTATCTTACAGATTGTAGACGCCACATCATGGCCAACTGACCACAAATATTATAAGCACATAACGTTTTTATTCCGATCAACGTTAGTACCATCTCAGATGCGTTTGTCAATCCGTCATTCCGCGCTAACTTGGTCTTGGCGCACCCTGCAAGCTACAGCCTTGACCCCGCAGCTCGGTGCCACGTTGACCCGACGAGACCGACCCGACACTTTGCTTAGCAACGAGCTCGCTGCAGCGTCGCGACGCCCTGCGTCGCTCGGCAACGCGGTCGCCTAGCAACGGCGACCTGCACGACGCCGACAAAGCGGCCGACGAGGGATAATTTGGCTGGCACGCATCTGCAAGCCGGCAATCAGCCACACGCACGACACGCACGGCGACACGCACTCGATCGCCGCGCGGCGATTAATTAGAAGCCTCCCCCCTCCCCCGGGCCCACCGCGGCGGTCGGGGACGGCTAGTTAGCGTGAAAACATGTGTTCCGCCGCCGCGTATGAGTGGCATTATCGCCCATTTAGCGAAACACATGCGCCCGTTCTTGTGGCACTTGACTCGAAGACACGTGCATTTATTATACTCATTAGCTCACCGTCATTACGTCATCTCACCTAGGTATTATTTGTCGGGAAGGATCTCGGTTTTTGTTTAAGAAAACCCGCCGCGATTTACCTGGCGTTTCGTCATACACCGACACGTTACGACTGGGACATCGTGAGGCCGCATGAAAATTGGTTATCAAATCTCCTGCCAGTTTTCTGAATGTTCACACGAACTACTCTGTACTAGTGTCAAAGACCGCGCAAGCGCGAGCAATTTAATACGGTAAAAAATTTAAAATTATGAAATTTTAGAAACACTTTTTCAACGATTCTACACATCACGTTTTTTTTTTAATTCCCATAAAACAGCCGCCCTGAATTTTCTCAAGTGGTTTTGACTCTGATTTTGACACATCCCTTTCGAGTGACGGACGTTGCAAATGATATAATTAGGAATTGTCAGAGCATGCAAAACCTTCTGATCAACAACGTGTTCCCTATTTCTTGTCGACGACGTGCTATGGTAACAATCGGTGGCTTCGAGTTCTGACCGTCGACAGTCTACCGTCTGGAACTCTGAAGACATGACATAACAGTCTTCACCGGGCACCGTCGCGGAATCCTCGCCAAATGCCAGGGTCGCACGACGCTCACAGCTTGCCTCCTCGTGGCCGGCGGTAATTAGCACCTATCGCGTATCCGCACCAGGTCGGTCCGAAACGCAGGCTTCACTCTTCGCGTCGCAAGTCCACGCACCGCGTCACCATTTGAACTGTGTCGCTCTGAGCGGCAACCAGAACATGATGGCCAGGGTGCTAGAGGGAATATGGATATCTGAAATACATAAAAATTGATCCACGAAGTCACTAAGACGGTCAGTGTCCAAGAAATTAGTGAAGGAGGAAATCTTCCAGCAGCTAGCAGCTAGCTCGCACTGAGATGAAAGGGCGAGGGGGTGAGTCATTGGCCATGTGACCCGACCTCCTAAGATGGACCGCGGCCGCTGGACGTGATCACTCCATAGCTTCCCACGGAAGATGCACGCGGTCGGGACGATCTGGCCGGCGAGGGCCATACAATTGCTGGCTACTCAGAGAAAATTGGTAGCCAGCTTGTCGACCGAGCTGGATTCGGTCACTCACTTCTTTTGCATTGATGTTTCGCTGTTCTTGGTTCCTAATTCATCAATAAATACGGTTTCCATCATTAATTAACATCGTGATTAGGGAATGAACCACTCTGGACTTGGTATCATTAGGTAAATCACCGAATAATTCATAGAATAATTTTTTTCTGGCAAGAAGCAACGTCCGTCAAAGTCGTCGTCTTCGTAGCATCTTCGTAGCCTCGGGATGACCCGTGTGGTTCAGGGTGAAACCGCAGCCGTGAGATATTGGGGTGGCTCCGCCGGGATCAAGTCATCGACTTTGTCCACGACGCGACCTCTCGTGCTCTGTCTCTGTCTTTGTGGCTGTGTGTGTGTTGGTGTGTGTGTATGGTTAATGAGGTAACGGTACGCGGCGTTAATTGGCGGTGATAAAACACTGGGAGTTGGCCGATCGATCACGAGTGATTAGGGGCCGCGATGCTCGGGGTATGTGCAGGTGTCGTTCTCTCGTCGACTGCATAGCTTTCTTCTCGGTGAGCGAAGCGTAAGGACAGAGGTGCTTTAAATTCACGGTGTTTTATGATGATGCATTTGATGGCACAACCATCGCTGTTATAATATGTGATACAAATTTCACTTCATTTCTGTTAGAATATCATTTTTGCTTCCAAAAATGGCTTTTTTTCCCTTAATTTTTACCCCTATTCTTGCATACGACTGAAGGGGCTGAGGCTAATTCAAGGAAGTGTCAAAAACGGCAGTAGCAGTTATGTGTTTTCTTTTTACATTGATCAAAATGTAATAATCTCATGAAAGCATCCCGAAAAACAACGATGTTCTAATAATGGCAAGATGTCATTAGAGATGTCAGCGCTTAGTCTTCCTGTCTATTTCTGCGGTGCACTTGTGCCAGTTGGCATTGCATCCCACAGTGCGTAAGCTAATTCGCCAGCATCATGCGCACGTCGAATAACGCGTGGCGTGGCGCGCTGAGAAATGACCGCGCATTCAAGTCACCCCGGCCGACATATTACGCACGACGCACGTAGAGTGCGTGTCGAGCCGCGGCGAGCTGCGGTTGATTAGTCTAACGCAATTAGCGAGCAGCGGCTGCTAATTCAGTCAGGACAGAGACAGATGAATGGATGGACGGGAGAAAGAAACACGTGGCACAGGTAGCTGGTACTTTGTTATTGTGTTAGGTGGGGAATTGCGGTGAAAAACTGTCTGAATATTTATGGGTTGGCCAAAAAGTAGCATTTGGATGTCATCGTCATCTGCTTCGACTTCCGACGACGCTGAAATGTCTTGATCAAGAACAGATTTTGCGGGATTTAATTATAGACTTGTTCATTAGTGGAGAATCTGTTCGCAAAGCTCAATGCAAGTGTTTTTTTGGTTCGTTTTTAATCGAAACAACAGAAAACACACGTATATTTAGAAATATGGAATCTTTATAAATTAACATAACTTTTCCAAGGTGAGAACTAGCGCCTGGCGACTATTTCAAATTAGCAACGTATCTTGTTGTAGAATAGCAGGAGCTCGTTACCACAGAAGTCCAGCCCCAGTATGCATTGCTAAAAAAAAACCTCGCGAAAATAGGTTTCATATCTCCTCCAATCATAAATCAAGCAACATTTCTTCTAAATGTCGAGTTAACTCAAAATGCAGGCAGTTTTTTAATGCGTCGAGAAGGAAATAAATCATTGTGGCAAATGAATCATAGCAACGCGCGAGCATCGTGATAACAACATCCCTTAGCAACGCCAACGTGGGGGCTCGGAGGGCGGAAAGAAACATAACGTGCGGCGGAATCGGGTCGCGGTGCTTTTTGCACCGTCATTTGTCAGGGGCCACGTGACCGGCAGCCGGTACATGATTGTCTTCCGGCCGGCGACGCCGACGCCGACGCCGACGCCGACGCCGACGCCGACGCCGCCGCCGCGCTGCTGTGCGCCCGGTGGGTGAAGTGGGCATCTCGTCGCCAGTCATTTGTTTGCGCCTTGCGTGTCTTGTCGCTCACTTGACAGCCGCTGTCAGTGGCGGAGCGGGGGTCTTGCCAGCTTGGCCGTGTTCAACGCTAAGCAAGTTGTGCTGCTACGACTTGTTTGTGTGTTTTACAGACACGGGCAAGAAGCATTGCATATCGGAGGCCAATGAATCGGAAATTAGTTATAATAGCAATTTTTATTGTATGATTGTAAGCCATAGTAGCAAAATAAAAAAAGTACACTAATTTTGGATCGCCAAGACTAAATGCCTATAAAATAAATGTATGTTGTAGGTTAGTTGTTTCGGGAGAGGGTGATTGAACTAATTTGAAATTTTTCCGCAATAAATTAGTGTATTTATATCATGGTACCTGGTACCTATATGGTTTTTTTTTACAATAAAACTTATTATTCGCGCCATGCGATTTCCTAGAGCCACCACTGCACCTCGAGCAAGACGACACAACTAACGACATGTGGGGGTGCAGTTATTTTGTCACCCCCGCCCCCGCCCCCGCCACCGGCACTTAGACGCGAACAATGCGTGGCATCAACGTCCGATCATTAGTTACTGATCGTGCGCGCGCTGCATTCTTCAACCCCCGATCGTCGCTGCTCGCGGTTTTCTGCGTGCAATCCGCTGGCTTGTCGTTGTGCAGTCGCGTTGATGGAAGGCAGGAGCATGCGTGGGGGTGCCCGGGTGAACTGCTCGCTGATCCGGCCATTCGGAGTCCAGGGACTGCCCCTGGCACCTGGTTGCACGTTTGCAGGGAAAATAACTTTTGCATGTTTGAATGACATTCCAAAACTAACTTCGAAGGCCAGTTGGAAAAGTCCGTACTGGGTTTTTATAAACATTTATGATTCAAAGTTTATTTGCTTACATAAAATGGATCAAATGCCTACAATTTAAGTCATCCTCGTTACATCTAATCAGCTCACCGGACTTGTAATTAAATCTAATTTTGGCCTTCCTCTCCTTTTCGTCACCACTCTGGTCTTTGTCGTTATACTGTCTCCGCCAATCTTCGACATCATCTCGATGCCCTGGGTCCCGTCGGTTACCTTGCGGAAGTCGGCGTCGCGACGCCCGCTTCACGGCCGACGCCGACGCACTTCCGGCCTGCGCGGCGCTTCCGGAGCATGCGCAGTGCTGGCAGGAAGCGGTCGCTAATGAGGAAATAATGTGAGGCAAGCTGGTCGCTGCTCGCTGCTCGCAACGATCCATCACACAGCAAGCACAGCATCCATCGCTGGGCAGTTGGCCAGCCGACGATTTCACCGCCTCGCACAGCAATGTTCATGCGAACAACTAACTGTTCCGAAATCATCGGTGACACCGTGATGCTTTCGAGAAAAATTGGGGTAGTTGAAATTTGTGTCATTGAGGTTGGACATTGACTTCTACTATTTGAGGTATGAGTGTTTATTTTGGGATAGAAGAAAGGGAGGAATTAGATGAGCAGGTTGGAAAAAGTTGGTCAGGAAGGCGTAGGGGCAGCGTCTGAGTCAATAGTTGGTTTGGGGTTTTGTCTTTTGGAAAACAGGGTCAAATACTAGGTATGGTTTTTCGGTTTTGGGTTTTTTTTAGGAGGCTTAGGTATTTGCTGTGGTTATTTTGTCCGCTTTTTTGTCATATCTGGGATTTGAGTTTAAATGAATCTTTGGGAAACGTCGGGAAAAGCTTATGTTTGCTAGCCAAGATTATCGACGTGCTAAGATGAGGAAAAGACGAGAATCCTAAGGAAATAAGAAGCGCGATGTATTTCTCCTGGCAAATCAACTGTCAAGTTGTAGAATTGAATTGCCATGCAGCAAAGAAGGTAATTGTGATCCGCGGAACGCGCGACGAACAAAGGGAAAGACGGTTGTGTTCCTGGGAGATTGTTTCATTGCATGCTCCCTGCGAGCTTGATTGTTTTAAAATCACATAATTGCGGGTTGGATTGTTTGACCGGAACCGGTGAGGAAGCCTTTGGCAATCAGGAGCTGTGGTGGGCCGTCCAGACAGGTAATCATGCTTGCCGATGCCCACTAACAGCCTGTCATTGCGCCGGGCGTAGTTAAAAATCAATTAATGAACGGCAAGGGTTCCAAACTTTCAATTATTACAGTCGTTTTCTTGGCTAAGTAGCGTGTCTGTCTTGGGTCCGGTGGTAGATGGGCAGCCGCAAAACGTTGCCGTTGGGGTTGGAGGCTGAGGTTACGAGATTTAGGGGTGCAACGGTCTAAATTACTCTGCACGCGGGTCGCTGCTAAACAAGGTTGACTTCTATATCCACGCAGTTACGTTTCAGAACGTGTGTTCAACTGTCCTTAGAGCTTCTAGGGAAATAGCGTAATAGGTAGGTAATAGGGTAATACTAAAATTTTATAACCAACCAATTTGCTTCATTATGTATATTTCTTTTGTTTCAGAACAGAATCTCCGTGCGACGAGGCAAGCATGATGAGCTCTTCAAATTCAAGGTAAAACCAGTCACTTGTTTCTACGACACTTTCCAAAGGCAACCTTCCCTCCGCCTCACTTGCTCATCGACGTCGTCGCTTCGCCGTCAAACAGCCAGCCCTCCCCCTGCCTGCACCCTCCACAGTAGACCATTAAATAATATCTCACGAGTTCGTTTCTCGCAAGCTAGAATCAATAAATCCTTGTCTTTGAAAAATAAATTATTTTCATAAAGTCATGAGCGCCGATGATTGATGGTCGCGGTGCATCCGCAAGGAATTAACGACGGGGATCCTCCCCCCGCCGCCCCCTCCCCACCTTTCCCTCCCCCTGACACGAGATAGAGGTCACCGATGTGCACACATGTCGATGCTACTGGATGCACAACAGCATCGGCCGTCGATTTTACAGACTGCACAGCGTTTCGCCACCGATCGCTGCTGTTACCTTGGTGCTTGCCTAGGCGCAAAATAACACCATGCTTAGTCCTTACCTTCATTAAGTGTACTAAGCATTAAAAAAGGAGACGAAACAAATTTGCGAAAATTGCAAGTGAATTATTCGCTGGTGATCCAGTGCGTATCTCAAGTATTGTAATCTGTATATAACGTGTGTGCGATGTGTGTGTGTGTTGGTCGGTCGGGAGCCCAGGAGTTCAGTCGGTAAAATCGCTCCCGGCTGCCGGCTGTCACACGGGTTTGAAAAATGAAACATTCGAGCGTTTGCACCCCCCGGCCCGGGTGAAAGATTGAAAGCACGCGACCTCGCGGCCCGTTGGGTTCGCACTGCGCCAAATGGGGGGGTTTGGGCCTGCAATGTTCACAATTCATTGGGTTCGAAACTTTGAAGTCGTTAAAATCACCATGCCATTACGGTATTGGTGACTTTTACTGCCATTATTTCAGCCCAGCTAAAATCGCGGATCAGCAAAGCCACACACCGACTGGGTGAAACAATGTTACTCGTAAAGCGACAGCAGAACGGCAGATCGCTAAATAAACTCCATCGATTAAAAATAAAACATTTGTCATTAATTTAAGCGAAATCACTCAAACTTTGATAAACACGCTTTTATCACGTGCAGGCTAAAGGGTACCTAAACACAGCCAAGTGCCATTGAGCGTGTCAATTGGCCTGCTGCAATGATACACTTCGTCCCCCCGTGCTTTGTACTCGAATCACAGAATCAATCGGATATCGCTGCCACCCCTGCCCCCGCTGCCCCCCGCTGCCCCCCCCCCCCCCCCGAAGTACGGGCAATGACAAATGGCTGGTTGTCAGCCGAGCATAGCTGCAACCGTCCGAGTGCGCTCAGGGACGAGCAACTGCAACCACCGATGATACATGTCTATTTGATAGCATTTTATCTGCAGCTGCAGCCGACAGAGCGCCTTCGCAGCCACGGAGTTGCCAACTCCCAGCCTGCAGTGGTCGCTGTGTGCTTGCAGCTTCCTCGTATAGATACCGTGCTGTCAGCAAAGCTTGTATAAATTGATAAGTGTGCAGATTACATTTACATTAGATAGAAATTGAGTTAGATGCTTCTGATAAAATAGTAAGGATTTTCTTCCAATCACTGATAGATCTTTTAGAAAAAAAGTGTGGTAAAGATGGTATGTGAGACAGTTTCTGCTGAGAAATTGATACACAACCTTCCCCAAAGTTTTCGTAAGGCGGTTGTCGTGCCTTCGCGATGTGCAAACTCGGCCATGGCAGTCATTCATGGCGTCCCTGCACTGCGTCGACCACTCTCCGCCAAGCGAGGCTCTCTGCCGGCAAACGGGGGACATATTCTCTCGGTGGCTAATGGTCCATCGCGGGCCTCGGGGCGCCCCGCGGGGGTCGAACCCCGAACCCCGACCCTCGCGCGGGTAATGTACCCGGTCACGGCCCCGCGCCTGACACCCGGCAGCTGCTGCAGTGACAATCACGGCAATCACGGCGCGGCATTGACACCCTCGAGCAGATATATGAGGTTGTCGGGCGGTTTTTTTTTCTGACTCCTCGGGAGAAGTTTTTAGTTCTTTTCCCCGATCTTTGGGATCTCTGTGTGTGTGTGTGTGCCGAATTTATCGCACGTGTCTTCGTTGCACCTTTCGAGGCAGATGCTGATCTTGAGCTAGGTGCGGGTTCGATCCTCAGCCTTGTCACGATGACGTCCATCATGCACTCTGATTGAGACTGAAAGTTGAGTTGCCTTGTGTTTTTTTTTCTTGCAGACAAATGTTTGATTGTTCGAAATCAGCCGCAGGTACCCGAAATAAATCTCCGACAGTAGTCGGCACACTTATGGCCATCTTCGAGAAATTCCATGCGTTTGAGTTATTTTTATGGTGATGCTGGACTTTGGGCAACGGAGAAAACGGGGCAAAAGTGGTCCATCCTAAGCCACGGAACAGAAACTTAGCTGACTGCACAGCGCATGGTGGCCAATAAAAGAAAATTATTGTGTGCGCCATAAGATTTATTTTGCTAGCCGAAATATTAATTTCAACTCATGCGGTACTCGGTGCACACAACATGTGAATCTCGTTTAAAAAAACAACAACGGCCGGCCACATGTGCCTCCAGCAAGCGGTGGTCCGACGAGCACCAAGCACTTTCTGTTGTCTGGCATCTTGACGTGTTCCTGACGGCTCCGAGCAGCAAACAACCAATTATTTACGACCCCGTCTTCTGCATGGCCGCTCTTCTAAGGCTAGTAACGGTACTTTCTGTTACCTAGGCGACGGGTAGGGGGTGGCTGGGTGGCTGGACGGGGGTGGTTTCGCCGAGGAGCGGGGAGACCCGGCGAAAGGGTAGAGAGAGTGTGCCAAGTTGCTGTCATGGAGTCGGTCTCCTGTGCTTGCAGATATGCCGATTGGTAGAATATGACACTGGAGTCTGGACCTAGAGTTTCTTGTCGTAGCGATACACGCTTTCTTGTGGCTTTTCTTGGGCTGGGAATAGGAATAGAAAGTAGATTATCTCGGGAATCACATGAAAACGTCGAATGCGAGGCAAAACGTGTTGTCTCTATGAAACGACAGGCGGCTAAAAGCATATCATAACTGACTAAAAATGTTGCAAAGCTGCAACCTAAGGTCTATAGGACATAAAATCGTGACAGTATACATACAGACCATTTGTCTGTGGCGCAGTTGTAGGGCAAAAATATGGTCACACGCTCGTCTGAACCAAAAATCGTGCAACGAGCCACAGCGAACCGCTACAAACGGGATCTGTAAATCACAAAATATTCCTTGACCTCTTTTCTCGCGCTGACTAAATTGCAGACAATTTGGCAAATGATCCCCTGGCGCAGGGTAGCTTGATGCAGCGCGCTGGGGGTGGGCGGCTGTCGGACCCAGGTAGCGTCCTCGCGACCCCCTGTCCGCCGCGCGGGCCGGCAGGGCTGATTTATGGGGTGGCAGACAATCGTGGCGATGCAAGATTCGACGGAGTGGATGGATGGGTGGAAGGTCGGTCGGGGGGTAGCTCGGTGTCTTGGAATGTCTTCTCTATAGCGTGCCTGCACCGCCGCTTGTTTCACTCACTTTGCGAATAGTATATACTCGACATTGTGTCTGTTTCGTATCGAGTGAGTTAGCTGGGGATTGTTTATCCATTGGATACTACACTTTTTTGTCTGTTTCGTATCGAGTGAGTTAGCTAAAAATATTAAGCTGGGGATTGTTTATCCATTGGATACTACACTTTTCTTGTCTGTTTCGTATCGAGTGAGTTAGCTAAAAATATTAAGCTGGGGATTGTTTATCCATTGGATACTACACTTTTCTTGTCTGTTTCGTATCGAGTGAGTTAGCTAAAAATATTAAGCTGGGGATTGTTTATCCATTGGATACTACACTTTTCTTGTCTGTTTCGTATCGAGTGAGTTAGCTAAAAATATTAAGCTGGGGATTGTTTATCCATTGGATACTACACTTTTCTTGTCTGTTTCGTATCGAGTGAGTTAGCTAAAAATATTAAGCTGGGGATTGTTTATCCATTGGATACTACACTTTTCTTGTCTGTTTCGTATCGAGTGAGTTAGCTAAAAATATTAAGCTGGGGATTGTTTATCCATTGGATACTACACTTTTCTTGTCTGTTTCGTATCGAGTGAGTTAGCTAAAAATATTAAGCTGGGGATTGTTTATCCATTGGATACTACACTTTTCTTGTCTGTTTCGTATCGAGTGAGTTAGCTAAAAATATTAAGCTGGGGATTGTTTATCCATTGGATACTACACTTTTCTTGTCTGTTTCGTATCGAGTGAGTTAGCTAAAAATATTAAGCTGGGGATTGTTTATCCATTGGATACTACACTTTTCTTGTCTGTTTCGTATCGAGTGAGTTAGCTAAAAATATTAAGCTGGGGATTGTTTATCCATTGGATACTACACTTTTCTTAAATTATTTCCATTCGTTGTGGTCCACGATTAAGAAAGCAGCATAGCTTTTTCAAACACCAGAAAAGTGTTATAACTTATAGCAGCCTTCTTTCCAGTTTTGATTTTTTTATGTCACCAATCATCTTTAACTGTGGCTCAATTTTAAAACTTTACAGAGAGATTTTTCTCAGATTTTAACTGTATTCTCTACTTAATTTTTACACACAAAAAAATTATGTGCTGAATGTGTTTGCTAAAGCCATTGCCTTAATTTTGTAAGACTACTCGTCGCTTTGAAAGTCTTTGTAATTTGAGGAAATGGGAAAACCAATTTGGTATCTGCAAGTTGAGCTGAGTAGCGAAACTAGTGGCAGTGTAGGCTTCTTAATTAGTAATGTGCCAGTACCCATGTTTTCACGGAACGGACAACATGCACTGTCTTTGGCCCCCCGATATTGTAATGTTCTCTAAAGTTGGTGTAAATAATAGTAAACATCTCCAAGCATCAGCGATCGGCTGTAACACTCGGAGAAAGAAAAGCAGATAAAGAAAAGCAGTCTTCCTGTTGCATTTTTCTCCTTGCAGATAACGATGTGTGTCTTGCATACGAGCTGTTAGCTATATTATCGATGAATTCAAAGACATTGAATAAGATTTTTGCTTCGGTCGGTACACAGCAATCATAAAGCAACTGCATCGATGAGTATATTTATTTGATATCAACCAGTTTAGCAATTAAATGCTCTCTCACTGCTGTCTATTTACATAAATTTACACTCGCTCTCTCTTTGCAACAGCCTCTCTAACAGCAGAGCACGGAATAAATCTATGAACCTAAACTCGCATCGTTTCGCTCCCATATAATATGTATTAATCGTCAGGTCTGGCAAAACTACCATCATTTGAGTTTAGTTTTTCTACGTCATTTCCAAGACCTATTTAATATTCCAACTACTTAATCAAACTCACAGCTTTCAAGGTATAATGTCTCCTCATAGACTTGCACAGGGAAATCAATTAAAAAGCACTTGCTTCAACTCGTTCCATCTAAGACAAAGCTACACAAGCGATAAGACTTTAAGCTCGTGACACCAACCTCCGGAGATAATCAGCGGTAGTCTCTTGCGCGGACATGCGCACTGGCTGCCGACGCAACGTAACACGACGCAACGTAACGCACCTAGCAACACGCGTGATTTACGCCCCGCCGAGACGTGCCCGCCAATAAATGGCGTCGCGTTGAACGCGATGCGAACGCCCGGCGACCTTTGACCCCGCACGCCGCGAGCACGCGCGTGCGCAATCGCCGCTCCACCTGCCGGTCAGAAACTGCACTCGGCATTCGCGGAAAAGCCGTGAAAATCAGCAGCGTGCCGGCTGGCCGTGTAATCCGCGGGCGTCGGTCGCGGCACGGCAGGCTGCTCAGAGCGTGTGGAGTACTTTTATAGACGGAGGTGAGATGCGGGACATACATTGCTTTTGCCAGAAGCGATCTTTGAGATGAGAATAGTAGGTATGAAACAACAGTCATAATTCAAAACTCCATTACAGAGATGAGAAAAATGTAGGTAAAAATGTTTAAATGGGATTACATTTACTTTTTGACCCTGGATTGGACAATTTTGTATCATGTAAACCCCCAGCGACCCGCTGCAATAACCGTCATATTTAGCATCCTTTGCTGGATCTTTTTTTGCCACTAAGCAAGCCTCGAAAGGCTCGAAAGGAAACGTCAATCTGCACTCAGTTTTCGGATTTTATGGACCGGTTTTACCAATAGTTTTGGTGTCTTTTAATTAAAGGTAGATTCATATACAGAAACAATTGAATTTCACTGAATGTAGTAAGTATGTCATGAATAAAGCTCGATTCCTTTACAACAAACTCACCCTAAAGTGGAGAAAATGCCAAGCCCGAGCCATATCTGTCAAGAAATCGAAGCTGTATGCTGGAGACGTTAACTCCGGCCGCGTGTGTGGTGATGTGGCTGGTCCATCGACATCGGAGGCTGCGGAGAACGCGATCGCGCGTGTTTGCTGGAACCTGGTCGGACAGCCGCAAGACAGAAGCCAATCGACGCAAGACAAGGAGCCGGCCGGCTTGATCCTCGCCGGGAGAGACGATCTGAGGTGACACCTGGATCGCCGCTCGCCGCTCGCCGCTCGACCACCATGGATCATCGTGCGTTCATTCTGCGGCCAGGAGTTTACAAAAGAAATACTACAGAAACTGTGACTTGCGCCCGGGAAGAAACGCGGGGAACTTGAGCAGTGTTTGTCTTTTAGCGCGATTGCGTCGTTGTGGACGGGATCTGTCATGCTGTCATGCTGTCATCTGTCATCTGTCATCACGGTCAACTCGCCACTGTTTTCGACCGTCACTGCAGGCCACGTGGATTGTTTACTCACACACCACCGCGATGTGCATTACCAACACATTTCATTTGTTTGCACGGCGGTGTTTAATTTAAATTACGAAATATTGACACAGGATTTAAATTTGAACAAAAAAACATATCTCGCGCGTCCGCGGCTTCTGCGGTAGCGTCCGATAATATTGACTTACCTCGCGCCGGCGTCCAATCAAACGCGTCGTGCGGTTCAATCAAATCCCAATCTTGTAGATAAATGACAAATATTTGCATTTTACTGCCTGTCGGCCGGGCGGCCGTGTGATGTTGCGACGCCATGAGACGGCAGTTTGGCCTGTGTGTGGCAACAATCGAGATGCTGCGGTCGCCCGTAGCAACCGGCCACCGCGAGATGTCCTCAAAAAATTGTATTCTGCTAATCTCGGCGCGATGAAAAACCCGTAAATTCCCAGCCCGTCGGAATATCTGTCTCGTAGCGAGGCCGTAGTGTACGGCTGTTGTGACTTACGACGAACCGTTGCATACAATTATACCTGTGGCCTGTCTTGTCATCCAGCCATCTTATGAATATCCGTGAGCAACGCAGTCGCATTCCCTCAGCAGCGCCCACGGCCGCACTGTGCGTATATGTCGGGGAAATTACATCTTCCTGCTAAATTTTACTTTCGCCATTTTGGCGCAATCAATTTTTTTTTCACTTTCTGCGTATCGTTTTCGAATGATTCCTTTCTGTGATCACTATTTTCAGTGTACTGTTAGGTTTCTTTCCGTGTTGGTTAAGAAGGGAGGGTTGATAACTGAACAGCTTTAGTTCGTTATATAGGTAAGCTTTTTACGAGAGTTCAACAATGTCCAACGTGTGATTAATCAGATAAGCTGATTTTAACGACAGATTGATGATTATTATACCAACCTGTCACGTGGAAAAGCGCCTACAGAAATTAGTAGAGGCTCTCGCATAAGTTATTCGGTATAATGCCGAATTATTATCTCGCGTAATGGAGGAATGGAGTTGATAGCACACCACATTATTATTTTGTTAATCTGACATGATGGATCTGAGATGCCCCAGCATAAAGTAGAAGCATGATAATATGAAAGTGTAATTATAGAAACAACTAATTTAACAAACAAATCTTATTTTGCGCAATAAAAGGTTACTGCAAACGAAGGTGTCGCTGTTGTCGGGTGTTGAGTCGGTATCGTCGCCGGCTGTAAACCTGGTGATGACCTGGGCTTGACCCCTGCCAACGTGTAATCATTCACCGAGCACGCAGCGTGTCTGCTAGTTACTCCGCGACGCGTACCCGACGCATTCCCGACGCATTCCTGACGCGTACCCGACGCATTCCTGCCTGATTATCACCTCTTTACGAGCTGTTGAAACGCGAGCACATGGAGTGTGTACATGCTCGCTGCTGCTTGCTGCTTGCTGCTTGCTGCTTGCTGCTTGCTGCTTGCTGCTTGCTGCTTGCTGCTTGCTGCTCGCTGCTCGCTGCTCGCTGCTCGCTGCTTGCTGCTCGCTGCTTGCTGCTTGCTGCTTGCTGCTTGCTGCTTGCTGCTTGCTGCTTGCTGCTTGCTGCTTGCTGCTTGCTGCTTGCTGCTTGCTGCTTGCTGCTTGCTGCTAGCTGCTTGCTGCTTGCTGCTTGCTGCTTGCTGCTGCTTGCTGCTGCTTGCTGCCTGCTGCTTGCTGCCTGCTGCTTGCTGCTTGCTGCCTGCTGCTTGCTGCTTGCTGCTTGCTGCTTGCTGCTTGCTGCTTGCTGCTTGCTGCTTGCTGCTTGCTGCTTGCTGCTGGCTGCTCGCTGCTCGCTGCTCGCTGCTTGCTGCTTGCTGCTTGCTGCTTGCTGCTTGCTGCTTGCTGCTTGCTGCTTGCTGCTTGCTGCTTGCTGCTTGCTGATTGCTGATTGCTGCTTGCTGCTTGCTGCTTGCTGCTTGCTGCTAGCTGCTCGCTGCTCGCTGCTCGCTGCTCGCGGCTCGCTGCTCGCTGCTCGCGGCTCGCTGCTCGCTGCTCGCTGCTCGCTGCTCGCTGCTTGCTGCTTGCTGCTTGCTGCTTGCTGCTGCTCGCTGCTCGCTGCTCGCTGCTCGCTGCTTGCTTGCTGCTTGCTTGCTGCTTGCTTGCTTTTTTCTGCTTGCCTGCTGCATGCTGCTGCTTGCTGCTCGCTGCTGCTTGCTGCCGCTGCTTGCTGCTCGAATGGCTTGGCTAATTTACGTTTTTCTTGGACAGAAGACCGCCACACCCATCGTGGTCCAAAGCGCAATGCTGAATCCGCTAAAGAAGTCCATGGACCTAAATGTGTTTGCAGTTAAAATGATACCGGGGGCTGAAGTGTCCACGCGATACTTTTAATTCATGGTGGGAAAGTGCAAAAAAGTATTGTTTTTAATTTATACTTTCTTGACACTGCAAATTTTTCAACGTTTGTTATTTTTTTCGTGTGGATAGATGGTATGATGATCTTCTATTTGCAGAAGATTTTGGTAACTCTAATGTCTAATATACTAAATGAAAAGGTCCAGTAAACAATCCGGCGTTAATGTTTATTATTCTAATAACTGAA
This sequence comes from Nemurella pictetii, assembly GCA_921293315.2. Taxonomy (NCBI): domain Eukaryota; kingdom Metazoa; phylum Arthropoda; class Insecta; order Plecoptera; family Nemouridae; genus Nemurella; species Nemurella pictetii. Next base: position 33,007,816 of record OV121115.1, read on the forward strand.
AAATGCCCCAGATTTACTCAAATAACAATTAACTTGATGTAATTGCTGATATTTTAACGCATCGGCCTTTAGACCCATTAGAGGCTATAATCTCAGCATTTCTTTGAGGAGTGGACGATATTTTCGCGCAATGCACAGGCCTCCGGGGCCGACGCGATCCGTGACCTTGGGCACTCTGCGAGGTCAGCGAAGAGGGTGAGAGCGTCCATATTTTCAATCCACCTTGCAGTTGCAGCCGCGCGGGAATTGGGGCAATAAAAGGGTGCTTGATGGGGGTTGCTTCTCGGAAATCAGCGACCCGAGCGCGGGTTTATGGCTCGACAGTAAAGGTATTAGAACTATGTTTTTTCAAACATGTATTTCGGTAGCATTGGTCACGGGTTCGAAACTATCCCTTGGTCTCTATGATTATAGCGATGCCTATGAAAATAATACGTTCGCTGTCCTGACGTTCAGGGTCGTGCAGTATTCGGGGTGGTTTCTGGAAAGTAAGAGCAGGGTTTCAAGTGCTTTTATTGCGGACAGAGAATTATTTTTACAGTCGTCATTTCAAAGTTTGCTTGAGAAAACATTATTTCTTGCAGTAAATAATTCCTTTTTAGATGTGGTTCTAAAATTGGTAGCTGATAAAAAAACATATATTTTATTTGTGCCGTTGGTTTGATAAATTGAAAAGCATTATTATAAAAACTTTTGTAATCAACTTGACGCTGGCAATAACTGCAGCCTATAGAAGTATATTCATTAGGAAGAGATTGATTAGAAGGAATAACTTATTTTCTGACAATATTCTGCGAATTGTTTTATATAATATTTCATTTAGCTCATGATAGATATTGTCTTAGTTCCTAATTGCTTCACCTCATCTCATGAGCCTCCTGGAGTCACAGCAGTCACCAACCTGCGATCTCTCGAGAGCATTCATCTCCCCAGCCTCTTCGATCCCACGCCCTTGCACTCCAGCTAGCGCTGGCTGCCAGCTAATAGCTTGTTTTGTCTAATCAACCCCCCACCCGACCCCTCCCCGCACTAAACGGCCATTAACATCGAAAGAAGCATCGCATCTCTTTGACTGCATGGCCGGACTCCTGCAGCAACGACGATACTTGCATCCACGTCGCCGTTCTACTTGCTTGCCGTCGAAAGTGCACGTTGCATCGGTGCTTTGTAATGCAATTAGATGCAATTCCGCCGCTGCAGTTGCCGATGACTCGGTGTCGCCGTGCGGGCCTAGTGATCGGCCACGCTCGGCTGTTTGCTCGAAGATCGCGATGGAAGTGGTTCTTCTTGCCGCCGCCCCCGCCGCCCCCGCCGCCCCCACCGCCCCCGCCGCTGTGGATGGTCTGTTTTGTGGTCGCTGATCGCGGGTTCGACGCGACGGACAGTTCGTTGGGGGGAAGTGATCCTGCTGGAGTGTTGCATGGTTTGGCGATACAAAATGAAGCACAATCGACAAAATACATTCGAGTCAGTCACCCCATTTGACGCAAGGAATTCAATTTCCCGGAGCTAAGGTTAATTACAAATAATATGACGTTTACGAGATGTTTATTGCAGATTTAATTTATGAACACTTTGAACCTTGACCCCGAAATCAAGAAAACACCTGAACGCAACGATTTCTTTTAATCGGTGGCTATCAATTAGTCTGCGCGCTGCTCGATGGGCAATCAGCAAGCAATTAGTGGCTGATGGATGTCCCCTTGCTAGCGCCATGCATTGTCTCGCGTGGGCCGAGATTTCGTAGGTCAAGAAGTCGAGCTCCCTTGGCGACTAGGTCAACGCATCCCCACAGTCTCGCGACTCCCGCGTAGCCATGACGACGCACTTGTAGCCATGACGACGCCGTCGTCGCTATGACGACGCCGTCGTCTCCAATGACAACGGCGGGATAATCGGGCTCATCAAACGAGCGTTGACACCGGCACCATTACGCTGCGAGTTTTACTCAAACGCCGGCTAAAAAACGGTCGCTATTGACAACGTACCGTGACAGGACCGCGACAGCGACGTGACGTAAGAGCGCGGGCACGTTGTGGACAATGTCGATCAACGCAACGGCCCTCTCCATACCATCGACGTCGGATCGCCAACGGAGGTCGAAGCCTCCGATTCCGGCGACGAATTCCGTCCTAAACCTCCGCGTGCGTTGGACAGGATTCCAACGGCGACGGCGAATAGAAAATGGAGGCCGCGTCGCGTCGCGTCGCGTCGCGTCGCGAAGGTGCCAAGGTGTCTGTTGGAGTCGGCTTCCGACGCCGACGCCGGCGACCGCCTCCACCGCGGTGACCGCGACGTCGTAAACACGTCACTTTTTGCTGCGCCGACCGCGCGATTTATTGCAAGTTATGCGTCATTTCTCAGATCGCCGCCCACCCTCACAACCGCGGCGCCGGAAGTCCCGACGCAGCGCGGTGTCTTGCGCGTCGTTGTGGACCCCCGGGGGGCCGCGGCTGCCCCGAGCAATGGTCATTTTATGCGAGCACGTGTCGCGGTCGGGGTCGGGGGTGGGGGTGGGGGTGGGGTCGGCGTATCTCATGTCAGCGAGGCAGGGAAAACAAGCTGTGGTTTGAAACATCGTCGTGTTTTTATAGCAGTGCTGCGGTGCTGGGTTTTTGGCAGGGTGTTTTGAGTGAGGGGGAGGCTGGACATCGCATGGCTGACGGAACCAGGGCTTGTGGAGGTTTTCGGGGTCAGCGCCTTAGTTTTAGCGAGCTGGGGTATGGTTTTCCGACACTGTTGGAGTGATCGCAAGTCAATTCACCTTATGGATTGGGTTGGGACGTCGATGACTGTATAGGAGAGGAGTTTTTTCAGGTATTACTGTTATGAAAAGTGTTTTATTTTGAACGTGCTCTGAGGCAAAAACCTCTCTCAATTACCATTCTCAATAAAATTCGCATTTCTTTTGCCAATGGATAATTGTAATGGGTAGATCGCTTATACGCTTCAGCCTGCCTTTCGAAGCCATCGACCTCCATCTGTGTTCCAATTGCGTCGTTGAACAACAACAAACAAACACTCAGACCCCAAGCAACAATCAATTGCTGAAAGACCGCATCGCTCTGTTCAAAAGTCTCCCTCGAGCCAAACTGTTGCATTTTAAACTCATTACCAGCGACGCGGGCGCGAAATCGTCGGCAGTTTGAGGAGTGCTTCGTCTCCTGCAGAGACCCGGCCAACCGGTGGCAAACGCAGCTCGCTTTAGCTTCACTAACTCCCAGCTCCATGACAGCTATAAAATAACGCCACCCGAAAATACGTCGGCCACAAAAACATATAGTATTATGATAATTTGAAACTTTTTATTTTGATTAAATTGTTGCTGGCCTTGCTTCTCGGCAGGCAGGCAGGCAGGCGGCTTCTACAGCCAAGATTGCTGTCGGTAAGCACGGCTTGCCATGGCACCGCGGCGACCGAGGTGCTAAAGAGAGGAATGGTTCACAATCACATCACGCGGTGGTAATTTATGCTTGCGTCGGCTGCTAGATGGGACCTCACACGCATCCACACACTTCGCGCTGGTCGCGGTGTCTCACACAGGTAGCTCGCACAAAGTAGCACCCTGCACAAAGTAGCGCGCACCATGCGCAAAGCCAGTAGAGCGCAAGTAGAGCCGACATCGATACTTACCGTGACCTATCACTACAATCCAGCGACTTGGTTCAACGCTAAAGTGCCAAGCTTTTCCAGGCCGTATAGCGAACGTAGTCGTGTGCAGGCGTCAAGATCTTTGTCTCATCCCGAGCAGCTCGCAGCACGTTCGTCGGACCTCGCCGATGTCATGCATCCACGCATCGCGCCCCTGCCCGCCAAACGCCTCCCCGCAAGTCAACGTCTCAATCGGGCCGCCGCAGCCGCGACTTCGTGCCGTCCTCTCATCGACGGCGACGTTGTATCCCAATGCGGGGTCGTCACGGACCGCGCTGGGATGACTCGGCACTCCTGTCTCCTCGTCTGCTCGACGTCGACACCATCCGGCCATCGGTCTCGGTCTCGGTCTCGCTGTCGATGCACCTGGTGGCTGAGGCAATGTGTAAGCAATCCCAGCGCGGCACGGGCAAAGCGTTGAAGACGCCGAGGGAAACATGCTCGTCTCTGTACGCCGGGAAGTCGATCCGCTGGGGAGTGAACTGGAGACGAAAGAGACGTCAAAACCCTGTGCCGAGTTATAGGAGCAGGACAAGCGAGTTACAAGTGTATCAGCCAGATGCAATTGTGCTATACGTGTCAATCCCAACAGCATCCAATGTAAATATCTTTCCCACCCCGGCGTTGTCTTAAACTCCCCCTGCGTGGAGAGTGATTGGACGCATGAATCATTGCCGCGCGCGGCGGCGTCGGAATGCTGCAGGTGTCCCAAGAATGCTGGCCGTGGCAAGGACCCCGTGTCTGCACGCGGCGAGATCGATTCGATCGCCGCGTTCCTCCGGCCGACCTCCCTGCCGACACGTTGATGCCGACCGGGGCCCGCGATGGAGTCGTCAGACCGCCGGCTCGCATCGCGCCTGACAGGCGGCGGCGGCGGCGGCGGCGGCGGCGGCGGCGGCGGCGGCGGTAGCGGGGGAACGGATGGAAAAATGTCAATAAAATTCAGTTTTTCACAGCTGTAACTCTCCGACACAGCTAAGGGACCATCGTCGGTCCTTGTTCCGCGGGTTGCCAACCATCTTGCAGATTGTTGGCTTTGCAGGTGTCTTAGGAATGCCGGTGCTCTTCGCCGAAGACGCAAACGTGGCGTGTCAGTTTCCTTTCCACGTCCTGTCGAAGAGATCGAGGCGATCGATCTGATAAGGTGGCCGTCAGACGTCCTGCGTTGCTGGCTGCAAGATCTCTATCATGCTTCGCGCGAGAATATTTCAGAGAGAATGGTCAGGCTGCATTAGTTTTCCCAATTTTCCCTGTGAGCGTTTGGACCGAAGAGACGCTGCGAACTATCTGATTAGTCCTCTAGGAGAGAGGTCATGGAAATGGTTGGAAATGTGGCGTGAACGATGGACGCAAATGGCCATTCGCCGGCCCGAATTCCACGAGTCACTTCGGCGGACGGCCGACAAAGTCGCGTCGCCGCGAGGGTGTCATGGCGAGGGCGAAGGTGAGGCCCGCCTCCCATCGTCATGACGCCTCCATCGGTGTGCGGCGGAAAGCGCTGACTCGCGGTGACCCCGCTGCGGTCGCAGGGCGAACCTCCCTCCGGGACGCTGTGCAGAGTGCAGATGGACGGCGCTCTCGACTAACAGCTCCATCGTGCGGCGGCGGCGGCGGCGGCGGCGGCGGCGGCGGCGGCGGCGGCGGCTATTGTGTTCCGGCGAGGCGGTTTTGCGCTGGTTTCGATTGCACTCGCCGGCTCGCTTAGGAGCGCATGGACGATGATCTGCTAGGATTAGATCATGGGATCGATGTCATGTCAGTCGAGGAACACGTCAAGTCGGGATCTAATGGATCGGTGTACCGTTAAGAGACTCATCGTGCCTTCCCTTTTATACACATAATTTAATGCCGAACAATGCACTCTGTATATAAACCTAACCATACTTATAATACCTCTATACTAATTTTTTTTAACCTTTTTTTGTTATGTCATAGCTTACGTACAATGTGGTGTTGAAGTCCGACTTGTTTTCGGTTTGTTTCACTTTCCATGTCACACCATCGTCCATTTCACTCGCCCGTGGAACTTGAATGCTTTCTTTGCTCAAGGGGGCACCAAGCCCAGAAATCTGAGAAAATTTAATCTGGGAAACTTCTTCGGTGGATGCAATTTTTGATGAGAGCGATGAGATAAGGCATCGTGTCCTGGGTGTTGCTTGCTCTTGGGAAACCATGCGCAAGAAGTACGCTATTTTTAGATGACCCAAGCGCTCTCTGCGCTGGCTCGTCGGCATCCTCGGCGGTAGCGGACAGTGGCCCAACCATTTACACGGTTCCGTGGAACAATTTCGATGGGAATCAAATTAATAGACGCATTCTTCTTCAGCAGGTCTCAAACTTCTTGTCCAACGCGCGAGACAGCGTCGGGTCCGACAGCTCGACGAAGACTCGATCCTCGCCGTCCGAGCCGCCCGTCAACTTCGCCGCCGGTGAGCGAAAACTAGTTGATGACTTGTCCGACAAACATCCATGTCACAGCACACCTACCTCGGAGCCCCGGAGCCCGGGCTCGGCTTCGTAAACAGGAGCACATATTACACGGCCAATGACCACACACTAAATCCTTCCCGATTTCTCATCCGATGCCTCGGCGGTGCAGAAAGAGCCCTCGTTCCTCGAAGCACGCGAATGAAATGCTGGTGCCATTAGCATTCGGACGACAATGCCAACGCTGGGAATCGTAAAACTATCCCGTCGGCTCTATGGAAGAAACTGCAATGGCTGATTGTTTACTGCCCCGAAACAGTGTCGTCTGACAAACGACAAAACATAATCGTATACCATTGGCCATTGGATCGGAGCACCACCGGCCGACGCTTTTATCCGCGAGGCCGTTCCGAACGTCTGCGCTGCGGCCGTAACTCAGCCCCGCGATTGTCCTAATAGGGTCATCCCCGTTGTTTGTCACCACGACGGCGTCCGCGCGACCCTACTTGACCTCCCCGGCGCCCACCCCCGCCCCCGCCCCCGCCCCCGCCCTCACAGCGGCCGACGACTCGGCAAATGTCGTCCGCGCGCGTTTTGTTGGCTTTTTATGGCCGCTTCCGGTGGGTGTCCGTCGCGAAAACCGGATGTTCCGGCGACCATCGGAATCCGTGCTCATCCAATGACGTGGCCGCCCGAGATGGGTTTCCGGTCCTGTGCGATCCGGGGGTTTGGGGACGTGGGTGCGGACCGAAAGGGGAGATGCTGATGGAGATAATGAATAACTTGATGGTGATTTAGGGATTGGAATGGGGGCGAGGGTCGAGTGACCACATCGCCGATGTTCTATCGATCGGAGGCATCTTGTTTACAGCGATAGGAGGTGCTTTGCTCGTATGTATATACTGTGGAGACAACGATCAAATTGATTTGAATCTAGTTTATTTTTTACCATGAATCCTAGATGAAATGAAATTCGATAGCAATTTTTCAAATAATTTGTTGTCTCTTACCCCAAGGCCGTCAAGATGTCATTTTTCAACACCCAGTGTTGAGTACCTACTAGAGTTGGAAAAATGGGCCCTCCAAACAAACAATGCCGATTGATGCAATTCGTTTATTCGCAAAGTTGGTAATTTTCTCCCGTAGGGTCCATGCAGGTCTAATGATATTTGGAAAACCCACCTCAACCCTCAACCCAACCCCCATCAACACGATGAAAATTGCGCAAAACTAATCCACTTTTCGCTGCTGCACCCCCGTCCTAAGTTGTTTATCAAGCCATCTAAACGCCCCCCCCCCCCCCCCAGACTCTCGAGCATCGACAACGACATGCCAGGTGCTCGACGCCCCCCCCCCCACACCCTGCTTCACCAGCGCTCTGCACTCTGCCGCGGGGATCCGACGAACCTCGCTACCGAGTGCCAGGGATAAATATTTGGTCAGTGTAAATATTGGCGCCCCCCCCCAAACCCCTGGTTGCCGTGTTAAAACCAGCTCAACGGCGGGCTCCGCGCTATCAGCATGTGTTCTCGCAGGTCCCCGGGGGCCCCGGGTTCATTACCAGGCAGCGGCGCTTTGTTCCGCAGCGTAACTATGTGTAAATTTAATCTGGCTGCGCGCAGCCCGTGTGTTGTGTTCGGGCACACACGCTTAGAGCGCCGCGACGCGACCGGAGCGGGCAACTCGCGGCGTCGGCGTCGGCGTCGGCGTCGGCGTCGGCGTCGACGACGTTTTCACGCGGAAGGAAGTGAAATGTTGAGGGGGTTTGAGTCAAATTTTGTGTGAGTTTCTTGTCAAGGTATTTGCGACTCAAGGTCGTAGCTAGCTATTGAGGAATAATGGAAAACGGCAAGTGGAAATCTGAAGTATTGATCGAAGTTGAGGAAATACTTCTCTAGAAGTTTGAAACATTTTCCGAAAACCATAACAAGTACAAGTGACTATTATAGAAGTAGCGTTATAAGTTTCACAGCAAATGTAAACGTATTCTGAGTGGATTTGATTCAACTCAAAGTTATTCTTCGCCAATCAATAAACCTTAAACAGCACCGCAACCCACTGCCGCTCTCTGGCTAGCAAAGCCCTCTACGCACACAATGCTCTACGGTGGATTGTTTTTCCAGCATTAATAACGCGCGCGACGCTTGTATTGTGCGTGCAAACAGCGTGTTCAATTATGCGTGAGCTGCAGCTGAAGATGTTAGCAGGGTCTGAGCAAATAGATCAGCACGGGCTGCTGTTCCTAGTTTTAAAGTCGGGCAGAGTTCCGTGTCCATATAAATAGAGACTGTGCGCCATTGTCTACAATACCTGCTGCCATGACCGAGTTTATAATTGTGGGTTTCCTTGCTATGTGCTCTTCAAATTAGGAAAGATAAATTAATCTATTCCTGTAGAATCGCCCAAGATTTATTTTTTTGAAATTTTTAGCTACCCCTGTCCATGTTAGGTTCATTATATCAAAGCAGTAACGTTCACTTTTCAACTCCATAAATCACGAATGATCCTGAGAAAATAAATGCGATTATTTGTTGTCATTTGGAGATGAAGCCCCCGACATGCATGTGAGTGTTTTTCCGCTCCACGCAGAGAGCATAAAGCAAGCCGCCGGCTCCGGCAAACTTACACAAGCCTCGGTGTACAGCGCCGCTCTGAAGTTTCCAATCATCTTCTCATACATAATAGAGTGGAGGCCGTCGGACACAAGCAGCCAGCCACTCGAACACAGTACTCGTGGCTACAGCCGTGCGCCCCTCACTGCGCCCTACACAACGCAAGTATCCAAATCACTCCAATTAATCCGCCGCCGTCGCAGCAACCAACCCCCCCCCCCGTTCAATCCGCGATCGCCGATCTTGAGATCGCACTGTTTGAACTTCCGATCGTCGAGTGTTCCGCTGAGCGCGGCAACCGCGACAACAATGGCCGCCACGCATCTGTCGCCATGGCGACGATCCGGTTGCCATGTGCGCATTGCTAACGAGCCGCTATGAGCTAATTACGGCTAACAATCCAATCGGCGGGCGGCGATCGGGCGATCGGGAGACGCGATAGTGTCGCGGCGGGCCGGGTAGATGACGCTGCCTGGCCGGAGCTGTTTCCGTTCTTTCAGCACTCGACGTGAGTAATGGTCGGACGTGTAATTTGGAAGCGTCGGCAGTCGGTAACGATGCTCGCGTTATCGCGGGCTTTCGTCACTGCCGGTGCTCGCTCGCAGGCATTTCCATAATTTCTATGAATGTTAATGAGGAAATTTATGACGGCCTACTTATGTGTTTTTTTTATTGTTTTTATTTCGTGTTCAACGACGCATCGTTAATCAGTGAGGCTAATTACGTTGGGCAAAGCGTTGAGAGAAAAGTTTGATAGAAAATGAAAAATTAGTATCTGTTCCTTGGCCTATTTCTTCACCTTTGGTCGCTACTCACGTTTTAGCCGTGAGAAATGCCTCAAATCAAAGTTCTTGATAATCAACATATATCATTGAGCAATGTGTTTGGTTTCAAAATTAAGTTTCTTCAATTGAAATTTCTAATTACAGAAACATTTGATTGAAATAGATAGTTACACAATTATTGGACAACAGCGCCCGCTACTCGCTGACTTGCTCAACATGTCAATCAAAATGAAAATGCTGTCAAAAGAAGAGGACAAAAAAGGCCACCTCCAACCGAAAAGCCCAAAACAAACACATGCTCTGTGGCGCGCCGAAGCAGTGTTAATTCCCGCTCCATGGCCAGCATTTCGCAACAATGTGCTTCATCACGCTGGCAAAGGCGACGCGAGCGCGCAGCTGAGAGTCGAGTACATAAACAAGCTAATCGCAGGGCTATAAAGTGTCCGCCGGAGACAATGCGGATCCTAGGAACGTCGGACTTCACTCTCAGCGGCCGTCCCACCCCGTCAGCCTCTCATCTGCAGGAGCCAAAGGTTCGCCACATCACCTGCAGATGACCTTAATTACTGTTTGCTCAAGTCATTCACGCCGCACCGCGCGGCCGGGGCTCGGACGTGGAAGGAAAGTGCGTTGAAATGTGCGTGACAAGTGCGTGCCAGCTGGCGTGATGTACCGGGGCAACGCGGGGCCCGGCGATGACAGTGCGGCCCGGCTTTCCCACGCTTTTCCGCGACGTTGGCTGTGCGATTTTTAGGGTGCCTCGTGGACGTCATGTTGGAAAGAAAACAACTTTTGCACTAATGAAGTGCCATCAATTAGTGGGAAATGGAAATTTCTTTTTTTCCGAAAAATTGTTCTCTGGTTCTTGGTAGGTTAGGTAATACAAATGACAACATGTGTTTTCTATTCAAATTTAGATTGATAAGGTTAATTGACAGAGTGTGCTCTTATAAAACTCGTCCATGTATTTCCAACTCAAACACCACACAACAACAACATTTTATCGCCCTAGTAGACAATACGCCAAGTCTTGTAACTGAATTACACCAAATTGAATGATCACATAATCTAATTAAAAAACTCATCTGTGATAAAATGCGACAAGAGATTCGTTCAAGTATGAATTAGAATGTAGTAGCATGTCATGTGAACACACGTAACAGTTAGGCTGCACATGCTTTTGATTTGCCTGGCGTATTAGTTTGATTAAGAGACCCTCGTAGCAGGGTAATTAATGAAAAAGGGTAGACAAGCGACGGAGAGCGAGAGAGAGACGAACACTGCCCGCCGGATGCTGCGGGACCGCGTTGCGAGGACGAGACAGCTAAGCTGTTGGTGACGGGAGACCAATTGAGTCCAATGAGCCCATTAGTGGCTGTCAGGCCGCCAGCGCCGGCCAGGACGGCGTCCACGGCCGACCGACGCCGCCTGAGAATGACATTTTTATTATTATTTACTCGCGAACCCTAGCGTTATTATTTTTTCAGCCCCCCTGGCCCGCTGGCTGGCCACCCACACGTGATAAACGGTTGTGGCGACGCCGAGGGGGGACGCTGTGATAGGGTTAATTGTCTTGCATGCGTGCGCGGTGCGTGGACGCTGCACGCGTGTCTCGCCGAGTGAGGGGTTCATTATTTCAACGTTGGTGATGAGTGGGTTTGCTGGGGCAATGCTGACGGTGTGGTCGCGATATTGTTTGTGTCGGCGGGGACTGGGATTTGATTTGACGAGGTTTTTCTCGTGTTTGCTATCGAATCGCTATTAGCAGTCAGTCTAGTGGGACTTTATTGTGTTCCTCCACTAACGGTACGTTTACGCTGTTTCCTCGTAGTACGCATAGCCAACTGTTTACTGTGTGTACGTCATTGTCACGGGTAATTTAATATCCCGGATTTTTTACCGGCATTGAATTTCAAAATCAAGGAACTGCATTGAGAAATTAAAAATCAAAAATCGGTGGAAAATATAATTTTGGTATGGCTAAAGTTAATGAAAAGTATGTTTTTAATTAGGATTTTTTTTGCATTCGAATGTCATCTCAGAGATTGATTTAAGGCCGACATGTTTTCGCTTGCACATTTGTGCGTCTACACATAGTTTATTCGGGAAAAAACAGGAAATGCACATGCATCCAGTGATTGCAGCTGCATTTGCATTCAACTCCCAACAATGTCCGCACACCGTGTTCCACAGTGAAGCTCCTGCTATTAGCATGAATGTACACACGACTCTCGCCAGCCACTTTCCCGGAATTTCCCGGAATTTCCCGTCCCAGGCGCCATTCAAAGCCCGGGTATTCACATTCCAGTTGACCTTCCATTCTCTCCGAACTACACTTTGGCCGGCTAGGGGTCAGTGATGATGGTGGGGGTGGTGGAGGGTGGTGGGTGGGGCGGAGAGAAGGGAGGGGGGTTGGACGTTAACTAAAAAGGCTTTTCGTAATCGGCTCGAGTGGTCAAAAACAACCCCACCCTCCTTGCTCGGAAATGTCAAAAAACCAGCCCCCTACCCCCGTGTGCATTGAACCTCGACGCATTCACATATCAACCCCCCCCCCCCCCCCCCCCCCCCCCCCCCTCCATCCACCAACCTTCCGCACTCGCATTTCCACATGCGAATTCCAAAAACAAACCTCACAAAAACACGCGGCGTGCATTGCTGTGGATGTATGTGTGTGGGGGTGGGTGGGGTGGGTGGGGTGGGGGAGGGAGGGAGAAGGGGGCTATTTTTCATCGGACAAAGGAACGAGCAGGATATATTATTATGACGTCATGAACGGCGAGCGCGAGCGAGTGAGCCGCTGCGTTGGCCAGCGCCAATTGGATTGCGTTGGCCAGTGGCGCACCGAGCGGGCCGCGGCGCCACCGGCTTGCAGCGTAGCTTCCTGGAAGCTTCGTTACTCCTGCCTGGACTCTGGACTCTTCGGATCCTTCTCTTGGTTTCGAATGTCGTAGCTTACGCACAGAAATACCAGATTTATTTGCAAATAATTAATTATTCAGCTCTAGAAGCGACTACGAATCTTTAAATCCAGACTAAAGGTGTGAAGATGAACAGCCCGTCATTAAAAAACATTAGGATAGCGTAAGTGCTTTTTATTTCTAAGATTTGAATTAAACTTTTAACGATTAGAGAGGAGAGGAGGGAATATAATTTGGACACAACCCCAACTTAGTTCTCTACGATGCATGAGAGGCACGCCACTGAGCCCACTAGCGCTGTGTACGCCGCGGGCGGGAGTTGGGACAACTAGACATGCCTCGATGGCTCATTGCGACGAATTAACTCGGGTCACGTGGACATCGCGATGTCTCGCAAGGGATGAAGTGCGTGCTGCGTGCGAGCCTGTGAATGGGGGGGGGGGGGGGGGGGGGGGGGGGGGGGGGGGGAAATTGCCGGGAAATTGGTGGGGAAATGTGTGTGAAAGAGTAGGAAATTAGATGGGGTTTTAGGGTAGGAGCTCTTGTTATGTTGTTCAGGAATATAACTGTATGGAATTGGATAAAATATGGGGCTGTTGGTTGGTTTGATGCAGAGAGGTCGCAATTTGTGGAGATTGTGACTGCTATAGATTTAAGTTGTTTTTTTCTTGATTGTTGTTACACATTTCGTAGACAAAACGTAACCATGCTCATCGCAAGCTATGCAACTTTAAGCAAAGAAATGCCGAGTGTGCCCTAAGACAAATAGAAAATCAAATACATTTCAAACACGCAGTTGGTAGTACTCGAGTAGGTTTTATGCGCTGGTATAGTAACTTGAAACCGAGTTATTTCCCCCCTGCCGCCCCCGGGGCGTTTTATCGGCCTCGTGGATCGCGCAGGGGCGGCTGGATCAAGGGATGATCCAGCAAGAGGCATGGGGGGAGGGGGTGGTGCTGCTTTCCACAGGGATGGCGGGATTTGCAGCAACATTACCTCCTGATCTCTTGCCGGGGATTTCCGGTAATCCATCCGGCGTAACCTCTTCCGGTGTCGCTCCATGGCTCTCCCCGTCGACATAACGGTTTATAGTCTTGTGGCTGGATGCACCCCTAAGACGCGGTGAATTGGTTTGTATTCGCTGATAAGAAGTGCTTGTTGTATTGCCTCTGCAGATGTAGACGATCTACAGTGGAACGTGCACCTTTGCAACAGACTGAGAAATAGGTTGAACGCCATGGGTTTCATCGACCACAATAAGGTACTTTTTTATCAGATTAAATAATTAATCACCGCCAACTTCAGATTACTCGGCTTCGATTAGCTATGGAGGATTATTTCAAGGCAAGTAAACCGTTTAATTTATTTCCTATGTACACTTTTAGGTGAAAAATCACAGTGGGAACGACTAATCTGTGTGGATGTCATCATCCGCGGCAGACCCATATACCCCCTACCTCTGGCTGTGGGCGACTTTCTCAACGAACGAAACAAAACGGTGATCACGTGCTCCAATTAGCTCCCTATGTACTGACTTTCATATTTCACCGTTTCACCGCAATATTCTTGCCAATTAACTTGTGGAGCGTTGATCACTTTCTTAACGCTCGAGCCGACTACCTCGCTGTAAACATCCGAAGAATAATGCAAGGGAAACTTGCGAAAATGAGCATAGCACAATTTTAATTAGACTTTCAGCGAACGGTGAAAAATCCCAAATCTAAATTAATAAGAGCGGAATTTCGCTGCTGGTAGCTGTAAAGTCAGCCAAGTTGCCGGGCCACAGTGTGATGCAGTAGCTCAACTCGTGGGAGAAAGCCTAAGACCGGGAGTCGAATATGACAATAGAACTGGATGTTAATTATAGTTATCATGTTAATTGGTGGCGAAATGCATGTAATCTTTTCCTTGAGTTTTATACGACTTGTTGTTTGTTTAATTGGTTTACAAGTTACAAAAAAGGTTTGACACCACGTGTAACCGGGTGTAATACGATTTGGCCACAGTGACTCATATTTATTGGTGTAACATTATTTTAGAGTAACGGTAATGGTTACGTTCATCTCTTTCACTCGATGGCCTCAAGAGTCAAGAGTTACGTTTATTGCATAAATGCATTGCGCATGATGATAACAAAACCTTAAATCAACAATCATTTTGTGTCCCAATCAAGTGGTTCACACCCCCGAAGTCGCCAGGACCCAGTCCCTCATGCTGGCCACATTCGAGTAGACCCCGGGACTGCCGAAATAGCCGCACCCTGCCCAATAGCGCCACGAGACGATGCCGACCACGACGCCGTCCACCAGCATGGGCCCACCCTCGTCTCCCTGTTGGAACAAAGAACTAGGGTTACTCCAGAAAATCAAAATCATTTTTCCCATTTTTCCCAACACTTTTTTTCATATCAAATTTTCTTTTTAAATATCATAAGACAAAGTCCGCAAGCTATAAGTGTCCAGGCATCAGGACCAAGACGCCGTCCCGACGAACTCACGAGACAGGCGTCGAGCGCGGAGTCCTCCGGCCGTCCTGCGCACAACATCCGGTCGGTGACGGCCGCCGCGCCGTACGCGTCCTGGCACTCTGCGTTGTCCAGCGTCGGGATCGCAGCCACCTGCAGGACCTCCGTCGGGAACCCGCCGGCACCACCGGACTGAAACCGACAACGCGCGACGCCCTCATTCGCCATCACGGGGAGTTACACGGGGAAACACGACGAGTTGCCGTTCGGTAGAGATAGGGATCTAAGTCTTTACAGTGGTATATGTAGATAAAATAATGTGATGTGGCGAGATCTTCTTAGGTAATCTTGCATAGATAAGAGGTCAGGGATAATTCTGAGGGCACGTACAGATTTGCTGCCCCATCCCGCGACCATCGAGTCGACGCCGATGGGGACGACCTGTCCTTGCGTTGCCAGGACGCAGGGTTGAATTCCAGGACCGAACACGAACGGCGTCGACACCTGGAAAGAGTTTTGGTTTTGAATTCTTCACTCTAGGTGGCACGCGTCCACGCTACTGGCGACTTTCAATGATGAATAGCAAATCTTAGGATAAATTTAAACCATAAATATCAAACTGGAAACAGAAAGTATGGAGATTGTAGAGTCTGGTTTGGATAGCCAGTCGTAATTACCCTGAGCAGCGCTAGGTCGTAGTCGTTGTTGCCGTCGACGTGGAGGTCGTGGATAAAGATTGCGTCGACCTGGTGCACGGAGCCTCCCTCGTTCAGCAGCGTGCTGCCTGCGCGGAGGGAGAGGTCCGTGGTCGGCGACTCGAGGTTCTTCGTGGAGGTCAGCGCCCAGGACGCGCTGATGAGGACGGCGCCCCCGCGAAAGAGGATTGTGTTGCTGGAGAACAGCGACAGCTGGGAAAAAGATCGAGGCGTTGAAAAGCCTCCTTCTAGCTGGCTTTTTGCTATGACTGCATCGAGCCCAACTCCCAGAACATTCAATTGAAATTTTTCATTGATCTATTTGCGCTTTTGATTCGATAATTGTAACTGATTTGATACGAACCAGATAAGGATACTCTTCAATCGTAGTGTCGATACCACCGACTATTTGGCCACCAACCGGGATTCCTGGAAAGAGGTCCCCGTTTTGGTTAATCTACTTTTGTTTGAAAATTAGGCACTATAAAGTTAATTTGTTGTGCTTACCCCTGACAGCGCATGCTAGCAAAAGCACGAGGAGAACTCGTGTTAGTTGACAGATCATGGTGACAACTTTTAATGCGTTCTAAAAAATGGCTACTGCAATGGAGGTGGCGAATACAACTGTCTTTATTTTTTTAAATCGAAACATTCTATAATCCTTTATATGACACAATATTAATTAAGAAATATCGTCATAGAACATTGACTATAGATCCAATTTAATCTTTTGTTATCTTGGTGTGAAAGTCCACCAATCTCGTATCAACTATACTACTGTCCAGTGATAATATTAAAGGTGAACGCAGAGAGATACATTTCAGTTAATGAGCTCAAGTTGGTTATTAACTAAGAACCAAACGCACACTGTTTATTTGTTTTCCGTTATCTGTAAACGCAATGTCACACAGTCACTGGGTTTCCCAATCACGTGGTTCACACCCCCGAAGTAGCCAGGACCCAGTCCCTCATGCTGGCCACATTTGAGTAAACTCCGGGACTGCTGAAATAGCCGCACCCTCCCCAATAGTGCCACGAGACGATGCCGACGACGACGCCGTCCACCAGCATGGGCCCACCCTCGTCTCCCTGGCGGCAAAACCAGCATCACTTGCTACCATACACGCTCCATCGACGGATTTGGTCTTGAATCCCGGATCGGCCAGGCTCCTGAATCATGAATCATGGCTGGAAAATGCAAGCACGAATGTTTTCTCTTACATCGCAGACTCCCACCCAATCGACGCACTATGACGTGTCTGGAAAATCCATTATTTGGCTGGCTTGTTTTGATTGATATTCGAGTCAAGTCCAATAAGATAATTGTTTGACTTTGCATGTCGCTGACCTTAAAAGAAAAAACTTCTCTTCCCTCTCAAGAGAGTGTCTCTGCAACAGCAAAGCAAGCCAAGCAAGCCAAGCAAGCCAAGCAAGCCAAGCAAGCCAAGCAAGCCAAGCAAGCCAAGCAAGCCAAGCAAGCCAAGCAAGCCAAGCAAGCCAAGCAAGCCAAGCAAGCCAAGCAAGCCAAGCAAGCCAAGCAAGCCAAGCAAGCCAAGCAAGCCAAGCAAGCCAAGCAAGCCAAGCAAGCCAAGCAAGCCAAGCAAGCCAAGCAAGCCAAGCAAGCCAAGCAAGCCAAGCAAGCCAAGCAAGCCAAGCAAGCCAAGCAAGCCAAGCAAGCCAAGCAAGCCAAGCAAGCCAAGCAAGCCAAGCAAGCCAAGCAAGCCAAGCAAGCCAAGCAAGCCAAGCAAGCCAAGCAAGCCAAGCAAGCCAAGCAAGCCAAGCAAGCCAAGCAAGCCAAGCAAGCCAAGCAAGCCAAGCAAGCCAAGCAAGCCAAGCAAGCCAAGCAAGCCAAGCAAGCCAAGCAAGCCAAGCAAGCCAAGCAAGCCAAGCAAGCCAAGCAAGCCAAGCAAGCCAAGCAAGCCAAGCAAGCCAAGCAAGCCAAGCAAGCCAAGCAAGCCAAGCAAGCCAAGCAAGCCAAGCAAGCCAAGCAAGCCAAGCAAGCCAAGCAAGCCAAGCAAGCCAAGCAAGCCAAGCAAGCCAAGCAAGCCAAGCAAGCCAAGCAAGCCAAGCAAGCCAAGCAAGCCAAGCAAGCCAAGCAAGCAGGCCAAGCAAGCCAAGCAGGCCAAGCAAGGATCAAGTCACGCTCCTGACAATCACGCCCAGCAACGCCTCGTCGAACTCACGACACACGCGTCGAGCGCGGAGTCCTCTGGCCGTCCTGCGCACAACATCCGGTCGGTGACGGCCGCTGCGCCGTACGCGTCCTGGCACTCTGCGTTGTCCAGCGTCGGGATCGCAGCCACCTGCAGGACCTCCGACGGGTACCCGCCGACAGGGCCCGACTGCAACCGACACCACGGGGAGTAACGCGGGGGCTCCAAGTCATTATGGTAGTTGCCCTTTTTTCTGGATCGCTAGTGTGCTTCAGCATATCGATATTGTCCGATTCGGTCAACGTTATCTCCGCATGAAATGAACGCTGTTGAATCTTGTGATGCCGGAAGTTCCACTGGACTCAGTTTTCCGTTGTGGCTCCATTTAAAATACATAGTAGCTTGAGTAGTTGGTTACTTGAATACATGAACATGACAGTTGCTTCACAGGAGCTCCGGTCACAGGATCTTCAATCAAGGTAATGTCAGCTGATAATGACAGAGGGAACGTACCACTTTGCCACCCCACCCCAAGACCATCGAGTCGACGCCGATGGGGACGACCTGTCCTTGTGTTGCCAGGACGCAGGGTTGAACTCCCGGTCCGAGAACGAACGGCGTCGACACCTGGAAAGAGTAAACATTAAACCCTACTCCCCGGACGGCGCTTGGCCTCGCTACAGGCAAATTCCAACGATCACGAGATCGACATATCTAATATAACTAGACAACACACTCTGCCGCTGCGTGTGAAAATTGAGATAAAGCGGATTTGGTTCGATCAAATGTGAATTTTGCGATTGGCCGCCATTTGCTCACCCTAAGTAGCGCTAAGTCGTAGTCGTTTTTGCCTGAAACATGGAGGTCGTGGATGAAGAACTCTTCGACCTGGTGCACGGAGCCTCCCTCGTGCAACAGCGTGCTGCCTGCGCGGAGGGAGAGGTCGTTGGTCGGCGCGTAGAGGTTCTTCGTGGAGGTCAGCGCCCAGGACGCACTGATGAGGACGGCGCCGCCGCGATGCAGGATGGTTTCGCTGGAGAACAACGCCAGCTGGCGGCAGGACGAAGACGTTCAGGCGAGGGACAAAGAGCATTCCTTCTGCAGGCTTGGCCATGCCGGGCTAAATGCTCCTCGGGTAATCGGGATATCGAGCCCCACTTATTCTATCGTATTTTTGGAAAATCCTTGAGATTTCGATAGGGAAATGCACTTATCTTCGTGAGTTTTCAACTCGAGGCATTTATTTTGCTGGTTATACTTACCAAATAAGGATACTCTTCAATTGTAGTATCATTTCCGCCGACAATTTGACCGCCAACAGGGTTTCCTAAAAAGTATATTTTTGTTCAGTTTGGTTTTATCATTTCAAACGAACGCGAAGAGTATTATTTGGATGATGTGCTTACCCTTGGCCGAGCAGGCAGCTAGCAAAAGCAGGAGAATTACTTTCCTCTGTTGGCGCATCATGGTGACAGCTTGAAATCGGCTGTAATAGTGTTCCTTCATCGAAGATGAAGATATGAAAATATCTTAAATTTTTTATCGAAAAATTATACTATCAAAGATTACGAGCCTGATATAGCGTTGATTTGGTGACTAATTTATCTTTATAATTTTGCTTCCATTGTTTCACAATCATATAGAACTTCAATCTCATCTTATCACACTAAATTCTATAATGAGGTAGTCACAAAATATGTGTGACATATTTTAGCTAAGGCATTTAGAAAGAAAAAACATCGTTCGCCTTCCGTGTATTACGTGTTCGGATTTAGTCGTCTGTATAAGGATTTTAAGTTGGACTGGTATACAGTAAATGGTATTTGTATATTGCTATCGGTACATAACTTTATTGATCAACAAATCACTTCAAAGTCCCTCGGACACAAAAATGTACCAGAATGATATCACGCTTATAATACATGTAGTTAATTACATGAGTGATTAATGTAGTAATTAAAATGCTATAACGTTGAAGGTGGGTATAATATGAGAACGAGTAAATTACTGGTCCTTATTACGGCTGATTTTGTTATCGCGACGAATAAATAGGAATAACATAAGGATTTTTGCATTGGCGAGGCAAAACACCAGTTACCAAATAATATATAATTGAGAAATTGTGTGTTCGTCTAAAGGTTTAATTCTCTCGTCGGCGTAAGGTACACGGCTCCTGTCGCCGGCTATGCAAGCACCCAGCGAGCCACCCACCACACACCGAGCAGGGCTAGCGTCCCCTGCACCCTCAGAGTCGCCGCCGCGGCGTTACAACACATGCCCGACGTGGTCAGGAACCAGGTGGTCATGCTGGAGACCTTCGTGTAGACGCTGGGCAGGCCGTAGTAGCCACAGCCCACGAAGTTGTGCCACGACACCAGGCCCACGATGACCCCGTCGACGACCATGGGTCCACCCTCGTCGCCCTGTCGACACCGCGACACCGCGTTTAGGGCTACAATTAGCAAGACCTCGAAAGCCTTATAAACTGAATATTCGTTATCTCCATCAAAACTGTAAAACACAATTGGGTACCTAAATGCCCATGCATACTATTAAGGGTGGGTTTCTTACAAGATACATGATATACAAGATTCACAAGGAGAGACAATTGTTCGCTTCGTAGCCAGAGACGGCCAAATCAGTCAGACCTCCCCGAAATTCACCCGACGTCAACTACAATATCAAGACACAGCAACGACGCTTCTTTCATGACCAACAATGGCCAACAATGGCCAACAATGGCCAACAACGGCCACACCACCCAAGAGAACACCTCGGCGAGGCATTCGAAGGCCACGACGGCATCAAGTCTCACGTTGCAGGCGTCCAGGCTGTCAGGTTCGAACATCTCCCGGCCAGCGCAGAGCATGCGCTCGGTGATGTTGTCGTCGTGGTACTCGTTCTGGCAGACGGCGATGTCGAGCACCGGGATGACGGCCACCTGGAGGATGTCGGAGGGCGCGCCGGCCACGGAACCCGGCTGCAACCGGACAGACGCTTTTGGCGACATCGCGTGGGATTTTCAATTATGCCTTAATGCGTGGATTAGTGTTATCGCTCATAATGCACCTTTTCCTTGGGCTGATAGACGTGTTACAAAAACGTAGCAATACGCTTTCAAATTCGTGTTTGTAAGGCTCAAAACATACTTCAACCCAATATGATCTTATACACTTTCAAATTAATTGTGTGGCAGATTTTCCACCTCTCCCGCCCAGATCGGGTCATGGTTTCTGGAAGTGCGCACGCGTACCACGTTTCCGCCCCAGCCGGAAACCAGGGAGTCTGCGCCGACGCGGACATCCTGGTTCTGCGCCGGGATCCTCCCCGCCGCCACGCCGGGCCCGAAGACGAACGGGGGGTCGACCTGAGTGGGTGGGGCACAACGTATCGATGAACTCCTCTAGCTGAGGCCTCTAATTATGAGAAAAGAAATTTCTCCACAGTTTGCTGACTGATAAATAATGACATTGTGAATGATTGGGAAATATAAACATGGCAAATTTGTTAACTTCCAACTGTATCAAGGAAGTGCTATGAATGTCGGTGGTTTTCCACCTTGATGAGTGCAAGGGAGTAGTCGTGGCTGTCTCTGGTGTACAAGTCGTGAGCCAGCGAGTCGACGATTTGGTGGAGCGAGCCACCCTCGAACCAGATGGAGCTGCCTGCGCGCACGGTCAGGTTGGACAGCGGCTGGCCGTCGAGGTTCCGTGGGGAGGTCAGCGCCCACGTGTCGCTGATGATGACGGCGCCCCCGCGGAGGGTGTCGCCGCCGGAGATCAGTGCCAGCTGCGAAGGTCACGC
Organism: Nemurella pictetii; assembly: GCA_921293315.2. Taxonomy (NCBI): domain Eukaryota; kingdom Metazoa; phylum Arthropoda; class Insecta; order Plecoptera; family Nemouridae; genus Nemurella; species Nemurella pictetii. The sequence continues at coordinate 33,029,328 of OV121115.1, forward strand.
GGAAAAGTTGACATGAAAGCATTCCAGGGAAAGGTTCTTGGTTTTTTAGTCAAAATGAGCGGTCTTACTTGATAAGGATGGTCTTTGATGTCTGCATCCGAACCTCCAACAATTCGATTATCGAAGTGCTTGCCTACAAGAAAATTCCAGCTGTTGTGTTCACTGTTTTAAGAAAAGACAGTATGACGACAAAGTAAAAGAAAATCTAGCAATGTTAAACTTACCGGTACAGAAAACCAGCCAAGAGAGCAGCAGCAAGAGATTTGCTTGCAGATAGTTCATTGTGAAGTTAATAAATGCAGCGATGTCAACTTCGATATAGAAATGACATGCCAATGCTTCAACTTATGAAGCTCTGAAGGGTCTACACTTGTGGCACTGATACACGTTTGTTTATTTTTATATAGTCTGTATGACCATAATAGATCCAACTTTTACATTCTCTTATCAAAGCGCGTTGCAAATTGATTCAACGAACATATTTCAATAATAATCTTAAGTACAATATAATCTTTGTCTAAATAGACAGATTTCATTGCTGTGAACCATTTTTATTTCAATTCAGATAAATGTATAATTTTTGACCAAATACAGTTATCAAACTGCGACCATGGCGATGTTTCACCTGACACTTTCGTGTTTCCCTCGCTTTTATCTGTCAACCCTCTACCCCTACTGTCATGTAGTTACAACCACGCGGTTGTATGTGATTAGCGATGCGATAACGCAGAGATTAGCTCGAGGGTCCAGCCGCAGCGTGAGCCGCGCGGAGGACACTTTTCGGCACGTAGCGAGGCTGCAATCGGCGATGAGATCTCGCCGGTCCGACAGCCACCAGATTACGCAGAGCAGCCACGACATTCCTGCACAGGGCCGCTGCTTGACACCTCGATCCTTCGATCCTCACGCGGGGCGGGGTAGGTGTTGGGGGGGGGGGATGCAAACTGGAAACTGGACCAAGACCGCTTAGTCTGCCTTGTCCACGTACTGAACGCAATGGTAGATTGCGATTAGCAAGAGGAGATGAAATTACCAGCTTGTATGTCAAACTAGCTTGTGGAAGCGGTGGAAGTAACCTGAACTCACTGACTTCTTGATTTTAATCTGTTACAACATTTGCTGCTACCTAAAAAATATTTTAGATTTCCGAAATCAAATATTTCGGAGAAGCGGTAGGTTCAATTTCCAATCGAACTTATGTTTCTGGCGTTCTCCTAATCACAAATTGCGAAACGCAGGATGTGTCGTGTCTGTTGACGGTCTCCACGCAATGTCGGTGTATCGAATGTCGTATCATACGCACAGTGTGTAAACATGGCCGACATGAAACTATTAACAAGGCTTTGCTCGTTTCCCCGGGGCCTTCCGGCGTGAACACCGCCTTGCACTAATAAAACGCTACTAATCTACTGCGATCGCCGCAGCGGCGGTCGCTCCTCGATGTGTCACCTCTCATTACGCCGACCAGGAGTAACGGACGAGGTCCAGGTCTCGGCCTCGGTCCCAGCGTCGGTCTCGGGTGTAGCTGCAGCGACAGCTTCGCTGGATGACGGTGCGGGGTTATTAATTGCCCCGCGATGCCGCGCTGGCTACCACGCCGAGGGTCGAGGGGTTATTTGTTTGTCAACCTACGCGGCCACATCTTGCCCGGCCGCGGATTGAGTTTCCAGCAGGCACCGAGCGACGCCGTGTCGACCCGGCTACAGTGGCTACAGTGCCTTCGGATTTATGGCTGGACCACGCTGGACCGTGTCTTGGTTTTCAGTTGGAAGTTTCAGGAGGGCAGGAATGCAAGATGGGCGCTGCGGATGGGAGAGATTAGGTCAGCAGCTTCCACTTGAAGATTAGAGATTGGGCATGTAATAGATTACGGCTTGCTGTTTATTTCCGTGGGGTGCCCAGACACACTTAGTAGATCTAGCATTCAAGTGGCTTCCACGTTAACAATGCAACATAGAAATTTGAAATTTTCACACAAATAAATTTAAAAAAAAACACACACAGCTGCGAAATTTCTCACAAGCAGACAGAAATGGTAATAAAAACCTCTTTATCTCAAAATTGTCTCCAATCTACTTCTCCAAATTGCAAGTATAATGCTATTCTGAAAGTCAATTACTAATGCTGTTGCTGCTTGCTTTCAATGGTACAGCTTTGGTCCAAAACACGCACTAAGGGTATTTTGAGATGGAGCACCGCAGAGCGCTGGATAGCGACTACGGCCGATGGCTGCCGATGGATTGGTCCCTGGTGGAATGCGAATTGTGAAGTGTCCCGACTATGGAGTCGAGTGTACCGGGTCCAGGTGATCTCGGCGGCGGCGGCGGCGGCTGCGGCGGCGGCTGCGGCGGGGGCGGCGGGGACCACGGGCCCCGGCGGGGCTCTCGAGTGACTCGAGCGCACAATGACGCCCCGGCGAATCCGTAATGAGTTGGTCCACCTCCTCTGCAGCAGCGGCAGCGGCGGCAGCGGCGGCATCCCGGCACGGGATCCGTCACCTGGCCAAATTGTGCGTGCGCCGAGTGCGTGATTTATGTCGACGACGTGTCAGTGACGGTCCACGCGTGACCGCCGCTCTTTTGTCCGCGGCTTTCATCTGGACCAGCGTCTTTTCGCCGGCCGAGAGAGAGAATGAAATGTGGGGGAGGGAGGTGACACTGTCGGAATGTAGAAAATGAATGGCTGAAAAAATTAATACCGGTTTTTAACTTTAAACGCGTTATTTATTAAACGTTTGTAAAGTTATGCAATGAGCATAACAAATTTGAGAGTCATTAAAATTATTACTATTTTGAACCCCGCTTGTGTACGAAGCGATAAGAGAGCATCTAGAGTCTAGGTGGTTTGGCCGTTGCCCTCCGTGGGGCGTCTAGAATGTTTGCCAATAAAATATATTGCCTTCTAATTCATTTTAATCGTTTGGTAGCTGAATTCCAGTAGTATCAACTTGGGATTGCTAAAAACGGCTCCAGGTTTGCGGCTGATCAGTTATAACCACCTCTTAACCTAACTATTAGAGACATCTTTTCATTCATCTCCATGATCTTTGCTGTAAGTCACCTTCTTGCCTTGGTGAAAACAATCATCTACACCTTGATTGAGTAGGCAAGGTGACACATGCAAATGATTACATCGACCGGGAGCAAGTTTCACGTCCGATGAAGAAAAACAAACCATTAATTCTGATCCGTTCGCCGATTGTCAATGCACTTTTTTCCTCCTCGGCAGCGATACTTGTTCTAATGACCATTGCAGCTGCAGATGCAGCCAACAGATTGGCCGTGGAGAAATGTGACACGGACCTAAAGCCATCCTGACACTTTGCGAAGCGTTTTTACACCTTAAGCAATTAATCACGTTTTTATTGCGCTTTACATTTTACGCTGATTGAAGTCAAATAGTTATTGTTGAATCTCGAAAACACCCCGCTGACCTCCCTGCCTCATGAACGCTGCGCGAATCTCCGCCGCGCGGATAATTTATCGCCGTTAGGGCAATAACATTTGCAGTAATTCGATGCTTGTATCGCGCTTCGACGGCTTCGACGGCGTTCATAGTTAACCACCTGTCGGAGCGTCGAGACAACGTCAAGCACTCATCTCCGCAAGATATGCTCATACGGCATATCTAGGAATACACCTCCAGCTTTTTTCTCCAATTAATCGGGAAATTGTTCTGACGATGACTTCGAGTGTGATTAATATCAAACTAAAATAAAACAATTCAATATAATTTGCACTTGAGTCTAAAGGGCTGTTATACGGGTACTGAGATTAAAGGAGGCAGACGATTCCGCGTCGCAGAGGAACTATCCCTGCGTTTTGCTGCGTTGACTATGGGAAATCACGGGAAACTATGAAGCCAATGTGACTGTCATCGAGGTAAGCCCTTCGTGAGGCAGACGAGCTCAAACTGGGATGTATATAAATGCCTCATCCCAAGCATTTTCGTCTGCAAATAAGAACAAGAACGTGTCAGCATCATCGATAATGTCAGAACCGTGTTCGCGTCCTCGAGTTTCGTAGAATCATAAAAGAACTTACGAAATTGCGACTTCTTGGCTAAACAGTGATAGCTTCGGACTTGAAAGCTGATCAAATTCTCTAAAAGCGTTACAATTTCGTGTCGCCCGCCTTGTGACACGTATATTCCTGGAATCTTTGCGCTGCGGCAAAGAGCCCCCCCCCCCCTGGGCCACCCCCGGGGCACCCCGCGCTCTGCAGCTGCAGCAGCCCGGCGACACCGACGCCCCCCGTCGAGCGCCATCGGGAGTTATTGCCGACCGTCGCGCAGCCTCCTCCGCCGTGGATCGCCCCCGGCCTGCCTTCCGTCGAAGCTTGCTCGATGCCCGTGCACGGTGCATCGCGATTCGCGTCTCCGTCGATGTTTAGCATGCTCGCAACGATCGCACAGCGAGTCTCGCACGGGCAAGATGCTGATACGAGCACGGAGACAGACACTTGCTGCAGGTTGCTGAAAGACTCGAACAAAATGTCTTGCCACTTGTGAGGACTCATTGTATTCGTCGCCACGTGGACATACATTTTAAATTGGGAAAGTATTCTCTGATGGATTCATTCGCTCAGACCGATCGATGAAATGCATGAATTCGTCGGAGCTTTGACATGGTGATTCTTTATTTCCAATGTGTGGAATTTACTCAATCAGATTGATGGTAGAGGGAGGGCATCCGGGTAGCGCAGGTAACAGAACAATTACAGCCGAGCGCCGGTAAAGCTTTCCTTTGCTGTAATATAATCAATCCATCCATCAGAGCGGTAGGTCGAGGTATCCATAAAGAAGTGTTATAACTGGCATCTTCCGTGGATGGCCCAACGCTTACATTAATGGCCTTGTGACTTATGGCTTTGGTAGCTGGCAGGAGCTGGCGGTGGCCCCCACACAGCCAAGTGTTTATCGCATTCTCTCGGCGGAGGCTGGGTGGACCACGCCGGGGCTCGAACAGCGACCGGCACCCCGGAGAGCCGGCTTCGGCAGACCACAGGGCGCCGGAGATGGCGGTGCTGCAGCAGCCGACACGGTTCGCCTGTTAATGGTTTTCAGAATTAGCTTTCGCTTCGAATTTCGATCATACGTCAATGTTTTACTCAGCGGATCTTGGGAACTGTCGAATGTGATTCGTGATGATCTCAAATACGTTAAGGTTGAAGATTATTAATTTGACGTTAAAATTTTCTCAGCGGGAGAAGTTTTCAGAAAACTGTGTGAGAATTGGCGAATATTTTTAATTTCCGAGATCGGAACGTGGAACCTCGACCCTTTTTTATATCTCCGTGTTGACCGTTTAATTTTCCCCAAAAATATCTCGCTTTCCGAAGCACTCACTTCGTCCGACATTCCACGCCCTGGCAATAAATGACATCACGGCTTAAAATTAACACGTGATACCGAAAGCCCTGTCTGGCAGCCGCCCACACTTGACCCAACACCGGCAACACACTGAATCTCTAAAAACACAGCGGACACAATATTAACATCTCAGGCGCGGTCCTGTCGAGGTAAAAAACCAGCAGAAGACACGCATTCCCTGGCCGGGGCAGCATCTGGGCGAGTGTCTGAAGCAGCGAGAGGCTGGCTGCGTGGAAACAGGTAGCCATGTAGCAGGTTGTAATGCCATCCGTCTCTCCGCGGTGCTCGCAGGAGCCGGACTGACACGCTGATCGTTGCTCCCGATAGCCGCCGCTGGGAGCTTCGTCGGCCATCCGTCTCTTTCACACGTTCCGTGCTGCGCTGCGCCGGGCTGCGCCGGGCTGCGTCGGCAAGGCGGAGGAACATACGTCTTTGATTAGCTGCTAGTAATCACTGCAAAATGGTTTATTTTATTTAACTTTTCTTTTTTTTTGGCGCATACTTTGACATATGTGCCCACATACCTACATTTTTGTATGTGGGCAGCTAAAGAATGAAATAAAATAAATATCTTTCATATTATGATACAGTTGAACATTATTTAAACAGCGCCTAAATGAGGAGAGAATAAATGGCAAGTTCAAAAACACTGTCCCAAAATTAGCATCGAAGGTATGCTTGGATCTGTCTTGCCTTCGTAAGCCACCTCATTTACCATTGCAATTGGTAGCAAAAGCAGGCAGTCAGCAACACGATGTAGCTGGTCATCGGCAGAGATCGGTGCGTCGATGTCCGGTGCCAGGATGGATGGCTGCAAGAGGGGCAAGACGACATGCAAAACATGTCTCTGTCCGAGAAACTTCTCGGCGTAAATCACCGGCGAGCTCGGCACAGACAGTACGGCGGTGGATTTTTTTCTTCCATGCAGCCTGGACGTCGTTAGCTGCTTGCTGCTGTTTTGTCGCCCGCAATCCATCGACATTGCAAACGTGAACACCGGCAGATTGGCAAATCAAATATAATTGACGTGGTCGGAATGGGGAAATAGAATGTTGTACACATTTGTGTACCGTGTACTGTTTTTTTTTTGTTTCGTTTTGTTTTGCAAGTGATGTCGATCGAGAACAAATCGCTCCCACATGCAAATGACTCAACCAATGCAGGCTGCAACTGCACAACACCGCTGCACATTTTAATCAAACAATCGTCCAAAACGGAAGGGAAAACAGAATTTGATTTGGGCAAATTACAATAATATACCACCAATTGTCGCGTTAGAATCAAGCCCAGTTGTTCATCCATGTCACAATCACAAAACCATCCGGAATTCGTTCACTAAATGACAGCTAATATAATCATACAGCTTCGCACAGGGCAAACACCAATTTTGGTAAACGCTTCGACACAAATGTTATAAAAGCTGTCCCCGCCTGTTCCTCTCTATAAATGTCGTCACAGAATGGTCACACTTCATCTTGTCTCGAGCCAATATAATAATTATACTCCACGAGCAGCGGCAGCACTCTTTCCGACCAACTTCTAGCAGAACACGTGTTTGTACACGACTCGACTTGACGTGCTGCTGTTGCTGCTGCTGCTGCTGCTGCAGTCTAGCATGTAATTTATTTCAGGTAAGTCTCGCGCGCGGGAGACGATTTAGAGAAAAGCAACAAAAAAAAAGCTGGAGACGACACGGATTTCATTAAATTGAGGCTTCGTCCGCTTCATCACAGCCCCTGTGTTTATCTCTACTAAAGATGTTTATTTGCGACGAGCAGGTTTTTTTCGCGTGCGCTCTCGTCCACTTGGCTCGCTCCAGCCGCGTTACCTGTTGCTTTTGTTGTTGGAAGTAAAGAGCGTCCAATTTGTCAGTGTTTCAAGAGAAATGAGTCGAAACAAGGTGTGGTTGTTGTCGTTGGCGACTCGCGTCCCCGCGACTTCCTCCCGACTCCCGGCGAGATGCTGAAACAACGGGGGAAAAAACACACAACGCCTCAGTGGCGATGGAACCAGCGGCGTACCGTGGGCCCCGAAGCGAGCACGGCTTTCTTTGCATCCTGTGGCTTCTGGCTTGATCCTGTTGATCAGCTAACGATAGTAGTACCGAGCACATGAACACTCACGTTGAGTATGATAAAATGCTTGTCAGTTTTGGGAGTCGATCGAATCGTACACTGCAAGCCCAGTTATCACGAGTGGCGACTCTGTTAAAGAGAAGTCAAAATATACGAGTTATATCAAGAGGAGACTTTGTCACGAAACACAGAAGAGTTGGTGATGTTAATATTGCCAATGATACCTAATTTTGCAATTCTCTTCGAGTTCCTTTCTTCTTCATGAATGCTTGTAACGAGCGATTGTCTACGGGACGTTCTTGGTGTCGTGATCCCTGGGGAAACTCATCGCGGGTTTACCGCTCCCTGTTTTCCACCTAGTTTCCCGGGACGCGGCAGCAGCGCCCCTGGCGGCCGACCGCGGCGTCGGACCACGTCGGACACAGGACAGCCGTCGCTGTTGCTGACAAGTTAATTCCAGCATGAGTCAGCAACAGCGCTAGGATCGCCTGCTCCGAACCACGACGACACGATTTACCAGAAAGCCGGGAAAAAACAGGCAGCGGTCGTGCCGTGTGCGCCGCGGATGAAAAACAGGTGGCTCGGAATTTTCAATCTAGCGCCGAGTGTAGTGTTTAATCTATAAAATGATTATTACGTAGATTGGTATCGTGTGGGTCGGAGCAAAGAAAATGTTGTTCGCTCATCCGACTTTTATGCTGTTGGAGTGACGTTTTCTGCAGCGATGCCGGTGTAAATCGACGCGTGCATGGGAAGTTGGCAATGGGATGGATTGGGTTTGTTTTACCGATGGAGGAAAATCAGCAACAGCAGGTCTGTTAAACTAGGTGAATTTGTTTTTAATTTTGTTTCAAATTGATCCGGTCGTGGCATTCTTATTTCAAATCAAATTAGAGACAATAAAATGGGCGTGAAACATTTCCTTTACACGATTGTTTTTCTGTGGCTTTTTTCTCTCTTCGAAAATCGGGTAAATCTGTTTCTCCCAAATTACTTTGCCACGCGGAACTGTTCGGATTTCGCGGAACGAAGCTAAGTAGACAACTTAATTGGCTATTAAATTTAAATATTTTCCCAACGATTCTCGGAAATCATTCGAAGTAGATCTAGCGCTGCCAAATACTGATGGAGATTAGAATAATCCTAGAAACATGAAAATCACGTTCACCGCACTTTTTTAGCCTCTTTAGCATCAGCTGCTTGGCCGGTGTGTAACATGGCTGCAGCTAGTTACGAGAATGATATAGAACGTAATCTCGTTAGTCCAAAAATATTCTCATCAAAGTAACGTGTTCCATCATAATTCATAATTATGATTAGAGCCAACGTCAATGTCTGTGTGCGCTATACTTATGATTGAATTAAAGCAACGAATGGCTCATGATGGCCCTAATTCGCTTCGGTGGATGTCGCTTTGCTGTAAGCAACCTGTTGTCATTACAATCTTCGCAAATGCTGAATCTCTCTCTACAGAGCAAGCCCAGGGTAAGTCATTGGGGAACTTATCGTCCTCAAGGGAAACAGTGTTTTTTGAGTCGATAGGTTACACTGTAGTATAAAAGTTTCACCTGCTGTTTGTTCGAAGTTTGTCGTTCAGACAGTTCAGGAGTAATTCAGAAGTAAGCCGTCTTTGTAATTCACGAACATGTGTTTTAATCAAGACAAGACCGATTGACGGAAGATATAGGGATCTTTCATGACTTGCCGAAAGTATTTTGAGTTGAATCAGTATGTTGCATCCACATGTTGAAGGTACTAAGACAAAAAGTTAATCTGTCGAAGAACATTTTGAAAAATGCACTCCATCCAACTCCTTCCAGTCAACATGGGCAAACCACAGGACCCTCGGCTGCGCATTTCACACCGCGTCACCTACGATCGTTATGGTTATGGAAGGTGCAAATACCATCAATCCCCGTGCATCAGGCACCATCAATCCGTCGAGTGTCCAGGCCTTACGCTGCCGACCGCAGCGGTTCCCCTCCGACCCGACTCGACCCGGCCCGACCCGGTCCGGCCCGATTTGCCACACACTTGCCCTTCGTGGTCCCGGGCATCGTGATGGACAGCGCCGGACACCATTAGACCCTTCGGTCCGCGATGACCAGGCGCATTCCTGCAGCCGCGTGCAGACCTCATTACTCGATCGCCATCCACCACCGCCACCACCACCACCGCCACCACCACCAACACCACCGCCACCACTGTCCTCCAAGCATTCCTCATCACCGCGCCGTGGACACGACATTTATTAGATTCTTCGGAACGCCATTCTTTGCTGCGCCGTATGTGTGTGTGAGTCCCTGTATCGATGCTTTGGGCAGCTGATAGAGATCGCACTTTTCTTATCGCCGCTGGGATGAATAATTACACATTCGGTGCTGGCTCGCCCGCTGCGGAGTCACCGTGATTCATCGACTCGATGCCTTCTGGATTTCTGAGCGATTGATTTGGTTCGTGGAAGGATACGGTGGCTGGAAATACGACAATTTATTGGACGGAGGACAAGGAAAATAATGGAAAGCTGGAAAGCTGGAAATTGTAAAATAAGGAATCGCCAAAAACTGAATATCTATCTTGATGGGGTGCAATGCGCGGGGTGAAACTATTTTGCACACATTTCGTACAAGCAGAAAAAAACTATGTTATACTTAGCATGAGGGCATAATGAGGGTTTATTCTTAATTATTTACTATTTGACTGCATACAAATAATTTCCGTTGCTCGCTATTTAGGTTACAATGGCTATACCATACATGACGAAAATGTATTTGCTTGTAGTTCATAATAGTTCATAATTTAATTTAAACCAAAATGATCGAATTTCCTTGCCAATAGTAACGAGTCAGTAATTAAATTTCCTGTCATACCTGGAAAGATGAAATCAATTGGGACAACTTCAACGTTAGTGTCACTGTCCCATGCTCTCATAAAACTAGGGATATAATTGTAATAGGTCCCAGCAGGGAATTGAACTCGGGCCTGGATCCATTTTACCCACAAAGCTTGACCACTAACTCTTGAGTGACAGGCCATAAACTTGTACATCTGTGTCCCACACCATAACCGAGGGTCACCAGGAAAAAACGTCGGATGTTTATGCTTTCCCATGTGAACCAATCCACGCTTTCAAGCAAACATTGCACGCCGTTGATAATTGGTGCGTTGAAATGGGTCCGCGAAGATTTACAACAGTGTTGCTGTCGGTCACGCTGCATGCGTGGACAATCGGGGCTGACAGATTTTATGCGTTTATTGAGCTGGTTCGACATTTTGATAATTCCGCGGACAAAGGCGGCCGGGCCACTATCTCCTCTGGGGCTGTTTTACGAGCGGCTAGGGGGTGGCCGTTGCGGATCGCGCATGTGCAAGCTGCGCGCTGCAGACATCGGCCATCGGCCATCGGCCATCAGACGTCGAGTTTATGGCCGCGCGACCCCAGACTGGCCGTGGCCGCCGCGTGAGTTATGGCTTATGAATTTGCGTTTTATTGCCGAGTGCACGTCTTCATAAAGTTTAATTGAGTTGCAAAGGTGCGAGTGTTATGGGTGTTATTATAGTGTAGTTATTTTGACATGCGCGTTGCTGGATGATTGCAATTGCATTAGCTGTTGCGGCAAATGTGTGACCGACACATTTCTTCTGCGATGTTTAGTGTCGGAGGATAATCAACTCGAATCCGTTTTCCTTCAAATAGAAACCGGGAATGGAAACATGGCCGAAACATTTGTGGTTGCAAGCTTAGTCAGATTTGTATGTCATCGGATTGAGGTTGAAATAAACTGCAAGGATGCAGGACAGAAAGATATAACTACCACTTGCTGAGCGTCAACACAATCTCTCGTTGGTGAGACAACCCCATTTTATGGCAGTGGGGAATTACCAAACAGAAAAGCACAAGTTACTAAAATAATAAGACCAAAAGACCAACATTTTTTGAAATCAATCTGAAAATTTTGCTGGGATTGCATCCAATTTTCTGAGACAATGATCTTCAGATAATTTCCCCTGGTGTTGACATGCGTGGGGCCGTATCACGTTGCAGGGTGGATGGATTTCACTGGGTTGTGTGCACAAGGGTTGTGTACCGACACCGCGCGTCATGCACGGCTTGTGGACACAGGGTGTTTGCCGACGGGGGTAGCGTGTCCTGCGCTGTTTACTTCTGTGTCCTCGGTGACACCCCTGCACGTGCCACCGACACCACCACACCACGGGGCATGATGTCATCACGACCAGGCCAAGACATTGCCGTGTTTTACTAACTCAATGCAGAAAGAACTGAACGCTTTTTTCTTAATTATTGATCAATACTTCGAATTGGCTTATGTAATAACAGGAACATTCGTTACGATATTTGCTATTTCAGTTCAATAAATTGCTGTCATAAGATAAAACTTGTTAACATTCCTCGCAGCATGAAAATGAGTACGAATCATTCCATTTCGCTACAAACATTCGCATTTATTTCACTCGATATACACAACCATCCGCCAGTTGATTTTCGCAACAATTTTAAAATTAATTTTCCCATCAAATGTGAAATATCGAGTTGCAGTCGCCTAGGCGTTTCCCCGCGTGTTAGCGCTTATCTCCAACACGGAATCACGACGTGGCTGACACGGCTATAACCAGCCTATAATTCCAGATCGGCTCGGCTCGGCTCGGCTCAGCGGTAGCGATTTTCAATTAAAGTGATATTTCTTGGTGGCGAGGTGACAGCTTGATTGACGGCCATGCGGAGGTCACAACAATGCCAGTGCCAGCAAACAATGATTGATTCACTTTGCAGCCCGGAGAACGCTGCACACTGCTCCGGCAGATCGTGACCGCCGTAATTACTTTAATATCGTGCATAGATTATTTCGCGCCTCCGTACGTTGTGCGCCGCGCGGCGACCGCTGTCCGAGGGATTACAGAGCTATTCTTGCCGCTGCTTCGGTGATCGGCGTTGATAGCGACGGGGTGTGTTGGGTTGCTGGATAATTAAAACGAGCGGCGGCAAAACACGCGGCTGGATATGTTGGAGGGGACGGTAATTGATGAGAGTGATTCGGTCGTCTTGTGACAAAAAACCTGATTGTACGGGAATTGACTTCGCGAGAGCAGGGAAGTCTTTCCCCGGCGATGCAAGTGTCGTTGTTGGTGTAATGAGTAAAAGCTGCTTCCTCGAGTTTTATGTATAATTTATGAAAGGTTAATTAAATTATACACAGACAAAGATTACAATACATGGTCTGAAAAGCTTTGGGATGGAAAGTCTCTTTTCGTTAGCCACAAAAATTCCCTCAAATTTGTGAAAGATAAAGCAATTTAGTAAAGAGAGAGATAGGTTTAATGAAAAAGCAAATACACACCAACCTCACTTCACTTTTACCCACTTGAAAGTTGAAACCAACGACTCGGATGGCGTTGGTAACGAGACTTCCCTTAAAACTCTGCCAACAAAGCTGTTGATCTTCAACTAATAGAGCGCCGTTGAACCCCGCTTGTAAGTTGTACCAACAACAGAAACTACAAGCAAAATACAGTTCTTCCTTTCTCCAGCTCTCCTCGATTGTACTCATACAACACAATACGCTTTGAGACAAATTGAATTGCAACTATCTTCGACTCAACGAGTCACTAATTCCCGACTAATCTACAGCAATCTGCAAGTAAGCTGCACTTCCACACAATGGATCTGCCGAACGGCCGGTGTTAGGTGGTGTTAGGTGGTGTTAGGTGGTGCCGTCAGAATTACACAGCCATCATCAGATTAGGCGAGCCGCTAAACGGCCGGTCGTTACTCTGTTGGCCGTCATAACCGTCGTGGCGTGGCATTCTTCAAGACATGTCACTCTGTCCGGCCGGCTCGGAGCGTGGGGTGACAAATGACTGGTAATACATCATAATAATCACCCGATGCAGCCACATCAGTGCCAGCCTCGAGTGGCGGCGGCGGCGGAGGTGGGGGTGGGGTGGCAGGAGGTGGCATCAGAAGTTAAATGGTAGTCATCTTGAATATATTACCTGTCGCATGCTCTTCGCAGAGCTGTGGCTGTGGCTGGCATTTGGAGGATGCTGCTGTGACTTTCCGAAGCGAGGATAGCATCTTGCGGGGTGTCGGACGGGATGTTATGTTTAGGTCTCCGGTGTGGAGGAGCGAGGGAAGGAATCACATTTTTAAAGTATTTCTGAAGTGTTCGTAAGCGTGAGCGATAATAATATCATAACTGTTAGTTACTTTTTCTGTGAGCCCTGCGAGAGAGAGTTCTTGTACAGTGAAGGTCTTCATTAGATTCATGAGTTCGAATTTGAAGCGTCTTGACTTTTTCTCGCTTTGCAAATAAGCTGTGTAGAGTAAAACAGCGCTGCAAATAGAATAGTAAGCGCCTGTTCCACCGCTTTCTGCAGATTCCTGCCGATGGTGCAAGCTTTCCCAGGCGAATATCGAGATGTGGTTCAACAAAAACACAGTGACCATTACCAACCTCCCCGCACATCAATCCAAACCCAACAACCGTTCGTCAGCAGGCAGCGATTTACGACACGCTAATACCAATTACACACTATACGCGCATCACATGACACTAAAAAACCAACCGATAAAAAAACTTTCTTTCCCATTTTTAACCAAAATAATCGAATCATTATTCCCCATTTCCAATTCCTAATCTAATCCATCACTGTCGATCATTACCCGGTAAATGCGCCAATCATTCACACGTCGAAGCGAGGCAATAATTTCCAATAGTTCGTCTATAAATAGTAAAATTTCAATTAACCCCGTGCCTCGCGTTCTGGATAGGAGGCCGTCACGTGACTGCAAGGTGCCCGGCGGTGAGAGAGAGCGCACACCACCTGCAGGGCCGCGGGAGCGAGCGAAACAGAAACACGCGACGGATTATCTCTGCCGGGCTGTTGCTGAGCTAGTTATAGTAAATGACTTTGCACATTTCACACCTTATATCGAGTCTAAGGTGTGCAGCTTGCCTGTTCGGAGGCGTCGAGCGTAGCGTATGTGTCGGCTCAAGTATGGTGCGAATGCCGGGCGCCATCCCTGCACTGGCCGTCCCCACCGGCGAGGCGTCTAGCAAAGCATAACCCAAGTGGCCACTATCAGTCCTTCGTTGCCTTCCCCTAAAATTCCCTGACTGCTAGAGCTGACAATCCTAGTATTCCTGAGTGCGTGTCTGTGTGCAGGGATGACTTGTTGGAGGCCGCCATTGGGAGCACACTTTACGTGGAATGCAGTCTACATTGGCGAGAAGACGAAATGTAGGCCCGTTACGTTGGCACCTTGTTTGTCGCGGTCCAGAACCCACTCATTACGATCTGAGAAGCCTAGAGATCGGAATCAGAGGAGCGCGTCAATCAAAGACATGCGCAGTCCAGTGCTTCAACCCCGGCCCTCGCGAGCCAGCTTCTCCGCCGTCTGATTCTAGGTCCTAGCAAGTCACCTGTGGCCGATCTACTTGCTGCAACCTGCTGCAACTGCAGCCGTTGCTGGAATAACGCAGTCGACAGATAGCGTAGGGCGTTTGAGGTTAATACTCAATCAAAGAAGAGCTTTTTCTGCTATCAACATTTCATGCATGAGCAGAGAGGACAAGTTATCAGCGATATATTGGCTGGATGTTAATGTTGAACGAAATATGCCAAAAATTGAGCAAAATCTAGCAAAAATTTGATTGTTATTTCTTAACACAACCACGGATCTATAAACGTGCTGCTCAACACTGCCGACTCATATGTACTTATTATCTAATTGACACATCTCCGTCTTTTTGTTCTAGGTGTGTTGCTGTTTCTGAGAAGCCGCGACCCACATTTCCATCAAGATGATCTGCAATGTGGCAACGATCAGATGGACCGATCTCGGCCTCACGGTTAGTCCGACATCATTTATACCTTCTTGACAAGCAAACAGCGCATGCACTCGAACCGGGAATCGGGATGGGAACCCTGGACCCTTTGCTTTCCCGGGGAATATTTTTATCCGTATTCGCTAGTTACCATTTATTTCTACGTTCATGAGGAGTTCCATCCTTGACAAATGTTACGTCGAAGATTGAGTTCAACATCTTTATAAAGTAATAAAATGTTCAAGCCAGCTGTTTAAAGAGTCGCCCTGTCTTCTGACAAACGTACAAATGTTATCATCAAGGAATGTTGCTACTGCGACTTCATGTCTGTACCAGTGTAATCAGTGGTGGTACCACATGACACATGGAAATAATTTAGATTAATTTACCCAATAAATTATTTGAATACCAATCACAATCAATACTCTTCGCTCGAACGGATAGGTAAATCAAACACGGCGTAACAATGAAGAAGTCGGCACCATGTAAAGGCAAGGTGGAATGTGATGTACTTATAGCGTCATGACACAATCATATAAATCGCCCGAATTTCCAGTGAATTTATTTCTCACAAACCGTGACAGTACCGAACTCACCGAATTAAATAACTAAACGACCAAGAAACCAAAATCTTCTTTGATTTTCAAAGAGTAATGCAAATTAGAGGAAAACCAAGTGGTTCAGCATTGCCAACTACCCAAATAAATAAGTTTGAGCGAATTTAATTTTTCGAAAAAAAGACACGCAGCATGTGTAAACAATTACATGGACTCTCAAGCACCAGCATGTGTGATATCGACAGCTCGACTAATTGTTGCATACTTTGTATCGTAGAAGGCAGATGCTGTTAATAACATCCTAACAGCAATGTGGTGTCTCGGGAATCGTTCCAAATCAAGCTACTCTTCACTAAAACCATCTTTGTCGATGAATTTACAATTCCCACCGAACCTTTTCACTTTCCGTGACGCCACACGATATTATTCCCATATCCACGATTAACAGCCGACGCTGTAAAAGCAACCCGGCTGCCAGTGCCGCCAACGTTTTGTTTCACGCTGTTCCACTGGTTCCACGGCCGCTTGGCCGCCATCTTGTCGAGCCCCCGCGGCGCGACGCGGGCTAATTGCTCGCGACGACGCCACGCGGCGCGCGGCGCGGGGTCGCACCGCCCGGTGGCCCCCGCGCAATTAATGGCCGACAGGCTTCGACAGCAGAAATAAATTGATTCGCTCGGTTCGGACGTGTTTTCATCGCGACCGGTCGCAGCTCGTCGACGCTTCTTTGACCTTTCGACGCAGCCGTCAGTTTGGAAAACCTAATTAATGACAGCATAATTACTTACCGGTGTCGCAATTGCTATTTTGAATATGGGCATAGGTGTTGCAGTGATGTGCCAGAGTACCTACGCCAAGGGACTAAAAACTACGTGCGTCCATCAACGATAATTTGATGAACACCCTCAGCATTCCCGTTTTATTTGGAATAACGGTTCATGATATTTCAATGACCGCGGATTCGATAAGTTAGAAAAATAACGCTATTGTTTGGAGTCTGTGTCTAATGCTTAGTTGCAAATCCCTACAGAGCACCACTGGATACCAATCGCATCAAAGTTGACAGCTTGCTACCATTATTGGCGTCGCGGTTTGCCACCCAGCCAGTGAGTGTGTTTAAAACACTTTCTGTGCCAGATTGTGCATGGGCATATTTCGCGACCCGCGCTCGGCAATCCTCGCGGTTTACAGCCGAGCAAGTGCAAGGCGCAGGAGCCGCGGGACGTGTCCAAATAAGGGCCCAATTACCGCCATCAATCAGCCGTCATTGCTGCAACTCATCGCGCATGCGTCTGTCTGTCAGTCTGTTGAAAACAATGTCATTATATTCCCAGTGTGTCAGCGGCGCTGAAAGGCAGTAGTACCAACACATTTAGACGAAATTACGAGCACCATAACCTTTCGATTTCATTTATTTCGCCTCGCAAGTCAAGATAGTTAACGATAATATAATGATGAGACAACCTTCGCAAATCGGCAATGCAAGGCTGAGCAATTGCGATTAATCAAGCAATTACGAGTCATTCTCGGACGGCGGAGTTAGGTAATTGCTCGTGGATATCGCCAACCCAGTCACGGCTGAGCTAATGTTTGGCCAAATCACGCGGAAACTGATATGCCAGTCGGCTGCCTATCTTCTGTGCTCGTATTGTGGTCGCGATCATCGGTCTCTTCGGAGTTCTCATATCGCTCGGGATGCTCTCAGGACAGAAGGCCCTGGTGTGACGTTTCACATGCAAGGGCACCGCAAAGAAAATACTAATTTCAATGAGAACATTATTTTGACCGGCTGCAGGCCGCTTGACTTTTACTGGCGGATGGTGTATGGGGATTTCCATAAGCCTTGATTTCCGTATTTTTAGAAACAATTTGACAAAAATTATCTAAAGAATCTAAAAGAGTTTCCTTCCTACCGTAGCGTAGTCCTTTGGGGGTTTAATGAGGGCCTTCTTATGAAGGAACGTAGTGGAAACCAACACAATATCACCTCAGGCCAAATCTCCACCAAACAAACATAACTGTTAAAAGTACACACTTGTTGTGTTGACTAGTGAGAAAACGTGAGAAACACCTCTGCACACGTGTCTAGGTGCGATGCTTTTTAAGATCACAGACAATAATAGCTTGTGACAGTAATTTTTCTGAAATCCATGAAAATCACAACTAAGTTTTCTATCGAGGTTGTCTTTTTACCAGAATATACCTACTAGCAAACGGTGTGCAGACAGCAATGATTGGCAAGTCTTGCAGAGATTCATCCCGCAGCGAGGCCCCCGATGCCTCGTCCGGGATCGGCGCTGGCAACGCAGGTACTCGATATCGTAATTAAATGAGTCTCACATATCGGCCCGTGTGAATCGGACCGAGCTATAATTAGCACTTGTTTGTTGGGCCGGCCGACTGGCTGGCTGGCTGTCAGTCCGCCCATCACGTGTCCCCATGCCCGGCGGAGAGCCGGGGTGTTGACGGGGTCGTGACTGGCGATGAGTCGACACATCTCAGCCCTACGCCGCCGCCGCCGCCGCCGCCGCCGCCGCCGCCGCCGCCGCCGCCGCCGCCGGGCTGGCCGTTCTGTTATCAATTAAAAACACCGAGCTGGGGCGAGGAAAATTAGTAATCAACGAATAGCTCGACGCTGGCAACTGGCGACTGGCAACTGGCAACTGGCAAGCTGCATTAGTCAGCGCGTCCCGCCACCTGGTGGTATCGAGATGAACTGGCAAGATTGCCGCTGCAGGTTGTTGTTGTTTTTTGCTGCTTCTCGTTCTCCGGTTGTTATTTGGTATACGTCGATCGACACCTCGCTGTCTCCGATATTGATTAATCTCGCGGAGGAAACTCGAATAGGATCATGCATTTCGTAAACAAAAAACCTGAGTGAGGTGCTGTGAAAAAAACTGGATTAGTTTGGAGCGTATTATTACCGTAATGATTTTTTTGTTTTTGTTTGTAGTGAGTCGTCACGACGGTACTGTTTCATGAAAAACAAGTTATGCATTTTTCATGAAAATACGCAATTCGTATAAAATATCATAAATTTTCTTGGTCATATGGAAGATTGTTTACATGTTTTGCGTTATACTTTGAAGTAATTGATAAATTTCTTCTAATGTTTAGTTTGAGAGAGAATCCCTCTCCATCTAAAGTGATGATTCAAATCCACTTCGAATTATTGTGAAATTGACTTAACTTTTATATAATTTCCATTTCCCTCTCTCTGAAACTCAATACAGAATTCATCCGCGAATTCCAGATGGTCTTCGGCCTGGCAAAACATTCTGCCTTTTCACCGGTGTCTCAATGGCGCGTTGCTCTCCAAGAGTTAATGACATGTAAAATCACCGCCGGATTTATAACTCCAATAAACGCTCCGTAAAGAGTCTTCGGATTTCCATAACAATCCGTCGCGCTGAAGGCGTCGGGCTGACAACAGCTCGCTGCTCGCTGCTCGCTGCTCGCTGCTTGCCGCCAAACAGCCTCTTCACTTGGCGCATTGTGTTGGGACAATTCATTCATTCATACACACTCCCATTGTGTCGCGCAACTCGCACCGTAAATAAACACGACGTCGCCGTCGCCGTCGCCGCCGCCGCCGCCACCGTGGAGAATCCGTGGGCGTCGGCGTCGGCGTCGGCGTCGGCGTCGGCCGTCAATGACGCCGGCCACAATGCGGTGTAGTTGCCTGCTGATGATTAGTTGGTTAAACTTTCGAACGGGCGACGACTTTCTGCACCTTAAACCTACGGTGGGATCTGACGCCGACGCCGACGCCGACGCCGACGCCGACGACGGTCGAGACCATTTTTAAGGAGCGGATTTGAATGCTGACTGCTTTCCATGTTATACATTTATACAGAGGACCTATCAGTATCACAGTATTATAGAGACACGTATAACATGGATTAGGTGACAATTTCAAGTCGTCAATTCTATAATAAGTCTTCATTTTACTAAAACATGCGTACTTTATAGAATTTCTTGAACGTTGGTGCTTGGTTTAGGCTTAGAGGAAATGTTACATTCTGGAACACCTCCATTAATTCACAGCGTTTCTGATACGAAAATTCACTTGCCGATTCTTAGTCCAAGAAGTGCTGTCAGAGATAGAGCTAACCGAGGTCATGTCCGCGGATTTAAGCTTAAAGTATCCGAGTTATCCGCTATCTCCTGGTCCGTGTCTCCCACCAAGCAGCTACAGCGCTTTCCCAACGAGTTCCACCAGCCTCCACGGCGGCAGCACGAGTCGACAAAACGACCGACGCCTCGACCGACGCCTCGACCGACGCTGCTCTCGACGCTGCTCTCGACACCGTACCACGTTGTGTATAGTTAGGGATGGGGAGATCGATAATGACGTCACACTTCAAGCGCCGTGGAAAGCACTCATTTGATTTTTCAAAAAAATGTTTCACCACTTCTGACTAAATTCACGACCATTATGAAGTGAATAGGCAATCAGGAAGTTTACCATAACTGGTTGACCATATCCTGTGACCATATGAACATATCCAATATGACCATGACCATATCCAATGCCATATCCTGATGCAAGCGTTTATCCAAGAAATAAATAGGACTAATATTCGAACGAATGGGTGATGGGGATGTTTAATGTGGCAAAGGAATTTTAAGTTAAAATAAAGTAAACATGTATCGTATATGTCGTAGACCAGAATGATATTCCTCGACCAGAATCCTCCCAGAAGGGCAGTGCATGATTTCATTCTGCACTCGGCATGTATCATCAAACACCAACCTCGCGTCCCGTCTTCAAGCTTTCCGGGTGCACGGAGGCCTCAATTGCCGTCGGAGGATCCTACCATCAATGTCGCAGCCTCCAACCCAACGCTGCAGACGCAGTTTAACAATTTTCTCATCGTTTTCAAAAGCCAGCTCCGATGCGCTTTGTGAATTGTTCGGTCATTTCAACTAATCAAACAAAACTGTTATTTATTCGAGTCATCTGTGGCGTTCTCGCGCGGTAATCGCGGCATATCTGTTGCGCTCGTCTCTAATCGGATCGCGACGTGGACTGCATGCAGCGCTCGGCGTTGCTGGAGCGGAGAGTCGTTTGTCGGGCAGCGAACCCGACGGCCACCCCGGGGGGCGGCGGCGATGATGATTCGTCGAGTGTGAGAAGCGGCGAATCATCGCTCGCAGCCTCCCACGGAAAATAAATCACCATCGACGCGCGGAGGCGGCGGCTTTGCCATCGCCGTTCAGGGGAAATTAGAAATTATCGGCGAGTGATTAAGGATTTTGTGATAGTTAGATTATTCTGATTTGTAATTCGTTTTTTTACATTCGCAATGCATATTTAGAGAAAATTCGGCTTTGGTCTTTTATAGAAATAAAATATCCACACGGTTGTCACCAATATAACTAGGATTATTTCCAATCGATTTCCACTCAGTGCTAGATAAAGCTATTGCTGAAGCATTGTGGCCGGTAATAATTGTACAGTCACGTGAATTATCATTAGAAATACGGGCATATTTCGTTGCCCTACTGATTTTGTGACGCAGTGACAAAAGCCAAGCAGATTAGGATCGCTTTATGCAGTGCAATTTCATCCAGTCTCTCTGATCTGCCAAGTACCAAGTGCCAAGTGCCAAGTGTGAGTTGGAGTTGATGCCACTGCGCTACACGAGACTGCGTCCTCCGGCTCGACCGACCACATACCTGCCGCGTTCTCCACACATCTCAGAAATTGATTGGCGATTTAATTGAACTTTTCGTTCCAAGGTTCCTCTGCTTTGGGGTGCGCGGGTTTGGGTGATAGGTTGTGGCGAGGGGGGCGGAGTAGGGGACGTGGAACTCAGCCTTGATCGACAGATGATGCTGCACTAAAAGTCTCGTGCGATGCTATTAAAATGTATACCTAACACCTACTTCTACTTGTATCTCTGCCTCGCCTAGCTAGCCGTCTTTGCCATCGATATCATTTAGACATTTGCGGTGTTGAATTCTAGAGGAATGATTTTAAATCGGAAAGTGCTCCATTATAACAATGAATACAATACAGCTATCGCAGGTCTCTAGTGATAAATTTTCATTCTCTTTAATATATCGGAAAATATAACCCTCTTTCAATCTCAAATCCATCATCTCTCTCCAAGTACAGAAAAAGATTGCGACGACGAAACTTAATCAAAGAAATCGAGTGTTTTTTAAACTTGCGTCAACAGTGTTGGGCCTTTGCCTTAGCAAGTCCCTCAAGGCAATGCAGACCATGCAGTTCTTGTAATCAGTTGTTATGTTGTGCTTGTGTTTCAGCGAGGAGACGCAGGGTGGAAGTAGATGGGTGACCTGACCCCGTCCCGTGCCCTCGAGCCGACAACATCACGTGATCGTCACCTATCTCCGTATACGCTCATTGAACGTAATAACATGGGCTTAGTGATTTCGCCACCAAATATCTTTTTTCTGCCTCAATTTTGATAAAACTCGTACTACATTTTATGCCATCGAGGAATAAAAGATCATCAAAATCTTGCCAATGGTTAAATGCTTTTTCGGGAATCGTTGGAAATATATCAAGCTGACATGGTGCTCTGACGGTTTTTGGCACCTAAGGCCAAATAACATTTTTTGGACATGTTGTTTCTAAATAAAATTTCTCTGCATACTGTCATACAAACAAATTCATTTACCTACAAATCCTAATTCTCATGTCGAAAATATAGCTTAATTTTCCTCGTAATTGTTTAATTGTAGTTGTTTGCCGACATTGTATAATTTAAGATAAGATTATTAGATAAATAGATAAGATAACTAACAGATACTAGATAAGATATAAGAAAAGGTCTCGAACAATAGAAAATATACTCTAGATAATTAAGAATAAATCTTTCTTCCTGACAGGAAAAGCTGGTGACAAAGTAAAAATAGCGGATTATGTTGATGTTCCGCAATATATTCTTTAACCTTTTTTCCAACCATTTTTTATCCTCACTTTTTATGTAAAATGTAACATGAATATTAAAATTATGAAAATAAAAATTATATCTAAGTGGCAATATCTTATGTCTTGAATGTCTCGCTTTCTTCCTCCACGGCTCAGCGACGCATGGTAAGATTCGGTCGCAATGTTTCCCAAGGCCCTCTTCAACTCGCCAACGACGAATGGAAATCAATCAACAATGCACTGGACGACGGCGAAGACGCCGACGCTCTATCTGCAGGTAAGATATTAAATACCTACTTCAGACGTTGCTCATCTATCCGTCAGAAAAATGTAATATCATTAATCTGTAATCTCGTGAGATTAGCTATCAATTGATGTAAGCCCAACTTTTTTTTGAAGATTAAACACAACCTTAAAATTTAAAACACATTTGATCACGTGGAGGTGCCGGGCTGATTAGTAGGAAAATTATCTTCGCTTGAAATTCAATGTCAATAAAGTCGAATACAATATTCTCTAAGATTAAAGAATATGAATCTTTCTTAAACAGTGACTACATGCTCAAAATCTTTAAGCTAAACAAAGATGATTAAAATATGCTAAATTATCCTCCTATCAATTCTAAACGAGGTGCCGGGTCTAGAGAACGAAATCAAAGGCCGATCGACTTGCTTCATCTTTGCATTTTATCGGCCTTATCAATAAAACGCCGATAGATAGCGCAAAGCTAAAAAGCAATCACTATCACTATTTAACACTCCAACCATCTAATTTAGCTAGAGAGGGTAATTCACTGCCATAATTCGTGCTTCGACGGGTCGGTTCGTCAGGGATGCGATGACTCCGTTGATTCGGAGACGGACCAACCTTCTCCGGAGCTGAGTTTCCGAAATAAGAACACTCTTTCGAAGAAAAAGAACCCTTCATGCGTTTGCAGTAGAAGGCATCCGAGGCATAAAGGTTGGCGGACAGTTAAACTGCTAGTATTAAAACTAAAGATTATTATTGTGGTAAAATAATGTAACAAATCAATGATATTTTTTGGCGCTTGGTTCCAAAAATTTTAAATCGAAATCTGCAATGACGTCACATAAAATTTTCTTTTTCATTATTCATGCGCCATCTGGTAGCTAAATATAAAACAAATGATCAAATTTTATATATTTTTAATAGTCTGAAAAAAAAATCCTCCCCGTGCGCCACCTGGTAGCTAATTTTGAACTAAGCGTCCGATTATTTTTTAAACCTCAAAAATTTTAACCTAGGCCACAAAAAAGAATTTTAAGAAAATGCTACTTGAGAGTTGATTGCAATAAAGTGGTTCTAGCCAGGATCGAACGTGGGACCTTTGGAATGGTAGCTGCTTGACTTCACAACTCGGCCACACTACTGATGAACTAAAAGAGCGTATTTCAAACACTTAAATTGCAAGACTCATCTTTCATCACTTGTCAAAAATGCGAAGAGATTGAATACTTATGACTGGATGCCTTGCTAAATAGTATAACTCCGAACTCAAACGAAGAAGAAGTTCCAAATTAGGAGAGGCCAACTAAATTCATTTCATTTCCTTTCTTATCAGAGGGAGCATTTGAAGATTTACAAATTGAAGCTCATGCTCACTCCTTTAACCTACTTGTATCGTTCCGATACACCACTACCACACAATTATTCGGTTATAGGCAATGCAATACCTGAACAAGCAGTGGTTTGCGAACAAAGTTTTACCGAAATATGATGTAACATTAGAAGAAATTTTCCGAGGAACGTCTAGGAAAAAGAAATTTTTAGACAGCGACACCTGGCGGCAATAAAATCGGTGGATTGATATAATTTTGGTTCTTCACGATCCTCTCGCGTCTCAGGCGATCTGTGGGAGATTCTTGGTAAATATAACGCGCTAGATAGCTTATCAAATAACTGATCGAGATTGATATTAATGGACAGAAGTTAAAAATTTCCGAAAGATGGCGCCACAATCGAAAACAATCACTATCACTCTTTTCGACTCCACCTCACTTTATTTGTTAGACATGGCAATGTTAGATCGAAAAAATGCTGATGGGCTAGCCCATCGGGGATGCATACAAACATGCGCATTCTTGCTTCTTCCGTTGTTTCTGCGAAAGATCAATTTCTTTCGTAGATTGCGTCTCGGATTGGCAGTTCCAAAATTTTTTTGTGCTTGGATTTTGTTCAATGTAAGTCAATGTTATTAGTGAGATCAAATTTGCATGTGGACTCTAACCAAAATTTTAATTGCCGCTTTGTTTCAAAAATTAAAATCGCCTTCCTCAATGACGTCATCTAGAATTTTTTATTATTATTCATGTTCCATCAGGTTACTATATATAAAACGGAGCATCAAATTTTATTTATTTTATTTATCGTCTGAAAGAATTTTTTCCCCCGTGCGCCACCTGGTAGCTAATTTTGAACTAAGCGTCGGATATTTTCGAAACCCCCAAATTTTTCACCTAGGCCACAAAAAAGAATTTAAAAAAAATGCTACTTGAAAGTTGATTGCAAAAAAGTGGATCAAGCTAGGATCGAACGTGGGAACTTTGGAATGGTAGCTGCTTGACTAAACCACTCGGCCACACTGCTGATGAGATGTTTAAGCGTATTTCAAACACTTAAATTGCAAGACTCATCTTTCATCACTTGTCAAAAATGCGATGAGATTGAATACTTATGACTGGATGCCCTGCTAAATAGTTTAACTCCGAACTCAAACGAAGAAGAAGATCCAAATTAGGAGAGGCCAACTAAATTCATTTCATTTCCTTTCTTATCAGAGGGAGCATTTGAAGATATACAAATTGAAGCTCATGCTCACTCCTTTAACCTACTTGTATCGTTCCGATACACCACTACCACACAATTATTCGGTTGTAGGCAATGGAATACCTGAACAGGCATTGGATTGCGAACAAAGTTTTACCGGAATGTGATGTAACATTAGAAGAAATTTTCCTAGGAACGTCTAGGAAAAAGAAATTTGTGGACAGTGACACCTGGCGGCAATAAAATCGGTGGATTGATATAATTTTGGTTCTTCACGATCCTCTCGCGTCTCAGGCGATCTGTGGGAGATTCTTGGTTAATATGACGCGCTAGATAGCTTATCAAATAACTGATCGAGATTGATATTAATGGACAGTAGTTAAAAATTTCCGAAAGATGGCGCCACAATCGAAAACAATCACTATCACTCTTTTCGACTCCACCTCACTTTATTTGTTAGACATGGCAATGTTTAACCGCAGAAATACTGATGGGCTAGCCTATCGGGGATGCTGTGTGTGCATACTAATATGCGCAATCTTGCTTCTTCCGTCGTTTCAGAAAGATCTATATCTTTCGTAGATTGCGTCTCGGATTGGCAGTTCCAAAATTTTGTGTACATGGATTTTGTTCA
Source organism: Nemurella pictetii (assembly GCA_921293315.2). Taxonomy (NCBI): domain Eukaryota; kingdom Metazoa; phylum Arthropoda; class Insecta; order Plecoptera; family Nemouridae; genus Nemurella; species Nemurella pictetii. The sequence continues at coordinate 33,055,505 of OV121115.1, forward strand.
ATGTAAGTCAATGTTATCATTGAGATCAAATTTGCATGTGGACTCTAACCAAAATTTTAATTGCCGCTTTGTTTCTTAAGTTAAAATCGTCTTCTTCAATGACGTCATCTAGAATTTTTTATTATTATTCATGTGCCATCAGGTTACTATATAAAACGGTGCATCAAATTTTATTTATCGTCTGAAAGAATTTTTCCTCCCAGTGCGCCACCTGGTAGCTAATTTTGAACTAAGAGTCGGATATTTTTGAAACCCCTAAAATTTTCACCTAGGCCACAAAGAAGAATTTAAAAAAAAAATGATACTTGAAAGTTGATTGCAAAAAAGTGGATCAAGCTAGGATCGAACGTGGGACCTTTGGAATAGTGGCTGCTTGACTTAACCACTCGGCCACACTGCTGATAAAATACTCTAGCGTATTTCAAACACCTAAATTGCAAGACTCATCTTTCACCACTTGTCAAAAATGCGATGGGATTGAATACTTATGACTGGATGACTTGCTAAATAGTATAAGTCGAAACTCAAACGAAGAAGAAGTACCAAATTAGGAGAGGCCAACTAAATTCATTTCATTTCCTTTCTTATCAGAGGGAGCATTTGAAGATTTACAATTTGAAGCTCATGCTCACTCCTTTAACCTACTTGTATCGTTCCGATACACCACTACCACACAATTATTCGGTTATAGGCAATGCAATACCTGAACAAGCGGTGGATTGCGAACAAAGTTTTACCGAAATATGATATAACATTAGAAGAAATTTTCCTAGGAACGTCTAGGAAAAAGAAATTTGTAGACAGTGACACCTGGCGGCAAAAAAATCGGTGGATTGATATAATTTTGGTTCTTCACGATCCTCTCGCGTGTCAGGCGATCTGTGGGAGATTCTTGGTAAATATGACGCGCTAGATAGCTTATCAAATAACTGATCGAGATTGATATTAATGGACAGTAGTTAAAAATTTCCGAAAGATGGCGCCACAATCGAAAACAATCACTATCACTCTTTTTGACTCCACCTCACTTTATTTGTTAGGCATGGCAATGTTATACCAATTAAATGCTGATGGGCTAGCCCACCTGGGATGCAGGGTGTGCATGCTAAAATGCGCATTCTTGCTTCTTCCGTCGTTTCTGCGAAAGATCTGTATCGTTCGTAGATTGCGTCTCGGATTGGCAGTTCCAAATTTTTTTTTTCGTGGATTTTGTTCAATGTAAGTCAACGTTATCATTGAGATCAAATTTGCATGTGGACTCTAACCAAAAATTTAATTGCCGCTATGTTTCAAAAATTAAAATCGTCTTCTTCAATGACGTCATCTAGAATTTTTTATTATTATTCATGTGCCATCAGGTTACTATATAAAACGGTGCATCAAATTTTAATTATCGTCTAAAAGAATTTTTCCTCCCCGTGCGCCACCTGGTAGCTAATTTTGAACTAAGCGTCGGATATTTTTGAAACCCCCAAATTTTTCACCTAGGCCACAAAAAAGAATTTAAAAAAAATACTTCTTGAAAGTTAATTGCAAAAAAGTGGATCAAGCCAGGATCGAACGTGGGACCTTTGGAACGGTAGCTGCTTGACTTAACCACTACCACACTGCTGATAAAATACTCAAGCGTATTTCAAACACTTAAATTGCAAGACTCATCTTTCATCACTTGTCAAAAGTGCGATGAGATTGAATAGTTATGACTGGATGCCTTGCTAAATAGTGTAACTCCAAACTCAAACGAAAAAGAAGTTCCAAATTAGGAGAGGCCAACTTATTTCATTTCATTTCCTTTCTTATCAGAGGGAGCATTTGAAGATGTACAATTTGAATCTCATGCTCACTCCTTTAACCTACTTGTATCGTTCCGATACACCACGACCACACAATTATTCGGTTGTAGGCAATGCAATACCTGAACAGGCAGTGGATTGCGAACAACGTTTTACCGGAATTTGTTGTAACCTAAAAAGAAATTTTACTAGGAACGTCTAGGAAAAAGAAATTTTAAGACAGCGACACCTGGCGGCTAAAAAATCGGTGGATTAATATAATTCTGGTTCTTCACGATCCTCTCGCGTCTCAGGCGATCTGTGGGATATTCTTGGTAAATATAACGCGCTAGATAGCTTATCAAATAACTGATCGAGATTGATATTAATGGACAGTAGTTAAAAATTTCCGAAAGATCGCGCCACAATCGAAAACAATCACTATCACTCTTTTCGACTCCACCTCACTTTATTTGTTAGACATGGCAATGTTTGACCGCTGAAATATTGAAGGGCTAGCCCATCGGGAATGCTGTGTGTTCATACTAATATGCGCATTCTTGCTTCTTCCGTCGTTTCTGCGAAAGATCTGTATCGTTCGTAGATTGCGTCTCGGATTGGCAGTTCCAAATTTTTTTTGTACATGGATTTTGTTCAATGTAAGTCAATGTTATCGTTGAGATCAAATTTGCATGTGGACTCTGACCAAAATTTTAATTGCCGCCTTGATTCAAAAGTTAAAATCGTCTTCTTCAATGACGTCATCTAGAATTTTTTATTATTATTCATGTGCCAGCAGGTTACTATATAAAACGGTGCATCAAATTTTAATAATCGTCTAAAAGAATTTTTCCTCCCCGTGCGCCACCTGGTAGCTAATTTTGAACTAAGCGTCGGATATTTTTGAAACCCCCAAAATTTTTCACCTAGGCCACAAAAAAGAATTTAAAAAAAATGCTACTTGAAAGTTGATTGCAAAAAAGTGGATCAAGCCAGGATCGAACGTGGGACCTTTGGAACGGTAGCTGCCTGACTTAACCACTCGGCCACATTGCTGATGATACTCGAGCGTTTTTCAAACAGTTAAATTGCAAGACTCATCTTTCATCACTTGTCAAAAATGCGAAGAGATTGAATACTTATGACTGGATGCCTTGCTAAATAGTATAACTCCGAACTCAAATGAAGAAGAAGTTCCAAATTAGGAGAGGCCAACTAAATTCATTTCATTTCCTTTCTTATCAGAGGGAGCATTTGAAGATTTACAAATTGAAGCTCATGCTCACTCCTTTAACCTACTTGTATCGTTCCGATACACCACTACCACACAATTATTCGGTTATAGGCAATGCAATACCTGAACAAGCAGTGGTTTGCGAACAAAGTTTTACCGAAATATGATGTAACATTAGAAGAAATTTTCCGAGGAACGTCTAGGAAAAAGAAATTTTTAGACAGCGACACCTGGCGGCAATAAAATCGGTGGATTGATATAATTTTGGTTCTTCACGATCCTCTCGCGTCTCAGGCGATCTGTGGGAGATTCTTGGTAAATATAACGCGCTAGATAGCTTATCAAATAACTGATCGAGATTGATATTAATGGACAGAAGTTAAAAATTTCCGAAAGATGGCGCCACAATCGAAAACAATCACTATCACTCTTTTCGACTCCACCTCACTTTATTTGTTAGGCATGGCAATGTTATACCAATTAAATGCTGATGGGCTAGCCCACCTGGGATGCAGGGTGTGCATGCTAAAATGCGCATTCTTGCTTCTTCCGTCGTTTCTGCGAAAGATCTGTATCGTTCGTAGATTGCGTCTCGGATTGGCAGTTCCAAATTTTTTTTTTCGTGGATTTTGTTCAATGTAAGTCAACGTTATCATTGAGATCAAATATGCATGTGGACTCTAACCAAAAATTTAATTGCCGCTATGTTTCAAAAATTAAAATCGTCTTCTTCAATGACGTCATCTAGAATTTTTTATTATTATTCATGTGACATCAGGTTACTATATAAAACGGTGCATCAAATTTTAATTATCGTCTAAAAGAATTTTTCCTCCCCGTGCGCCACCTGGTAGCTAATTTTGAACTAAGCGTCGGATATTTTTGAAACCCCCAAATTTTTCACCTAGGCCACAAAAAAGAATTTAAAAAAAATACTTCTTGAAAGTTAATTGCAAAAAAGTGGATCAAGCCAGGATCGAACGTGGGACCTTTGGAACGGAAGCTGCTTGACTTAACCACTCGGACACACTGCTGATAAAATACTCAAGCGTATTTCAAACACTTAAATTGCAAGACTCATCTTTCATCACTTGTCAAAAGTGCGATGAGATTGAATAGTTATGACTGGATGCCTTGCTAAATAGTGTAACTCCAAACTCAAACGAAAAAGAAGTTCCAAATTAGGAGAGGCCAACTAATTTCATTTCATTTCCTTTCTTATCAGAGGGAGCATTTGAAGATGTACAATTTGAATCTCATGCTCACTCCTTTAACCTACTTGTATCGTTCCGATACACCACGACCACACAATTATTCGGTTGTAGGCAATGCAATACCTGAACAGGCAGTGGATTGCGAACAACGTTTTACCGGAATTTGTTGTAACCTAAAAAGAAATTTTACTAGGAACGTCTAGGAAAAAGAAATTTTAAGACAGCGACACCTGGCGGCTAAAAAATCGGTGGATTAATATAATTCTGGTTCTTCACGATCCTCTCGCGTCTCAGGCGATCTGTGGGATATTCTTGGTAAATATAACGCGCTAGATAGCTTATCAAATAACTGATCGAGATTGATATTAATGGACAGTAGTTAAAAATTTCCGAAAGATCGCGCCACAATCGAAAACAATCACTATCACTCTTTTCGACTCCACCTCACCTTATTTGTTAGACATGGCAATGTTTGACCGCTGAAATATTGAAGGGCTAGCCCATCGGGGATGCTGTGTGTGCATACTAATATGCGCATTCTTGCTTCTTCCGTCGTTTCTGCGAAAGATCTGTATCGTTCGTAGATTGCGTCTCGGATTGGCAGTTCCAAATTTTTTTTGTACATGGATTTTGTTCAATGTAAGTCAATGTTATCATTGAGATCAAATTTGCATGTGGACTCTGACCAAAATTTTAATTGCCGCCTTGATTCAAAAGTTAAAATCGTCTTCTTCAATGACGTCATCTAGAATTTTTTATTATTATTCATGTGCCATCAGGTTACTATATTAAACGGTGCATCAAATTTTAATAATCGTCTGAAAGAATTTTTCCTCCCCGTGCGCCACCTGGTAGCTAATTTTGAACTAAGCGTCGGATATTTTTGAAACCCCCAAAATTTTTCACCTAGGCCACAAGAAAGAATTTAAAAAAAATGCTACTTGAAAGTTGATTGCAAAAAAGTGGATCAAGCCAGGATCGAACGTGGGACCTTTGGAACGGTAGCTGCCTGACTTAACCACTCGGCCACATTGCTGATGATACTCGAGCGTTTTTCAAACAGTTAAATTGCAAGACTCATCTTTCATCACTTGTCAAAAATGCGATAAGATTGAATAGTTATGACTGGATGCCTTGCTAAATAGTATAACTCTAAACTCAAACGAACAATAAGTTCAAGATTAGGAGAGGCCAACTAAATTCATTTCATTTCCTTTCTTATCAGAGGGAGCATTTGAAGATTTACAATTTGAATCTCATGCTCACTCCTTTAACCTACTTGTATCGTTCCGTACACCACGTCCACACAATTATTCGGTTGTAGGCAATGCAATACCTGAACACGCAGTGGATTGCGAACAACGTTTTACCGGAATATGTTGTAACCTAAGAAGAAATTTTACTAGGAACGTCTAGGAAAAAGAAATTTTTAGACAGCGACACCTGGCGGCAAAAAAATCGGTGGATTGATATAATTTTGGTTCTTCACGATCCTTTCGCGTCTCAGGCGATCTGTGGGAGATTCTTGGTAAATATGACGCGCTAGATAGCTTATCAAATAACTCATCGAGATTGATATTAATGGACAGTAGTTAAAAAATTCCGAAAGATGGCGCCACAATCGAAAACAATCACTTTCACTCTTTTCGACTCCACCTCACTTTATTTGTTAGACATGGCAATGTTTGACGGTGAAATGCTGATGGGCTAGCCCATCGGGGATTCCGTGTGTGCATACTCATATGCGCATTCTTGCTTATTCCGTCGTTTCTGCGAAAGATCTTTATGTTTCGTAGATTGCGTCTCGGATTGGCAGTTCCAAAATTTTTTTGTACATGGATATTGTTCAATGTTATCATTGAGATCAAATTTGCATGTGGACTTTAACCAAAATTTTAATTGCCGCTTTGTTCCAAAAGTTTTAACCGTCTTCTTCAATGACGTCATCTAGAATTTTTTATTATTATTCATGTGCCATCAGGTTACTATATAAAACGGTGCATCAAATTTTATTTATCGTCTAAAAGAATTTTTCCTCCCCGTGCGCCACCTGGTAGCTAATTTTAAACTAAGCGTCGGATATTTTTGAAACCCCTAAAATTTTCACCCAGGCCACAAAGAAGAATTAAAAAAAAATGCCACTTGAAAGTTGATTGCAAAAAAGTGGATCAAGCCAGGATCGAACGTGGGACCTTTGGACCGGTAGCTGCTTGACTTAACCACTCGGCCACACTGCTGATGATATACTTAAGCGTATTTCAAACACTTAAATTGCAAGACTCATCTTTCATGACTTGTCTAAAATGCGACGAGATTGAATACTTAAGACTGGATGCCTTGCTAAATAGTATAACTCCAAACTCAAACGAAGAATAAGTTCCAAATTAGGAGAGGCCAACTAAATTCATTTCATTTCCTATCTTATCAGAGGGAGCATTTGAAGATTTACAATTTGAATCTCATACTCACTCCTTTATCCTACTTGTATCGTTCCGATACACCACGACCACACAATTTTTCGGTTGTAGGCAAGGCAATACCTGAACACGCAGTGGATTGCGAACAAAGTTTTACCGGAATATGTTGTAACCTAAGAAGAAATTTTACTAGGAACGTCTAGGAAAAAGAAATTTTTAGACAGCGACACCTGGCGGCAAATAAATCGGTGGATTGATATAATTTTGGTTCTTCACGATCCTCTCGCGTCTCAGGCGATCTGTGGGAGTTTCTTGGTAAATATGACGCGCTAGATAGCTTATCAAATAACTGATCGAGATTGATATTAATGGACAGTAGTTAAAAATTTCCGAAAGATGGCGCCACAATCGAAAACAATCACTATCACTCTTTTCGACTCCACCTCACTTTATTTGTTAGACATGGCAATGTTAGACCGCAGAAATGATGATGGGCTGGCCCATCGGGGATGCTGTGTGTGCATACTAATATGCGCATTCTTGCTTCTTCCGTCGTTTCTGCGAAATATCTATATCTTTCGTAGATTGCGTCTCGGATTGGCAGTTCCAAAATTTTTTTGTACATGGATTTTGTTCAATGTTATCATTGAGATCAAATTTGCATGTGGACTCTAACCAAAATTTTAATTGCCGCTTTGTTCCAAAAGTTAAAATCGTCTTCTTCAATGACGTCATCTAGAATTTTTTATAAAGATTCATGTGCCATCAGGTTACTATATAAAACGGTACATCAAATTTTAATTATCGTCTAAAAGAATTTTTCCTCCCCGTGCGCCACCTGGTAGCTAATTTTAAACTAAGCGTCGGATATTTTTGAAACCCCTAAAATTTTCACCTAGGCCACAAAGAAGAATTTAATAAAAAATGCTACTTGAAAGTTGATTGCAAAAAAGTGGATCAAGCCAGGAACGAACGTGGGACCTTTGGAACGGTAGCTGCTTGACTTAACCACTCGGCCACACTGCTGAAGAACTACTTAAGCGTATTTCAAACACTTAAATTGCAAGACTAATCTTTTATCACTTGTTAAAAATGCGATGAGATTGAATACTTATGACTTGATGCCTTGCTAAATAGTATAACTCCAAACTCAAACGAAGAATAAGTTCCAAATTAGGAGAGGCCAACTAAATTCATTTCATTTCCTTTCTTATCAGAGGGAGCATTTGGAGATTTACAATTTGAATCTCATGCTCACTCCTTTAACCTACTTGTATCGTTCCGATACACCACGTCCACACAATAATTCGGATGTAGGCAATGCAATACCTGAACAAGCGGTGGATTGAGAACAACGTTTTACCGGAATATGTTGTAACCTAAGAAGAAATTTTACTAGGAACGTCTAGGAAAAAGAAATTTTTAGACAGCGACACCTGGCGGCAAAAAAATCGGTGGATTGATATAATTTTGGTTCTTCACGATCCTCTCGCGTCTCAGGCGATCTGTGGTGATTCTTGGTAAATATGACGCGCTAGATAGCTTATCAAATAACTCATCGAGATTGATATTAATGGACAGTAGTTAAAAAATTCCGAAAGATGGCGCCACAATCGAAAACAATCACTTTCACTCTTTTCGACTCCACCTCACTTTATTTGTTAGACATGGCAATGTTTGACGGTGAAATGCTGATGGGCTAGCCCATCGGGGATGCCGTGTTTGCATACTAATATGCGCATTCTTGCTTATTCCGTCGTTTCTGCGAAAGATCTTTATGTTTCGTAGATTGCGTCTCGGATTGGCAGTTCCAAAATTTTTTTGTACATGGATTTTGTTCAATGTTATCATTGAGATCAAATTTGCATGTGGACTCTAACCAAAATTTTAATTGCCGCTTTGTTCCAAAAGTTAAAATCGTCTTCTTCAATGACGTCATCTACAATTTTTTATAATTATTCATGTGCCATCAGGTTACTATATAAAACGGTGCATCAAATTTTATTTATCGTCTAAAAGAATTTTTCCTCCCCGTGCGCCACCTGGTAGCTAATTTTGAACTTAGCGTCGGATATTTTTAAAACCCCTAAAATTTTCACCTAGGCCACAAAGAAGAATTAAAAAAAAAATGCTACTTGAAAGTTGATTGCAAAATAGTGGATCAAGCCAGGATCGAACGTGGGACCTTTGGAATGGTAGCTGCTTGGCATAACCACTCGGCCACACTGCTGATGAAATACTTTAGCGTATTTTAAACACTTAAATTGCAAAATTCATCTTTCATCACTTGTCAAAAATGCGATGAGATTGAATACTTATGACTGGATGCCTTGCTAAATAGTACTAACCAACTAAATAAAAAAATAAATAAAAAATATTAATTTAAAATATAAATAATATTAATTTATAAAAAATATTAATTTATTAATAATAAAAATACCAACTAAATTCATTTCATTTCCTTTCTTATCAGAGGGAGCATTTGAAGATTTACAATTTGAATCTCATGCTCACTACTTGTATCGTTCCGATACACCACGTCCACACAATAATTCGGTTGTAGGCAATGCAATATCTGAACAAGCAGTGGATTGCGAACAACGTTTTACAGGAATATGTTGTAACCTAAGAAGAAATTTTACTAGGAACGTCTAGGAAAAAGAAATTTTTAGACAGCGACACCTGGCGGCAAAATGAAACGGTACACTGAGAACATCTTCAGTCCCTCACGATCTTCTTGTGTTCCATGCGGTCTGTTGGATAACGAACTCTATATCGTATCAAAATTCTTATCGAGAATTTGATGGGCAGCTGTTTATAAGAACCGAACATAGCATGTATCTCTGTCGTGTATTTGTACTTACCAGTGTGATCCGGAGGTGCAGTTCGTTGTTGTACGTGTGAAGTTGGCTGGGGCGAGAAAATATAAATATCTTGTTCGGTTTTAGGTGAAAATAATGTAAACAATTATTGCTGAAATAATTCTTGCATGTAGGTATTGACACTGGAAAAGATGAGGGATGATATTTATGTATCTACAATATAAAAAAATCAGATAATAGTTTTTCTGTGGGATGAGGAAGAAATGGGAGAGGGAACGTGTTTTATTGTATGACAAGGGGTCCGCGAACTCTTTTTTCACAATGCTATGTAATAGAGTTTCTCGAAATATGCTCACTGAACAAAACCGAAGCCATTTGTTTTTGGATCACTTGTGTTTATTTTTCGGATGAAAGGCAACTTTAGATGTAATTAATTTTTTTAGTTATTGCAACCTAAATATCCAAAATTGGTCAATCTGAGCAAAACGTCGAGAATCTTTACGTGGAAAATGTCTGGTAATAGCATAGTTTCCCCACGAATGGAATTAGCGAATGCGCACTTGGGATCAGGAAACCAGCGAGAGAGCGAGCGAGAGAGCACGAGGGTGAGAGTAAGCGAGAGGGCGCGAGAAGGGCGTGGTGAGTACGAGGAGGATGGAGCCATTCAAAGAACGTGCCAAAAACTTCCGCCTCGGCTCGAGTACCCACCTTAATTAATGAGTTTATCCCGCTACAGGGAACTTGCCAAGCTACGAGGGGACGGAGAGCGCGGCGAAGAGGGGAGGATAAAAGGAACACCGTCACTGGCTTTATGTTATATTATATATATGCGAATGCCTCGCGCTACCATTTCAATTTTTCTCTTAAGAAACTTTCTAATTACGAACTTTTCTGATTAATCACAGTAATTAATTAGTGTGCCCCTAACGGGACTTACGCCGACGCTCAGTGTGGGTGGGGTGGCGTCGGGGGGAGGCGTCGTCGAGCCCTCTAAAGCAACGCTGCAGCGGAAGGCTGGCTCCTAGCTCAGTATGGCAAACTTCTCACTTCCTTCCCACAGGCTCTACGCAACCCCTGCAGCTGGCAAATACGAACCTGTAAGCAGATCGTCGTAAATCTTAACCAGTGTACAGCAACTGCGAAATGGGAGGGTCTATTGCTCCTAATCGCTTGGAAACACTTGCATTCGCAAAGTAAAATCTATCATATCTATATGTACACTTCAAATGCAATAGGACTAGATACTTGATGGCATTTTAATAAAGTAATAAACTAATTACATTTTACTAGATTTATTTTTACATTCAAAATATTGCTTTTACAAATAAAGTCAGTCGCGATATACATGCGCAAGTTTTTTTACACTTAGCTGTCAAGTTTTTTCTAAGATGAGGTATAAATATCACACAAGTATTCTGTTGTGTTGGAGAACTCCGATGCATACGAGTGTGAAGATAACATACCGTGGAAGGTAGATGGAGGGAGCTCTATAATCTAGATCAGTAGCGATGCTACCCCGAAGTCGGAAATCTACAGATAATTGTAAATTGAAACACACGCCGCGTCAAAATGTTGGCGATGTATACCTTTACTTGAAAGATGCAATACAGGCTACAGGTGCCAAAATGAACTGGAATGTTGAACTAGCCTGTCCATTTAATAGGACGATAGGATGGGATAGGATGGGTCGAATTTAATTTATAGCGGTAGAGATAAGAAAAACTATGTCTTAAGGATTATAAATTTAAAGATTAATCGAGTGTGAATGATTTGAGCGAACGACAGATGAATTCATAACCGCGGAAAATAACAGCCGAACTCCGAAGTCTCGTAAATGGCAATTACCAAAATTCAAGTGGCAAGTGAAAGTGAAAGAATATTATCAGAAGCTAAAATTTTAATAAAATGATATAATAAAGAACCCCATTAAAATAGTACACCCCATAGATCGCAGTAGAGCAAAGAGGGCCACGTTATCCCTCGCTGCGTTCCCGCTAGTTGGTCTTCTTGTCCTCCAGCGGCTTGACGTTCCAGTAGTAGACGACCTGGCCGGCAACTACCATGTTGACGACGGTCGCACACAGATAGGTGAGCACGACGATCGGGTCTCCCGTCTCCTGGACCGACGTGAAGATGCGCGCCGTCGAGCCGAAGGTCAGCATGAAGACGGTCGCCGCCGACAACTGGCCCGTGCTGCCGTTGGAGTAGTTCGCCCAAGCCTGCATCGACTGCAACAAGACACCGCGACAGCGTCGTCAAGCTTCCGTTTCCTGTTCCCACTTCCCAATACGACATGCAACTCGCGTGGTCAACTCCTGCGTGGGTGCTCACATACTTAAATCATAGGTTTTTATTGTGTTGCTTGTGATGGGGGGTTCTAAGGTATTTGGTTGCAATTCCACTTCAACTGAGAGAGGTGAGGAAATGGTTAAACAGAACCTTGCATCCAGATAGAGGGGCAAGATTCCCAATCGATATGCAGATAAGGTATGTGTAATCGATGTAAATGTTGGTCTATCAAAAAGAAAAATGTTCACAGACATGATGCTTGATGCCGGCGACGCCGAATTGGCGATTGCTATAGCAGAGTAAAGATGATCATAAGTGGTCATAAGATGGTCATAAGTGGTCACATCTCTAAAACCAGACCAAACGCTAAGTTAACCAAAATGCCATCCAGCCATAGAGTAAATTTACTAGTTTTGCCATCATAATTGTTGAGCGTAACGAGCGAAGCGAGAGAAGGGAATCTTCAGTTACACGCTTACTGCTGAAAAAAATCTTAGTGTGTTTTCTACAGGCCAAACAACTTCACGAATTTTGATAAATTTTCAAAATATCTCCTTTTCTCTCAACTTAGACCCTGTACTATTTTCAGTTCATTTCACACAGCAACTTTTCTTATAAATTAGTTTTTACGAAAATTTTCAGTTCTTGAACATCACTTTTCTCACTCTAGAGGCCAAGGATCTGAATATAATTTGACGAAACTTTCTGGATATGTTGACCCTCACGATTTAAAGTTTGCGTACATATTAAATTGTTGTATGTTTAGCACTTTTCTTTTAAATGGCGCCTCTCGATTTTATTGCGATTTTTTAGCGTTTTTGCAGATTTTTGCAAGTTTATCAATTTTTTCTCCAACCGATGTTGACAAATTTTAATTTTGTGCATTACGCATCTTACAAGGAAGATACTCTGTTATTTTGAAGCAAATCAATTGAATGGTTTACCTTTAAATCGATTTTTTCGTTTTAAAATATTGAACTAATTTCACGAGGACTTCAACAATCAACATGACATTCCCAGGTTAAGAATGTCATCGAGAAAGCTGCTTAATTATCGCCGAACATTTTGAATTGATCATTCAAGCCTAGAAAAAACTTCTACGAATGTCTGTGAGGACTGAGTTGTTTGGTTTGTACTTTGAAGGAAGACGCTATTGCCAGACAAGATAAGCTCTTGTGTAACAGAAACACGGCAGCAGCAGCAGCAGCAGCAGCAGCAGCAGCAGCAGCAGCAGCAGCAGCAGCAGCAGCAGCAGCAGCAGCAGCGGTATAGGTTGTGTTAACGCGTACGGAGCGAACGTCGGCCCTTGCTGCTGCTTCTGTTGCTGCTGCTGCTGCTGCTGCTGCTGCCGCTGCTGCAAGTGAATATGTAAATCAGGTGTTATCCACGACAATGATCGTAGCTCGTCGGGGTCCCGGGTGTGCACAGGTGAGCGAGGCGACCACCCAGCTATTTCTGGCGAGGAGGTCAGCGACGGAGGTCATGCCGAGGGAGGTCAGCAATTGGAGGGGTCGCCCACACGGGATGAACACAACGACGGCATCAGCGCCGAGCAGCACAATGTCAATCAGAAAATGGGTCAGCACATGCACATGATGTTCGTGGTGGGATGGCACTAGCAGCCTCCCTGCTATGAAACAACCCTGTCACGTGGTCGCCAAGAAGGGTGGCTTCACCCAGCATCCACGTAACCAAGTCACGTCATCGGCGACAATCGGTTGGCAGTCGCGCATTCCGCGCACATCTCGCTCGCTTGTTTGTGTTGCCATGGCAACAAGGCGTCGCCACCTCGTGGCGTCGGCGTCGGCATCGGCGTCGGCGTCGGCGTCGAACAAGCCGCGTGATTAACTCGACGCGGACGCCGCGGGCATACGCAATTAGGCAGCGTTTGCTGGTGATTGCAGGACGCCGTCCCAGGATTATAGGAAGCATTACACTTGCACGGGTTTAGGTACATTTCAAACGGAACTCACATGGAAAAGGTCAGCAAAAAATTGACAGTAAATTTCCATCGATATAAAATAAAGATAATTAATGTTTCGGTTGACTATCAGACATCGGTAGCTGAACCACCGACTGACAAAAATTTTCTTGTTGTGCTTAAAAATGCGTAATGCATCATTATAGCCAATACATATAACTTCTACACAAAGGTAAATGAAGGAGAGTTAAATGGTCGAAGCTTTGCATATAAACTAGAGGCAATTACAATGTAATAAGTCGACTCATTGAGTGTAGTAAGTGTACAATTGCATTCTGTTTGCCGGCAAAGCGACGCCCTCGCCGACGCTTGGAAGCCAACGAGCCACCCGTGTCCTTTGATCTGCAGGCGATGATATTGCAATCCCTCGGCCGTGGGCAGCCCGAAGATCCGGATCATCACAGCATCCCAGCAACAGGAATCACTTGTCGATGAGGCGGTGAATTTCAAAGCCAAGCCGACGCCGCCTCCGGATTCAATCAGTGATCTTCCGTCGACACGCGACGCGATCCGCCGAAGACGATCGGAAACGAGCTGCGGCGGTGTCAGAGTTTGATCGGAGCCGACATGAACATGTGATTAGGCGGGCGACGTGGCTACCTGATCGCCCCACCGACACCTTTCCGCCGCATTACGCCGCAATTATACAATTACCGCGGCGAGATTCGACCAATGCCATCCGCGCGGCATCGATACCTGCAGCAGAACGGCCGTCCGTCCGTCTCCAGCGCATTTCCCACTAACACACCTCATTTATAATTCATCAGAACGAAAGCACGAGATCCCCAAAAACCGTTTATTTATACGGCAAATCGGATTTTTATATGCCACTCAGACGTCACATTTTTTACATCGGATCGTTAAATATATTAGGCGAAACCGCGATTTGATAGTTTCACAAAAATCTGTTATAATGAGCCCTGCTCAGCAAACAACACATTAGCTCTGCTGCATGTTCCAAGAGCGATGGTAATTTAGGTGTTGCACTTTTACGACCATTGTTTTATTCATGAGAATTTCAAAACACTTGTGCATGAAAAGCAGAGTTTTAATTTTTATGGCGGTTCGACGCGATTCGAGCAAATTAATCGAAGAACTAATTGGAAAAGAAGATCGCATCGGCGAACAGGGTGCAGACGAAGGGTGCAAGTGCACGCATGGGAAAGTGCGTAGCGCCTTCCGTGGCCATGTGCACATGTGACGCTGGAAGCTGGAAGCTGGAAGCTGGAAGCTGGAAACACACGAGTTCTAGCGCGACTCTATCGCGTGCAAGTCATCCATGCACACTCGGATCGTTATGGACAATTAAAGTGAATAAAACGCCTCTCTCGTTTCGGCGGCAGCCAGCAATTCGAAGATCTGGATTTAATTTCATATTCGAGATCTATCAGCCCATTTTTACAAGGACATGCCTCTCATGTGATGAGAGCCGTATAACGTATAATTCGGCAGAAATAGCTAATTGGGTCATATTTTTCGAACATTTTAGGGCAGATAATAAAACCAGTGTTTAGAAGCACGATGCAA
Organism: Nemurella pictetii; assembly: GCA_921293315.2. NCBI lineage: Eukaryota > Metazoa > Arthropoda > Insecta > Plecoptera > Nemouridae > Nemurella > Nemurella pictetii. The sequence continues at coordinate 33,070,761 of OV121115.1, forward strand.
TTTCTATCCCCCCCTAAAATTGACTGGGAATTTTTTTATTTCTTAATCAAATTAGCAAGAACGAATTTTCATTCAATTTTGAGTCATTGGTCAGAAAAATCTAACAATGAATGTACTTACTTAATATTTGGGTATCGGGTAGGGTAGGAGGACGATGTCATCACCAACTAGACTGACACTGCTGAAACAATACCTTGAAGAGAGTGGGGCCAATTCGAGCTCAGTATACGACGGGCTATGATCGCAGGCTTGATGGTTGACACACCACTGCAAACCCCGGCTAGCAGCTCGCCGGGCTTCGGCAACGCACGGCATTCGTTCCAAGCATCAAATCAAGACGTCACGTCAGCTGCTCTCTCGCTCCCCAATCACCAATTAAGCCGTGCTATCAGCTGCATAGGTGTGTGACGCAACGAGCCCGCCGATAAAACAAACAAGATTGTTATCGGCGACCGGTAACAAATCGTTGCAGGGCTAGAAGTGCACGCTACACCTCGCGCCGCTGGAATAAATCACTCGACGAATAAATGAGTTTGTTGGATTTATGCAAATTCTCGACACGCCTGGCTGGCTTGTTGGCTGGAGGTGGAGGGTTCTGATACCCTTGGTCTTCACCGGGCAGCATAGCTTGCTGCCTGAGTCGCTGCCGAAAGCTTACCTGCACAATCGTCCTCGGCGATGCAACGCCCAAATGCAGGAAAACAATAGATTTGAGTCCTGTATCGAAATCAAATCGACCGTCATTTTCACTTTTCAATCTGTAGCATGTACTTTGAGTCTAATGTGATTTGTAACTTTGAGTTACACGCATTTTGGAAACAAATTATTCTTGAAAATATACGGAAACTCTAAAAGTCTATAGGATTCCAAAAAAGAGGATCAATATTCAATGTTTACTTGTTCAGTTAAAATGGAATGTGAAAAAAGATATAGCACTATGTGATTCACCCTTCACTATAAGCTGTGAAGTTAGATGTGCCTATGAGAACACCCCTTGAATGCTAGAGATTAGAGACTGATGCTCAAAACTGTCACAGTCGGGGGGCTACTCAAATGATTCGAATAATGCATAGGCCACAGTGCAATGAAATGGTTGCAAAGCCCCCTACTTGATCTTGACCAGATTGATTGTCTTCATCAGTAAGGACATAAATGTAGATTAAAACTGAAAATTCGTAAAATGGAAGGGGTGAAGGGAGAATTTCACTTTCCAAGTGCAAGCTTTAACCACAAATGCACTCGAAAATATTGCCTCACCAATGTATGATGATGAACAGTATTAAATTCCTAAATCACGGTTAAATCAATTGATTTTCAATATCACTAGCCGATTTCTATAGGCCTAAAAGGTACGGACGTACTTCTGATACCTTTATCAGCTAGTTGTGGTCAGATAGAGTGTAAATAAATATTTCAAATGAGATGTATCTTGAAAAAAATAAACGAAATGGAAATGTGCATACTAATTTGGTGGACCTTCGGGCAGTCAATAAATCATAAATAATTGTGATAATCGAGAACGGTTCCGATTACTCGAGGTGTGCTTGGCATGCAAATGTTTCAACTTCGTTAACGTCAGACGACTGGAAAACAATAAATTAAAAACAATCGATCTTAAACTTTTACAACGCACATCTAAATCAACACCTAAATTATACAGAAACCCATTTTGAAAACCGTCGACGTCTAGAAAACCACGGCGAATTCCGAGAGCGCATTTTCGTCCCAAGCAACTCCCTCGACATTTCCTTGCAGCGTACGCGTACGCATCAGCAATGAACTACGCAATGGACTACGCAATGGACTACGCAATGGACTACACTTGGACCATACTACGACCAAGGCGGCGTAGAGTCCGTCAGCTACTGTCCTACGTGGCCAGGAGCACAGCGGAGAGCCAAGCCACCGAAATAAGTCCGTCGCGTCGTACATCAGCCGCGGTCAATGGAGATGCTAACGTGCAGAAGATTTTATGTGCGGTCGTAGCGCGTTGGATTAAAGAGAAGTCCTAGAGACGGCACGCATGCTGTTTGTGGAGTCGGAGATTTGAATAGAAATGAAGAAGTCTCGCTCGATCAAAACGGCTAATAAAAATAAAGCTGTCAAAATAAGTAATGCTAGGTATTTGTCCGGCTTTGGAGGCTTCTCTCGAGTGTATATGTGATAATGAGTTGACAAGTAACCAGCCCGTGCCATCTTTACTTAGTTGCTTTACAAGCGCAATTGCGAGGATATCTCGGCAACGGCCACGCATGCGAGATGGTTGTTGACTAATTAAACTCTAAATTCTAAAGAAATCTCTTCTTGCACGATACTGTGATGTTAATCGATGTTCGAATTGTAGTCCCATCTAGCCTGCGATTCAGATTCTGCTCGGTAATTTCAACGCGCTAACGCCAGTGACTTCAACGCGCTACACTCCGCGTTTGCCGTGGTCGCGTTCCACGAACGTTTCGGGCCGCAACAACACGAGGCGCATCGCCGAATTTCACCAGGGCCAGCGCCCTGCGTTTCTCCCATAAAACCGGCAAGAAAAAAGCGTTATTAATTGGTTTGCCAAATCCGCATGCATTTATAATTTCCACCTCCCGATTTGGCCCGCAAGTTTCCCACGCCCCTGGCCGTCGCTGTCCTGCCTGCGTCACTCGGCGACGAGGGCTGACGGGCATCGGGGCCCTCCGAGGGGCATCGGGGGCATCGGGGGGCACCGGTGGGGGGGTTGGGGGGGGGGGGGCAGGTCGCACGCCGGCGCCCCGACGCCGCCGCGGCGGCTCCTTTGTGGCGAAGGGGTACATGCGTGACGTACTCCCGTGCAGCGTGCAGAGCACGCACGAGACGCACGCAGCGCAAGCAGCCGGCCGGCCGGTCGGCCGAGCTGACCTTATTACCGAAAGTCGTGATTTTGAGCTTTTTTAGGGGAAAATTCGACACTGGTTAAGAGAGTTTTATAAGGTGGTCGTAAATAAATTTAGAGGAACCGAAAAAAATTATGAAGGACTTTTTTTGCCGCCTTATAAAATGATAAGACACCGTGAAACATATGTTTTAAGGGTCAAATTAACGAGGCAAGGATTACGTGTTTTTCGCCATGCATGATGCTATATAATGATTTATAAATCAGTGCTAAGTATATCTATTTAAATGGCATTGTTAGAGCCAATTCGGTATGCGATTATTTTATAATATCGCATGGTAATTATTGTTATACGCTGTCAGGATGAAATGCGAGATTAAATGGCACTTAAAGTTGTAATGAAGCACCATCATTGCCATTAAATGCTCCGTTCAACAAAATGAAGTGGCAAATGAAATACGTGGACTTCGTTCCGGATTTTATCGCCTCACTTTCAGAAATGTGAAATCCTTCAAGTGATCTCAATCGATGGAACACATCAATTGGTATACACAGTAAATTAATTGCTTCGGAAGAAATCTCCGTCCTGTAAATACTGCACGCCCAACAGTTGTCTAATATTTTAATACAAATTTAAAAATAAATTTAAATAACAAATTTTATGTGGTAAAAATCAAAGAAAACGACATTTGAAAAACAGAGCAAAGAAAAATAACCTTCCACAGTGCGTAAGTAGGCGTTGTTTAAGACTAGGAAGGACTGACATAACTAGCCAAGTAACGTGTACGCATAACTGGAAGTATCTCAGGGGCTGGTAGCAATGTCTTGAGAAACGCTGCTCCGCGCTTCCTCCTCGAAGCAAATTACAGACATTACGGGGCTAGAGGTCGTCACAGTCTGGCCACAGTTCCATCCGCATGGGTCGCAGCAATCAAGATGGCATTAAAAGTTGACGTCGAAATGCGATCCATGCTAGATTCTTCGCGGCGGGCGTGACAAGACATACACGTGGAAACCAAACACGCGGAAAATTGACCGGTATCAGAAAGTAGAAGAAAATCTTGGCATACACACTGAACCATACCAAATCGCTCACATGGCTTATTTTGTGCGATTTTTTACTTCTTGGTGAAGAATTATTGGTTTTATTGCAATGAGCATAACAAAGCTCCCATAAGATTCACTGTCTAGAACACATCACGAGAAATAATTATCTCCCAGGTCGTTAGGACACATTAAATCCGGTGGCAAGGCAAGTGAAACTGTTCATATCAACGGATTTGGGATGACAGGTCGGCAAAATCTGAGACACGACATGAACGGATGGTATGGGAGGAAAGCAGCACCCTAACGACCGTCAAATTGATTCCCACCACCACGCTGCCGGCACGCAGGGTGGCTGGCTCCTGGCTCGCTGAGGGCGGAGATCTCATGCAGCGAGCTGTTAGACATGGAATCATATAATAGTTGGATGATTGAATTACGATGCACGTGAACGTGAATGCAGGCGATCTAACGATGCACAGAGATTGTGCTCCTCGGTGAAGATCTTGAGCAAGGAAAGGCCAACGCAGCCGCTGCTGCATCAAGCTCTTATCATGGTGAGGGAGAGATCGGGTAGAATTTAAAATTGTGTAAGAACCGACATTTCACATTTTTTTGCAGCACGAGATCAAACGCGCAAAAATTCAAAATTACAAAGTTTCCCCGAATAATCTAATAAGCTTTCTTTTGAGCCGTGTGTAATTTTTCATACTCTAATTAATAAAGACATTAAACCCGATTAATACATAGAATGTGTTACATATCCGTTTCCAATAACCATGGCCCTGAACCACTCCGCATTTCCAAAGTTGTTAATTGCATAAAACTGAAAAAACGCAAAAAAAAACTGAACAATTTCGTAAAAACTGTATTACGCTCATAGCGCTCATCGACTACCCTTTTCACAGCACTGGGAAATAAATAGCAGCCGAGTCCGTACATCTCATTACTTTCTAATCACTACACTATCTCTCAGTTGCAATTCCTTCCGAACTCCGGGGTAAGTCATGCTGAAAGTCCACCGTCCCACCGAACTGCGGCAAGAATCCTCCAGCCTCTTCTTCCACCGCCTGGCATTGTCTTTGCGTCGTCGCGCCGACCAAGAGATTGCCCGCAATTTGTCCAGCCACATGGTTCCCATGGTTACACCGGTGGTGACATCGGCGATGACATCGGCGGTCCACGCAGCCGGGTTCCCATGTCGGGCTCGAACCAGCGACCCTTGACCCGACAGCCCGGCGGACACGCAACACGCAACGCGGTACGCACGGTGCGTGCGCGCCAGGTAACTCTTGCACTCGACACGGGGACACGGGGACACGGGGACACGGGGACACGGGGACACGGCGACACGGGGACACGGGGACACGGGGACACGGGGACACGGGGACACGGGGACACGGCGACACGGGGACACGGGGACACGGCGACACGGGGACACGGGGACACGGCGACACGGGGACACGGGGACACGGCGACACGGGGACACGGGGACACGGGGACACGGGGACACGGGGACACGGGGACACGGGGACACGGGGACACGGGGACACGGGGACACGGGGACACGGCGACACGGGGACACGGGGACACGGCGACACGGGGACACGGGGACACGGGGACACGGGGACACGGGGACACGGGGACACGGCGACACGGGGACACGGGGACACGGGGACACGGGGACACGGGGACACGGGGACACGGGGACACGGGGACACGGGGACACGGGGACACGGGGACACGGGGACACGGGGACACGGGGACACGGGGACACGGGGACACGGGGACACGGGGACACGGGGACACGGATGGATGATCAGGGTCGCTGGTGTACAGAGCATACCAAGTCCCACAAGTAAACCAGGAAGAAAAACTATCCAACTGATTTGCTTCAAAATTACCCAGTATCTTCGTTTTTAAGATTTTTAACGCACTCAGTAAAATTTGTAAGCATCAGTTGAAAAACAAGTTGATTTAGTTGCATGAAACTGCAAAAACGCTAAAAAAAGCGCAATGAAAACGTCATAAAAGTGCCATTTTCAAGAAAAGTGCTACACATACGACAGTGAAATTTTCACACAAACATAAAATCGTGGGGTTCAAAAAATCCAGAAAGCTTCGCCAGGTTATATTCAGATGCTTGGCATCAAAAGTGCAAAACGTATTTTGGATAAACTGACAAATTTCGTACAAACTTAATAATAAAATTTACTCGTCCGATTTCGTTCAAAAACGTGGCAGATCTAAGTTTAGAGATAAAGAAGGCCCATATAAATTTTCATCAAAATCCGTTTTGGCGTTCGGCTTGTAGACCGCGAAAAAACACAAAGAAACATAAAAAAAACACGGGTGACTTTTTTTTTGCAGTAAGTGTCACCGAAGATTTCGCTTCACTCGCTCCGCTCGTTTCGCTCATAAATAAGGCGCGAATCATGGCTAATTTCATGAAGACCACGCAAAGCACAGAATATCAGCGATACCAAGCGCCATTGAGTGGTTTATACCATGGGTAGTGTTATGCTGAAATTCAATTACTTCTTATAGATGGCTACACTGGAGGGACTTCATCATGATCGCCATCACAACCATTCACTTAAGAACTAAATGCATGCGACAATCACGCGTTAGATTTCAATTTATAAATATTTAACACGTCGATTTGTAAATCAGATCGGCGTTTAACTATATAATGCCCAATTAGAGCGAAGGTTCCTCAACATAAATACACGGAATTCACCCATAATTTTGCATAACGATTACCAACCACAAAAACGCTATCCCGCATTGTTCGGAAACAGCAATTGGAGATTCGAAGCCGCAGCATCCGTTCTCCCGTGGCCATTGTCAAACGCAAATTGATTCCCCAAGATTAACCCTTGTTTGCCACTCGGCGTCCCGTCCAACCACGGACGGCGGTGGCCGGCCTTTGAGAAAAAAACCCATTACCACCGCCCTGAGGTCGCAGCCATGCGCAACGCGGGCCCCGCGCCCCGGTGGAAGAGCCTCAGAGAGTGGCCCGCTTCGTTCAACATGCAGCGGCCATACTTGCCCCGAAACAGACTTACAGGCGTAATGCTTCAATGCAGAATTTACTTTTAAAGTCACAAAGCACAACTTACAAATCTTCTTGACTGGTAGACAATCTCACACGAGTATATTAAATCTGCACAATTGAGCGTGTCAACTTGTCAAAATCCTATCGCGATATTGTATAATTCCGACTCCAGCGAGCAGAGAAGCAATCATTTGGAAAATCCTATCAAGTTATGCATGTTCAAATATTTTCAGAAACATGGTGCCTTGGTTCCTTGCATGATGTTGCAGCTACAACAACGTTGACTTTCGAAAAGCTGCTGCCCCCCCGGACCATGTGCGCGGGCCTCGGGGCCCCGTGGTCCACGCAGCGGCCGGGGCTGAGGGCCCTCGTGTCGTGATCGCTTCATCCAGGCACCTGCCACGTAGGGCTTGTCGCCGAGGGGACGGATCGACGGTCTCGGCCCTCGGCGTCCACCGATTGAATTAGACAGCGCGCTGCGGTCTGTGATCTTCGCCATGCTGATCACAGCCTCTCCTTGCGATCCTAGTCTCATTACGTCTTGATGGACCGCGGCCGGCTGTCACGCGAGCAGTCGTCTCGGCGCAGACGCATGCGTCTCAATGTTCCATAATGCATGCCACATAACAGAACTAGTGCAGAGAATTTACCAACATAAGGCCAAAGTCTTGAAGGCCAACTAGAAACTTATCACAAGTTTCAGCTTCTTGCCTTCATTTCTTTATGATACCAGAGCTTATGTTCCGAGGCCAAAATGCATTTATGCTCCATCCAAGCTCCATCCATGCCAACAAATAATAAATAATATTTTCCAAAAAACGCTCTGCCAGCTTCTCATCCTAGCTCCGATTAGGCAGTATCGTCAATTATGCCCATTCAGCGCGAAAACACACGAAACTACACAATTCGCACGCCACAAATTACCAATTTACTATCAGAAAAACCAACAAAACAAAACAATTCTGGCCGCATTGAAAATCAACATCGTAAAATTCACAAGCATCAAATCGATTTGTATCTCACGGATCGGCCGCATTAAAACCAAACCCAATAAATTTCCATAACCATTGTAAGGTCTAAATCACCATGTCGAGACAGTGAATGAATCCATAATTCAACTAATTAATAGCCGCGAAACGCCGCAAAACAAACAGAGCCGGCAAGTCGGACGCTGCGCGGCGAAACATCTGTGGGAAACTGGCCAGGCCCGGGGTGATCGTGTCGAGCGATGGACCTGACAGACAGCTCGTCCGGGGCCGACCAAAACACCGGCCGGCCCGTCGCCATGCTCGTGGAGCGCCACGCGCATCGTTTCATTATCGCCAGGCCGCCGGGGCCCCGGACCGGCCATCGCGTTTTCGCCACTCCGCTTCCAGACCGCCGCCGCGGCATTGTCTCGACTGCAAGACATGGAAGCCGCAAACCTGGCCCATTGTTACTCCCATGCCATACTTTGCCAAGCGCAGACCACGACTCCAGCATCGGTAATTCCTAGCGAGCAGGCCGTTTTACCATCCGTGATGGCGAGACACCATAAAACGGAAGTTATAATTTAACTCACCACAAAAGAATCATACGTCGTGGCATGTTTAAAAGTCCCGAGAGTCTGGGAGACAATCGCTCGCTAATACGCGATATCGGTGAAGACGGTCGTGGCCATTCAGACAGGGAAGCGTGTGGCCTAATGAATGGCAGCGAAACCGCGAGACTGCCGATTAGACTAACAATGTCAGCTGTAATTAACGTGGGCCATGTGGGCTACCCCGTAGCGGTGGCGTGCCGGTGGACGCTTGCGACCAGATGTGCGCTGGGCGTCCAAGGGCCGGCTGGTCAGCTGACCGACTATTAGCGGTATCGTGGCCATTCATTCGCGGTGCCGCCGCCGCCGCCGCCGCCGCCACCGCCGCCGCCGCCGTCGCCACCGTGTTACCGCGTTACCGGCAGGGTACTCGGTACTCTGCACCCTGCGCGGTGGCGGCTCTGATTGAATCGCGAATGGCAAGCGACGGATTGTTTGCGTGCGCGTCTGGCCAAGCGCCGGTCACAGCACAGCTTTGTCCGCTTGATCGCTTGATCGCTTGCAACACACGGCCAGCGAGCTAATTGCCGAGGCCGCGGTCGAGCCGCATCACGTCGTAAACAAAACAAAGCCGCGTGGTTCCTTTCTCTTTATCTTAAAGGCTTTATTGGCGTCGAATTTGGTTTTAATAACGCTTAAATATCATACTTCTTTGATGAGTTAGCCATGCATGTGCAGTCGACTTTTCCACAAGTTAATTTTAGTGAAATTGCTTCATCCCCTGATTGTTTATGGCCACGAAGACAGATGGCCATTAATTGGTTACGAAGCACAAGATAGGTAGGTAGTCTACCGACTTACAATCGCCTACAGGGCTATAAAGGTCTATAAAAATGTATGATTTGTAAAACAGGCGTTAATTGAGATACAAGATCAGAGGGCTGCAGTGTTTTAAAAATACTACGTCTAGAACCAATCACGGGTTTGTAGACGGGCTGCTGGAATGGCGGATGAAATAGATTTTCATCTCGCTGGAGATTTACTCTAGTGCAATTTCTGGGGAATCTGAAGCAGCGATGTAAGGGCGCCCGTTGCCCGAAACTTCAAGGGATGCCGAAATAAGTTTCCTGGGATTTTCGGCGTTTCAGCTGGTGTCCCATGGACCATGGCCCATGGACTGCACCGCACCCAGGACAGAACCTGGAACTTGACGCCGAGCCAGTCATTCTTACCTTCCCCACGACGATAATCGGCACGTTGAGCGCCTGCATGCTCCAGAGCACGTCCACCGGCGTGATTCCCCCCACGAGCGCGTAGACGACGCTGCAGTAGGCGACGAGGAAGGCGAACGCCTTCTCCACCGACGAGGTGTAGAAGACGACGAGCGCGGCGATCACCGCCGTCTGCAGCGCCAGGAAGAGTCCTTCGCCCCACGCGCTACGGGCACCAAAACCATCGCAGGGTTATAAGAGATCCCACCGCACGGCGCCAATTGTAGTGGACGGAACCGACAGGCAGCTCAGTGGTGTGCAAAAAACATTACTTGCATTCAGATTGAAATAGACAACTATTGCCGATAGTTTGAACATGGAAACTCATCTAAATTCTACGTGTAGTTTCAAGACAGTCAAAGTTGACAAATTAAACCACAAAACACCATCAATGGATTGCTACGTTCTGCCAACAGTAGAAGCAGCTCATTAGAGTTCGCAGTTCTATAAATCCCACCACGCTTCGCTATTCACGTTTCCTGAACAGCCTCCTTGCGCGACACGGAATTCGAGTCGAGAACGATTTCGAGAACGGAGACACCCCGTCGTATCAATTAGAAGCTCAATCACATCCCACAAAACCCGCAGCCTTCAACCCCGAACGCCACGCAGTGCGCTCCGATCGCGTCGCGTCCCGTTCCACGCACCGCTCGCCGCCCCCACGCCGCCCCCACGCCGCCCCCACGTCGCTCGCGAGAAGCTCATATATTACGCCGCAAAGCATCAAAATCATGCGAGCATACATCAAAAGTTAGTCCCGCGGCAGCGAGCGCGGCGCCAACTTCGAGCGGCGGGCGTAGCCGGGGGCGCAAAGTTGTGTCGCCACTCGTCGCCGGGGGCTGCTTCGCTGCGCCATACACTCCCCACGGTCGTCACAATGGCCCGCTGCACGCGGCGGTACAAATGAACGCCGAGTTGTTAATCACCGCGCGCTTCCCGCCTAACGACTTCCTTACACTCGCGGCGAGCGCGCGACGCCGCTCTATGGCAAGACGCCGCGACGCCGGCGACGCCGATAAACAGCACACAACCCCGGCGTGACGGGGGTGGGGGTGCGGGATCTTACGTCGAGTGGGAAGTCGCGAAGCTCGCGAGTCTTGAAGCAATTAGCGAGGGTGCATGCCTCGGTGACAGATTGCCATTGAATGCGCGGTGTTCGTGCGTCAATGTATGGCTGGCGACGTGTATCGGAACGAGTGACGGGGTTCGTACTGCGTCTAGTGATGCTGTACTCGAGGTTGTTCAAGAGGGTAACGTGGCTGCCACGGGGTTGGCTTGGGGGAAATCATTCTTTGCTGGCAAATGCGACAGTTCTAAATATATCTTACAGTTACACATTCAAGAAGATTAAATATCGATTATCACAGTCGAAAACACTATCAATCGCTGCAATGTGTAACGCTTATCCGATTTATGCAGATTTGAAAGTATTTAAATTAGTAAAATGTACAATGTTCCCGATTGCGCTCGTTCAGTTGTAAAAAGCCAAACAGCGGAACTGGAAATGAAAGTATGAAAATCCAAGAAAAGCATGACTTCAGAATGGAGCATCTTTGAAGCTGAAATGTTTGTTAAATTTACATTGTGAGAAACCAGGAGAGCCGTTAATAAACTCATTTATTACAAGGCTTTTATGATTATATTGGCCCGACGAACGAGCAGTTCGCTTTCGATCAGCTTTAGCTAGCGCTGGTGATGAATGCCTTCTCAGCAAGCGGCAGGAAGGAGGTAAGATTAGACGCAGCCTCCGCCGCCTCCCGCCGTCGGTAGCGCCCCCCCCCCCCCCCTCGCGAGTCTGTGGAGCAGTGGGAAGGGGAGCAGGGGGTCTGCCCCCCGACCAGTCGCGCGGCTCGCCAAAGTATGATGGATGAGTTTCAGATAGTATCACGCCGTCCGATGGCAAGGTGTGTGGGGGGGGGGGGGGGCAAGGGGGCAAAGGGGGCACCCCACGGCGCGAGCAACAACCCAATTTGAGAAATGAATTCCTCGCCCGGGACGGGGCCCCGGACGCTGCTAGCCGTACGGTGTTTCCCTGCCCGCCGCGCGCCTGATTGCCCTGCGAGGTGTTGATGGGATCAGATGGGATCAGGTGGGCTCGGAAGGGATCACCGTCGGGTGCCGACTAGAGCGAGAGGTCGAAGCTAAACAAGCTGGCGATTCGATTAAAGGCGTTTCATCTTTTATGTTTTAGCGCTAGTTTAGTTGACATGGTTTTTCATGTCATGTGATTTCAGCGATCTTTAACGTGGCCGCTTGCTAGTCACCGTTAGATTTGATTTTGTGATATACAAGATGTATAAGATCATATAAGATCTATTACATCCTGATGCATTTTAATACTTAGTAAACCTAGGTATAGTAAATACACATTATCGAGGTTAGGGTAAATTTAGATTCCGCTGACTGAATTAAATTACGGAAGATTCTTCCGACTCTCTCACACTCTCTGTCTGTCTTGCTCTCTTCTCGAGAGTGACGATAAGGATTGCAGTTACGTCGTTATAGGGAAAAATATTTAAGGACGGACTAAGCCCACCCAATACTAATACATAATAAATATCTAAGCTATTACTAATATTCTAATCTAAAAACCCGAGATGCTCACGGGAATCGTTGGGCGCCTCGCTATTAATGCAAAACCCCGAATAGCGAAGAGATTTCAAGGTGTGAAGGAAAAAACAGGGTGGGTAAAGAGACAATCGCGGCGGAGACTCCCTTCTGTTGATTAGCAATAACTAATCAGGCTCTCAGCTCCTTCACCCTGTTCACTTCGCCCGTCTTTTGCACACGCTCCCTCCGACCTCTCGCGCTCGCTCGCTCGTTGTCACTGCCTCGCTGAGCGCGACTCTCTTCATTCTCCACATACCTGTCCGCGTCGTGTACAGGATCGTACGATTATTAATTACTCCCTAAAAGCATTGACCCCCCACAAATAAACAGCGGTACAATTAGTCCGCACGATGAACTTGATGTAATTAAATGTCTTGGTGCACTGTTTGAGAGCGTTTTATGCGACTGCATGAACTGACATGCCCTGGTATAGATTTCATCCCGAGTAAAATGCGATCGCCTGCTTGTTCCAGCCAGCCAACTCCATCCATAAAGTCGCCACCAGCGCTGCTCAACGCCTCGCCTCCTTGAGAGTAGGGAGGATGCGATGACACTTACCTAAACGGGTAGCCCTTGACGAAGCTGTAGGAGAGGTTGGAGGTGATGGCGAACAGGTCCAACAGGATGCTGATGATGCTCAGTCCGGCGGCGCTCTTGTTGGCAGTGATCTTCAGGATCTGCGGTACCTTCACTGCAACCAGACAACAACAACAAAAACAATAAGTTGATGTTCCAATTGTCGACGGACGTGTGGAATGGCGAAACTTGTGATGCTGGATCTGGAAGTATAGCAACTGTTTGGCAGCGAAATAACAGACAGTGAGATTACGTTCCGACAATTCTAGGGCACATTTGGAATGATTGCTTGATACGAGGAGGAACATTATCGAATTATCAAAGCTCCTGAACGGAGTTTAAGATTTAGGAGACATTTTCGGTGACATTTAGCTGGATTTGAAGTGTGGTTCTGGAACGTAATATGTATATGGTTTGGTTTCCAAGTGTTTTCCAATAGACTACATTCAAAATTCAATTCCATAGACGATAAAATTTTTAGGTGGCAATACTTTCCTTATGAGAATAATTTTAATTGACCCTGGAATGGGAAATTTCAAATGTGGTCTATTCAAAACTACACATCTATATTTTCATTTCACAAGTCCCCCGCTGAAATTCTAGTTCCGTTTTTGCTTCCGAGAGCACGACACAAACTGACGTCATCTACCGCGCTGTCTAGTAGCTAATAACGGAACTACATCTGCAACAGTAAAGGCGGCTCACGTGGCTTATTTGAACTCGTCGACCCGGCCGTTCTAAAGTCCTCCGCAAACAACTTCAAACTGAGTAATGAGTCTCGGAAACAAGTTGCATAACTCTACAAACAGACTTGCTGTTAATTACTGCCAATTAATATTTGAGATCCATCAACCACAAAATCAATGATCACTGGAGTAAGACTGAAACAAGGACAGTCATTGGATTTAAAAATAGAAAATGCAAATAATTATTGTATGGATGAACAATTACAGTATTCATCTGTGAATAAGTTTTTTGCACCTGCCACGGCAACTGATTGACGAAAAATCTATTTATTTTGATAGTTGCAATAAAAATTCCACAGAAACTGTTTTTCTTGGTATTGATTATCAAATAGTTAATGTATACTAACAGTTGTGGTTTTAATTTACAATTGTACGTTATTTTCCCTGCCAAACCGTTTGAATGCGGATGCACTTACCCATGATGGAGCCGGAAATTATCGCCAGCCCGAGGGCTTTGCTCAACGCTGCCTTCAGACATGGCACTGCAAACAAAAAGAAATTGACATATATCAACATTTTGGTGACAGCCAAACATCACATAAACTGCATTTATATTGATGTTAAGGATTATTTTAAGAAATTTGCTATAATTTTGTATTTGTTTTATATTTGCATCGTACAGGCATACAGAAATTGCCTTTTGGCAAGGAACTAAGAGAAACTGTGGGTAGTTTTCCCTTCTGAGTTACACCACTGAAATTAGGAGGAACTATGACACCAATGGAACAAAAAACAAAGTTCCAGGTTTTCCACCAATCTGATACTCGCTGTAGTATAGAAATATGTATAGACCCTCTACCATTTGATTTCTAGCTGTTGGAAAATAATTGGTGAAGGTATGTACACAGATTGTTTCGGAATGAAAGACATATACCAGCACACCAAAGTTAATGATCTGAATTATAAATTGTTGTTAACATTCCCCGGAGACAAACAGTTTCTTTATAATTACGGTCTGACGTCTTAAAGTCTATAATAACTCATCGATAAGATGTGCTCAACCGGGGTGATGATGAAGGTTATGTATAGCCACTAACCAGTGCCGGCAGCGTTTATATAGATATTTCAGAAAATAAAGTATGCTGAATCACAAAAATAATTTGGAGAGTGGCCCAGTACGTAAGGATTCAAATAGTTACCGTCTAAGAAGTTAAAATCTACGAAGAATTCGTCAAAACACTCAGGAGTGAGCACAAGTAACGTAGCACTTTTCAACAGGGCTGCCATCTTGTCACGTGATATAACAACAGCTGTACTTCTGTCATGGACTTTGCTGCTCGATACTTGCTTTACGAATGTTGCCGCCTTCCTGACTGCACAATCAACGGGACTAAACCCGAGTTTCGTTTAACTTTTTAAGAAATAAGAATGATTTGGAGTTTGGTTGGTTACAAAGTAAAGTTACAACTTATGGTATACTATTTTAATAGCTTACACGTTTACTTTAATATTTATACTTATTCATTTAACATATAATATTAATATTCATTGCAAATAACACCATGCAGCTTAACAATTATGAGATGGACATTTTTTTTTTTTTATAATTAATACATACATAATGGAAACTAACAAACATGAAAAATCTAAGAAAACCTATAACTGTACATGTGGGTGCAAACCCATCACATCACTCCCTGTCGTATTCCATATTATATCATAATATACAGTCCGAATCAAGCACTATATTCTATGATCTTATTTTCATTTCGTCTAAATGGGACCAGAATTTGTACTCGATGCATATTGCTAGATGTCTACATACCTACAGGAATGGGTAGAAGTATCGAAGGACTCGATCTATCCTCTCAGACTCCCCCTTCGGATTTGCTTAGTTGTCAATGCAAAGAACTACCTACTCTCACCATCATTCTGTGATACAGGTTTGCATGAAAATGATTAACATTCAAAGTCAAGAAATTGAAAATATATTAAGGTACACAGCTCAGAAAATAGAACCCATTACATTTTGAAACAATTTTTTACGAGACATGAAACTGCTCTATCTTCTATTTCCACAGCCTGGTGGATGTTTTTTTTTCTCAGATGAGACAGGGAATATTAATATAGGGCCATAGAAACATTGGAACTGTAATCTTTATTTAAATTTGACATAATAATAGTTTGGCAATTTTCTTCTCATCTCCCGATGACCAGGGAACATCAAATACAGATCACGTGAGCAATCGCAAAGTCAAGGTACTTACCTTGACCGCTTAGCAGACAAACGAACAAACCCAGCTTGAAGAATCAATGCTATCAGGGCAATTCGCTGTCAGGTACGTAGGGAGCAGGGGTTGTTGTCGTGCCGTTGACAGAATTGGGTTCGGTCACTTTGGCTTCCTCGTCGCGTAGTTCGTTCATCTCTTCGGTAGTCGTGCGCACCGTGCTGTCGGCAGTTGTGCTGTTAGAGTCCTCGAGGAGGACGTCAGGAAATATTCCTAACTCTTCCGTCAGCTCACTGGGGACCTAGAAACAAAAACAGCATCCAATTTAGATTTGAAACTGGATGGATATCAAGTAATTTAAAAGTAACTTATTGTAAACTAAGCCTGGGCCTCCCTAGGCAATGTAATCTTTCTAATTACTATTTTGTTGCAATGCAAGAAAAATTTAAAGTCAAGATGGTTTAGCGATACAGTGAACTAAAGCACCCAACCACTTAGATCTGAGCGCACAGTTCTGAGTCGTGTGAGAATTGAGCTCAAAGTTAACAGCTCCGAGTTCTGAGTTTCATTAAATTCTGTTAAATGCTAAGCCCACACCTTCTCGTGCAGCTGGGTGGTGGCAGCTGTGGTAGAGGTGGCAGTGGTTGGTTTCTCCGTGGTTGCCGGTAGAGTGTCCTTGGTGGCAAACAGCACTTGGTCGATGAAGAACATCGTGCCCAGATTGTAGACAAACACCTCGCTCTCGACTACGTTGGCACCGTTCAACGTCACGTTTCCGTCTGAAACGCCACCGGCACAAAATTGTCATCGGCGCTCGATCACGTCTTGTCGCAGGTTCCGCTCGTGTTTATTGTTAGTCATAAGAAGCCATGCATGTTGCATGATAATGTCTAGAGGGGCTTGCCATTGAGTTGCAATAGGAAAAAAGAGAGTGTTCAGCAAAGGAATCCCCCAAATTAGAATTTGATGCTTTAAAATGTGTGGTGATTGCCAAGTAAATTATTATTATTTGAAAAAAGTGGAGAAGATATATTTTTTGCTTGCTTCAGATTGGTGGTTTGTTGGTTGGGTTTGTTGTCTATGATGTTCTTTTCTTTTGGGTTGGAATATCAAGCATTTTCTTCTGCACTACCTAACCCTACCCAATTACGGGAACATGTTTTGCCTGCTGCACATCAATGGGTGATGGAAGCTCACTAGAAAGTACTTGATCTTCCGACCAAAACATGATTTTTCCCACCTTATTTACAAGAAAATTCCAATCACCTTACTATCTTGAGCTTTAAATTCAAACGCAAAGGATTTGGTATCTGCATACGGTAGATGTGACAACAGCTAATCGATGAAACCCAGAGTGTGTTTCTACTGCGACTTGCCTGATAGCAAATACTGATAGCGTTGAAGTCTCTAACCTTGTTGTCGTGACACTGTGATGACCTTGTTGCCCACGGTGGGCACCTGCTTGCCGTCGGTGAGGTCGCGGTTGTAGAGCCGGCCGCGCACAAAGTGGTTGAGCAGGATCTGCAGGCCCTCGCCCAGGGACAGGTAGTTGTCTGGCTTCTTGTCGAGACCGAGCCGCTCGAAGGCAGCGTCGGTCGGCACGAAGAACGTGTAGCCTGCGGGGAGACGAGACGCGCAAGGTTAGGTCAACGTGACAAACATTACTTAGGTAGTATCTCCCTGGCTGGCTAGGTGGAGAGGAGGAACGGCTGGGACAAATAAGTTAATATTGCCGGCAATACGACCAAATCTGCATCTTGCACCTTGTGACTGTCTTAGACAAAACATATTAAAAAATATGTGTTGAATCATACAAGATGAATTCAAGCATTCTCTGCACTGATTACAGCAGGATCGGGAACATCACAAACAAGATGCTTGTAACTGTTCCGGGATATTTCTTACTATTCTAGGATTTTACTGCCTGCTCCAAGATATTTTTTCTGTGCTGATATTCCTGATGTTTCTGATATTCCTAAATGTTCCAGACACCGCTACGTCCCCGCCTGTACCGAGAGGTTCCTAACTGTTCTCCATTGTTCCCAACTATTGCCAACTGTTGCCAACTGTTCCAGGATGTCCCTACCTGCTCCAGGGATGTGTGGCGCCAGGTCAGCCAGGTTGAGGAACCGCGTGATGTGGCTGAAGCGCGGCTGGCGCTCCAATGCGAGGAACGCGTGCGAGAGGAACTGCGAGCCGAACCACGGGAACGCCAGCAGTGGCGGCGTCTCCTTGTCGCGGTTCTCCTGCAAGCAGCGCCGCGTTCGTTAGCACCTTTACTTCACGTCGGGAAGGAGGAATTAATAAGAGGGCCGTTTGCGTTTCAGATTTTCTCTACTGGTGAACTGCAGATGAAATTTTTATCCGAAATCTGTTTGCAATCACTACATTAACTTCCATTAAATGCACCATCTGAGTCAAAGAAGCTAAGATTAGGAACAGACACAAGTCTGCCCCCTTTTCTCAAATCAGTTCCAGATAGTGTATTTTGCTCCTGGCAAAATCTCCTACATTAATTACTAAAACCTACCTCATTGTATCTACAAAAACCCCAAGCCCAAATGGGGTCCATTAGAATTATACTATATGAAACCCTTGGTACTACCTAAATCAAATGCTACAAGCCATTACTTGTTTGAAATCTTGTAGTCGTAGAACAACGACAACCTGATATTAGAACGTATGATAGTAATGCCGAGTTCTACTCGTTGTTCTGAAGCTGTTGGCTAGGGGGCGGTGTGTCGCTGCCGTGACGTTCACCTGGTGCAGACGCTGTACAACGCTGTCGGTGACGAACAGCACCTCGCCGATGAACATGATGTTGCCGCGAGCTACGGGAGTGTCTCCATTGACGATGCTTGCTCCGTTGATCGTGAGGCTCTCGGTGATCGGGTGGCTGCCCGGCCCGATGCCCACTCCGTCTGCAAACCGGGAGGAAACGCCGCATTAGCAGAAGGAACAGGGAATGTTTCGGTGTCCCGACAGAGTTCTAGGTCCATTACAAGTGTAACACCTTATTAACGACGAACACACAGAAATACTTGCGCTTTGAACTGTTGTTTCAAAATTGCTTTGCATATCTTTACATTATCTGTACACAATATGGTGTCTACTATCAGGCATAAAAAGGAATTATACTTGTTACTTTGTAAATTACATTCTCCTTATTATAACGTATAATGAAATGTCGGGGTTTATTTTTAATCTTTTTTCAGATTGAATCGTGGATTCATTCATGGATTTTGAAACATATTCCACTGAAATTATTGACAAGAAATGACAAGACCCAGTAATATTACTGTGATCAAAAACTTGAAGCATCTGACGGAACGAAACAATGCAAGAGTTCCATTTGGCCAGTAGAAGGGGTCAAAATCTGATACGGCCTTACCCCTGAAGAGGTCGCCAAACTAATTTTAGATTTTTGTTTTTCAATGATATTGTTACCAGCCGTCGGCGCAAGCCTAAGCTGAAGTGTAAATAAAACAAGTATCGGTGGCGGAGAAACTCACGTCTCCGCGTGAAGGTGACCTCACGGCCGCCGATGGTGGTCGCCTTCTGGCCCTCGTGCAGGGACTCTTGGCGCAGGTTGCCGCGCACAAAGTGGTTGATCATGATGCTCTCGGTGAACTCGGGAACGGAGAACGGGTAGAAGCCCCAGTCGATCGGGTGCCAGCGTTGGAACGCGTGGTCGGTCGGCACAAACACCGTGTAGTCCTCGCCTGGAAACGGGTGGCGTCGCCGTTAGCGTCATTACCCACCGCACTAGCCTACATGTTAACCACACATACGGTTTCATAGGTGCTTATTCTTATTTTAAATTACAGTAGAATAAAATTCGTAAAAAAAAAAATAACACAGTCGTTGAGTTTGTATTACCGATATATTTTATATTTTATTTTTATCTTTGCCATCTAGTGAATTATCTAATGTGTGTGTGTTCCTTTTTGTTACAAAACTTTTTGCAGGAGATACAAACCTTTTTAAGCTTTATTCTTTTAAATTTAAAAGCAAAGTGAAACATAAATGAAATTACATTACATGATTCCAGAAATTGGCTTCAAATTACCATCTAGTGTATTCCCAGGCTGATTCACAAACTCTACTATGTTCCTTTGGTCCCTCACTCATAAAATAGTGAAACAAATCACTGTTTGCAACTACCTGTTTCTGAATCGGGAGTAACTTCCCTCACTGTAAAATTTATATGTGTGTATAATTATTACATCATATTATGTTTGTTAAATGTGCAATGTAACTAAGTCGAGTTTGGGTTTAAATTGAAGCTGTGCTTCTCTTCCCTCAAAGTTGCAGCAGGACAAAACTATGACCGGTATTAATCCATCCCATAAGCTCGAGAACATCATGCAAGTTGACCAAACTTCCGAGTTTTTGCAATAAGTTTGGGAAAGCAAACTGTTATTTTATGCAAATTACTGCTCCTTTGAGATGCTAAGAGGATTCAAACGAGGCACGCTGGGCTCGTTTCGCATCGGTTCTAATTACAGCAAATAATTTATAAGTACCAACATTTATACGAGCAAATATGTACACCTTGCAAATGCATAAATAGTTTTCATTACTATACGTGAGATGAGATGAGATATGCAAGCTTGACTAATGAGACATTCGCTGGGAATGATATCATGCATCATTTACGTCGGGCAGTGGACAGCATAATTGGGATTAAATGCATGAGGAGATGGAATTAAATATTATGTGCGGCAAGGAAATGCTTTCGTTGAGTTGAGACGGATGACCACCGCAAACGTACCTATTAGTGGCGATTACAGGAAATGGCAGCACACAAAATGTATTTTCGTTAGTACAAAATACGAGGCGTTTAAAAACCCGAGAAAATTTAGTTTACCTGAAGTGTAAAATTAGTATAAATCATCAATTCCACTACGAACAATCCCACCGGTCGTTATTGTGACATTTTTGTGCCGAGATGAAATCGCTGTCAAGGTAGTTAAAGTTATGTCAGCAGATCGACGCAACCGCCAGCTCCTCGCGTTTGATTTCTTGTCGCGTATATCCACGATTTCATCACAGAGTAGTAAGCCCGTCATGACCTCGTTACAGCGTTCTACCCTCGGAAAGCCACCCCCACTTCATTTCCCAACTCGCTTGACGCAAGCAAACCCTTTTTTTATTTTCTTTGTTCGCTCGCTTTTTTATATATGAAACTTTAGAGACATACGTTGCTATATACGTATTATAAATCATCCCTCCTTCAGGCGAAGTAAACTTGTCTTTTCAGCGTTTAAGTTTTTGCATTACTTTTTGAGTCGTTCTCCCATTTGTGATGACTTTTTCAAGCGAGGACCCACCGGTCCATGGACGGCCTCGCTTGGCCGTGGGACACAGGTCAGTGACATATGTGGGCCTCCTCTCTGTTTCACACTAGCTACTAGCTCGTTCTAACTTCTACGTGACATCTGTGCTTGGCTGTCAAGTAGTCTGACGTCTCTAGGCCTTCTTGACTCCGTGCATACTATTAAAATACAAATCATGGCAATTTTGAGTTTTCATTTCAAATTTAACACAATTGTTCTGAGGCCCCGTCATGCAGTCTTGTTTGGTTGGTTAACACATTCTAGTTGAGTGCGATTTTAGGCAATTTTAACTTCTAAGTAACTATGCTGCCTAACAAACGACGAAATTGAGTCACGGGAAATTTTGGGATGCAAATCATTTCTAACTGTGGTGAATTCTCATAGCTGCTTCAGTACCAAAATCGTATTCTCAGAACAGAGCCCACGTAACAAGACGATACGAATGTTGCTTTCGTTGGTCACCGTACTCTTCGTGATGAACCAAGTTATAGTATTGTCTAAAATAGTAAACTCGGAGTGCTCGGAGGCCACTTCCCATGTAGGACACCTTTCACATTCTAAACAGGTTTCAGTCGGACGCGGCTCAGGTGCCAAAAGCAATTTCTATCATTACATCGGCTCGTTGGTCTAGGGGTATGATTCTCGCTTAGGGTGCGAGAGGTCCCGGGTTCAAATCCCGGACGAGCCCAATTATTTTTGCTTGTAAATTTGGAACGGTGTTGAAAAACTGATGGGACTGAATGAAATCCACGATCGTTTCGCACTTCGTAGGCTATCTTTTTTTATGATTTGTCCAAATTTGCTTTTAACTTGCCTCAATAACCATTGAAACTTTCTAAATAAATTTATCGCAAATATCAAACTTTTTGCAATGGCTTTTGCGTAATTCTAATTAGTAAAGTTTGCTACTGTTCTGTTCGAGCAGACGGCGATTGCAGTTTGAATTGAAACCGAATGGAGATAAACTTCGAGCGGCATGGCCATAAAATTCTAATGCATTTACATTGCAATGTTCAAATTGTACCTTAAACGAATTTCGATGGATGAAATAATGACCGCATGCACGAATACGTCACTGTAATTGATTTGCTGCCGCCAGTTTATTCGATTTTAACCATTTTGCCATTCGTTATCCTGAACGTATTTCAGTGCAAATCGCAATTCAATGACTAATGCGGATTGAATGGCAATCGCGCACAATGGAATCACTTGTTGGGCATGCTGATGCTGATTCTGATGCCGATGGATCATTATTGGCAGCCTCGTGTATCAATGCGACACATCGCGACGGCCCGCCGGCCCGATGGCCACTAATTATCGCAGGATCGGCCAAGGAAAGACTCGCGGGATCCAGTTTATGCTCCCGTGATACCAAAATGCGACCGCTCACACAAAACGGAACGAAAATATTCAAAGAATTGTGAACATTTATACGAGCTGACTAAAACAATTAACTTTTCACATTTCCCATGCTGAATAGAAAACCGTCTGAAAATTTAACTGTTGGTTTCTGGCGTCGGTACGTTGATGAGAAGCGTCGGGCTGCTGCGTGTTTTGTGAAACGGGGCAACCACATCCTTGCGGGTCGGGTTTCCGCTAGCCGCGCCGGTCGCCTTCTGCTCTCTTATCTGTCGCAGTCAATAAACGTCTCGCAAGTCGCAGCCCGACTTGGCCGGCCTCGCGAACTAATCGGAGACAAATCGCAGCCCCCCCCCCTCCCCGGGCATCGAGTATCGCAGATCCAAGTCCCAGGCTAATCGTGATTTACTGACCGGCTCTCTGGGGATCCATGAATCGCAAAGTTTTACTTGCTGTGTTTAGGCACACGGGCAAGACTTTTGCCCAACAACTACGTCATTTACCCAATTAGTCAGCCTGGTCCTCTCTCTCACACTCTCGCACTCTCTCACATTCTCTGTTTATCGGAAAGGAGCTAGCTCCATGCCCGAAGTTCGCAACCGCAGAGAGAAGTTGGACTTGGCGGGCAGAAAGATTTGCCCGCTTGGCCTCGTATAAAGCAAACACTGACCAGAGAGCAAAGTGATTCAGAGTAAACAATGTTTGTGAGTCCGAATAACTCAGGTCCTGTCTTGCTGTCTCAGGACTCTCGGCGGATGAGCTCGTTGAAAATACAAGTTCCATGTAAACAGCAAATTTTGCTAAGCCCCGGAATTCGTAAGGAAATTGGCGGATTGTTGGCATTTCAGGTTGTAATTCAATTTAAATTCATGTTTGAGATGAATGCAGAGTATGTTTCCGAGATGAACTCAAAGCGCAGGCTAATGTAATAACTCGCTTTGCTACGATATTTCATCCGAGATCTGATCTTCTACAAAGTTTCAAAGGAACTGGAGGTATAAGCATAGAAGAGAACGTTTCCAGCTACTCCCCCGTGAAATAACAGAACACTCTTAGGAAATCCTTCGCAAAAATTGCAGTATCTTTCCTAAAATCTAACAAAAACCGTGGATTTGTTCATGTGATAATTCAAGGGATGACGCCGACATGCCAATCCCTTATAGGAAGTTTTTAAATCACCGTTGCTTCAATCATCGTATGAAATGAGTTTACACTCGGATCGCAAGATTGATGTTCTGATCAGCTTCAATCATCATCGAGATTGTTTATCTTACGGGCTCATAATATTCGCCTTAGTATAGGTTACCGTTGTCTTCGCAAAGAGGTTGCCTTTTGTCCCTTCTCCGCTAAAGGGCTATGAAATGACACTTCCATCAGCCTATACCATCACCAGCTCAACCCGATCAAACGAACAACTGGACCACTAGAAGCACTCACCATTCTTCAGCATCTGCGACACATTGGAGCGTGACAGGAAGTGCTGAAACACGCGCACGCCACTCTTGAGGAAGCCGAGCACCTGTCCGATGTTCTCGATGAACGTGGAGTTGGCGTCATGGCCTGGCTCGGCGGGTTTGGTGATCACCACGGGCGCGTCGTTGGGCGCAGCGTCGCTCTTCACCAGCGCCTCGGGCCGGGCGTCGACCAGCTCGGGCGACGCCTTGCCGGAAGTCAGGTTGGCGGCGTCGGCGAACAGGTAGTTGTCGACGACGACCAGGATGCCGCCGGGAACCTCGACGCGGGGTCGCAGGACCCGCGCGCCGTTAGCAGTGAGCGTGCCTGTGTGCAGGAGGCGACAGCGTGTTGATGCAGGACACGGTGGGGGATCGGGAAGAGAGGGCAGGGCGGGGATATCAATCACAACGTGCGGTCTGATCAATGCGAAAACTAACATTAGTTTCACTGATTTTGAGCCACAGAAGCTGTTCTGCCAACCCCCTGGGTTCATTTGGTACATGAATATTACAGATAAATTCCCATGAAATAAAAATTCGTTTAATTTTACTAAAGCTGAGATGCTATAATGCAACAATGGTCCACTTGTTTCACGTGGTATAACAATATGTCAGTGCTTTATCTTGGCAGGAAAGACAGAAAATGAGAAATTAATTAATCATCATCTTTGCAAATTGCAACCCACTGTGACATACACCCAGGTAACCTATTTATAAATTAACCGTGGCCAAGATGTATCGCATCGCATGGCAACGCGCGCCCAAGAAGGCACTTCAATCTCCAGTTCAAACATCACCCGCGAGTCCTCGCCCCTAATTCCCGAAGACCTGACCCCCCCCCCCCCTCGCCACACCCAACCATGCCCCGGCCATCTCGTTCCTATGCAGCGCCGCTCCGGCGAAGTAACCACTTTGCATGCGAATTTGATCAGCGTTTCTTTATTCGGTGCTAAATAATGCATGCAGGGCGCGCGCGATTCGCGACGCCGAAGAAATAGCCGGGAAGCAATTTTCCCGGGCGCGCGGCCCCTCGGGCACGCCGTCGACTCCGCCGGGGTCGCCGGGGGCAGTGGCGGCGCGGGCCGCACTCGTTTCATCGAATGCGTGGCCGGGGCCGCGTAGGAAAAGGTTCCAGGGTTCCAGTATTGAATTGCCCGTAAAGGAAAAACTGAGAAAGGCTGTAGTAGCCTTGGATTTCGGGACTTCATCGCTAACGGCTGGCATTTCGTGGGCAAAGGGCTCACTGTGATGTGACCCCCCCCCCCCCCCCCCCCGAGGAGCAAGCTACGGCCTACGCCACTGGCCCGACGCCACTGCCCCGCGCAGCGTCCTCCACGCAATGCGTCGATGCGTCCATCCGGCGCCGGCCGGCTTCCGACTGATTAAATTCGGGCGTCGAGACGCCGACGCCACCCGGCGATTAGATACTTCCCAGGCCGTCGAGATATGCAACTCGAGATTAAAATCTGCAAATGCGATCCGCGAAGATCGTTCCCCGGTGCCGTAACTTCCGCCTGCGCCTTCCGCCCCCCCCCCCCCCCCCCATCCCCCGCCCCCCGCGCGGGAGGGGGCTAATGGGGCAGCGATGCAGTCGGGATGCGGGCGCTATCATGGCTTCGATTAAGACTCCGGGCCTCTCTGCACGCGACGCTGATTATTTGGATGAGTCTATCGCATTGCCGTTCATTCTGCGCCGACGTGTCTTTCAGGCGAAGAAATCCGTTCAGGTTTGCAAATGAATGCGCGCATTCGGCACTCGTTTATAGGGTTTATCTGGAATTGCGATTGAGTCGATAAATTTTGATAGCCCACCAAATTACGAGACACGAAATTTACAAGTTATCCTTGCCCCTCAGAAGTCACGGGCGAGCTTAATGTAGGAACTATCTATTTTAGTTCTCTGAAGTCGTTAGATGAATTAATAGTGGAAAGCATTATCCAAATCTAATTTTGGAAGTCACATTATATCTATTCTATCGATCTACTTGAAAGTTGTAATATATTGCATATCGTAATCCGCAAATCATTCTTAGTGGCCACTTCAAAAATTTGCATCCCGCTTATTATTCAAATACTTCGGGACCGACGATTGAATCCCTGACTTGATAACTTGACTTTACTTTACTTGAGTAAACTTACGAGACAAGCTCAAATAACTCTTCAACTCAGAGTTAATGCAAAGGGAAGATGGGCTCTTAATGGCTGAAGGTGGCTAAGGCTAAGGGATTAGATAAAACCTATTTAAAAAAAAAAAGTAAATGGAAAGAGGGTATGCGAGTGGTAAAAAACTTGATGCACTGTTCTAGTGTTTGGTTTTGAGTTGTTGGAAAAGTGCATTGAAACTCATCAAAAAAGGACTCCCTGGTGTCGTTATGCGATGATTCCCGGGTGTTTCCCAGCAATCGGCCGCAGCTCGCGGTGCTCACCGTTGACCTTGCGGACCTTGACCGTGCGTCCACCCAGCGTGGAGAAGTTGAAGTCGGTGGTGAGGTCCAAGTTGAGCTTGAGGCCCAGCACCATGTGGTCCAGTAGCAGCTTCTTGACCAGCTCGGGGTGCGCCAGCAGGCGTTCGCCTTCCAGCAGGGCGACGTCGCTGTTGCGAGGCGCGAAGATCGTGAACACCTCCTCTGCGGGCACCAGAAGGACACGAGGGTTAAGCAACAGTGCGCCACGTGCGACGTGCACGTGCACGTTTCCCAAATAACACTTCGTTTCTTACAGTAAATAGAGGCTGGTCACGTTGACACCGGCGTATCGGATCTAAGAAACAAGCACGTCAGAATAAAATCACTAATCAGCTCTACTGGATGGAATGATGGGTCATCTTTGGAGCCTGCATTTGGTGCGTTTGGTGCAGCTGCATCTGCATTTGGTGCCTTAGTCACCGAGTTTGCACATTATACATATAGGAAGACTCAACTCTCTGCCTCAACGTAATTCACCTCTTGAGTCTAAACCGAAGAAACACCACATCATTTTCA
Source organism: Nemurella pictetii (assembly GCA_921293315.2). NCBI lineage: Eukaryota > Metazoa > Arthropoda > Insecta > Plecoptera > Nemouridae > Nemurella > Nemurella pictetii. Next base: position 33,097,740 of record OV121115.1, read on the forward strand.
AAGCTTTACATGACATTTATCTCCAAGTATACCACGGTATATAATGATTGTGTAAAGCGAGTTTTAGACAAAGGGATGATGTGATTTTCGTAATTAACTACCCCTGTCGCTTATGTGGGCGATGCGGTGGGGTGGGAACTTTGAGCAGGTACAAGATTATATCCCGCAACGCAGAATTCAGTAAAACTGTTGGCATCGCGCGGTTTCAAGCAAAGTTAAGGAATCGGATTGCATAAGCGAGGAGCCACGATGGATTACCCGAACCAGGACGTGATAAATCCATTTTATTATAGTTCTGCTGATGTATAAATTCATCCAAAACAACAATGGAGACATCATGTATTTAGAGAAGTATGGCATAAATCTCTCTTTTAGCCGAGTATAGCAGGAGATGGGACGGTAGGTGTTTTGGCCACACCGGAAATCGAACACGCGGGTTCCGAGTTTGACAGCGAAAGGCGAGGTGTCGTCGAGGAAGTGTCCTGTCTCTCGACGGGAAAGTGTGGAGGCTGGAGAACTGGGGGAGTGATTTAGTCGACTCGGGATGGCGACAGGAACAGGGAAAACGCATTGTGCCACGCGGCGCCGCGAATCCATCTCACTCATTTTAGTGCGCGTAAGGTAGCATACACCGGAAACCATCCACTCTTTATGGCCATGGTGTTTTCGTTTTTAACTTTTTATTCGAATTTAAACCGTTGTTAACGCAAATTTATTTCGCCCAGCTACCATTGACTTTCTGACTAGCTGTTCTTCAAACGAACGTACCCAACGAATGATCCACGAATAGCTCTCCATCTTTACAAAATAAAGATTTGAAGATGGAGAATTATTCAACAACTTTTTATGGCAACGAATTATTTTGAAACAGGATGTCAATACATAAAAAATATATGTTAATTTTTTAATTTTGACAAGCCATTGAGTGCTAGTAATATAAAGATAGTAATCCACGTGAAATTGAAATAAATTAGTTCTAAGGTTCCTGTCATTAACTCCACGGTCCTCTGCACACCTGTGGCAGAGAAGGACTCGATGATCGGAATCCGCGAGCGCCGCGCATTCTCCAAGATCCCGGCTCAATGTAAACATGGTAATGAGCAATTAGCACTGCAGCGATCTCATCGCACAATGCGTGCCATACGGCGACCTTCACGCGCGACTGGGAGATGAAAATGATACACGTCATCTCGCGTTCGTGTGTTTCATGTTCAGCTGACACCAAGTCCTGCGGGCAGCCTTCTTGATTTACTCGATTACATTGTAATGATTACATTGTGGTGATGTCATCTGGCCTGGTTGGGATTTTTAGCGCTTTTCTTGGACTCGCAGGCGAGAGGATTCATCGCGAAGGAAACATGGTCGACGTCATTCATAATCATTTGGTCGAATGTTTTATTCGAATGTGATTGCAATCGCCGTGTCCAACTTCAAACATTGCGCTCGGTCCGTTTCCAAGAGTTTTTAATTATCGTATCTGAACGCTTTCACGAATCGACGTCGAGTTGCTTGATTAAGAAATTTGCAAAGATCTCGAAATAATATGTTTATGTTGTAAGCTCAATCGAATTGGTGTGTCGCGGCTCGCGAGCGAGTTGTGCTTTGCTTTGCTTTGCTTTGCTTTGCACCGGCGACTTGATAATCATTTCTTGCGTCGTTTTGAAAGCTGTTCCTTTGAAGCCAATGAACCCCGAGGAATGATGATGAAGCGTATCTGCTGCCGTTTCATTCGGAATGTATTAGATATTATATATCTTGAAACAAAAACAAATAACAGAAAGGTAGACTTATTTATAGGTAACGTTGGCATTGCATAAGCGACAGTGCGCATTAGATGAGGTCAATTGACAGTTTTTTTCTGAATATTGCGGCCATGGCAAGAAAATACAAATTGGTGTAATATGAGCTTGACAGAATCGGTAGTCACTTTCCTTTTATAACGTTGGCATTTTACACTTTTCAGCACTTTACATTAATTCACCATCGTTCAGTAAAACGATTAGCTAATTAATTCCAAATAAAATACAAATATTGTAACTGAAATCGGAAATATCCATTAGATTATTTTCAATACTCCCTCAAAGGCTGTTTCATTTTATTCCCGGGTTTCCTGCAAGAAATAGAAGTTCGGTCAAATATTATCACTTGCGTTGCGACAATCAGCTATTACTGTCGCTGTCGCTGTCGCTGTCGCTGTCGCTGTCCCCGTCGCTGTCCCCTTCGCTGTCGAGGCAAGGCAGGCTCTCGACCCGGACAGAAATGGCACCTGCCACCGCAAGATTTACAGCGTGCCAACCGAGTGGCAGTCGGGGCCACTAATTGCTCGAGACACCGGTCCGACCGTCGGGCGGAAGACTCGGCTTGAAGACGCTCGAAGACGTCCACGCAGTCGACAGCAGCCGGCCACAGTGGCGCCTTTCCGCCGGCATTCCTCCGACTTGTCTCTGCGCTGTCATGACATGGCTCGACATGGCCCGACATGGCTCGACAACCTCTACTCAGTACCCGTGCCACCACGTGGCCGGTAGATGGTTGTCACCAACAGCTGTTGCCAACGTGACATGGAGCACGTTGACAGCCGGCAGCGACCTTACCGACGCATGGGCTATGGGCTGGATGGAAATTGATTCGGAAAAGATTATAGATCCAAAATGTGTCACCGATGATTTTTTGGGCGTATCTTCTATACTTGTGTGAATCATCACCCGAGAACGTGACTTCGATCACAATTCACAGAACGTCGAAATGACCGCTAAATAGGCTACTGAATCACGAAGAAGGCGCATTGTACTCTGATGTTCAGTGTAATAATTGTTAATCTTTGTACAGCCGTTTGCCTCCTATCTTGCTTCGTCCCTTTGGGGCGACACATCACCAGAAGCAGGGCCACGTTAAAGCGTGGTTCGCGAATCGACTTGGAGCGCGTGAATCACCCAGCGACGGCTACGGGCTACGGCGACGGCGACGGGCCTCGTTTCCGCATGCTCCGTGCAAGGTGTGCCGAGTTGGCCACTCAGGCGACCCTCGCCGCAGTGTACCGGCCAGCCGAGCGATTTGGCACCGTGCAGACGTACGTAGCGTAATTCAGCGATCGGCAGCGTCGTTGTCGTCGTCGTCTTGCTCGCGTTCATGTTTAACGAGAGACAATCAATTCATCAACGAGAGGCGGCTCGGTCGTTGACATAATCGCGTGTAATCCAAGGGCAGGGTGACCTGGTTGTTGCCCAAGATGAGCGAGCAGCGAGTCGTTCTGCGATTCACTGCGCGGACAATCGACGCCCGTGCCAGCGTATAGAGCGTCACCGATGACAGCTACTGAGTAACGCTACGCTCTGTGCGCACCGGGACGCATCACAGGGATGCGCGTTGCCTTGCATTGCGCAGCCGACTGCATTGTTCAAGATGTGAAAAGAACTAGATTCGCAGTCGCACTTCCGAGAGTCAGTCAGTCGATCTTTAAAAGTTTGTCATCTCGGCATGTTGCAGTTGAAACGTTTTAATTGAAATCGAATGCATTGCACTCTTATCAACAGCTTGGCAAACATGCATGGAGTTGCATCAAGGTGCAGCGACAGTGACAGCATCGAGGATTCATACATTGAAGATACTTGCCATTGCGTGCAAAGAGGCGCCAAAGTTTCAGTTGGATTTATATTTTATCATTCATAATGACATTCAGAATTGTAGTCTAAGATCGGGATTCGGAGCAGTGATGGTCCAATTGTCATCGAGATTCGATTCGATCCGAAGAAGCGGCTCTCCAATAATTGCTACGAATAAATTGCATCTCGACGTGCAGCACGAAGAACGCTTGCGCAACGCTCCTAACGAGCCGGAGCAATTACAGGCGATAACGTGACACCGGATAATTGCATTATTCCACCACGGAATGAAACGCAACACCAGCGCTCCGCGCCCGCTTCCGCGAACACAAAACTCTGCACAACAACAGACACAAGACAGCCGGGCTCTGCATACTTACTCGACATCTTTACGTCGTCATTGTTGAACACCAGCCAGAGCGAGAAGAACCTGTCGACGCCCAGGCTGGCCGTGAGCTCACCGTCGATGCCCGACGTGTCCGGCAATTGTTTGGCCGCCGTTGCCGACGCCGACGCCGATGCCGACGCCGACGCCGGCGTCGCGACGGTGGTCGTCGAGAGAGAGCCGACCGTGGTCACCGCGAGCACGAACACCGCGAACAACACGCTCACCGCCGCCATGACTAGCTGCTGGCGCGTCTGGGAGTAGACTAACCACTGGCACTAACTAGCCGCAACAGTGCAGCCGGCCCCCCTTCTATCTATAGCACGATGCCGCCGCCGCCGCCGCCACCGCTGCCGCCATTACATTTCACTTTGACACCAGCAGCTTCCCTTTCCACTCGCTGGACGCCTGATTAGATCTCCACAGATGAAAGTAGCTGCTAGACACGACTTCACAGATGATCTCTTCATCGGGTGTACTCCCGATTACAGCGCTGCGTGGCGGGATGCGGCGGCAAGCTGCGCTCGCGAAATCGATTTGTTGCCAACGTCGGTGTTTGGGGAGGTATAGCCGCGCCGAAACAGCTAGCGCCGGCGGCGGCGACGTCGGTGGCGTCGGCGTCGCCGCGTGACGCTGACGTATGCGTACATAGATCACTGCGCGGCGGAGGGTGGTATGGCGAGGGTGGTGAGGGACTCGTGTGGCGCGCGTATGGCATGCCAAAAAATGGTGTGCTTCGCGGGCGCGGAATGTGTGAAAAAGTCGCAGTGGTTTATCACGGGCCAACCGAGCCGTGCTGGAATTGGCCGCCGACCGCTTCGCAGAGTTGGAAAAAGTTGTTTTTCGGTTTATCTGCATGGATTGTAATATTGAGAAAACGATCCGGTCACGATTTTTTTCATTGGAAATAGACTTCAAATTCAAATTGAAAGTCAGTCAGGTCTTTCGCAAGCGATGAGTAATAATTATTTGTGTAAGACCTTTAGTGTTTTGAAACTCTCCGCCATAGTTGCTCAGTTTTATTAGGTGAACTTATACGTCGCGCTGTCAACTGTCACCTTAAACATTTTCACATTTTTTTTTTTTTTTGTTGTTATTTATTTATTTGTTCTCAGTGCTTAGACCATAGTACGAAATACATGAGACATAGGTACATAGAATGTGAACAAACAAATACCCACATAAGCTATAGGCTTGTGTGTGGGAGAGGAGGTTCTACACTTTTTACATTCAGATTTTTTTTTTTTTTTTTCAAGATGGTCCCTTCACCGGCATACAAAATATGAAGATAATAATAAAACTAACAGTAACGAAAATAAATAAAAATAAGTGATAACAATTGAAACAGAGAGAATGTATATGAGATGAGATCAACGAATGAATGACATGGGACCGTATCAAGAATTTCTCAAGCAATTCCAGTTGAACAAATAAAAGTGTGGGATCCGAAGGCAGATCACTGTTTTCTTGACCAACCCCTGCGGCCCGATCTCATCCCTTATAACATGACATCTTGCATACCACAATGTATTGCGCCCTCAGGGCCGAGCCAGCCCCCTTTCCCCCCGAGACCAACGGAGGTTGGACAGATTCCTGTCTCATTCAACCTGAAATGCTCCCAGCTTGTGTGACAGTCAGAGCACGCATGCCTGCATTTGTCATATTCCCCACGCGGATTCACACGCTGCAATAAGCTTCTCGTTTCCTGAGATGTTATAAATAAAATAACAGTGATCTTCGCAGACCGACAAAGATATCGGCCCTACTGTCCTTTTTACCCTTTGAAGAAAATCAGAAATCACGTGGGTCGATTTTTGGCTTGGAGGCCGTTACTTTGCTGGATACAAGCTGGAGCAAGTCTGGCAAAGAAGAAAGCGAACAAGACAATTCAATTCTTTTCCCATTGTGATCGTCCGATCGCGTGTATTGAGTTTTTGTCCGTCAATAGGTCCGTACTTTGATTAATCAATCGAGATGTTCTCCAGATGGCTACAACCAGACCAAAGCACCACTGCACGGCTCCTGCATTCGTATCAGTGAAAATTCCAACCCTCATCCAATTATGATCGGCTGAATCAATGTATCGATTTTCTGCTAGTTTAATTTAGTACCTCCCATTGATTTATTCGCGGAAAGGTTATGCTTATTATGCATGCGGCGGATGAAGGAGTCATCGCATGGTCATCGTTTCGTGTAATTGGAAAATCAAAGCACCTTGCCAAACCTATACTTATATTGTTTATCTCATCTTGCAAATATAGTGTTCCCTGGCGGAAGTCAATATAGCTGCAAACCCCACCGTTACAGAAAATCGCTATCGGTAGCCGTCTCAATTATTTTTCACAGAATCGCCAAGATTGGCCTCCACAGATTGTCCAGGACACTAAAACCTCCCGTCTTAATACCGGGCGTAGCCGGCGCTCATCAAGACTCGATGGCACGAAGGCCCACGCACCGGCAACGGCCGGGGTTTTTTAAAGATGATTTAATTTCCTGGTATGTCTCACCGCGTGCCCCGCCTGCCAAGAAGACCGCAGCAGCGGCGGCAGCGGCAGCAGCGGCAGCAGCGGCCCGCTATTGACACTCGGATCACATAGCCTTGATATTGACACCGACGCCGACGCTGCAGGATGGACGGACATGTGAATTGCCAGCTATCGGTGGGCTTTCCCGGAGCCTGTGTCGCGTATCGCTACTACCTCTAATGACTCAGTACTCAGTACTCAATGCTCAGTACACGCTGATTGGGATGCTCGCGCTATCTTTGGGTGATTTGATGGTGATGCTAATTTTATTGCAGGCATTCCCAGATGAAGTGTCATGGCTCTCGGAGTTGCTGAATTTGATTCCGAATTGAGAGACTTCCTCATATTGTTTCAAGGAACTGTAATTGCATAAGCTCGTAAAGTGCAATGCGTGCGTCTGTGATTAAGTACTGAAGATTGGTATTCAGGGTGAAATGTCTCCAAGATGGTAAAAGAGCAGCATCAAGTTGCAGAGAGTCTAATGAGGTGGTGCATCAGGAGTAAATCACTTGTCTATTCTCTCGACCCCCGCGGGGGATGCTTGAATGCAGGACTCTCCGGGATTAATGATAACCCATCCAGCCACTTGCAGGAGCGCATGTTGCCTAACTCCTAAGTTCCGACTCAAGATAGTTGCATTCTGGGTGATTCCATGGGTAGCGCCCACACTCAAAACCCTCACCATCTCCGAATTCGACACAAATTGCAGGAGTGGTAGACCACGGCATATAAAAAAATCTCGTATTAGGATTTTTGCCGTAGGTCCAACGGTTTGCCCGTGGCGGGGCACGGAAAAACCCAGATTTTTACTTTTTGCGGAGCACGGCGTCCCACTATTTGCTCTCTAGCGTTGTACCTAAATGACTTGGAAGGATGGGACTTGATCTTAATTGACGACATTGCTTTGCGAAATACGATAAAAAATAAAAATATGATCTTGATCAAATTTAAGGGTGAAAGAAAACCACCCTTAAATTTCAACCCTTAATATCTTGAAAAGTGATTTTTTTTAATTTTTCATATTTTTTTTGCAGCTTCTCATATTAATTATCTACTTGTAAAAAAATTTTGAAGTTGGGACGAATATGGAATCAGAAGTTATGAATTTTTTACTTTCTAGATGCGTATTATTTTAGTGCATTTTTGTTCCAGTATGTGAGCTGCATGATTATAGCATCGATCATGAAAAATTGTATGTTATGAAGATTACTTGTACTCACTCATGGTTTTGTGTGACTCGGACCTATCACTCTGGCTTCTTTGGACTTAGTCGAGGAGGAGAATACACGCGTCGCCACGGAATGTTCCGACACGGGCACAAAGCAATGAAGCTTTTGCGTTCCGGGAATCGACCGGGAGGACGCAAATCGTTGTTGTAGTTTTTTTCTGTGTCACGGTGCTCTTCGTGGGTGCCGAACACAAAGGTGACGGCAGGAATATCTATGACTGCCCAATCGAAGAGTTGCCGAGGAGTCATGATTTGCGACTCGTATGGGGCGCTGGAGACTCGTGCGCGCTGCTAGTCTCTTGACGGTCCCACCGACGCCGTCGCAGGCGCCCTTCCCGTGTGACGTCGCCGTGAAGTGCCACTCTACGTCGGCCCCAAAGTCGCTCTGGTGGTAACATTGTCCACCATTTCTTCCTCCAGCAGAACTGTAAGGCGCTCTTTAGCTCTTTAGCAGTGGGTCAGCGCAGACCGATGCACCCTTAAAACGTACATCGAATCGTCCGGGGACTTTGTGGACACTTTCTGTGAAAGTTTAGTGAAATTGCGCCGCCATTCGTTTATTGCCAAAGAACAAGCAGCATTTCAATCGGACATCAAACAAAACCTCCAGCCCGGCGAGTTTTTAGTAATTTGTGATTTTGCCGAAAATTACGCATTTGTGCTGCAAGATGAGGCCCAGGGCTTCCATTGGAACAACTCGTCAGCCACCATCCACCCCTTTGTGGCGTATTACAACGTGGAAGGGGAAGAGCGCCATACCAGCTTTGTTGTAATTTCTGAAAGCTTGGTCCACAACACCGTCGCTGTGCATCTTTTTACCAGGAAACTGATCGCCTTCTTGCACAAAAAGTTTGATGCAGTGCACAAAATTATTTACTTTTCCGATGGGGCAGCCTCGCAATACAAAAATAGGAAAAATTTTGCAAATTTGTGCCACCACCAGAGCGACTTTGGGGCCGACGTACAGTGGCACTTCACGGCGACGTCACACGGGAAGGGCGCCTGCGACGGCGTCGGTGGGACCGTCAAGAGACTAGCAGCGCGCACGAGTCTCCAGCGCCCATACGAGTCGCAAATCATGACTCCTCGGCAACTCTTCGATTGGGCAGTCATAGATATTCCTGCCGTCACCTTTGCGTTCGGCACCCACGAAGAGCACCGTGACACAGAAAAAAAACTACAACAACGATTTGCGTCCTCCCGGTCGATTCCCGGAACGTAAAAGCTTCATTGCTTTGTGCCCGTGTCGGAACATTCCGTGGCGACGCGTGTATTCTCCTCCTCGACTAAGTCCAAAGAAGCCAGAGTGATAGGTCCGAGTCACACAAAACCATGAGTGAGTACAAGTAATCTTCATAACATACAATTTTTCATGATCGATGCTATAATCATGCAGCTCACATACTGGAACAAAAATGCACTAAAATAATACGCATCTAGAAAGTAAAAAATTCATAACTTCTGATTCCATATTCGTCCCAACTTCAAAATTTTTTTACAAGTAGATAATTAATATGAGAAGCTGCAAAAAAAATATGAAAAATTAAAAAAAATCACTTTTCAAGATATTAAGGGTTGAAATTTAAGGGTGGTTTTCTTTCACCCTTAAATTTGATCAAGATCATATTTTTATTTTTTATCGTATTTCGCAAAGCAATGTCGTCAATTAAGATCAAGTCCCATCCTTCCAAGTCATTTAGGTACAACGCTAGAGAGCAAATAGTGGGACGCCGTGCTCCGCAAAAAGTAAAAATCTGGGTTTTTCCGTGCCCCGCCACGGGCAAACCGTTGGACCTACGGCAAAAATCCTGATACGAGATTTTTTTATATGCCGTGGTCTACCACTCCTGCAATTTGTGTCGAATTCGGAGATGGTGAGGGTTTTGAGTGTGGGCGCTACCCATGGAATCACCCTTCTATTTCTATGCAGACTCTTAGAAAGACGCTAAATCATTTCGGCAATTTCCCTTTTATTATCCATCTATATCGTAGCGCAGTTCGTGTGATTTATTAGCATCTCATTAAAATGATACGCCCTTAGAAACTTATTCCATCAGCACTCAGAAGCTGCAGTAGAATGCCAGGCCCGGAGGCGGACATGTCTTACTTGTAATAATATTATGCATAGGTATACTTATTCCACGAATTCACGGTGTTTCAATTCATAAAATGCTGTCGATCGAGCTTCATCTTGATCCTTTATTAAACTTTGTTGCATTGAAATATGCTGCAGGCAGTTTTGACTTGCCAGTCTTCCGTTTTCTATTTTATTGCTAAATGCAATCATATTTGATTAACGTAATGAGCGAAGCGAGTGAAACGTATTTTCAATTACACAGTCTCGCGTCTTTGTTTGTTTGTTTATGCTTTTTTTTGTTTGTGTGCGTTCTACATGCCAAATGCTCTAACCGGTTTTGACGAAACATTCAGGATGAAGTGCACTTGTCTTAGCTTATGTATCATACCACTGTTCACGAATTGAAAATAGGAGCGTTCCTCGCTTCACAGAACAAACTATGTTTCAGGAAAAATAAGCCAGAATAATAGGAATCTAATAAGATCAAGAAAAAGTGGATTGTATCTGTTATTTCATTATCTAAAACTGGACCGGCATGCAACTGGACGGACTGCCATTCAAATAAATGTTCATGAAAGTGCAATGACTGAGATACCTACGCCCTCAGCATGCTATTTCGGCGTTGAGTGCCTGATCAAGTTCAATCAGTCTAATGTCTAGCTGAAGGCTGGGTTCCTGCGGTAGTCATCATCTCTCATCGGCCCGTTGATGCAACGGAATCAAGCACAAGCTGTATGCAAAATATAGTCCTGCAAACGAAATTTAGTTTCAATTTGATTATAAGAGTTTCGCAAACACGTTTTTAATCAGGTAGAAGGAGAAAGGATCGTTTTGGTGGAAACATTCAATATCGAAAATTTCGTTCTCTTGTACTAAATGCATGTTTGCGTGCAGTAGTGACTCTAATCGCACTAACTCTCTGGCAGTGGGATACTTTTTTGTTAGTTGAATACTGAAATATCTCGAATAATTAGGAGTCATATGATCACAGTATCACATCGTTATTTTCGCCCGCTGCGTACCAACTAATTTTGCCCCGTTTATCGACTGAGCTTATAGCAAGCGAGGCGGGCGGAGCAAAGACTTCCATCAAAATCATGCCAGAGGAAGAAGAACGAAAATATCAAATTTAAATATTTATCAGAAAAATATTGTGTACCCTCCCCAAATTAGACATGACGTCATGTATTATCAGACAAAGCGGCCAAATAGTTTTTGTATTAATCGTAAGAGTTTGCATAAATTCCGTGAGATCAGCACAAGGCAAAAATCTTAGTTATTTCAAGCAGAAATCTAAAAGTTTTCACCGTGCAGCTAACTACTGGACTGAAATTAATATTGCAGACGAATAAAGCATAAAACACTCATATTTTACCCGTTTCACAACGCATTTAAAAAATTCCTTCGCAAATCTCCAGTTAATACTTCATGCAAATCATTTGTATTTCGCCACGAACCAATTAAATCGTTAATGTACCTACCCGAGTAAATATCCAATGCCATTAATACTGCGTTTAGGGAACATATTCTTCAAGGTCGTCCTGTGTCATATTTGGGTCACAAATTAATATTCAACTAAAAAGTTACAAGTTTGGGTAAAACTATCCAGCGGGAATGAGATGAGACGGGTAAATAAATGATGCATCGGTGGTTGAAACGATGCCCCTTGCTTCGCTATCAGCGTGCCATCGTTCCTTACTTTCGTCTCTGCGACACTTGATGTAGTAGGTTCGATATTAAAAAGTTTCCTCCTATCGCAGACTGCACGCCGGCTGCTTTGGCGCGTTTGGCGCATTCCTCATTCAGCTATATGTTGGCTTGATATGCATCCGGGTGCATATCTCAAACGTTTGTGCCAGTTGCCAAGAAATGTGATAAGAGCAAGCTGATGTCCATCCAGTATGAATTGCACGTAGAGCAAGAATCGGAAGAAACTGTGGAAATTCAGAGTTTCCTTGTGTATTGTTGAGTAAATAACACAATATTAGACACAAAAAATACGCCGTCTTCGCATAAAGTTCTTTGGTGCTTTGAACTAGACACTCTTTCACTTTCATGCCATTTCATTAGTATTTGAAGTTTGAACGTGGGCTGAGTCAATATTGGAATTGCTATTTCCATGTCCCGACATGGTTTCACTCTTCCAATACTTGTCATCGACAAGAATGGAGTGAAGAAAGGACGAATGCCTGCTCATCGATGATATCAGATATCAATGTATAAAATGCAGCCAAGCGCGACCATTCCATTTCCCATTTTCACTTGCAACTCGACAACAGAAAAGCGGAGTAGTATCTCGTTTCTTATGTGCCTCGCAAAGTTGGAACTCAGAGATAACATTTTTAAGCACTAAACTATAATATCACGTTCTTGTAACGTTCTCCAAATCACCCTTCAAGTTCATCTGCAAAAGCAAGAACGATGTACTAAAAACGACTTGAAATTCCATTATTACAACTTTGCTCATGCAATCCATTTAGTTGCTATCATAGCGAGCAATCTCTTATCAATGAGTGCACAAATTTGGAACAAAATACCCGTAAATGTATCACGTGCCGTGGGTGACGTCACAGAATGCACATGAGATTGCACCGGTGCATCCTCTGCCTCTAACCACGTGACTCTTGCTGGGTGCTCGGTGCTCGGTGCTCGGTGCTCGTTGCTCGGTGCTCGGTGCTCGGTGCTCGGTGCTCGGTGCTCGGTGCTCGGTGCTCGGTGCTCGGTGTACGTGTTCTCTGTTGCGGTTTACCGTTGGCATTCCGCTGCATGTTAATATGCGCTATGCAAATGAGCTCGTCATCACATGCCAACGACATTCTGCTCTCCGCTGACGTCTTCTCTTTGAACTTTGCGTGACTTTATTATAGTGGCAGATGCGAATTGGCGTAAAAAGACTTTTAAGAATCTTCTCTCCAAATTGGTTGTTAGGAGAATGTCAAGTCGTCATCTATGCATGCATCAGAAAGCAATCTTCTTTCTTGTATGGAGACTTTTAAATGTTTTATTTTGTGTTGGAAAATTAATCAACTTTTTCCTTGAAAGTCTTTCCTATGACTAAGATGGTAAACGAATTGAAACAGGGGTATAAGATTCTCTCTTTCATCTTGAGCAATGTCTTTATTAACATTTCACATAATATATTGACTAGAAATATACATTAGAAGGTTTTTTACGAAACTTTATGTGTATGAAGAATAAACACTTTATCAAAATTAATAAGTATAAAACTTTGGCAGAGCACGTTGAGAAAAACAGGTAACTTTCAAAAACAATCTCGAATAAATAAGTGCCACAGGCAACAATAATTTAGCTAATAAAGGTAATTGGACTAACATCAGACTAATTAGATCTCGTTGTTGTAACCGAGGCTGTGGTCCTGGCCATGTCGCCCATGGACCGTGTTGAAGCGTCTCAAGTTCTTGAAGTGGCGACGATTCTTCATCAGTCTCTGGAAAAAAGCATTAGCAAAAGTTCGGCGTTGTTTTCTTTTTTACCGCGAGATTTCGAGGCATTTCTCCGCGCTGTGGACTTGACGAGTGCGGGCAGGCCAGCGCCTAGCGAGCTGTCGAGTCCTGACTGATCTACGAACCGTCCCTGGTCCAGGCCCGGGCGCAGGGAGTCTGTGGGAAAGTCTCCGTGCACACCAAAACCGCCGAGGGGTTTCCGTCGTGACGCTGCCCGGGCGGTGTGCAAAAAATCACTTTGAAATCACTAATTTTCAGTAGATAGCACTAATATATATTTTTTCTGAAATTGCATTTGTCCCACATAGGAATTACAGTAATCAGTGTTATGCAAAGTGATTTTTTTTTCCTATAAACTTTTACGCGGCCGCCCCTCGAGATCTGACCAAGCCGACACATTTTATTCCAAAAATCGCATTGGATTGCAAGTCCCAGATATGCCGCAATCTTTGCGAGGGTTAATATCGCCGTATCGCCGTATCGTATCGAGCTCGTCGAAACCGGAAGTAGCCTGCCCAATATCCTGTCTTCGTCCTCGTCGATATCAATGCTCGGGCGAGCCGACGTCCGACAAGTGCTAGCAAACAAAGATATTTGACCCTCGGCACGGGGCACATGCGTTCGCGGAAGATACTCTTCATTCAGAAATAAGAATCGCTCACAGCCCGAATTCGGCGAAATACTTGAAGCAGGGAGAAAGAGATACATTTTCACATGGGTATCGAATGCTTTCACTGTTCAGTGGGTGTAAGTGCATCGGTTTCAAGATAATTAAGGGATCGAAAGAAATAAGGTAACGTTAGACAAAAAGAAGCTCGTATACAATTAAGTAGGTTGTTGAGCCGATGCTCGAGCGCAGATTAAGACATGAGACTCAAACAACATCATTATTGTTAGAAGCCCAAGCCCAAAATCTCAGGTGTCATTATACAGGCATCATTCATTGGCGGGACTAAAGTTTGCCATAAAGTGCTGGGATTCCTTAAAATCCCAACATTAACAATTTTAAAAAGAGTCTCGATAATATCTCATCTTCTGTATGCGCTTTGACCAGCTGCTTTATTATAATCTGAATTCAGCGTTCAGAATAATGAATGCACTAATGAATGTGCTATTGTTTGACCAGATTGACGGCGAGCTCTTTCAAGTTGTATAGTTGTAAATGTCGAACGTTCAAACCCAATGCACTTTTCCCCAGGGGCACGATTCACAAACAGTTTCAAATTCAATGCGCAATGCTTATACAGAATAGTTAAGCGGCCTTTGTGAATTCCCTTGTTATTTTCGCTATTTATTCGGGAACAAGCCGGGCTCGGGTCCGCGACATCCGCCCAACAAACCCAGGCACCCCGTGCCACCCACCTCGTTCTTGAGCGCCTGCTTCGACTGGTGGTTCACCCTGGCGAGCGCGACACGCACCCACTCGGGCCTGTCCTGGATGACAGCGTGCAGCAGTTGACGCACGCCTAGCAGCGCGTGCTCGACCAGCACGAACAGCAGCACCCACTCGACGCTGGACAGCGCAGGCGCCCGGCTGCGCAGCGCAGGCGACATGCACAGCAGGCCGCAGTTGGTCATGATCGAGATCACGCCCACCAGCTCGAACGAGTACTGCAGGAGCACGGAGCAAGCGGTTGGAATAATGGGCATCAGTGCAACCCGAGGAGCATGAGGCGAGGGTGAAGCGATGCACAGAACAAATTAGAATTTCTTGGCACCAATCACTTACAAGGTATAAATGGCGCTTAAAATTCGGTTCGAAGGTCAAACATGGCGCAAGAACGAATCCCGTTCAAGGTCAAACATGGCTCTTATATCATCCAATAAGCGCGGGGCAAATGAGAAGTAGATGGCCTAGATCAACTACCCCTAATCAAAGTTTCCCGTATCCCACATTACACTGCACTGCAAGTATTTAGTGATTCTCTGTGTCACTGGTGTCAGTGGTGACTGGTGTCACAACAACAGCAAGGAGATTATTGTTGAGCCTGTGTGGCGCATGATGAAGCTCGTAATACACTGGAATTAGGACGCAGATGATCATCAGGATTACACGAAGATGTAAAAATGCGGCTTAGAACACGACACGTGGTGTGGGTTTACAGCCGGTTCGCATGAAGTCGTAAGTGACCTGGGGCTGGGTGGGGTGAGAAGGTTGTGTGCGCTGGACAAACACCGAGGATCGAGCCCGGTGCCGTCGTAAAGAAGGCCCACGGATGCCGCCCTGTTAGCAATGAGCAACGAGTTAACTGCCAGCAGCGCCGCTCTGCGGTCGCCCGCGGCAGCTGCGTCCGCGATTAGCCTCGTGGCCGAGCGCGAGGGAAATGCGAGGGAAATGCGAGGGAAATGCGAGGGAAATGCGAGGGAAATGCGAGGGAAATGCGAGGGACGGGTGGGGCGACGGACATTTTTGCACGCTATTAGCGCGGACGCAGCAGAATCAACCGCAATCGCAAATCAGAGTTAGCACATGCAGAAGGGTATTTTCACCGATTATTAGAAAAAATAAAAAATGTTTTTTAACAACTATTCTGCATAAACGAGAAATCCCTTGCAGAAAACAGGATTACCATAAAAAGCTAAAACATTCACGCCATTTGTTAACAATTTAGGAAAATCGATCATAAATTACACACAATTTTTTTCTGATTAATCAGAGTGGCAACCTTAAACGCCAAGAAATAAGAACCGTCCACTCTCCACAAGCTACCAAAAGATGCCAGAAGCCATCATGGCTAGAAGAACAAAGTCTTAAATTCCGCGCAGTGTCATCCGCTTGTTTGTGTGAACGAAACTGTCGCTTCAACTTAGTCTCAAAATGTTTTTAAGCGGACGAGGTGAAATAAAGAGCGCACAAACCGCTCTCGAGCAACAGAGCTGGCTCGTCGCACGCTCGAGATTAAATTGGCATTAGCGCCGGGTTTCCATTTTCCACTTTCCGCCCACAGCGCAGCGCCGCGTGCCTTTCTTTGCCTTCGCGTCCGACTTACGACGAATTTAAATCAGCCCCCGTTAGCCCTGAACGCCGCCGGTCCGACGGCGACGGCGACGTCTCAACCCACGTGGCGTCGACTGCAGGAGAGCGTCGTGCCGGCAGGATATCTCCCCGTCAACTGCACGAGTAATGCCAAGTGACACTGCTGACTGCTGCGGCGGAGATGGTGGTGTGTCGCCGGAAAGAAGGACGAAGTTTTCTTGCGCGGCGGGAACTAAGTAATTATTTCCCTCGGTGGGCGCGAAACGGACGTTGCTAATGAGACCGTCGCTTGAGTGATCGAGCAGAGAGCGTCGTGGAGTGCGCCGCGGTTTGCTGCGACCCGCGTAGGCGTCGCCACCTTCGCCGCGGTTCACCCTGATTTCGCACGTTCGTCTCGCTCTCGCCAGCGCTCGTTACGACAGAAAGTTTATTTCCCTATACCAGGTAATCACGGCGTTATATTACCGTAAGCCCCGCGGGTGTACTTCTAACTGCAGCGTCAGCGTCAGGCAAATTACCGTCAGCTGTAATTTTAATACTATAAAATATTAATAATTTTACCAACCATAACCATAATTGTATCTACACTATCCTTATCTACAATCACCACCACTGTCGTATACTGGCCAATCCTGATTGCAACCCTATCCTGATCCCAACCCTATTACAAAATCCATATCGACAAGTCGCGATTTCAATTCCAAGTCTCCATATATACGGAACTGGAGGTGCGCTTCGGACTGTCAACGACCTCGTGACGACCTTCTGCGCTGTCAGCGTACCTCCAGCATGACCTTCGGGGGAGAAGGCATACCTGCCAGGCGCCGATGTCCTTGACGCGTCGCGACGCCGGACGCTGGCAGACGCAGCAGAGCTTGAACGCGTCTGCGCGTATCTCCAGAACGTTGTTGGCCACCGCCCAGAACGCGGCCATCGGGAAGACCGACGAGAACAGGAACACGTAGCCGAACTGGATGAACATCTCCAGGTAGTCGTCGTAGGTGCCCTGCGCCGAACAATATGCGACACGCTTGTTAGAACATGAGGAAGAACAACGATCGAACGTTCCACGGTAATGGCGCTGAGGCAGAGCCGTCGGTAGCAATGTTAACAGCCCTCAGTAATGGTCTTAGCGGGAAAGTTAAGTTGGTAGTTTCTGCTCCCTGGTTTTCTTTGGTGACATGGCTCCAAGAGTGTTTTCTAAGTAAGGTTATAACGATAAACGCGCGATAACAACGAATAAAAAAAGTTAATTGATTTTCATAAAATGCAGTCTTCAGCGCACGCTGCGTCTGAGCTGAATCTTCCCCGACAGGCAGCAAACAATCCATGCTCCCTTGCAAGTTGCAACCCTAATGCACCCAAGCCATATTTGATCTTCCCACCGAAAATTAATTGAGCCATAAACCACAGCGATGTGATATTATGTAAATACGAAATTCGACTCTATATCGTTCACCCCCGATTGAAATCGGTTCACAGTTTACAGAGGATCTATTTCGAGCTCTCCCCTTCGACCCTGAGACACGGGCCTCGTTTCGCCCCGGCCGCCTCCAGCACTGATGGACAGCGGAAGGGAGGGTCGCACCTCGCCGGAAGAGATCGGATGTCCCCGCGCGACGTCGACTGACATGCAAATGCACCCCCACCCACCAGCCATCACCCACCAGCCACCACCCGACCCGAACAGGAACACATACACTATGCCTCCATCAAGCTCCATTTACTCAAGGCTCGACGAAATGCTTAAATCATCGTTCAATGGGGTCGAAGCTGAAAATAGAAGGAGCGATCATATCAATTGTCTCGTGAAATCGATCCGTGTGTCGAAAAGTCAAATTTACAGACATGTAGGTCCCTATAAAATGGTGAAGCCATAAAGTTACTCATTCACTCGGGTAGGTGCCTTGCTCTAGCGGGGTAAATCCTGCTGACGGTTCGCCCGGTCAGCTGTTGCCGTCCTGTGATTTACCACCGACATTCCAGCGTGCAGTTGCCGCGCGTTGATGGATTCAGTAGCGCTAGCAAGCTGTACACGCCCCCGCGACGGGCGCCGGGATTACCCACGCATGCAGCAGCTGAATGCACCGCAATGAATGCACCGAATTGCATCCGCTCGCGGCTGCAGCAGCGAGATGCAAGTGACGTGAGGCTGAGCGATGGCGGGGTGCATGCCAGGTGTCTGGACCACGTGCTGCAGCGAGACGGATTATCTCGCCGCCGCGTTGCAGCCTGGTTTATCACCTGAGTCGAGCAGCAAGCTATTTGCGACCCCCCCAGCCTTGCTGCATATCGCTGATCCACGGAGTGTGTAGGTGATGCATGTTCCAGAGGCTGCGGGGGGTGACGGAGCAAGAAATTATTGCCATCGCACCCTCCGACATCTCGCTGGATCGGTTGCTAAGAGATCCGGTGTCAGCATCTGCCACACTCCTTGGAAATGGGTTTAGGGTTCGGGTTAAATGGATGAAAATAAATTGGAGTTGTGTTTCATCAAAGGTGCTTCAATTTAATTAGGGCCCACATTTCAATTAGCTATCGCCATGGCGACTTGATGCAATATCTCTCGAGTGGGTCGCCCTCGTCTTCCCCGCGAGCTTCACCCACGATATGAAAGCTCGATCTAAAGTTCACCCCTCATAATTCGCATGCCCAATATTTTATTAGAACTTCGTATCGCTGTTTCGTGAAATTGCGTTCGTGGATATCGCATGACAACATTATATGTGATGTGAGTAACGAGCGTTGCGAGAAGCGAATGTTCAATTTGACACGACACTGAACCCGGTACCAACCCGGCACCAACCCGGTACCAACCCGGTACCAACCCGGTACCAACCCGGTACCAACCCGGTACCAACCCGGTACCAACCCGGCACCAACCCGGTACCAACCCGGCACCAACCCGGCACCAACCCGGTACCAACCCGGCACCAACCCGGTACCAACCTCGTACGAGTCCATGCGGCCTTCGCGCGTCGCGAGTTCAATGCGCGTGTCGAGGGCGTCAAGTTGGGGGATGGACTCGAGCTCGACGACGTCGCTCTGCCGCGACGCCAGCTTCCCGCCGGCGTCGGCGTCGGCGTCGGCGCCGGTGCGCGCAACGAACCTCTTCAACCCGCACGCCCGCAGAAGCTGCAACGTGGACGTGAAACACCCGTCAACGCAACCCTCAACGCAACCCTCAACGCAACCCTCAACGCAACCCTCAACGCAACCCTCAACGCAACCCTCAACAGACCGTCAACAAGACCCATGCTTTCAACCCTTTAAGTTGATCGCACTCGAAAGTTGAAACATTGTTCCAGGAATGCGGCTTCAGGTTTTATTACGGGCATTTAATTACAGTGTGGAATTGATTTTTGGTGTTTCAATCAATATGAAACGACATGCCGGTGATATGACAGCTGTCACTGTCCCTGTCACTGTCGCTGTCACTGTCACTGTCCACCCCCTGCCTGCTGGTAAATGCGATTGTCAACGCTTGTCGGGTTTCTTTCTATAGCGACAGCTAACTGTGTGGATTATTCTAAAATATCAATATTATCGAGCGCGGAGTGTTTTTCCGCGAGTATTTCAAATAGTTTGTTCGTTACGTAGGACGTCATGACCATGTCAAATCCTGGCATTCAAAAGTAAAAACAGAAACAAACGAAAGGCTGCCATGGATACCAGACTGTTTTACGAACAGCGTAGGTATAGAGCCGGCACTTAGAAAAGCACTGGTTCGCGCTATAAAATCCCGTAAAAGTCAAATTTACCGATTAAAGTTGTTTGCCAGTCCATGAATAAATTTCAGTTCCTAGAAAGGCCCAATTAAAAGTTTCGATCGTGACCTTAAAAATACTCAAGACTTCAATTAAAAATTCTTGTAGGATCATGTCTGTACGTGCCCCTAGGTGAACGGTCTGCCATTAATTACCTGGCAGTTAGCACTAGACACCCTATCTCGCCTTGTAATTACACCCGGGGAACGGGTAATGGGAAGCGAGCGCGCTAATATCTGTATAGGGTGTTTACCTTACGGCCGTAATACCGGATGACCAGCGGAAGTAGCGCCTCTTGCAGATGGTTGATGGCTTGCAGGATGATCAGCATCACCGCCAATTGCTGCACATGGTTAGAACGAAGCTCGTGAGATACTGACCCAATCAATAATATAGATCTCTCCACCTAAATTAATTAAACTTTGTAACTAAGTAACGTTACGACTGATACCCAATTATTTTAGGGGGTATGTAGTTTAAAAATGGTGCTTCCACGAACCATACACGACGAAAAGAAAATGGCTGAGCGTTAGCTGGTGCCAAGTGATCATTAGCGAATAACGACCCTTGCTGCACAATATTGTCTCTTTGAGAGAAAAGTTGTTGGAAGGTGCGGGGTTAGTTTGCAAGACCTCTTTGCTTTCCAAATGTGAGGACACTGATTTCTTAGCAAACATGCAAGAGGGTGACACTAACGTTTCTCAGCATCTCCATGTCTTGGATGTAGAACGCGATGTAGAAGAGCGACATGAAGTTGTTGACGAACTCGAAGAGGACCAGCTTGGTGATCTGGTGCCGGTCAAACTGCGATTGCGTGCGATGGTTTTCTGAAACACGGAGACAAGGTGATCCGCGGTGAATCTCTTGCAGCAGCAGTAGCAGCAGCAGCAGTCGCACGTAGCTAAGGGTATTAAGGGCAGAGCCCGGCCAGACGCAGTTGAGCTGAAAAACTACCTTATTCATCCGCCGCGGACGCGAGGCGAAAGCTTTCTTTGTCGGTTATTGCAGTTGAATGAAATCCGAATCGAATCCTCCCCGCGCCCTGATAATCCGTGGTCGGTGAAGCTAGCACGTGTCGCCGGTTTCAACGCCGTGCCAACCGCTTGCTTGTTTTCTGTGCTTACTTCAAGGTGCCACGCGAAAGAATCGTAAAATTACATCGCGTCTGCCTTGGGAACTGGGAACTGGGAAGACACCGGCAACCGAATCCTGCATCGACTTCGTGATATGTGATCGATAACGGCCGACGCCTAGTGCGGAACTTTCGGGCGTTTTATCTGTGTTTGAAAAGTTGCATGCGCGAAAAGTTTCCTCGCTAAGTCCAACTGGGTGTAACGTTTTCCACTCCTGGACTAAGCTGAATTTTTACATAAAAGTTTTCGTGGCTTGTCTTCACTTTGAGGAGTACAAACTCAATTTGTTTCCTTGGTCCATTGATTGCAGAGACTACGTGTGCACCGCTATAAATCACTAATATTAATCGCAAGACCACGACCAGGGAATAAACAAGTTGTTGAGTGAATGTGTTGGATTCAACCCAAAACCTGCTCAAACAGGGAACTGACAATCACGCTTTGCCCATAAACACAAGCTCCGTTTGGTTTCAAGTTTACCATTAACTAACAGTTCACAGTCTGATTGCCAACCACAAAGAAACTACCCATTTAAATACTCACTAATAGCTACTAGGCGTTTGGGGAGACCAGCCGCCCCTTGACACATAAATTATGCTTGCCGGTGCTGGCTTTGTCTTTGAACACAAAAACGTTGATGCCACGAATGCGATACGTCCCCTAATTGATGACGCGAGAGCATAGGGGATGGGAAATCCACGGGTTCACACACAGATTTGTGCAATCCGCCGAGAGCTCGTGCATTATGTCTGCTTCACACCACCGGGTCTGCTCGGACATCGCTAGCCATTGCTAGACGGTGCCAGTCTCACGAGAATGCTCAGGTCGGTCAAGGGCAACGTGCTACTGATAATTGATTGTTGTTCTCACGCTAATTGGGTGGCTTCGTGGCGAATGCCGCGCGGCATCCACGAGAGCACGAGCTCTGACCGCGTATGTAATTCGAGGAATTGCAGCGACTGTCTGCGTGAGGGTCGCGCTCGCAGGACATGGATTCCGGTCACGGCTTGAGCTCATTACGATGCATCAATTACAATACGAATTCGGAGATTATCGCACAGCGACATGGCAGCTTCCGACGTGCTTAGGGAGGTCCAAGCTCTGACGCAGTCGCAACCACAACACAATACCGGCCATCGCCGTGGCTTTCCATCATGGACAAGTCAGTCATCATGACCGCCCTAACAATGAAGGATCTCAAAACCACCTTCGTGTTTCGTCTCTCGGAACGTCCGGCACAATCTGTAATAACAGCAAGCACTAGCAGGCGGTCATCTCGAACACTAGGGCCTACTTGACGAACACAGGATCTACATGACGAACACTAGGCCCTACTTGACGAAAACTAGGCCCTACTTGACGAACACTAGGCCCTACTTGACAAACACAAGATCTACATGACGAACACTAGGCCCTACTTGAAGAAAACTAGGCCCTACTTGACGAACACTAGGCCCTACTTGACAAACACAAGATCTACATGACGAACACTAGGCCCTACTTGAAGAAAACTAGGCCCTACTTGACGAACACGGGTCACGTGACTCACCCCACTCCGTGAGCCAGGTTGCTAGGCGGCGGTAGTAGGCGTTCATCACGAACACCAGCGCAGCGTAGAGGACGCTGGGCGTGAGAACGATCAGCTGCGACAGCTGGGAGTCGTCGCGCATCATGCGATGCGTCGCGTAGTCCTCGGCCCAGAACGCGACCAGCATCACGAAGAACGCCCCCACCAGGCAGACGAACACGATCGGCATCGAGACACAGTACATCTGCAACAGGACTACAGCAGTCAGCAGTCAGCAGTCAGCAGTCAACAGTCAGCAGTCAGCAGTCAGCAGTCAGCAGTCAGCAATCAGCAGTCAGCAGTCGAGAATCATCACGTTTGATTTCTAATAACTGCAGAGTTTTGGCGCGTTATTGGCAGAAAATGATTGGAAAGTTTTCTGAACGCCATGGGGCTTCGCGAACGCGCTATGTGCGTTCTAGGATTACAGGGTTAAGACTTGTCTGCCTCCTGCAGCAAATCACAGTTAGCGGGTTTCAGATGAGCCATGAAATTTTCATTTAGATCACATCTTTCAACAGCCTGCAGAATCGGAGAACACATTAGAAAAAATTGCGCGTTTTCCTAGAGGATTCAAGTTGAATTTAACAACTTTTCCCGTTTCGCTTTATCGCCCGAAAGGTCTTTACTAAAGTTGACTGAAAGCATCTGAAAGGAAGTCTACTAATATCAGCATCATAATCATCTCATAATAATATGTGCATCTAATAATATCCCGTACTCGTAGACAGCTAATATATAATTAATTATGACGCCCTTGTCTGCACTTCCAACTAAGCTAATTATCAGCGAACTGATGGTTAGCGCTGCAACACTCAGCGTCGCCGGGGCGTCGGGACGTCGCCGCCGTCGGGCGTCTCGAAGCACCGACGCCCGGCGTCGCGACGTCGATGCGCCCCCCGGGCCGTGGAACAAGCCCGTCTGCCGACGCGACGCCGAGTTTTGCCGGAATTCGCGACGAACCGCAAGCAGCAATGCCGGTATCTCTAGCCGTCGAACACCCACCCTATTATCAAATGACATTCCGCACGCAGCGCAGCGATGCTTGCCTGCTTTTAACTTTTAACGACTGATCCTCAACTAAGATCTAGATAGACCGCCCGCTTCCTCTTTGGTGTGATCTAAACTTTGCGTCGCGTCCTTGGTGCTAGCTTTAGAAGCACGCCCAAGTTTGTGAAGTTTGTTACACGAACATCGCAAGCCTAACAAGTCGATCAGTTGTTATTGTAAACTACATTTTTACAGTTCTATTTTCCTCAAAAAGAGCATGACATTTCTGATGGTTGCCTAGGGACGTCGCGTCAGCTTGGGGCTTCAGCTCATTATATGAAGAATAGCTGCTTGCTAATTTGTTAACAGTTTCCATTTACCATCCCCTTGCCACCGTGCCACCCCCTAGCTAACCGGTTGCCACACAATTTGATGGTCCCGGCATTAGCGGAGTGGAGAAAAGTGCATTCATTTCAATAAACACTCCCATTACACAGAAATGTTCGCGACTGGGACACGCAGTAATACAATTAGTGCGAATAACATTGAGAATTGGCAAGGAGTTCAGCATGTTTTCATCGACACTGCTTCGGAATATTTCTACATTTCTGTATAGGAGCAGCAGCAGCAGCAGCAGCAGCAGCAGCAGCAGCAGCAGAAGCGGTATTGAGATCCAATCTTCACAGAGGGAGGCACCCGGTCCTTGTCCGGGATTAGTATTCTAATTTACGGGTGAGGTGCATTTACATAAATCCGGCCCCTTATTGTGTTTAATTGCAGCAGCGCTATCGCTCGACAGACTTGGCAAGCGGTCAGGGGATGTTTTCCTCGCACAGCACCGCACAGCGCCTCAAAGCGCCAAACGGCGCCAAACAGCGCCAAACAGGGCCAAACAGGGCCAAACAGAACGTGGGGGTTCCACGGTGTATATAAGTGTATTACCATCGAGAGGATGCATGGCTAATTTCTCGTCCAAACTTACGAAACTCGGTGGCACTAATTTACTTAGGAATATAACTTGTCTCTGGGTTTCAAGTGGCTCGTCTAGCCAGCAGAAACTTTGACTCTCTTACGATTTCACTAGTATAACTATACGCTGCAAATTAGAGAAGCGTTGTTGTGGGACAAATAAAATCAACATTATCGTAATTGCATCATGCAATATAACACGCATCTGTCCAAATATCCACTCTCTCTGGAATATCAACAGCCACCAGTAAATTAATACGAATTTGTTTGGTTTTGGCTATCGTGGTTGCATCGAAATGAAACGTCTAGCTGATACTAGATGTTTAGTAATCCGTAGCTCTGTTTGATGCTTACTCCACTCCACTGTCGATGCAAATGCACAACAACGAAGTAATTTAATTTTAAAGCGGCATACTCAGGCTGCACGTTGAACATGTATAGTATAGGTTTGCCTGCATCTGATGCTGCTACACATATTTTGAAAATCACGGGATCAATAGAAAATAGAACGATGAAAGAAAATTTTCAACAAGTTAATTGGCTATACGTCGATTCCATAGTCAAGATTCCATAGTGTAATATATTATGCTTGCCCCAGTAGGAACTAGTACACACTACGAACGGCACACACGGGTGTGAAGCGGGGCTGAACGAGATCGTGTGACGTGTGGATTAGGTACTCATCGCAAATATCCGACCATAGTCAATTAAAAATGTTTGATTAAAATGTGAATGAGAGTCAGAGTTGCTTTTCTCCCAACCCAAAAACATATACAATATTTAGTACCCTATAAATGACATCCGATTGACACATATCGCCTATACCTATCACTATCACAGCATTTCACGGGCTGTATAAAGCCTTTCACAACCCCAGTGTCACCGTTATTTTCAATTTCTGGCTAAGAGATAATTCCCAGAATGAAGCGCATTTCAAAGCATGTCTAGATGCCAGATTTGAAGCCCGGTGCCCGATGCCCGGTGCTCGGTGCCCGGTGCCCGGTGCCCGGTGCCCTGTGTTAGCGCTCACCCGCACGTTGGTCTTCCATCGCGGGAACTGCGGCTGCAGCTTGCCGGTGACGGCGTCGAGGCCCATCGCGCCCCAGAAGTTCGGCCTCGGCTCGTCCAGGCTGGTCATGCCGATCGTGCCCCACGAGAACGCCAGCGCGCTGCATTTCCGCTTCCACACCTGCGCGCGCAGACGAGCAGCAGACGAGCAGCGGCCGCGCAGCCGGCGGGGCAAACAAGCACGCTCGAGTACGCGATAACTCGAAAGCCTAACCTATAAGGGTGTCTTCTGAGTGATGAAACGATAAAGTGATTTTCAATCAGTTCTAAAGCGCACCAAAGTGCGACAGTACGTCTTATGACCGATCCGAGAAGCGATTTTCGTTACCCCCGATCCGAGTCTTTAGGTTGACAAAGCTCTAACGTCTCCAGCTATTTTCCAAGCGATCGAAACGGCGTGTCGGTACACCACGGTGTAGCTGGCGTAGCGACGCAATGACGCGGGTCTGCTACAAAGGAGTACTAGGACTAAACAAAGGTCTGCGATAAATAAGGTCAAAGGACTGGTTGTGTTTGTCTGCGGCGGAAATTGGCTCTGGGAACTTCAAATGAGTCCGATCCGCTTAACAGGGACGCAATGTCCTGGTAACGAATAACGAGACATTCTTTAAAAGCATCTCGTCATTCGAGAAAATCGTTATGTGATTTGAAAATGTGGTTTTAGTCTTTATAATACCGAACAGTCTTGATCATTGGACTTTCACAAAGCGATCACTATTTGATCTACCGTGATCACGAGCAAATAAAAGTACAGATGCTTGGATATTAAGTTAAATGTGGCCCTTCCCCGCGTTCATTGTCGCCGCATGTCACTGAAATCACCCCCGTTCGTCGGGCCTGGCGGGCGGCGGGCGGCGGGCGGCGGGCGGCGGGCGGCGGGCGGCGGGCTTACCTCGAGGAAGATGGTCACCCAGAGCAGGTTGAAGACGCAGAAGAAGGCGAGCGAGGCCACCGGAAAGAGCATGTGCAGGAAGCCCAGCAACATCGGAACCAGCAGCGCCGTCGTGTAGAACCCCAGGAAGGTGAAGTAGAGAGCCACAGCCTCGCCGAAGTACACGCGGATCTCTTCTGCGCAACGAGGCCCCAGAGGGAGGCTGTTAGTCATCTTGGAGTTCTTATCACCTCTAGGTTAGGGAGGTAACTGACAAAAGCATGCGGTTCAGTGGGGACATTTATAAATTGACTGTACAACCTTTCCCCACGGCGTGATATTGGCGGATTTATGGCAGGAAATGTGACTCGGGACAAAAATTGAGCGGCGATATTGACCTTGTGACATGTTCTTGGTCTCTCTTTGGTCCAGAGTCTATAATAATGCCTTTATATTCGTAATATTACTGTAAAAAAGTCAGCGTTTTTTTTCACGAGCAAGGCTTAAAAGCCTGGATGTAGTACTTTCCCTAAAAATTTGGACACTTAGTCTAAGTATATTCCACAGCGAGCGGCGTATACGCAGGAGGCGAGTAGGCCGACCAATCAATCAAAAAACTGTGCAACGCGCGCCGTGTGAGCTTAAAAGTTTTAACAAGCTGTGATGACGTTTCGGGAACGCACAACGCGCAACGCGCTACGCATAACGCACAACGCACAGCGGCCCGGGGCACCACCAAGGCGGGCGCTCGAAGACTCTAAGAAAAGTTTGCATGGAAATAGCGACGCTATGTGATGTTGAGTGCCGAGGCCCTGCCCAAGGGCAAGCAGAGCTTGAGAAAATACCGCCCTTTGGTGCGTATAACTTAGCAGAACGCCAGCCATCAACATCATGCTTTCTACATTTTCCAATTCCACTTATCCATAAAACTTGTGTCGCGAAACTTTTTACAGGAAACTTTCCGCAAGTTAATTTTTGTTATTCAATTACTTTAACCATAGTGCTAACGGGCAGTGAAAAACGACGAGATGGAATTACAGCGGGAAGTTGTTTAAAAACGTTCTAGCGAAAAATTGATCGCGGTTTATTTCTGCAACAGTTTTGTGGCAGAATATACGACAATGAATGAGACATTGAAAATTAAAAACTATCTAGCAACTAGTGAATTGAAGTCTGAAGTAGACACATAATTAATTGAAATCAATTGCGTTCAAATGCGTTTATTGGTATTCTAAACCGCTTCTAAAGTAATTTGCACCACATATGAAACACATGCACTAACACTGGGGATTGGGAACATGGGAACTAATGCAAGAGTGCTCACCGATGGGTTGCTTGGAGAAGAGTGACCAGTACCACTTCTTGCCGAGCTTGTGCAACGCCTCCATGTCGTGAAGGGGGTAGAGACTGGCCAGCACCCCCCAGTGAAGACACACCTGTGCTGAAACACGGCAAGCCAACATGGTCAGCAGTCAGCAGTCAGCAGTCAGCAGTCAGCAGTCAGCAGTCAGCAGTCAACACTCAGCACTCAGCAGTCAGCACATAAATATAATCTTAGCCTTTCCATTCCGGATGAATGTATTTTTAAAGGTTTTAGGCATATGAAGATTCGGACAATTTTCTGCGCTGCTAAATCAAGAAATACACCGAAGAAAAATCGTTTTTACCAATCAGGTAACCGAATTGCGATAGTAGCACTTGAAACTACTTTTCAGAGTGTCAAAGAAATTTCGCCATCTTTCTACCTTCCAACGACTTTCCGAGACAAAACTGCGGAGATTTCGTCCTCGTCCAGCATTTTTCTCTACTCGGCGCCGACCGCAGTGATTGGCGGTTGCCGGCCGGGGGAGATTTCATGCGCCACATGGTTCAAATTTGTTTTCGTGAAAAAGTTTGATAGGTTTATAAGAAGTCGTCTAATAATCAGAAAGTTTCCGGGAGGATTCGCCGCGTCTCGGGGATCATTACGCCTGGCCGGCAGCCGGAACTTTGTCTTGTCTTGTCTCGTCGGGGACGGCGTCGTTCCGCCGCGACGCCGACGCCGACGCCGACGTCGACGCCGTTGCGCCCACTTTGGGACCGCGCGCCCTCCTGCGTAGACGTCGGCTCCTCACTCTATTCACATTTACTTGCAATATTGACTTGTCTCAATCGATAGAATTGTTGTATGTTCGATTATGAGGACAAATTAAATTTGGGTTAAATAACGTAAGTCAAGTATATCTAATTATTTTTGGGATTCTGTGGGCAATTAAAGTGAATGCGAGTCAGCCAATCAGGCTTAAGCATGTTTTTCGCACTCACTCTTGGCATCTGCATATGAGGGAGACTGCCCTGAATGTGGGATAGTTTAGTGAAAGGGCCATTCCGTCTCTGGCTCTTCCAGTGATGCGCAGCGATACGCAGCTGATACGCAGCTGATATGCAGCTGATACGCAGCTGATACGCAGCTGATACTCAGCTGATACGGCCATGGATTTGTGTACGAGGACCACGCCGGTGGAGTCAACCTGCTTTACCGCCGCTGCGGAGCTCCTAATCGTCCAGACTGGAATCAAGCCGAGATCGAGCCGAGATCGAGCCGAGATCGAGCGATGTGGTCGAGGGCTGTGGAGGCTGGGGGCTGGGGGGAGGGCCCAGGGCCGAGGGCGAGCACGGCGATTCCACTCGAGCGCGCTTGCAGCAGCGCCTTTGACGAACACAAGCAGACCAAACGAGTCGCCCGACGTCTTCGCGGGGAAATCTGCCCGGGTGCTCCTTATGTCGATACGAAATCAGCGAGAAAACCTCGGATTCTGCGAGGAATGGGAAGGTCTGCCGAGACGCAGCGTGGAAAGTCGAAAAGCAACGTGAACGAGCGGTCTAGGTGGGCATTATAATAATACCCTAGCCACGTTAACTTATACCTCACATACAATACTACTCCCAAGACCACGTGCGTTGTTCATTTATTATGCTCATACGAGTAATGATCAAAGTGTGAGCCATTAACTCAAGGATTAATGTAATGTCTACAATGATGACTTGTAATTTCGTTATGCTGTATTGTGTTTCTGTTATCAAGTATCAACTGATGGAGTATCGTCTCTCGTCAGCCATGGTTATAGCCTGGTTCTAGCATGTTTCTAGCATGATTCTAGCCTAGTTCTAGCACTTACTGATGGACTGTCCCTCGTAGAGCTTGTAGTGCAGATATCCGGGCACGTGTATGTCCTCGGGCAGCGCCCTTATGTTCTCCAGTTCGTGCTTGACTATGTGTTGCCGCTCGGCCGTGCTGAGCAGGTCGTCCACGCACATGCCTTCCTCGAGGAACTCCTCCAGCTCGCCGACCGTGAACTCCCGGATCAGCCCGCCGCGGTCCTTCTTCTTCAGCTCCATCTCCTCCGCAGCCTCCAGGAACTTGATCTTGGACGCCGTCACGTGTAGGATCAGGCCCTGGCGGCGGTGAGATGTGACAGATCAGCGGACAGAGGCACCGATTTGCGTACACGATGCGTCGTTTCGATCCTTCCACATGTGGGTGGAGGAATGCTAAATGAAGCCGGGAGGAATTTATAGGAATTTAGCGATACTTTTGAAACGTGTGCGGCACAGGAATTCTAGGCTGATTTTGTCGCCTATGAACCAACGCGGAGGTACGGCAGCAGCGTGTTGGAGTTCAAAGGGAAACTTTCGTGCATTGCAACTTGCAAGTATTCATTTGATGAAAAAAAAACATTCATGTTTTACATAGTTTCAAATTTCAATCTACTTTTCAGTTTTAAACCTCTCATTTTCTTCCATAATCTATGTCGCCCATTATTATTTTCTTTGATTTCGTCATCAACTTAGTTATGAATAATCTGGAATGTAATGTATTTCCCCGGGCATAAGACATGTGACTGTATATTTATTGTTTATAAAGCTCTGGACAGTTTAGTCCACTAGTTTTAGTAGCAAGTTCAGCCCTGTGTCCGAGAGAAGCATTGCAATTTATTGTGTAGAAGATAGTATGGTCTCCTGGGCTGGCATCTTGACATTTCACTCTGCGTTATCCTGCTGAAGGATCCTCAGACCAAGACGTCCAGAGAGTTTATCATTCCGTATCGAAGCATGACTGGCACGTTGTATGGCTTCCTCGATGGCAAGACTAGATTTTTTCGAGGCATAAGAAAGCCAAAATAATTGTCCAAATAGGATGCATGAGTCCCGCAGTTTTCTGTAATAATAGGATTGACCAAACGTTGAATGCAAACAAAAACAAACAAACAAGCCGGTTGAGCAAACAAAAAAGCGCTCCTGCAGAATTCACGAGTTATAAGCTGAGTATTTCTCGAGAGGCTATTTGCTGGATGAGATCGACAGACCCTCGGGACGTTTTTTGAATTAAACATTAGTTTGGAGGGATCATATTCGCAGTAGGAAACGCAACGATTTTTTGGGCCTCGGGAAATTTCTGAAATAAATCTGTCCAGTGTCCAATTGTGAACAATTCTAATGGGAATCATTTGATTCATTACAAGTGGAACAGACAAAAACAACGATTTGTTTTCAATTTTGAAGCAAAAGCAAGAATGCGAAATCTCAACTTAATAAATTGCAACGCACTACGCGAAACGAAATATTTCTACAACCGAGCATTCCAACGCTTCATTATAACCAACGTTGCAATTCAAAATATTTATTTATCAATTTAGGTAGACAGTCAGTCTATTTTAGCTCCGTTGCTGATATTATCCGACTCCGATATTCCGCCTTTGAAACTTTCTAGATTTTCTCATTAAAAATAACGCGGCTTTAATTTGCATGAAATTGGAGGATTTTTACAACATAATTTTTTATAGGCGGCTTCAAGTTCGACACCAAAAGCAGAAAAGCGTGTAACCCTCGGCCTCCCATGGGAACCAGGCGAGTGCAACCCCTAATTTAGCTGCAATGCTACACCGAGGGGTGCAGCCTGTACATTCACAGCAGAGTACTTTTGAATAAATTACGACCCATCGTGCATATTTCAACTTCTGCTTTGATATTGTATAAACCGTATTAAAGCGAACAATTTCATAATTGAATTTACTCTCATTTCATAAATTGTTGTACAACGATTCAATTTCTGAAACTCTTATTGTCTTTTACTTCTCAGCTCAAATTGAAACGTGAGTGTAATTGGTTTATTCGTACCTCGAAGATAAAATAGTAATATAATTATGATCACTGCTTTGAGCCACTTGTGATGCAAGATCGGCTAAAAATAAAAATATTAACTACTGAGGTGAACCATTTTATTTGTTGAATTGCGAACAGTAACTATATTGCGTGTTTTCGGTGTTCCCCTTACTGTATTTCAATTTCAGGTTTTCCTTGTGAGGTTCCCACTTGCCCCGGCCCACGCTCATTTTTCACTGCTTTCACCTAATCTTTCATCCTCAGTTACTGTGTGAACTAGTCAAACGTTTGAGACAAATTAAAATAGAATACAGACCACCAATCATCACTGAAATATATCCAGTGAAAATTGTCAATTTGGTATTATCATCACGTTGGTATAATTTTCAAGCCCTTCGCGAGCCCTGCGTGGCCTTTGCACTGCATGCGCGTCGGCGTCGTCGTCGGCGTCGGCGTCGTGCGTTCCCTCACCTCGTTGTCCTTGCGCGGCTGGCGTCGCACCAGCAGCTCGGCGCCGCCGTCGCGACGCTTGCCCCGGATCTTGTTGACCAGCCAGAGCACGGCGTTGGCAGACACTTCCGGCGAGAACTTGACCACCACCTGCGTCGGCGGAAACACCCCGGCGTCGTCGCCCCCCTCAGAGTCCTGCGCGTCCTCGGCCGCCATCGCCATCGCCGACTCGTTCACCCTCCCTGCCGGCATCAAGAGACAACGTCTTCAAGACGGGGACATCGCATCGATGGATACATTGCATTGACGGGGACATTGAATCGAGCGGGGACATCGCATCGACGGGGACATCGCATCGACGGGGACATAGCATCGACAGGGACATCAGGATGCCGTCGATAAAACTGCGCTTGGCCACTGTGGAAGTTTTTGTGAACATTTTGGCTTGAGTTGGCTTGAGCCTGGAGCAACAAATTAGAATATTCAGAGCAAAAAAGGAGGCAGGTGAAAGGCTGTACACACATTTTCAGGAATCCTTTTCCCCCTTCATTCCTCGATGTTTTGTCCTTTATGCACCCACGTACTAATTAAATTTTACAGGAATAATGAATATAAGAAGAATAATATTTTTTTGTATCATAACAAATACAAACAAATATGCAAATATTAAGGCCCCGCCCTCTTTCTTAAACTTAGGCGGATGGCCAATCCTGCCAACATAATGAATAATGAATACATCTCATAAAAAAGCAACTGCCATGGGATATAAAATAACTCAAATGTGAGAAATTTGAACGAAATTACTTCAAAAGCACTTACCTCAAACAAAAAATCACTGTCACACACAACTCTCAAATGAAAGCCTGGGATGTATTCTTTTATACCAACGTGTCAAAGCGCCAGTATCAGAGTAGGTAGTTACATAGCAGTTATCTTATCATTACACTTCTGATGTAGATATTTTGTTCCGTTCGTCATTAATCTGACATTCCAGCGTCAATATTTATCATCGCAGCAAGCCAGCCTCCTTGGACACTACCGGCCGCAGAGCGTGACGTGGTTTTATTGCATCATTACTCTAATGTTCTGGTTCTGTCCAGGCAATTATCTACGATTACACCGCTACACGCTAGAGTGGATCAATTGCAAATCAGGTGAACAGCATCGGAATGCAAATGAATGTAGGCTATCTATCAATTCTCTTCGCGCGAGTTTGGTCTTCATTTTCAATCTCTCCCCCAGACTTGGCCACGGACAACGACCTTGAACGAAGGCCGTTAGAAATTCAAAAAAATAACGCAATTGCATTCAGTCTTGTTGATCTACTGGTAGGACATGGTTGCACGATAACGGAGAGTTACAATGACCAAATAATATTGATTATCGGGTTTACTCGTCATCAATCACAAGGATTACTTTTTGTTTTTACCGTTGGGTCAAGCTTTGATCAGTGCTATCTACAAATCGCATCAACTTTTATCGCAAAGCAGTGTAATTGCCAGGGCCGGATTCACAGAATTACTGCCCAGTGTCAACAGCAGAAATTGGTCAACACGGATCAGTTAGAGTGGTGCCTGGTGTTTTTTTAGAGTAATAAGTGTAATAAGTGTTGGAGATGGAGCTGGAGCTGGAGCAACTCAACGTGCGGCTGTTACCCCGTTCGCAGCCGGTCGTGTCCGGTTTTAAACTCACCATGAATCTGATTGAGCCGGTTGTGGATACCCCAGAGCTCGTCGAGCGGGCCCAATCCGTCGGCCGGTTTGGACCGCCGGACCGGTTTTGCCCGCTGGACCGGTTTTGCCTGCAGAACCGGTTCCGGTCGGACCGCCATGAGGGGGCTCAGATACGCGGGTGCGGGGTTAACACACCACACTGTTAATCAAGAACCACGCAATCAGGGGGTAGGTTTACAAACAGTTAGCACAAAATTTCCTACCACGCTGATGCAGGGGACTGGGGAAGGAATCACAACAATGCAAATGCTGCATTGAAATAAAATCTGAAATAAAATGTTGTTATTTTATTTTCAACTGCGTGCGAATAAAACAAGAATGAAACGGGAAGCTTTTTCAAATAGAATTCATGGCACCCTTGTGATCCCTATGTTTTGAAATTGTTATGATCAACTAATAATCTATAGAAAGTCACCTACACGGTCTTGCACGTTTACCTATATACAGGAAAGAATGTGTAGTATACCAACTCTATTGTTTATTAACACACAACTTGTTCAATTTTTCCACGAAAAAACAAGTTAAATGAAACATAAATATTTTTGTTGACAATACTTGTTGTGCAGAGTACAAATAATGGCAAAGAATTCCCTTGAGTAAGCTTCCAAATGTTCGCACATATTCGAGCAATCGGCCTCTCTTTCATTACCCGTTAATCACAGGGCGAGCAGCAACAGCGAGGACCAATGTTTGCCCCGACTCTAAACCCCGCATTTGCTTGCCCGTACCAACACAGCTTTACATTACACTCAATAATACGAGAATAGAGTGATAAAAATTACACATTTCCTTTGACATCACTGCAAGTGCAATGTATATAGTAACCACCAGGCAGTCACCCACCCACCCACCCACCACCCCTTCCTTCCATGCCACCGGATGAGTGTTCAGATGGGTGTGCTGCTAAAACTCCGATTGTGTACCCAACTAAAATCAGCGACTGCATTTCGCTGGGCTTGTTGATTTGCGAGCGTATTTTTGCACCGTCGATAATTTGTTTCAGCCACGATCCACGCGATGCCAACAACGCGTATTTGTCTTGTGATTAGTGAGTGCTTTCATAGGGGACCCGTGGGCGCCCCATCCCATGATGCCCCATGCTCCATGCTCCATGCCCCATGCCCCATGCCCCTTGCTCCATGCCGCTGTTTTTAGGTCGAACCTACAAACATTTAAACTTTTCATTCAATAGCGCTTTTAGTGAAACTGCACTGACCGATGTGCACATCAATGTCGTAACTGCATGCCAATGCGCTCGACGGGATTGTTCATTTGCGTGCAGGCATTTACAAATTTACAATAATCGAAATGCTATACATGCGTGTAGCTACTTCTGGCGTGCTACGTGGTACCAGGGCATAATATCAGGTGCGCGATCGAAGGTACAGCGACGATACGTCTCACTGAATTATGCCAAACCGATAGGGAAATTGGTTTTGCATAATTGGCAATGTCTGCTGATGATGATTTAATTACGGCCTTCGATCTAACACGTGTTGAAGCACGGGTTCTGTCGGCTGTCACAGCTGATGCCGTTTAATGCCACGAAGTTAGGCAACGAAGAGGTGTTAGTTGAAAAGATTGCTTTTAGATTATTATCACCTGCAGTATGCTTGAAATCCGTTTAGTCTACAGGGACTACGATACATGCTTTGATTTATTATACCCGATGGGTTTCAGGCCAAATAGGTTCGTATTTAGATTTTGGCCATCTCCTAAAATTCGGTCACAGAACTAACTCCAACATCATATAATCCGCCGAAGGGAAACTATATTTACACAGTGCCAAGGCACGGAAGCAAATCTATGTGAATCCACGGTCCTGAATCTTACTAAATTATTCCATGATCTGTATGTACCTACGCTAAACAATTAAAACACTTTACTATTGCGGGATATATCAGCTGAACCTAGAGAATTATACTTTTCCCCTGAAATTAATTACCGAGCCAACACAATTGCGTATATATTCCCATCCACGGGCCCATTAAATTCCGGCTGAAATGTTGACTTAGCTGCCGTACCTGTACGCTGCATTAGGATGTTGGATGAGTCATCTCTAGGTCGAGGTAACCTCAATCAATTAAAACAGTAGAGATTTTCTCGTACCTGCGCACAGCAGCTATATCACGAGCAATCCCACGCGAAAATCTTTCCTATCACCATTACGACCTTTCGATCGGCATCCCGTCACAATTTTCCCACGAATGATTCAGAGCGGTCGTCTTCAAATGTGTCAAAACGGCTGAGGAGGTCGCAAAGCAAAGCGACCACGACACTATTTTTATCCACAACTCTTCTACGAGCCACGAGCTGCGAGAGACTGTCGGCATACCTTGAACTGCTTGCTAGGCGATGTGCTTGGAATAATGCCACAGGCCCGATTACTTGTACGTCATCCATTATGTCACGCTTACTTGCTACTACATAGCTGTAGACGCGTCGTAGCTATATACCTGGCCGTACATTGTTTGTACAATTCATTTAGTTGTTTTGCTAGTTAGTAGATGGCACTTTGATATAGTGCATGTATGCACGGTGCATCTATCCATTGTTGCATATGTGTTGGATGGGGATCATCATTTCAGAACTCCCCCTTGTGGATGAATAGTTATCATAAATACGAGGCGACTGAATTATAATGAACTTGCCCAGTGGAAGGGTGTTTGTCTTAGTAAATGTGGCATGTTCTATTGTCGGTTCATGTGTGTTTGTCTGAATTTGTAACCAAACTGTACATTTCTATTGAGAACTTAATATTGTATGCAACCCCATTAAATAGACATCAAAATTTTGGTTTGAATACCGGCGCGGGGAACATTCGCGTAATGTTTTCTGATTTTCCAACACGGGATGCTGAGTGAGTAGGCCTAGAGCGCAAGGTTTTATAGGAACCACTAGTAGGTGCCTAGAGTTTAGAACTGGCTATGCCGTAAATTAGCTAGAAAATAATTAAGGCACGGAACTTTCATACCTAGACTGTGTTCTCCGTGCAACCTGCTCCTTTGGTACGACTGGGGAATTTTATGATACAAAGCTAAGATTGTGTTTCATGATAAATAGGTACACGCTGATTAATACTTCAATTTTGTATAGAATTTGTAGCCAAAGGAAATGTGTCAAATGATTTAGCGCGCGGGTAAGAACTCTATTGTTTCTCACCAACCCTTCCTCGAGACTTTTTCTCTATGATATCAGAGTCTTTAAATCTTTTTTACAAGCGATATTTGCTCCACAGAAAAATATGGTCCACCTATTTGGAACAAACCATTATTCAGAGGAAGTTTTAACGTTTAACAGCAACCAATTCAACTAAAATCACTAGAGGGTAAAATTTGATTCACCGAACAAACTTGCATTCGACACGAACATAAATGTAAGCTCAGTGCCCCTGTGTATCGACGTAATAATCTCGTTGACAAATCGACTTTGTATGCGACGCATTCTCTCGCCTAGTGTGCACCTTCAAATTGTCTACAAAATTATTAACACCTCGCCTGACATCCTTTGACAGTTCTAAAATATCGTGCTTCTGCATAACACACTTGTTTTAAATAATACAGGGCAGACAGGGCTCAAAGAGCATGTGACTGTGAGCTCGATGGGTGCTTCGTAGCCTGTCGTCTGCCACTATTGCAACAACGCAAGCCCTTAGCAAGCAAGCACGCTGACAAGGGCACCGTGAGTAGCTGGCATGGCAACTAGCAGCGACGTGGGCGGTTTCAGAGTGGGCCCAGCGCAATTTTCCGATGTTTACTTTCCAACAAACGGCCGTCGCCGTGCATTTATTTCGCTGTTTTTTCACCCTTAACATGCGTGGTGGAGTGGGAACTCTGGTATCTACTCACGCACCAGCTTTCCGCAACTCTCCCCAGCTTTGCGAGGGAGATAAAGTGAGTAGGGGTAATGATAAATCGCATGTGTTCGAAGGAAGGGATTACCACGCTCCTGCGATGATGGCAAATTACCGGGCTATGGTCCCATCCGAACACGGGAGAGAATTGATGGACATTTTCATGATAAGAATACATACATTTTGTTTGCGAAGCCATCAATTTTCGCAATGCAGCTGGTCTGCGCGGCAATATTTATGGCTTTATTTATGGTTTCCCTTACAGACACTTTCATTTTCCATAGGGGAAAGTCCATTCGATCGGAAACGTTTGGAAAATTTTAAATTGCCTCAATTTCACAGGACCACTTGGTTGATGATATTGATGTGTATTAAAAATGAAGTAAATAAACCATATCTACACAGCCTCAAAAAACGTTTCGTTCTACGAGATACCCATAAAAATAAAACAATGGAATTTAATAAGCACACTTCTAGAAAAATCCGATGCGCTAAATAATCCACTTAAGTGGTCTCCCTGCATGCTTTTTTCATTCGTCAAAGTTTCATGACATATATTCCTCATTCTCCGAAAATGTCTACCATAATCGGAAAGAATACTTTTATCGGAGTGCAGTGTATTACTAAGGTATTACCGAGCGCTAAAGCTGTGTTACAGTCCAAGCGCATTCAGCGTAGCCAAACTCTGGTACATGATACCCAGGAAACATTCCCCGTCAATTCCAGCCGCCATTCTCACCCTGTGCGCCCTGTAGACAGAGACACATCCATCCCCGAGATTCAATGCCGCCGACGCCGACGCCGACGCCGCGCGGTCTTAAAATCCGTGAAAAGACTTAAAAGCAGAGGTTTTGGTTTTCGCGAGATGGAATATATTATTACGTCTGTCTGAATTATTCATATCGCGTTCGTACGTCGCGGGTTGAGCAGTCTGGGAGGGCAGGGGGGAGGCACCTCTCTTTCTTTCATCATTTTCATCCCCACATGGCGAACTATAAAGAAAATGTTGCGTGGCGGTCAGGAAATATAAAAACTTCGCCGCACGCCCGGAACGCTTGGGCACGTGAAAACACGAGTGCTTTCAATTTGATCAGCTGGGAATGTTTTGCCGAGTGTTTCGGGGGTTGGGGTGGTAGGGGGGGGTGGTGCACTCTGCTGATGACTTGTCGGCTGTTTCTGCATTTCGGTCATGCACCGGGTGGGTCCTGCACGCGTTTACCCCGAAGCCCGCATCGAAATGAAACCCCCTCGCCGCCACCGACGCCGCGATATAATTAAATCTTGGTCGAATGGTTTATTCTGCAATAAACGCTCTGCTGGCTTGTTTTCCGCACACGGCTACTGTGCGCTCGTTCGGCGTACCCTGCTCGCATTTTCATTGCCTGTTACGGCGGGCGGTTACTGGGCTTACCTTGTCCTCGTGGGCGACGCTGCTTGCATTGCCGGCGAGCATTGCGGATCGCAGAGTGGTCGGGCGTGCCGCGTTCAGCTGTCATCTGTTCGTCTTCTGTTCGGTCTGCGGGTTGAGGATAAAGGAACATGAAATATACAAGGCTGGAAACACGTGGGTTCAAGTCTCCGCGTATCCAATAAGTAATATCGGTAACCTGTCATGAATATATAGAAATATATTGCATGCCGCTTTATATTACGTATTGAATTAGGAGGAGCGTAGCGGCGGAATCTATGGGATGATTGAAACCTACCACGGGGAAAAAAAACATATATTTTATTGGAAGAATTCTTCGAGGATAATTGTGAATGGTACTGGAAATAAGGATAATCATATCGTTATATATACGTTTTACGGTTCCTATATCTACCGAGAAGCGTATAACATATTTTCGATCCCCGTGGAAATTTTCCTGAAAAGTTGGTTCCAATTATAGCGTGAAATAACGACGTTTTTCCCGAATCTCACTCGAGAGCCTCCGAGCGGGGTCTAAAGGACCTCTTGGAAAATGTCTTAATCTGTGCCGCTTTACGCTCGGCGCGAGGAGACGAACGCGGCCTCGGGGCGCAATGGTATCTTAAGCATGACATATTATTCTTATTTATATACGACACACACGCGCGGATGCTGCGGATTGCGCCTCGCGGGCTAATCTGGCGCGGTCCATTGTCTAGTTGCAGCGTGGGCCATCTCGCCGAGATTGCCGGGCGGAGTCTGCGTTAAATATGCATGTAAACAGAGCACATAATAATAACCGCGACGCGGCACGGCGATACCAAGTTTTATGCTTTTTCTTGTCGCGAGGAACTTGTTATCTCGCCGAGACAAAGCCAAGAGCTGGCTGCTTCCCTGGATGCTTCCCTGGCTGCTCCGTTCCACGTGGTAGCTTCCTCGAACAGTCAGAGAGAGCTTGGTTGGCGTGGAGCAAGGCAGGGGCAGAGCAAAGCGCCCTTCCTGCATGCACATTGTTATGCCATGGTACGAAGAAACACAAATTTGACATCAATTTGACCTTTATGAAAATTGATCTCAATGTTAAAATATCCATTCGGTGTTTTAGAGATGGATGTTTCCTCGTATAACTCGTATAACACGAGTAAAACATTACCTCCAATTGTGACGTTGTCCCATGTTTTTCTGTTTTGCTGTTTTGCTGTTTTGCTGTTTGCCTGCACTGCATTATACGTGTCTTTAAATTGCGTTCACTTCATATTCGATTGGTCGCAGAAGTTCTTTGAAGGTGCGAGACTGTCACACAATGCCGTGTCACGTGATGCTCTGGTTCCGTGAGTGGCTGCGCTGTACCAACCTCCATCAGCGCATAGACTAGAGAATGTGTGGACATGCACGGGGATCGGCATTATTTCACATTGTGCGCGCTGCCTCATTTGCATTTTCAAACTTTGCCGAGATTCCGCCTTTTTAAAACACTTCACATGAAAGCTCTGGCTGGCATAGAGGATCGTTTTCCCGTTTAACACTTGTGATTTTATCAGAGAGGATCTAGTTTTTTACTTTTTACCCACGCCATCTGAACGAAATGAAGTGCTCTGCACCTAATGCAGTTTTGTGCAATAATTTGAAGTCTAGCGCGATTTCGGAGGTGTGGGTATTTTAATGAGTCGTTGTAATCTAGGAGCTGGCAGGAGGCTTGTGACCAGCCAGTGCAAGGAATGCTTGCTACTCACGGTTCTTAGTTAGATTCACGCTTGCCGAGGGTAGAAACTTGAAAAATGTTGAAGAGTCAGAGGGAGTAATTAGCACATGGATATTGGCGCAGTAATTTCATTGTTTACAACGTGAAAATGAGATAAATGTAACTCATTTTTAATAGGCCATTTTAATCTGAAATGACACACATAAAATTTCCATGGATAAAATTTGAATATTTATAAAAGCATGTTGGGAAATGTTCCTGCATAAAAGGGGGTTTTATTAGCTCTAAAATGTCGACAGGCTCGTGTCATCGCCGACTTGGCGCCTGTGAAACCCGGCACCTCCACGGCATACATCCCCAGCCTCCGCCGCCGCCGCCCGTCGTCTTAATCAATTCTGCGTCAGCTTCCAAAATAATGACTCTTTTCTTGTCACCCAGACCACCTAGTTTAATTTAAAGTTTACACATTCAAAAAAGTACCACAGTCTCATAAATTACTTTCGCACGCTTTCTCAGACGCGCGCATAATAAATGTTCAAAAAATATGGCTATGGCAACATCGTCGTCGGGCGCTGCTTTGTCGTCTGCTTAAGGGACGCGCCCGCAAAAAGAGTTGATTAAAATTTAGAATTCACCTCAGCCGCACCGCCAGTATATTTCACAGCAACATCAAACTCCCGCCCACGCGCGGTGTAGGTATCGGTAATTAATGGTGCCCGTTCTCCATTTGCCACCAAAAACTTTGTGTGTGTGAGTTCATAAAAAAAGCACATATACGCATTATGGTATACGCACTTCGTGTCCCGTGCAATGTCTCATTTGTCACATGATTCGGCCAGACTATCGAGTGAAGCAAGCCTGGGAGCGAGAGGCTGGGAACACGGCTGGCTGCTGGCTGGCATCAGCGAGAGCCGGGGCTCGAAGCTATCACGTGGCGGCAGGGAATATACAGCAGACAATCGAAAATAGGGGCTTTGCCACGTTACTAAATGTGTTCGCACCGAGAACAATCCCCTGCTCGACTTGAAACATCCATTGCATTTAGATACGAACATTACAGAGACCCACAGATAGATTTTATATTTTGCTCGAGTTTTTTTTTATGTGTCATTCTGTCACCACTTTTTACTTTAATACAGTTTCAAAAATAAAATCCTGCTTCTTTCAAAGTGAAATTACAAGCTTCCACCGACTAAAGCACCATGAAAACCGAGGTAGGGCCAAGGTGGATTCTGTGGGCCTGACTGTCAATCCTCGATCCGTCGACCGGGGTTTGAGTGACCAAGTCATTCCTGACGGGATTTGCAAGCCAGATCTAACCAAACTCACTTCATGCTCCTCTTTTTCATGGTAGCTAAGCCTCATTTGAAGACTAAGCGGGAATCCCCGATGGCGAGGTGGGGTGGATGGAGGGCCAGGAGGGGGTAATAAGTAACACTCACGTCGCACCGAGGGAAAGATTATAGAGGTGACGCACAGCGTGCGTAACGCACTGGTTCGCACACTCGAACGTTCCTCGAACGGCACTAATTTGCATCTAATGAATGTTTCACCGTCGCGATGCCTGCGACGACGGCGACGGCGACGGCGGGGACGGTGGCGACGGAGGCACACAGGGAATGACAACGCCTAATGTTTTGCATTAGCTCACATTTCGAAGCGTATCCCGCTGTGGGCTCGACGTGGCAGACGTCGAACGAGCGACTTGCACGAGTCACGACGAAGATGTTTGCTTTCCTAAGGAGCGTTTGAAAACATGACTTGGTAAACAAAAAGACGAGTCGGGCGTCGTCAGCGTCGCCGTCGCGCCCGTGTAGAACGCAACGCTGGATTTGTATTCCGCAGGTTTCGGTGCGATTTTTGACTGAAAGTACATATTTGTTGTAGGCCTACCGTTTCACTTGGATCTCGGAATTGAATTCAATGGTTCAAAGAGAACTAAAAGGTAAATTATTTGTGTTAGGAGGTTAACCGTATCGTGAGGGGTTTGTGAACGTGGAATTTTTCGAAGTATGTTGTTTACATTTCTTTGTGCTCCAGGCGCCAGTTAGAAAAATGTGAACGCTTTGCGTGTTCAGGTGAATTTTCTCAATTCGCAGCGAGCTTAGTAATTATTTGCTATGGTTAACAGTAGTCATGAATTTTCTGTCGCTGCGCAAGGAATGGTACCACGCTTGCTGCTTTATTTTTAATTTTCGCTAGAAATTTCCCTCATTAGCGAATGCAAGGCAAAGCGACGCCGTCTGTCAGATTGCAAACACTTCCAGTCGCATGGGCGCAAAACGGCTGTCAACGACAGAACTTTTTCAATAACAGATTTCATTATAAATTAACAACATGCGTCGCTATCTCTCTGCAACAGGCGCAGCGCGTGACGCGCACCATGTCCGCCAATAAGTAATGGTTTGGCCGCGGAACGGCCGCCACAGCGGAGGTGTGTCGCAGAAGAATATTTTCCTAACGGGCGCCGCGACGCCCCCCGCTGCATGCGTCGGCGTCGGCATCGGCGTCGGCGTCGTCTTGGCACAAACACAAAGCTGCTCGGGGTGGAAAGTTTTGTTTCGTAGCCCTGCGTGCCACGAACAATGCCGCTCCTTGTGGCAAATTGGTCCTAAGCCATGTTTCCTTCGGCTTACGAGGAAATCTCTTAAAGATGCCTGCTCTGCTTCAGTGCATCGTTACGACGAGCGAATAAGCCGTGGAGCCTCCTTGCTGCAGCGTTGTGTTGGCATAGCGTATAGCTAGTAGTCTAGTAGAAGTAGCCTATCGGGGAAATGTTGGCGGGTAGTAAAATCATTAGCCCGGGTACCGACGCCCGTTACCCGGCTACCCGCGAACCTCAGACGCCTTTATTGCACTCAAAACGAACCTGCTGACGATACTCGTTGTTTCATATTTTTTACTCGCGAATGTAATGTTGCCCATTCCAGAAGAAATTGGAAGTGATTTCGATGTTGGGGGCATACAAAGAGGAACACAGATCTTTAATAATAATATAAAAAAACACATCCCACACGTCATTTT
Source organism: Nemurella pictetii (assembly GCA_921293315.2). NCBI lineage: Eukaryota > Metazoa > Arthropoda > Insecta > Plecoptera > Nemouridae > Nemurella > Nemurella pictetii. Next base: position 33,141,675 of record OV121115.1, read on the forward strand.
ACTTCCACATGTTCTAGTCGTAAAGGAAGCGAAATTTCCCGGGGTAACGATCTTCTAGACGGGTAATTGACCGCACAGAAGTCGCACAGTTGAAGCTTCCAGCTTCAAGCTGAGCTTTCTTCGCCGCAGCGTTCGATTTGCTTCGTATTGCTGTCCTCTGTGCGACGTTGTGATCCGCGACCGTCGGAAGAAGTGCATGTGCAACGAATTTGCAACAATATTGTACATTTTTAATCGGGCATCCGAAGTGCACCATCCATTATAGAGATGAAATGGGGCATTTCTTACTCGAAAGCCCCATTGACCCGCCGCGGCGCTCCTCTTCCTCGAGTGGCAAGAGTTTCTTTGCAGCGGCGAACCAGAAATATAATTAATTCAGTCGCGTCTCCGCGCGGCGCGTTTCTTTCATTCGTGTCTGCCAAACGGACGAATATAAATGTCTAACACTAGGTAATGGCGTCAAGATTAAAGATGCAATCTCATTGAAACTTATGGAGGCGTGAAAAATGCATAAATTACAAAAGTTCAGTGTTAATATTTCTGTTGTCAGAAGCCGTTGCGACTGCGAGCAGCAGTCTGCTCCATCGTTCCAATGGCTTTGCGAAGTTCGAAGTTCGAATTCTTGTTCCTTTTATTCCCAACGCCGTGCGGGTGCCGTTTAATTTCCCGCTTCTGTCACCAGCGCCGTTCGGGCGGAAGCGTGATCCGCGCAGCGCGCTCTTCGGTGACAGTTGACTCTGGAGGAGTTGGTGCAGGGAAGCTGCAAGGATGCCGCGCTGCGAAGCTGCGATGATTAATGCGGTCTTGGCGCGAGGCTGGCTCCCTGCATGCTCTAGGAGTGTGCAACACGGCGCGATACGTTGTTTCTGACTTCACGGGCCACGGTTCACGGTGACATCGGCGCGCTCGTTTCAAGATGCTAATTAATCGAACGGTATACACAGCATGCTTTACTTCGTTTTGCCTGGACGGTTTGTTGCTTGCAATCAGTTGCAATTCAATCCACGGAAATGGATTTTTAAACATCGTTGTTCATTAGCCGTGTGCGAGAAGAGTTGCACCAAATTGACTCCGATTCACAAACATTTAATTTCAAGCAGCGCAGTAGCAGGAAATAAATAAAAATATAACTCGAGGACAATACGGATATGTGCTTCTGACACAGTTGATAAAAGCAGCTCTATGAATAATTTCATTCAAAATATTCTCTTGAAAATAGGCTTACATACATAAAATGTAAGGCAAAATAACATTTTCTATTCAATGCGCTTCGTGAATTTCGCATGCCTCCTCTCATTTATCTCCATGCAGCTAAATGTTTTTTCCCTCTTCTGCTCTCTAAAGTAATCAAGGTTTATTTGACTGAGTATAACACTGAGCATGCTTTATCTTACAGCATTGCTTATTGAATTATTTGCACACACAAGCCGTAGGAAAAAATCAGGACGACTGCTGGCTGGGCTTACTCGCGGCAGACGGGGAGTCTGGCGACTGCTGGGACAAAGTAAATTGTATCAACGCTGCTGTGGATGCGGCTGGGGCTGGAGCCAGCGTTAATCCAGCGTGCTGGTGCTAGATGTGTTCTGCTCCACGCTGCCGTACGCTGCCGTACGCTGCCGTACGCTGCACGCTGCGCGCCGTGTTTGTGTGCACAAGGTAGAGAATGTTGTTTAAGGCTGGCTATAAATCGGGTTATAGTCCGTGTGCCGTTCTAATGGCCCTACGTTTCACCCGCCGGCCCCCGCTAGGGGTTGGTGGGTGGCTGGTGTGTCGGCGGAGGGGGGAGGGGGGATTTTCCTGTGTGAAAGACACGGAAGAAAACGCGACGGAGAGCGACGCGACAGAGCGAAAACGTGCGGTCGAACTAATGACCAAGATTAAGAGAGACGAAAAGAAACGTGATGGAACTAGGAACGGAACTAATTTCGATAAATTCATATTTTCGTGTGGCTTTCGCTTTCGTCGGTTTATAGGAATGTGTTTCAGCCGAAATTCTCACTTTTTTATTGTTGAACGCGCCCGTTGAAATCGTAGATGTGATGTGCGAGCACGCGGCGCCGGGAGAACTCGCCGGACCCGAGGGAAAATCTTCGCGGAAGAGTGAAATAATCGGTGGGCTATCAAAGTTTAACGGACATCGAACCCGCGTGGCGCCCCTGGATGACGTACGCCCCGCGGGCGGCCTGTTCCCCGGCAATCTCTCACAGTGAATGCACGCCGCACGCCGCGCGCCCCGCAATATCTCTCCTAGGTACTTGCCGGCATACTTGACCCCCGCCATCGCAGAGATATATCTCTTTTATATACACACACACTTTTCACACAAACTTTTCGCGAAAGCAGCTCTTAGCTTTCGCGCGGATTAATAGAAGTGATATGAGAGAAAGGGGCGACTCCGGCCACTGCGTGCACTATATCGTCGCCGGCAGCCATTATTTCTTAAGGGCTGGAGCGCTGACCCACGCCAGACGCTCTGTGTGTTTTCTTTATGGAGTCGCCGACGTCGGCTATAGTGTGCCGTTCGGCCGTCCTTTCTCCCAAAGCTTTTCATCACTTAAATTGGATTCGAACGGTCGACGTTTATTTGCTCCTTCCTGCGTAGACTGCGAATGGAGCCATGCTAGCTGCGGCGGCAGCGGCGGCGGCGGCGGCAGCGGCCCATGCCCCTGGCGGTTGGTTTTTCCAGTTTTTCCATCCCATTACCTCGCGGCGTCGGCATTTGCTTAACAGTCGACACTAGGCGTCGCCGCGAAACAACACGAGCATGGAGTCGTGTAGTTTGCAGTCGACGTCGGCGTCGGCGTCGGCGTCGTTCCGCACAGCGTCGGCGGTGGGGCGTTCGCCCGCTCGCTGCCAGAAGCGTATCTGTCGGCGAGGCTCGTTATTCCCTGATATTATAAATCATCGTGCAACAAGGAAACCACTCAAAGTATCAATTCGGAAAACGCAATAACACATTCAGCGCGCCGCCGACCCCACCGCCGCTCGGAAAAGTGCGTAATGGACGGAACGCGCAGCTTGGATTGCGTTAGCGTCGGTTCAGCCCTTTTGTTCGGTTCAGATAATAATTCGTACAAACACATAATATAAAACAGCGATCTCTGTTTTTTTCATCTTTGCTTGCTCATCACGTGCTTGTGCACAAAATTGAAAAGTTTAATTTTCTCTCGGGCCGTCATTGTTTGACAACACGCTATAAAATGTTTGTCGTCGCGCTTACGACGTCTTCAACGTGGCGTCGGCGTCGGCGTCGGCGACGGCGACGGCGTCGTCGAGCAGTGCACGTGCACTGAACGAGGCACAAGACAAGACAAGAGATGGGATTGCAGACCGCATTTCCGACTGCCTGATGTTTAGCAAGAAGCAATCGCGACACCCCAGAGACGCCGCGAAAGTGCTCTAGGAACTCTGACACGCGGTAGTAGAGCAGCCGAGAGTCGAAGTTGGAACCACGGAGCGGCGGTGATGTACGGACTCAGACGTGGGACACACTCGATACATGTCTTGCTTTTCGATTTAGAATCTCGAAGGGCGAGAGCGCTGTAAAAAGAAACTGGTTTGTTTTTTACTTTCATTTCCCGTGCGAGTCCCGTGGCAATTGATGAAGAGAGCAGCGAATCCCGGGTCGGGTGTTTCGTCTTGCTGGCGGGGGCGATACGTCGTTAGTTCAATGGGTCAATATGCCGGCCAAGACGCGGAGGCGACGAAAGGACGATGCTGGAGCGCGCGGACGCCGCGAAGTACAGCGAGACAGTTTCCCCGGGAGGGTGGGGGTTGTGTGGCGCCCCTCGCGGCTCTTTCTCACGCTGGGGTGCTGGGGTGGTTGGGGTGGTTGGGTGCTGGGGTGGTTGGGTGCTGGGGTGGTTGGGGGGTGTTCACTGCACGCCGCCCGCTGCCGAGTTATTCGCGGGTCGCGAGGCACTCCGTTGGCCCGGCGAGCCATTTGCATAAAATTACAAGACGAGAACCTCCGCGGAATTACGGGGGTAGTTATACGGATGCGCGGCGGGGGAGGGGCGACACTTTTCACAAGTTCATTTAAGAATTTTTTTATCCACTTAAATTCTTTGTCTCTCCATTAAAAAATAGTGCCCCTCGAATAAGCTGGTCTTTTCGGTTATTCTCTTCTCGTAATGGGGGCAGAGCGTAGGGTGCATGCCACGATCGGTTGCACTGCACCGGGTTTGTCTTTTGGGCGATTCTTCTAACCCTGCGTTAATTTCAGTCTTGAGAGTTAAACTAAATCACTTGGCAATAACAGGCCATGAAATGCACTTGGTTCTAATGACCGTCGACTAATGGCGAAGAAAAATTGGCAGAATCGCGACTCCGAACGAGGAATCAAATGAAGTTTCAAACATCATAAATTTTTACGACCACATTGGTTTCCATTTAAACTGCAGGAACAAATCTATTGTTCATTTTCATGTTTATATACCAACATCTAAAATCGAGTTGAAATTCATTTCCAGAGATGAACGCTTGCGTACCCGATCTCGTCTACATGTTCATAATGGGCATCTTCTTGCGGGCATAACATGCAAATCGTCGCCGCGCCGGTAGAAACTCGGCTTCTCGGCCGGAGTTCGTTCATTACCAAGAACAGATTGAAACTGTTTCAATGTTTGATTCCCGCTGCGTTGTCACAGAGCATTCCGCCGCACACTGCGTATAGTGCGTACATTTCCCTAGACGCTCGTTCCCGACGCACAAATAGCACCGCTCGGCGTCGGCGTCGGCGTCGGCGTCGGCGTCTAACTAAACTTATTACATCACGCGACACGACGCGCTAGCGGCGCGCGTCCTGCTTCTCGGGTCTCGGTGTCGCCCCCGAGGTTTCCACTAAGACTCCAAGATCCCAAGGCTAAGTGAAAACCCGAGCCCCGACAGCGCCAAGTTGCAGGGAAACTTTACTCGAACGGAAACGGCGTGTGGCCGGCCGGTACATCTTTCCCCGTCCATCCGCTACGCAACGGGAAACGCACAGAGCTGCGAGTTGTAAAGAAGTGTGCCTTGCTTGCGCGCGCTCGGCTTGACCCAAGACCGGGACACGGGTCGTCTTTGCATGTTTCTCGGCACTCTACGCCGCCGCCGACGTCGACGCCGATGTCTATCCGCCGCGGAAAGTCTCGTCGGGAAACGGCAGCGCCGTGGCGCTCTCAAACAGATCGCGAGACTCCCCCCGAGTTTCAGATCCGACGGCGCTTGTGGCGTGCCGAGCGCCGACTTGCTACATGAAGCTGCTTTTTAAGCTGCAAGACTCTCAAGCAACTTCTTGCGCCTGATCGAACTCGGAAGATTGCAGTGGGGAGACGTTCAAGCTTATTTAGGCTGTTGTGGGATTACGCTGCACGTCTCATCTTTAGAGAAGCATCTATTTTCTCAGAAATCTCTGACTGAAATGAGCGCGCCATTCATTTTCCAACTCCTCGATTTGTTTAATTTTCATGAAAATTATGTTTGAAATGAATTTGTCGTTCTGTCGACCCACTTGGGATCGGCACTAACATCAATACGGACTCTTGTCGTAAACTTGCTGCGGTCATTACGAGCTGTGCTGTTTTGGCATTTATGTTTGTGTGCCGGGCTGATTTATCGAAGAAAACCCGATTTCTGTTTGGTCATAATCGAGATTTAGCAGCGGAAGTGGAGTGAAAAGCGAACCGCGGTCGATGCTCTTCTTCCGTTGCGCCGGAAGTGTTTACGTCCCAGTGCGCTTGTTCATTGCTGGCTGCTGGCTGCTGGCTGCTGGCTGCTGGCTGCTGGCTGCTGGCTGCTGGCTGCTGGCTGCTGCAGGCTGCACTGGTCATTTATCATTGATTAGTTTGGGGAATTAGCCTAATTGTCTGCATTAGCGGAGCGTGCCTTCTGCGCGGCATGCTGGCGACTAGTTGGGCCAACTATCTCGAAATGTGCGCATCAAGATTTACTAGTTTGAATCGATTCGAATTCGTTCCAATTTGCCTCACTAAAATACGCTGCTATTTTCATTTGAATACGAGTGCATCAACTTTACGAGAAAATCATATTCTTCTGAAGGTTGAAAGGAAAATAATTTAAGGATCAAAGCACTCATTAGTTTTAGAAGGTGGAATGAAAGGCCGAGTTTTTTTCTTTCATTATTTGTAAATATAACCCCAATATAGGTAGGATTATCCTATAAGACTATTGAAGATTATGTGGCAATGCTGGTATATTATTTACAATTTTAAGTGAAATTTATGAACCAATCGCGGTCAGGCAACCACAACCGAGTTGCATTGCCAATTGTCTACCTCTTATTGTCAACCAGATCCCCGCGTTCTCAAAAACACTTGCCCCTGCAACGATCGCTGGAAACGAGCTTTAGCAATTAAGTAACGCAATTAGAAAGCGTTTCATTCAGAACTGGGTTAGGTAGTAATTTCAGCTCCGACCGAAACGAATTATGGCACAGGAGCAGAAGCGCATTTCTGCTGAGAGTGAATTCAAATCCACAGAAACGTGGATCAATTCATATTTTCTCACAGGAATGGCATTCATTCGACAAGGTTTTCGTTATCCAACCAAACAATGACAATAAATGCATTCTTTTATCTTAAAATAATATTTTTCCAACCCGGAAAACCCTTGCCCGCCTCTTGCGCCAAACACTCGAGGTCTGTGCTTTTACAGGCCGCCCCCAATTTGATAAGTACGTCTATTGGAGAGTTGCTAAGTTGCAAAGACAAAGGGCTGGAGGGTGGAAGCGGGGCAAGTGTAGCCAAGACTGCACCCTTTACCCTCGTCGTCGCTGGCAGCACTTTGAAATTAGCTGCTCGGTGCTCGGCCGAGGCGTTCAACGATCAAACTCACCAGCCACAATGTTTCCTTTATACTTTCCGTATCAAAGCAGCAAAGTAGCTCGCTAATTAAATCTTTCAGCGGAAGAAATTCGCTCAAACGACGCTTTGCACAACACGGAGCCGACCGTACGATGTGGTATAATAATAGCATGCAATATTGAGGATGCAACGCGGCGAGCAAAAAACCGCCGCCCGCGATTTTCCAGACTTTTCCTAGCCGAACTCCGTCTACAGCGTCGATGTACCCCGAGTCTGAAACAAGCCACGGGTGAAGGAATTAAAAGTTTCTGTTAAACTGTCGCTATTGTAATTTTGTAAGTGCACCAAGCTCGGCATGAAATTCGCACGTAATACCAACTTTCTTATATTAATTAAAGTGTTTTGGAACTTGCCGAGTGGGATTATTTAGCAATGAAGCGGAGGCGACTGGAAAACTTGGTGGGGAAAATCTTAACGGCGTCTTTTTCGGTATTAACTTATTAACAATAAAACGCGCAGCGCGACGAATTGATGCCCGCCACTTTTCCTGCCTAAACGGATTGATGGCAAATGGGAAGGGATTATGGTTTAACGAGCCTCTCTGCTGACATAACGGATTCTCGCGGAAATAATCGCCAATTACCGCTGTCGGAGCGCTGGGTACGGGGACGCTGGGGCGTTAAGCTGATAGTGTGGAAAGCGGCCGAGGACGCAGAGGTCTATTATGATAATTAGCAATTATAACAATTGTGCCGAGGAGCTTTGGAATCTGCATTCACAGCTAGGGGATGTTTCGTTCTGTCCGCATTTTGCATTTTAGAAAGAAAATGGTTCGGATCATTCCATAGATACAAACATTTATTTCAAGCTTTAAGCATGAGACGAAGTTTCTCAAAACTCACAAGTCACTATATCGAGCATACCTATATTTCTTACGAGGTATGCGCTATAGCAATTATTGAATCAACACAATTGCATTGTAATGCAGGATATATTGTAGCAATTAGAAATGTGCCCAATTATTCTGTACGCTTTAAGTTTCAGTCTTCCAGATATATGCGCGATGTTGGTGAATTATGCTTGGAAATACTTCGCTCTGAATGTGAGAACTCGTCAGCTCGTCTTCAAATGTGGTCAAACTCTCACCAAGTCAACTCGGATCTCCGACTTCATTGAATAAATGAAAATGTGAGCGCACAGAGTGAATGTGTGACCACTTAAAATCGATCCTAATTAGCAAGGCAAGAGTAATTACATTTCCTTTAAATTAATAATTTGTTATGGTGACTGTCGTTATACTTGTAGGCCGAACACAGAACCTGGAGAGTATAGGTTATGCAAATTCCATGGATTATTAAATTAAATTCCTTCGCTACACCCATAGTAAAACTACAAGCTTAACCTCCATGGCAATAAATAGCACAATTATTTTTTTACACCTCTCGTTTCCATCTGTAGGTATCATTTGAAAATTAATTTAATATTTCACATGCAATCTGCATACAAAACCAGCCGACACAAAACACACATCGCACACATGTTAACCCCAGGTAAATGTATTCAATTTATTAACATCATTGCAAAAGCTTTGGCACGTATTACACTTGACCCGCGTCGCGGTGGGAACGTTGGGCATAAAGCAGAGCTTGAGCAGCGGCAAATGCGACGCTGAGGGACGCTCCAGGGACGTGGCTGGATGTGGGTTAGTGTACCTTTGTGACCTGCAGCGACACACATCACCACATTGGCACACATGCCTTGGTGTCGGTCGCTACCAGAGGTGGCGAACCAAGTGTTATGTAACTCTTCTGCAGCAGACACCTCTATATGACTTCATGCATTCACGAAACAATAAACACGGTAAACTCGGCGCTCGCTACGTATGAATGCGCGCCAGAATGTGCTACATTGGAAATTACAACAAAATATCGTCTTCAGGGGTTGCCTTGGGGAGAGATTCGCTCCGTGGCGGGAACGTGACACTATTCAATGGGACACGGCTCCTTCTTTCGAGTTGAAAACTAACTAAAGATGTTATCAGATCTTGGATCCGCAGTCCACATGACAAAACATACGTCTTGTAAAAGTTACACTCGGTCTCACACAACACTGAATGCCTATGTGTGAGATAAAAGGAGGTACAGTGCAACGCAAAACGAAGCTCGTCTTCTATTGATTTCGGAGACAGACGACATGAGCCCTAGAGCTCTCAATAACGATTGCTTTAATCTTTTAACTCCTTAGATACTTATATTAATCCTCCCAGGGACCTATTATGAGCATTTGAAAAGTTCTGGCAACGCCAATATCGTCAAGAAACAGTATACAGTGTCCTCTCTACACAGTCATAGAGTTTATAGTCCCCTAACTCGCCAGTAATAAGCAGCTTAAATGCTTACGCTGGCCGGTTTATAGAATCTAATATCGGTCAGCTTAAAACTCGAAGCGGCGGTGGCCTTCGTCTTATTTCCCACATGGCTAGTGCTGCGTAATGGACGCCAGGCCCGTCAGCGACCTCTGTTGCTCCTTGAGACCTTGTGGTGTGGCCTTGTGACGTGACCTTGTACACGTTGCAGTGACCTTGCACACGTGGCTTTGACCTTCCTTGCACACGTGATTGATCCGTGGAAATGTTCGTCAAGAGCTCTAGCTAGCATCAGAACAACCGCGTTTGAAGCTCGCCACTTGCTTTTTTCGTCATTTGTACGCACGGGAACTTCGTACATCAAAACCGAAGCTTAAAAGCTTAGCTAGGCGTTTATACGATATCATCGTAATCCTCTACACTCGACACAACGACGAGATGTGCGTAATAAATAGGTGGCCGTGCGTTATGCGTGCGCTTACGCAACGGCGTATAAGCACGCGTGGTTGGGGCGTAAATGTAAATTCCCGTCGAGCGTATCATCAATCAAATATGCAAACAGTCGACTATAAAGGAAATACTTGAAGGATTATTTATGTAGTATTAACTGCCGCTTTGATGGCTGCATGCAATAAATTGAGTTGGTGAAATGAAAATGAGATAATAGAGATGAGTCGAAGAGTTGGATGCGTGTGCCCTTTAATTAAGCTATAGCTAGCGTTGTCTGTGCGCCCGAAAAACAGGGGTTAACTGCAAAAGCCAACTTGCTGAAAGCAATTTTGTGTGCCAGAAAAATTAGCGACTCGTTTTCTCAAATTATAACCAACTGGCAGCGATCAGCATTTGAATGAGCAGCACATTGCCGAGGGCTGGCCCAGCACGGAGCGGATGCTGCGTTAAAAGCTGCCGGGCTCGAGCAGGAGCTGGCTTATAAAGTGATCTACCCAAGTGATATTATCTACGTCGGGGTAAATTGCTTGCGAGAAGTGAGACGCGTGGTTGCCGGAACGCTTTCAGAACTTGCTGAAGACAAAGACGGATGGCCATTGTTTTGTTATTTGTGTTTGAAAGCATGTTCGCCGAATGCACGTGAAGTTTTTTATTATGGCAAGAGCTCTCGTCTAAGAGTGTTTAAAAAACGACTTTGCTGGCACACGTTTCTTAAAAACACGTAGTTTCCATGTTTTTTAAAACTGCCACCAAACGTATGGAAATCAGCCGGGACGTAACGTAACTGCTCGAAGAAACGCTTTTCCGTTTTCCACAAACGTGAGTTTCTGCGTCCTCGAATTCAGCCAAATAGGTTATTCATTATAAAATGAACACGACGTGCGGAATATTAATTCCAGCAAATATCGGTCTCTAAAAAGGGTTAAAAGCTATTATCAAGTGGCGTTGGTCTTTGCTTGGGGGCGGAAGTTAAAATTTATCTGGATTCAGACACTGAAAAAATCGTCGAGAAAACACCACCTTTTAAATTTACGGCAAACCTTTCATCTTTTCCAATATTGCAAGGGCGGTGGCATTTTACAGCTCGGTGAAGTTATCGTGTTCTTATCAATATTGGTGTTCAATAGGCGAAGATTGTGGACAATTTATGGACCTCTCCTCCACGGCCATTCCCGGCTGAAAAGGTTGGCCGGAAAATGTTGTCATGTGGCGGAAAGCGATCAGCTTTATCAAGGTCAGACAGCGACCTTCGGAAGCTGCGGGCGAACCGAGAAACTCCTTTGGTAGAGATGATAAATAACAGAACCGCAGTCTGAAGTCTTCATGAGCCGCGAAGTCGGTTCATCATCAGGTCACTCTCAAGCAAAAGGAGGCATTTAAATGAAATAGTTTTTGGTAAATTTGTAATTGCTGCTATTAATAAATATTCTTATGAAGATTCGTACTAATGATGAGTTCCTATCGAAACCACTGGATATTTTACTGGTAAAACACTCTGCTTATAAAACAAAGTGCCGTTTAGAGAAATGATCTGCAATCGACAAAACACTCGAACGAACTGTTATTAAGTAACATTTTATATAGGAAGGGCGGTGAGTTCCATCAGGAAATGAAAACATTTGCTATATTGCAACGGGATTGGCGGTTGGTTCGATCCCTGGTTTGCGGCATCAAGGATCGTCGATGCGGATGACCCAAATAATGGTAATGCTTCCAATATTTGCCTCGGCACTGTCTTGACGTCACATTGATCAAAATAATAGCAGCTGGTCACGGGAATCGAACCCGTGTCCCCGGCGTGAGGAAGAAATCTACGACCAGATATTCACATCTCCGATTCTAAGAAAATGTCAGAGAATGCAAAAGCTATTTTCATGTACCTACCTTTTCTTCGAGGGTACAAAAAGCACCGCTAATGTTCGATCGAAGTGTACCAATTCAGGGCGTAATTCTATTTTCCGCGAAAAGCTCATTTTTCTTAAAGACTCGGACATTACGCCACTCTTCAAGAAGAAAGGTTAATTAACAAAAAACGCGAGGCCAGCGAAGCTAGCAGCTGGAAATCCTGGCTTCAGGCAGACGTTCTTTCTCGGACTATTGTTAGAACATGAGGTGCAAAGAGACGCTGTCACAAAGCAGGTTTTGTTCCATCCCACCATCAGCCTCCCATCTTCTTCTCGTCTTCCTCTGCATCTTCGTCGTCGTCGTCGTCGTCGTCGTCGTCGCCGTCTTCTCCCATGACTACGATGAGGGCGATGTTGACATGCTCGCGGTCCTGGCTCAATCAATCAATCAATGATCAATCACGTGGCTCATCAATCAGCGGTGGATGTCGCCGTCTTGCCGGGGATTGCAGCAGGCAGCTAGAAGGCGGTGAATCGGAATCGGATTGACCCACAGTCTCGTTGACTCCGAGCAGAAGTCACAGTTCTCGGTCAGCTCGTAGTTTATTTGATTTGTTCCCGATGTGTCGGACGGGCTAAGCTGCCAGCTAGCCGCTCAAATACCTCGCGAGTTTCAAAGACAGCTGGGATTAATAAAAGTCGGTTTTTTGTTTCAGTTTGGATCATAACGTAGGATCCACATTACATTTTCACGTTTTAGCCAATATTTACTCGCTATTTCTCGCGAGTTGAAAAATGTAAATATTCAAAAACCGTTTCCGTGCAAAGCGTACAGAGCATAGATTGTGAATTATTGATAAGTGAGGGCGTGCCGAGGTACATACCGCGGTGCTACAAGGGCGATACCTGTAGGGTGCGACCGCTAGACGGGGGTTCTGATAGCGTGGCACTGGCTACCCCTAGCACGGAGGCTGCTGCTATACGCTCTCTGCCAAACGATCGTATAATGTGTTCATTTCCCTCGCAAATTCCCGTGCAGCCCGCAAGCTGGCCGCTGGCAGTGCACCCACCGCCTGAACAAGTTCGCACGCTTCCGCTTTCCACGCGCTTTCCACGCACTTTCCACGCACTTTGCACGCACTTTGCACGCCGTCCACCCACGCGCCTCTCCACGCACGGCGGCCGGCAGGGAAACCCAGCGTATCTGTTACTTAAAAGTTTCCCGTTGAAAGCTTTAACTTTTCATTCGGATGGCCGTTGTTTTCATATCGTATTAATTTCATCCCAAATACACAGACTTATTTCTCGCTCGATCTTTCTCACACTCTCAGTCTCTTCGGGTCGAGTGAAATACTTTGGTTTCACTTCACCCGATGTGGAACTCGGGTATATCTTACACGAGTTGTTGTGTGTTTAGTTGGATAATTAATATGAAGCAACCAGTCTTCCGTGACTGTGTGGAACAAATTGTGGGTGCAGAAACATTATGCAGTTGGCACTCAATGTTTTAAATGATAAAAATGACCCACTCAAGTCTTTGCAGTCGTTAAAAGAGAGGATTTTTTTCCGGATTAGAATCTGTGCGCAACGAACAGAGTTGTGTAGCCAGCGTGGTAAATAACACGACTGTTGGTTTAATTGATGGCGGCTTTAACTCTTGCGCATTTTGCTCCAATTTACACCGGGACGTTCCATGGAAAAATCAAGTTTGCTTTATGCGCCCTCATTAAATATTATTATGATTATGTTTCATTTGAAACGTAGCAGAGCGATCCGCAAAGCGCAGCACCCGGCAGCTGAACTTTTTATTGTTAGTGCTTCGGGTTTTGTATCCAATAACATAATGCATGGTTTATGCAAAAAGGAGGCGCACCAATGCTTCATTACTTACACCATGTATATTCAGGCACATATTATACCTTTTATATTGAAAAATATCATCTCTTCGCTCTCTACACCCGTCATGGTTTTGTATATGCTTCTATGCCATTTTCCGCAAAGTACATTCCTCGGGAAAGCCCACCCTCTAGCGAGCCCCATACTTGATGGTAAAAAGAGAAATTCGTGAAACGCCGAGCATAATTCCGCGTCCGTCCACCAGGCCCAACACGGCGATACGGCGACGTAATGCCAGCTTTCAAATTAGAAAAAGCATAATACCGGTCGCATTTTTGTCCGTCGTCGTTTCATTTAACTTGATATTTTTTCAAGTTAACTTTTAATTAAAGGCACGGTGAGGCGAGCGGGTAACGCGTTGCTGAAACCCGTTGGCTAGTTTATCGGGCCTAGCTGGAGGCGGTGGAGGCGGTGGAGGCGGTGGAGCCGGTGGAGGCGGCACTGGAGGCGATGGAGGCGACCAGGAAAAGGACAGCCTTCCCGGCTGCATTCGTTGGCGGCGCTGGAACTCGAACAATACTCGCTCGCGGCTAATGAGATTGTTAGAGTGCGCTTCTTACTTCTTAGTCGTCTCCGACTTGAGTTCTGCGTTCCAATATCCGACGCTGCCGCTTCGGCTGCTAACTCGACCACGAACATTGCATTAGCGGCAACAATAACGCTGCCACGGGGATGTTTTCAACTTTTTAAACGTCTCAATTCAACGGCTTGTGTTCTTGGTTTCGTTGCAGTGTGAGACAAAAACTTAAGCGCTGCATTGCTTGGAATGGATGCGCTGCAAAATATCTAAACAAAACTTGACGTTGACGGAAGGACTATTGTAGTGACTGGGTCTTGTTCTAAACGGAGTTCTATACTGTGTGAACTTCCCCCTAAACACACACAAATCATATCCTGCTTCATTTGGGGAATGTACCGTTGCTTGTAACCTGCAGCCATCGATTTGTAGGTCTACTAAATGTTAGCCACTTTTTATAATGGCTTCGTAGCAAAACATAGAAAATTTGTTTAAGCTTGTACTCAAACTAAAAATGAAAAATTGGAAAATTTCGAATGACTGCAAACATGACTTGGATCTGTAAGTATCCAGCTAACATTAATTTCCTCGCAACATAGTCCATACTCTGGGCTAGACTTGGGAGTACTTGACGCTAAACATATATTTACCCCACGAAAAATCAACTTTTTCCCTTCCATCATATTAATGCCTGTTATGCCCAATCCATTAGTAAATCTCCTCGCTAGCGGCGCTATGTGAGCTTATCGTCGATCAATCGCGCCAGCATTGATTGGCTCCCGCCAAGGCAAGTTAATATCGTTCATGGAGCCGAGCCGGCATTATCCACGAAGACTGAACACAAACACTCGACACGGGTGCATTTTATTGGCAGACATAAGCTAAAAGAGCAGAGCGCAGACATTGTTTTTCCATTCAGCTGTCGGGATATTAATATTTGCGTGGCCGGCCAGGGCTAGCCGGGTGTAGCATTGCGCCGGCCATCTGATCGGTTATCTACGATCTGGCTTAGGGGTGGCTTTGTTGACCAGCCGACAATGGGCGTCGCGGCTCGTAAACAAGACGGCTTCACCCGGCAAGCGCCGTGGGGGGTGCACTTGATGCCAGCGCTGCGCCGCCGCCACCGGCGAGCGACTGAATTAGCGGTAAATTGGCGGACTGGCACTGAGGTTAGATGCGGACGTGGGCGCTGATGGAGATTGGATGGTGGTTTTGGCGAGAGCTTGCTGCATGGCCAAATGATCGAGCTATCAGGGTTTTTTCTCCTCGAGGGTTTTGGTCTCGCCATTTAGACGCACCCTAACTTTGTCCGAACAACTGGTCAAGGGTCATTGCACACTTTCAGTGATGGTTTAGGTTAGTTAGAAGACTGAGGACTCACAAGAATAAGGGAGGATAGAAACAGCGAAAACCGTCTGTTCAAAGTTTTAGTTAAGATAGCTAGAGCAGCATTGCGTGGACCCTGAATTCCAGCAGCCCGCAGCGCCGTGCTCGTACCCCGCTACCGACGGCGCTACGTCACAAGGGCGATCGTGGCGACGTCATAGTCAAGGTCAGAACCACTCAGTCTGAGCGAAGGCCGAGCGAAGGCCGAGCGGTAGCGAACCTAATTTCAAATACCTACTGTTGGCTGCACGAGCTTAGGTTAGGTTAGTTCGAATTTCGGGTTGGTTAAGGTTGCGGTTGATTTGCAATCTAGATTGTTTTATGGTGTGTAAGTGTTAGTGTTTGTAATTGAATGTATAAGTTGTGCTCTCTGACGATGTTTTTAATAAGTTATTGGTTTGATAGCTCAAAAGTTTTCTACCAGTGAACGCACAGGATCTACGAATGAAAACAAAAGTGAGTCGCCAGGTTTGTGGCCAAGATGGCCTGCAAAGAAGGTAATTGTAAACTATTACCTGTCGCGCTACACTTCCAAGTTCCAAATAGCAGCTTCCTGCTTCCAGAACTAATGCCATCTAGAACTTCGGTACTAGATACATATAGATGATGTAGGTATTTGTTTGAGAATGTGAAACTGTTAACAAACGTTTTGTCATTTACCTTCTTGGGAGCAATCACAGTGCGAGCTCTGTTCGAAGACGCCTGCTCAACTACCAAGCAAGACCAAGACGTTGTTATTGTTTAAAACTAACATCAGACTGTTGAACGAACGCAACACACAATGAAAGCCTGCGTCTAGCAGCGCTTGTCCGGGGCAAATATTTAGTCAGCCATCAGCCAGATCACGGCTCGGACGAGCAGACCGTTACCCAACCAGTAAACTACCCATGGCTAACCCATCGCCCCCAAACAGCCGGCCTAATGCAACCTGCCTACTCTCCGTGTGATGCGCTCTGTGTAGTAATGTGCTAATGTTGTTCCTCGACGGCGTCCAGCCATGGCAATCGATCGCCTGGAATAACCACGTTAGTCTTCTGTTTGACTCCGGCGGCCTGCGGCGAAATCAAACATAACTGGCCGAAATGTTGGTCTGGGGCAAACACTGCAGCAGTGGTGGAAGCCAGGAGATTGCTCGTGGTTGCGAGGGAACGCAGGGTTTCACGCCAGCATCCGACACGGAGGGTTGTGTGGTGTCGACACCAAACTAGCTTCTCTTCTCAAGGACATAGTTTAGGTGCGATGTGAACTTCAAATAATAGATCTCAATTCGTTTCTTGTAGCAGTCAACTATATGCGTAAGTAGTCGATCACTTGGCAATATTTTATGTTTTTCATCCCTCGCATGGTGTTGGGTATTGTTTAACAGCGCAGGTTACTTGTCGTTGCAATCATTGCCGATGGGCTTGTATACTTTGATAATGATGATACAAATGACTAATGCATCGTTAAACAACACTATTCAATCAGCTAATTAAATCAATTAACAAACCAAATACTCAAACTATATACACAGTTGGGTGTGTGATAGTTATTTGGTTTGGTTTAGTCCCGCTTTGCCGCCGGTTGGACTTTCCGAACAAAGAATTTTCCAATGAAGGTTCATGGAAACTGAAGATAGATCGCTTGGCCTTGAGCCTTGACCACCCAGCCGTGCATACGGCACCCACTTCTCAGATGACCAATCAATCAGTGCAATCATGAGCGAGCGCGTGTTGCGGTGTAAATCCTGTTCTGGGACCGGGATGCTGCAATGCGTAATTCATCAGGCTCGCTTCTAGGAGCACCGCGACTTCCCGATAACAGCACTCAGCGCACGCTGGTTAATTATAGGGATTCGGACGGTGAAATCGTTTAATTAGCTGAGAGAGCCGGAGAAGTTATTGGGCGAGCGGCCATGCGATCTCCGCAACCAGCCTGGAAAGACACGAAATCAATTTTTCCCGGATGAATATATTGGTTTGAACTTTAGCAGGCCAGTAACTATTGGGCTATAAATTCGTATTCGCGTGTCCATCGCAGCAAGCTGATACCTCATTATTTACAACGCCGTTAACGCTCTAAGTTCGCGTCGCCACCTCGGCGCATAAAGGGCTGTTAAGTGTCACGAGTTTATTTATCTCTCATGAAACGTACTGCCTTCCTACCTAGAGCTATAGGTATATACGACGAAACGGACCTCATGTCTGCAGATGCTGAACTTACATCAAAACAAATATCGTAATGCAGCATGCGAATCAAATATTCTCCTTGCTATTCTAGCCATATCTCAAATACACGGGCACATTTTGACATGCGACGTTCTATGCCTTTTAAATATTATCTGGTCTTTCGTCTCCCTCGCCGAACAAACTTTGATTAATGATTAATTAAATACACAACTTGCGGATGCCGCTGACAACTCTGCCTCTGCTTTGCTTTGCTCTGCTCTGCTCCATGCTCTGCTCGGCTTGATGTATACTTAGTTCTAATAACTTCTATTCGAAATTGTCGCCTGAAGCGATTGCAATATATTTCGTGAAAGTGCAGGCTGTATCGCCCGACCACGGTTTTCAGATAATACAGATAAAATATAATGACGTGTATCGATTTTGTGAAATTCCATGTACTTCCCCGGAATCGAAAACAAGTTAGCCAACATGCCCGGAGTGCGGGACAAAGTTCTCTGTACTTTTGTCTCCTCGCTCCTCTCTCCAGCCTCGTTGGCATCACGCGGATCGCAAAGAAATTGGTATCGTTGTCAAGGATGGCGCAGGCCCCGAGGAGGAAGATGACAGAGCGACGACGAGTACTTACTTCTATGACTTTACTTTCCACTCGGCATTTCGGCAGTCAGACGCGCGGGCCGCCGACAGCGCCGTTCAAACGCGAAGTGAAACGGACGGATAAAATAGCTCACAATTTCGGAATTGATATCGAAAAAAGGGGGCGCTCACACCACAATGTCGCTACACCGACGAGGGCTGTGGATTCCTGGGAGTGGTCGACTCCGCGTCCAATGGCCATGTTGCGCTAATGACTTGGTCGGTTTTGGATTCCAAATGAAATCTTGTGGAGAATCAGAATTGCTTATGGTTTTTGTCTGGACGTAGCAAAGAAAGTGGCATTCTGGTATAGAAAGCTGCACCATTATGGATTATTGTGTCTGGGAATCTATTTTTAGAGCTTATCATATTAGTGGTTAGAATTTAGTATTGAAACTCACCTTCTGACTTCTTATGATTTCTTGTCTCGATTCTTGTCCCTGATTTCCGACTCTCTCTTTTGGTCTCTTCCCGATTGCGAGGATAAGGGTTGCACGTGGTTGCACAGTGAAATCGGGACAAGGAATTATATTAAAGGTCAAACTGCTAACAAATATCTAAGCTATTTCTAATATTCTAAACTAAAAACCCGAGGAGATCACGGGAATCGTTGGGCGCCACGCTATTAACACATGAAACCCCGAATAGCGAAGAGATTTCAAGGTGTGAAGGAAAAAACAGAGTGGGTAAAGAGACGATCGCGGCGGAGACTCCCTTCTCTTGATTAGCAATAACTAATCGGGCTCTCAGCTCCTTCACCCTGTTCACTTCGCCCGTCTTTTGCACACGCTCCCTCCGACCTCTCGCGCTCGCTCGCTCGTTGTCACTGCCTCGCTGAGCGTGACTCTCTTCATTCTCCACATACCTGTCCGCGTCATGCACAGGATCGTACGATTATTAATTACTCCCTAAAAGCATTGACCCCCACAAATAAACAGCGGTATAATGCTTCATCACATTCCTCTCATTTAAAGGCACAGATAAATTCGAGATTGATTGAAAAATATTGTGTAGATACGTTTTTTTTACAGTTTCGGAAAGGCCTTTGAATGCATATTTTTGTCCGTAAACAGCCATTGTCACGTCTACGTGACGCAGTGATCCACCCTCTGACCGTCGCGGCTTTCTAGCGCGCCCCAGGGAAGCGTCGCGGTGCGGGCTTTCAGCTGATTGTCGAGTCCGGGCTCCCGCCAGCAGCCATTGCTCCATCGGCCACTTAGCAGCCGACAACCGAGGCGGAGGGCCGGGGTTCAGGCCCCCGATTTCTCGATCCCACGATCTCGCGATGCTCCGTCCGTACTTGTTGTCGGTGTTGGTGTGCGAGGAACTCGCACACCTAGCCGAGGATGGGAGGGATTATCCGCATTACGCGTGATTCCCTAAGTGGTGGTTTGGAAAATTCATGTCGGGGTTGTTATATCTTGAAACCGGCAAGCCGGACACGCTAGAGGGGCAGGGCTGCGTGTGGCCTCGGGTACTTGTCATGAGGCATTGTGACGTAGGCAGCTTGGCCTGAGATCAGTGGGTTCTTATTGGAGGGCAGCTCCGCAAAGAAGTCCACGTTCAGCCTGTTGACGAACTCTTCGAGAGTTTCTACTTCGAGTTCTCGGTGGATATCGTCGGTGCGTGTGAACTGGGGCAGGCCGGCGACTGCGCGAAGGGCCCTGTTCTGCACGCGCTGCATCTTGGCAAAGAGACTTAGCTTGCACATGCACCAGACTGGCGATGCGTAGCTGATGGTTGGTCTGATGATGGTCACGTAAAGTCTTCGTTTTGCATCGATGGACATTGTCTTCGATTTGAACAAAGGCATCAGTGATCCTATCTTGCCGATTGCGCGGTTCCTGACTGTCTCGACATGGGGCTTCCAGCTCAGCTTAGAATCCAGGATGACTCCCAGATACTTGCTGGTGTCTGACCAGGTGATTTGCTGTCCTTGCAGTGTGATGCTCGGAGGGTTGGCTTTGGCACTTCGCTTCCTGGTGAACAGGGTGGCGGTGGTTTTCGCGGTGTTGAGTGCGATACGCCAGTCCTCGTACCACGTGCTCAGACGGTCGAGTGACGATTGGAGATTCTGCTCGACCAGCCGCATGCTGCGAGACTGGACCAGGATGGCCGCGTCGTCTGCGTAGAGTGCTAGCTCGGTCTTGGGCAGGTCCACCGGGATGTCGTTGGTGAACACATTGAAGAGAAAGGGCCCCACTAGGCTCCCCTGCGGCACACCGGCTGCGATGGGTCGGGTGGATGATCGCTCCCCTCCCATGGTGACATGAAAAGATCTCCCGCTGAGATAATTCGACACCAGATTCACAAGGTAGTTCGGAAACTCCATCTTGATCATCTTTCGCAGTAGCCCTGTATGCCACACCCGGTCAAACGCCTTGGCGACGTCCAGGAAGACGACGCCGGTGTGTTTTTTCCAGTTGAAACCATGTGAGATGTGGTTGACCACGCGCAGCAACTGATGGTTAGTCGAGTGCTCGGGTCGGAATCCAAACTGCTGGTTGATTAGCAGCCCCCTGTTCTGACAATGGCCTGAGAGCCGTGTTAGCATGACCTTTTCGAGCAGTTTGCTAAGTCCGCTCAGAAGACTGATTGGACGATAGTTTGCTGGATCTCTAAGCGATTTGTTTGGCTTTGGAAACACAATCACCTTGGCTTCCTTCCACGGCCGTGGAAAGTGCTGTAAACTCAAGCTAGCGTTGAAGATAGCGAGTAACCTTGTGCCTGCGGATGATGGCAGTTCCTTCAGCACAAGGTTGGTGATACCGTCCTCCCCGGGCGCCTTGCCGTTGGGGAGGTTGCGCAGGTAGTGTAGCACTTCAGAAGCCGTGGTCGGGACCGCGAAAGAAGCTTGCTCGGCCGGGAGATGTGCAGCCAGGTGGTCGGCGACCTCCGTCTCCACTGCCGGTGTTATGCGACTCGGGGGGTTTGGCTCAAATTGCGCTTCGAGTGACTCGGCAAGAACTTCTGCTTTGTCTCTCTGGCTGCAGGCGAGATGAGTCTTTCCCTGGATGGGCGGGCTTGGCGTGGCTTTGTTTAGAAGCCTGCGTGTCATGCGGTAGACCGAGTTGTCAGCAAACTGCAGCTTGGCGACTGCCTCGTCCCAGAGGTCTCGCCGGTGCTGTTTGATCAGCTCGTCAACTGCACGCTGCTGCGCTTTCCAGGCCAGCTTCAGGTCAGCGGTTCGGAGTCGGTTCCAAGCCTGGCGTGTCTTGTTTTTGGCAGCGATCGCAAGCAGAATGCCCGGGGGCAAGTCGAAGATGGAGTTTCGAGTCTGCTTTGCGAGGGGAACGCTGATGTCGATCGCTTGTTGGATGGCAACTGTCAGCTCGTCGACTGCGCGGTCTAGAGCTCCGGTAGAGTCGAGCGGCGTGCAAGCCACTCGTCTACCCACTTCCTCGCGGAAAAGCTCCCAGTCCGCGCGCTTCCAGTTCCTTCGGGGTGGTGGGCGAACCGTGTTTAGCTCGTCGCCGACCGTCAGCAGCACCGGGCTGTGATCGGAAGACAGGGCTGTCAGCGTCTCGAGCTCTAGTGACTGCGTCATGTTCTTTGACAGTGCAATGTCTAGAACGGCCGGCCGGTGGCGGTGGCTGGCGGGGACACGAGTAGGCTCAAGGGGGCCGGACACGGTGAAGTCTGCGCGCATCGAGTGTGCGAGAAGCAAGCGGCCCTTCTTGTTGTCGGTCGGGCTGTTCCAAGCGGCGTGCTTGGCGTTCAGGTCTCCGGCGATGAGAGTGGCCTGTGTCGAGTCGAACAGAGCGTCAACATCGCCGGGCAGCAGAGGGGTGTTAGGTGCTGAGTATGCTGCAAAGACTCGCAGGGGGCCTGTCGCCGTGTGCAGGAGCACGCCGGTCGTTTCAAGCAACTGCAGGGGGGGAAGGGGGATCTCTTCGTGGCGGATTGTGGATCGCACCAGCACTGCCGTGCCGCCGTGGGCGTTACCACCAGGCCGGTCCGTTCGGTAAACAGTGAAGTTTGCGAGGGGGAGCCGATGTGCTGGTAACAGGTGCGTCTCATTGACCAGTGCCACAGAACACTTGGTTGCCTCGAGCAGTGCGAGCAGTTCAACTGTACGGCCGCGAATGCCATTCGCGTTCCAATTCAGGATTCTGATGCTGCGCTGTTCAGGGCTTGCTGGCATTCTGGGTTTTGGTCAGGGTGAGGAGAAGGGCCGGGATCACTTGGTTAAGTGAGGCCATCGTTTCTGACATCGAAGTCATCAACTTAGCGAAGAGAGACAGCAGGGCAGCCGTGGGGTCCGTAGCCGAGGACTCCTCCTCGGCAGGGGCTGCTGCTGGTGATTTCGCCGCCGTGGCGAAGGACACCGGCAGGACCGGGGTGGTCTTGGGTCGTGCTGTGGAGGCGGCCAGCTTTGCTCGAAGAGCAGGCCAGTCAGCCGACTTGCTCGTACTCGCGGCGGGGGGTAGCACTTCGAGACGGGGACGCATGGTCGGTCTCGGGGCTGGCTGGGTCTGCATGGAGGGGCCGGTATCGTTTTTCATGGCGCGCTTTAGGTAAGCGCAGCCACGATAACTTGCCGGGTGGTTGCCGTCCGGACAGTTGCAACACTTGGTTGCAGTGTCGCGGGGACAGGAGGAGGCGCGGTGGTCGCCTCCGCAGCGCACGCAGCGGGCCTGCTGGTGGCAGAACGCCGACGTGTGGCCGACGCGTTGGCAGCGGTAACACTGCACCGGGCCTCGGCGAGTGCGCGCAGCCTCGGTGCTCACCACGCAGCGTTGGAGTCGACTGATAGTCGACACGTCCACTGGTGGCTGGCCGGGGTTGGGTTCAAGGGTGACGGTGAACAGGGGGAACGGCTTGCGGCTGTTGTTGTTGCCGGGGTCAGCTGACGACATGAGCTGGACCACGGACTTGACTTTAAAGCCAAGACCCGTGATCTCGTCAGTGATCGCCACCGCAGAGGCGCTGGCTGGCAGGCCGCGAACGACAAAGCGTTGCGAACGCTGCTTCGTCAGCGCGTACGTGTGGTAAAGCACGTTCTTCTCCTTTAGCATCGTGGTTACGGCCCTGTAATCATCGATGTTTTTCAGGGTCACTTTCGTGAGCCCTCCCGTTGGTTTCGTGAAATAGCCCTTGTCCGTGACGTGGGCATCCAGGAGTTTTAGGAGCGCATCGTGGCCAAGCTCCGTCTTGACCACGATCGCCGGGATCTTGTAGGCCTTGGCCGGGGGTTTGGTGGTAGCCGAAGCAGTGTCCATAGGATGGACAGCTGAGTCGGCGATGGCCGAGAACCGGTTTGTCGTGTCGACCGAAGTCGACGCGATTGCCGCCGGAGAGGCGCGCTGCCGCGACCTCTTCTTGCTCGGCTCGGTGAAGGGGTTGGCGCCCGGTCCGTCACCGGGACGCTTGGCCTTCGGGGTGCTGGGTTCGCCGGACGCAGCCACGAACGGGAACACAGCGGGGGGTTCAGGCGTTGGCTCGGGGAAGCCAGCGAACTTGGGCTGTAAGGCGGTAGCAGCCTTACTTTGGGAAGGGGTCGGGGAGGGGGGTTTTTGGGAGGGTCGGGGGTTCTCCACCGGGTTCTTTCCATACACATACTTAATCCCGTTTACCGTGACCTTGCGGCGTGGTGGGAAGTTCCCGTTGGTGGGTGGGGATTTTCGCCACGATACTGGAGAGTTCATGGCGAAATTCAAGGGGAGTGCGGCTTCACTGGAAGTGGTACACCGCGCGTCTTTGAGTGGGCTAAGTGCTTGTTTGCTGAAAGTTAGTCACGCACCGATTCCGGGCAATGAGCTAAGGTGAGCAGCGTTTAGGCACTAGTTGGGGAACGGCAAGGCTACTCGATGGCTTCGCTGTTGCGGTCACCAAATCGTAGCTTGGGTTCGTGGGGTGCACAAGAGCGAGCGGCTTCACTGGGAGTGGTACACCGTGCTTCTGAGTGCAACTCGTAGTTTCGGGGGGCGTGCAGTCACTCCGTAGCTTCGCTATTGCGGTACACTAGGGCGTGGGTCTGACGCGGAGGGACGGCCTTTCGGCGGTTTAACCCTACCTAACGTTTGAGACGATCTCGCGATCATCGATAGAATACACACGTAGACATTCATGTTCTCGAGAAAATCTTGCTTTTCCTCCGCTAGAAACTGGGCACTTTGGTGGGGCAATGTTGTTGTACTCGTTGCCTATTGGAATTTATCCCACCCCGCGCATCGCTGACAGACGAAGCCATTTTCCAATAACCTATTCTCGTCTGGATTTGAGAAGCATTTTGGTGCTTTTTCTCGAGTAATCTTCTATCGTTACAGTAGATGTACTGTACAGTGGCGTGTTGAGATATCAAATATGATGTTGCACTGACCTATATTATCAGGCGTATAGGATCTCTTTCTGACCTCACATGTTCTGTATTTTTCCATTTTCCTCTCTGTACTTTGTTCTCGCTACAGATCAGACTGCCAGCGAGAGGTTTCCACTAGCAATATTACACCAGCCAGCCACGAAGTACGCAACTGGAGTCGAATAAGGAGGTAATTGGGAATAATATAATATTGTGGCACATACGGAACCAGAGTGGCTCTAAATAATAGCAAAAATAGAGTAACAAAAGGTAACTAATTTCATTGAACTTCCATGGAAGCTTGCCATCCAAGACGTAGAAGAGAAATATATATAGAGAGAAAGATCTCAGGGAACTAAATTCGACAACGCGCAAGAGTGAATTATTTTGCTCGGTGCCTCTACGTTTTTATCTCGCCTGCATCACGTAATGCCCTGACGCATTAAAGTTGCATATCAATTTGCAGTTATCCAGATAAGAGGCGACGCTGATGCCTGAAAGAGTGGTCCGTAAATTCTCGTCCAGTCCGCCCGTGGCATTTGCGGCCAGATGCATAATGGAGCTTGACATCTACGCGCGGCGCGGCTCGCGATAATGGCTCGGCCGGGATGCGAACACTGGATGGTGCAGCCAAGTTAACGCGCTATCTTAATCGGCGATGCCGACGCCGACGCCGACGCCGACGCAGAGAGGCGGCCTGTTTTATTAGCACGGGCATGCAGCAAACAGAGGGTAATTTTCTGCGTCATCTGCGAATTTTGTAGTCAGGAACACTTTGAAGTCAGGAACACATAAAGACGGTACTCACGTTTCGAAACTATCTTTACTTTGACTACTTTAATAGAGTCAAGTTGAGCAGGGGGTTAGTCTTTAAAATGTACGCAAGGGTACATCCACGATCTGGGAATTTTCACAGCGAAGTCGGTGTTCTCCACAATTTAATAAGGTAGAGCAACACTTTCTATTGCCAATCGTGACCAGCAAAATCACAGAACTCTGCAGAAGACAAATGTTTGTAAATCAACGGGCCCAGAATGCACGACGGCGGTAACTTGTAGAAATCAAACAAACAAACGGCGAGCGTGCGGGCGAGCGCGGCCCCTGCGAGCCCCGCCGGGGCCCCGAGACCCACGTGCCGCTGGGCCACGGCCCCCCCGAGGGCTGAGTCGGGCGGAAAAGTTGTCGGAATCGAAGTGGTCGCGATTGGCCCCCCGTGCCCGTTGGGTTCGCCGCCGCCGACCGACCGACCGACGCGCCGTGTGCGGACATTGTCAGCGCGATTTTATTGGCGGCAGCAAATAACTATTCTGCAAACTCCCGTCGCAGTAATTCCAAGAGATTTTTTTTAACAACACGTCCTCTGTCTCGCGTTGGTCTCTGTCTACCAACGATGAAACCGCCGGGAAAAATACCCCCGTCGCGTGATTTAGGCAGATTCACAAGAGAGTGTCAACTCTTTTTCCAAGCATGATATGGCGAGGACGCAGTGTGCATATTATTATTTCAGTGCCCGACCGCTTGGCGACGTTTCATCGTTCTGTCGGATGCTCTGGATGCAAATGCGCTCCTCCTCCCCATAGCCGAGTCTGTAAAAGTGACTCTAGGTACCTGTTATCTATGCAAATTCCCAGCGGAACGTTATTAGATTTCGGGCCAGGGGGACGATGTTTCATTGTGTTCCTGGTAATTTCCGCAACTAAATGACTTGTCAGCGCTCGAGGCAAAGAAAGAAAAACAAGCAAACATCTTGCGCGCTCCAGCGACAAGGAAGCATGTCGCTGTCACCTTGTGCACATTCGAATGGACCATCATTCTTGCAAACAACCTGTAACATACATCTGGCTGTCGAGCTTTCACCTATTGTCACCGCTAGGGGTTGGGGGTTGGGGGATGGGGTTAAGCGTAAGCATGCATCACGAGCACAACAAAGGCCTCGGTGGCGCGAACCAAGTGATTGATTTTTTCCATCTCATAGCGAAATCAACGCGCGCGGAAATTCGTTGTCGCTGCACTAGAAATAAATTAAACGCCGAGTGGCGCTAGTATTTCGACTGACCGGCGGCGCGGAAAATATAATAAACGCGGGACGTGCAATCACACGCTCGTGGAAATTGAAAGAGGTAAGCATAAAATACCCGGCAATTACACACCCCGCGTCGCCTCGCCTCGCCGGGGTTGGATTTGCTGGCTCGCGGCGATCGCGTGTCGCCCGCCGCGGTGATCACAGCAGATCCTTATCGCCGAAACGCCGATAGCCCGGCCTGATCCATCCCCGATGCCGTTTATCGAGCGAGCATCGGCTCGTTGAAACATCCCCTGCTTGCAGCTATCAGCCATAACAGGTAGCAGCTATCAGCTAGCAGCGAGCCACGGGACACGCCGCTGTCGTGTCAGCCTGCCATTCGGATTATGGGTCACAGCCGTATTATGATTCGCCCACATTTCCCAGCTCGCAGGGAAACATCTGCCCAATTCCAATATCATCCAATCTGGGCATTCTTCTGCGGGCTTTCCTCGAACTCGCTAAGAGTTTTATTTATCCGTTCGCGGCGTGCCTTCGTTCGCCTCCAATCACAGGAAACCCTTGCCCGTGACGCGGTCGGCACGCTACTCATACCTCGATTACCTATGCGCTGTTTCATTCTCCGCCGGCGTCAGCCAATTCCCACTCCATGCTTGGGCCATCTGACGTCACCGAGAGCAATCAGCATCCTTTACACAAATCCTTTCATCTCTTCGCGTCGCTGCGCGGTCCTTCTCTTCCTCCACATCCTCCCCCACCCTTTAATCCCGACTCCTGTTTAGATCTCGTTATCGGCCCAGCCGACGCCGACGCCGACGCCGACGCCTGCCGATGATCCCATGACGTCGTTCAATGGGCCTACAAGTGCCAGCCCGATCCAGCGAGTCTGCGATTGGATTTAGAGGCTCTGCGACTCTGTCAGCTGATTTATACAAGCGTTCGCTCCGGCAAGCAGTGATCAGCCCGCCTGTTCTCGATACAGGAGGCGGTTTTTGCCGAAATGCGCACGCTGTTTTCGAAATTGACGTAGAATTCGGGCGATTGGTTGTGGGGCGGGAGATTTATTTGATCGAACAAAGCTAATAGCGAATAATTATTCGCCCGCAAGCAAAACATTTTAAATAATTATTGATCAATTGCGAGATTCGCAATTCGGTTTTAATAATGAATGGGCGTTCGGATTGTTATTTTGAATGTGTACTAGATAGCGATGTCGCTGACGAAGTCCCGAGCTCACTAGCCTGTAAGAAGCCTAGACTGCCGCTGGTTTCGCGGAAAGTTTTCTCAGAACTGCCGGGTTACTTACCAAGCTAAGTTCTTGTGGCCAAGTCTCTTTAGTGTGAATTTTATGTGAATCGAGCGAATTCCGTGGTAACAAGTCATCGATGGACAAGAACACCGCAGCCTGCTACTCCCGTGACCACCTCGGAGCGGAAAAAGCGGCGGTTAAGGCGCCCTCGACGAACCGAGAGCCTATAGCTCGAGCACGGAAGAAGAATTGGCCTAACGAAGCAATCAGTGCTGATCGGCTACGAGGAGCGCCTGGTATCGATCACAGATGGACTTTTAATTCTGTTAATCGTTGCCGGCCGGGCGAAGTCTAAAAGCAACTTGTTTTGTCCGTCGCGAGCTGAGCCGCTAGCCGCTAGCGCCGATCGGGAAAACAAATTAACTGAAAATAGGTTACAGCGACGTCCTTTTTCGCCGTGTCAATTCATTTTCGTTGCCGAACGTAATACCTCGATTCAGAGAGGATCTATTTTGTAGCAATTGTACACCATTGTTGTCTTTTTAATTGGAAATACGGGAGCGTAATTAGTTGCAGTGCAGTTTCATTGTGTCGTCCGGCCATGGAGAGGCCATCGAATCTCATTTCCGTTGCTAAAACCCACCCCTCCCTCCCTTCCTTGGGGGGGGGCAAGCTAACCACCCACCCACCCTTCCACCCTCCCACCAACGCGCGACCAAGAAATACTTTCATTGACAAAAGCTCCGAGCAGCGTCAACAAAACTGGTCAAGTTTGAAAAGTCTCTTTTCGAATACACAATGAAAAGTTTACGCATAGCATGTTATTTCCCTACCATAACATTGAAGCACAGATGAAAACCAATCAGCTTTAACGATTCTGAACAAAATAGCCCGGTTTATTTCTAGATCGTGATCAATAATTTCAGATTCTTGCATCGTGATATATATTTAGGACTTTTATGATGAAAGTTTGTATCGTGCTTTCTGAAGAACCCTCCATCCGAATTCTCTTCGATTGATCGTTTCACCCAACCCTAGCACTTGCAGGTTGTAACTCCGTCTAGAACTAGTCTGCCCCCACACACCCAAACGTTCCCATCAAAACCAGCCGTGGAAGCGGCCGGCGCAAAACGAGTATCAAGCGAAACTGATCCTCAATTAAAGGCCTATAGTTTCGCGGATGTCAGTCCATTGTCCGGCCACCCCGTAGCGAACGCGGCAAGCCGGGGGATGCACGTGTCTGGATACACAGCAACAGCCACTCTATCCCACTAATCGCCCCACCCCCCCACGCATGCAACCCACCCCCCGCGCCGCGTCTCACGGCTCGTGATTCACGCAGGATGCGAGACCTACACTGAGTCTCGCCGCCAGTTGCTAGTGTCGGTGGCTTGGATAAAAGCGTGGCCAATTTATCAAAGTTTCGCTTTTTTATAATATGATTAAAAATGTCTCTTTTTATAACAACAGGTAGCACAACCAACGTCAAAGTTGTCGTCACTATCAAAAACTTGTTTTCTTTCTTGAAAATTGGTAGTTTCCTTTACTTATGCTATTTTAATTGCAGGCACAGTGAATTTAATGGTTCCAAAACATTGCCTGTGTGACAATTGAGTGTGAGACGCACCGTAGCCGTGTTTGAAACAACAACAGCCACTCTGTTTCGCTAATCGCCCTCAACGTGCCTCGATGCGTCCCGGCCCCGTGAGTCACGCATGGCGCGATGCGTGCGTTGCGTGCGATGCGTGCGATGCGTGAACGTCGAGTGCCATCGCGCTGACGTGACGTAACGAGGTCGGACACGGGGCGAGCCGCTAGGGGGAGCTGCGATCTCGACGAAGGGATGCGACGCCTCCACGGCAGGCCTCGCATGGCGTCAGTGGCGAGCCGAGCTGCGTGATCAGACAACCAACGACGCACTGGCCACTAAAATATACACACTAGCTGTCAAGAATTATTGTAGAGAAAAGCTGAGTTGATTGCCATGGAAAAAGCGACGTTAATTCAAAATTGGTCACTGACGAATTTGGAGTTTAGTATATTACATTCAAAGAGAAAAATTTGGTTGTAATGCTGATGGTTGTGTTTCAATGCGTCGCCTTGCGTTGTTTTCTTTGATCGCACTGTTCGGTTGAAGGCAAAGATGTCAGGAAAATCACTGTAATATTTGCTAGCAACCGAAGATATCGCAATTAGTTGGGATTTTGGCTCATTGTTTATCAAACCAAGACTCAACCACAGTTTTCCAGTCAAATTAAGGTGCTATTGAACAGCGAGTTAACCCCGGGCAGCGTAGAACCAACCCAATCTCGTGAGTCGTGCATCCGACACAAGATCGTGTTCCGGACACTGCAACGTGGTACGCCACTGTATTTCGCACTCTTACTCAATGCCCGCAACACCCCAGCAGGGGTGACGTCATTTCCGGCCCCGTACATTCCCGCTGACCTTGCAAAAATCCGCCACGCTTCACCCCCTCCCCCCCCCCCCCCCCTCCGACGTTTTAGCGAATCAGTCGACTGCATCGAGCGCAGATTGAACCTCCCCAACCCCCAGCACTCCGAAACGCGCTGCTTAAATCAGTTTGCATTTTAATATCGGAATAACAGGCTTGTTTAGGCCACGATGGGGTGGCTGGGGCTGGAATGCACGGCGCGCGATTTGACGAGATCTCGCTTCGCCTGTCTGTCGGAGGGAGATAAGTCCTCGCTTTGTTTTCGGGGGGCAAAGGGTTAACCCACCCCTTTCCTGGCAAATGATCGGCGCACGGAATTAAATTGCGAGTAAACTTTGCGAATTAGGAAATACTTAGTCTTTGTCGGCGCGTTGGGTTGACGGAGATATGAATGGCACCGGGGGTTGAGTCATTGCTCTGTTCGGGGCTGGGATTGTCGGTGTACGGGAGGGGCTGCAATGAGATTGCCTGGAGATGCTGCTTCGGCTATGTCTGAGCTCGTTCTGCTCAGCGCTGTTTCAAAGCCCACCTATGAGCAAGGCACTTTGAGTGTTTTGTTTTCATACAATACCCTCATAGCAGTCTTGCTTGCCTGTACCTAGTTGGGAAATATTATGATGATGGATGAGTAATGGAATAGAATCGATGGAGGATGTAATTTTTTAGTCACCTTGTTGATTTGCGTTATATCAATGGTGCTGATTGAACAATTTTCTAGAATTTAGAACGAGAACAGCATAACAAGTTTTGAAAAAACTGATTTAGCAGAGAAGTGTTCGGCTAGTTTGCTTGAAAACCGATAGGTACCATATAACCTAAATTTAAGATTTTCATATGTGTGTTGAAATTTTGTCAACATACTTTGAACCAGCTTTGAGATGACATAAGATGACTTTACCGGAAAGTTTCCGGAAGTTTGTCTCTAGAATGAGATGCGTGAGCTTAGAATGGAAATTTTCACACCCTCAAATACAAACTTGAACATACAATAATTTGCCAATTCCTTTCTTTCGCTTCGCTTGTTTTGCTCATCAATGATTAGGTACTAGCATAGCTCTGTCTTGAGATATTTTGGAAGGTGAAGTCAATATTTAAGATGGATGGTGTACTGTTCGAATAGAATGGGTGGCATTTTCTCGATCTTTTATGGGTAATTAATACTATTGAAATGAATTGAAGCATCTCATTTGAAAAACACGAAACAATTTTAGTAGAATATTCTCTATTTAATTAAGCATTTTCTTAAGCCAGGCTAATGATGTTCCAAGTTTAGAACAATAAACTTGTTTTGAAGACTCATTTTTTTAACTTGGTAGTATAATTTTTCATGCAAAATCATCTTTTTTCATAATATTATTTCTACCTGAACTAATTGTTGAGCAGCAAGCTGTCTTGCAGCAGAACTTTGTTAGCAAAGCAAATTACATTTCTCGTTATTTACGATCTGGAAATGACTTCGAAGAAAACTTGCAAAACTATTCTAAGACCATGGCTGCATTCCCAGCGCCGGTTCCGACGTTTTGACAATTGCACCCGGGTGGTGTTGACGTCCCACATGCCACGGCTAAGTCGCCGCTTCCAAGTGCCAGTCACCACCATACCCTTTTAAGATTCAAGACACATTAGACCCCGAATATGTCAAATATTAACCTATAAACACCACCAGAAATTATTGCCCCCCAACAAAGATGGCCTTTCTGTTCACAAATTGGCGTCTCTGACATTGTCAATCCCCACAATGTCACCGCATCTCGACTTTCTACGAGGGTAAAGCCACCCCCTCCCGAAATGTTAACGTAATTTCCACCGCACAGCCCCACACCACCCCCACAGCGCGACGGGGGCTGTTGTTATCACGACTTTGATACGGCGGCCACAGACCCGCGTCCGGGGACGACATCAAAGGGAGCCTTCCATCAACGAAGTCACCATGTGATCCAGCAGCGAACGCAATCGCGCAAGTTTTGCATGCGTGCACGCGGCGTCGCCCGGCGTCGCGGCGCTGCGTGCGACGTCCGCGTCGACCTCACGTCGCTACTATTAATGATATGTCAGCGGCAGCGACGGCGGCGTCGGAGCAGGGTCGCCGTCGGGAGTCCGCGCGACAAAAGGAAGCGGAACTGGTCGGCGGGGTCGTGAGGCGCAGTGGTAGGACACGTGTTCGGGAATTCGGGCGCGGGCTTACAGGGGCACGGTGGGTAATAAAGTACGCATGCAGCCCCCCCAATGTGTACTCGCTGCTGTGGACGGCGCGATACGCGGTCATTTATCACGAAATCATTAATCAAGATGAAGATAGTCGACGAAAAAAATCTTTGTAATATATTGTTAGTTCAAAGAAAAGAAAACTGTCGTGATTGATGCCTGCTTTAAAGCATGCCAAACAAAAAGTCTCGGCATTTTTTTTTTATTATTTTCGTTAAAAATAGCGAGAATCGTGTAATTTATTAAAAAATTTGCGTTCATTACGGCGCAGCGGCGAAATTGCAGCCATAAATAAAAAGCTTTAAATGTTTTTTGTATAGCTCATTACCCGTGCATTGTGCGAAGACACAAAGTAGTCCGCTGTACCTCGCGAAATATACATAATTATTTTTGTGAAATGCAAATGCGCTTATTCACATTTCAGCCGACTTGCTGTAAGCTATTGTGAGCTCGCTGCTTCGTGGCTAGCGCTGCCCGTAACCCGCCTGCACTCGCGAGTCCTGCTCGTGTAATTGTTTGCCCCTTACAAGTAAACACCCCCCGAAAACCACCCCCCAAAGTGGCAGGCAACATCGTAAAGCCTAGACATAATAGCATTGTCTTTGCATAACGTCTGCATGAATTACATACAGCTGCTGCTGCTGCTGCACGCTTTCCGTTAGTTCCACGTTCACTCTCCGACGGATCCGCACCAGGGGCTAATACGCGAAGATGCTACTCAGGATTAAATCGTCCTGCGACCCTTCTGTGCCAACGTCACTATATCTGCTCCCCACCGCAGATCCTAAAGCGCGTTCGTCTATTGACTTGGCTGACCGCAGGCTCGCCCTGATGTCCTTCCTGCCCGACTGTAGGCTCGATTGATCTTGTTCATCGCTCTCTTCGACTTGACAAAGGAGTCAGATGCAAAGAAGCGTCCCCCACCCTTACCGCTTCATCCCTTGTGCGTATTTACTTTAACGCCTTGATTTAACGAGCCGCGTTTATGCAGCGGGGCTCGCGACGACGGCGTCGTCGTCGTCGTCGTCGTCGTCGTCGTCGTCGCCCCTGGGGGAAGAAATCGACACGAAGAAGTCGGAGATTGAATCTGTCGACTCGCGGCCGTCAGTCCCAGCTCGCTGCTGCAGAGGGGCGTTTCGATGGAAGGGGCGAACTACAAAGAGGATGGCCCAATATACTCATTTGCAATTGTTTTGATGAAGACTACAGATTAGTCTTTTGAAGATGGGATGAGGCAATTCACGGGTCTCTTTTCTTGCCTCTTTCACCAAGAGCGTCACCCTCAATGGCTCGGTGGATAAAGAATGGACCCTGATTTACTTTATAAAACCCAGCGCTTTATTTCCTGTATGTTTAATGGACGAACCTACTAAACCGATTCCCACTGCACTTCTTTTCAACTGTGATTTTAACGACACTCTTTTATGTCGACGTCGGGACCGGGACGAAGCCGTTCTGCAAGTAACGTGTTTATGGAGAACACTAACACTGACACGCTAGCGATGTCCACATGCGCTCAATTGCAACGCCTCGCCGCGCCGAACGCGAGGGGGAGGCGTTGTACAACGCGCCGTTGTTTTGATGCATTGCTCCGGGCAACCGCCGACCGCCGCCACAACCTCCCCGGGACCCATCGAGCAGGTCGTTCTGCCGACAAGCGCACGCTACCAATCATGCGTAGCGCGTAATCCCGGATGACATATCTCCGTGCGATGCGTGCGATGCTGCGTCCGATGCGGGCTGGTGCGTAACGGCCGGCCACGCAGGAACGCGTCGTGCGTGCAACGCTCTCGCCGTCGATTGCTCGCGTCGATTTATCGCCAAGAGGTTGGCAGAATGATGGGCGATAACTCGGCGCCGGGCGTCGCGACGCTCGCGGATTTCTTGGCGGGGTGATCAGAGGGATATGGATGGCCGCGCGCGGCGTGCAATTAGGGGCGTCTTGGGGTGGCGGCGTCGGCGTCGGCGTCGGCGTCGGCGGCGGAGGCGTCCACTAATCTTGCTCGCGTCGAGCTGCGCGGCTGCCGGAGGAAGACAGAATGTATCGCGGGTTGTTTTCGACTGCCAACCCCTCCCCCACACTCCCCAACCCTTCCCCTACCACCATACTACCATGCGGAAACACGGCGGTGATGAATCTCTCGAGATCATCACGTGGCCAACACACCACGGCCTCGTGAATCAAGCCTAGAAGCTCGCTGGAAGGTTTTTTTTAAGAATCTGTTTTTATTCGGTGGAAGTAAATTCTCGGGATACATTTTACACACACTCACGTATTTCGATCTTAAAGATATATTTTTGTTTCGCATTCTTCACTCATGATTAATAGCTCGTGTTTTTAAATCTATGTACATAAAATAATTGACGCCAAAAATATTACTATAATATTTATATAAATTTAAAGAAATATAATAATATTTTAGCACCGCTCACGTCCTCGAAAAACTTTGACGTCTTTCACACGTCGTATTCCATAAACACGTCGCTTTTTTTTTGTATCCCCTAAAGCATCGTCCTCTTATTTTAAACAGAAATGATTTATGAAAGTTCTATCACGTGTAAAAAAGAAAACACCACACAAATCACGGCCGATGGCGCCCCGCGCGCTATCTGGCGGGCGCGTCGCACAAGCGCTTTCCGCTCGCCGCCCCGCCCCGGGTTCGAGCCCCGGCGGCGTCGTCCCTGGGGTCCGCGCCCCGCATCACAGTGCGACGCGACGCAACGCACTCTTCGCACTCTACGCACTCCAACGTGACCTTGGCCGGCTTACCCGCTGATCGAACGAGCTCAGCGAGGCGACAGTCCGCCGCCAAGGTCAAGCAAACACAAGGACGAGCACTGATCGACTTCTTCAAGGTCGCGCCTGAAATTCGCCACCAATTCCGCCGTTCTGATTGGCTACCGCCGCGCTGGTTCCGCGCGTAACGCCGCACGCGCAGCGTCTCAAGTCCCGCCGTTCGACGCCGCGTGCAGCCCGTCGATGGTCGCGATGCTCACCATCTTCTTGCGCAGCGCCGCCGCGTCCGCCGGCGACTTGACCTTGTATCGCAGCTCGCCGTTCTCGCAGCCGACGGCCGTGACGACGTCTTCGGCGCGGCGCTCCTCCTCGTTGGTGTAGTAGATGGCAGCGTGGTGCTTGGAGTAGGCGACGGCGGCGAGCAGCAACGCGCCCGTCAGCAGCACCAGCAGGATGGCGACGCCGCCGGCGATGAAGCCCAGCCGCGACTCCTCGGCGAGCGCGTTCGTCGTCACGGCCAGGTCGTTCCCGCCGTCGAGGACGCCGCCGCTGCCCCCGCCGCGGTCCGAGCACCACGCCAGCTCGCCGTGCGCGACGGTCGCCAGCGCTCGGCCACGCAGCGCGTACGGCCCGACGCAGTTGACGGCGCGCAGCGAGGCCGACTTGTTGGCGCGCGCCTGCATCGGCACGATGTGGCACAGGTCGCACAGCCACGGGTTGCCGTGCAGCAGCACGTGCGGCACAGACTCCAGGCGCTGCATCAGCCGCTCGTCGAGCCCGTGGTAGAGGTTGCGCGACAGGTCCAACGTCTGCAGCTTGGGCGTCGGCGCGAGCAGCTGCGCGGAGAAGTGCACGAAGCGGTTGCCGGACACGTTGAGCGCGCGCAGGTGTTCGTGGTTGACGAACAGCCCGAGCGGCAGGTCGGTGAGCGCCATGTCTGCGAGGCCCACGTCGCGCAGCCGCAGCACGACGCCCAGCACGTACTTGATCTCGGAGAGTGGCAGCAGGTTGCCGCTGAGCTCGAGGCGACGCAGCGAGTCGGCGAGAGGCACGAAGCTGGCCGTGTCGAGACGGTCGAGCTTGTTGTAGCCGAGGTCGAGGTCGCGCAGCGTGGTCAGGTTGGCGAACGCGGTCGACGTGACCTTGGCGAGGCGGTTGCGCGCGAGGCACAGCGTCTGCAGGTCGGTCTGACCGCCGGTGAGGCGGCCCGTGTTGCTGAAAGTCAGCTCCAGCACGACGGGCAGCCGGTTGCCGTCGAGTCGCAGGTGTTGCAGCTTGCGCAGGTCGCGGAACTCGTCCGACGCCAGGTACTTGAAGTCGTTGTCGCCGAGGTCGAGCAGCAGCAGCTCGGGCAGCAGGCGGTAGATGAGCGTGTTGATGTTGGTCAGGCCGCAGCGGCGGCAGCGCAGCGAGCGCAGCTCCTGAAGACCGGGACAGCGGTGTTAGCACTTGCAGGACAAGCTGTGAGAGTTACATCTTGATTCCTGGGCCATCATGTTACAATAGACCGACCATGCTGATTAGAACTCGTTCATTAGGTGCGTGAAACATTGACAGTTGATGTTGCAATTGGAGACGCAGGCATTGATAGCCATCGAAATGCGATCTCTATATCTCCCAGACCGCATTAAGATCCAATTAACAGGCAGCAAACAGATCCTTGTGCCGTGCGAAGACATCTCTGTCTTGGAATCCTCGTGCTCTCGGAAGCGTGCACTGGAGTTGAGTGCTGGTGCAGAGTGATTTTAGCGAAATGCTCTCAAACGAACAGGCTGCTGCTAGCTCGGGATGTTCAACTGAATTTACTCAATTACTGAAAAACGCCTGCTCCTTAAGTACACTGATTCATGCATTACAATTTCACTATTTAAAATTAAACTAGGCTATGCGAACACTCATATAATCGTGTTTTGGGTGAGCGTAATATTTACGCTCACCCACAATTCGGACGAGTAAATTTTTAGTTATTAAGTTTTTACGAAATTTTTCAGTTTTCCAAAACACGTTTTGCACTCTAGAGGCCAAGGATCTGAAAGTAATTTGACGAAACTTCCAGATATGTTGACCCTCACGATTTAATGTTTGTGTACAAATTTTATTGTTGTTTGTTTAGCGCTTTTCTTGAAAATGGCGCTTTTATGACGCTTTTTTAGCGATTTTGTAGTTTTTTGCAACTAAATCAACTTTATCTTCAACCGATGTTGACATAATTTACTGTGTGCATTATAAATCGTAAAAAGAAGATACTGTGTTAATTTCAAGCAAATCAATTGAAAAGTTTTTCTTTAAATCGATTTTTAGGTTTTGAAATATTCAAATAATTTCACGGCGACTAAATCATGACATTTCCAGGTAACGAATGTCATTTCAAAAGCTGCTAAATTAACGCCGAACATTTTAAATTGGTCATATAAGCCTGTAGGCTACGCGCACACGTAATATAATTGCTTTGTGGGTGAGCGTTAACATAACGCTCATCCACAACACGATTATATGAGTGTTCGCATAGCCTGAATTAATTAATTGCCATTCCAAAATCAACTAATATCCATAAAAAATTTGCAATTCTTTTTCCTTTTTTTTACGCACATTTAGGAACGAACTCGATCCAACATTCTACAACTGGGTCTCGCTTCGTTCTGGCCAAATTGGCCCTTTTTTGGGAGGGCTTACCCAACAGATTATATTTCTACGAGATCTCGCCAAGGATTAATAGGCAGAGCTTTTATTTCATGAAGACTAAATTGGCAGATGTGATTTCAATGCACGGCGTATTTGACATTCATCATTGCTCCTGATTATTGCTGCTTTATCAACCTGGCCGAGCTGATAATGATTAGGCAATCACCTGTTACCGACCCACGTTTATCGACATACGGTGTACTCTGCCACCAGAGTATGCTGATTAGTAATAAAGCCCAATCATCCATCACTAATTGCCGCTCTGAATGAAATATTATGTACATACCCCTTGCCTTGGCACAGATCGGTACCTTCCACTTCCTCCCTCTCCGATACTGCCAGGCCCAGGTATGTGGGATGAGAGGGTATCCCATCCCAAAAGCCCCCACAAGCCACCCCTGACCATGGACTCACTGTGTCAGAAAAGCACATGGCGAGTGATACTTGTGGGGTGTTCATTCCCCTCTCACTTCCCCCCCTTTTCCTTGTTGTTGTCGTTGGTATGAATGATTATGTTCTATGTTCTATGTTCTATGTTCTATGTTCTATGTTCTATGTTCTACGTTCCATGTTCTATGTTCTATGTTCTGTGTTATTCGTTTGTTTGTAACTGTCTACCAAAATTTGACCTTGAAATTATGCAAATCGCTAACATTTAACTTAAACAAGAAACACTAGGTGATGTACGGTGATTTCTTACTTTAAGGGCCGATATTACAACTGAGAGTTAAAGTGTGAATTTAGCTTATTCCTAGGGTTACGGCTTATTTTGCATTTCACAACTGTTTTCATCTTCGAGTTAAGGCCTTAACTCCAAGTTGCCTGAACTCTCAGATCAGGTGGGAATTAAGAAGATAACTCTCAGTTGTGGCGTAATGAATCGCCACATCAATAGTTTGTTGACCGAGGCAAATGATGCAAACTACCAAAACAGAGATTTTTATGGTTAAAAAAACTACCTGGAAAGTGGCGAACTGTATTATCATTTTAAATATTGTATGTAAATTTTCGCCAAGTGAGACATAACCCCTAACCAACGCGCGCTCATCGGCAGTCATCTGACTGCATCTGACTGCCTGATTACTAAAAAGGCTACTAATAATACTAATAACTACATACTTATAGGCTAATAATAACAGTATCTTCGATATGGAGGCTACAAACTTTAATTCCGTGATCTGACAGTTCAACTGCAGCAGCGCTGTCAAAGTTGCATTGAATTTCGACAGTATTATTTCAAAAGCAAAGTATCTGCAGATTGCGGGGCAGAACACGAACCAGCATTAAAATTGGTAGCGAGTTGAATCCGCGCTTCATCCTGTTCAGATATTTCAATTTTAACTTTAATTTGGTTCCAATATTGTACCCAATGCCAATGATGATAGATAAAATGACACAACATGTCACAACCAACACTGAAGAATGATCAAGCAAGCAAGAAATGTAATTCCTTTTGTTTCCATGTGTAAGAATCTGGTTTTTAAATTATTTTATATTCAATGTATGAAGAATATTTATTTCACAATTTTTGAAGCCTTTGCTGGTTGTCAAAAGTAAAATTTGTAAGATTTGTTGAATATCCATGCCGATATTTTAAAATTTATTCACTTGTCATGAGAGTGAGATCGGCATTCAGAAGGCTTTGATGTGTTAAAATATTCAAAATCCATTGCCAACTTTTGAAAATTAAACCGATTAGGTAATCCGGTAATTTCTAGGGAAGATTTTGTCTTCACAGACAGACGGTAGATCAATTTTAGGGGCTGCGCCGTTACCCCCTCTCACCCCTTGGGTATCGCCTCATATCAGGCAAGCCAGCAATACAAGTGACTTGGACAGGTTACTTTTGTTGTCGCACCCTGTGACTTTAAGCCAATCTCGCTCAATCTTCGCTAGCTAAATAGCGACATTCGAAAAAAAAAGCCAAATATTAAATAATAATAACCATCATTTTTTCGCTTGGGGGTGGCCATGTTATCGTCGTGTACCCCCCAAATGTGAGAGAACGATTTGAATTTTTTCACGACGACTACATCATGATATTTCCAGGTAACTAATGTCTTTGAGAAAGCTGCTGAAGAATCCTATAAGCCTCTAGGCTATGCGCACACGCAATAGAATCGCGTTGTGGGTGAGCGTAAATTACGCTATATTACGGTCACCATGGTTTTGCCTTATGGGCATAGGGGTTTGTCTAATGGGCATAGGGGTTTGTCTTACGGTTATAGGTGTTTGCCTTATGGGAATAGGGGTTTGCCTTATGGGCATAGGGTTTTGCCTTACGGTTATAGGTGTTTGCCTTACGGGAATTGGGGTTTGTCTAATGGTCTTATAGCTAATTAAATGAAAAAATTATGAAAAAAAACTCGAAGTATAAGACGAAGCACATAGTGCTGTAGGCACGGGCTCCGCTGCTAATCAAATCCAAAATGTTTTAATAAACTAAAGACAAAAAAGACAAATAATCTTCAACTGGGTATTTCGTTTTTATTTTTGCTTCAACAAAATCTTTTTTGGATCCATTCGCACTTCATAGGAGACGACAGGATACGATTTTTGAAGCAAATTGGTCGACTAATTTTTTGGTCACCGATTGTTTTTATTTATTCGACTCGAAATTCTGAAATATCCTCCAATCAGCATCAGCATATGGCCGGGCCCACACCCGGGAGATTTGCTTCAAAATTTGCACTGATGAAAAATATTCTTGGGTCTGCGCGCAATCACCTCTTAGTTTTTGTGTCGCATTGTGTAATGCAAGCCAGGCAATACAAGGGAATATATCAGATAATTTTTATTGACCCCCTAATATGGGACCGTTTGGCCTTACCTATAAAACGAAATGTGCACCCTGTTTACGAAATATATTGAGACTTGAGAGACACCAATTTTCACTCTTTAGCGCCGAACAGTTGATGAAAAAATACCAAAGAGAGCTGCTTAAAATGTTTTTTTTTTACTCCAATCAGCTGGTTGGAATTGCATTACAAAAGCAATATATTCAGGACGTTTAAAAGAACCGCGACAAGGCAGCCGCTTTGCCGATGCAGATATTAACCGGTTATCAACCCAGTCTAATCATACACCTCATCACCAAGAGGGGACACTGCTGTCGCATTTCAGATTCTGTGTAAGTTTTTGCATTTTTCTGCGTTTTTATATAGAACAACAATATTCGTTGAAAAACATAGTAGAGCCGTTCATATACGAAGCAGGTTTAAACACTTTCTGCTTAATTTAAAACGCATCTACTACTCATTTTCTAGCTTCTCGTGCCTTAGCACTATTTGACGTTCTATCCAAACTGCCATTCATACAGATCTGTTCGACGATCGTCCATCAACTGATCCATTACCTCCTGATGGATCAGTT
Organism: Nemurella pictetii; assembly: GCA_921293315.2. Classification (NCBI taxonomy): domain Eukaryota; kingdom Metazoa; phylum Arthropoda; class Insecta; order Plecoptera; family Nemouridae; genus Nemurella; species Nemurella pictetii. The sequence goes on from OV121115.1 coordinate 33,182,761, forward strand.
CGGCTGTCTTTTCGCGTTTTAACGCAGCAGCATCCGTTCCTGTTAGGGAAGTTCGTTCAAAATAACTGTGGTTTTATGCTATGGTATTTGCGACAACTTCTTTTTGTAGGCCGTTTATGACGGAACACTTGACTCCTCTCTGCCCTTGTCTGCCATTGTCTGCCCTTGTCTGCCCTTGTCTGCCGTTGTCTGCATTGTCTGCCCTTGTGTTGTGTTGTCTTGTTTTGTTTTGTGTTGTTCTGTGTTGTTTTGTGTTGTCCTGTGTTGTTTTTGTGTTGCCCTATGTTGATTTGTGTTGTTCTGTGTTGTCATAATGCACCGTCTTCCGTTAATTTGGAATGTTGACAAAATTGTATATCGCAATATATCGCATTCTTAATAAGTTATATAGTCATCTAGTAAAATGAAGTAAGACTAATAAGCGACGGCCGGCCGGTACTTGCGTGAGCGTTGGGTGATGTGAATTCACCCAACGAAGTCGCAAGTTGCCACGGCTGCCCGGTCTACACCCATCCTCGCAATATTACATTGCATCCAGCGCTCATGATTATATCAGTAAGACTAATAAAAGTAAGACGAACACTTATATAATCGTCTTGTGGATGAGCGTAATATTTACGCTCACCCACAACGCGATTATATTGCGTGCGCGCATAGCCTAGAAGCTTGTATGATCAATTTAAATTGTCAGCGTTAATTTAGCAGCTTTCTCAATAAAATTCGTTACCAGAAAATCTCATAATGAAATAATTTGGATATTTCAAAACGAGAAAAACGTTTTAAAGAATAACCATTCAATTGATTTGATTGAAATTAATAACACAGTATCTTCTTTGTACGATTTACAATGAGCACAGTAAATTTTGTTAAGATCGGTTGAAGATAAAGTTGCTAAAGTTGCAAAAAACTGCAAAAACTCTAAAAAAGCGCCATAAAAGCGCCATTTTCAAGAAAAGCGCTAAACATACAACAATGAAATTTGTACACAAACATTAAATCGTGGGGTTTAGCATATCTGGAAAGTTTCGTCAAATTATATTCAGATCCTTGGCCTCTAGAGTGGAAAACGTGTTTTGGAAAAACTGAAAAATTTCGTAAAAACTTAATAACTTAAAATTTACTCGTCCGATTTGCTTCAAAAACGTGGCAGATCTAAGTTCAGAGAAAACGAAGGTTCACATAAATTTTCATCAAAATCCGTTTTGGCGTTTGGCCTGTAGAGCGCGAACAAACACACAAAAAAAAAAAAAACAATCCGGATTTTTTTAGCAGTAAAGTGTAATTGAAGATTTCGCTTCACTCGCTACGCTCGTTACGCTCATCAATTACTTTTAGAGGAATATAATATGAAGATAAAAAGTTTGAAAAAAGTATACACTTTTCAATTTACGATCTTTGCCTGGGAACGATATTGAAATTTTACTGCCCCTGTAAAGTGAAACTTTCCGATGAAACCGATAGCTTTTTATTCACCCGTAAACCCCGAGTGAACCCCCCCCCCTCCCCTGCCACCCCGAAGAGCGCATTGCGTTTGAAGGTACGGGAAATGGCCGCACGCCGCGCTGCTCGGTGGAGGTGCCGGTCCGACACGGCGCCTCCACGACGCATGCGCGGGAGACGACATTCGTCACCGCGCCGCTCGTCCAATAAATTACCGGAACACAAAGGACACCGTTTAATTACAATCCCCCCCCTGGCCACCGCCCCGTGTGCGGGGGGAGGGTCTCGCTTTACATGCCGATGCCGGGGACGCGGGGTTTGTCTCCGACGCCTCCCGGCTGTCTTACGCCGTGCGTCGGGTCGGGTGACCCGCGTCGGAAGTCGGAACTAATTAAACGCAAAGCGTCGAGAGGTTTGCAATCAGCGCACCTGGGCGTTGCGCGGCGCTTCGGGGCGCGCCCTCTGTTCGATGGTCCATGCATTCGATCGCAGCGACCTTTGCCTGGATCCCGGGGAAGGCATCGGAGGAAACCCCGGGCACCGTGGCCACGGACGGCTCAGAGGCTGACCTCTCCCTAGTCGCGACTGAATCGCTTGTCGCTTTCAATCGCGTTGCAAATAGACTGTGCAAAGTTTACGGTTGGCTTTACATCGCGACAGACAGTACGCTACTAGCGAAAAAGCATCCGAACATCCTTCGTACAATGTTTAGTTGAAATCTAAAGAGTACCTCCGCAAACCATGTACACAGCCACATAACCGCGAGCTGACAAATCTCATGGCAGCCTCATGGCAGCACCAGCGTCAGTCTCACCTGCACGTCCTTGAACACCTCCGGGTTGAGATCGATCAACTGGTTGTCGCTGAGGTCCAGCGCGTGCAGCTTGCCCAGCATGAGAAACAGCCGAGGCACGAGCTCGGTGATGCGATTCCTGGACAGCGTGAGCTCGCGCAGCTCGGACAGGTGGCGGAACGTGCCGCTGGGCATCGACTCGATGCGGTTGTCGTCCAGATGGAGCGCCACGAGGTTCGCCAGGCCGCGGAAGTTGTAGTCGAAGATGGCTGACATGTTGTTGTGCGTGAGGTTGAGCAGCCGCAGCGTGGGTACGCCCCAGAACGAGTGGCGCCCGATCGCCGGGATGTTCGAGCGCACGATGTGCACCTCCTCGAGGTGGCTGAACTGCCGGAAGATCGGCCCGATGGTGAGCGCGTTGAGCGCGTCCTCCGGCGCCGAGATGACGATCACCTCGGTGTTCAGCCCGATGGCGGGGATGGGGATGGGGTCGGCCATGCCGCCGCGGTCGCAGGTCACCAGGTGGCGGCCGCGGGGGTCGAGTTGGCAGCGACAGGCGGACGGGCAGGAGGCGGACGAGGTCGCCGTCCAGGCCAGCAGGAGCACGGTCATCCAGAGCCGCGGCGTCATCGTCGGCATTTCTGAAAAGCGGAGGCGGACACGGGGTTAGCGAATGGGCGAATTGCGGCGCGCTGTCAGGGTTCTTTTACCATTCGCAACGCGTAAGTTTCGTCTGATTGCTTACATTATTAAAATGGAGAAGGCGAAGGGTGAGCGTAATATTCCAGTTTATTATGGGCATTTCCGTTTAGAGCAGAATATACGTTGGGTACTTATTCCATGCGAAACATTTTCTGTAAAGAGACATGTTTATTACTACAGCATGGAAGCCAGCCTTCATCCCTGTCACTTTTATTTATCAAAATCCATCTCATTTCCTCGGGAGATGATTATGCGCTCGAGCTTTTTCATTTCACAATCCAATGATGGCTGCAATACCCTTTAGAACTTATTTCTTCTCTTTGATTTGATGAATAATATATTCATCAAAGGCGAATTTTTCTCAGTTCTTTTCTCGCTGAGATTAGTAGGTCACGATAATTGTCTCCAAGCCACCTAATTAATTAGCATTAGCTCCTGCCATCTCGCAAAGAAATCACAAAAATGGCCTGCAGCTGTTACGAGCTGTTACGTTGCTTTACGAGTACAATTCATCCGCTGCATTGCATTGCGAGCTGTAGGTAGTTGGTTCACCAATCAACCATGCTAATCAAATATTTAAATCCTAACATTTTTAATTATGTCAAAGGCGAATACACTTGCCGTATCAAACAGATGGCATTTTCAAATGTAATCAGAAAAGTTTTTTTCTTCAAACAACTTCCGAAAAGAATAATTAAGTCTGCTACTTTCCCCGGAACGAAATGGCCATGGCCAGAACTCAATATCCTTGTGAATTGCGAACGATTATAGCTCTGGCTGTAAGCCTCTTCCCTGCTACATCCAGACTTTTCTTACTGCGTAATAATATAAAGTTGTTGTTTTCCCGGGGATATCTCTCGCGGAATAATCGCTTTAGCAGCGTGGAGAAGTTGAAGCTGAAGCAGTTACGTTGTTCCTGCTGCAAGCTTGAAGCTTCAAGATTCGAGCAACGCAACGCGATTTGTTTCCCAAGCAGCACTTATTTATATTAGCCTGGACCGCGTTTCGTTCGCACCCGTCACTCATAACGAAGATCAATGCGACATGAAGTCGAGTACGCTCCTAGCCCCAACAACTGCATGCAGATTAACTACCAGCGCGCGACACTTCGTTCCTTCATCCAATGACGTTGAAACTACCTCGCAAAATATTATCTGCAACATTTAAATGCTCTAAACTAAAACTTGGAGCCAGTGACAAAAGTACCTTCCTTGGATCATGAAATGGTCGTAGCGCACGCCATCAACAGTTCGAGCATCAACACAGTGTTGTTAAACTCGCAGCGCTTTAGAGAACGGCCGGTTTGGAACGCGCACAAGATCTTTCAACTGCGCAGAATGTTTTGAAATTCTAGACGAAGCTGTTTTGTTGACGGTACAGATACAGCTCGAGATTGGCAGAAGGTTGAGCATCTTCGCTGATAAAATGCAGTGAAATATGTCATATTCAGTGACTGATTATAATAAAGGGATGTTGTCATAATGCGACGCTAGAAGATTGTTTATTTTTATTTGAAATCAGGCATTTTGCAAAAATGATTAATAAAATTTACGCTAAACATAATTACCTTATCAATTATCTCTTTAGACATATAGTTTGTGCTGCAAGTGCACGATCGCTTTTTGCCGCATCTGAGATCGCATCATCTCCGTGCTCTGAACACCGCATGGCCACACCGAGGTGCCTCGGTCAGCAAAACACGAGATGTGACTCGAGATGTGACCGATAACAGATTAACTTCTTGCCCCCGGCATCCGCCTTATTTATCTCAGCCCTCCGCAACAAGGCAATATTTTGCGGAGACCGCGTTAATTCGATACCGAATACATTAACAGAGATGTTACACTCGGCTATCTCTCTCTTTCTCCGGCTCGCCGCGATAAGACTTCTTGCAGTTGCCTCCCACCATGCTTCTCACGGAGGGATCCACAAAATAATGGCCCACATTACAATATCGCATTGGCAAACACGCGCTAGAATATTACACGTTGGTTGCCAAAAGCATGGCGCATCATATTACATTCGGATATGTGGAATATGCGGATTAATTTCACGAGGGAGACCGCCGTTTTTATTGCTGTTTGCTCAAACATTATGAGCGATAGCATTTAATATGGATTCAGACATCGTTGCACCCGCGATCCCGGCGACCGGATTGCGACGACCCATGAAACATCCGACTGCATCCGTCGAAAAGCGAACAGAGGTGCACAAACTACTCCGTGAATACCGCGAATTAATTATAAACAGAGCTATACCCAGCCGCGTGGAGACGTGCCCGGATGATGTGCAAGTGATGCTGCACCGCATGATTTCAATCAGTCCAATTAGCGGGAACACCCTCTTCAGTTGGATGCATCTGCACTAGGCACGCTGCGGTGTCAAGTGGACGACCCTCGTGCGTTTCATTTTCAATCGAAATATTCCCTTTACACACATTCGCCGCCGAAGAAACAGATCCCGATTCCAGGCGGGATTCAATGATCGAGGCATTGCGTGGCGTTCGGCGGACTCGTGAAAATGTGTAGAGAGAGCTGTTCTCTGTGACGTGCCGTGCGGTGGCAGGAGTAATTTACAGGATCGGCTCGGGGGTGGGTGGGGTGGGTGGGGTGGGTGGCAGGTCAGAATGTTGGAATAGTTTGACACAGATTGGCGGAGCGGCAGCCGGGAGTCGGGACCCGAAAGTGCTTGGTACAATCCCGTCTGCCCGTTCGCTCGGGCCCGGAGCTCGAGCGAAGACCGATAAATTATGCAGTTTATAAATCTGGAGCAGCGAGGATAAAAATAATATTTCGTCGAAAGTTTCCCGAACTCTGATTGTTATGCCTTGTCTCCAGCTTTGACAAAATTTAGAGGAGTTTGTCGGACTCGCTACAGAGTCATAATGTCTCTGGAATCGTTGCTTACTTATTTATACCCTTGCCCTTGCAGACACGAGCGCGCGTTGTATGGGCCACACAAATAGTCAAGAGATGTATACTTCTGTCATGTCAGTCAAGCAACTTTAGCAACCGCGCGCGCTAAAATTCTTGTAGCTCCGTGGATTGCGTGGGACAATCGGATTGAAAGCTTCAAACAGTTCCATCTGTGTCGACATGGAATGGCGATCCATGATTTATTCACGCTTCTCTCATCCAAGTTGTCAAAGAGGATAGGTACTATACTTAGATATCAGAAAAATTATCACGATTTCACATACAACTCTATAGAAGCATAGGTCAGACTAGTTTCGAAATGTAATGCTGGTAATGCGATCGAAAATCTCAAGTTGCTTTCGGTTGCAAAGACTCAATGCAAATAATCTCTGAACAAAGACGTAGGTGTCGAATATCTGGCAAGGCGCAAGCTCGCCGTTCGAGCCCGGCAGAGGGTTTTATACTTCATCCAACAAGTTTATGAAGCTTCTCTCATTCGCATAGGTATATACGACTGTACCTAGAAACCTACACACACTATTATTCCTTCTGTATAAGTTGTGAAATTATAAATGCGAGTTCGTAGAAGCAACATGAATGGACGCATGTGCAAGCAGCGTTGGGGTCCTTTTGATTCGGTTATATAAAAAAGGCAGAACAGGATTCGCTCATTGTTGGCACCCCTAATCCGCCCCACCCGTGTCCCCCGTTCCTCGACATCTGCCTCCCTCGCCGGCAAGTCAGCCCTGCAACCCCCGACCGGCCGGCCGGCCGGCTATCATCCCTTACGCCTCCATCCCCTACGCTCGCTGTAGAGCACATCTTCAAACGCACAGCAACGAAGCAGCAAATAAACAAATACGTAGCAAGCAAGCACACAAGCAAGCGTGCAAACAAACAAGTCATATTAAAGTAGATAATCAAATATTGAGCGCCGAGCAAAGAAGTTGAACACTTCGCGAGTTTCGCGAGCTATTTGAGTCGCGATCTTGCTGTTGCAGTTGTTAGTTGTGCGTCGGAGATCTCGCTGGTTCCAGCGCTCGCTTTGTAGTATTTAGGGGATGAAACGCCGGCGGCTGCGTGTGCGCTATGTTGCAGACTCAGTGAAAGGTTCCCTCATTCATCGACGAGTGATCTCGAATCGCAGCTCACAAAAAAGTATTTGAAACACTCTAGTAATAAATACTTCTTTCTCTGGCAGAAGCAGATTAATAATTTTGGATTTAAAATGGCAGCAATACATATGACAAAAGTAATGTAAATATTAGAACATATTGTTTTGAAAAAGGTAAAGGTATGCTTTTTTATCATTTTAGTTCATTAATTTATACTTAAAGCTTTCCGCGTGATTGAATTTTTGTTAAAAAATATCCCTTTATTCTTTATCGATGAAATGCCTTTATTTGCACAGTGCTTTTTAAATGAAAAACAAAACGCATTCAAAACCAAGCGGCTCTGACTTAGAATCAGCAAATCATATTAAAAAAACAATACAGCGACTCTGTCTGTCAATATTCAAAGCATTTAAATTAAACTCGCCGACAAAATGCAAAAACACGCCAGTGACCCTGGCGTGCAAAAATGCAGGGTCACTTGATTGATTTCGATAACAAAATCTAGAAACGATAACGCAACTCTGGTGCAGTAGTCCAGAGTCAATCTATGGAATTCGCCGACAAAATTTAAAAAAACGCCAGTGACTGGCGTGCAAAAATGCAGGGTCACTTGATTGAATTCGACAACAAAATCTAGAAACGATAACGCAACTCTGGTGCAGTAGTCCAGAGTCAATCTATGGAATTCGCCGACAAAATGTAAAAAACTCCTGTGACTCTGGCGTGTAAAATTACAGGGTCACTTGATTGGATTCGACAACAAAATCTAGAAACGATAACGCAACTCTGGTGCAGTAATCCAGAGTCAATCAATGGAACTCGCCGACAAAATGCTAATTAACTTACAGCGACTTTGTTTTTAAAAAAAGCTGAGTCCCAAATTTCAAATTCGCTAACATAAAAGTTAAGTGATAAAATTTCTGAATCCTTAAAGTATACCTACGCCAACTATATTGATTTATCACTATAATGATTTATAACTATAATGATTCATAATGATTCATTTTCATAGCAATGAAATAGTTAAAGTTGTCAAACTAAATTATTAGTGGCTGTAAAAATGTCTGTAAGGTATAAAATATTATTTCACATTCGGGAGCTGGCAGTTGACTTGCACCGTTGCACAGCGGTGTGGTCACCTTTATATCGTATTCTGATGCCAATCAAGATACTTGAATGGAGCTAGGTTTGTGCTGGGCTAGGAACAGTCCAGCCAGGCGGACACGACGCCAGCACCGGTCAAGATCGGTCAAGATCGGTCAAGATCGGTCAAGATCGGACAGCAAGCACAGCGTAGCACGGCGATAAAATGATTGATTATCGGACCAAGTTGTCCGGAACGTAATTTTGCAGGGCATGGGAAGAGTGGGGTGGGGGGGGGGGGGGGGGGGTGAACTCCGATCGGCCGGGTGGCCGGTGGGGGTGGTAAAGGGGGGTGGGGACAGGAAACGGATTAATCGCGCACGACTCGCAGGTTTCACACGCTCGAAGCACGGCACCGTGATTTGCTCGATACCTGACCACGCGTCACCTCGAAGACACGATGCTTCTTGTCAGACGACAAGTATGTCAATGCACTTCAAAACATCCCCTATAATTTCACCTACAGACAATGCAGCTAAAGCAATGCAGTGAGCAGTGTACGGGTTTTGTCTTTTTTTTTATTTACCACCGCCATAATCAAACAACTAGTTAGCAACAAAAACTTTAACTGGGTTATGTTTTTGAATTGAAACTTTTCCCGCCGATTCGCAAAGCGATGCTGCCTGCTTTATCAAGGAGCTAAACTCGAGTCTCAGACAAAACAAGAAAGCGAACAAATGAACCACATCATTACCATTAGCTTCGCTAAAAACAAAAAACTAAAAATCTGAAAACCATGCCAAATATTCCAAATTCTGCTTTCCAAAAGAAAACTAAGACCCGAAAGAATGATTTGACCCTGTCAATTTTTAAGTTGTCACAAGGTTTTCAAAATTTTCATGCACGAAAATACCACGTGTTTCGCTAACAGGCGCGACGTCGTTGTCAAAGATTGAAGACGCCGAACGGGCTCACGAAATCGTTAATCGACGTTCTGCATCCCCGCCGCCGTCGTTACGAGGGGCGTTAATCATCCCTTGTCGAGACGATCATCATCTCTTTGCGTTACACCACCGTTGACTATCGTACACCACCGTACACCATCGTACACCACCGTACACCACTCTACACCACCGTACACCACCGTACACCACCGTACACCACCGTACACCACCGTACACCACCGTACACCACCGTACACCACCGTACACCACCGTACACCACCGTACACCACCGTACACCACCGTACACCACCGTACACCACCGTACACCATCGTACACCATCGTACACCACCGTACACCACCGTACACCACCGTACACCACCGTACACCACCGTACACCACCGTACACCACCGTACACCACCGTACACCACCGTACACCACCGTACACCACCGTACACCACCGTACACCACCGTACACCACCGTACACCACCGTACACCACCGTACACCACCGTACACCACCCTACACCACCGTACACCACCGCACTCCACCGCACTCCACCGTACTCCACCCTACACCACCGTACACCACCGCACTCCACCGCACTCCACCGTACTCCACCCTAAACCACCGTACACCGTGTACACCACGTGCACTCTCTTCACTCGTCTTATGCTATCAAGGTCTCTCGCTCCTAGCTGTCACCTATGCTGTCACGTGGTCCTAGGAACTATCCGTGGGTTCGAAGCGGGACGCTTTGCCGCGTCCGTGGTCGTCTGAATGCGAGGGTGCAGCTGGGGGTGTTTCTGCGATTCAATTATCGCCGGCGAGGGTAGGTTCCGAGTCGGCTTACGGAGCGTTTAGGAGCCGCGTGGAGATTATTCAACACTCAATTACACTTACTAGAAAAGCGATTGAAATTTTATTTGTTGGCTATAGCGAGGCAGTAAACTGATAATTTCATAACTGGATGATTTTATACTGCAGCTTTGAGAGCAGGGTTTGGCTAATCTTTATTTAAATTATACGTAAATCGTTCGAGAATGAGAAAAGTTAACATTTTCTTGCAGAGATGTAGTTTGATAATAGTTTGATCAACATTAATTAAAAGTTCCGATATTCGCTGAAATTTACCGTCCAATTATGCAAAGCAAACGCTTCCGGCAATTTGAACGCAGGAACACGCGACCGAAATCCAGCGCCGCTTCGAAGCGCGACCGTCGCGACGCGCGCGATATATTTCCTCCGCAAACTATATTAACTCTTTCCCAACTCATTCCAACTTCAGCGCACTCTTTTATTCGCCGCCCCCTGCATTTCATAATAAAAAAACTGTCCTTTAAAAGCGCACAGGCCGAGAAACGTTCTTTCATTTCCCTGCAGCGCCGTCGCCTATTCTCTCGCTGACAATAAACCACGTCACCTGTCAAATCACCCGACGGCAAAAAAACACACACACTCACACACACCTTTATCAAAATCCACGCGACACACTCACATATTAAAAAACGTAAATCACTTGCGAAAAAAAACAACAAAAAAAATCGGAAATCACAACCAGTCACTTACCACTCACTCTATCTCTCTGCGCTCGGCGCACAATTCGCGTCACGTCGTCGGTCAAACCACGAGTCACTCCGCGAAACACACACACACACGGGGCGTCGCGACGGCGTCGACGACGTCGCTGGAGAGGCTGCGTCGTTGGCGGTCACTGCTGTCGCCGCCGAGCATGCCAGACGAGTGACGACGCGCCGGCAAGCAACCTCCTAGCGGCGCCGCCGTGCACGCAGAGCCACGCGCCCTGCGCGCACGCGCCCCGCAGCTGCCTCGCTGGCGGTGGTGAGGGGTGGTGAGGGGTGGCGGCGGGGGACGCCGAGGGGGGAGTCGCGGTGGTTGGGGGCCGAGGGGTGGCTTTTTGCTAGGGTACTTAAGAGGATGTTGGACAAAAAAAGAGTTGTGGGCGAAAGACATGCAGATTGCGCGATGGGGTAATTAGGTTGCTGGAGGTGCACGTGTTACGGGGGTCGGAAAGGGGGGAGGGATGTGTGTTTGTGCAAACGAGCGCGGGAGGATGTGTGTTGGCTCGGGGAAATGTGCTGTGCGCTGAAGTGAACGGCTCCGATCACCGTTAGCCGTCCGTCGGTAGGCAATTGGCATCTTATGGTCTGTCCTCCTACGAAATAATGGACCACTACAGTCTGATACACGGAAAGTGTGGTTAGACATTGCATGTTTTTGTGAGTTTAAATAGCTCTCCCCGATTGCGAGCGTGAGTTGCAATCTTATAGTCTGACTTGATTTGCCGGCTTTAATGATCGAAAGCATTATGTGTGATTTGCATAAGGGGAGCCGAGGTCTCCTTAGGGGATGTTCGGCCAATCCCCATCATCCGACGAGGAGAAAGAGCTGCAAAGCAATCTTATAAACACGATCAAAGATGTCGCATAGATTCTTCTACCGTCTCTATTACTTTCTTTGGCAGATATATCCCTATATATAGATAGATGCATGAAAAGTTATTGTAAGAACTTGTTATACCCATATTGCATGATGAATCTGGCTTGAATGCACACCGATAATATATTTAATTGTGTAATCATCATCTCGGCCGATCTGGGCTCACCCCACACCCAACCCCCGAGGGAAGGGTTGCGGACGAGGCTCCAGTCGGCCGGATGGGGTGTCAGAGGGCGCCGCGCCCGCCGACGAGGGATGTCGCCGATGTCGCGGCTCGTTTTTTCGACGCTACTTAAGAAGAGGATGTTGAAACAAGAGTTTCTCGTTCGTACTGTTGACGGGGTGGGGGTTGGGGGATGAAGGACGCACTGCTCGAATTAAGGGATGCTGTAATGCGTCGGATGTTTGGTAAAGCTCGTGGATCACGATTTCACGCGGCTGCTTTGGTTCCCCGGTCTCTCTGTCTGCAATCACGGGGCTACGAATCCATGGAGGACTTCGGATCAAAACGAAAATAATAAAAGCTTATAAAGAGATTCAGCCCGTTTGTCTATAACTAAAATTGATTGCACCTCGCCGTCAAAACGAGGTCATCACGTACTAGAGATTTTTCCGGGAAGGCGTGCTCTTTCAAATTCAATGGGAAAGAAGGGAGAAAATGCATTTATAATTATGATGGTTCTCCATCTGCATTGCAAGACATTGCAAGTCCAAGTGCAATGTTATGATAACACTGTCGTCGGCACTGCGCGGTGTCAAGTTGTTCTGACCGACGAGCGGGCAAGTCTTCGTTGCGCCTGATGGCGACAAAAAGCAAATAGGGGTTGCTTGGCACGCGTGGTTCGCCAAGATTAGGGGCGGGCACTCATTTTGCCACTTAGCGTAATGCTCGACGAGAAGCTAGCATGGTAAAGGACTTAAATGCAGAGTGAGATGGATTGCACAAAAAATAAACCTCATACAGTTGAAAATTTTTCATCTCTTAATGGGCGAGTGGAAAAAAGGAAATAGTTTGAGGAAAAGGAGAGAAATGCATATTTCAGAGTGTGACAAATTGGGTTGAAAACTGTAACTTGACGTGCGAGGCGGCTTTTTTTGCTCGCCGCGTGAGCGATGTCACAAGAAATGCGAAAAGAAATGCAAATTTAGAAAAATTACTTTCCGGCGATATAAAAAATGATTATCGCCATTTGAAAAGCTTCCCTCATTTACATGATCTTGATTTGCGATAAAATGTATCGGATTTTTTCTTGCGAATGCGGGCGCTGCACAAGAACCAGCCGATGAAACGTCGTTGGTGATAAATTGACAGTTTGAGGCTGAAAATCAATATCACCGGCGACTCGTATAGTTGAAAACTTTGCGGCCTGTTTTTTGCACGTATCGCCGCGCGGGGAAAACGCCGAATCTAGTTGCAATGATCAACTTTTCACCCGCTGAAAGATATTCTCCGCGAAAGAGCTGATTTATCGCCACCGGCTAAGCACTTGGCTAATAAACAGAAACACAAACTCCGGCTGCAATTCCATTTCGTACCGAAAAGTTAAAGCCAGTTTATTTAGTTAGCGTACTATTTTGCGGTGTCATGTATGCTTGCTATTAATACTTCCCTAAAACTTCCCACAAACAATCTCCTCCAGCATTTTATCCCGCGGTTTTTCTAGCAGCTTCTTCAGCTTTTTACTTCCGAATCTCGCACGACAGCGAACGTTGTTTCTATAACAGAATAAAACCAATATTTGTCACCTCCGACTAGACAATGGCGCTACATTTATTATTGAAAACGCCAGTTCCGCGTCAGGTTTGCAACAAACGTGGGAAATTGACAGCGCGCGCGAAGCGCGGCGAATTACACGTTGTTGCTGTTGTTGTTATTGTTATCATGGCTGCTGGCCTGTCAATGAAGTAGGGAGTCGCTTGCTGGCAGATTCCGTAGCACTTGACACGAGGCAGTTGGCCGTGTGGGTGGCTTCGTTGTTTACGGTGCGCGGTGCATGGGAACGAAGCACCGCATTCACTTGTCGCCGACTGCATCAATGGTGGGTAGGGCAGCGATTTGCATTCAGTGGGATTATAATATGTGTCACTCCCTTTCCGTCCGAGCTAAAAACCCGTCGCTGACCCACTTTCGTGACAGCGTTGTGCGATCATTTCAAGTTTTGCGCTGGATAATTAGTTTCAAAGCTTAATTTTCCCGAATTAGTTCGGAACGTGTCATGAAGTTGGCCACATACCTTTCTTGTTGTCTCATGCCTTTAATTTCTCCTGAAAACAATTCACTTCAGTACTTGGCTTATTCGCGTTTTTCCCAGAAACGCAATATCAAGAAAAATATGACTGCCTAGCTTGCTACAGGATGTTCGTGATGCGTACATTTACGAATTTTGAGATTTCTATGCAAGAAATCAGAAATTTTTAGAACGTTCCCGCCCCTAGAAAAGTGCCTGCCTAAACGGTCGCTTACGCCTGAATCCGGTCGTAAACAAGATGCCCTCCAAGCGCCCCAGCCGTCCCCCTACTCCTGCGTTTCCCTGCGCACTAATTGTGACACAATTTCAACTCGAGTTAAACTCGCGTTAATCCTTGCCGCTCTCAAGTTTCCCAAGTTTCGTCACGTCCGCGTGTAAAAATGTGTACACCCAGGCGACGCGTGCCTCGGTGTTGAAACCTGAAAGTGAATTTCAGACCCCGTGGGGGTTGTCTTTTACTACCCCACTTTCTCCGGATTTACGATTTTTTTTTGTGTGTGTGGCTTCCAGAAAATAAACCATTGTACTTTTCACTTTTTTTTTTCTTGCGTAGAGAAGTAAAAAGTTTAGTCACACTCCAAGTCTAACAATTTAGTTTCTCGTTTTTTCATTTTTCTCCGAGAATGAACTCTGGTATTATTTTCGGTGAATACTGGCGAAAGTTAAACATGCCTTCTTGCGACGCTCACAATGAAATGCTTCTTTAGGGACAAGCCTCGACGAGGAGATGTAAATTTCTTTCAAAAAGAACTTTTCCCAACTGAGATTTCTTATTTGTGTCGCTGCCACCCTCGCGTTTCTCGTCTTGTTGTCGACGATAATGCCGACTGTCGGCTGTAAGTGGCACTGACAGTGTTGTCAACGGGATACAATTGATACAACGCCAATTGACACATTGAATCCGGCAGCCCCCTGGCGTTGCGACCGAAGCTTTGCGCGGCGGACACTGGAAATACATCGCCATTTCGCGGAGTTGCATCTGCCACAGAAACGTTACCGACACAATCATGCTATTTGCACAGATAGGCGAGATGAAATATTTCGGTGCAGCGATGTAATAAATAATTATATATAATATATTAGTGGTATACGGTACCTACAATAGATCCATCAGCCGTATGATGGTTTGTGCAGAATGTAGCACTAATGTTTATTGTATTCGTATGATGCAAGCACGCATTGACTGCAACATACAGTCGGTGCGGGGTGGTTGAGGACCTCTTCAAACACTTGCCCGTCGGCCTCACCCTAATCCTCCACCCTCTCCAACATCGCAGGCCCTTGGATTTGTTCTCGAAGTTCAATACCCATGCTTTGTCAACGATACTCGCAAAACGAAAAAACCGTCGGACCATAAAAAATAATTTAAAGACTCTTTCGAGTTGAATACTAACCTTCGGTTGAATTTTGACGACGGCTTTTGAGAGTAGTTCTGTAAATTTTAAGTTTATTTTCTATTTTGTATGTTGTTTTGCAACAACAACCTGCTGGTGTCAGTTTCAGTAAGTAGTATGAAATGAGTTTATAATTATGTTACTGATTGTGGTTTTCAATCAAAGCTTAGAAGATTAGAACAATCTGGTGGAGGGTAATGAGAGACCATGACCAATGCAGCTATTTCTGTGGGCTATAGCTCGTGCACACTATATCTGTGTGTTGTGTTGGGTTCGTCCCTTCGGCTGAAACTGAAACAACAAACATCACCAGGGTTATTTTATATAAAATAATACTATTTCAAACATTTCGCTTCGCAGTCGCTGTTGTTATTGAAACTTATATTTCTGTCGGTGTCCAATTATTTCGAATGCACAAAGCGTGTTCGCCACAAAGCATTTGCATAAAATTTTATGTGCAAATAAATCAAACTCGAATCAATATTAAAGTGAGTCAAGTGAACCTGTCGCCATATTTGCCCCGAAGTTCATGAACCGCGTTTCTTTTAAACTCACTCAGAATTTATATGAAGCCCACCTTCTCGCGAAGTTCAGATTTTTCCCTGCTTTCACCGGGCGCGATATTTCTTCACTTGAAGTGTACATCACGACACACACATGCAGGCAATTGCGGCATTGAAGTACCAAGTCGACACTATAATATAGCACTCTCTAGCAACGGGCTGAAAGTTATTTAAATTTCAAACGCATTTTCAAGAGGCGTGTACGATTGCGAAATTGCGTGCTGCTCGTTTTTCCATCTTTTATTTGGTCCAATATATTGGCTCTAGTATCTTTTATTAGCCAGGTCTATTTTCTAAATAATTATATCAAAGTGCTTGCAAAAACTCTTCAACCAAAAATAAGAAGACCATATTACCTAATAAATACATGAAAAATACATAAAAATACAAAAAATAAAAGTGCACAAAACATAAGAAAATTAATGTATTCTTCACATAAGAAATCCTATGTAGGTACCAGCACCATACACGCACGCTGTGTGGGATGTAACGAGGTTTAACCTCCTCTATCAAAGGCATCACGATAAGCCATTCTGGGTTGATTATCTGAGATCACACTCCAGCGCGGCGACACTGTCTTGCCGCGAAGAGCCGGGTTCGCATCTCGTTGGCATGCAAAGATTCGCCCGTCTGCGACGCGGGCATCCCCGCATCGGCAAACGTTTCAATCCCGCGCAGCCATCGAGTGACGTCATGCACCCAAACCCCGCGACGCGATCCGCGCTCCGAGTTCTCGGCGGAAACAAAGTTATTTCCTCGAGGCTGGGAGTCCGCCGGATGTTCAGGAAACGTAATGGAAGCTTGCGATGCAACTCCAATGCTCGGTTCGAGTCGCGATCAATCAACACAAGCCAGGGCTTCGAGGCTAGGAAACCCGCATGAACCAAGTCGAGAAAGTATACAAGGAACCGCAACCAAAGATCAATTGATTGAGATTGCGAGGTTGGGCTTGACGTTGGACGGTCGCAGCGGCTCGTTGTCCTCCATCCCGGTCAGCACCATGGTCATCTTGACCGCGTCCTTCTTGGCCTTCGAGCGCAGCCGCCACTGGTAGAACAGCGCCGCCACAAACAGGCAGAGCAGCAGCGTGCAGACGTGCATATTCAAAGCCACGTACAATTAAAACTAGAATTAGTTGAAATTCCGTGTGCAACCAAGTTTAAGCACCTACCAAACATCATATTATTTTGGCCGACACAAAACGCACTAACGAGAGAATCAATAACATCCAACGGTATCTTTATCGATAGTAAAAAGTTAAAACACGTTTTCACTAAATACATTCTGTTGTTACTCACCATAACAGGTAAGAAACTGTCCGTCTATAAACTTGAACGAATAGAATGACAAAGAAAATTTCGCATATGCATCAGACAACACATGTGTGTGTGACAACACGTTTGTGTGTGACAACACAAAAAACTATTTCGTGACCGAGTTCTTAGCAGCGGTGGCCGGTGGCAAGATTTCAGGAGATCCGTCCAGATTGTTTAGCTTGTTGATTCAAGAACGGACCCATCCGAGCGACATAAACCCGCTGGAGACGCGGTCCACGCTTCCTTCTTGTTTTATCGCGTGGCCGCGTACAGAAAGACAAGACAGAAAGGCAAGGCAGAAAGACAAGGCAGTCGGGAGTATCAAATTCAGCCTGGGTCGCTCGAATCCAATTTAAAACTTTGGAGTGCTTTGAATACTTTTACCGTGGCCTTTGTACTGGCTAAAAGCACTTTCATGACAATGATATAATACGTCATTTTGAATTTCTCGCGTTGAAAATTTAGCTGCATATTAAAAATCGCTTTGTAGAGATTTGTGTCGTGGTAGTTTTCATATGGCTTTACTTGCGACCGTGAAAGTGTAACGGAGCTGCCGCTGGATATCAAATATCACCCCTGTGGTATTCTCGTTTCTTTGCACCCTCTCTGGCCTTCGTCTAGTAGTGCGCCCTGGCAGCAAGGCGCACAACTATTAACTCTGAACGCAAAAGTTTGCTGCTAGGTGGCGTTAGTAAGAGGTTACGAACATTGAAAATTTGATGTAGACTACTTTCAAAATTCCATCCAGAGACGATAAAAATCTGGGTGGTAATGCTTTTCTCATTTGAAAAGATGTAACGAGATGCTGAGCATAGCCAATGGAATGTGACGCCAGCAATTTAAATTTACCTTTATTTAAAGATGTATTCTGATATATATTACTTACAATCAGAATCAAAACTTACTTTACCTCGCGTTGCAAAGGCCGAATATCATAGACTTCGCTGTACGCATAAATTAATACACATGGCAATATTTTTCAGAAATTAGAGTCTGTGAACAATTTCATTTGTATCCTATCGACTTACAAAAAAAAATATGAATTTGGTAAATTTGCCTCACAGTCATTGAATAAATATCATCAAATCGTTTCGGCAAACATCCCAAAAAAACAATATTTTTTTTATCAGGCTTCTCGACGTCTGAGATGTACGCTAACCAAAAGAATTGTGTTCAGACATTTATTTCCATCCATACATTTGTGGCGTAAACGTCAAACACAGTGCATGCAACATGAACATTAATTTCCTTACCGATGTGTGTTCTTAATTTTCCTAAGCAAGAAACTTGCTTCTTTCACCCCGAGGTAAACACCCACTCAGAAAGAACACAGCGAAAATAAGCCCCTGGACAAAACCGTCGCTGCATACATTTTGAATTGGCTAGAATTACAAACTCACGAAACAAAAGACAAACAACAAAAGTTTGACGCGCGCAGGCTTCCCACTCGTTCCTACTTTCCTACTTATTCCTACTTTTTAGTAGGAAAGTAGGAATTGTCCTACTTTTTACATATTCATCCTACTTTTCCTACTTTTTCGTCTCAATTAATTATAAAATTTGAAATCGATGTGAAATTAAACCTACAAACATAATAACATAAAATTTTCTCGTCCGATTTGCTTAAAAAACGTGGCAGATCTAAGTTCAGAGAAAACGAAGGTCCATATAAATTTTCATCAAAATCGGTTTTGGCGTTTAGCCTGTAGAGCGCGAACAAACACACAAAAACAACAACAACAACAACAGCAACAACAAAAAAACATTCCGGAATTTTGTATCAGTCAAGTGTAATAGAAGTTTTCGCTTCACTCGCTACGCTCGTTACGCTCATCAATAAAAATGCACACGTTTTATTAAAAGAAATAAACCGCAATGTAAAATTGCGTAAATTGCGTGCAATTTACTTTTGGATTGCACAAATCACACTTCTTTAACAGTATATTCCTACGAATCGTTTAGAATTGGTCCTACTTTTGTCCTACTTTTTGTGATTTTTTTTCCTACTATTCCTACTTTTTTGGATTGAAATGTGAGTGGGAAGCCTGCGCGCGGATAAAAGTGTAGCGGATCCGAGCTGGGGGATCCACCCACATGCTCTGCGTTTCCCCGACGTTTCCCCGATGTTCGTTCCCCGCGGGAAATCAAGGCCGCGGCGAGCGGCGAATCAGTTCGCAAAACTATCGGCGGCGCGCACGGAGCGGCCGCGCAGAGATGTAAAAACCGTCCGCAACACGCGCGACGTGGGTTGGCCCGATCCACCCGCTGATAGCTAATTAGACGCGATGCTTGACTCTGTTTCATCTGGAAAACTTCACTTTACAATGGGTTCCACAGGAGTTGTAGATAAACAACCGTGTGTGTACCATGTTAAGACTTATATGCATATAGCGTTGTCAACTCATTCAGGGGTATTTGAGTGATGCAGAATGATAATTATTTGAGAATTTTGACGCGTAAAAAAAATGATTACTTTAAAATCTAATAAAATAAAATTTCCATAACAGATTCAAAGATAATTTACTGCAAAAATGCTAAAATTGCATCAAGCGTCTTTTTCAAAACTAGTGATTGACATACAAAGATAAATTACGCACTTTCTTCCCATCATCACGCAATTAAAAGGATCAAGTAAAATCACCGTCAGAGTAGGATGCTGATTGCTAAACCCGGAAACAACGACACTTAAAAGTTACTCCTAGCCACTCCAAACATCTAGCGCCCACTGTTCTTCCCTAATCTTGGTTAGCGAATATCATCGTCGAATTTATGAATGGGCTGCTCGCAATTATTCGTGGCCGTTATAACAGTGTTTGATGGTTATTCTTGGACATCGAGGAGGGAAGGTACAGATATCGCGATTCAATCACTGTTCATCATTGCCCATTGTTGCATTAAACACATTGTTCAGGATTCCAGTCCGTCCTGGTCTCAATCTCTTCTGCTTGTGTTGTTAGCGTTGATGACTGTGTTAATAGTTACTTAGTCATGTCTTTCTGTTCGTGTTTTGTGTTAATGATTGGAATAGTGTATTCTGTATTGCATAGTAGTGAAGCTTGTTTAAAGGTTGTCAGCTGGTGCTGGTACAAATTCATTCGTTAATATCTTCCTGCCCAGTCCTGACTGGTCCACTTAAAGATTGGGAAACGAGGACATGGATCCTGCAGACGTTTTCCCTATATAGGTGTGCAGGGAAATCTAACACGCCTCTCTTCTTAGTTGAAAGGATGCTCTATTTTTATCCAACATCCGCACAGTGTGCAACAATACAATTTTGTAAACAGTTGTCAGTTGTATAGGTTAACTTACCCGGAAAGTTTTGTCATAGCCTCTAGAGATAGAAACGTGATGTTTTCAATACATTTCGAGAAGACATGATGTGTCAAATTATGAACTATTTCAATTTTACCGTTTGCTTAACAGACGCGGCAGATCTAGGTTAAGTAGAGATTTTTAAGGTCTCTGGAAATGTTGAGAAAAACTGGCTTGTGATCTGTCGAACAACCACACAAAAAAACACACAATAAAACATCAAAGAGTGTTTTCAGCATGGCGTCGCGTTTCGGATATTCCCTTCACTCGCTCGTTACACTCATCAATTAGCAAGAAATCCAACAAAACCAACACAAAATTAACCCTCCTTTTAGCTACATCTAAAAACTGCAAAACACGAGCAAATCCCGACCCTTTTCTCTCCTCGCCGCAGGGTCGTGCTGGCTTCCCGCGCAGCCTTCCCGTCGCCCCCGCCCGACGACGGCGACCTGTTTCCCGCCCGAGGTCGCCGCTTTTCCCGCGTCTCTCCGCAACACGGCTGGCAATTATGAGCATCTCATCAAGAGCAGGTAACCCGTCCGCTTCGTACACCGTCGTGACTGCTCGTTCTCAGCGTAGCGGTCTGCACGGGCCGCGGTGCAGTCCCACAAATGATGCACTCATTAAGAGAGACGAGTTATTGGAAAACAATGGCATCTCCCATCTCGCCACCGATCGCTCTCCATCGCTGGAGTCACGACGCTCACGTACCTACTTGATTTCCACACCCAACTCGGCGGCGGCGGCGGCGGCGGCGGCGGCGGCGGCGGCGGCGGCGGCGGCGGCGGCGGCGGCGGCGATTCGCAACGCACGTCGGCGTACGCTGCGGAAAAAGTAGCGCTGCACGTAAAGCAGTCGCTCGCCGATCCATTACAATTCAAAAAGTCGTCCGAAGCAATTTCGAATCAGATAATCCAGGTGTTATTTATTACCGGAGAGCGTTGCCATTTGCCAATTCCGCCATCTCAATATTCCTCCCACCAAAACCTAGTACGCGATATAGTTTGTGTAATTGAGATATAATAATTTTATGATTCCATTATGGGATCGGTGCATTCGCGCGCTCCTCCCCGAGTCCATGTCAGAAATGGATGAAGTGAATGGCGTCCTGGTGCAGAAATCGTGCGGTCGGCTCGAATCCGTGCTGTCTGCACAGCCCGCGATATTCCCCACACGTCCACGAGAAAAAAGGAAGGCGAGGGACTCGCAGCGACTTGGAGCCATAGATGCCGCTGCTGTTCTTTTTTTTCATATGCACAATGCGTGACCAAAGATTCGTCCAAAAGACTCGGGCATCATAAGTCTCCGTGTTCGGCGTCCGCACAGGAATTAACATTCTGCATAGACCGACCGGGCAACACCCAACGCAGCGCTTACGTATTCTTTTCATAGCAAATCTTTCCTACTTGTTCGTCTTCCTGCTGTCTGCTTTCCACTCTTCTTGCTCCGTTGTCGTTGTCGACGTCGTCGTCGGCGCTTAGTTAGTGCGCGGCGACGCGACAGTTTCCGAGCGTAGAACACGTCGTCGTCGTCGTCGAGCGCAGAGCGTTGCAGTGAGTTTATCGTAGTTGCATTGACAGCAGTGACTTCTTTGTCGTTTCAACATAAAGCGCTCAGATGCGGGGAAAAACGGAGTAGCTAGTTTTTTGTGAGAAATGCTCGAATAAGTATCTCTATCACATATTGATCGCGGACGCTTGATTGACGCTAGACGCAGGAATGTAGAAGCCAGGTAGAAGGTAATAAACTTTCGGTTCTAGTTCATCGTTCACTATCAGCGGTAGAATGGTTTTCTCTCATGGAAAATCTGAATAATGTCTGGATCTATCAACCATTGCCTGACCCAGACCTGTGTATAGCGAAGCTAAAAATAATAATAAAAAATAAATATTAACTTCTTGTATTTCTCGCATCCAACATTTTTCTAACATTCCACCTTCGATTAACATTGTTTGAAATAAATAGCCCTGCTTCATAAACATGTCACAGTTTACCTGCACCGGCCATAAGCCATACGGTGTATTGATTTAGCACACTACGAATACCACCTCCTCTACGCTGCTCCTAGGTAATAATTATCCTTCCCTGCGTTGGGGCGGGGTGCGGGGGCGGGGGGCGGGGGAGGGTGTGGGAGGGCGCGAGTCCGGCATCGGACAGCGCCGGGGGGCGACCGCGCGGAATGCAAATGTGCAAGCTGCTCGCGTAGCGACGTGTTGCACCGTGCACCGCACCGTGCACGTAGCACGTAGCACGTAGCACGTAGCTCGCGGTCTCGAGAACTGCGGTCGCAGTCGCACGTCGGCCAAAAATCGGGTGCAATTCCAAGGAGAACTCTTTGTGGGTCGGAGGTGTGTCCAGAGAGAATTTTGTTTCATATACGGCATATAACATTCGTAACGCTATTTGAATATAGCTCATATCACATAGGGTGGGAATTCGAGTTTGATTTGATTTCTTGGAATCGATATATTAAATTAACACTATGATGTTATTTTCAGCGTTGTAGAGAGGATATTATTGCCTTGTTACCTTCAGGTCGAAATTCCTTTGACAAGTTTTGCTACATCAAACTAATTTGAGTTTTCAAGCAAATTGTTTCGATGACGGTCAAAACGTTACGAAAACGAGCCTCTGAACCTTTAACCACCGCATTTGTACGAGCTACGACGGCGACGCCGAAAAGCGTCTTTACAGCTCACTTTGAAAATACCTCGGCAGCGCCAGAAGCCGGCAGCGCCACGACAGACATCGACATCGTTGTCGCCAAGCCGCGCTCGTAAACCAGATTGAATCCCATAAACCACCAGTCCCATAGTCCACCGTCCTCCGTGCACCGTCCACCGTCCACCGTCCACCGTCCGCCGCCGCACGCGGTAAATACTCGCGTGTATAAAAATAATACCGCTGTTTTTACGTCCCTGGCATGAAATCAAAGTGCAGCGTGGTGCAGCGGATCTACGATATGCGTCGCGTCGCATCGCGTCGCGTCACCCCCGGCGATGAGCAGTTTATCGGCGTCCACGTCCGAGAGGCTGCACCGGATGCCCGCGCACCGACCAGCTGATTAGTGGACCGCGGAGAGCCGCGGATTCTCACGCATCTCCCTTGGTGACGCGGGAGGGGGGGGGGGGGGTGGTAGGTTCTATAGCCTTAACTTTTTTCGAGTCGCGAATAGATGGAAGCTTTTCACTCAATTGCCATTTGTAGTCAGCGACATGCCCACGCCGAGTGACATCCGTGATAAACGCTGATTACATTTATTTGTTTATCTGGAGCGGCGATCAAAACCTAAAAACCCGGGGATGTTTGAAGTTTGAATTTTGATTAGTTTATTCGTGACGTGCATTTTGACAACCCTGGAAAGGTCTAGCGAGACACAATCCTGAGCCCTTTGTTCCAATTGCTCATGTTTTGCGTACACTTTTTTTAATTATCGCTATTGTGAAAGGCTGATCTGGAGTAGCGTGGGGATGAAAATACCAACATGGAGCTTTTCTTATTTCGAGCACAAACAGAATGTTCATCCGAGGTATAAATAATAAACGAACTAATTCAAATTGGATTAAATAGCAATTTCGCGAAATACTTCTGGAAGACAACAGCTTTTCATTTTTTTTTCTTCATCATCTCGGCACGAATAATAAATTACAAGTTTTTTACGAGCGGAGTCCATCTGATTGCCGCCAGGCAATGCCACGGGCCGCGTTTGGGGGACGTCGCGTCGGGGGTTGCTTCCCCTCACGACGTCGCAACCCCGGCCCCGCACCCTGCCATCCGACCCGACCATTCCACGCTGAAAAGCAGCAGCAATTCGCGACCAAGATTGCTTGCGAGCAGCACGATTACTTACACAATGGCTCGACTCGGCTCGGCCGGTGATTCCCACTTAGGAGGAGCCTTCTCCATCTCAAACGCCTCACTTCCAAGTCTCAATGCACTGCCCTTCTTCGTCGCCGCGGCCGCGCGACATGAGCTTGAAATTAGGCGCGTGTGAATTCAGCCATCCATCTCCGCCAGCCGATCAAAGTGCGCAGCGGCGTCCTGCTCGATGGCTGCGCACTGGCTGCGCACTGGCTGCGCACTGGCTGCGCACTGGCTTCGCACTGGCTGCGTTGAAGGCGTCCATGCCCCTGAACCCATACCATCCCATACTAACATCTTCGCTCTTAACGGACGCTAAGGGAAGGAGCGACGACCAAGCAGGGTTTGCCTGACTGAACGAGCTCGAGCAGTGTGGTCGAATCATCACTCCACATCAAATAGAGTCGATTCACATGCGTCGCCTGCTCTGCACTGCAGTGGCGTGTTGTGGCCCCACTCTGGGATGGGACAGGAAGAAAAGGTTGGGAATATCCACATCGAGACAGAAATTTATTGCAAAATAAACCAAAGAACGTTCCGACAAAATTCTTGTCTGTTATATATGCTGGAAACGGCACTGCATTGCGATCACTTTTCATTATCAGTATTATTTTGATGCAACCCTCAAGTGAAGCAATTCCAAGGAAATGCATTTCTCCACCGAGTTCCCGGAATATATCAAAACGCTATGGTTCTCCTCGTGAAAGTCATCAGCAAGCATGTTAAAGTTTCATCTCGACGAATGGCCGGCATGGAGGCGGCAATCTGGACTTGACCCAGCTGTAGCTGTCAATCAGCAAGCAGCGAGCAGCGAGCAGCAATCTAACGGAAGCACGGGGTGGGTGAGGGAGGGCGGCAGGGGCACGGCGAACGGGTGCGGGGGAGGCGGCAGCGCCAGGAATTTATTTCCGGATCCGGATGACCGGGATGAGCGATGCGCAAAGCGACGAGCAAAATAACATGATATCGTGTGTTGTGTTTCGAAGTCGACTTTTAAACAAACGATAGATCGCCTCGTTGAGTTGAGAGATGCAGGGAGCCCGATTTAGACAGCGCTTCTCGGAACTTCTTGGGTGTGCCGTTTCGGCGTCGGCGTCGGCGTCGGCGTCGGGACAACGTTTTCCTAAATAATCATCAAGTTTTCCAGAGTTCTCTCATCATACCGGTTCTAATAAGCACTTGTAAAATATCGAAACAATTCACTTTTACGAAAGCCTCGTTTATTCAAGGGTAAACATAACAAGCTAGTAGCACACATTCTAGAATTCCCAGAAGAATTTTGCTCTTCGTTCCCAACTTTATTAGAAAAATGACCATTAACTTGATAGATAATAACTGAAACTTCAGAATATTGTTTTGTCACCGCAAAAAATTTCTGAACGAATTCTAAGAATGCCAGTAATCTCTCTCCCACTGCACCATGCCGAGAACAAAGCGCGAGAATCGGATTTGTTTGACCCAGTCGATAAAGTCCCGACTTCGCCGCGTAGGTCGTGCCTCGCACGGCGTCGGCACGTGGTTTAGGGCGTCGCGACGTCCGTTCAGGCGACGCGGGAATGTCGTTCCATGACAAGCGCGACGCGTCGCTCTGGAAGCTGGCAGCTGGAAGCTTGAAGCTGGAAGCTGGAAGCTGGAAGCTGGAAGCTGGAAGCTGGAAGCCTGGAAGGAAGTCACTGCCACGACGACCAGGAGGACCGCGCGGCGCGGTTTATGAGATGCTTACGTCGCCGAATCGCTGAGTTACCTGGCGGCGACCAACCCAGCATTCAGATTTGTGTGGAGCGACGCTCCGCGAAGAGATAACTAACACTTTTTCTGGCGCCTGACATCCAGCCTCGACGCGCGTGGAGCTTTCCGCCAAGTCTCGCGAACAACGCAGAGGGAAACTAACAAAGGTATTTATTTGACATTGCCGGTGACTTCCTGGAATATTGCACAAATTGATACGTTGTTCATTGAAGCCATCGAGGAAAGAAATGTAACATTTTAAAAGTTATTGTTTACCATTTTTAAGGTATACATTTAATTGTTCCATAGAATGTTCAGCCAAGAAAGGCCATTAGAGAAGAGTTTCTCTACTGGTCGACACTTGTCAAGAATTAGCAAGGGAAGATAAGCAAGCAAAAAAACAAACACAATCTCGGAGAACGTTCGGCGTTGCGACGGCTGCTGCCTGAACGCGGAGGTGTCGTCGGGCCTGAGCCCACGTGCATCGCGTTGGCGTCCGCCCAGACGCCCAATTAACGCTACCCACGTGGCGGCGCCCCCGGCTGCCGACGCCGGCCTCCGACGCCTCGCGACGCCTCGCGGCGTACGACGTATACCCGGGGGCAGAAACACGTGGCACCGAGCAGAGATCACATTACAGTTTCGTATGGAAAAAAAACTGCGACAAAAGAAAATGGACAGTAAAATGGTTTAAATTGTGATGAGCTCGTTCTGAAAAACGATAATATGGAGCTGGGATGGGTTGAAATAAGATTGACGTATGCGATGCCGTAACAAGTCCGCGGTACAAATTCTGGTGTGGATAAACTCCTAGAGTTTGTAGACAGCCCGGTTATTGCGTCGTCGGCGTCGAGTTTGCCGTGATTGCGTCGTTAAACAACCAAGAAGAAACAATCTGTTCCCGGCCACGGCGAGAAGCAAACAATTAAAGGGCATATCTTTACGACCCACGCTTCGCGTTCGCGGAAGATGCATCCAAGGCGAGGTAAACACCGTGCATTGCGGGGTGCAATTAACTGCAGTTTAAGATGTTTTTCTTGTAAGGAGCATCCGCGGTGCACCGCTGCGGTGCATCGGACAGGTGTGCTTTGTTATTGCCAAGCGATGGCAAAAACACCCGTCGCCGCTGTGAAATATCATCGCATCGCATTGGATAAACTGCTGCTAGCTGCTGCTTGCCTCGTGCGCTCAGTAATGACTGCTCGCTACCGAGTTCGACAAGTTTTCTTCAGTTTCCGTCTATTTTTGTTTGCTAAAAATCAGTTCCAATTTGCGTGGCATTAGTTCCCGTATGCCATTACCGAGATCACCGAGTCCTTTTATCATTGAACCCTCTTACTTATTTAGCACGCAAGAATCTTAAAACTTTTCTTCGTTAGTAATAAGAGATTCATTAATTATTCACTAACTTTCTTCCTCAATTTATTCTGGAACCGACTCAAATTCCCTTGATCTGTTCCCCGTGTCTGGTTTTGCGCTCTGTATATATGAACGTGCTTTGCCTGACATCGGTCTTCATCGACACCGGGCGAGCGTCGAGATGTGATCTAAGACTTTGCCCATCATCTCGGACAATGCACAGAATTAACCTTGCTATCCCCTGCAGGCGTTCTCGAGCCGTCTTGACGAGCGAGCGACCCTTCGCCAAGGTTTAACCTCCAGCAGAACTAATGGATGGTTATTGATGTTTTTGTTGTTGTCTTTAATCAACGTTAATTTATAATTGCATCTTTTGACATGCCTCATTAAAATATTTGTGCACCATCATCCAGTTTTGTAAAAACAGCTAGTCCCGTTCTCCTCCGCGAAGGAGAAGGTACTACATTACACAGCGTGCATGCATTGCTAATATATGGGATATGGTAATGGATGGGACACATCTGATCAGAAGCAGACCCGTATCAGCGTGCAGAGTGTACCAGACGCTGGCGCCGGGTGGTTTTGTCGTCATCTGGGCTCATGACATCGGACAGGTGACCGTTGACTTGCAATGAGTGGATCGGTTTTCCTTTCCTGCTTGCACAACACCTGTATCGGCCTGATCTAGGCTTACAACAAGTGTTCTAGTTGCCCCAATAGCCGAACAGTTCGCGTGTGCCATTGGATTCCTCATCTTCACCGTGGCGAATTTTCAACATTGGTCGCATATTTTGGCAGTTTTTGCCATCAAAACATTTTTTGCTACAAAGGCAATGAACCGATTTGTCTAAAACACTCGATCTAGATTTGGTTATATGATCAGTGCTCATAATAAAGTTTATTTGTGGCAAAATTGTTCGTGCAATTTATGCATTGGGCGAACAAAGAGCTTCCAAAAAAAATTGAAGCAGTCTTTTTAGCCATATTTTGTGTTATAACTTGTAACAGCGCTATACCTGCGAGCCGTTCGCCGCACTTTGGGTGCCTGCTTTTGGCACTTGGCACTTGGCACTTGCTTGGCATCGTGGTCAATAAAAATACTCTGGCAATTCCTCGGTTGTCGCGACGGCCCGGCCCTGCCCTGCCCTGCCCTGTTGACGCCGAAGAAAGGAACCCCAATAAACCTGTATGCTAATTCCATGCTCTGTTAGCAAACAGCGAGCAAACAGCGAGCAAACAGCCAGCAAACAGCCAGCAAACAGCGATCAGCAAACAGCGTCATTACGGCCAGCTCGAATGTTCGGTTTGACTCGAACACCACTTCTTCACACTGCACGCGTCGACACGCCCCTCTCGTGTCGTGTACGCGTCGCGTATCGAAGCTTAGCGTTGCGTTGTGTTGCGTTGCGTTGCGTTGCGTTGCGTTGCGTTGCGTGGCATTGCGTTGCGTTGCGATTTCGTTGCGTTGCGTGGCGATAGCGTAGCGTAGCGCTGCGCTGCATTGCGTTGCGTCGCGGATCGAGTTCGACTCCCGGGCAGATCCGGCTCCAATTAAGCGCTGATCTACGCGATCTGTCAACATTCAGATCTCTGCGATAACATGTTGGCAGCTGCGGTTATCACACTCTGTTCACTTGCTTCATGCATCCTTCGGTGTGCTGTTAGCGAGGCGAGGTGAAACTCAACTGAGTGTATATATAAATGTATAACGGGGGCCAATCGGGTGTTTTCGGATGTTATATATGAGGGCAATTAAAATCAGGTTCTACATCCACTTAGCGCACTGTGAATCAACGAAAATGAGAGATGATGTGAGAGTTTGAGTTGCGATTTTCGAACATGGTCGCGGCTAAATCGCTTATCGCGAACACGGGAGTTGTTTTGAAAGGCCGAAGAATCAACATGAGATGCGATGCGGATGATAAAGCAGCCGGAGAGTTGCACGGGTAGTTTATGAAGACACGCTCGTTTATTATTTGCAGTCGAGATTTTTGAACTCGGTCCACATAACTTGCCGGCGACAGAGACTTGCGCTGGGATTCTGGCTGCTTTTCTCGGCGCAGGATTCGCGAATTATTGCTGGAACTAATATGCCTGATGCACGTGGCCCGATTCAGAGGTTTCTAGAAATTTACGTTGGACCCGTATTTCTCTAGAGCTCTTTTCTCCAAACCCAGAATCTGCATGACTTTGTTAGCAGAGAGGTGTGAAGACGTTAGAGAAGTGATATCTTAGAGGGCAGACATCGCCCAGACGATAAGTACGCCAATCTCATCTACAGTTGCACTCCTTCGCCGATTTCAATCATCCACAGATCATCATTTGTCATTTGCACGTCCCGTTACGGACCATTTCCTTATCGCGTTGGATTCAATTCGTCCTTCTTGTTTTATTTTCCAATTCCGCAATCAACGTATAGTTCTCGCCGTGTAGGATTTATTGACTTGGCAACGTTCGAAGATGCATATCCCAGCATCATTTCGATTGTTGATTATTTGATCTCGCGATTCTATTGTGCTCGATTCTTTCGCTGGAAGGATTTTCTCCCGAACAATATGCATGTGTTTGGTTCGGCCACGCAATACATCATATCTGAGTGTGATCGGTTTGCCAGAGGTTGCTAAAGTTCAACCTGCATTATATAATTTCGTGTGGCCACGGAGCCGAGTTCGTATCCTGGTCAAGTCTGAGTCTCGGCCATTAGCTGGCTTCGATTCGTTGCTCGAACTGCAACGCGAATCACCGCAGCGAGCAACATATTAAAAATCATGCAAGGAACATTGTTAACATCTCAAAGATAATTTATGTGCTGGGCTCATTTTAGAATCTCACCGCCGACCGTTAGATTTCCAGTTTCATTAAAATATTCTGAGTAATTTACACGTCGGTATCTGTATTACTTTCATTGATAATCTATAAATTAAATCGAATTGTGCAGCCACGAATAACCGTATTTCAAAGTTCAAATTATAGAGGTTTGTATTTCGGCGTCATCCTCTTAACTTCCTCATCACTGGTCAGTTATTTTTAAATTATTTTCGACCAATTTTCTCTAAAACCTAATAAATTTCTAGACCAACTCTAAATTATTTCCATCCTTTCAAAGCATCTGCGAAATCCTTTATTCAGCAAATGGCTTGGTATCCATCACGACTGGAATGGGTTAATATTTATTCAGCCAATCAAATGGTCCGCAAATTCTGTGCATATCATTAGGTGGTCCATCAAGTGATGAC
Source organism: Nemurella pictetii (assembly GCA_921293315.2). Taxonomy (NCBI): domain Eukaryota; kingdom Metazoa; phylum Arthropoda; class Insecta; order Plecoptera; family Nemouridae; genus Nemurella; species Nemurella pictetii. Next base: position 33,213,230 of record OV121115.1, read on the forward strand.
AGCTGTCGATAGCCCATGCATTGTGTGCCCGGCTCGGTCCCTAAGGACCAGGCCCCGGGCCCGGACCCAATGAGACGTGTCTCTGGTCTCTCTGGTCACTCATCTGGTTTCGGCTGGGCAAATCGCTGGGCGTCTTCGCTTGCTGGCACCTGACACGAGACCAGACCACGGGCCGACACGACCAGCAAGAGTAAAACAAATAAATCAAGATCGGCCCAAAATGCACGTGACATTGCAGAGCAGCGCAGAGCAGCGCAGAGCAGCAACCTCTGTCTCCTGACCAGTCTCCAGCCGCAGCCACAGCCACAGCCGGCTTCTCGAGCAATTTGCTATATAATACAGCACCGCAGCGAAGTACGCTGCAAGTTAATGCGCGCTCTGGCAATAATTGAGCTGTTAAATCATCCGACGCGTAAACTCGCATGCAAATAAGTGTGTAAATAAAGTAAAACACGCACTCACACGTTATGGTATTGATTTACATATTTTGATATTGATAAAATCACCAGTTTATACACGTCCTGTGATAGATTTCAACTTTATACTCAGAAATTGCTGATGCAAGCATGAAGTGGGATGCAAAACTCATCAAATATCTTCATCGATAACCGGACACAAGCACGAGATGTTGCGATTAGCATTTTATTAAGTTGTAGTATTTGTATTTTATCAAGATACCCGTAGGAGATGATTGAGATGTTTAGTTTGAGCTGGGAGGCAAACTTGACGAAGTTCTGCCAGCAACTTTCCGACTCGATTCAAACAGCGTCGGAGTCAGAGACGACGAGACATCTTCGTTTGGGACTTGCACTTGCAGTTTTAACGTACCCAAGACGTGAAACTGAAAGGGTACAAAGTTATCGTCAAAGGGTGCCCGATGCAGCGTGTACACGCAATTACGTCAATTCGCTTATAAAGGGTGGCGCTGACGAAGTCGCTGGATGTTACAACCATATCATCTAACCCTGAAACACGTCAATATAGGGTGAAATAAAATATCAACTCATTTCAATTAAGAGCTGGGATTATTGACCGAAAAGGTGATGCAATGCCCGACTGGGGCCGTAATTAGCATTCCGAAATTAATGATATTTACGTCACTAAATCAATGGCTGGATCATCTGCCTGACAGAAAATCAATACATCGATTCAGTTGATTTCATTGGCCGACAGGGTTGGAAATTTTAACTGATAAGAAAATGAGCCGTGCAGTGGCGCCTCTTGGCGCGAGTGGCCGTCTGGAGAATCTCTTGATTGATTAATCAATGGGAGGATCCATGACCTGATGACAATTGATTGCGCTGATTGATGCGATGCGATTGGATGGCGAGTTCTGATAAGAAATTATGACATATGCTCTGGAGTGGGGGTTACCATGGATGCTGGATAGCTTGGATCTTTTTAGTAGCTCAACAGTGGAGAAAGATAGTAATTCCGCATATCTTCGTATAAAGGTCAATAAAGTCATATAAATATTAATACGATACTGATAGGCTATAGACTGAGTTTGTTTTAAAAATGATAAAACCCATCGTATCGAGACTAACAAAGAAAATTAGTATTCTGAACAGTTACTTTTAAATTTTCTCTGGTGATGCCAAAGAAAAGTAATTTCAATCTTTGTTCATTTCCCATCACTAAACTAAGTTATTTTCTCGCTAGGAGCAATTTATTCAAGATCGCCTAGCAGACAACCGCGAAACACACCAGCAAAGAAAACAATGAGCAATCTCTCGTCATAAACTTTGGAGAGTTGACGCAAAGGGATATTGACGTTAATGACTCAGATGATTTTATTGGGACGCAACTATTTTTTTTGTGTTCAGCGATTTGCCATGATGTTGTATCGAGGAATGTTATGTCAGCGTGTGCTTTGAAATTCTCCTGAAAACTCTGGGATATGTAGGTAGGAGCACGTGTATAAGATAGAGTGGTAATCATGGTAACCACGGTATTGTAACTGTATTGACTCCATCTATCTGCGATCCATTATCTGATCTGCGTGTAGTACAATGCAATCAATCGAGTCCAATTGTCTGCTGCAACTGCGTAATGTGCATCCGGAAATGCAGAGCAACAACAATGCCGGCGCGTGCGATGGCCTTTGCTTTCTGCAGAGAATCTCTCCCACGCTGATCGGACCGGCCGTTGCAGACCGCAGCAGACCTCAACCATGACATGTCTTGTCCTCAGGCCCTCGTCCATCCATCGCCTCGCCGCCTCGGGTCTCCCGCCGACGCCGACGCCGACGCCGACGCCGACGCCGACGCCGACGCCGACGCCGACGCCGAGTGGGCCAACACCGGCGTCGTTGCGGGGGTTAGTGGACGCGGCGTCGCGCTGATTTGCCGTCGGGTGGGGGAACTGGGCATGCGCGGAGGGGCCCGTCGCGTGCCGCGGAGGACCACGCGGCGCCCGCTGCTCGCTGCTCGCTGCTCGCTGCCCGTCATAGACTCCGGCGATCTCGCGGCGTCAGCACCTGCCTACTCCTCCTCCTCCTCCTCGTCGCCCGCGCGACCCACGACGCCGTACACGACGACGCCGGCGAGCGTCGCGGCGCCGCGTACGACGCCTCCGCGGAGTGGAATCACTTAGAAAGCGAGCACACCGCGTCTTGACAGAGATTTTTTCGCGTCGTATTTTCCGCGTGCGGGCGGGTGTTTCGCTTTATTATTCTAGTAAAGTGACTTTGTTTTCTGAACGGGCCGGCTACGAGGAGGGTGGGTCCCGGGACCTGCGAGTGCGCGCTCCGCCAGTGACTGAGTGATCCGGTCCAGTATCGTGTGTTGGCATGTCGGCGTCGAAGTCTTCGTCCCTCGGCCGCCGCGCCGCCGACCAGCCGGGCGGAGGGTGATGGCCACCCTCGGCAGCAACGTCTCCTGGGGCGGAGGCGGCGACGACGGCGACGATGACGGCGACGTCGCTGACAGACAGGACGCCGTCGTGCACGCGAACGATACGTACGCGACACTCATCGGCTTCGACGTCGACGTCGGTGACGGCGTCGGCGTCGGCGTCGGCGTCGGCGTCGGGCTCAACGGCAATGACACTTGGCACGCGCTGGCGACGAACACGAGTCTCGCCGACGACGCCGTCCTGCCTCCCGACTTCAACTCGTTCTACTTCTACGAGGTAAGTGTTCGCCGCCGAAGCAGGCGCTTCATATTGAGGCTTCTTGCGTTTTTGGGAAAACAAACAGAAACGCACTTAGCTGGTAAGCTGCTTGACTTTCAGATGCTTTTACAAAGACAATGTCATTGACGGTATGAAGGCAAGGACCGAAAATAGAATCTTTAAGAACGCCATTACCTAAATTAAATGTTTTTATAAAGGCTGTGTACTGCAAGGGCTTTTTTGTTGTCGTCGTCGATAATCATTCGGAGCTTCGACTAAAAGGAAACCGATTGAGCCATGGTGAGAGCCGATTGCTTTAGCGCGGATTCTTTGTGTTGGACGCTTCAATATGGAATTGAGCAAAACGTAACGCGACTCGCAGCACGAAGCAACGCGCTTGCTGAGATGTCGCTGCATCATCGCGATGAATGCAGCGCCAAATCCTCCCGGCAGACCCCCGGTGCGCTGTTTTGGCGACGTCTTGTACCCAAGTCGCGGTAGCGGACGCCGAGACCACGTCCCCGCGAAGCTGCTCTGAGACAGTGCTTCAGAGCGTCGGAGCGCCGGAATCGCAGGCATGCAACGCAGTGCGTGGAGTCGCAGAACAGCCGTGAATTATAACTGTTTTCGTGCGGCGAACTCGTGGACCGCAGAGACCACGCCGGTGACTGGCTGAAAAACTGGCGTGACAATCACCGAGCGTCCGCCGTCGGGCAAACAGGTTTTATTGCCGTTTTATTCGACGTTGATTAAGATATTAGCATGGGTTATTGGTGGTCGCGCTGAGTGATATTGGCGCACGATCGCGACTCCACGACCGCGGATTAGTTGGCTAGCTCGTCTTCCGGCGTCGGCGGTCGCCCGCTCGCCTCGCAGACGCAGAGTTGCGCGAAAAGTTTTTGGGTGGGATTGTGGAAAAACAAGCCGAGGTTGAATGGCATTCATACGTTGACCTCTGCCAACGAGGCCCGGCGGTCGTTTTAGAAATATACTGCCCTAAAGTTTTGATCGGCCAAGACATATCTCTCGCCGGATTCGCCAATTCGTGGATCGAACAAATCGTTCGCACCTTGTTTAAATGCTGATAGATCCTACGTCAGCTGGATATTTTGGCAGAGTTAGATTCAGATCGGCGAACTCGGAGTTAGTGCCAATGCCATTGAAGTTGCAAATCGATTCAGGCGAGTCTTAATGGGAAGAATGATACATTGATACCTTCTATTTGTCCTCCTACCTATCAAACTGGCAAGCGTATGCACTGTAGAAGGAGTGGGCTAGTCGTATAACATCTAGATGGGAGGCATGCAGAAGGCAGCAGCAGAAGTCTTCGGGTCATTGTCAGCTGTTCGGTGGTCCCAAGGTGGTTGGTACTGTGGTTTGACAGTTGACTGGCTAGACACTGTTTTAGCATTGCGCAATTTGATTCCATACGAGCTGGTATTTAGTCGCCATTCGATCGTCTGCAGGTTTCCGGGTTACAAACTAGTATCTCGAATAGACGAGACCAGACTCCTTGCTCGTGGACGCACGTTTAGCTCGATGTGCGAATATAAAAACTCTGTACGGAGTGCATATAAAAAATGTGTCTGCGTTCAATGTTATAGCCGATGAGATGCTTACATAAATACGAGTGCTATTTGTGTGTGGATTTCGGGGCTTGACCCCGATATTATGTACTCGGATCTGTATGAGGAGCCTATAATTAGGTTTTGTGAGCAATAAGTTGAACTTGGGTAGTTACTTGGCTTGAACTTTGAGAACATGTTCGCTGCGGTCACGGCGAATAGCTGAGTGCATCTCCATTTTAGGCGATTGCTATTTTATTTTCACATATTTCTGGCACTCGCAAGTACTGTATTTTATGACAGAGCGGTCCATCGCGGTAACTTTGAAGCTGAAGCCTGAAGATAGGTCAATAGTTAATTTGTACGGGGATCAGTTTTACAACCCAGCTTTTCCCGATTTCATACACGTGATCAACTTTCGGGAAACTATGCTTTTGCCAATATTTCTTACAAACACTTTAACGTTCTCTCACATTGCATTGCATAATATTATACCTCCTGACTTATTCAATAGATCGTGTCTCTGCGTTGACAGCTATATATAAAAAACTACCTGAATAGTAAAACGATTGATTCCTAGCGAAATGTCGACCCGGAGCCGGTTTTTCCCTGATCGTTAAAAAAGGGTTATTCGACCGTTAACAAAAAACTTATCATGTAAAAAATAACGGATGGTTACGATCTTAATCGGCCACTGACAACACGGTCCTTATAAATGTGCTGGAGTTGTTTTGACACCAACCTTGCGAAGAACTCGCTGTCTCTGGACTCTTGGTCAAGATCGTGTTGATACATTCAATTGACCTACGAGTGTCGTCTATTCCCCCGTCCCTCATCCCCCATCCCCGCAGTGGTGGACCCCAAACAAGCTGGCGTATTTCGGAAGCCACACGCTCAATCAAGCTGTCCACGGACCATGTCCGGGCCCACGTCTTTCCGCTCCGCATTCTTCGCCATGGGAGCCCACAAAAACCCCTCGAGCGATGACCCATCTGACGTCACCCGCCAGGGTCATTATCACCCTCCTATATCATCTTCGTGCCAATCTCGCCTCATCACTGCTGGTGGGATCTTGTATCTATTTACCTGTATGCTCGAAAGTATCTGTTATTACATCGTCTTTAACGGCCGAACGCTTTCGCTTTACGGCCGAAAACTGGTGTGTTTTACATAAATAACTGGCGCTTTGGGTGTGTTATTTGGTGAGCGAATTGAATTTCATTACCATGTTTATCCGGCGCGGGGCTCCGCGGCGGGCCTTTAATATGCGCGCGCACGTGACGACGACTCGCCATTAGCGCGTTGTTACGGCCGAGTAATTCAAGCAAAGTGCGCTGTACGGGATTCCTCAGCCCCCCCCCCCCCCCCCCCCAGCCCTCCAGCCCTCCAGCCCTCCAGCCCTCCCACCCTCCAGCCAGCCACGATCGGTGGTGAATTTGTAAAGAGGCCAATTGCGATCATAGCGTCCCGTTTTCTGCGAAATTTCTATCGGAATCGCTATAATTTTTTCCCATCCGCTCGTGTCGATTAGCAAATTGGTTAATAATTGTAATTGTCTGGCGTTCGATTTGCGGACTTGGCGCTGGCTGGTAGCGGAGCCGGGAAGGCTGTTGGGGTGTTTGGGTGTTTGGGTGTAGGGTGCAGACTGGCGTTTATCGGTGGTGTGCGCTGCGGTGTGGGGGGGGGGGGGGGTGGCAGCAGGCCAGGGGACGCAACATTAGCCCGGTCCGCGAGCTACGCACTGCGTTACGCGTTCTCTGATCGGGTGCGTGCCAGCTTCTTGGCACCGACGCGATTGTGCGGCGATACGCACAGATTTACTCACCTTGTTAAGCGGTTAGAGCGTTAAGGTGGACGAGAAGGGGGAGAGAGGGAGGGGTTATTTACAGCCAGAATCTCATCAATGAGTTGGTTTCAATGTAAGAAATAAGAGGGTCAATATTAAAGATGACGATAAAAAATCTGTTATCTTAAATCTTGCAAGTTTTTGGAAGTTTAAAAGGTTTTTCCTTTGAAGTATTCATGAAATATAGGTAGCAAAGTAGTGCTGTGTGTATTCAGAGAATGATGGTGGGAAATATAAGTCAACTCGATGTAATTTTTCGAATCACCAAAGTTTTCACCATGTTTTCCTCGATTTTCATTTCATATCTCAACGGCCATCAAGGTGCATTCCCTGGGTTATGAGTGGGTAGGATGGGGTAGTGAGGGATGGGGGTAAAATGTGCAGCTTTGAGCCCACGTTCGATGCCCGGTGCAGATAAGAGCGGGTTAATTTAAATTTCCATCGTAGAAGGCGAACTCGTGACGGATTTATTGAAGAGGCTCGCAGACTGCGTCTAATTAATAATATCACAATCGCATCGGTGTGTTGTGAGCTACTACTTCCAGTTCCAGTCAGGTTTAAACTCGGAGCTCAGACCTAATTCGCTAGACTCTAGTCAGGACTTTGCAGTGATGCAAACGAATTGCTGCATCATCCCTATACTCAAACGTATATGGGATCTGTAATTTAAATTGAAGTATCTAGTGGCACTGAAAATTGCTCGCCATAATAATAATTAATAGATTTTATAATCTAGTAACGTCCGCGGATGGCATGCAAGTGCAATTTGAACGCAATTAATTGTTTGTAGCATTAGGTAGTTGAGAGAAATTGGCTCGGACAAACGGGCAGCGCTGCATGGCTATCTCTCTGCTAACAGTTTTAGTGCAACGGAGGGCGATTTTGGCCGAGTGCACAGCAGATAGCGCAATTGCCAATCGCTTAATTGAATTCCATCAAAGTAAACAGGGGATTAAATGAAATGCAATTTAGATCCTTGATCTTGATAGTTTTAGGTAACGTCGCTCGGAAAATTTTCGAATTTTGGTATTTTGGAAATTTGGACTCCATTTCGAAATGTAGGTCGATTTATTTTCAAATAGTAGTGATTTATACGATTTAAGAACGCCGAAAATAGATGCACGTAGCATGATGCTCAAGTTAACTTGTGTATCTGCTTTTCACGTTATAAGACCAAACCTATAAAGTATACGCCAGATGCCAGATTATTGTAGTACCTATACGCGTTTGACCAACAAGGGGCGCTTTAATCCTCACAACTCAATTTCGTTTCCGCGCCACTTTTCAACCATTTTCCTCCTACGCCCTTTGGCTTTGTGCACCGATCAACTGCTTCATAAAATCGCTCTCTTTTGCAATTTTCCACTTTGCTTATTTCCACAGCATTTTACTCGCGCTCTGCAATGTTTACCATATTTCGTGTAAAAATAAATGTGGCAATATCTGTTTGTTCTAAGCAGGGCAGGGCGAGCTCATTGGCATGCAGCTCGCTACCGTCTGAGCTAACAAAGGCAAATTATCAAGTGATAATAGTCATTTTGATAGTGGTGTGCTCCGTGCAAATAATTCACCCTTGCGATCACGGCGCGCTCAGAATACTTAATTGCCGGAGAAACTCGACGTCGGGGCCAATTATTATCAATATTATACTTACCATTCAGCGAAGATTGCGCTTTGCATAAAGTGTTCCGAGTTCTGAGACTGTTGTTACAAGTGGGTTGTTTTCCCTTGCTCGAGTCCCGTCTTGTTTTGTTTGAAGAATTATTGCTGCCCAGGTAGGTATACTTGGCGTTCAGAGATTAGATGCACGAGGGTGTTTTTTGTTTCCCACACAATGCTGCTCGTTGCGTCAGATTCAGTCGGAAGGCGTTTTGCATGATGGAGGCGAAGGTATAATGAAGACGTATATCACGTAATTATTGCAGAAAGGTAGTTTGCTTCTGGTCTGTTTGGCGTCTAACTGATGTAACTTAGGCGCGATGTGATGCTGAAAGAAACTTATGCAGGCTTCGCGCTTGACAGGTTGACTAAGTCCAAGAGTGCTTCGATATTTCTATATTCAGCTCACAAACTGTTTGCAGAAGTAGAATGGCCGTACAAAGAGTAAGCTAGCTCAACTATGAATTCTTGTTGGTTTAGAAATAAACCCATAAATATCTATACCGTTTTTGTGTTGTGTTTGAATATCTATACAGATGCGCAGGCATTTTCTGTGCATCTCACTTTCATCGCCAGAGATTTCCAGCCTATAATATTTCGCTTAGCCTGTTGAGTGGATTAGGGAAGAGGGTCGAGTTACAAATTGCTGGAAATGGAAATCGGATAAAGATAACGGATAAAGGTGTACCATCAACTAAAAACGTGCCTAACATTCTGAGTGGATGCTCTGATGGGAAACTCGCCTCCCAACTTCATTGCAGACACAGCTCCCGATCTTGTGCCAAAACCCGGAATACCAGATATGAATATAATTTTCTTCTATTACTTGCAACTTGCAAGTCATATTTACAAATGAACTGAACGCCTTTGAGATAAGATTCAAAGCCAACCTATTGACTGTCGTGTGATGACTTACCTTACCTGCTCGTGATGTCTGACTCTGAATTGTTGAAAAACAGAGGACTCTTAGCTTTATCTGTGCACCACTTCAAGCCTTTTGATGATTCGTCTTAGAAATATACGATCAGTCAATTGGGACCTTAAGAAGGCTTGGCTGCAGCTCTTGTAGCTGGCAAAACAAGAACAGAGCAGACGGCAACTGGCTCCATAAACAGGGTGAAAGAATTGGCTTGCATTTTTCTCCCAAGTTTAAACACTAATTAAGTAATTTAATAAGTAATTAGGTTTTAGGAGCGGACGGGCCAGGACGTGTGCAAGGGTGTAAGGGTGCAAGGGTGTAAGGGTGCAAGGGTCTTCTGGCCCGCGAGCCGAGTGGCCGTCCGAGCTTGTTTTCGGGATTCATCGGTGCCTGGTCGGCATTATTTCACGATTAAACGTCAGCCCCGGCGACTTCCACCAACTTTTTCTCGTCCTCGCTGCTTCTTTTTCCCCAGCTAACTTCGCCAGCGCGTCGTACTACAATCAAAGTTTCTACGATAATACCATTTTCAGTAATTAATCTATACGTTTACTACGATTTACAAATTACAAGCAACGTCGCGAGCTCTCTGAACTTTTAGCAGAAGCTGCGAGCATCTTGTCAAGCCGGGTTCCGCGCACCAATTTGCAATAACTTGTGCATTTTCTCGTGCACTGGAAAATGTAATACACCACTTAAGCCAATTATGCACGCGACAGCGAGTTATTTATTAGACATAACATCGGAGAGCGTTAGTATTTCAAGAGGAAAGAGGGGAACGCTTTGGCCAAAACACATGTACTCTGTCACAGTGAAATTTCTAAAAAGAAAAACATATTTTCTATGACGGGGAAGTAAAATAAAATGAGACGCTGTGGACATATTCCGCATAAAGACGCCTGACGCGTTGTAAGTATTTTTCAACCGAGAGTTTCTTTTGGAAATGACAAAGCCTGTCCCTGGTCTGCGCTGGCTGCTTCCGGGACGGCGACGCTGGGGAACTCGACGTCGGCAGCGCCGTCGGGCGGGCGTCGCGCTAAACGCCTCGCCGAGATTAACGGCCTCCCCATTATTTATCTGCTCGCTACTCCTCCGTTTTGATTCCTTTCCAAACATTTCCCCGGTCGCGGCCGCCGTGTCGACCGCCGGGGCTCCAATCCGTCGCCTCTGGGGGGCTCCGGAGCCCCGCTTCACTTGCCACCGGTCAGCGTTATATTCTGCTCTTCTTACCGGGAACGTCGAAGGACTTGTTGGTCGTTGATGCAAGCTTGTGAAAAGTTTATCCCTATTGACTGCAGAGTATTAGTAGGATCTTACTGGTAATGTTATTTTCCAGATAACCGAATAGAAATTGGATGGAAGGTCTGGGAGAGGTGTAGAAATATTGTAAGTGTTCGATATATCCGATAACTTCGATGTTGAAAAATATCTTATCACATCCCATTTTTATTGAACCTCATTCCGATAACTAAGATCTTGTGGGAGTTGAATTAAGTTTCCCGTAAAAAAACCGGACAATTTGAATTGTGCTCTGAATCTAAGAAGAAATGGGAATAATTTGGTAGCTTGTTGTTGTTCCTTGGTGGGGCATATGGAGGTCCCAGCCTCTTCGTCTTGCAAATGCCACGAGTTGTCACTTGGTATTTGGGGCGAATCCAACTCGAAGATATACTGCATTTCTTCGTAATATTTTCCACACGCATGCCTGACACTGTGTCAAAATTCGTAACGTTTTTGATTTTCAAGATGCTTTTTAATTCAAATTTTCAAATGATCAGTGTTGGCTGTGGGTCCACCTGGTGGCAGAGCATTTTCCGGAGGCCCACGAGGTCATGGCTGGATAACAAATGGCGGCAATTGAGGCTGGAGTAAGCAATTTGCCCGAGTGTGTCCACTTTATCGTGTAATAAGGAGACGAAGTATCTCCAAGATGCCAGGCGACAAAGACGAGGAGTGAGAAACGAGCATAACATTAAAGATATTTACGGATATATTTCAAAATTTGTGCTTCATAGGTTATTTTCACCAAATAAATGATGCTCGTTAACTTCACGAAAAGCATTGTATCGGTAAGAAGCTTATGTCAAATGTACAACTCATGAGCAACAAATAACAATCGAAACCATCAAAATAAGAAAAACGTCTGTGTATTTCGACCAAAAAAAAACACCCAGATCGTAAATAGCTCCGAGCTGAAATGATGTGAACCATCGCCTCAACAACCCTTTTCATTAAAATGGAAAATACATGAGGTTGGAAAATGGAATTAATTTACAAAACCACACAGGCACGCGAAGTGGTTCTGTTCAAATAAATACGTTAAACATTTTTCTAATTCAAGTGCAACTCGTATTATTTGACCAAAACTTCCCCGGGAGTAAATTTTGAGATAGAATTCTAAAAAGTAGTTCAAGTTGCAAGCATAATATGACGTATGCAATAAATTGGTTTTCTCGGCACACGTATAACATGTGGCCTCGGATATCGTCATCCTGGCATACAGATGATAATGATATCCTCCCGAGCTGTATTTCCCGGCCCCTGCTCCCTGCTCCCTGCTCCCTGCTCCCTGCTCCCTGCTCCCTGCTCCCAAGTCTCACGACCTCACGTTAAAACTTGCAGCCGACACCCTGTCACACGTTATTTGCGCCCGCACGTTGACAGGTGCAAGCCCTACTTAATAAAACACGGACCTGTATGCATGCAGGCTTGCCGTCGATGCCATGGCGTTGTCAAAAAGAATCAACTCGTGACCCAAATCCATTTGCACCTCCATGCCAGGTCCCCGTTTCGATCGCAACTCGCGTCCTGCCGCGAGATATTAAGAGAGCATTTTATCGACACTCCCTTCGGCGCGTGTGCACATGTTTTGCTGTCCTAGGGGCCCAAAGCCCGCAGAGCCCAGCAGTGAATCACTAAATTAATTAACAGCTGATGAAATTGATGAGAAGTGCCGCGAATCCAATGTGTGGGTCTTCGCGGCGGAGCACAGAAGAGAAGCATGTCCTTGCGGCCCCAATGGCGGAAGACACGAGACTCGATGCCAGGAATTCCCCGCCAGCGTCACCCTCCCACGCCCCCAGCGCGATTCCCGCTCGAGCGTTTAGCATTTAGAGCAATAAATACGTATCCGTTGTCGCGTAAAGGGCGTGCTGTGACAGATGCTTACTTGTCTGATCGGCAGCAACTTGGCTTGGTGTTAAATCACCGTCGAGCGGACGAAATGGAACGTTGACATTCGCGCGCGCTCGCAGGCAGAGAGGCCATTAGCAAGACATGGTCTCGCTGCAAGTGCAGCCATGCTAGCTGCCATCGAGCACATGCGACGACGACGACGACGTCGACGACATGTCGATGACAGGATCGCGTGGTCGCGAAGACATCTCGCCAATCTCGACCTGCCCATGTCCTCCTGACCACGACCCCCCCCCCCCCCCACACTGCGCACTCTGCGACTATCTAGCAAGAACACGCTTCTCCGTTTAAGGGTTGTGGGGGGGGGGGGGGGGGGGGGGGGCTGTGTTCGGGCAAACGATTCTCGCAAGGCCACAAGTGTGTTTGCGTTTATGTGAGGTGGGGGCTGTATATTTGTGGAAAATTTTACAGCCTTTTTATAATGAGAAAGTCCACCGCTTTGCATGTTTTTATGGTTTTAATTCGATTTGCTGAAAATGAACTTTTATTGTTCGAAACCACTAACATTATATACAGTACTGCAGTATATTTTTGTGTTTATACCAATGTTCCCTCAGCCTTGTAAAGGCCAAAATTCAGACAAAGGACCGGATATCAAGAACCACACGAGAAATCCATGGCAGCGTTATGGAATAAAGATATGAGATCACATTTGCGTTTCCTCTTCATCCCGGCCAAAGACCATTTCGTCCGCGTCGTATTCGCACGTGAGCATGTCGTCACACATGAACGTCGAAGTCGGTCCCATCGGTCGGTTGGTGATATCGCAGCTCTTATGTCGTATCACACACGGCGAGCCACTTCCTGAGGAAGCCGATGAGGATGAGGATGAGGATGAGGGAGGATGGAGGCTGCCCGTCGTGCTATATCGGGCGCGTCATCGACCACGCTATCTGTCCACTTCGTGTTTGGCAGCAGCAGCAGCAGCAGCAACAACAACAACAGCAGCAGCAGCAGCAGCAGCAGCAGCAGCAGCAGCAGCAGCAGCAACAACAACAACAACAACAACAACAGCAGCAGCAGCAGCAGCAACAGCAACAGCAATAACAGCAACAGCAGCAGCAGCAGCAGCAGCAGCAACAGCAAAAACGGCTGCGTGAAGTACAGCCTGGTTAGAACACCGCCATGTTCTGTCAAAGCAGTGGAGATGGCATCGAGGTGATGAATGCCAAGAGCAGTCGACGGCAAGGATACAATCCGCGAATCGATCCGTTGCTCAGGGCTTTGAGATCAAACACAATTCTTATTACGAACTAAATCACGAAAGATGGATACAATTTTCCAGTGGATATTTCGTTTCGCCTTGCATTCAGCGAGATTGCAGTTTGGTTCAATTCCCACTTTTCAACTATTCCGCTTCGTGTTTTGTGGAAATGCCTATGCGCTCGTTATCATATCCGATAAAGTAGAAGATAAGAATCAGCCCGATATTTGCATTTTGCAGCAAAAAACGAGAGGTCATGAATAGTCAAACCCAGAAAATGTAAATATGGGTTGAAATCGGTTCCTTTGTGGGATGTTTTTCTCCCACGTTTTCCCTGCTATTCCGATGGAGTGACGTAGCTCCACCGCGCCATGGATCGTTCCACTTTACTTCCAGTTCCCGCGTTGCAGCGGCGGACGCAGCGGCGGACGCAGCGGCGCAATTTGCAATAAAGGCGATTTCGGGCGGAATAAAATGTCGACGGTAATGGGTGCGTTCTAAGGGTGACAAATCTCTTCCCGTCTTCGCCGAATTTATTCTCGGTCTCGGGATTCCGTTAAAGTACAAACGTCTGGGATTTCGTCGACTGCCCCGGCGGCGGCGGCGGCGGCGGCGGCGGCGGCGGCGGCGGCGGCGGCGGATTCGCGCAGTCGGACGCTGATTGAATCGCCGTATCCAGCTATCGCTCGCAAAACACACTAATTGCCTCTGGCCGGCGCAGATTGTTTGGAAATGGGTCGGATATTCGAAGAGGATATTTTGAAACGTTGCGTGCTGTTTGCGTTGAGGGTAATTTGGCTGCGAGGGATGAAGGAAGCCGCAGCGGACGCTCTTGTCGACCACACGTTGGGGTTGAACTTGGACATAAATCAGGGTTGAAGTCTTCCAGCGATGGGTCTTCGATACGATCCCTAATCAAAACAATACCCCTACTAAATACCCAGTTTTTTTGTATTTTGATTCCGGGCAATCGTGGGTTCAAAAGTAACGTGTGGGCTTTAACTAATCTAATTCATGGAAAACAATTCAAAGATCTCAAAGAAACGAAAAGAACAGGTGTTCACATGAAGTTCAGTCTTCTCTCAGCGAGATAAAAGCATACAAAGAAAATAATATATATAGTTACAAATTGGACGCTTTCTAAATACCGAAGGCGCAAAACCCGGATGTGCCCTGTTCATGTTCATGTTCCCCAATATCTAGCAGCAAAGCTGTGCGGCGTAAGAAAACACACCGCGACACGCCACGTACGCCGATGTCTTTGAGTTCAGACACCGCCGGCGAAAGTCCCCCGTCGGCGACAGATTGTACCCGCTGCAGCCTCCATGCTCGCTAATGCGTGTTTGCCGAAGAGGCCACTCTGCACCTAACAATGCGTGGGAGGGGGGAGGGGGTGCACGGCCCGCGGCGTCGAGACGCCTCTAGATCGAAGTCGCCGACGTCTTGGATCAGACTTTGATCTCGACGGAGTAACAGCTGCACCCATGTTTTTTGGGGTTTCGCCGTGGCAGACCCGCTGGTGGGGACGACACGGGGGTGGTGTGGACAGGGGGGGGGGGGGGGGGGTGCAATTTGGCAGCGAGCCCGCGACGCTCACGGGGCTGACGAAATGTTGACTTGGGGAGGGTGACCGCGGCCTCGGATCAGGGCATCGAGCTGTGCGGGAATCCAAGCACAGCGCGCGCTCGAGGCCAAGTCTTACGGGCGGAAATTCGAACCTTATGGAGTGAAATGCTTAATGTAATTTTCCATTTTTCTTGCCATTCGCGAAGCAAGTGTGTATGCAAAGTTTTTGCTTGCCTGGGGTCAGGTTTTAATCTTTTCCGACATTAATGTTCCGTTTTGCAGTCTTGCAAGACAGTGAGCAGGCAAGCAGGCCTCGTAACGGGCCATTGCACCAATCAGAGCAAAGTTATTGCTCGGCTTTCCCGGCGTTTGTAAACAAAACATCAGTTTGCTCTCTGCGCCCGTCGTTTCGCCCGTCGTTTCGGCCAACGATGCAGGGGTCTCGCTTTGAACGTAAAGACGGGACAGGCGGGACACGGACTCCCCCGAGTAAAGTTAGTTGCAGCGAAATGGACGAAACAATTAACATGAATTAGCAGAAGAAGAACTTTGTTTTGAAACAGTTTGCCTGCATCTCGTCTAGGATGATGTCAGCGGAATAACAATTAAATTCTGGAACTCGGAGAAACGGTCAAAAACTCTGCATTGCACTGAAGTGGATTTTTGCATTTGAATTCGTAATGCAATTTCGTGGCATGTCTCCGCTGCTTGCATGGCTCGAGTCTCGTCTGGTTTATCGCCTTGTTGTTTGTTTACAATAATCTAGATTAGTGCGGATGCAAATGCTACAAAAGTTTCTAATAAATAAAGTGCAATGTATATCTTTTTGGGAGGCCCCTCTCTCTCTTCTGACTCTCTCCCTCTCTCTCAGCCCCTTTGCTTCTCGATCCCAATGCACTTACTCGGTAACTGTCAAAAATAACTCCACTAGCCCTGGTGGTGTGCTGGCCACGCTGCCCGCTTCACTCAATAGAGCGCCCAGACTTGGCATTACAAATATGCAAAAATTCGACAGAAAATAACTTGTGCATTCCGCTCTCATACTCGATAGAACTGGATATAATTTATCGTCACCCTTTATTAAAACTTCTCGATATGGACTGAAAAAGAAAATATCTCGGGTCTTAAAAAATTATTATATTATCATTTCTGTCACAGCAAAAAATCGAATATTTTCTTCATTGCCGAATGGGCTGGGGTCGCAGCCAATAAGAAAGTGTATCCGTTCGTTCCTAACTCAATTACGTTTCTTACCCAAAGAAAGCACACGCTTTTTTTCCCGGGCTAACAATTGCTTGACAAGAGAATTATGAATTCTCCGCGAGATGTCGCCGAATAATAACTCGCATTTCTACGACGTGAAATTATCTAGGGAGCCACGTCCTTGCCGCGATGAAGTTGCCGGAGATTGGCGTAACCCCAAGATTCACCCCAAATTCCACATCAACCATTGCCTGCGTTTAGAAATCGATTTATCGGAATTCCATGCCAGTCGGCCGATAACTCGAAGACGAAGACATTTGGCAAAATCTTGCCTCGGTGTGCGAAACGCTTTCCATAGATATGTTTTTAACAAGATAAAAGAAAATAAATCGCCGCAATTTCGTGACGTGATTGAGTCCTGAAAAATCTGCATACCAAATGGAATGAAACTGCACTTGCAAGAGAGCTCGTTCGACTTTATACATTCGGTAAGTTATGACAAGCCAGTACGCATTGGAAAGAAATGAAGCTCGAAGCATTATTTGCAATATTTCCTGAAGTCTCAATTGTCCATAAAGGAACGGACAGCGACGTAATTATTGATTTGCATGCAAACTCGCCACACTCGCCAAGATAATTACTCGTTTAAAATCCATCCACACATGCCGCATGCTATCCATTATCTTCGGTACTCACATCGACACATTGTTCAGCATTGGCACAGCTAGCAGAGCCTGCAATCCACACTCAATCCCAGAGCACATGCCACACCACGAGCCACGACGCTTCTTCGACGGCCTCCTACGTGGGCGTTACACTCGCAGTTGTACCCGCATTGAGGTAGGGCAGGGAGCCTACGTAGTGCCCGAAGAGTGGCCAACTGCGAACGTTGCACTTATTGGCTGTTGGAAACCCCCCGCACCGGAGCGCATCTCGGTATGAAGAGTTGGCCTCTCTCTGACAACGATATAGGCTCTCTGAGGTAGGTCAGCGTCAGCCTAGGGCCAATGCACGCCCAATGCACGACCAAAAGAAGGAGACGCGGCTTTACATGATTTCACATCAAAAGATATCAAAGTTCATATGAGCTGTTATTAACGACGTCAAAGGCAAGAGATGCTTCGAAATCGAATGCATATAAGGCCGAGCAATTTGCTCCAGGCTTTGCCGCTGCCTGTGCAGAAAAATGCCTTAACTTTTTTGGGCACAAAGTCAGAAAATGCTCGAAGCAATCCAGCGTATGTAATACACCCGTGACCGCGTACACAAAGGTCGTTGCGCAGGATGCAATGCGATGCCCTTGCTGCGACCGCGCCGCTGCGGCGGCTGCTGCTCTGTCCCGGACGCCACTGGCCGGCAAGGAGTGCCGGGTTCGAGTCCCGGTGTCGCGGACGTAAGTGACCGTAAACATCGGCTATTATCTCGACATGGCCATCCTGTGACCGGCTAAGTGGAATCATTAAAACTCATGCATAAAATCATTATAAAGTAGAAAAGCAGGCACCTCGGCTCAAAGTCCAAGGCGCAGTCTCTCGCTTCTAGCGCGGCCGGTTGTAAAATTTTGTAATTTCATTAAGATAAATTATCGGCGACACCGTCGCAGCTCTGCATCTAGATGGAAGCGAAAGAGTTAGGTGGGTACATAATAATATTTTATAGCAACCACCTGACAAAAGCAATTAACGATTGCATACAAGACACCTTCGAAACATAAACAAGCATTTTTACTGAGTGATTATTACACCTCCTTGCTTAATTTATCTTCGCGCAAAAGGGGGGCGCAACCGCTCGACTGATTTGTGTGTTTTCTAGAATTTCCTTGAACTGGATTTCCAGGTATTTCGACACCTTGTTTACGTTGTTAGTGTAATTGAGATTGACCGAGGAATTTCGCCCATTAATTTCGAAAAAAATACGTAATGTTTGCTCGACCCCAGGCCGCGTTCAAATACGAAATTGTAATCGTTCAAACTCACTTGACTTTGCCACGGTGACAGCCAAAATACCTATTCCCTTATTCATTTTGTTATAGCACCTATCACTCAGTAATGAACTTAGGTAAACATAAATTTATAAATGAATACTCGTGACTAAAAATGCAATGAGCAACGCATGTTGGTTGTCGTGATGATGAAGGAGGGACTGCTTCGTTCCACGCGTAATCATTAATTACAATCATTTTGATGCAACTCATCTCAGCAACCTCAATACGCAACTAATTTACAGAAAGATTAAATAGAAAACCAAGCGAAGTTATTTGAAACCCTGTGTAATTAAATTAACAGTACACCCCCCCGCCCCCCCGCCCCTGAATCCCACAGCAAGCACGATATTATCAGAAAGCAATCTAACTCAGTTCCATCGGACGCGACTTTGGTTACCAGCCAAAACGTCAGTGCTCCAACATCTTTCGGGTTGTAATAGGATCACTAATAAGTCAGGGGCAGGGTGCACGGGACGATTCGTCTCGCGCGTCGCCGTCCACCGCAGCGTGCGCGGGTGGACGGTGCCCTTTGGCCCTTTGGACCTTTGGCCCTTCGGCACTTCGACCTTTGCCTTTTGGACCTTTGGCCCTTTGGTCACAGGTGAGCCCTTGCTAGCCACGAAAAGTAAAATCGTCGTTGATAAAAAAAATTGATACCGTGTGTTCAACAGTGTTTCGGCGGAATTAGTCCTGTCATCGCAACATCCCACTCCAAATATCGAAATAAGGGGGCTATCCCTGGAGTGATAACTCAGAGACAATTTTCTCCACCAATCGCTGCAACTCCTAAACTAAGATGTCGTCTCTTTGGATCACGAAGCTTTAAAAAGAAACACGTTGCCTTTATCAATGAAATCCCCTTTGAAGACGGCAATTGAAGTGCTGTTCAGGGATCACAGATCAATGGCCGGCATGGCTGATCTGTTCGGGGGTCCGCGTGGACGTGCCGAGCTCGACTCCCGCTGGCTGGTAATCGCGAGGGAGGGCCGCGTCGCGACGCTCATTTGCATAACGAATAAAGCAGGACCCATGGCGGGAGTTGGGAGCGCGGCGCCTCTTGATAACCGAGCTAACGTGTTTGTGTTTCGTTGCTCGGCGAATTTCTCGGCGGAAATACTTGTTATCTGAACGATGGCCTGCACAATTTCAAAAGCTCTAGAAAACTCGTGTAAGAAGTTTTGGGTCACGCGATTACGTCACAAATTTGTATGCTTTAAAGTAAGTCACGCGTTTTTCAAATGCAGTGTAATTAATTTTTCTTCATTTTGTGCAGCTTATAAAAATATTATTTCCATATGCTCTGTAATTAATTTTGCCCCAACGTGGGATCACGGCTTAAAAATATTATGACCTTGTTTTCATTTCTTAGAAGCGTTGCTCCCTCGAAAATGTCTTAGCAATTCATAAATAGAAAAGAACACGTATTTCCTCTACCAGAGGATTAAGATTTCCTCGGTTTTCTTTCCTTTTTCGAAATCAATCTCGAACAAGAAAATGAATAATGCTTGGAAATTGTTCAAGTAGCAAGATTGGAAAGAGATTACTTATCCCTTCGGGGTTTGAGACGGCAAAATCTTAGGCCCAGGTTTTCGGAGTTTTTCCGAATGCACTGATAGGAACTTGAGAACCCAAGACATCAAATAAAAACTATTTCGACCTAAAAAGAGCTAGGCGGAACCAATATTTGTATGATCTCTCTTCACACATCCATTTCTAGTCACGCGGGAAGTGATGAAAGGAAATTCATTCGGACATCAAACAGACCGAAGTGTATCGCCAAGCAGCCTACAAAAGACTCGCCTACCGAAACTTGCAGCTTCTAACAGCAGCTCAAGCGCAAACAAACTCCCCTCCGATTGCATCTTAAGCGTCGGCGCGGCTCGACGACAACATGTGCAACTCTGCAACAATCATTCAGCTGTCAGTCATCAGCGACCAGTATGCTAACAATGCGGCTGACAAAACATCCATCACTGCCGCGAGTTACCGGGAAATAAGTCACACACGCTGTTAATAAACCACTGCGCGCGGTAATAAACAGATAGAATCTTGCGCGGCTGCGTCAACTGCAACAAGTTGTCGTCGGTCAGCGGCGGACAGCGGGAAAGCAGCCGGGTTCGCATCCCGCCGTCGATGGCGCGGGTCCACATCCTGGCCACCCACAAGCCAGCTCGTCTGCACGTATCACTCGATAACGAGCCTCCGCTTCATCACGACGTCCTCTAACTTTGGAGTGAAAATAGTTTTCTTTGCCGTCGCAACTTCGTAAAAGGCGAGATGCGGCACAATTATGTAAGTCTGACATTTACTCTGTTTACCGGGAACGTGGAGCGAATCAGAGATGTGAAAATTAGGTTTTTCCTGTAAAGGAATAAGGAAAAGTCTTATCTAGGGGTTGTTCCATGAAATTTCATTTGCATTGGCTTTGGTAAATCTCAGAAGCCATCTTATTGATAGGTATCCGTTTACCAACATCTCAAAGGTCGAAGCCATATCCGCGAGACGTCGGATACCTGGAAGCTGGAGGAATACAGGCAAATTACAGAAACAGCATGAGGATCAAATGGCTGGTGATAGCCAGGTAAATAAATCTGTCTGTGAGAACCGTCGGTTCTTGTGGCCACAAAGAGGTCGCAACGTTGACGTCTTCGCGCTCTCAGGCTCTCGCTCCATCTAGGGCGCCGTTCGTGCGAAGTGGTGCAAGTGGTCGCCGGGGTGGGTTTCCCTCCTGTCCGTCCAACGTCTGGCAGCGCTGGCCAACGCTAGCGCTCGTGACGCGCTCCCTGTAAGGCGAGAGATCGCGTGTGCAGGGACAATATAGCAGGTAATTTCGTGTGATGTAACGCCGCTAGCTGATCAATGGCCTGATGAATCGGACTCGTGCTCGAACGTGACAAAAATAAGTCGTGTCGTGGCTCTTGCTTGCCGTGCGTGATGGAACCATTTAGAGCAATTGTTTAATTTTATTGCTTTAGAAGAAATTATAGATGCAAACAACTATACATCTCTTTACATTGCGGAAAGCAATAGAGTTCCCTTTATCCCACAGATTTAAAAAGAGAAAAAATGCTTTTCTTGACTTCACAATGGTTTAGGAACCAGGAAGTCTCATTTACCACGCGTATCCCATCTTGATTTTTTACAATATACATCAACAAAACGGGGGCAGGAAGCATAAGGAGAAAAAATCTAATTCTGAAACCTATTTTTTTTTGTATGCATTATATATAATGACTCTTGCCAAAGCTTATGAAATTGGCGTGTCTTTTGAAGATACCACATGAAAGCACGGAAAGTATGTTATAGACAAATTACGAAACATCTACCACGACTGTCCAGAAGTGGATGACAAAATTCATTCAAAAATCACGAATCCACAACTGAGTGGCTACAAAACCTTCCAAATAGACCCGTTTTCTTCTGGGATTCAAAATATTCACATGCAGCACAACAGCTGCTAATGAATTGCAGTTTACAATGAAAAGAATAAGGTACCTAATCAATAAAATAACGAATCCCTAGCCGTCACCAATTGTAGAAGACCCACAATGTACTCCTTCTACAACTCCAACCTCTCTTCCGGCGTGACCCCTGACCTCGGGGCGAGCTGGAGGCGCGAAGACAGTCGCATTGCTGCGACGACGCTTGAGTTTGTGACAGCTTGGAGGAGTGATCGCGATCGGGTAGATTAATGGACGCTGCACAAAGGTGTCAAGCGGGACTCTTTGCCCCCTCGCCCCTCGCTTGACCCCGCGTCACCCCGTGCCGCGCAATCACCGGCACCTTTGTGCGCAGAAAGGAATTCTCCACGGACATGACCTTCAGTAAAGGACCATTTATTTCATGATTTCAGGTCAGGATGAATACAAAATCCGAGGCAATAATGGCGACACAGACTAATCTATCTACAAACCAATGCATTAATGTAGCTAATCATCTTTAAGGATGATGAATAAAATATATGTGATACATGCTCTTCAGTAAAATGTAATTCTCATATGTATGGGGACATCTCTAGAAAATTGATGTCGTTGAGATAGAAAAAGTTGACATTGACCCCTTGACTTTCACCAAGTTTTCTGAGGCCAATCTGGAAATTTTACGATAAGCTTCGGAGTAATTTTGATTATCAGTTGGCGAAGAAGGAAAGTTAAAACTTGTATCTTCGCTGTTAAAGTTATCTCATGCTCATGATTGGCCGGGTTTTTGAGCCACGATGACTCGGACATTGTGAGCAATACATCTCCTGTATCCTATGCAATGACTGTCAGAACGGTAGCAATACAGCAGCAGAAACCTGGACAACAATTTGAACTAACAACGAATCGGCAATCTCATGGCGTTTACCAAATGACAATGTGCGCACCTTTTAGGCGCTCATTAGCCTGGCAGTTATCTCTGCAAATCGCTGGCCTGACCTGGCTGATTTATCTCGCGACTGCATGCATGTTGTAATGACATCTCGTGTGTGTCCGTGATGCACACTCACACTTGCACCGCAGCGTGGAGATGCAAGTAATTTGTTCGTAGCGCGGTCCGTGCAATTAACTGCCGTGTCTTGCTGCGCTGTACGCTGTGCGTACCGAGCGCGTACAGAGGCAGACTCCCCGCTGTGGCTGCTACCACCGGCCGCGGCAGATAAATCAGCACGGAGCTTGCATTCTGTGCAGGGACACGACGTATGCTAATCCGTCGGCTGCGCTTGTCGGCTGCGCACCGTGCTGTGTGCACTGGACTCGACGCGTGGCTTTTGCGATTTGTTGATTTGCGGCTTTTAAGGGTTACGAAGTGGAGGCATCGGTCTCTGAGGATTTATAGAGGTTCATGCTAACTCCGTAACTTCAGCTATATGAAATTTCAGCGGAGTTAATTCAAAGTTCTTTTTATTGACGCTTTACTGTGTTATTGTGAAAAATTTATTGTAAGTAATTAAAAAATATTTTTTGTCCATTCCTCCTTTGACAATTTTTATTCGAGTGAACGGTTTAAAAAGGAAGAAAATATTAATTATCTTCTGTTCGTCTTGTTACAAAGGGTTTCGCCGAGGAATAAATAACACATTTTTGAATTACATGTCAGGGCTCCTCTGTTCTATATCGTTAATAAAGCAATTATCTTGTCTTCGAGTTCATAATACAATTGACATTCAGTTTTTATTAGCCGCTCGGGTGACAATTGCTGGAATGGGAAATGCACCTTAATGACAACGTGTATCAAATGCAACAGCAGGATGCGATGCAAGGAAAGCATGCAGGGCAATTCTGGAAGAAGTCTTGACAATTGGGCGATGCACGTACAGAATTTCTTAGCACGCAGCTGATAGAGACGGGCTGATGCAATTTGAAAGTTCTTTTCAGAACATTTTCAGATCCAATAGGCAATAAACGAAAGAACGAAACATGTTCTCTTTTCTAAACACTATTAGAAGAAAATTGCTGTGCATAATTTCGTTCTACTTTCACAAAATTGGTTCAATTTTCAGCTCGATTGTTCGGCAATAATAAAATGAGAAGGATCGACAGTAAAAGTGTAGCACAAAGCGACAGACATTGGTCTCATTACCAGGTGCGTCCTGTTTTCTTCGCCGTTGGACACAGTCAAAGGACACGCTGTGTCTTTGAAGTCGCCGGCTCCACCCTCCGTCCACTACAACCCTCTCCCGCCGGCGCCTCCCCTGCGTCGCTCCTCTTTTTGTGCAATTTACACAAACAAGGGCCGGATTGTTCGCAAACTGCACTTGATATTGCAGTTTACAGTTCAGTGTTCACCGGGCGTTTCATAGCCGCGACGGCTTCAATCTTGCAGACACCAGCAGTTAGCAAGTTTTTCCATTTTTATACGTATTTATTTTTGAGTACTTTGTCACTCTTCTATGAGAAGAAGATGATGTTATCAACTTATAAAAGCGATCAACATGATAAACTTTATAGCTTTCGAAATTTCTTAACCTAATCCTCTATTCCTCTATGCTTAGCTCTTGAAATTCATAAATTTTCGAGTTTCCGTGTATATTTCCAGGTATTCCTGGTTTCTACAGGGGATGAACGAAATATGCCACTTCATTGGCATGTCCAAATTGCTATTTCCCACACGATTGGCTGATATTCCTTGATTGACAGCCGGCAGTAACAGTGACCGAGTGTTCCTTCCTTGAAGTGGGGTATCAACTTCCTTCCTCATACACAGAATATGCTTCCAATTTTGAACCCAACTCAATAAAACATTAATGACGCAGTAGTCCCCTCTCCCCCCTTCCCGCCGTCAATTCTCCTGTGGCCTCGAACGTCACGACTCGCTCAAGACGCCGCTAATTTTCCACGTGCACTGGTAATTAGTAATTAGTATTCGCGCCGCCGCGGGCGCTCCGCCCTGACAGCCGCGTGACGTGTCTGGGTCTTGGTTCGCTGCCCCGTGGAGACTCGGACTCGGCGATTCTGTCGCTTCCTGAATCCTGATGCAGCCTCCCGATCTGCCGGGCCGTGCATTAACTGAGACCCACCGATCTGCATCTGTCCGGAGCATGGGAATTCAAAATCGTAGTACTCATTTGCACGTTTTCATTCGTCTGGGTCGCTCCTTGCGTCACGTCTTGCTCGGGCTTCGGGAACACAGAGCGCCTCTGTGTCGCTCGTAGCCATGGACTTTGCTCGTAGCATGCCGTTCCCATCAGGTTAGTTGGCCGTCGTGGGTTCTCCAAGGCGGCTTGCAACTAATTTCACCGTCGTTTATTGCTGTTTCTGTTATGTTGTGACGTGAAAGTAGTCTGCCCATTTCACCGTTCAAGCGTTCATGAATCCTGTGTGTGCTGACAGTAGTTTGCATGCAAATTCGAAATGCCGGCTAGCTTTTCATCGGTTCTCAGCAGAAGAAATCTCCACTGTCCGCCAATTTTGTTTTAAATTGGGTTAGGTCATGCTAAAATATTCAAGACTACATACTTCATGACGGCAGGGCCTAGAAACAAAATGGGGCAAAAATTTGTCAAATTACGTGTATACTAGAGATGAAGCTACCGTATAATTAGAAGTGGATGATAAACGTCTGTTTCTTGTCTACTTTGCAGCTACTAAATCTAAACCCGAGCAGCTTACAACTTTTCCGCTTGCCAGAATAATTGCGACTTTCCCTGGAGGCACGCACAAGTGCGTGTGACGCGTGGACGACCGCGACGGCAACGTCACGTCAAGGGTTGCTTTCTAGACGCGCTAGCTGACGGCGACGGCGATGACAGCACGAGAAGCAGTCGAGAGTTTGTTGGTCGAGTCAAGCAGGCTGGCAGAGCGACGTCTCGCCAGCCTCAACCGCAGCCGGGACGGCCGCTTGCTGCAGTCTGGGATCGAACGCGATGCTAGCGGCGTCCAGCGTCGCGAACTCTCGACACGCTTCAAGCTGGCTTCATTAACGTCCAAGATTTTAAAACACGCGGATTTTTTGATTTATGTGATTTGCAGTATTTTAGTTGCAGCCTTGGCAACTGTACGAAGCTGCTAACAATGGAGTGCCACTAGGGATTAGTCTTAATCTACCCTTCACGTGCGATGTTTTTTTCGCATGCTTGTGTGCGGCTGCCCTCCACAGTTATTTTTGAGTGAGGGTTGCCAATGAAATGGGGTTTTTGTGGTCGGTGGTTGGGGGGGGGGGGGGGGGGGTGGTGGGGGGTGGAGGAATAATCGTGGTAGTATATGAAATATGCTCAGACACATTTCCATCTACCTTGCCGCTTGCGTATCGCCACGTGTATAGGAAGGAAGACTTGCACAATTTACTGGCAATAATTTCTATAAAAATCTAGTCAACGCGTTAACAAAATAACAAATTAATTGCACACACTCGTTTTTTCTGAACATGCCAAGCCACGGAGCGCGAACATGAAAACCGCGACAAATGGCTGAATTAAATTTCAAATCGAGCCATTAGGAGGCTGTCCGCGCACTGGCTGCGCTGGCTGCGCTGGCTGCGCTGGAACGTGCGAGAGCAACGCCCATGGGTCGTCGCCACGAGTCTTGTCAACCAGAATGGTGTCGGTCACTTCCCCCCCCCCCCCCCCCCAAGGCCTCCCACACGTTCACTCGGCAGACATACGAATAGGTTGTCCAGTGGCGAGATGGTAACACTTCAGATGCAATGTGAGGATATCTTAGGCTGGGTTGGTGATCAAGCGAAATGTGGCATCCATTTCTGGCTCTGTTCATGTTTTATTCCGTTTGCCACTGCCGATCACCCATAAAATTCGTCAAAAAAGTTTTGGATTAGGGTTGTGCCCCACGATCCAATTTCATTTCGAATTTTTTCGCAAGGAACTCGGACTAAAATCCAATCATGATGTAGAAAGATTATACTTTATATTATAGGGAAATTTTGATCGATTCTGTAAGGTGAAAATCTTAACCTGTGTCAAGATGCTTATCAGAGGATTGCTGATGAGGAATACTACCTGGCGCCGGCCGGTGGGGTCGGGACGTTTGCCCGCCACTGCTCTGCGGCTTGTTTGACGTCTATATAAAGCTCGGCATCCAGGCATAAACTCATGCAGATTGCACATGCGTTTTCCGGTCGGCTGGCGCTAATAATGCAGGCACGTGGACGTGTGCATGTGTCGGTCCATAGATCTGCATGGCTCTCCGTAACCAGCCAGCCTGCACCTACCCAGCGTCACCATTCACCAATGTCTGATACCGCGCGATATGTTCAAAGCGAGCTGAGTTCATTAGGAACGCGACCTCTTCCTAAGTCGCAATTTCATTCCAAGCAAATTAGGTCGTACTATTTTCAAAGGCTATTATTGTGAAGAGATGGTGACATTTCAGGACAACATTTTGTCTTTCTTAGAGAAACAATCAATGTGTCGTGTTGATGGTTATTCAGATGGTAAAAAATTGAATCATCATTTTATAATAATACATGGGTATGCGTCCTTCCATGTATTTATTGCACTTAGACATTTTTCAATTCAGGTGACTTTGTCTTTTGAATTTTTACTGTCATGATTTTATATCGCCATATTTTCCAAATATTGTGACTGCTATAAAAATACAAATACAATATTTCCAATTAAAACCCACGACCCTACACGAAAGGAATACAGGCAGTGCTTGTTCAAGCCTTTTGGTTGAATGGTCTCCCAGAGAAGTATTATCGTTCCGTAATTAGCCATCGATTCTGCAGCTGCTATAGGTAAGAAATAACTTCCAGATGTGGATTGCAGGGAACATCCGCACGGCCCCGTACTTCTTCCTTCCGCTCGCATCGATGCTCGAGTTCTCCGCGCAGCCCTCTAATCTAATCCAAGAACGCAGTGTGTCGAAAATCCGCCGGATAAGTCTGAGATTTATAGTTTATAATTGGGCGCCGGCTAATCCGCGCCGCCTACGCCGGAGCTGGGAGCTACACGGCGTAGAGCAAGCACTAGCAGTGATCACGTCTGTGACCCCCACCCGCCACCACCCTTCTTATCACGGGGAGGACCATGTAATTAAAGTCTCACCCCCGGGCTTACGTGGACCGATTCAGAGCAAGCACTGCTTTATTGGAACCGGCACTCGGACTTATTAATCTCAGTATCGAAGATCCTCTCGGGTTAGGAGCGAGTAGTGGCTTCTTACTTCCCGAATTCGTGTCTTCTTCTATGTAATTAGTCTGTAATGTAATGTGCCTATAATTGCCTATAGTGTGAAATGCATGTGAAATCTAACTATATCCCTTCCTACGAATTGAACGTTTAGGTCCTGCAATGATATTTTTCTTATTGTTGGCTTAATTAATCCTAGTAATAAATGAACAAATAAATAATGAGCTGAAAAAAGTCCTAGGATCAGATTTCAGATGCGAATTACAACTACTCTGAGACCAATTTTCTCCCATTGGCTAAGATCGACCAATCAAAACCTTCATCCATGTGACCTTCGTTCGTGTGTCCTTGGCAAATACGTCGTATCGGAGCAACCCATCAGCTGTAATCAGAGTGTGGTCGCGGAGATCAGCAATCAGCAATCAGCAATCAGCAAACAGCAGCTAACGCGGCATCCGGTTGTTTTTTTCCAGACCGAGCAGTTCACGCTGCTGTGGATCCTGTTCGCGCTCATAGTTCTCGGCAACTCCGCCGTCCTGGTGGCGCTGCTCGTCAACAAGCGGCGCAAATCCCGCATGAACTTCTTCATCATGCACCTGGCACTGGCTGGTGAGTCGACAAAGAGAATCGAGTTACAACACAAAAAACACTTAAACAACAACAACACATGAACATCTTATATCTCAATTAAAACTCAACCAGAGATCATCCTAATGACCTCGGTGGTGGATTTCACATAGGTGTGAATTCATAAAATCTGCGTAATACCTAATTGCAATTGCAGTCTCGTAATTTTCTGCAGTCTACAGGACTGAACGACTGAGCTGCGTTATTTTATGGCCTTAGTATTACTAGTACATCATGGTGTTAGGTAAAATTGTGCTTTGCCTTGGGAGTGATTTTTATATTGTCTACTGGTAGTTGAGTCCCTTATTTCTGAGATCTGGCATTTAAACATTGAAATTAAAAACCATTCGAAATAGAATTTACAATACAAGAGTCGCGTCAAAAAGAAATGCTTGTTGATTTGAAGGTCTATATGTCTCCTTGCGGGAGCTCTACTGTTGTACAAATGCAACACCTGCATCAAATCGCAAACGGATTGTTGCGGCTTATTGACTCGACAAAGGAAAACAAAGCAAGTGCTTCGCAACAAACGCCCTCGCCGCTCGCGCCGCTTCCGCGAAACCCGTGCATCGAGCTCACCGCGACGTCGGCAACAATCGAAGCCGCGGCATTCTTGCTGGCGTCCAACGTTCGCTGCTTCGCCACGCGCCTTGGTTCGCAAGCACGTGCCACCCCTTCGTCCGATGCCTGCATCCCTCCTGGACTTTCTTGCCCCAGCCCCGGGCCACTTTAGTCTGGTTTGCCATCCTTGCGCGATAGATTGCCAGTTAGGGCCTGGAGTTTTCACATTTCCCCCGTGATTTTGCAATCGAGTTCGTCGGTGTTTTATTCTATCCTAATTGTTCGCATACTATCAATTTCTTCAGTGTTCGGCTAGCGATCAGGTTAGCTTAGGACGCGCATAGGTTCCAAGAAAATCTTGTTTTAAACATGAATAGTGATAGTGATACCGACAGTGCTGATAGCGATGTGTATGATGGAAGCAGCAGATTCAGAGCTACATACGCCGCGATCTTGGGAGGTGATCTCCTAGGAGACAACGCTAAGCACCCTTCCGAAAAAAAACAGAAGAAACCTCGCGATCAGCTCGATGAATATGAGGAGGAAGATGAATCCGAGGAAGAAGGGGACGACGAGGAAGAAGAGGAGGAGCAGGAGTTTGGGGAGGAGGACGACGACGACAACTGGGTGCCGCCGTCGGTGATCCTCCGCAACAAGGAAGAAGCCGCCGCCGACGTCGCTGCCGCCGCCGCCTGTCCCGACGCCATGTTCCTACCCATGTTCAGTGGCGACAAGTCGACGCACCCCGTCGACTTCATCAACGAGATAGAGTCCTGGTTGAAGGAACACAGCTTCTCCGTGGACTCGTGGGTCCATGTCACCACCGACCGGATGTTCGGTGAGCCGCGGGTGTGGGCCGCTAAAGGGTTCCCCGGCTGGGAGAAATGGGATAACTTCAAGGCGGACTTCTTGGAAAAGTACTGGAGCGAGAAGGTCAAGATGGAACTGGTCGACGAGTTCTTCAGCAGCAAGTACAACCGGAAGAAGTTCGGCAGCACGGCGACTTACGTGCTTTACTGGCTCAAAAAGGTCCAGCACTTGTTGTTGGACTCTACGAGCAAGGAGTATGCCCTAGACCGGTAGGTTTACTATCTCCTCAGGCTGTAACATCTTAGGATTAATACCATGCTATATGAATTTCTGAGAAATTCTGATCAGCAGGTCAAGTAATTTAATTTTACACTCTTAGCTACTTTCTGATATTGAACAGGCAAGCTGAAACGTATAGCTGCCAAAATAGCATCTTGAGTGGGCGCTTATGCATGGAGTTTATTTTTTATTTTTCGTTATAAATATGTCTTCTCATGAATATTTCAACAAAATTTTGTAAATTTTAATTTTTTGATGCTAAATTTGCCTGTTAGAATATTGATAGCTTTATAAAGATTTGAACTCCCAAGAACTTGATAGCTTACTACTAAAATTACTACTACTAAACTGTGAGAAAATTTTTCTATGGATTTGCCTTACTTTTCATGGAATTGTTAAAGGCAAGTGCATTAAAAATGACATGGAACCTGGTTATTCTTTTTTGGCAAAGCTTGCAAGAAAAAAAAAACAGTTTAAAACGATTTAAAATAAATAAATAAAAGCTCGAAAAAAACATCATTTTCACAGTATTCACAGAATGCTTACCTCGAAGAAAATGCATCAACGTTTTTTGTCAATCATAAACTATTGAATATAACAAAGAGTTTTTATTTTTTTGTTTTCCTCTCCACCGTCATTATTAAACATTGCTTTACAAGAAAACCAGGTTTCATAACAATTCATAACGTTAACTAGACGATTGTTTTCATGAAAAGTGGTTTACAAGTGAACGCCCACTTAATTTTTCTAAATAAAACGCGCGATGAAACAAACATGACCTGCACACCGATGACAATTGAATGACATGCTCAACTCTGGCCGGGCTGTCAGCTACGCATTCCTCTACGGGCTGGGACGCCAGCTTCCGCCGGAAGCCCGCGCAGTGCTGCAGGGGCGACACAACCTGACCAACGAACAGCTTCTGGACGGACTGCGTCGCAGCGACAACCTGCCGGGCAGGGACAACGACTACGAGCTCAGCGACGACTACAGCCTCCCGTTCTTCTGAAGCCGATCCCCATCCAGCCCGTCGGGAAGGAACTGTGCCACGCTCTTTTATTACGCGAAGATGTTTGTTCGTATACACAATGAAAGGATTTTTGCGTATGAAATATTGTTCGTGTTTATTTCTCCACTCCTAATTACGCATTTTTTCAATCCTATGATAAATTGTCTCTGGTAATTCTTCCGCAATCGATTGATGATGCATTTTCTCCCAGGTTTTAATTTTACAACGCATTTCTTTCTTTAGCAAGATGGGCTTCTTAGAAATAAAAAGCTGAACGCAAAATGATCATTTTCTAGAATAATTGTCACCATTCGAAGCCCTTTACAAATTGAAATGGCAATTTCAAGTGATGCACACAGGGACAGATAAAGCATATACACCTTTTCTGTGTAAGAAATTAACCATCGCGCAAAGTTCAACAATGCATATTTGTCAGGCTTCGAAGAAACGATGAAATTTAATTTCCCTGCTAGCATTCTCTCATTTCCCACAAATAAAAATTGAAACGCAATTTGCTTTTCATTCCTGTTGTTTCTTTTTCGAGTCGCTACAATATTGTTGCTTTGAAAAATGTCTTTTATATTATGTCATCTATGCAAGTAATCTGATAACAATCACAGCATTCAGAATAATATGTAGAGCTATTTTCTACATCAGTTTCCTAAGAAAAGCTCTTCCCGATTAATTCAATTTCAAATTATCTGATTTCTGAGGGAGACATTAAAAACGAAATTTGATCTTAAGAAAATATTGAAAGAACTTTCGGATTCCAGGAATGTTCGTGGTTGGAGCATTGAGTGGGATGGCTAGAGCTCACAATAGACGCTGATTTAATACATGACTCTTTTAGAATTGAATAGGGGTTGGGGGGTCTTTGTTTTTTCTAAGATTCCAGGCTTTCCATCTGCATCAACCGACAGACCTTTCTGAACGTTGACATCGAATTTCTTGGCGTCTTACCCGTTGAAGTGTGCTTTTCCCGAAACTCAACGCTTAGAGCGACCGAACCTGATACCCAGGGTCGGATTTGAACTATTTACCTGCTGCAATGTATAATTGCTAAATACAAACTGCAATGCTGGTTGCTGAATAAGATGTCGTTTCACCGCTGCCGATACAACGCGATACTCACTGCATTGAAGCTTGCATCGTCTCGAAGACCCAGGTGAGAATAATGGGTTCGGATGTAATTTTATCGGAACCTCGCACTCGAGATTATAAGCGAGTACAAACTCACGTTCGCTGAGAGTGCGCCGCTTTATCCAAACACCGAGATCAAGCTACAACCATCTACAACTCGCCATAGACTCGGGATTATCTACTAACTCTGAGTTACCGAGGCGTTGAAACAGAACATTTGCTGCTCGAACAACGCAGTGTAAATCCCATAGTGACAGGTCTATTTATGCGCCGATCCGATATTCAAATCGCTCTGTTAACGTCTTGCGCTGGATTAGTGCTCGAAACGGGTGTACAAATTAGCATAGGAATTGTCGAGATGGTGATCGGAGATTATTGATTAACATAATCGCTCCACGATGTCACGGTCGAGTCGATACGAAGATTCGCTGATAGGGGGCACTATAAAATTTAGGGAGGAACCAGGTACCATGGACCACGAGGCAAATGAGCCAGTTGGCCGGTCACGGTGATTGAAGCGAGTCGTCGTGCAGGTTGTTGCAAATTCGGGAGTCGCGTGTGCGCAGGCCAATTGTAAAACTTGCCGTGTTACTGATTTATTGTTGAGAACATTTAAGGTTTTGTTTCTGCCGGTTTTTGAGTTTTTAACGGCTCGAAGAACAT
The DNA here is from genome assembly GCA_921293315.2 of Nemurella pictetii. Classification (NCBI taxonomy): domain Eukaryota; kingdom Metazoa; phylum Arthropoda; class Insecta; order Plecoptera; family Nemouridae; genus Nemurella; species Nemurella pictetii. Next base: position 33,246,142 of record OV121115.1, read on the forward strand.
TGTGGATTTATTTATTTCGTATTAAAACTCATGGCGCCCTAATTAACTGGTTATTTGTGCCCTTACGTCCAACCCTAGCCCTCTCCGATTATTAGCCCGCCGGGGCAGGCGAGCGGTAACATTGGCGCCCTAAACGTGGGGCCCGAAAGAACATTTTTGGTGAACTGACTGAAAGGAGTGGAGTTGCGAGGCACCCTGTGCGTGGTATTCGCTGCATTCTGCGCGGTGTAAACAAACATCGTTATCTCGACCATTACGCCGCGCGCGACGAAATAGTAATTATTCTCGGCCCCAGTACGCATAGATTTGTTAGCGAGAGAAGATTGATTAGAGCCAGTGACCGACCGACGACAAGTTGTCTCGCGCGTTGTGCGTAACGCTAGTTTTTCGTCGCTTATTTTGCGTGTGTCCGCGCGAAGTTTAAGTGATAATGGATCTTGTGCACGAAGACCGACGCTTGGAGCTCGACAACATCGAGTTACGAACACGCGAAGCCCGCGATCTCATACGAGACTATGACGGCGCCCCAGACCAATCCCGGAGGATTGATCGCTTGCTGACGTCGCTCACGCGGAGACTGGGCTTACTGGAACCGGAGCCCGAAGAAGACGCTGCGGCCGCTCGCCAAGACGGGGTGCGACGCCTCCTTATTACGCTGAGGACCCGCTTCGATATCGTAGACGAGGCTATAGGTGAACAACCGGCCCCTGCGCCAAATGCTGACGTACAAGAACCACCACGACGAGCCGCTCGACGTTCTGTGCCAGTCGCACAATGGAACCTGAAGTTCGAAGGCACGGGAAGAGGACTCAGTTTGGGAGCGTTTTTGGATTCTGTAGCTGAGCTATCCATCGCGCGTCATGTCGATGCGGACATGTTATGGAATGAAGCCGCTGATCTGTTCACCGGGCCCGCGCTCATGTGGTTTCGATCGGCGCGAAGGAGGGTTGACACGTGGTTGGACCTTGTTGCGGAGATGCGACGGGAATTCCAGCCGACCGACTACGACGACTCACTGCTAGAGGAAATACAGGCACGAACTCAAGGCGAGGGGGAACAATTTGGGATGTTTTTGGCTGCCATAGACAATTTATTCGACCGTTTGTCCTATGAGACGGACGAACCGACCCGGCTGAGAGTCATGAGAAAGAACATGAGTCCATTTATGTCCAGCCAGCTCTGCTTACAGCGGATCAACTCCATCGAGCAACTACGAACTTTAGGACGCACATTTGAAGAGACCTACACAAGGGCCCAAAAGTTCCGACATCCTCCTGCCCCGCGACAGTCGCTCGAACCCGACTTAGCTTACCAAACGAACCGGCGTGTAGGCCCGATCGCGACATTGCACACCGAGCCAGTAAATGGGAGAGTCGAAGCCGCTTCTGTCAACGTTAACCCCACCTCTGCTGTAAACCAATCGAGTACGTGTTGGAACTGCCATCGGTCGGGACATGGTTTCTCCCGATGTGTCGAACCCAGGCGCGGACTGTTCTGTTTTGGATGTGGACGAGTAGGGACGATAAGAGCTCGCTGTGCTACGTGTGCGGGAAAAGAGAGAGGAGAACGTGTAAAATGAGATCGGCCATACGTTCTCCGCCGAAGACTGACCGAGCCGAGCAGGAGAAATGGGTGGAGCGAGTGGCTAGCTTATCGTTCGACCACCATGTGAACCGAGTGTTGATGAGGGGAGGACAAGGTGATTCTAGGGCGTATCTAACAGTGAATATTCGAGGGGTTAAAATGAAAGGCCTACTCGACAGCGGCGCGTCGAAGACCGTAATCGGGTGTGCCGGCTGGAGAACATTGTCGAAGTTGGGACTCCCGTTCACCGAGGGATCCGCAGAACACCGAGTGACCGTCGCGAATGGTGCACACTGTGCGGTTTTAGGATCAGTGGTCGTTCCTTTCGAACTGGAGGGCCATGTGCGATTTATAGACGCGCTAATCGTTGAGAGCATCCCCGACTCCTTGATACTGGGTGTAGATTTTTGGAGAAAAATGCGTCTAATACCTGACGTGTCATCCAACTCATATTCTTTTTCGAGTGCACCAGACCGTTTCGTCTACCCAAGCGGGAGACCAACCCTGGCCGTTCTGACAACTGACAATCTCCTCCCGGACCAAAAGTCGCGTCTGGGCGAGATCGTGGCGGATTCCTTCTCGCGGATGGGAGACAAGATTGGCTGTACCAACCTCGTGGAGCATCACATCCGGACAGGTGACGCAACACCGAGCAAACAACGCTATTACCCGGTGTCGCCCGTAGTTCTCGAGTCCATCCACAAGGAACTGGATTACATGCTGACTGAAGGGATCGTCGAACCCGCTTCAGGACCGTGGTCGTCGCCGCTACTCCTGAGGAAGAAGAAGGACGGATCCTATCGTTTTATAGTGGATTTTCGTGTGCTTAATAGTAAGACGACGAGGGACGCATACCCATTACCTTATGTTTCAGCAATTTTGGACCAACTGAAAGAGGCACGATACCTGTCATCATTAGATATAAAGAGCGCGTACTGGCAAATCCCTTTGGCCGAAGAGAGTCGCGAGAAGACTGCGTTTACCGTCCAAAGAAGAGGCATGTTCCAATTTTTGCGAATGCCGATGGGACTGAGCAACTCCGCCGCAACGTGGCAGAGATTGATAGATTCAGTTTTAGGCCATGATTTGGACGGATTCGTGTTCGCATATTTGGACGATATTGTGATCGCCACCCCAACATTTGAATTACACTTGGAAATCTTGGAGAAGGTTTTCAATCGGTTAGTTGATGCTGGATTAACTGTCAACCAAAAGAAGTGCGAGTTCTGCCGCCCGAGTTTGCATTATTTGGGTTACGTTGTGGACGCGAACGGACTGCACGTTGACCCGGACAAAGTCAAAGCAATGCTGGATTACCCGCGTCCGACGAGTATCGCCCAAGTAAGACGTTTCATCGGAATGGCATCTTGGTATCGACGTTTCGTGCCTAATTACGCTTCGATAACCGGACCACTTAACGCGCTTACTCGGAAAAATGCTGTGTGGAAATGGTCTGAAGACGCGGATACATCTTTCGAAAAAATCAAAGAGTTGTTAGTGCGTGCACCAATCTTGACCTGTCCGGATTTTTCGCGACCGTTTATTGTTCAATGTGACGCTTCCGACCACGGGATAGGCGGAGTATTGTGTCAAGAGTTTGACGACGGTGAAAAAGTGATTGCGTATTGCAGTAGATCGTTGACACCGAGCGAAAGGAAATTCACAGTGACTGAAAAAGAATGTTTGTCGGTATTGTGGAACATTGAGAAGCTAAGACAATATGTTGAAGGTAGCAAATTTATAGTAATTACAGACCATCATTCGTTGCTATGGTTACACAAGCTGGAAAACCCATCAGGAAGGCTGGCGCGATGGGCTACTCGTCTGCAGGGGTTCGATTTCGAAGTCATACATCGACCTGGGAAAGACCATCTTGTCCCCGACGCGTTGTCGCGTGCAGTGCCACGGCTTTCTCTCGTGACAGTCTCCGAGCCAGACTTTGATCCCTGGTATCGTAACCTCGTTTCAAAAGTGCGGGAGACCCCAAACGAATACCCTGATTGGCGTGTGGAGGGGGAACAGCTGTACAAATACGTCCGTGCCCACTACAGTTGCGGGCCTATGGATGAAGAGGCGTGGAAGTTGGCAATCCCCAAACCTCTACGAAGAAAAGTCTTACAAGAAAGCCACGACGAGGCGACTGCCGGTCACCTCGGAAGCTTCAAGACGTGGAAGAGGGTATCGATGATGTACTATTGGCCTGGAATGAAATCGGACGTATACGACTTTTGTAGGAAATGTCGCGTGTGCGCCCAATACAAAGTCGAGCAGCGATTACCAGCGGGACTCATGGGTAGGCAACATGTAGTCTCTCAACCCTTTCAATCAATTTCGTCCGATTTGATGGGGCCATTTCCTTTGTCTTCCAAACGGAATCGTTTTCTGCTTGTTTTAACTGATTATTTTACTAAGTTTACCTTGTTTTTCCCGCTACGCCGTGCATCCGCCCAAGAAATCGTGAAGCACACGGAGGAAGATTTATTTATGATGTTCGGAGTGCCACAGTTTATGAGATGTGACAATGGACCGCAATACATAAGCGCTCAATTTCGTGATCTTATGAACAAATATGACGTAAAACTACTTTATAATGCAAATTACCACCCACAAATAAACCCCACCGAGCGAGTAAACCGCGTTATGAAAACTCTTATTGCGTCATACGTGAAGGAAAACCACCGCAATTGGGACTGCGAGTTGGCCAAGCTTGGATGCGCCATCCGTACGGCTGTTCATACAGTTACGAACTATTCACCTGCTTTCTTATGTTTCGGGAGAGAATTGGTTTTATCCGGGAAATATTACGGTCGAGCCAACACTCCTGGAGAGATGCAGATCGCCGATCGGGAGAGGCATGCAACGCGCTTACAGGAACTGAGGGGGGTGTTCGCTGACGTGAAAGATCGCCTGCGACGGGCGTACGAAGCAAGCAAGAAAGTGTATAATTTACGGAGGAGACACGTGGAATATGCCGTAGGAGACAAGGTTTGGAAGAGGAACTTTGCGTTGTCCGACGCCGCCGCATATTTCACAGCTAAATTAGCCCCTAAATTCACTGGCCCCTTTCTGGTCAGAAAGAAGCGATCTCCACTGGTTTATGAGTTAGAGGACCATAGAAGAAAGAGCATTGGTAATTGGCACGTGAAGGACCTGAAGCCATACACTTCAGCCGAAGACTAATTTCCGGTTTTGGGGTTATGTTTTGTTTTTCTCTTTTTGGGGGCGGGGATGTCACGGTCGAGTCGATACGAAGATTCGCTGATAGGGGGCACTATAAAATTTAGGGAGGAACCAGGTACCATGGACCACGAGGCAAATGAGCCAGTTGGCCGGTCACGGTGATTGAAGCGAGTCGTCGTGCAGGTTGTTGCAAATTCGGGAGTCGCGTGTGCGCAGGCCAATTGTAAAACTTGCCGTGTTACTGATTTATTGTTGAGAACATTTAAGGTTTTGTTTCTGCCGGTTTTTGAGTTTTTAACGGCTCGAAGAACATTGTGGATTTATTTATTTCGTATTAAAACTCATGGCGCCCTAATTAACTGGTTATTTGTGCCCTTACGTCCAACCCTAGCCCTCTCCGATTATTAGCCCGCCGGGGCAGGCGAGCGGTAACAACGATTACCTACACACCAGCAGAGCATTATACACCAAGTTAGCAACAGGCTGTACAGCAACACCGCTGCAAGGGAGTTGTGCTTGTTTATGGCTTGCTCGAGAGGTGAGAAAATCTGGACTGCATTCTGCGTAGATTTCGCGGGCGATACGTGTTGCCACGTGACATGTAGCTCGACCGGGGACGATCGATTATGCGTGAATAATCGGGCTGGGTGCGTGTGATTTATGCGTAACACTTCAATCAGTGGAGTGCAAGCGATCGTTTTGGTTGCCGCTGCGGATTATTGAACTCAGATCAATTGGCATTCGGCGTTTTGAGGCTAATGGCATGCAATTTCATACTCGCGTTTCTAACTGGGTATTATTAACTAAGAATATTCATCTGCCTTTTGCTGTAGGTACGAAGTTTTCTTCATTTTAATGTTTTGTTATGCAATTTAATGATGTTATGAATTGCAGTTCTAGGACACCTGTGTGATAAATGAAACCTTTTTGTTAATCTCCGCCATCCACCATCATCATTCACATTCTGTTCTACAACGTTTTCCTCAAATTTTGATAAATAAGCGAGTTGTTCTTCCCAAAGTTTTGCGATCTACCATCAATCGGTTTCTAAGATTTCAACGTGTCAACCGCAAAGCATCGAGTCATCAATTCTACTATTTTAATGCCATTTTGTTTCTACCAGCCGACAAGCACTCGGATTTCAATGCAGACTGACTTTTTGAACGCTCATAAAAGAGTCAAGCATGCAAATATCGGAGTCGAACACATACAAACAGCTGGAGAGTTTAAACGTCCGAATCTTGTTATATTTGGACCCAGAACGAGATTTGGCTGCCAGAAAATTCGAGTTTCCGCCGTTAACTCTGCGATTTCAAAGGTCGTTTCCGATTACACAATTATCTCCGTGGCATACGCAGACAGCCAACTTCCTTTGTCATCGGAAAACAGCAGAAGGAAAAGAGGCAATTTTAAAATTACCGAAATACACCCACTTTTTGCCAATAATCCACCAAAGGGAGGGCACGAGAGCCTGGAAGTTCCCAACTACATGACAACATCCAATTCCAGAAGATTACATCCAGCATTGATACTTTACTTTCATCTTGAGATATTGCCATCGCCACACCAAATGACGTCGTTTGTTTATTGCATCATGCAGAACTTCAACAGCAGCCGTACGCAACTGCAGAACAGAATGCACTTTAGCTGCTGCAGTTGAATGCACTTATCATCCCTATCGTAGTACATGGCACAAGTGCACTTGGACCGATTTGCATTTGAATTATGACGTCATAAATCAACGGGATTACACGAGGCCAGCAATAACATTTAAAAGAACTGCGTGTTTGGATCAAATAAATATGATTTCTCGCCCCTGGAAGCTTTATGGTAGGGTTCGAGTTGTTTGGAGCGCAGCTACTGCTCCAACTTCTGGGAGCTGGATGTCGGGGACACGGCGGTGGGAGGTGATGTGGCATGTAATTGACAAATATGTCCCCCCTCGACTTGCTGGCTTTGTGGCTCTAGAACTCGGCCAAAGAGCGGGTTCATTTCGATTAAATTAAAGTTTGAGAGAACATAGTGGTCTGCAAGTTGATGTAACCTTTTGATAACGCAGATTGAGATTAAACACTGTGGCATTGCCAACCGTTGAATTTTCCAAGCTTCAATCTGTTCGACAAACGTTCAATGGCACCCTTTACACCAACCCTAATTAGTTTTTAGAAAGAAAAGTCGCTGAAGTATGAATAACACGAGAATTTAGCAGTATAAACAATATAAAACTTTTTTGGCTTGTTATAAAATTAGTGATTTTGCTGCCAGACAGAGCTAGAGTGCATGGCACACACAAATATTAAGTAATCCCTGTGTCATCTTTACGACATCTTTATCTGAGACTAAAGTGTAAGACATGCGGCCAACATTATTGTCATGACAGCCACATAAAGAATCTGAAATAAAATAGTTTTCATTGACTTAGCGTGCTCGCTGCAATCTCCATCGCGCGTTCATGGGAATGACCATAAAATAATCGTGAGACGTTGACAGGTCAACTAAAAGTCAGAAACAATGTAAAACTTGATGGCGACCGGGCAACGGGCTTCCTTGTCTTTAAGCTGTGGTCATCCGGTCGAACTGATAGTCGTTGATGGCAACATAGACTCCTGGCTGGCACCTCTGTGTCCGAGCGTCGCGACGACGGTTAGCGTCGCAGCGTCGAGGGCGTCGGGCGTCGTTGTCGGTCCCAGGAGAAGGCCTGTCCAGACGCCTCCGCCGCGACGCCCGTTGCCGCGGGAAGGGGGGGGGGGGGCGGCGGCGGCGGCTTGCCAGACCAGACACACTATGCTTCGTGGACGTGCGGAGTGGCAGCTCCTTCCTCGAATCGAATTCAACGTTCGTCGTGTCCTACATTTAATGGCACTGACCTGTTTTTTGCTCGACGATTTGGACAAAGTTGGAAAATAGATGTGCTTTACGCCTTTTGTGGCTGTCATTTGGTTTCACATCATATTTATTTCTCTTGGAGAAAAGTACAAAACATTTTTATGAGAATTGCGTTACACCATGTTGTTTTTTGTTTACAAGATTCACGCTAAAAATGTGCAAAAATAACTTGTAATATTCTTGTACAACCTACATCTAGATGAATTAAGTATTTTCAATTCGGCACTATTCGGCACGCTGCATAGCATCGAGCCAGTCAAGTTCGCGCGGAACTTTAGCTGTTCCGATGTTGTTGTAAACAAAGGCTAAATATGTCCAACCACTTTCCATGTTTCCTAAACTAAAAAAAAACAGGAGCCATGCGAATACCTACGCAATGCGAACGATGCTCCATCCAGACTCGCATGGATCGCTCGAAACTTGGCTGGGAAAAAAACAGGAAAAACACCGTTAGCTGCGTCGGGCATCGAACCCACGCCCGCCGGGGTGACAAACGAGGAACGCGAGGAGGAAACATTAGCCCCCCTCTAAATTCCCCCCCCCCCCCCCCCTCCACCGCCACCATCCGCCTACGGCGCCCCAAAACACACATGGGTGCCCCCCCCCCCCCGCCCTAGCCCCGGCCGCGGCCCACGCCACCCAACTCCATCCCCCCCCCCCCCCCTCCGCGACAAGGGCGGGTGGGTATTGGTTTTAGGTTTGTCGTGCGGCAAGACCAGATTTTTCTGCTATCTCGTTTGGAAAATGTACTGAAAAACTTTCATGCCCTAAGAGGGTCGAAATGTTGCTGTAGTCGTATCTTATTCAGTCGCTGCTCTTCGGCCCACGTTTACTCTTTATTTTGGGTGTTTGAAACCCCCAATCTTCAATCTCGTTTCATAATGGTGTGGTTACGTGATTGGAGTAATAATGATGTTTGCAAACAAATATAATATATAATATGAAGTCAAGTCAAATGGTAAAACCAATAGTAGAAGTAGAAGTAATTAAACGTGATAAATTATTTGAGTGTCTAAATGTGAAGCACGTTAGGTGCGAGGGAGTGAATGGGATGTGGATGTGTTTTGTCACAACAATAAGTTAATCAGATAATAACTTTGTATAGAGTTGGCAAACTTGCTGGCTTGACGTGACTGCACCGTCGTCGACATTTGCGTTGTAACATCACACTCGTGCCATTCTGTTCTCGTTGCCTGGAGATAACTCTGGATTAACACGTTGTTATCTCATTAACCCAGTCTGTACTTGGATTGCACTGAAATGATACATGTCAGAAATCGCTGGCTCGCATTACGGTGGAGGTGCCAGGTTTGGCCGACTCACAGAATTTCTAAAATAATTAATAGTGACATTTTCATAGAGCAACAAACGTTATTATATGACGTTATACAGGAAACAAGATTTTAATTAAATTGTGACCTGTTTTCAATAATATTTTTCTGCTCCTTTCTAAACATTTACTTGCAATAGCATCAGCCGTTTGGTGATGGAGGTGCCACATCGAGGTACCCCAAGAACCAAAAGCCGCGCAGTAAATCTGTCGTAGGACCGGCCATCGAGGATGAGCAATAACAAAGCGGGCAGACTGACCAATTTCCAACAAATCGTCGCTATTCACCAACAAATAAAGTGTAGTACTCGCCGAATGGTGGTAGGAAAGCGCTGCGTCGACGCTTTCGGCTGAACCACGCTGAACCCTGAAGGTGCTCGACCGCCGCTCGCCAGAATGCGGGGTGGAAGAGATCAGCCGCTGCAAGCTCCTTCCAGCACTGCTGCATTAATGCAACATCATTGGAACGCGCCCCCAAATCTCAGCCATCGGAGGCGATAATTTAAAAAAATATCGCTCGTTGCGTTTGGTTGCCATAACTAAATCGGAATAGAGATAAGAGAATTTTCTTCGGCGGATGAATTTCATTGGTTACCTATAAAATGATAGTAGGCAAGATGGGGATTCATCGATTTAGAGCGATTCCAGGCGTCATCAATTTGATCGGTGCGATACGATGCGAAGCGACGCGACGCGGTGGTGTTGTGATGTGCGATCACCCAGCTGCTATTGTGTAGCGCGTTGACAAAGAACGCGTCGAACCTACAGACGCGTTCCCTGCGACCTCTGCCTCTCTCCTCCTGACAGGCGCTTGTAGGTGCAGCCTGGTTTGCCGAACATCCAGGGAAACTGTCTTCCGACCCAGCCTGAACATCTTTAATCTGATACTGTGTGTTGGGCCCTGCTTGCTCCGCGCTGGGCCAATCGAATCAAGAGTAACTTCAGTTGATCTAGTTTGTTTCTTAGTTGTTGGGGATTCAAAGGGCTGGTAAAAAAAGGCATACCACATTAGTCCGAGTTCTAGAAGTCGAGTAATTGCTTTTGCTTTCCTAGCCGAGGTCATCTTCCGATTAACATTTTCTAAATTTGAAGCTTGTTACTGTTAGCCACTCTTTTGTAGCTAACTAACCGTCCGTAAAATTTTTCCGAAACATATTTGCTCGCATCTAAATATGGGGGAATATAAATGGGACTATGAAAATGCAGCAAATATAGCGTACAGCTCAGTGTTGAATGCGCAGTAATGCGCAGAGCGTCCGGGTAGCACTAGCAGCTGCGCAGGGATAGCATGGGTAGCATGGGGGAAGCATGACAGTTCCCAGCACTCGGAACTCGAAAGCAATCTGCCAGCTAATCGGTTTATTCGACATCAGGCGACTCGTCACTCGTCAGTCGCCACGCGAGGACGGAAATAGTTTGGGGACGAACTATTTCCAGGCCAATTTCCCTTATTCATCGCGATCGGGAATATATTTTATTTTAATGTGGAGCACGAAACATGCGTTACTCATTTGGGAAGTTGGATATTTCCTTTCCGCGTAAAGCACGTAATAAAAAAGATTGTTTTTGATAATTTGTGATACGGCTGGCTTTGAAATTCAAATATCATTCATAGTATTTTACTTACTCCACCAGAATATATATTGATCCAAAGTATGCGTATACTTTTTGATAGTTTCCTTTTAAAAAGTTACCAAAACCATTCATATTCCATAATGGCCAGTATATACATAATATTTTTTCAACTTTCTATTGAAATAAGGAAGAAAACAGTTTGATATGCTTTGCATGTTTTGGTAGGAACATTTCCAAAACTCGCAAAGTAAATAAATACGTGGTCCGCGGATAATAATCCTGTTGCAGGTGCTTTGTGCTTCAACTCTGAAGTTATAACTTTCTTCGGGGCTCACGGACTCACCAGCAAGGTCAACTTTTCCAGATTCCAGCAAGTCGATTCGACGCGGTATTCGATGGACGCTGACGACTCGATAATATGTCGGCCATCAATACTACTACCAAGCTAACGTCCAGCGGTCTGTTGCGGTGTTGCAGACCTCTCCGTGGGGCTTATCAGCGTCCTGACCGACATCGTCTGGCGCATCACCGTCGCCTGGAACGCCGGCAACATCGCCTGCAAGCTCATACGCTTCCTGCAGGTGAGCCAACTGCACAAACTTGACACTACACCCAGCGGCGCATTCTATCGGCAGAATGCACCGCTGGCTGCATCTCGCGAGCAATTTGCGTCTCGATAAACAATGTTGGGCTTCATCGTCCAACCATAACTTCAAAGTGGGGAAAGAAAATTACCCTGCATTTTCTTCCACGTCTCGGAAGAGAATGAGGTAGCATTTTTCCTTTCGTCGACGCTGCTCCCATTATCAGTCAAACGCAGAGCTTTCTTCCAGAAACTCGAAGAGCAGTTCGCATCCACCCGCCATCGTGTATATTTTCTTTCGATTTTCCACTCCGCTTATTCGAATTAAAAATTCCGCTTCCCGCGCCCGCCGCAATTGGCTACTGTTCGCGCTTGACGAGCAGTCTTCTTGACAGGAGAGTCTTTTCTGCGTAATATCCCGGGACGCCGCTAAGTGAGATGAACGACGCTCGATCCCGTCGAAAGCCGCCTCTTGCCCGCCTCGCGCTCGCTAACAATCATCGGCGGCTAATGAAGACCGATGAAGATTGGAATGAATAATTACTAATTACCTCATTCTTTTCGCAAAACCACTTCGAATGCTTAATCTCCAATTCAAAATTCGAGTTTAAGCATCGGCGACGTCGCCGCAATCTGACTGGTGTCCTGGAAGAGCGCCAAGGTCGTCCGCTTCCCGAGCAAACACTTGTAAAATTGAAATCACCAATCGGATTTTTTATTCATTCCGTCATTTTTCGGAAATTTTCCCGATTTCTCTGCCAATCGAGCAAATTTGTGCGATGACATGTTTCCCTACAATCCACCGGCGGCAGATATTCTACGCGTAATCCCCGATTTACATACTTTTGTAATCGAATTAAATACGTCAAATTTTCAAAACCTGTCTGAAACATTTAGCTAAATCGTTGCACACATGGTTAATTAAAACGCAATTTTCTCTGCTCGCAATAAATCACAGAAACAATTGCCAGCTTTCCCTTTCACTTTTATGCGTGTAAACATAATTACCAGCCTGGCCAAAATCCAACCTCCCCCCCACCCCTTCTTCCCCGCCACCCCTTCAACGCTTACCATCGCAATGCGATTGTGCAACAAATCTTTCCACGGCTCGCCTGCCTTCCCTCCCTCTCAACCCCCGTGACCAACCCTCATCAACATAAGTGTACAAGGGGTGCTTCATCTCCTAATGGACGCTGTCATAATTAACATGCGCCTTCTCTGTCTGTCCCACAACAACAGGCGGTGGTGACGTACTCCTCCACGTACGTCCTGGTCGCGCTCAGCATCGACAGATATGACGCCATCACCCACCCCATGAACTTCTCGGGCAGCTGTGAGTTACGCGTCTTTGCTTGCTTTTGGCGGGAATTGTTTTTTGGGGCTGCTGATTTTCATGCTTGTTTACAGTGGTGGCTTGACCGCGTCGCGTCGCGTCGCGTCGCGTCGAAACTTTCAGACAACTTTCCAAAAGCTGCGACAATGTTTGAAGCTTTCTATCACGATCTTTCGACTGGAATCAATGAAGCATTCATTCACATGCCTCCGCGGACAATACTGCGTGACAAATCTCCACAGGCGACACTCGGAAATAGTTCTTGCATGGGAGGAGATGTTTAATGCCTGGGAAATCATATTGGATTGGTTAGAAAAGGAATCACATAGAACTAGCTATTTTCTTGGTATATTTATGAGGAAACTGGTGATATTAAATAACAGGTTAATTGTTGATTTGTGGTTTTCCTTGCGGGGTGTGAGGTGGGGGGCATTGTGGGAGGGGGGATGGGGGCACACGTGGGTGTCAGGGTCGGAGAGAAACCCTATCTGAACCGCCATTGGCTGCGCTGGTGAACGGGCCGCCACTGGAAGCGTTCAGCGGCGTAACTGATGTCGGGTTTTCTGATCAACACCATTGCACTCGACGCCCCCCCCCCCAACCCACCGGTGCAGTATCGACGCCGCGGCTGCAAATCGTTTCGTCGGGCGCCTCTTTTGTGTCATTCATGCGACGGCGGAAAATAACGCGAATAAAATTAGCGCTATCCACGTGTGCGAACCGGTTCGATTGATCGAATTAAATTGAATAGCCTGCATGTGAAATATGAACACGACTCCGCGGTTTGCTTTGTTTGTTTTGTTTGCTTCAATTTTTTTTATTGACAGGGACGCTTGAAAAATATTTAAATGCGTACTCAGGCAAATAATCAAAGGGGGTTAAATTAAAAAATAAAGCTTGTGGAGGCAATCCCGTAACATGACAACGTAGGTACAGTTAAATGCGCGTGCATAGAAATGTTTCCTATTTCCCTCCATTCTGAATACCGTGGTATTATTATGGTATTATGTTCCGTCGATTCCACTAGAAACTGAATAAAATCTAAAATAGTTCACGTTGAAACTTGCTGGCTGTTATTAGTAAATATGGGAACAGGTGAATCGAGATCGACATTAAGAGCACATTTAGATCAGTTATAATTCAAGCGATTTTAGCTCCTTGCCGCTTGAATTCATGAAAAACCCCGGCCACCAAATGCAAGCAACGTGCTAAGTGCCCGCAAGAGTTTCAGATTAGTAAACTATCCATAATCTCCATCGAGCCAAATAATATAAGCCAAGATAAAAGAAAATTGACCGTTAAACCACGCTTAATTCGTACAATAGCCGGCCACCCGGTAGCGAAACTTCCAAGTCTGCAGCCTCTGCGGGTGCAGTAAATTGAATTCGAGGCCTCCCCGCGGCGCTAATAGACGCAGATCCGTTTAGCAAGACGTTGCAGCATCCCGCATCTCGGCAATTGCACGTCACCAATTAAACCTCTTCATCCCGTCGCACGCATGCACCAGCCGCGTTATTTAATGCGAGGAAATTACAGTGTTTAGCGGAGCTGCCGCCACCGGCCTTTAATGTAATTACATCGAATTACCACGCTGTATTACATGTATTACATGCGCTCCATGCACAGGCCTGGCAAGGTCTTAATAACTATAACATAAACATATCGGGATAGCTTGTTAGTGCGGCGGTAGCAGCCAGGCAGCGTTCGGGAGGGAGGGAAGGAGGGAAGGAGGGCAGCGCACATGAACGTATTTTATGTGTGTTTTTGAAAGGTATACGGGCGCGGTAAGCTGCTTGGAATTATGCAGCGGAATGTCTATTTTCTGATCTGGAAATTGCTTATTAGAGCTGCATGTGCGGTTGCACGGCAGTGCATGTGTATAGTGAGAATGGGTCTGCTGCCTGAGTTTCGGGAGGTCCCACATGGTCCCACTCTCGGCGGCAACCCAAGGGGACGGCGATACTGCCAGGACACGTGTCGGCTGAGAAAATTTAGGGGTTTGAATTTAATTTAACTTGTGGAAACGTGAATTTGCATGTGCAAATATTGAATATAGCGTAAAGACATAGCCACCCGGGTGACCAGCTGTCGTGGCTGAGGTTTTCCGTGATTCCCATTGGCTTTATCATTTTCAGGTAGATAGTGGGCAGTTTCTTCAAGGAAAGTGCGGCTGCGATATTGTTCTTTCTCTTATTGACCTATCGTAGCGCCATTCGTCATACGAAACATATACGTGCCCTTAAAGAGAGTGACTTCGTGCTAGAGCAAAGTAAAAACAAATATGATAATTTGGTGATTTACCGCAATTTAATGCAATTTTAACTGCAAACAGGCACACAACTCAACGTAACGCAACGCAACGCAAATCAGGAGATGTAATATAAATAGCTTCGGCCTGTCTAATTAGAAATAACCATGGCTGAATTTTACGCGAACATGTCGTAAAAATACCGAACACTTAATCATAATAAATGCAAGAAGCCCTGCAACTCTACCTAGCACGTACGCGATCTGGTTCTCGGCCAACCGGACTTTCCTCCTCCAGCCCAGGGCTTATATTTTCTTTGGAAAACATCTTGCGTTCCAAATAAAATGGACAAGAAACCTTTCATATTTATACGTCCCCTTCACTTGGGACTTTTCATTTGAATTTTAGCTAAGCGTTGGAAGTAAGCTTTTTGTGAAAGATGTGTCTATTTGAGATATGAGCTTTTAAAGTAAGCATGAAAGATGTGTTAATATGTTCATACCTATTACGTAGGTGTATTGGCTGAATGGTCTGAGACTCATTAATGCTTCCAGCTGAAATACACGGGGACTCACGATTCTTGCGACGGTCATTATATTATTCTGTTCTGCTCTTATTTTGTCACGAAAGAAAAATAGTGCCAACCTCATTATTTCAACGGAGATATAATTAATTGTCCTCTTGGCAAGTTGTGAATCCCTCGGAATCCCCAGAGATTCTCCGTAAATTTAAGATGTGTCGCACGGCTCATATCCTCGTATAGCACAATGCCTCTGACATGTCTGATCGTTCTCATCAAATGTTAATGCTCATTGCATTTTATACTTCAGCTAGAGCGAGAAAAATCATGAACATCTCTGCCCCTATACTGTGTATACCTATCTTTATCACGATGATTAGTAACAAACACCGTTTGTGTATTTGGATAACTGATATAAATTCACATGAAATATTTTAATAATGTATCGACGATGGAAACATCAAAGTTATATTACAGGTATTTAACTATCTCAACCGCAAAATCTGTACAGCCGGTTGTATTTAAAAATTATAATTTTTCAAACTCGGTGGTGTGTATAATTCGCAGATATATCAATCACACGAGCACATCATTACTAGTCGAGCAGTAGAGCGTTGTGGACGTTCGTTTCCAGCGGAGTATAGTACGCATCTCATGGCGATATTCTGTATTTGGTACGGAATTAATAGAAAATTGCATGACTCGCTACATTACCTGCACTTGCGATTAGCACTTACTTCTATCGCACAACAATTTTGAACGTTATTTCAGCGTTTCAATGCACCGAGTACAAAATGCATAAAAGCAAATTTATAAAAATCAAATCCACCCTAATCTGACGCGAGACTTGTTTGTCTAAATCCATTCTCAAGCATTACCAGATGCCTGCAAGAGCTCGTCGTAACTCAACGATCGTATTGCCGAGATGGTCGTATAACCGAGCCACGAACCAAGCACCCGCCGAACCCACCCCCCACGGCGGAATCGCCGCTTGTTGTGCCATATGAGCACCATCAACACAGAGATCATAACGACTTGATCTGATCCACCCTCGCTGCACTCGTGCACCCTGTACGCCACGGCACGTCAAGTACTGACGCAGAAGAAACACGAATAGAGAAGTTGAGCAGCTCTCGTTGTGTCGTAAACACTTGGTTCAATTCATGTCGACGAATGGATCATATAATAGTGGGAGAGCAATCAATTTCTTATGGATATTTACGAGGGTGGGAGGCAGTGAAATATATCAGGAATGGCTGCTAACTGCTAAGGCTTGTTATTATTGGAATCGAATTGTCTGGGTTGCTTTAAATACACTTTACGGCGGTTGTTTCAGTTAAGGAAATTACTACGGGTTTTGATCGCGGCATTTGAAACCTTTTGTCATAGACGCAAAGCATTGAAATCCAATGTCAACATTTCATTCCGAAAGATAGCACATCCAACAGCTTCGCGCGCTCCGGCAGAAATCAATCAAAACATTATATTTTTAACAATAATAATATCTTTCCTTAATTCCAAATTTTCATGGGTCAAGGGGCGGAAAATCCACCTAAATCTAGGGCCTCAGGTGATACAACCGGGTGGCCACTCCGGTTGCTTCTCTTGTTTCTTCTTCATCTTCCTCTTTGTCCTCTTCTTCTTCTTTTTATAAATATAAATTGTCTGCAGATTTTAGTCTGCATACTTGTACACCCACACCTTTTATAACTAAAGTGAGCACCCTTTACTTGACACAAATTTAATTTACAGGCCTAACAACCTCTCTAAAAGTTAGAACCCGGTCACAGGTGTTGACAGCGGGTTTTCTATTAGATTATAATCAAGCTTTCATTGGGAAAGTGGAGCGCGCTGCGAATAGGGTCTCGATTGAACCGAATCCACATCCCTTCACGGCCACGCTTAGATTGTCCAAGATGAAACGATTAGTTGAATGTCGCGCCCGTCGCATCTATCAACTAATTAACTACGAGTGGGTCGCTGTTAATTGGACTGCGTCTCGCCATGCAAAGAAATTTCCTCAGAAGTTGCTGAAATTGGGCAGACTTCGCCCACCTGTTGGGCTGTCACCCTATTCGCTTGGCGACTCAATAATAATTGAAGAGGCAATTCCGACGGGGGGTGTAAAACGTGGTGGACGGGGTGCTATAGAGTGCTAACAGGGTGCTAACAGGGTGCTGACGGGGTGTTGAAGGGGTGTTGATGGGATGTTTGTTGCAGGGCGTCGTGCGCGTGCGCTGGTGACGGTCGCGTGGCTCATCAGCGTGATCTTCTCGGTGCCGATCATGGTGCTCTACAACGAGACCCCCATACAGGGTGAGTACCCTCCTCCCCCAGGTTCCCAACTAGCGATGGGAAAACTCCAGGAACTTAGTTTTAGGGAATTTCCCTGGAATTTCAGAAATTTTGGGAAACATACGAGAATTGACTGCGTTCAGCATGTTTTTTCCATGTAGTCCACAAAAGAATGTATGTTTTGCGATGCCCTGATTGTAACGGGGTGCTCGGTGTTGAACTAGGGCTAGAAGTGGGTGACTTGATGCTCGCTGTCAAGCTCTTCGATGGAGTTGTGTACAAACAAACGCTACCGATACATGATTGTTGCTTTTACCGCCTCAGGCGCCAGGCATTCGACTCAATTGACTTCGGCCGGCTTTTGTCCACGCTTTTTTAGTTGAACCAAACACTTTGTTGCGTTTCTTACTGTATATGCCTGCAGGAAAACCAAAAGGCCCTAGTTTCGAGAATAATTTCTAGAGTTGGCAATTTTCCCGACTGCCCACTTTCAGGGTGTGCTACTCCCAGCATCCCCCAAAACCAATGCCATTTCATTACCCATACCGAACCAAATGGGTTACATTGCCCACTACCCATGTGCATTCACCACGGGTTTTTCCTATGCAACACGACAACCCACGTGGAATTCCCGGGTTATTTGAAATGAAACTTTTTCTAAATCTCGGTCCGATATACAGATAATATCTACAAACGGACGGTGTGTCGAGGCTGTTTCGACAGTTTCACCTATCACACGCCTGCGGCTTTACTGGGTTCTGTCAGACACATTAGCGGGTGATTAGCTTTATGGATAGTTCGATCATAGTTAACACCATCTGTGGGTCAATTGGCCGGAGCTATCTATGGCCCGTTCGCTGCACACACTTTGATTTCACGCCAACACCGCTCTCGGCGATTGCTTTTTAATCAACCCCCACCCCCGGGGCTGGTCGATCATTGACTTCCACCCGGCGTTGTTTGCTGGACCAGCGCTTGCCGGGGTCCTCCGATGTTTGCCGGGGTCCTCCGATGTTTGCCGGCAATCGCCAGTCGCTTTCCACGCAGCCGTTGTCCGGAAATTGAATATCATTCCCATGCAGTGGAGGTAGTTGGTGTTTATACTGCTAACTGTATTTTTAACCATTTATATAGACAATGTTTGAAGACTTTTAAGATTCTTGATAGTCAAACATAAAAGTAACAATCTTTCAGTCGGATTTTAATTTCAATTAGTGGTGAAATTTCATTTATTGCTTCATATAAACTAGTGAGTAATTAAGTATCAACAGAGATTGACATACAACGATGGTACAATGGTGCCAGGTATTTTTTAATTGAGGCTCGAGCATATTACATCCTGCTTGTTAATTAAACCTTGTGCACAGATTGCAATCAGGCCAACAGCGCATTAATATGAATGCAAACTATTTACCTTTTGCTACAAAAACTATTAACTTCGTATTCAGTTGCCGTGTAGTCTATTTATTATCAATCGACGCTCATCGTAGCTCTCATTAGGAAAACAATTAAAATATAAATCCATTTAGGCCAGTTAGTACAGGTTAAGTGCATGCTCTAGTCAGAAACTAGATCGCAGATCGGTAGACGGTAGTTTTTTTTAAACTTCGCACTTTATTGCAAATATGTAGAACTAGAGTAGTGTGTTGGTGTGTTTGGATTTTAATTTCAGCTGAGGAAAACCTAGAAAACTACTCTTTACTGTACGTTCCTGTTCTTGCCACATGCATAAACACCAAGCCACCCACGAATTATTCAATTTTTTCCATTTCTATTTCATCGCCGCGTAGCCATATTGACTAACGAGAAAATAATTGGATTCGGCTTTCCCGCTGACATTCACGCGGATTGCGGACTGATTGCTCGGAGACAGCAAAAACCCCCTCGGGAAAACTTTGGACTGCACTAGGAGCTGCAGCGTGCACGCTTTCCCGCGGCCGCGCGTGGAAAATGTCTCAACTTTTCGCGGGGGAAATGGAGAGAGCTGAGTGCCGGCCGCGTCTAGCGCGGAGCAGCCGACCAGAGCCGCAGAAATTTGCATTTCATGGATGGCCGGCACTTCATGAATACCTAATACATTTTTAATCCGTTTTTTATTTACGAGAAAGCCTGCGCACTTTTACATCCTGCTCGCGTGTGTCGGCCATGTTTACGAAACTCGTCCCTCTCCGTGGCTCGGAACACGACAAGGGCGCAATTCCCGCGGAGACACGTTTCGCGGGTCATGTCCGTCAAAAACCCTCGCGCCGAATCACAGCTGCGCCCGTTGCATTACAATTATGTGGTTTTTACCGAGATTATTGCTATTTATTTTTGGCCGAGACATTTCACTCTCTTTCTATTTCGGGCTGCGTGGGTTCAATAATCTTTCTGAAATCCAATGTCTCCTAGGACGTGTAAATAGCTCGCCAGAGAAGCGTCCTTGACGGGGGACCTTGAAAGCAACAGGTCAAGGCTAAACAGAAACACGGAGTAATGGTCTACTTTAGATCCTTCGGCACCCTAAGCTGCATCGTTTTTTGCAGAGTGTTTTCTCTCATCACCCTCATCTTACGCACGGAAGATTAATCTCTAAGTGCAAGACCATCCCTCCAGGAAATTTGTTCCGCTTGGATGCCTGTTGTGTCCTTGACCGAGGTCCGAGGGAGTTTAACCATCAAAGTTAGTGTCCAGTTCCACCTCTGTGATTTTCTTCAAGAGTGGAATTTGGTGGCATGGCTTTTCACTTGGGCAGGCTTTGTTCACCTCCCGCCACCATCAATGATACCCTATCACCGACGTCAGTATAGTGCACTGCCAAACCGTCAGCCATCAAAACTCTACAAAACGTCCAACCGGAACTCGGACCATCATCCCCTAACCACTGGGGAGCACAGCGCATCGTTGAACCCTACTTATCGCAGCGACCTCTAACCATGACCCTTGCCCTTTGCCCCCTGTACACAGGACACCTGCAGTGCTGGATCGACTTCTCGGAGCCCTGGCAGTGGCAGCTTTACATGACCCTCGTTGCTGGCACGCTGTTCGTAGCACCTGCGCTGATCATCTCGGCCTGCTACACGGTGATCGTGTCCACCATCTGGAGAAAGAGCAAGCAGCTGACGCCCGACCCGAACCGCAGACACTCGAGGAGTGAGTATCTTGCCGCCAGTACCACTTGCAAACTAACGCCTGCACCACTTAAACGCAATTCGCTACCATGTTATCATCGCCTGAGTATTCTGCCTTTAGAGCAGGGTGTAAGAATGACATCGCAGATTAAATTAGGCATTACCAATATTTTAAAGTCATATTTGCAGCTATTTTCCACAGAAACTAAAACTTATGAAACTGGGCAGCTAATGATTGGATTTAGGCATCATTTAAGCCAAGATACGCTCATCATACATCCATTTCATCCCTTTAACTCCATTTCACACATATAGGTCCTAAGGGTCTTGCGTATCTTTCGTGTTACTGTTACTTAATCTATACCACCGCCTGTCTCAAAATAGAGTGTTCCACCACTTTAAGAGTTAGTTGCCATAAACACCTACACCACCTACTAAGAGAGTGCCTTCATTCAGTACAAATCACGTCAAGTCCGTGTAGATTCTCCAGCGATTCGGCGCCCATCTGATAACGGCTGACTTAATGCACCTGCCGTAGCGCGCGTTGATGCCCACATTGGTCACGTGATGCAGCGTTTTTCCTTGCGACGTGCGCTTCTTATTGTTCCACCTAGAACATCCCGTCCGCATAACTTACTCTATGGCATAACTCTCTGAAATGCTGGCTACTCCAGCATGCAAGCACGCGACTCGTGCTCTCGGCGGCCACTGTGGGCAGTGCACACTAGGGGTGGACAGTTTCTGCTAGCCTGCCATCGAGATGGTTCGTAAATTGCTTTTGTCCTGTCAATGCTAGGTGTAATTGCGTTCTGCGTCCATTAGTGCATACAACAGATTTCGTGCTCGCCACACTGCATAGCATATTGCTTGCAAATCCTGGAACTTCAATCTAAAATCTGTTCAGCCATTGAAGTAAGTAACATAATTTTTATATGTGACATTTGACAGACTTTTGAGATTGCAATTTTGAACTGGACGTTATTAAATTTTTTAAATGAATTCGCAAGGAGACACGAGATTGCTGATTTGTTTTGCTAGCACTGAACTATTCCACTTTACTTACGAAAAATAGGAAGGGTATAATAACGTCAGGGATAAATTTTATTGCAACAAATGCAATGTAGAACACTCCATGGCTGAATCGTCGTGGCGTTGAATGGAGCAGGGAAATGCATTTCTCTCGGCCATTGCGTTAATAACATCGGACGAAGTGAACCAAGGAAAGCGCCCATGGAAAGCGTAAAGATGCCATCGCGGAGCATCGGAAGCGAACTCTATTTGTTCACGCTGCCTCCACCGCGCGTCTAGCTTGCCTGGACGACAACGAGCTCCTGCCCCCGCCAATAACAAGACGCTAACAACCTTGTAGCAGCAAAGTAACTCGCGGAGCGTGGATCTCAAAAGTCCAAACCGAGCAGCTAACCCCGAGCTGCGTACGCTGGTAGATTAGCCGCACATGTCGATCATAAGACCGCCCTGTTATTTTACCTGCGATCGAATCACGGGGAAACTTGGGCGCGTGACACGGCAGAGTTTTGCTGTGTCGAGCTTCGAGGGTGTAGCCAAGGCGTGCGTGTGCGTGTGCTGTTGCGTTGGTTGGGAAATGGGATTACTGTCCATCAGCCTGCAGAGGATGTGCGCTGCTTTTCTTTTTGTTTGGCTTCCCGTATGTTGACGTCTTTTAGTTTCTGTTTGATCAATCGTGTTTCTCAAAGCGTGCTTTCGGATGAGATACAAAATCTTGGTGATTTTTCCGACCACGATCAAGTCCCATAAGCCGCTGCGAGCGCCAAGCGAAGCATCTAGTTAAAAGTTTATGTTTCCAATGATAGTTGTGACAAACTCGAAGCAAAATGAAAGTAAGCGAATAATTTTTAAATTACGTGGGAAGCTCTCTTTCAAAACTTATTAAAACTATCTCTACAAGATTCAATGCAGTCTGCAGAGTTTTTCCGGACTGGGCTAGTCGGACGTGGCGACTCGGAAAAGTTCCATGCGGAAAACTTTAGTTTGGATCTCTCCGTGCTCGGAGGAGACACGTGTCAGTTCGTTCAGTTCTCGGAAGCGTCGCCAAGATGTCCCCGCTGGTTCGATGCACTTGCGAATTCGGGTGTGGGGTGATCTGCTTCCACGTGAAATATCCCGCTTAATTGCACCATTATTGTCACATTTGATGGAAAAGTCACTCGTTTCTCGTTTTTCTGCAATTAGCTTGAAAAGTTGTGTATGGGACTTCGCGAACGCTTAACGCGATGCTTATGCGTGGGCGTAGAGTGAAACGAATGAAGAAATCGACAGCTGGAAGATCAGATAACGATCTCTTAGACACCGGCTTCATTTATCGTGCGAGGCCTAGGCATTGTCGCAGTCGTGTGACACTTTGTGTTCAATTGCCGAGGGAAGTTCGGTGAATGGGGTGCCAATGACTCGACGGCTTTTCATTGATTTTCCGGATGAGTTGACAAATGAGACGGCTCTTTGATGGAGCTGAACTCGGGCTCCACTGCGAGCATTGACTTGAACGCATCGCGCTGGTGTAAAATAGCACGCATTTCCATGCGAAAGCAAGCGAGCGGGCTTCCCTCCAATTAGCAACGCGCGTCCTTGCATTTTCAAGTGGAGGCGCCGGGCGCGTTTCTCAGTTCGGTTTCTCTGTTAACTTGGCGACGAAGGTTGTACTTACAGTTGTTGGCGTCTTTCAAGTTTTGAAGAACTACTAAACGAATCCTAAACCTAACATAGTACAAAGATTCAATTAAATCATTGTTGTACACCCTTGTTTAAATGTGAAACAAAATATAAAGTTGATGCTGCACAAATCCAAAATACCAACACTGCAATACTCCACTTCATCATAAATGAAACAAAACCACTGTAGGAGTATCTATTTCACAACGCTTAATAAAATACACCATTTTAAAAGCAATCCGAAATATTTATTGCAACGGTTCGTTGTACATTCTTTTCTCTCACTCTATCTTTATATTATTATAGCTACATTGTCTGACTTCGTTAGAAGATTCTCCTTCATTTTCTGAATAAGAGCAACATAAACTATTTGCCTTAAACTTTGCCAAGACGAAGAACAAGAAGAAGATGCACGGTATGTAACTGAACTCGGCACGCAGCGAAGTTATACAGGAGGCGCAACACAAACACAGACTGCTGACTCGGCTAGATTCGATGCCGCGTACTGCGGGCTGCATCGCCAAGGCGAAGGAACACTGCAGCAGCAGCAGCAGCAGCAGCAGCAGCAGCCACGATGTTGTGCACCGAGCTCAGTAATTGATTGCCCAGCATTTAGGTTATGAAGATAAGTCATCGCGGCCACTCCATCATTGCCGCCCGCGCGGTGAAGGGGAAAGGGGACAATGAAAACAGCGATGAAGATTACGAGCAACAGTTGCAGCCCCGCTCACGAGCGTTGGCGAGCGAACAGATAAATTCATCTTCTTCCTCCTTCGGTGTTGACAATTTCCGAAAAAATGTAGGTCGCGCTCGGTCGCTCGACACAACGAGCATGCTGCGATGCACTGTCTGCAGTTTGACGCAAAAAAACACCCTATACAAGACATATTCTTGAAAATCAGGCAGTGGCGTATATAAACGATCAAACTGGTCGTGTTTTACCAGTGACAGTCCGTTAGTGCTCAGATTTCCTGGCTTTGGTGAGCATATAGAAAAGAAAAGCCGTCGAATTTAGTCCAATTTTCATCAACCCGACAAAACCCCGGAAAATTTGTTCCGGTACACATTTTTATTTTCGAAGCTTTGTCTCGTAAGCCTTGCAGAGTCGGCAACGCAGAAGCGCCGCTGCGCCGGCGTCCTGCGTTTCGTTGCGGCGCTGGACATAAAAGCGATGCGGCCGCGTCCAAGTGCAGCCCATAAACCGACGCTTGCCTCCATAAACAGAGTTATCTTCGGGCGTCGCGACGCGGCCGACGCTCGCGTGCGCCCCAAGGCCAGGCGACGGCAGGCGTCGGTTTAATGGCGTGCGAGCGCTCAGCGCCGAACGTTGACACATGACACTACATCGCGTGGCCGACGGACCGGGCGTCTTATCTAGCGCCGTTGCGACGCCGCCGCCGCCGCCGCCGCCGCCGCCGCCGCCGCCGCCGCCGCAGGTTTAGTGGGTCGTGGCGAAGACATACATGTCCGCGGCGTCGTGCTTTATGGCACGTGGCGTCGACCTAGACGTGTTCATTCGCACGCCGTTCGCCTGTTCATAGAGATGCGATGCGGGTCTCTTCTGCAGCAGCCGCCGGCGTGGGGCTGAGGAGAGTGTCGGGGATTCGTTTATCTCTCAGCGCACGCGATCTCTGCTGAATT
Organism: Nemurella pictetii; assembly: GCA_921293315.2. Lineage (NCBI taxonomy): Eukaryota > Metazoa > Arthropoda > Insecta > Plecoptera > Nemouridae > Nemurella > Nemurella pictetii. Next base: position 33,271,115 of record OV121115.1, read on the forward strand.
GGCATTTCTAAGAAAAATCTCACAGTTTCTTTCACATCGCCGAACATACAATGCAGCTTAAACTTTAAGAATTTTACTCGTATAATGCAACTGAAATAACTGTCACAGACAATCAAATACCATAAATCCGTATAATAAATGCAATCACTACTTGCCATGCAGAAGATATTAAGCCACAAAGTAAACATTTTCATTTTGATGAGCGGCAAAATTTGCTCATGGCGGTTTGCATAATATTATGCTCGCATAAATTAACCATCAGGTTTCAACCGAACAATTTCCAAAGTTGGTCGTGGTGGAACCGCCACTGCGAGTGAATGTTCGTATGATGCCGACGCCGACGCCGACGCCGACGCCGACGCCGACGACGGGCGAGAACGATGGCTCGTGATTTGATTCCTCCCTGGAGACGACGGCGAGCGCGGTCGCCACGCAGGGAAGGGCCTGCGGGCGATATATCGCACCCCGTGTAGTACCACACCACGCCGAGTCCGCCGAAGGACGCCCGCCCTCCATCCAGCCCGCGCCGCGGCGCTAACATATCGCACGGCGACGACGCCGCACGCCGTGAGCAGACCGACACATAACTCACCGGCTCTCACCGGCCCACCACTTATCTACCGGCAGCGGCGGCGGCGGCGGCGGCGGCGGCGGCGGCGGTGGAGGCGGCAAAGCGTCGCCTAACGCACGCGGCGTCGCGACGCTCGACGCTGTTCCGGGGTATAGGGTGTGGGATGAGGGCGCCATAATGCTCCCGTGGAGCGGTTAGACCGAACTTCCGTCGCGAAAAGAGATCGCTATTCGTGTGAGCGACTAACGACACTGTCACAGCCATGCGTGGCCAATTATCCTACCTGGGTGACTCGGTTATCTCTACTCGCTGCCCGCGCGTGGGCGCCCGGAACGCCTGGATCAGAACGAGAGGGATATAAACATTTTATCCCGTGCTCTTTTGTTGCGCGTCGGTTCAAGGAAAAAATAATTACAATCAACGCGTTAAGCGGAGCGTGCATCGCCAGAAGTCCTTGTTTATAGCCCTTAGCAAGCCTGTCTGGCAAGCCCGCTGTAGCAGAGCCTCATTTCGCGCTGCTCGAGCTTTTCTCATCATCGCTATCGCTACGTCGTACCGGACAGGAGCCGGGAAATTGCGCCATAGACTTCTAGTTTCTTCATTCGTATTCGCATGAATAATCACGATATCTTATCTCGATCTGTATAGTTAATAATGTAAGAAAATTGGGAAATTTAACAAGAGCCTAACTATGTTCGCGTAAAGCACCATGGTTGACTGGACTCAATCATTCTGATTTTTTCTTGGCATATTTTTCTATTTCTAGAATTAATAAGAATCTTCTCATGACAAATAATAATGGTAGACTGCGGCTTTGCTCTGATTTTCTTGGCATTTCGGTGTATATCTGTCCGGTCGGGTAATTTCCCTGAAGCTCGTGTCTTCGCCAGCTACAGACAGCTTCCCACTCAGCATCAATCTCGCGTCTGACAGCAGCGCTGGCTGGTGTTGGGTCGGGGAACTGTGCCACCTCGGACAGCTGCTCGCGTGCCGGCCAACGAGCAGGAGATTAGGGGAGGAAATCTTAATTCACTATACGCGCATGCTTTGTATCAAGTTTCAAGTATTGATGCACGCTCTTTGTTCATAGCAAATATCTTACTTTTATAATGCAGGGTCTCTGCCTAAGTTACATCTCTACATCTAGGTTCATCCATCCAGGTACGAAGCCATGGGTACAACCAGTAAAACTTAATACAACGACACGTACTTCATCTTTCGTAATATTGGGGGCTTTGTTTGCCACTGATGCTTGTTCTCAGGTTTCAACTGATCTGACATAAATATGAGAATCTTTTCGGGTGATAAATGCACTCGGTTCATTTAACTTTTTTCCATCCCGGAAACCTTAGAAAGTTGAAATAACATCGCAGTTGTAATTCCAGTCTATTCAACTTTGAGAAATGTCTCATAGACTCATATATTTGAGTCGAGTAAAGCGGTGGCCATCTAGTGAATGAAAAGCTGTTCAAATGACCGTGATGGCAAGGAAAACCTAAACGCCATTCAGCTTTAATTTCTACGTTTTTTCAAAGCTGGATAATAAAGGTATCAGGTCCTTCTTGGAAAATTTTAGATTTACATGAGATATAGCCATGAGTAAGACCCACTTGAAAATATTACTTCGTGTAAGTTGGGGCTTTGCAGTCTGCGACTGAGAAAGGTTATCGAATCAGCACAACTTTGCGGGTACGTTGTAAGGAAAGAAGTTCAGAAAAATTCAAAGATTATTCCTGAGGGTGAGTCGTTTTTTTTGGTGGTGAACCCACGCTGAAAAGTACGGCCGTCGACCACAATACCTGGATGCTGCGGGGAAAATAGGGATTCAATCGACTTTTCAAAATTTCAATATCAATATCATATGAGCGTAAACCCTACACCCTACACCATGAGCTGGATATAACGCCCCATGGGCGCCACGCAAAGGGGAGTGGACAAGATGGAGTTGAAAATAAAGAGGTGGAAAATGGAAATGGAAAACGAGCGAAATTTCCTTCTGTTGGCAGTTACGTATTTATAAATGCAGAGTGATTGATCCACCGTCTCTCAATATTTACGGAAATTAACATTCTGATGAAAGGCTTTTATTTCAGGGAGGTGGGAGAAATGTGAAATGGATTTCATGTAAATGTTTTAAGATGGTTTTCTTTCAAGTTTTACCGAGCATAAACATGCATTAAGTGCATATCTTACAGAATTTTCTTGTAAAGAAAAATGTTTTAATTGCTAGCTATATTTTAAACTGAACATCACTTCAACTTGATTTTTTGAAGAAGCAAATTAAGATGTGTACACAAAAGGGCAAGTAAAGTTATATTAAATCATTTTAATTGAATTCAATGTTGATAGACCGTGTTTGTTCATAATTAATGACTGCAGAAAGAAGCCCAGAGAGAGAGAGCGATAATTACAAAGTGAATTGTCAACACTGTGAAATCAATGCGAGTCTTAATTCAGAGACCCAGTGTTAAGCGATGCCTGCTTCAAGCAAGTAAATATTTATACTGTCTTAAGGGAGGTAAAACGTTTTTAAGCAACCAATGAATCACAGTAATCTTAAACTTGAAATGAATGTTTTCAACAATAAACTATAGAATTATCTTCCAACTAACGCCTGCAAATTTCCGCTCGTAATTTACACATTTGGCAAGCTTTTCTTTTAATTGCTCTAGAAGCAAAAATAATCTCATATTATTTCGTATTTTAATTTTTTCTCTGTTGAAAGTGGCCCCGAATATGTAAGCCAATAATATTTAAAAGATTGTAGTTGTCAAGATTGGCATTTTGTACCCGAAGACTGGGAAAGATTCGCATCGTGTCGCCTTGTGTTTATTCATGCAGACTGACTTCCCCGGCAATTTTAACGAAGTGTCTTGCACTTTCCGCGTTGCAGACAGCTACCTGCATCACTCCAGCGGCAAACAGCGCATGCTCCGGCATCAACAGCTGCAACACGACGACCAAGACAGCCGTCGCGCCAGCTCCAGAGGAATCATTCCCAAGGCCAAGGTCAAGACTGTCAAGATGACCTTCGTCATCGTGTTCGGTGAGTTATCTTTCCATCTGGCTGGAAATTCCCAGCATGAGTATCCTTGGTGGAAACGAATGGGTTCGTTGATGGCGGGCGTTCATCTGTGATGTGGTTGAGTTGGAGCTCTATTCGACGTGCTTTTCAGCACGTCGAGATTGAGAAAAGCATGACTTTTTGCAAACGGCTTTGGAATTAGATTTATAAAAAGTGTAATGTGCCAGTGAGACTTGACCGGAAAATGGAAACTCAGTGCTGTTTGCAGCATGACATTCTTGAAAGTGCCTGCTTCAATCTTTTATCCCGTTTGACGGGCGATGACGGCTGCTCCGCCTCGCCGGCCGCGCTCTTTCTGGAGGGCTGTCGAATGCCAATGGTCTCCGAACGATTTCCGAGTTCTAAATGAGTGCTATCCGCTCGTGCCGGGTTATGTTGGATCGAGTTTTCGTGCTCCATTATCCCATTTCACTTACTGCATTGTTGGAAGTCAGATCGAGCGCCTATCACTTAGCTGTTCACATCCCAAGGAAAACAAATAGGCCGCACTCGATGAAAACTGTGCACTGAATTTCGGATTCACCGAGTCCAGCCTCCCATCGACTGTCAACGGTCGCCGCCGACGTCATGGAAACGATACACATTCTTACGAAAATAAATCATCTTTCACACTTTGTCACGATCCCACACGCAACCTCTTACACACACATTTATTTATACAGAAGCAAAAATGCAAATATATATTTTTGACACTTCGCACATATTTGCCGCATGAATTCCAAGCCGCAGTTTGCCAAATCATGTCGTATTTTTACACACACACACATGTCGTCCAAGCGACAAATTCCTCACACCCTGTCATGCCACATGCCAGCATTATTAGTCCGACGTCGGCGCCGCGACGCGTCGTGACGCCACGCGTGACGTGGGGGCGCCGTCGACACACCTGCCGCCGCCGCCGCCGCCACCGGGGCAACCGACGCTCGTTACGGGGCCGCAGCGCGGCGGTTGGCCCGCGCCAGGGCATTAGATGAAATTGGGCCGGCCGTTTAGCGGTCGCCGCTCGGCGAGGACCACCGACGGCGGTAATGATGACCGATAGCGCGGCGTGCAACGGCGTGCACGGCGGGCAAACAGCAGCGATTAGCAACTGCAGCGAGGCGGTAGCGTTGTCAGCTGCATCAGCGCTGTACCGTGGTGGTAGAGTCGATCGTTTCGGACGTCGAAACAGTATAGGTTACCTGCAACATTATGATTATATGATAGTAAGGGGGGATAACTAAAAAATATAAAGTAGTGCATTTTTTCCTATGAGAAAAATGAAATTAGGTTTTGAAGAATTCGGAGAAGTGTATCTTTGGTATCTAAGTAAATATGAAGCATCCTTGGGTACCTAATGACAAAAACCTGGGGTTCGGGCCTTCCGAGTGTCATCATTATCAAGCAAGCACGCTGGACTGCAATCAGGCCGTGTGCAAGCCAACAGGTGGCACGAACTGAGAGGAGCTGTCAGATGAAGCAGCGAGAGAAGAGACACTTCCGCCGACAGGTCAGGGCCACCGCGCCAGCCGGGCTTAAGTAATTGAATGATCGCCGTCGACAATCGTTGCTACGTTGAGTCCGCTCGATCGCGACGTTGTGTCCTGTCGCGTTGGGGATGGGCGGTGGGGGGAGGGGTGGGGGGGATTAATGCTTCAGATCGTCGCTTGTTCGTGGTGTTGATGTTGCGGCGTTCCAGCGAACAGCGATTTTTTCGACGTTTCTGGATTTATGGGAAGAGCTTGCTGACTTTTCTGAGCATTGAACCCTTGGTAGGGTGGTATCAGGACTCACAATCGTACTAAATGCTTACAAAACTTTCACTAATCGATCAAATTGTTGTTGATGTCTCCGAAAGAGTGTCTCTTGATTTATTTACTTGATTTACCATAATATTTATTAAGTGAATATGATCATAATATAGTGAATATGGTATGAAAGGAAAATAGATACGCAGTGACATATTAAACCAAAAAATTCAGAAACAGATAAAAATTTCGCCAATTTATTACCATATTATTTCTAGATGTTCATCTTCTTCTCTTTACTTCTGAGTTCTGTCTGTGATTCGTTGAAACTTCGTCGTCTAGGCTTCGTAAATTGTCATCTCCCTCGCTCGCCGCTCTTCGCTCTTCTCCACACTTTCGGAAGAAGCCGGCCACTTCTTGCGACGTTCAATCTGCCCGCGCTGTTGTATTGCGAACACGGACCCTCGAAGCAGCGTGCACCCTGGACCAGCAAGTAGCAACCGACCGACGACACGTCTCTTATCAGATTTTAATCAATCATAAAAAAGTAGCCATCCATTTTCGTCGCGCGCTAAAGTTTTCCTTGCGCGGGCTCGAGTCGCCGAGCAATGAAAATCTGGTCAAGCTTTCAGAACAGCATCGCGTTCTGCAGCCGGATGGTAGTGGTTCGGGGGGTGCGGGAAGGGGGGGGGGGGATGGGCTGGCAGTAAAATCTTTATATCTGTTATTTTTTGCCTCCATATTTTCATAAATTCTCGTCGTGCCGAGTAGCAAAGCAAATGCTTCAAAGGACGGTGATGGTAAAAAGAAATAACTCCCACATCAACACAAATAAACATTGTCCAATATACTTTTCTTTGATATCATACTAGCTTGAGGTTTGGAGGTTTAATAGATTCTTAGTTGAAAGTCATTCGAGGCAAATGGGCGACGTGTACATTAACACGGGCTGCCTGCGTTGTGGCGTTACTGCCTTTGTGGTTGAGCGTATATTTTGGAGTCTTTGAAGTTTGGGGACATGCGATGGGGAATGGGATCATCTTTTAACCTAGTTAGGAGGCGACACTAAGTTTTCATCGAGTTCCGTTTGAAGTGGATTTTATGATCGTGGAAGATCGCTAGGTATATTAACCCTCTGCGAATTAATGATAATGCTTTAATTGCATGATAATGCAATAACGTCTGTGGTAATAGGTAAACGTAAAGTTTTAGAGTTTCGCTTGTGTATAATTAATGGTATTGTCTCACAAATTTGATGTTGTTTGCTCATTGCTTTGTTTTTCTTCTTAGCAGCATTCCCTGTGTTCGACGAGACAATGTGCTCCTCCGAGTCGCTGCTGATCGCAGCTAAATGTAGCTTCAATTAAACACGACGCGTGCGAAATTAACGCGAAAACGAAAAAAAATTGTGGAAGTTTTTAAAGTGCACTTATGGTGTCAGCCACGATTTATTGAAAATCGATAAGCGTGCTAAGTGCTTTGCTGAGAAAATTTCATTGTCGATGGCCGTCCGTTCCATTGGGGCTGGGATTGTCGTGTCTCTTGATTTCCACAAAGTCCATCCCTCCTTTCCAGCGAGCGTCTATTCTCGCTATACTTCCAGCGAATCGAACCAAAGAGCTGCTTACAAGTAAATTAACGAGAATCTAGAACCAAATGTACTTTGTCGGAAAAATGATGACATTTGAAATTCTTTGCCGAGCAGGTTGAATCGTATCCTCCCTTGGTCATTACAGCTGGGATGAAGACTGGCTTGAAAAAAACTACTTTTATACCGCACACGAGTTTTCTTCCGAGGATCGAAATGTGATTCATCGCATTTGGAACAAATAAGAAGTGCATTAACCAATGAACCAATCGAAATTCGAAATGACTACCAATTCCATTATTATTAGTGCGCTTTAAAAGTCTGAAAGTAGCTCAGGTCAAATGTTGTAGTGCGTATCGTAGTGGCTCACTAGTCACAAAAATAGTCAGTTTTAGAGCAATTGTGTCTTGAAATGTTGGTGCACCTCTATTTACAAGGGTGCAAACTCATGGAACATGCCGTTTGAGAGAAACTTAGCTGCCGACTGATCGTGTAGCCGTCTAACTGGGCGCACGTTGTGCCGACGGTTTGCTGTTGCAGTGTTCGTGTTGTGCTGGAGTCCGTACATCGTCTTCGACTTGCTGCAAGTCTTCGGCCACGTGCCTAAGACACAGACCAACATCGCGGTGGCGACCTTCATCCAGAGCCTCGCGCCCCTCAACTCAGCCGCCAACCCCGTTATCTACTGCCTCTTTTCCACCTCCATCGGTCGCACACTCAGGTAAACCCACAACAAACTTCTGACTCTTTCAAGCCTATAGAGCACGTTTCGGTAAGCTGTCATTCCGGATACATAACATTAAAGGTTTCGCATGTTGTTATTCCTTTGCCTTTACATGTCACCGTTGAACTCGGTCACACTATTTCCTACTCAATCATTAAATGTTCCTGTTTCGTCAAAAGATAGGCTACTTTGTGGGGTCGCCCTATTTTTCTCTGAATGCGCCGTTTCAAATCGCGGGCAATTCGAGCTGGTGATTAGCTCGTCGAGTCGCACTGCGCTGAGGTGTTCGTATCAGCTGCGACTGCATGCGATGCTGACGCCTCTGTTCACTCCTGTTAGAGGTTACCACAAGAAACGCGCTATTTTGTTCGTGAGGCGATGCACGCCTCGCAATCTGTCGGCAATCATTTCACAGCTCTCCTGGCGGTGACATTTCCAAGGTATTTTCGTCTTGACGCCTCCGTTGCAACCAAACCAGGCCAATCAAACCATGGCAATTGATGCTTCGTTCATTTCAGTTATAATTGCCAATTTAAATTAAGTATATTTTGCGGCCGCGCAATCAACATTGATCGTTTCGAAACCCACACAAACTTTCCGAATTCGTGTCACAAGAATCGGGAGTGGCAAAAAAAACAACACATTGACCACAATCGATTCACCCTCGCAAAGCAATTCATATTGCGCGCTATACAGAGAGCTGTGGGCTTGGGGGGGGGGGGGGGTTGGACCCATAATACTCTGGCCGGGGTTAATCCTGGATTAAATCTCTCGCCAGTTCTTGTTCATCTTCAAGGATAGCAACCCACACAGTATACACACAACTTCACACAAAACCAGCCCAACAGAAGACAGACAGACAGGATCAACACTAATAATCCACCCCCTTCTCAAACCTCACCCCACCGCCGTGAGCAGCATCGTTTCTTTTCTCGCGAGCCTCTGTGTTGAAAGCACGCACTCTTGAACAGAATTTAGCTGCCTTCTGGAGGAATGGCGCGCAGTGTCACATAATTTATGTATTCACCGTCGTGATTCACTGTTTACTACTTTTGCTTTTCTATCTTCCCCGCGCGTGGCTTGTGTTAGAGGAAATCTCTTGCGGTAGGTTTTTATCAGGGGCCATTATTTTATTCGCACAGCGCGACTCTTTTCTATATTATAGTGCCGGAGGAAGGGGTGGAGAAGAGGGAGGGGATGGCGGTCGGGGTTTCGGGGTTTCCTCCCCCTGCGTGGCCCGAGCAAATCTAATCCGCGCCCGTCGACGTCGAGCGTGGTTTTATTGTTGAGATTCTGTTAGGAAAATGGATATTGCATGATTTATTGCTGGCTCGACTTCCGATCTGCATTATTGCGGCCTCTGTTTTGATACTTTGAGACTTGCCGTATTCTATCTCCTTGCAAAATTTACCCAAGCCTTTCCAAAAAGTGATTTAGCGCACGGGTTGCCTCATCTAAATTTACAAGCTAGATCATCATTAGTGATAAACACTGTATGAATTTGAATATTTTCCGTTACGTTGCTGAGCGAAATGTTAGGGCATTGATTTGTGTCCATACAAGTATAGGATCTCACCGTTGTAATTCAATAAGACCGGAGATCTGCAGTTTCTTACGCTCTTACCCACTGTCTCATATTCTGTCCACCGAGTGCAAAGCCATGACGAGTGGAAGACGCAATATGACCCTCGAAAGCGATTTCCACACGTCACGCCCTCGGCACTGATGTCGGGAAATCGGGAAAGCGTTATCGAGCCCCAGCTTCCTCCTAGGATTACCTACAGAGATCACGTGATTCAAGTTGGTCCATCGGATAGCTATAGCGTTACTAAAATAGTCATCAATGAATCAGTTTAGAAAGTTTGGCGAACACAAAATCCAGCTTGAACTTCGAATGAAAATTATACAATACATGTACAGCGATCTTTTGTTTTTAACTAGTTTGTCTGGTGTTTTCGAAAGCGGTTCGGTTTGATTGCAAGTTAATATCAAAGTGAACTAATTTAAATCTAAATCTCTTAGATGATCCAAGAGATGAAGTTCTCTGCAGTGCTTGTAGCTGGAGGCGCTATCGCCGCCCATCTCTGCCCGACAACAATTCCCGCCCTTCGTCCAATCTCCTTTACCACTGATTTATTTATCTCACAAGTTTCAAGCCAAATCGGTTTTATAAAATTTGACTTCAAAATTCCTTGTTTTATGATACGTAAGATGATACTTGAAGACGACTAGATATTCCTTGATGTATTGATATATATATATATATATAAATATATATATATATTATATATATAAATATATATATATATATTATATATATTAAAACCTATACCTATATTATAATTATTTTACATTAAATAATAAATAAATAATAATTTAAATTTACCAAATCTTTAATATTCTTTGATTTAGATGGTCTATCTTACAATTATAGTTATACCTACCCAACTTCTTTTTACACTTTGGGCTTCGTCTTATACATTTCAAGCAGAATTCACACTTATCTAAAACGTGATTTTAATTAGCTTTCGCGAAGCCCTGGTGTTAAGGAAAATGTTGATTCCATGAATCGTTTAGAAGTTGCTGAATAGCCTCCCCAGGTATTGGTTTTCTTTGATTTCCCAAGGCTTTCCACGAGCGTTCCTCCGGCAAAGGAGCCCAACACAACATGACACGCTGCTTTCCTTCCCCAGTCAGCCACTCGTTATCAGCATTGCGCTTGTGTCGAACTGACTCCACGCTCGTATCCCACGCTCGTATCCCATGCCCTTGTATCCCACGGGCATGAGCCACAATCACTAGCTGCTAGCAAAATCCCAATGATACAACCAATACTAGCTTGGCTGCCTGGAAAACAGCGTGCAAATTTCGATGAACTTATCACAGGGTTGTTAAATCCTTTACCGGCGCTATCGGCTGGATGTTTCCTTGCCGTTTGCCGATGACTGTCTCAACTCTATGATCCAACCTCCAGACAGTCATGGTGGTATGAAACCTTCGTAGTGCTTCTTATTGCTTCTAAGCAGAGCCTGTCACCGGCTGTCACCGGCACTGTCACTCGTCGATTGTCGCCTAACTCCCCGCACCCCCACGTGCTTGCAGGAAGATACCCCCGTTCAGCTGGGTGTCCGCCGGACTGGCCGCCTGCTGCCCGACCGGCGCCCCCCCGGCGCCCCCCGCGCTCGCCGCCCCCGTCGCCGCCCCCGAGCCCCGCTGGTCGTGCCGCCGCCGACACCACCCTCATCTGGACGCCGTCGCACGCAGCGCCGCCGTCGCCGCCGTCGTCTCCGTCGTCTAGCGTCCCCAGGGCGGCGCCCCTTGTGTGACGTCGGCGCCCCGATCGGCCCGGACTTGCCGAAGCTCTGCTGGCTCAATCGCACGTTTGCCATCACGGCGACCAACGAAAGATTGTCGATGACGCTGATTTTCCCACTTTTAGTATTCCGATGGGACGAAATGTAAACCACGTGCATTCGATCCCTGTGCTGTGTAGAATTGACAAATCATTCCTGTTGAAGCCATGGTGTTTTTATGTGTCCATATTATGCCACCTCGCAAGGAATTCATCCGACGGAGACATTCATGTTCAACTCTTGGGTGATAGACAGTCAAAGTATACTTCTTACTCACCCTTCGAATTCGATGAGATGAAATCAGAGTATCAGTATTTCTTTTTTATTCAAATGACAGTATTGACGACCTCTGAAAACGTCGTCTCGTCTCGAAGGTGAGAAAAGGCGAGGCTTACCCGCCAAACTCACCATCTTCCCGAAACAGTCGGTGTGCTCTTCCCTGCTTGCTGGCGTCGTCAGTGTGTGGACATCTGCGATGTTCTGAGACGTACCAAACCCGACTCATCCATAGATACACGTATCTGATAATATATTGTGACCTCAATCCAGTGCCCCAGCTTCTTCCCCGTGTTGATTGTAAGCCCCTTCGTTGTCAACAACTCTAAAGTGTGAACGTATCGAGTTGGATACGTCTTGACTCTGTGACCATGGAATATGCTAAGTTTTCATAACCTTGGCTAGATTTATCCAGATAACCATGGATTATATTTGAGCCGTCCGTGCATTTTCGCGATTTCAGTTAGCCCACACAAGCATAGTTAGATACTCTTCGTAAATGGAGTTATAGAAGGATTATTTGTTGATAAACATCCTGAATAATAGAAAGAAAATTGAGATATCTTATAAAAGTATAGGCACATACACAATCCATGAGTTACGAACTCCATTTATAAAACTGATTACAAGATAGAAGCACCCAAAAACGAACAAGTAATAAAATGAAACAAATTGACACTGCGGCAAACAACGGTAGGTAATGTGAAACGGTCCGAAATGAGGTGCAATATTTCTTGGCCTGGCCCTCTCTAAACGTGACTTCGCGTAGAACAAGGAAACCCCCTGTTTCTTCCCGTCAAAATGCGATTAAGGTACATGTTTTCTCCGATGTCCAATAATACAGCGACAACAAAATTACCAGCAGATCTTCTCAAGAGTGCCGAAGAGATCTGAAACTAAAGATAATTGCAGCCGAGACAAGGCGAGGGGTTGCACCCGCTCTATATTTGTCATTACTCTTTGATTGGTGTTTTGCTGGCGAGTTTGAAATTGTTTTTCTCGTTAGCCGGAGGAGGGAGAACCTCCTCCCATGCCACATCTGCAAAGTACGCTGTGCGGTTCGTCATCTTGCATCGCGTTATTGATGAGTGACGACCACCGTCGCTTCGGTGTGGTAAGGCTACTAGAGGACTCACGTTTGCGTCTTGAAAAACTCAAAGCGGCAAGCGTTGTTAGGTCGTATTGTTATTACTACGACCAATCTGAGCTCTTCAAAATGCAAATTATGCGCAAAAATGCAGAATCCCATTTTCACTTTCCCACGAATATTCTCGGTGAAACCGAGCGAAATTAATTTCCCACAAATGTAACCTGACCTCGAGTTACGACTCGGTACTAGAAACGACGCTGCATAAATATTATTCCATAAGTGCTGTAACAATCTTGTTGGTATGGAACAATGTCGTTTTGTCGTTTTTTGCTGTATCAATATGCGTGTATAATCTCACTTTGATGTCATGAATGTCAACTGGGAATGAGACAACTTTGTAACGAAGAAAACTTTATGGAGGCTCTTTTAAAACAGGGACTTGGTGATTAATTTTGTAATTTCGTAAGCTTTAAATTACTTTGATGTGAGGTTTATGAAGAATTGAGTTCCTAAACACATTCGTTACTTATGGCTAGCTAGTCTTAAACTAGTATACACTATTCCAATTTTCTTATTTAATTTTCCTTTCTCAATTGATTTAATGAAATGTCGATGCGGATATGTAACTATGCGTCGCGTGTTTGGACTTTGGATACATGTGAATATTGATTACCTGGGATACATAATTCATGATGGCATTTTGTATATTAAATGAATGTGTGGCATTCTGTTGTAACTTTGATGGAAACCGTACAAATGATACAAGAGGGGAACAAGTAGCTTGATTCTTTCACTTATTTACATTGTATTAGGGGTTACCTGTTCACTTCAGCTGAAAAGCGATGTTTAATTTATTTATCTCGCATAGTGTATTATGTAATATTCGTGATGTATAGATGAGCTAAACAATAAAATTACTATATTTCGTCTACGGCTTTAGTTTGGCGCCGTAATTCATATGACAAAGTTACTTGTCGTTTAGAAGGCGGGTATCGATCTCTTCGAGAAGAGAAAGCGGTGGGAAGGCAACATGGCCGCGCTCCGGCAGACTTCGGTATGGTTCGGTGAAGTGTCTAGCAATTAGATTTTAATTTTAAAGGTTACGCTGGAAGTGTAGAAGTGATACAGTAGTTTAGACAGCGCAATTGTCGTTCCTGTGTACATTTATCTAATTCAATCCTCATTTACTAGTGCTATCTACGTCAAAATGGCTATCCCTCCAAAACGCTTAAGTTTGAGCCATGGACCTACCGAATCGGCGGAAGCCTTTTATAATATTAATGAGAGACCAGTGGACGATATCTCATTGGAATTCTTTTACAAACCACACACCATCACTCTACTGGCTGTTTCAATTGCCTGCGTGTTTTATTCTTCTTTCATTCGGTAAGTAAACGGCCCGACAAAAACTGTTCTGCATCAACCTTGACCTAGCCTATCATTTTGATTCAATTACATACCTTCCTAGTCTAAACACCCATGACCTAAAGATTACCAAAAAACTTGTGATATATTTTAGCACATGACGAGCTTCTATTTGCTGATAACACACATTCTGACTTTTAACGTTAATTATTGTAGGAGGAACTTAGTTAACTTGTTATTCAAACAGATTTCTACCATTACCTATCCTTTCTCAAGGATCTTTTGAATCAGTTTAGTTAGTTTTTTTTTACTTAAGCAAAGATAGTAGCTACTTTAATAATGCTCATCTTAGACCTTTATTTACCCGTGTAATTTACCTTTCAGAAATGAGCAGAACACTCAAGACAACATCTGGGCAGGCGTGTGGTGCGTCATCTTCTTTTTCATGATCATCTCGGTGCTTACGTTTCCGAACGGGCCGTTCACGCGGCCACACCCAGCACTCTGGCGCATGGTCTTCGGGTTGAGCGTTCTCTATGTGCTCGCCTTGCTCTTTCTGCTCTTCCAGAGCTTTGAAACCATCAACGAGTTGCTCTACTGGGTTGACCCTGGCCTCCGAGAATTCCACATCGATATGGACAAGGTGCTAATTGCAAAACATAATGAGATGAATTCATTTTGGCATTGATGTAAATGCCTTTAACCTTTTGCTAGGTACTTGCACAAAATAGGGGTGTTCCCTGTATTGAGTGTTGCCTGCTTTATTGTGGTTCTCAAATTATTGCGTTTTCAATGTTCACCCCTAATTCACCCTGGAATTTTTGGCATTTATGTTTATAAGCCATCTTTAATGCTTTTAAAGGCGTTATTGTTTTTCAAAATAAATCCATCTTTATCATGATGACTTGCAATCTGCTAGGTACCTGTAACTGAGCAATATTTTATAGGAGTACGGCATCAACTGCTCGGACATTAATGTTGAGAAGATCTGGGCCCATCTGGACGTGTTTGCGTGGGCGCACTTCCTTGGCTGGACCTTCAAGGGCGTGCTCATACGACACTTCGGCCTGCTTTGGGCCATCTCGGTCATGTGGGAGTTCACAGAGGTTGGTGAACAACAATCAGAAATCATACATTTTCGATGTAGGTACTAGTTCTGTTATCACGTGCTAACAATAGGATTACATGCTTTAAATGAATACTGTCAGTCTGTCATCCATGGCTGACCATCCAGCCAGTCACCGTACATGCCAGGGCTTGAAGCTAGAGCTACAGTCCGACGTAATTGGCAATCTGCTCGACTTATAAATGCATGGGAAGGTCCAAGGTTGTGAACTTCTGCGTTGCGATTTACAGATGGCGTTTGCACACCTGCTGCCGAACTTCATCGAGTGCTGGTGGGACACGCTCATCCTCGACATCCTCGTGTGCAACGGACTCGGCATTTGGGTCGGCTTGCAGATCTGCAAGCGCCTCGAGATGCGCGAGTACAAGTGGGCCAGCATTCGGTGAGCTAGCTAAACATGGAGCCGACATCTAGTCAAGCTTTCACAAATTTCATTGTGATCGATATTGTGTATCATGAATTTTTTATCACATTCTTTTCCGAAATTGCAACAGCATACTACTCAGAGAAGTTACTGTCTATTTCGAGCATCTTTAGGATAATATCAGAATTTTATTATTATTAGTTATCAAATAGGCAAAATAACATTGGTAAGCATATTAAATTTGAGCTCTTTTTCTTGCAAATCTCAAGTTAATTATTTATCCTGTCAGCCTAACGACACGACGTAACCACATTGCTCTCCCCGCAGCGACATCCGTTCGACGTCGGGCAAGCTGAAGCGTGCCGTAATGCAGTTCACTCCCGAGAGCTGGACCAACGTACGGTGGCTGGACCCCACGTGCACCTACATGCGCTTCCTCGCGCTCTGCCAGCTCGTCATCTTCTGGCAGGTCTCCGAGCTCAACACCTTCTTCCTGAAGCACATCTTCGAGATGCCGCCCTCGCATCCCCTGGTCGCCATTCGGCTGCTGTTGATCGGGCTCTTTGTGGCGCCCTCTGTCAGGTGCGTTGGTTTGATTTTATTTTCTATCCCGGCCCCTGTCTATTATTATTCATTTGGAGACGGTTCTGTGGCTGACGTTGACGGCCGACGAACGCTAACGAATGTGTTCCCACCCCCGCAGGCAGTACTACACGTATGTGACGGACCCGCGGTGCAAGCGCGTCGGCACCCAGTGCTGGGTCTACGGGGCCATCATGGTCACCGAAGCCATCCTCTGCATCAAGAACGGCAGGAAGCTGTTCCAGCAGACGCAGCTGGTGAACATCCTTGTCTGGTTTGCGCTGCAGTTCATCCTCTCTGTGGCCTGCGTCTATGGATGCGTGCTCTACCACAAGTACATACAGGTCAGCGAAGCGAGTGTGCCGCTATGCAGTGAATGCGACAAGCTGTAGCAGTGTTGTTTGTTTGTTTTGGCAATGATGCCTGTCTGTCACCTGATGCATTCTACACACCGAATTTTGATTGTCGGGTTCCAGTGTTGCGCATTTTGTTTGCCTTCATGCATATCTTTTGGAAATTGAGCTCATCACATGACTGGAAATATTTCCATTCTTGTCATGCAAGCTTAACGTAAATGCATTTCATTCTATGTAACACATTGACAGGATAGTTTCTCACTGCTAGATTTTTTTCACATTTTGGGCACTCGATTGGCATTGTGTGTGTCCCGTTGATGTGTGTGTGTGCCGTGTTTGTGCCGTGTTTGTGACGGCTTGTTTGTTTCCAGAAAGAGGAGGACTTTTCGAGAGAGACTTCTCCAGTGAAGGCGCACGCCCCTGGCTTTAAAGACCACCCCCCTGAAATACCCGGTGCCACCTCGGCCACCACCAATGATGTTGATAACATAGGTATGCTTCTCACCTACACCTACCTACCTAGCGTAATGCTGGCATTAACCCCCGTTAGCTGAAACCTTGCATTTTTTAGTGTGGTTCTGCTTTCAAGTTTGGTGTTTATTGGTTTTTATCATATTGTCGATTAGATGGGCAGTGTTCAAAGATTCGCTCCACTTACCTAGCTGCCGAAGCTCGGCAAATTGAGTTATTAATGTATTTATAACCGGTCTCACACCAGCACCTGTTAATAGTCAATGATGGTTCTGCAGGAATAGTCACAACTCACAATCAGTTGTCGGTAAACTTCTCCAAACCAATCTTTCGTTAGCATTTTTTTCCAGCAACCAACTGGCAGTTAGTGATATATTAAAATGTCAGCCACAGATATGAATCTCTAACTGTGCCGTGTGAATTATTTTTGCCAGGGTCTTTTTGTGGCGGTTCGCAAGTGGCTGAGGATCTGAAACGACGAGTGCTGCCAAACCGGAACGGTAGCTCGGAGTTCCAGCACTAGACCGTTCCTGCCTGTCTGCCAGATTCTTGTGCAGATTGGCAACAGTTGCTCCCGCAATGTCGATCACTTCTTGTCAGTGTCCGGCCGAACTCGAGAAGTCCGGAGAAGCCGTTGCTTCGGCGATAGTCGCCAACAGTACTGAGCTGCTCGATATGCCGTCGCTGGCTATTCATTTTCAGCCAAGGTAATGTGGCTAAGTGATTTCGGATAATGCGCTTTTATTGTCTATGTATTGCAATATTTGTTTATCAGTTATTGGCCACTTGAATCCACAAAGCTCCCTACCCACTTGATGTCGTAATGAGTTGTTTTTGACAGCTGAGTTGTGCTTGTGGCTCCTGGAAGGGTCTCAAGTTCTTGTCTGTTAAGCAGGGCCCCTCTCTTGATACTTTGTGGTTAATTAGGTAGCCAGTCTGGCAGTTGAGTCTGGATTAAGGAGCTCGTATCTTTTCCTTCTGATTCCCTCGCGGCTGAAAAACAGGGTTACAGGTTTTCGGAAGGTAAACCAACTTCGTCTGAGTATTCAAGTGCCATGTCCTCTTGGATTGTTCTGACGTTTCTTTGACATAACAAACTAAATATTGTAAACGTTGTATTGCTAGCAAGCAATTGCTTGGCTACCTTAGCCCTAACTATCATACCGTTGAGTACAATGATAATAGAGGTATTAATCTTGATCAACTGATGCAGCTATGTCTGGCTTCCAAGTAATTACTAACAATTAAGCAATCCATCGGCATGCATGCCCAAATATTCCTAGGCGTCAAGAAATAGTTTTATTAGGTCCCATCAAATTACAATGTTCAACTAGGTCCGAACTTTTCTCCAAAGTAGGAATCACTGTCGATGATCTGATGGCTAATTAAATGAATAGCCAATCCGATATATATATATCTTTTCTAATAGTTTGACGATATTTGTCAGAAAATCTGATCATATTGATGATATTGGACATTTTGACAACGGGCTTCTCTGGTGTATTGGATAACCTTGGACATGAATATGAATCTATTACCTGCATTGACTTAATCAGTTTGGGGTTTGGTCTCAGTTGGCACTTCCTATAAGGTGGATTTCTGCAAGAAATCAGTGCCTTGCTGGACCAAAATCTAATTTCTCATTTTTGCTTGGGTATGTAATACTCTTTTGTCTCTGTTTTGTGCTCATCTACCCATTGGCTGTCACTGCCCAATAATAGATAAGAATTTCAAGTGGTCCTGTGAAGGGAGGGGCTACATTGGGCTATCTGTTCAATGTTTTCTTCTTGTAGATCACTGCACAGATCCTTTGTATTGAGGACTGTTTCTTTGAATACATTTGCTATCATCCCATGGTCATGATCTCAGGTAGGAAGATGGTATTTATCATCAATCAGCAAAGGTTATAAAAGCACCACTTACCATATTTCAGGCTTTTCTTGGTGACCATACATCCTCAAACTAAAATTCACAAGCCAACTCTGTAATACTCAAAAAAATGGAAGAATAAATTATGAAGGGATTAAAAAAAACGGAAAGTTATAGCAGAAGTCTTTAGCATTCAACACGCGGATGCCTGTTAAGTAGGTTTTTTGGAAATTTTTGCTAATAGTTTCTAAAACCAGAAAGAGGCATCAGTTAAAGAAATTGAATGTCTTTGGGTATGTAAAGGTAATGTAGCTGTGAATGGGCACCAAGAAAGTTTAAGGGACTCATTAATTTGTTCACAATTGATGCGTTCTTAGGTGCATTTGCCCAAGTAGCTGGCAATAATTGCTTTGCTTTGCTTCTAGAGTACCTACCTAGTAGCTATTATTTATTTCTTTATAGTTATTTTGTGCCACATTAACTAACGGAAACTAAATTGATATTATTTAATATTTACCAAAACTTATTCTGTAGTAGTTAACTTACGTGTAGTTAATAGTAACCACTCCAGTACCGACCCACCCAGAAAGCACAATTACATTATTTGCAAGTTTTTTTTTTTTTTTTTTTCAGCTCTGACATTATTATTATGATCTTTATTATTTAACTATTTCAATTAATTTTAATTTGCTATTTATTTTTACAAGGTACAATTTGGTACTTGCCATTAGTTAACAATAGTTTTTTCTTGGCTTAGTATGATAGTTGGCAGGGTTACCAGGTGTTGGTTTCCTGCCCTACACTGTCAAATAGCAGATTGAGTTCAAAGGTTTGGAGGTAATCTTTATCACTTGAGGCAATTTTTCCCATGTAAACTAGTTAAAAAAGAATCAAATTTGTACCCAAGTCATTTTTCTCTCTTGCCTAATTTGATTGTTTTGATTTTTTGTGGAGTATTAATCCTTCGATCACTGAATCACAATCACTGAATGTTTATAGTTTCTTCTATTTTTTCTCAGCTTATACAAATTATGCCAATGCCAAGATTGTTACCATTAGCTTCGTATTTACTTTTTAGATCATGGCAACCTCTATGTTGTGAAACTGGAGCTTTATGTTCAATAGAGGTACTGTTTAATCAAACTATAAAATAATCAGATCAACTGTGTTTCAACATCGTTTTTCTATGTCCAGAGAACGCTATGTCGCCACACACTGATTCTGGAGATTTTGGCAACTTGCAACATGAGAGCTACTGCCAGCTCACTTGAACAGGCATCTATGTCTTGACCACTGTTTAAAACTACCAGCATTTATTGCCAGGTTGCAGTGTCACTTCTCTGAACTAAAAGTCATGCTAAACATGTTAAAATATTGTATTTTAAGCTCTTGTCCACTGAATGAAACCAAAATGATTTGCAGATAGTAATGGTTGGCTTGGACAGTGATGGTTAAACCAGCTGCTATCTCTTCTATGATTACATGCATTATTATTACTACACCAGGGCCAAGGAAAATTTGGTACATTACGAAGTTAGTAATTGTTACTACTTATAACTCTTGTAAGTTATGCCATACTTGCATATCATTATAAATTCAGTAATTTTTGTGCAGCAACAAATGTAAATAGCATTTTTTTTTCAAACTATACAAACAACAACTTAGCATTAAACTCTTCTTTTGACACTCCCGTAGGTATAATTTTCTTTTCCCAGCGAGTGTTTGATGCGTTTTATTTGCTGGCTAAGACCTCTACCTAAATCAGTGTTTAATGTTGTTCTATTCTGATTCAGTATAAACTGAACTTATCCTTTTTATAAAATAACATCCATTCGTGTACCTATGCCCAGTTTTTTGAATTGCCCCAGTGACTGTCATGTAGACTATGTTTCTACTTTGCGTTAGTTAATACTCATCACCAAATGATAGGAACAGAAAATGGAAAAATCAATACAGTTCCATTGGATGAAATTAAGATCGTGTACCATTTAATCAGTCAGAATTTTCAATAATCATGGCCTTAATTTGGTAGAGTATTAAATATTGACATTTTGCAAATAAATGGGACCTTTATTTCTCTCCATACATGATGTTTGCTGGTCTTCTTGTCTTCTTGCCAAACCATGTTGGATTTGCAAATTATCTTGGTCAGTTTCGTGGACAACAAGTTTAATTACACTGTGATATGGGTTTATTGCATGCTGCAAATCAAAATCAACCACTCGTGTTGTGTTCTCAGGCTAGGGTGGAGGGAAAATTTAAAATGCTCTTTTTGTTACTCATCTCTGACTGAATAAGTCTCGGATGGGTGGCAATGTGCTAGTCATGGCCTTGCGCCTCAGCAGCAGTCATTGTAAGGTACAAAACGTGTGTCCACCGTTGTACTAATTACTATTGTTAACAATGTCATTAGATGTGAAAAGCTGCGGGTAAGATGATCTTGCCCTGGTAAAAAATGTTCTTGAACGTTTAACAGTGATAACCTTAAGATTTGCTTGTTCTTTTTATAAGACCATCTCAATGTTCACTTCTCTACTCAAAACATACAACTTTGGTTTGGATCTGTATATTTTAAGTTGGACATATTATTAGCTGGTATCAAAGATGTGATGTAAATCTTTTAAATTAAATGTGAATGTCATGCAGAAAACTTATGAGCGTTGGCCACCAGAAGTCAAATTATTACTTCGACCTTGTAAGAAGAAATGAATCTACAGTACTAGACACCCTATTAACAAATGTAAAATAACTTCAATATATTATGATGAAAATACAAATAATGTGAATATGGGTAGTTTCCTTATGGGAATGAATACCTAATATTTTTGGATGGTAAATCATGCTAATGACTGAGCATGTTTGTATCTTCGGTAATATCATGTGTAATACTACCCTGATCCCCATTATCCACAATATGTGGTGTGGTGTGAAATATCTTGTCAAAATGTGAATACAGGATGGAAAAGAGGCCAGCGGTTGTCGGATAATGAATCTCTCTAGGAGGAGGAGGCACACATGGATAAGTTGCAGTTAGAAGGATTTAAAACTGTCGATGGGAGAGAAACGAACAGGAAAAAATGTCAACCAGTGTTCTTGGGTCAGTGTTACGTGGGTGGATTACTTGCCAGGAAAGCAAGGGTCCCGCACATTTTTTTCTTCTCCGTTTCACTCTGATCCATCCTTAGCAGGTATTGCTCATGCCGGGAAAAAATCTGAAATGTTTTAAATGTACATATTGAAATTTTTGAAATGTGATAGATGTGTCAATGTAGTGTAAATTGTAACGTTGTGTTGGTTGAATTGCAAACCACGGCTCTGAGCCACTCCGCCTTTCCATTGTGTTGGTTTATCTCCATCGGAACGGAGCGTTCTTCATACTTTGCAGTGCCCAGTTCCTGGTGAAAATTACACGTCGGTTCAATTTCAATGTTCAATTTTATTGCCAGTGCCTTTGTCCTACATCTAGATGTTGTGCGTTGAATTTCTGCTGACACCTAATTCCTAATAAGAAAGTTGAAATAAAAATGTGTTGTGAAAACTTGGTTTTGAAAGTTGTATTCATAATTAATATGGCATTGACAACATTATTATCGTGGGTCTCTACCACGCTGTGTAAATAGTCGAAAAAACAACTCCCAGTTAATACTGTGCTCTTTGCGTGCCAAAAACAGAGTTTCAAACTCTTCAAATTTCAAATAAATCGTGGTTGATCGATATAAGTGTTATACATCAGTGTTACGCGAAGTGTTCAACTAAGTGGTATGTAAGTGTTAAACATAGCAACACTCACAAAATGCTGCTCTAATAACCATTTAATTTGCATTATTTCTGTTTCACAAAGAGGATTGTGCGCGCATTGCGACGGCGACACAGCTTCGCGTTGTTTCCAGCCGGTCCCCGGCGGGCAACAAGCCGGAAGTGAGCCAGCTCCAGCAGCAGCACCCACGCTACCGGCACCAGAAAGCCGGCAAAGAGGACGAAGAACGGCGCGACGTCGAGGAACTCGACCGCCGCAAAGTGGGTGGCGGGCTCGAAGGCGGCGACCAGGTCGGGGTGTTCGGCAATCAAGTGCCGCGTGAGCAGCGGATGCAGCAGCCCCAGCTCCTTGCACCGGCGGATGCTGCAAGAGGGCACGGACAGGTAGACGTTCAGCTGCAGACATGCGGTCTTTGAAATGCGCGATTTGTCCGCGACCTACGATCGGATGATACACAATTAATCTTGAGATGGGATTCGTATGAAATTGGGCCGCTATCGAAAATCAATAGGATCCGCAAAGAATTTGTGTCGCTGTGTAGAAGCAACCCACGACGGGGTGGGGATTTCATCCTAAAACAAGAGTGAGACAGGTCGTACTTGTAACTGATGAGTTCCTTCAGGGCGAACCCTTTGCGCACGGGCAAAGCCAGCGTGCGGAAGTAGTAGGTGGCCCTGGTGTCGACGATGTCGCACGGTGCCCGTCTGAGCAGCGTGTCGCAGGTGACTGATATGCCCATGAGCGCGGCCTGCTCTGCGCACACGCGGGTGAGGCCCTCGACGTAGCTCCCCACCACGGAGTCGGGCCGCCTGACCATGAGGTCGCGCACGCGTTTCATCGTTCCTTCCGTCGCCTCCTGGAGCACCGGGTTCTTTGTTGTTATTATTATTATTTATTTTTGGAAGGCACAGTACGTCAGATACATAGCTCCCGCTAGCAGGGGGAATAAAGCAAAGCCCCGTAAAAACGTGTGCCCCACTGCGGCCATGAACCAAATCTAGCCTAGAAGGGAGGAGGGGAAACCCGGTGCCGGCACGCCCCCAATTCCGAAGGATGGTTCAACTCAAACAACAGTATTCTTCCACAAAGAGGTTGATAAGCAAGGCGAGTGAAGTTGTACTAACTTCAAACCCTTCAACCTCACTCCCGTACAGAACTGATCATGTGCATGATGGTCACCCTTCAAACCCCCTAATTCATCGCGATGTTGCTTAACTTCGGTGATCAAACGAGAACCGGTGTTTCCAAAATGCCAAACCGCTTACCCTGTATTCACGGTCCTACTCCTATTGTGACTATAATATTGTACGATTCGTATCTGGTTATGACACTAGTGTTACTGGAAATGATGCAATAAGAAACAGAAATGTCATTGAGAGAGAGAAATTTTGTTATTTCTCATTGGGAAAAAGAAGCTGCCTGATAAAAAAATCGAAACAGCAAAATTTCCATTGACCACAGTCGCTGTTCTGGGAATTTCATTGCCAGCCCTGCCGTCACCATGTGTCACTGTGTCACTGAACTAAGATGAAATCTCCGCTTTTGTCTATGCTGCCGATAGAACGCATTAACGCTGACCGCATAGAACGCATAAACGATGGCGCAGGTAATTAATATACGAGTCCGTGGCTCGTAATCCGCGCTCTGTGCGCCCGCGGTGGGCCGTCCGATCGGACTCACGGCTGCTTCGGTCTCTGCCAGCGAGCCCTGTGCCATGAGCACGGCGTAGTCGGCGCCGTTGACCAGCTCGTCGAGGCTCTCGAAGGGCAGCGGTGCCGCGCGGGCAGCCAGGTTCGCCTGCAGCTGAGACACGTAGGCCACGTTGAGCAGGAAGCCGAGGAGCGCGCAGCACGCGCAGAGCACGCGCGCAGCTGTGCGCAGCGGCACGCGCGGCCAGCCTGCAAGACCAGGTGCTGGCTCGATACATTGCTCGTGTATTTTTCTTCCTATTTTGTTGCACACAATCTCGTTAGTATGGTTTTGAGTGGTGTTTGTTGACTAGAATTTGGAATATTATATATTTTAATATATTTGGAATTTGGATACTTGGATAAGCATGTTACCACTTTACTTTTCGGCTTTGAATAGTGCTCACCGTTTATGATGAGAATTAGTTTATTTCTACCCCTTTCTACCCCTGGGAGGTAAATTAAAATGGCGTTGTCTGACTAATGAAGCATGCATTGACTAATGACACATGAAGCATGAAAGAAGCATGCATGGTGTTTGTAGGCCACTTGCGTAGAAAGGCCATGGTTAAACTGTTCATGTTTCAGATGTTAAGTGAGTCCGCACCGCCTTTAATCAAATACTCCACGTGCAATTGGGATCAGGTCGGGGGAAGCACCTTTGGCGCAGTAGTTGCCGAAGACAGTGAGCAAACATTCGCTGAAATCCATGGGCTGGTCAGCGTAGGACGCGCTCTCCGCACGACTAGCAGCGTTCGTGACGACGTAGAGAGCGCACGACAGCAGAGCCAGGCTGAGGCCACACGCCAGCCACAAGGGCACAGCGAATCCCTTGAACATCGTCTCCAGCGAGTACGTAGTGGCCGGCTTGCGGATATACAGCTTAAATCTGAATCAGATCGTCGCCTGGCTCGGAGGGTGGAACAAATTTACAAAAAAAATGTCGAATTGATTGATTTATTTGTGGCAGTGAACGACACCGACATTTATTTTAAGAACAACTTCCAATTACGTCCAAAGCAACGCCTTAGTGGCAATTTCTTTGAGGACTTTGACAAGGCTAGACGGTAGCGACGAAAAAAAGGCTCAACTGAACGACCACAGAAGCCCGCAAAATGAATGACAGTGTCGCAAACGAACAAATTATCCGTATCTTATCCAAAGTTTATTTTAAATCATTTCTTTGGAAACCCATGCCTCAACATAAGAAGTCAAAAAGCTACTTCGTAGCGGTGCCTGTCGATGGGAATTTATAGGCTGTATATGTCAAAAACGGTAATCACTATTTGCCACTCACATAAAGCTTGTCAGGAAATTAAACTTCCAAATAGCTTCGATCTTAAGGTGAAAGTCAAATAAATGAATAACCTTTGCCAAAAAATTAAATAAATTGAAACCTTGAGACATGCACAAGTAAGTCTCCTATTTCTGAAGGCGTCACAGAGATATGTAGAATAATCAATCTGCTTCCGAAACGTCTAGTTTTTGCTTCTTCAAAACAGGCCATCAAAAACAAACTTTTGATCAATTAATTTTAAGACAACATCCCAAGAGCTTGCTTAAGCTGCAGTGTCAGAGTCTCATAAATGAAATAAGTTATCAAGCTAATTGTCATTATATTGTGGAAGCATTGATCAAGTACTAAAAAAACACTTTCTTTCTCAATCAGCAACGTAGCTCAGTGGATAGCATACTGACTCCCCACCTCATGAGTGAAGGGATCAAATCGAGGACGGGTAGTTCTTTTTGTTCATGGATTCCAACGTGATTTCATTGTGACAGAGGAGGCACATCAACCCTCAATGCAAAACGACGCTGGGAATTAAAAATACGAGAACAGGTGAAGATTGACTAATTATGGGGTCATTGGATGTAAATAATCGCGTATTGCAGAGAACAAAATATGCACAAGTGTCCTGCACTGTCGTGAGGTGTGGAAATTAATATGAAAAATGAAACGCATCGATCGAACTTGAGCAATACGATGAAAAGAAGCTAGTCAATGTATCAGGATTGGGAGGAAGAAAAATTTTCGAGTCGTAGTTGATTGGTGCGTCAAATTGAGTTCAAGTACACTAAATCAACGAGTTATTTTATTTTCAATTTCTCTTACAAGTGTACAGTTAAGTACGGTTCGAATCTCAGCCTGAGAGCTTTTTGGCCAAATTTTCATGGTTCACTAAAATCTGAAAAAAGAATTATTTTTTGTCCATTCCAAATTATTTATGCGATTATTTTAGTTCAAATTTAGCTACCAGGTGGCGACGTGTTGCCAACGTGAAGTGGCGCATTTTTTAAAACGCAAAACTATACGTTTTCAAAATTTCCAAATAAAATTAAAAACCTTCAAAGCGATTTTTAAATGATAATTAAATAAAACTGACATGCCTTGAGGGATCAACCCCGCCGCGCCTCAGGACAAACAGCTCGGCAAGCAAGCTGCAGCAAAAATTGCCAGCACGTGACTGGCTCACTATAAAGACGCGATTCCTGAAATGGACGAGTCAAAAGTGGCCGTGCACTTGGTGCATGAACGTCTTGTAAAGACGTCATCAAGCAAACCGCCTGATGGATTGATTGGCTGTCAATGATTTGGTGAAATTGTTAAGCCCTTGCCAATAGGTTGAATGTTTGAGCTCAAAATAGTGATAGGGGGGTCCTTCTATGACAGCGCAATCTCTCGTTAAAGAAATCAACTAAGTCACGTGACATGCAAGCGAAATGCTCATTATTTCTAGAAACGTCACACAGTCTTGTAGAATATTCAATTTTCTCGATACCCTCTAGTGTTTTTGCTTGATTAACTACACGCTGGCAATAACACTCTTTGGATCAAAGTGTACTTTCTACATACATGCACATGGGCCATCTTTAATTGCAGTGTTAGAGGCTGAAATATGTGATGTGAAATGTAGCCAGTTGTGATAAATTAGATCGCATCGATCAAGTCCTTAAAAGACCCTAACATTTAACAACAGCAACGTAGCGTAGTGGATAGTACACTGACTTCACTCATCATGAGTGAAGGGATCGAATCCTGGTGGGGTAGGTCTTTTTGTTCATGAATTCCAACGTGATTTCATTGTGGCAACGGAGACACATCAACCCTCAATGCAAAACCACGTGGGGAATTAAAAATATGAGGACAGGTGAAGATTGACTAATTATGGGGTCATTGGATGTAAATAATCGCGTATTGCAGAGAACAAAAAATGCACAAGTGTCCTGCAATGTCGTGAGGTGTGGAAATTAATATGAAAAACGAAACGCATCGATCGAACTTGAGCAATACGAAGAAAAGAAGCTAGTCAATGTATCAGGATTTGGAGGAAGAAAAATTTTCGAGTCCCAGTTGATTGGTGCGTCAAATTGAGTTCAAGTGCACTAAATCAACGAGTTATTAGTAAGAGCTCGGTGGTGTAGCGGATAGAGCGCCCGCTTCCGAATCCAGAGGTCGACGGTTCGAATCTCAGCTCGAGAGCTTTTTGGCCAAATCTTTCATGGTTCACTAAAATCTGAAAACAGAATTATTTTTTGTCCATTCCAAATTATTTCCGGGTTTATTTTAGTTCAAATTTAGCTACCAGGTGGCGACGTGCGGCCGACGTGAAGTGGCGCATTTTTTGAAGCGCAAACCTATACGTTTTCAAAATTTCCAAATAAAATTAATAACCTTCAAAGTGATTTTTGAATGATAATTGAATAAAACTGACATGCCTTGAGGGATCAACCCCATCGCGCCTCAGGGCAAACAGCTCGGCAAGCAAGCTGCAGCAAGAATTGCCAGCACGTGACTGGGCAAGTCTTGGAAAGACATCATCAAGCAAACCGCCTGAAGGATTGATTGGCTAACAATGATTTGGTGAAATTGTTAATCCCTTGCCAATAGGTTGAAAGTTTGAGCTCAAAATAGTGATAGGGGGGTCCTTCTATGACAGCGCAATCTCTCGTTAAGGAAATCAACTAAGTCACGTGACATGCAAGCGAAATGCTCATTATTTCTAGAAACGTCACACAGTCTTGTAGAATATTCAATTTTCTCGATACCCTCTAGTGTTTTTGCTTGATTAACTACACGCTGGCAATAACACTCTTTGGATCAAAGTGTACTTTCTACATACATGCACATGGGCCATCTTTAATTGCAGTGTTAGAGGCTGAAATATGTGATGTGAAATCTAGCCAGTTGTGATAAATTACATCGCATCGATCAAGTCCTTAAAAGACCCTAACATTCAACAACAGCAACGTAGCGTAGTGGATAGTACACTGACTTCACTCATCATGAGTGAAGGGATCGAATCCTGGCGGGGTAATTCTTTTTGTTCATGAATTCCAACGTGATTTCATTGTGACAGAGGAGACACATCAAACCTCAATGCAAAACCACGTGGGGAATTAAAAATATGAGGACAGGTGAAGATTGACTAATTATGGGGTCATTGGATGTAAATAATCGCGTATTGCAGAGAACAAAAAATGCACAAGTGTCCTGCAATGTCGTGAGGTGTGGAAATAAATATGAAAAACGAAACGCATCGATCGAACTTGAGCAAAACGATGAAAAGAAGCTAGTCAATGTATCAGGATTTTAGGAAGAAAAATTTTCGAGTCCCAGTTGATTGGTGCGTCAAATTGAGTTCAAGTGCACTAAATCAACAAGTTATTAACAAGAGCTCGGTGGTGTAGCGGATAGAGCGCCCGCTTCCGAATCCAGAGGTCGACGGTTCGAATCTCAGCTCGAGAGCTTTTTAGCCAAATCTTTCATGGTTCACTAAAATCTGAAAAAAGAATTCTTTTTTGTCCATTCCAAATTATTTATGCGATTATTTTAGTTCAAATTTAGCTACCAGGTGGCGACGTGTTGCCAACGTGAAGTGGCGCATTTTTTAAAACGCAAACCTATACGTTTTCAAAATTTCCAAATAAAATTAAAAACCTTCAAAGCGATTTTTGAATAATAATTGATTAAAACTGACATGCCTTGAGGAATCAACCCCGACGCGCCTCAGGGCAAACAGCTCGGCAAACAAGCTGCTGCAAAAATTGCCAGCACGTGACTGGCTCACTATAAAGACACGATTCCCGAAAAGGACGAGTCAAAAGTGGCCGTGCACTTGGTGCATGAACGTCTTGGAAAGACGTCATCAAGCAAACCGCCTGAAGGATTGATTGGCTGTCAATGATTTGGTGGAATTGTTAAGCCCTTGCCAATAGGTTGAATGTTTGAGCTCAAAATAGTGATAGGGGGGTCCTTCTATGACAGCGCAATCTCTCGTTAAAGAAATCAACTAAGTCATGTGACATGCAAGCGAAATGCTCATTATTTCTAGAAACGTCACACAGTCTTGTAGAATATTCAATTTTCTCGATACCCTCTAGTGTTTTTGCTTGATTATCTACACGCTGGCAACAACACTCTTTGGATCAAAGTGTATTTTCTACATACATGCACATGGGCCATCTTTAATTGCAGTGTAAGAGGCTGAAATATGTGATGTGAAATCTAGCCAGTTGTGATAAATTAGATCGCATCGATCAAGTCCTTAAAAGACCCTGAAATTCAACATCAGCAACGTAGCGCAGTGGATAGCACACTGACTTCACTCATCATGAGTGAAGGGATCGAATCCTGGTGGGGTAGTTCTTTTTGTTCATGAATTCCAACGTGATTTCATTGTGGCAGAGAAGACACGTCAACCCTCAATGCAAAACCACGTGGGGAATTAAAGATATGAGGACAGGTGAAGTTTGACTAATTATGGGGTCATAGGATGTAAATAATCGCGTATTGCAGAGAACAAAAAATGCACAAGTGTCCTGCTATGTGGCGAGGTGAGGAAAATAATATGAAAAACGAAACGCATCGATCGAACTTGAGCAATACGAAGAAAAGAAGCTAGTCAATGTATCAGGATTTGGAGGAAGAAAAATTTTCGAGTCCCAGTTGATCGGTGCGTCAAATTGAGTTCAAGTGCACTTAATCAACGAGTTATAAACAAGAGCTCGGTGGTGTAGCGGATAGAGCGCCCGCTTCCGAATCCAGAGGTCGACGGTTCGAATCTCAGCTCGAGAGCCTTTTGGCCAAATCTTTCATGGTTCACTAAAATCTGAAAGAAGAATTATATTTTGTCCATTCCAAATTATTTCTGGGTTTATTTTAGTTCAAATTTAGCTACCAGGTGGCGAAGTGTTGCCAACTTGAGGTGGCGCATTTTTTGAAGCGCAAACCTATACGTTTTCAAAATTACCAAATAAAATTAAAAACCTTCAAAGCGATTTTTGAATGATAATTGATTAAAACTGACATGCCTTGAGGGATCAACCCCGTCGCGCCTCAGGGCAAACAGCTCGGTAAGCAAGCTGCAGCAAAAATTGCCAGCACGTGACTGGCTCACTATAAAGACACGATTTCCGAAAAGGACGAGTCAAAAGTGGCCGTGCACTTGGTGCAAGAACGTCTTGTAAAGACGTCATCAAGCAAACCGCCTGAAGGATTGATTGGCTATCAATGATTTGGTGAAATTGTTAATCCCTTGCCAATAGGTTGAAAGTTTGAGCTCAAAATAGTGATAGGGGGGTCCTTCTATGACAGCGCAATCTCTCGTTAAAGAAATCAACTAAGTCACGTGACATGCAAGCGAAATGCTCATTATTTCTAGAAACGTCACACAGTCTTGTAGAATATTCAATTTTCTCGATACCCTCTAGTGTTTTTGCTTGATTATCTACACGCTGGCAATAACACTCTTTGGATCAAAGTGTATTTTCTACATACATGCACATGGGCCATCTTTAATTGCAGTGTAAGAGGCTGAAATATGTGATGTGAAATCTAGCCAGTTGTGATAAATTAGATCGCATCGATCAAGTCCTTAAAAGACCCTGAAATTCAACATCAGCAACGTAGCGCAGTGGATAGCACACTGACTTCACTCATCATGAGTGAAGGGATCGAATCCTGGTGGGGTAGTTCTTTTTGTTCATGAATTCCAACGTGATTTCATTGTGGCAGAGAAGACACATCAACCCTCAATGCAAAACCACGTGGGGAATTAAAGATATGAGGACAGGTAAAGTTTGACTAATTATGGGGTCATAGGATGTAAATAATCGCGTATTGCAGAGAACAAAAAATGCACAAGTGTCCTGCTATGTGGCGAGGTGAGGAAAATAATATGAAAAACGAAACGCATCGATCGAACTTGAGCAATACGAAGAAAAGAAGCTAGTCAATGTATCAGGATTTAGAGGAAGAAAAATTTTCGAGTCCCAGTTGATCGGTGCGTCAAATTGAGTTCAAGTGCACTTAATCAACGAGTTATAAACAAGAGCTCGGTGGTGTAGCGGATAGAGCGCCCGCTTCCGAATCCAGAGGTCGACGGTTCGAATCTCAGCTCGAGAGCCTTTTGGCCAAATCTTTCATGGTTCACTAAAATCTGAAAGAAGAATTATATTTTGTCCATTCCAAATTATTTCTGGGTTTATTTTAGTTAAAATTTAGCTACCAGGTGGCGAAGTGTTGCCAACTTGAGGTGGCGCATTTTTTGAAGCGCAAACCTATACGTTTTCAAAATTTCCAAATAAAATTAAAAACCTTCAAAGCGATTTTTGAATGATA
The DNA here is from genome assembly GCA_921293315.2 of Nemurella pictetii. NCBI lineage: Eukaryota > Metazoa > Arthropoda > Insecta > Plecoptera > Nemouridae > Nemurella > Nemurella pictetii. The sequence continues at coordinate 33,302,728 of OV121115.1, forward strand.
ATTGATTAAAACTGACATGCCTTGAGGGATCAACCCCGTCGCGCCTCAGGGCAAACAGCTGGGCAAGCAAGCTGCTGCAAAAATTGCCAGCACGTGACTGGCTCACTATAAAGACGCGATTCCCGAAAAGGACGAGTCAAAAGTGGCCGTGCACTTGGTGCATGAACGTCTTGTAAAGACGTCATCAAGCAAACCGCCTGAAGGATTGATTGGCTGTCAATGATTTGGTGAAATTGTTAATCCCTTGCCGATAGGTTGAATGTTTGAGCTCAAAATAGTGATAGGGGGGTCCTTCTATGACAGCGCAATCTCTCGTTAACGAAATCAACTAAGTCATGTGACATGCAAGCGAAATGCTCATTATTTCTAGAAACGTCACACAGTCTGGTAGAATATTCAATTTTCTCGATACCCTCTAGTGTTTTTGCTTGATTATCTACACGCTGGCAATAACACTCTTTGGATCAAAGTGTATTTTCTACATACATGCACATGGGCCATCTTTAATTGCAGTGTAAGAGGCTGAAATATGTGATGTGAAATCTAGCCAGTTGTGATAAATTAGATCGCATCGATCAAGTCCTTAAAAGACCCTGAAATTCAACATCAGCAGCGTAGCGCAGTGGATAGTACACTGACTTCACTCATAATGAGTGAAGGGATCGAATCCTGGTGGGGTAGTTCTTTTTGTTCATGAATTCCAACGTGTTTCATTGTGACAGATGAGACACTTCAACCCTCAATGCAAAACCACGTTGGGAATTTAAAATACGTGGATAGGTCAGGCTTCACGAGAGGACTTACTACACGCTTGCAATAACACTCTATTGATCAATGTGTATTTTATTAATACATGCACGTGGGCTTTCTTTAATTGCTGTGTCAGAGGCTGATAGATGAAATGTGAAATCTTCTCAGTTGTTAATTAATTGTTCGCAACAAACAAGCCCTCAAGAGACAGTCCAGCTACAGCAGCGGAGCTAAGTGGATAGTATACTGACAACTCTTGTCTATGGTAGAGGGAGCCTATTGGAGGCCTCCTGTTGTGTAGTTTTTTTTTGCGACCTTGCGTCTCTGTGATCTTTCAGGGTAAAGTGATTGTCTCATGTGTTTCTTACAGAGAAGTAGCGAACGCTTGCGTGAAGTCGAGGTGTGGCGCCAACGCCGAGGACGGATTGATCGAGATCAGACACAAGTCGACTTCTCTTCTGACAAAGTAGCCCAGCAGGTCCGACCAGACCGCCGTGACGTCAGCGACCGGCGACGAGACCGTTTCTGACACGCTGTCAGAAACACCAAGAGATAACGTAGGGGTTGTTTTTGGAAGGGTTGGTTGGTATTTTATAGTGAGTGTCCACGACAGTGTGTATTTATCAATTATCTATTTAGCTGGCCGATCTATTCAGCTAATAGTAATGTGGATTACTGCTATAGGATTATGTTCTTACTCGAATTTGGTGTCGACTTACAAACTAGAAATCTTAATAGTATATTTAACTTCTAGTTGTGGGTGATCGTATTTTTTTATATTTTCCTATTAATACGGTCATAAACGTGTCAAAGTTAAAAACGGTATACTTGTGCTGTGCCCAACATTAGGTTCATTGATTAACACACGTTTTTGTCTTCGCCTTTCGTATGAATCCTACCTGACGTTCATCGTCTCCATCGCCAATTGCAAGTAGCTCCTCACAAGCCACAAATCACGTCCCAAGCCCGTGGTGTCAACCGCATCGAACATAAACTGCAAAACACACATCCAAGATTGAACGGCGCATTGACGCGGTGCAGCAATTTTGAAAGAAGCTTCGTCGCAGAAATAGATGTAGAGCGAAGGAACAAGTAAAAACTTGCTCGAGAGCGAATAAAAAACAAATACTGACGGCAGGGTAGAGTAGACGGACGGCGGCTCCATGCAGATTTGACCTGCGGACCAGGGCGCTCTCCACCCCGAAACGCCAGCTGCCGTCGACAAGCTCCTTGCCCACGACGTTGACGAGCAGTGGTGAGTCGGGCTCTCCGGCGTGGTACACTTCGAGAAGCGTGCGTCCACGAGTGCCGTCCCCGTCACGTGACAGAACGTACACACGGCTCGAATAGGGTACGTGTTTCAGGGCTTGCAGACACGGCGGTAGCGACGAGCTCGCGTCCACAGAATACAGGAACAATGGCTTACTTGCTGAAGACTGGAGGACCAACTGATGCAGGCATGCAAGGAGGGCGTTTGTTAATTTGTTCTAGAAATATAATTTATTTGACAGATAATAATGAAAGTAACGAACATACGTTTGTGAGGTTGGCCAGTGGTGAGACGGGCATCATTACAGCACCTCTAGCATAATTGTGGTTTTGCAAGGCGTTGAGTGGCACAACATTAACACGGATGTTATCTTTGTTCAAAATTCGCACCAATGATTGACATTCGAAACTTGTGCGAAATCCATAAAATGGATCTGTGAAATAGATGAGAAATGAATAACTTAGAAAAGTTGAACAAAGGGAAACTCTTGAGTCAAGAATATGTTTTTACCGTCTGCCAATGGAATAACTGTGAGCAAATCGACGTTGAAATGCTTTAAAAAATACGAAAGATTGAAATAAACAGTTCCTGGCATAAGGCACGAAGTTGCTAGCACCAAACTTCTCATAGTAACACACAGGATAAGTGAAGAGAGCATTGTAAGACTTAAAGATTCCCTCACAACCTTCTCCCTCTGCACTCAAAGACGACTAAATATATTAAAGTCCGAGCTACAAACATGCAATGCTTCTCATTAACATTACAAGTCACATTTCTGTAAGTAATGTGTTCGCAAAATCCGACACTAATTTTAAAGAACAGTTATCAGGGCTTTAACGACTGAACATAAATCATAGAAGCCCCAATTATTTATGACTCACATAACTTATCAGTACGAAGGTAAAGTTTGGTATATTAGCGCTAAGAAATATCAAATTATATTACTAAACAAAAATAACATACAATTTCAGCTCGAATATTATAGGTTTGAATAGAAAAGAGACTGTTCCAGGCGTGATGCTAACAAATCTAATAAATCACTCTGTTTCATTCACTGCCGTTCGGAAAATCGGCTATGTTGTTTTATTTTCACCCCCTGAACGATTGAACGAAATCAATAGTTGATTGTCAAACGCAATTTATCATGAGAGTACTTGGACTCAAGAAATTAAGGAAAAGCTAATCATTAGTATGTAGTACCTGAAGTGAAACTAGCTACCTACAAACATTCATTACAATAAAATTGTCGATATATCTAACCCTATTTATAAAGTATAAGAACACATTATCTTTGACTAACAAAACAACGCTCTTGTTTTCCTTAACGTATTATGGGACACATATGGTTCCAACCAATACAAATAACGTCGAGGCCCTTAACTTGGGCATTCTACGTTTACTCTCCCTCAGCAGCCAAAGTGAGGTGTCGGTACTCGGTGGCCAGCCTAAAACAAAGACAAACTTATTTCACAGTTCCCAGATCCCTCAGCCGCACAGCCGAACAAAAGATGTTAAGATACACCTCTTACATTCTATCAAAATGACGTCATGATACCAACTAGATTCATTTGGGTTGAGATTTCCTTATCTTCCTTGGTTAATTATAAGCAGAGCTAATTATTATTTTTTTACAAACTGGAAAACTGGCAGTTGGTGTCTGACGTAATTTTTTCTGAATGTGATAGGTTTATTGGCCGTGCAACAAACCGAGAAACTGTCCGTGCCACGCACCGTGTTTGTCCCAGGGTCACGTGCCACGCACCGTGTTTGTCCCAGGGTCACGTGCCACGCACCGTGTTTGTCCCAGGGTCACGTGCCACGCACCGTGTTTGTCCCAGGGTCACTCCACGCACCGTGTTTGTCCCAGGGTCACGTGCCACGCACCGTGTTTGTCCCAGGGTCACGTGCCACGCACCGTGTTTGTCCCAGGGTCACGTGCCACGCACCGTGTTTGTCCCAGGGTCACTCCACGCACCGTGTTTGTCCCAGGGTCACGTGCCACGCACCGTGTTTGTCCCAGGGTCACGTGCCACGCACCGTGTTTGTCCCAGGGTCACGTGCCACGCACCGTGTTTGTCCCAGGGTCACTCCACGCAGTAGAAGTTCCCGTAGCGCTGGATCGCGGCCAGCTTGACGAGCTCCTCGGAGGCGAACGTCAGCTGGCAGGGGCGACGCACGTTGTGCAGCAGGAAGCGCGAGTCTTCAGCCAGCTGCGCGCCCAGGTTGTGGCTGCGCGAGGGCCGGCCGTAGAGCGACTGCCGCGCGCGCTCCACGCGTCCGCGCACGTCGCGCAGCCAGCGCACGGTGTGGTACGTGTCGTTGCGCTTCTTGCACGACGGGCAGATCACGGTGCGAGCGTGTCGGTGCTGTGGGCACGCGGGTCGCGAGGGGGCCGGGTCAACAAGGTGCGATCCGCATGCTCATGATAAATCGGCGGTTCAGTGACAAATGACAGCAATTTGACAGCAACTTCAGCTGCATTGTAAGGCGGAGTGGTTCAGAGCCGTGGTTTTTAGAATTGCAAGTGTTCGGTTTTGCGCTGTTAAAACGTTGTGGCGGTCCTTAAAAGGACCTTGTCGAGTGTCGACGTTTCGTCCACGATGGCGTGGACATCTACAGTCCTGGATCTACAGTCCAAACATTGTTGTTTTTGAAATCAGCCGCAAGACCTAACGAATCAGTTGTGAATCGCAGCGTGCTGTTAAACCTTAATCCTTTATCACTAATCACTTATCCTAAACTCCTATGATTAGTGGCAAACCTTGAACTTGTCAAGCGGCAGCGGTCCTTCGCAGAACGTGCATAGCAGGCCGGGCACGGGGAAAGAGCGCCCGGGCAGCGGAGGCAGCTCCACCATCTGCGCGCACGCGGAGCACTCGCACTCGAAGCCGTATCGTCGGCGCAGCAGGTCGCGCCGGTCGTAGCGGCGCATCAGCGCGCAGTGCGGCCCGTACGACACGGCGAGCTGTGCGGAGGGAAGGAAAGTTCGGCGGGTTACTTACTTACCCTCAGTGATTGCAACTCGGTGCTAGGATCCTTCGCTTATAATTCATTGGAAATATATCGAAGTTCGATACTAAAGAATTCAGCTTCAATTTTGGCACAGTTGGCTTGAAATGTTAAAAATAAAACTATAGAAAATAGATATGTTTTACTAATTTCATTAGATTTTTTTCTCAGTCTTCAGAAAATCCATTTAATTTGAATTGAATTTGATTTAGGCCTTTCGGAAAGCCGTGCTGACTGCATTCGCAAGACTCAGATTGAGCCAAACCAAACAAACGAACCGCAGCAATTAACTAAGCCACCTAAAAAAACAACCAAAACGGATACCAGTTCTAATATTTGACCCTGAATTCCAAAAATCCAAGACTCGAAAAACTATTTGACTCTGTCCTAAGGATTGACCAACTGTTTCCAACCTGCTTATATAATTTCTATTTCTACCTCAACTTCTATGAATATGATATTGTGCATTGCTATATCATCCTGTAACATCACTGTAAGCCATGTCCCCAGTTGAAAACTATCTCACGCTTCACTCGAGTCAGACACTACCAAAAAACATAGCAATGAGCGATGGAAGCGCTCTTGAAATGATGCTGATAGAAAACGTTCCCGCAAGTGTAGCCTGGAATTGAGCGATTGCGCGGCACTCACCGTGTCGCCCTGCGAAACGTGTCGCAGAGCCGCCCAGCAGCCGACGTCGCCGCGCGCCGAGAACCGGAAGACGTTGGGGTCGCACGAGTGCTTGAAGTAGGTGGCCGCCGCGTACGCCGCCGCGCCGATCGGCCGGTACGCGTCCAGACGCACCGGCGACATCTGGATGCTGTCGCTGCTCATCGGCAGGTCGGGCTCGATGCACGTGTCGCCCTGGTGGCTGGACGCTGCAAGCGCACGCACGCACGCACGCACCACGCGCTTGTCATGTCCAACGATCAACGGCTCATCGGGTACATGATGGTTTTCAATATGGTTGTTCACATTTTCGAACCGAATTTGATGGAATATCCATCAAACTTTTGAAGCAATTGGATCTGCTATCAAGACCAAGATGCTTTTGACGAGAGGGGATGGAACCCTTTTAGTCATATTCCCCGTACCGAGCTAAAAGCCCTTAGCTAGATGTAATGATCAATGTTTAAAAATTTTAATTGAAAAATCTCAAAACTAATAATTAGGTTTTGAATACTGCTAAGTCTTGAAACAAACAGGTGTCAAGAAATTTTCTTACCGTGCAAGCCAGAACAAATTAGGTTTTCAGCACAGCTTAGCATTGGGCAGACGAAAGATAGCAAATTATATAATTAGAGATAAGAGATGGAGATAAATCGATTATGTCTAGAAGTAACCAAATGGCCATGGTGGTCATTGTGGCAAGCGACTGACAGAATTTCGACAACTTGGCTGCCTAGCGACGAACGCGCTCATTAAGTGAAGCTACTCACGTCTCTTCGGCTTTGGCTTCGTCTCGTCGACGGGTTGCACGACGAACGTGCATTCGTTGATGGTGGTCCCGTGGGAAGCCAACTGCAGGTAGCTGAGCAACAGGCAGGTGGCGAAGCGAACGCGCTCCTCGGCCTTGGGCGTCAGCATCGGCCCGTCCTGCGACTCTACGGTGAAGCAAGGCACCCGAAGGCGTTTAGGAGGTCCGTGTTCGCCGTGCCAGCAGGAGCGTCACGACGGGCATGGCTAGCCGGGTGTTGGATAACAGACAAAATGCGGGCACAGGTGCTGCTATTCTGATAAATCTTTCAAGAAGTAATAGAACTTTTATAAATAACGAAATATTGCATCAGACAAAACAAACTTTCACGGTGAATTGACTAATGAACGCTCTGATCGAGAAGACGAGTGACTTCACTAACGACATTTTTAACAAAATCGCCTTCCAGGTCAACTCACCGTCAAGGGTGGCCGGGAAGCCGAAGAGCGGGCGCTGCAGCAGCAGCCGCCGCCGAAACTCGAGCATCTCCTTCAGGAGGCAGCCGCGCAGACACGCCTTCTCGCTGGCGAGCGCGTGCGCAGCCAGCGCGTTGACCGCCGTCAGGCGTCGCACGTAGACCACGTCGAAGAAGTCATAGAACCAAGGCAGCAGCGCGCTGCGCAGCGGCGCAGTCGGGTCGTAGTAAAGGTCCTCGCGCGCGAGGTGCGGCGCAAGCCGCGGCCGCCGCGGGAACTTGGCCAGCTCCTCGGAGCCGAGAAAGGCGTCCGGCGCGTCGCCGCCCGGCGGGCGTGGCAGGTAGAAGAAGTCGAACTCCACGTTGACGGTCACCCGGCGGCCGGCGTCGCCGACGAACGAGAAGTTGGTGGTCACCGGCGGCAACTCGGTGCGGCTCGGTCGCACGCGTGCGAAGCAGTTGCGGTAGTAGCCGTCGCGGACGTTTTCCAGCGCCGCGATGGCGACGTCGTTGCGCACGTAGAACAGAATCCGCTGTTTGGCAGTGGGGTCCGCGTCGTCCCACAGCGCCGGCCGCGCGAGGTAGGCCAGCGGCAGGTACTTGGCCTGTTGCACGGCCGCGTACGTCGCCATGGCCTCGCGCCGCGCGAACACCGAGCGCCAAGCGAGCGCCGCGCGTATCGCAATCGGCGTGCGCGCGTCGCCGAGGCCGCTGCGCACGACGCCGCCGGCGCGTCGCCACGGCGCGTCGCCGCGCGCACGCTGGGGCGCGTGCGCGAAGCACGTGCGCCGCACGTAGAAGACGGGCACGAACGGCAGCGCGAAGAACGAGCAGGGCGGCGCGCGCGTCTCGTCGTAGAAGTGGAGCGCGTACGTGCAGCCGTCGCCGGGCTTCTTGCGCGGCTGCACGACGTGGCCGGCGGGCGGCGCGAAGCGTTTCAGAGGGTCGTACTCTTCGTCGTTGTCGGCGAAGCGCAGCCGGGGCATTCGGGTGACGGGCGTCTGGGTCACCGAGTAGAGGTCGGGCGCCGGGCGCTTCTGCATCGCGCGCAGCTGGCACGACGGCTGGTGAACGATGTCGCCGCGTCGCGCCGCGCTCTTGTTGTACATGTACCAGATGCGCGCGAGCATCTCGTGCAGCGAGTGGCGGTCGACGATGTTGCGCAGGTTGTTGTACTCCTTGACGGCCTCGACGAGTTTCTGCGGGTCGCGCGGCGTGGCGGCCGCGGCGGGCGCCGGCGAGGAGGCGGCGAAGCAGCCGCACGACTCCGCGGTCTGGTAGGACGTATCCGAGTCGGCGGCCACCGATTCGGAGTCGCTCTCGTAGTCCGACGAGAGTGACAGCGAGGAGTTGCTCTCGGCTGCGCGGCCGGTCGCGTCTGGCTGCGGCTGCCGCGGCGGCACGTCGGGCGTCAGCGCGCTGAAGTCCTGCAGCATCCGGCCGCACACGTGGTTGCAGAAGATCTTGATGGAGCGCTCGCCGCTGCCGGGACCCGGCTGGCCTTCAGTGGCGCAGTGGCTGGGGCTGCTGTCAGGGTTGTCATCTTTGCTGAGGCCGTAGTTTTTGAAGATGTCCACAGTTGCAATGCAATCGACGCCTACACAGATCAGTTTTGTCGTCTTTTCAGCGTCTGTTTTGCTGGTGTTTACTGCAGAAGTGTTCTCTGGATCGCAAAAAGTCGCGCCACCTTTGCATAATTTCTGGAGCTGTTTTTCGACTTCTTCATTTCTTAACATCATTTCAGGGGTGACTTGGTCGAGTGCAGTAGGCTTGGCGATATTATTCCTGCCGGAATCGTCAATATTTGTAACATTTGCTGAGATGCTGCCAAGATAAAGCCAAGATTTCTTATTTTCGTCGTAGTCTGTCCTATTGGCGTTGTCACATACCCTACTTGCAGACGCAAGCCTCAGATTCTCTTCGTGGTTGATTTCATTGTGTCGGGCATTCCTAACAGACGACTCGCTGACGGGGGCCGTTCGGAAATCTCCCTCATCCATTTCATTTCGAACGTTTTCAAAGCATTTCATAGCATTGATTCTGGCTTCTTTGGCCATCAGCTCCAAAATTTCCCTTTTCTTCCTATCATTGTATTCATCTAACTTCTTCGCCGTTTCATCGTACTCGCGCATGCTTTCATGAAACTTTCCCATCATTTTGCAGTGGTCATCCCCGTGGGTGCTGGTTATAAAGGGTTGTACGGAAAGCAGATTGTCGATGCTCTGGAAGTACGCCTCCTGCTCGGGCGACGTGCCGCAACACATCTTAAGACCGCGGACGTCGACCAGGGGCTCGGGGTCCCGCTCGGAGTTCTGCATCCTCGGCCGCTTCACCTGCGTGGGCCCTGGCGACGGCTGTCGAGTCGCGCCCGCGGCGGCGTGCCCGGTGTCCGCGGGGGTAGGGCTCATCGAGCGGGAAGGGCTCATCGAGGGGGAAGAGCACATCGAGGGGTGAGGGCTCATCGCACGGTAGGTGTCGTCGGGCTCGTTGAACACGTCCGTGTACAGGTAGAGCAGGCGCGCGAGGCACGCGGCGCCGAGTGACTCGCGGAGGTCGTCGGCCTTCATCGATGGCCACGTCTTGATCGACTCGAAGTGGATGCGCGCCACACGCTGCGCTGTCTGCAGCACACGCGGGGACACCGTCGTCAGTGGGGGATGTTTCACTTAGTTGCACTACTAGCATCTACTAGGGAAGCAAATGGCACCTGACATCAGATGCTTCATGTGTCTACTTTTAGTTCGGGCTTGCTGGAATATTGGATTAGCGTATAACGATAACAAATTTTTATTTTCGCTTGCTGCAGAAAAATGCCCTCGGAAGTGAACGGATTCTGAGAGATTACTTTTGAATATCTGCAATATCTCATAACTTCCAGCATCTTTTATTTTCAGTGCCTGTTGCAAATTGCAAAAGCATCAAGGATAAAAGTTTGATGTTCAAACTCCTAAATTTTCAAATCACAAGATATTATAAAATTAAGTAGGATTATTGGGCTCAAAACTCTCCGAAATGTGTTAATCTAGGGAAATTCTCGCACGAATACAGCAGGCTGGCACGACATGGTGAGGCCGCGTTGAGGGTCGGCCCTGAGGCAGATCAGCGGTAACGCACCTGGCTGTCGGGCATGCCGGCCTGCCAGGCGACGTGGCCGGAGAAGCGGCTGCGCAGCAGGTCGAGGCTGCGCTGGGAATCGCGCCAAGACGTGCAGAACATGCGCAGCGCGAGGCGCGCAGTCTCGAGGCCCGTCCAGCTGCGCGTGGTGGCGAAGAGCGCGGTCAGCACTGCGCACTCGTCGGCGTGGTACGTCGACCACGCAGCCGCGCGGCAAGACTCGTCGCAGTACATCGCCTGCGCAATAAAAACTTGAATTGAGGTAACATCAAGATTATTACTCCGGTTACGAACCAGAGTAGGAATACGAATACCTTTTTTTTCTATAGTTTATACTATTACCTTTTTTACCTTCAATTCACTGATTAAGTAGGTAACATAGGTAACCATTAGGTATAATTATAATGATATAATTTAAATTGGGCTAAGCAACGCATTAAAAAAGTCGCCCAACGTGGGGCTCGAACCCACGACCCCGAGATTAAGAGTCTCGTGCTCTACCGACTGAGCTAGCCGGGCTGATGCAATGAGCGGAACTCATGATTCATTAAAATATATTTATCTTAAAACTAAGAAACCCAACAATAGCTCCTGCCCCTGCTTCAATCTTAATCTCATACTTGCTACATTCCAGACAACAGAAAGCATAACAATATGATAACGAAGCAAGAAGCAGTGCGCAGTTACATGTTACTGACCATCGTGCAGTGCAGACAAGGGATCAACGTGAACGAGCGCAGCTTGCAGTGGTCGCAGATGGAGCACTGGAAGCCGGGCTCCACGACGGCTGCCCACGGCGTCTCGACGGCGATAAGCTCCCCTGGGGACACGCAGACGCGACGCTCAGCATGACTGAACAGCCTCCGACACGTGGCATACACTTGTTGAATGGTCGAGGGCAAGGGCAAGGGCAAGAGCAAGGGCAAGTGCAAGGGCAAGGGCAAGTGCAAGGGCACTCACCGGCGCTGATGTCGCGGTTGGCGACGAGCACCTCGCGCCGACTCATCGGGTCCCAGACCACGTCCACGGCGGAGCTGAGGTACTCGAAATCGGGGTGCGTCTGCGCAAGTTTGGGCATCTCCCCGAGCCGCGCACGCTTCTTCAGGCCCAGCAACACCGCCTGCCGCGAGGACACAAAGATGAGGTCAACATTGATGCCATGCGTCGAAGAATTCATCCTGTACCAGCACGAAATATTACAACCATATTTCAGTTTGTTAAGTGAGATGTTTACTGTTTCGTGATATTTCTATGATTTAATATTAGTGAGGGAATATTATGAGTCGACAGAGCAAGCTTCCAGAATGACAAGTTTATAACCGAACCCAATGTCCCGAACACAAAGCATGGCCTCTCGTCACTGGAGTCGCGCCATCCATGAACATTACCCTGCTTTGCGCCACCCAATCGTAGGCGGGGGACGGCGTCGACGTCATTATGTCGGGCATCCAGGTCGCCGTGGAGGGCAGCTGCGTGGCGTTGGCAGACGACGGGTCGATGCAGAAGGGCTGTCTCAGCGCCGTTTCGGCCGGCACCCACGACGCGAAGGTGGGCAGCGCCGTGGGCGCCGGCGGCAGTGGCACCGTCGGCGCCGGTATCGTCACCATCGGGGTCGATTGAGGCATGGGGACCGTCACCATTGGCAGCGGTCGCGGCTTCGGTACCCGCCGAGGCATCGGTGGCGGCGGCGGCGGCGGCGGAGGCGGAGGCGGCGGAGGCAGCTTCGGCGAACGCCGATTGACGATCAACTCCAACGCCTCCATGAGCCGCGTGGTCTTCTCGGCCGGAGTCCGCGCGACCTGCAGCTGACGCTGCAACAACACATTCATTATTGCAGACATTTTTCACCCTGGAGTCGGCCTTGCTTGCATTGGAAACAAAGTCATAGTTATAAAATCCTAATCGCAAGGTATCAATCAAGGTCCTGACGTTCGTTAAATTCAAGTTAATGCATTCGGAAAATAATACAATAATGGGTAAAATAAATGGACCAATACCTATCAAGCCCCCTCACCCTATGCGCGAGAATGTGTCACTCGAGTATCTGCAAGTTTCAGTGTCATGGTAACCAATTTAGTTGCAGTAATCGCATAGTGAAATTCACATTTGAAATGCTTAACATTAGAACATGAAGCAGTGTAGATATTATAATATCTAATGGCAAGAATGCACGGATTTGCATTGTCGCGACTGAAAGCATAAGCTTAGAATGTGTAATGAGCGAACAAAATATCTTATTGTGACAACAACAATCACCCTCAAGTAAACTTGAGAGGTGCTGGAGAATTGCGGGTTCATTGTTGAGATAGTAGGTATAGAACAGAAAATTCGTTTTGAAGGCCTTCAAATTCTCGGTATTGAAACTTGGTAGCAGTGCACATTTCATACCAGACACCTTGAAATGAAATAACATAACGCAAACATAAAATCTTACGTTCATGAGATAGCAGTCATCGCCTAGTCGGTAAGGATCGACCCTGCCAATCTTGTCGTAACACATCCGCCTCTTCTGCACCAAGCGTATAACGTCGGCGTCGCCGAGCTGCTGGCGATACGATAGCGCCCTGTCGATGTCCACCAGGCAGTCGTCATAGCGCTGCACTTGGAACAACATGCCGGCGCGCCGCTCGTACGTGTGGACCTGCTCCCCGGCGTTGGCCATCGCCAAGCCGGCGGTGAAGCAGGAGTGAGCAAAGCTTGCGCTGTCGCGCGCCAACAGCAAGTCGCCCTGGCGGCACACGCGCTCGCTGTGTTCGCGCGAACGCACGCACACCACGGGCGTATCCTGTTCGAACGCGACGGTCGGCATTTCGAGGTCTTGGAAGTAGCGGGCGAGGAAGTCGAAGTGGCGGCATGCCTGGTAGGCGCGCTCGTCGGCGTCGTCGCCGAGGATGTAGCAGAGCCGTTGGGTCAAGTGGGCGCCGAGACCCACGGGGGTCACGTGTTCGCGGTGGGCACCGAACGCGAACGCGAACACGTTCTCGAAAGACATCTTCGAGAAAAGCGTTTCTTGTATAGTTCAAGATAAATGGTATTTACAAATTTACTGTCTCCTATCACTAAAACTAGCACTGATACAAAAGGCAATAACAAAAGCGAAAGGCTTTGTGGGTATTTTCTTCGAAAGGCTTAGCGGCCATTGAAGGTCAGGCTAGCACCTTACCGGCAACAGCCAAGCGCGTCGTCGGTAATCTCCTCACTATAGTCACAATAGTCTTTTACTTCCAAGACATTCACATATAAATATCACACGAGACGTAGCAAACAAATTGAGTGACGAGCACATGCAACTTTCTGACATGGACAACTCGCAGTCGGCAGCTCAATCGTAGGGCACCGTTGTTCTGACTGACGACCGAGACTTGTGCAAGATGGAGTGCCGTTCGTACCATTGCCGTGCCGTGCACCTGCCTGCAGCGGGGTGGAGACATGCGCACTGCAGAGCGCGCCAAGTCCTTTCCCCCCTGCGGTCACGTGCACAGAAGATGCGCGAAATACAAACACAGGTCCAGGTCGAGAACAATCAAAGCAAAGACAAGAAAAATCTGTTTTCTTCAGGGATACGCTCTCAAACTGAGAGGTAAAAAACAAAGATTTCAATAATAACGTAACACATTTCAATGATAAAAGAACAAACAGCAAATTATTCTTTGTAAAAGCGTTTAATATCATTTTATTTACACCTATAAGGTTTCTCTTTTATACCCTTCAAGTTGAAAATGAACATTTAAATAACAAATCAAATTGAGGGGCACTATAATATATTATATTACATTGTTTTTGAGACAAAATAAACTTAATCTCCACTCTAGAAGCATCGCACGTCATAAGAAAATGTACATTCAATACTTAATTGATTAATTAATTAATTACAAGTTCATTACAAAATGAAAATTAATACAAAGAGGTCGTTTAAAGCTCCACTGATGCATTTGAAGGAAATCGAGTATCACAACAGTTTTCTCTTGAATAAACACAGAACCATAAAAACACAGATCAACATTTGAAAATCATTAGTGTGAAACCAACTATTATTTTTTTTTACAGTAGTTGTGAAATGAAAATCTAAACTGCCATACAAATAAGAACACAGCGAAACATCCTACCTACATGCAAAATATTCTTCAAAGATACTTTTGTTCAATTGATCCTGCTATAGCCAGTTCTTGTAACAGATCATTGCAGGCCTTTGTATGCTATGCAGAAAGGTGACAGGATGACCTCCGTGATCTTAAAACCAATGATTCTGAGGAAAGAGTCCTAGCATAAGCATTGTGTTCTTGATGGAACATTCCACGAAAAATATAAATAACTGTGGTAATTTTCTTAGCACGACTTGATAGTTTCAAATTTTCTATTGGTTGATAGTTTAATCTTTGAGAATATTATCTCCCATGTTACCGGTATTACTTTTCTACACCGAGTAAGACCGTAGTGTAAAAATCACGAATCGTATACGCCAGTTATTTCCACTAAACGTGTTTATAGTTATTTTAATATGGACAGACAATATTAGTTATGTTTGAATGTTACACATACCTAAATTTGCCACATTTATAAGTTATTGAAAGTAGGTATGATTACCAGCTGAAAATAAATGCAATATTTTAATAATGTATTGGCACTGCATTTTTTTATGTGGTGTAAAATGTCAAATGAACAACGAACTTCATTCCCCATGAATGGTTTCTAAAATGAAGCCAAAGTATGACAATGAAACAGATTTACAAATTACGATATTCATCCCATCTTGACTCCCAATGTTTACGAACTTAATGCGCGGTCAAAAAGTTGCAAAGGTCTGGCTTCCCTAGCAGCTGTCTTTCCCAGGGTCCCTCTGAAGCCAGGTCTTCAAGCTGGATTATTTCCAAAGGACCCAGAGCACAGGCAAACTGAAAATAAGGTAGATAAGCGGCGAAGTCGCATATGTTTGTCGGGCCTTTTAATGTATTCATAAAATGTTGTTAAATGAATAAATTTTCTTAAGAAACATGGCCAAAATGAAAAAAAACGTAAACCCAATCCATTCCAACCCTTCCCATGCACATGCGGCCTTTGGTAGTAATTTTCAGTCAGATAGGTACTTACTATTTTTTAAAAAACTCCCCGATAAAGTTCCCATTTCAGTGATAGCTGTGATTTAATTTCAATGACATAGTATCATTGGATGACTTCTAGCAGCTCAGCAGGAGGAGAGCACTGAGCCGTGGTTCGAGCCGAGCCAGACCGAGGCAAAGAATTGAACATACCGCCCTTCTGGTGTTCGCCCACCCTTACCCACCCTTCCCCATCATCAAGGTCGCTGGGCAGGGTCTCACCTAATACCTAGAAAATTCTCGCTTTCACGCGCAGCTCGGCGGATACAAAACTTGCAAATATCACAACGATTCTATCCAATCAATCGACAGGGGCCGAGCAGTGATGGTTGATACAAAATACTATTTACACTTGTTTTTTAAAATTTCCGTCGCTGACATTTTAAATCCGCGGGTTCCACGGAAGAAGGACGTTTCCTTTGGTGAACTCTAGTGACATTCTCTCGGACTAATTCGGCCGTGGGGCCTAAAGTCAGCCACGACCAGGGGTTAATACTCGCTCAGCACACTCATTGTGTATGTACATATATTACATACACTTGATAATAATAGTATTAATCAATAATAATGACAAAATAAAAATAACAATCATGATAATGATAATGATAATATTAATAATAGTATCTACTCTCTCGCACTCTAAGAAATACGTTATTCAACATTGTAAAAATTTCTTAAGTTTCTTCCATACAAAAATTATTCTCTTGAACACTCACAGCCCAAAATGTAAAATTGGGGATCCTATATAATTTTTTTTATACATTTGGCTGAGTTGTAATTTCCTTACTGAATGTTTCGTGCCACTGGCACTCTTTTCACAATGTGCACTCATTTCGGTGCCGCACAATTTTTTAAAAGTTTATCACTTGAGGGATCCCAGAAACATCACCGAAATCACGTTACGTAGTAGAATAATCGAAGCACCACCAAACATTTTGTTAGATACGATACATAATTAGGGGACAGACGGTCAGGACTCACGGACTCATAATTGATTTCAGGGTAAAGTTCGCTGGGGGACAGACTCCGCGTTACCGGCATCTCGATGACTACAAGCTCGACATCTTGCGCACCAACTTCCTGGTCGCATCCGGTTCCGGCGCGTCTAGAGCAGGTCGGGCGAGGGTGCGTGGAACTGCGACTGCGCGTAGTTGTTGTTGTTGCTGCTGCTGCTTCCACGTGGCTGCGCGGCCGCCTGGATGGACGCCATCTTGTAGTTGATCGGCCCGTACGAGCGGTAGTCGACGTCGGCGTAGTCGAGGTCAGAGAACTCGGGCTTGAACGGCTGCACAGGAAACAGGCGGGCGTCAGTCGTGGGGAGGAAAGGATGTTTGGAGACGTGGTGACAGACCATGGTGCTGTCACATGGTGCATGGGTCATCCAAGGATATGCTGAGGTGAATTTGTAAAACGTTTTTCTTTGGAGAATGTTAGTTATCAATCATCAAAGTAGTATGGGTTGACGATGGAAAAAATCAACACAGTAACATTACACACAAGACCAAATAGTTCAAACAGGAACTGTGACAAAGGGGGATTGGACAAATACCTACCCGCCAATTTCGTTAAGAAGCTTTACAAGTATAGCTGCATAAATTGGCAATCATTTAATTAAGAGCAGGTAAAGTAAAGGGTTTGGCTAGAGCTGGTATGTTGTTAAAAGCAGACGAGGAATCGTGAGTGCCAATTGTCAGGTAGCTGGCAGTACGGTGCATGGTGCTAACCTTCAGAACAAACTAAAGTCTCAAGCATGACGTGTCAGCCCTCTGCTAATAAATGTACGTGATGCTTGACTTTTGACGGCCTCCCTGTTGACGAAATCAAACCGTTAACAGATTCTTGGGTCAGGGGGATTGTTTGTGAGTTCCACCAAGATTCGTATTCAATGGGCAGACAGTGGAAATCTTACTGCGTGGCAAAGCTGGACAGCAATCAATCAGCAAAATCAGCAGCGAAAATTCTAGTTAAAAGTTTAGCCTATAATAAGTTTCTCAAGAGAGTTTCAGATGACATTGTGATGATATTGGGACAACGTGTTAAGGTAAGTTAGTAGCACTCACATCACAAAAAGCAAGCGCGCTCAAACATCAATCTCTTTGCCGACGTCGTGAAACTTGAGCATCGCGTACTCGGTGCACGGCGCGCCACCAGCCGGCTGTGCCTCGCCCGCCATCAGCTGTCTCTCGTGTCGCGTCATCGCGGCCATCTTGAGGTCGGCGTAGATGACGCCATTGTCGTTCTCTGACGGCTCTCCGGCGTAACACGGCTGTGGGTACTCGAGCCGCACGGGCGGCCGGTACTTTCCGTTGCTGCGCGGTCCAGTTCCATTGCTGCGCGGTCCAGTTCCATTGCTGCGCGGGCCAGTTCCATTGCTGCGCGGCCCAGTTCCATTGCTGCGTGGGCACGCGTCCGAGTGCAAGGCCGTCTCGACGTAGTCGTTGTGCGGGTTAGTCGACGCGGTTAGTAGGTGATGGTTGTGGTGGTGATGGAGGTGGTGATGCTTGGGGATTAGATTGTAGTGGTGATGCTCTTGTTGGTGATTCCTCTGGAAGCACAAACGGCGGACACCATGCAATGTTAGTTTTACAGGTAACGTCATGCAGAGATTAGCTGTTAACGAGGAGGTTAATGTGGATTATTTATCGGTTCTTTTGAGGGCTACTTTTTTCTGCTTGGTTAGAGAGTGTTCGCGGCTCCTTTTCTATGTTCGAGCGAGGGGATGAACTTGTAATGAGGGTAGGAATTACCTCTATAGGTTGATCCGCGATAAGGATTTGAAGCGTTTATGTACAAAAATGGATAAAATATTGACTTCATAACAAAATATGTAAAAAAAAGAGTTTATTAATTCATCAAATTTGTGGGGTAAATAAATAAAAAATAATGAAAGTAATAAAAATAAATAAAATAAAAATCTTGCGAAACACACAACTAGCAGGCAACGAAACATGCACTAAGACAAGCACAGGCCTAGATGACCTCGATTAGTACGACGTTTCCGTATCCCGCTCCGAATCGTTCGCGCACTCTTCAATTATACAACAGTGTGTCTCTCCCCGAGCAGGTCGCCGCGTCCTCGCACAGCGAACTAGATGCCGACATTCTCTGCCGTCCGCACCACGTCGAGCCGATACCACTGGCCCCAACTGACCTGCACCTGCGCACTCTCTCCCTGCGCAATGGCGGCCGCCGCGGCCAGCGCGCCTAGCGGCACGTTCTGGTACGTGTGGTGCGCGCGCGGCAGACTCGCCGCCGAGTAGGTACGCGGCGCCGGCACGGGGTGCGCTGCCGTCGCCGCCCCCGGCTCCACGTTATTGTTCATCTCGTCGCGCGGCGGCTTCGTCGCCTCCGGCGGATTCTCGGTAATCGGCAGCGCGTGCAGGTGAAACACCTGTCGCTGCGCCGCCTGACACTCGCCGTTGCACTTGTCACGTTTGCGCAGCCGCAGTGAATAGAACTGCGGGTAAGGCTGACGCTTGGCGCGCGTGCGCAGCGAGTTGCACTTGTCGGGCTGCGCGTCATGCGTGCGCAGCGCGTGGCTGCGCGGCGCGGCGCGGCTGCGCGTCGACCCGTAGCCGGACGACGCGTATTGACTGAGCTGCGAGGCGGGCCGGCTGGCGGTCGGCGAGGGTGGCGCGCGCGGCGGCGGCGGCGGGTAGCCGGGGAGGGGCTGCAAGCAGGGACGGGGGGCATGCAACACTCACGTGCAGTGGGTGGGTTTGAGGCGGGGGACGGGGGTACACATCACGCAGGCACACAGCAAGCGGCAAACATTACGTGCGTCGTTACGTGGGAAGGACGAATTACGCAAATCCAAGACTCTTGATGGCACTTTGAAGTGGTTAGTAGTTCCAGTCTTAGGATATTCTATCATTTTCAGATATATTACACAAGAGAATTACCAAAAATCAAGGGAATTGAAAACTTTATCAGTCACATTCAATTCCATCAAAAAATGTGAGTTGCCATCAAAACATGGATTTACATAGCAGGTTTTTAGTACTTCAAGCAAAAAAACTTGTTGAACTACATCCACGGATCAAGCTTCAAAACTACAGATTGAAAAAAAGTTTAGGTCCCTAAAAGGGACGAGGTTACGTTTTTCGGGCGACCTTGAGCGGACGGACCTTGAAATTGGGAGCTAATTCCAGCTAGGCATGCTTTCTACGGCCTTGGCCCTTGACAACACATGTCTTCCGTTCTTCGCTCAGCTATAAGTAACACGTATGAAGGCAATGTTGGTGGAGGTAGGGTCGTTTCAACTGTAGATCCTTGATTCCTAGCCTGCATTTTCAGAGAACCCTCGGTGAAACCTGAGATACTGGTTTCGACTCGCAAACATGCATACAGCATTGTTCCATAAGTTTAGAGTTAAAGTTCAACAGCTCCGATAAAGAATTTAGATAAGCCTCGCACGCACGTATTAGTGTTATTTAGGGGTTGAAGGGAGGGTTCATTCGCAACGCAACGAATTTTCCATGCTTTGGCCAAACAGTACAAATTAATGATTTACTTCGCAATCATGCTAAATCATTTGCAAACAAAATTTTAAAAATAAATAAAATGAACTTACATCAAGAAATAAAGTTAAGACGGTGCTTTTTGTTAGACAGCAGTTTCAAAAATTAGAGAATCCGTGTCTAGGGTATCCTATAAGGAGGAAACAAGTCTAAGTAAACAAACGAAAAATACCAGAAAAGATCTAAGTAGTTCATTTCACAAATCAATTTTGTTGATTTCGTAGCAAAGAAAAGTAAAATAATCGAAACAAACCAATCTTAACTGGACAGAATGAGCAAGGAATCAAATATGGCAGAAAATAGAACGTTGCACTTGTACAGGAAGTTAAACTTTGCAGCTGGTTACATTAATTGCCATTAGAGAGCAAAGAACATAAACTCAAATCAAATTGATCATCTTAACAACTAAGTATTAACTATTAACAAAATGCGAAACGAGCTCCTCTCCATTAGTTAACATCCATTCAATTCATGAGTCAAGTAAACGGAAAAAGTCGGATGATAAAAAGTCCAGCTTAACATCGTTAATGTAAAGTTAATGTCAAGTTAATCGCAATTAAGCTTCGCGGCATGATCGCGCCTGAAGAGTCGGTCGAACACGCAGTAATTCAGGTTCCAGGGGGCGGCGGGGGCGGCGGGGGCGGCGGGGGGCGGCGGCGGACGGGGCTGCGTCACCTACCTTGTTGGGGGGCGGCTGGATGCCCAGGAAGGGCAGGTTCTCGTAAAACGCTTTGTCTCCGTCGGGCTGGAGGAGGTCGTCCGGGGAACCGCCCAAGTCTTGCGCAGACTTATCTTTGGTAGCTGATGGATTTGGATCTGCAAGCGGACAGAGAACACGGTTGTTAGAGAGAGAGAGAGAGAGAGAGAGAGAGAGAGAGAGAGAGCGTCTTAGTAAGACGGATAAGTTTCTCGACGAAAACTTAAGATAAGTTGGACAGGAGCAGACTCCAGTTCACAGGTTATTCATACAACAATAATGGAAACTTAAGAAAATATGGATCGATATCTTCTTATAGTTGAGTTGCTTTCGAAAGAAGTTTTATTCCAACCCGCTTTAGTATAATTTTTATCAATGTTTTTTTATAGACTGAATCATCAAGTAACTTTATCAGAAAAGCAACACTTTTTCGAAAAAGTGACCATTTTGTACAAAATTAACAACTAGTTAACAACATGTATGTTATTTCTATAACGAATTACAACAAATAATAGCATGCCATAGTTAAACAGTGTGAAACGTAGTGTGTTTTGACCTACCTATGTACATACCTTTATTATGTGTAACACAATGTAAATAAATGGAGGCATGATTTACAAACAAAAAATGGCCCTGAAATTACTGACCTGTTCCAGGCTTTTTCCTTTTCCGGGAAACTCCGTTGCTGATCGGACCATCGAGTTTCTTGAAAGTCACAACTACGAACAAAAATTTCACCAAACCATGCTGTCAGAAAACAAAGCAAATCAACACAAACAGTGCAAAACACTAACCTAATCATGCAGCAAGCAATGAAACTAAACCTACTCTTCAAATACGTAGTAAACATTTTTCAGGCATTACCAAGTACCACTTTGTTGCCCTGAAGTCTGAAGACGAATCTGCAACCTAAATTCAAAGGCTCTCCATACCTTGCTCTAACGAAAATCTGTGTCCCAATCTGTCCAGCTACAACGTCTGCAAACAATGACACCATGACCACATCTGCGAGGATGGTCAGTGTCATTCAGCGTCAATCAAAATATAAAAGTAACCTGCGCTGGCTGCACTCGTTGTCCCATGTTCTTCCCACCCTCCACCAGCTTGGCTGCTCGACCTCGTCGCAAGATGTTGTGCAGCTTCAGAGAATTGACACAACAGAACCTTTACTGGTCGAAGGGAATAGAAAAGGAGAATTCTAACAAAGTGAACTTGATACCCACTAGAAAAAATTCTATCGATTGATCGATGGTGAAGGTCGTACAATGTTTAATTTATTAAACTGGTCATTGCTGATAGTCATTTTTAGAAGTCTGGTACCTCCTTCCTTCATTCAATGCTTTTTCGAGAAAAAACTCGTTAGTACGTTTTTTAACGAGTCTTTGGTTAAAAACCCAGTAAATTATTCGTTTGTACGTTTTTTAATAGATTCAAACTATTCTTTTAATATTCATCCCAGTACAATTATTTTTCTAACCGATACGCCTTGGCAAATTTGTTTTTCAACAGTTTTTCAACAATAAAATAAAACATATGGTTTTCCAGCGGGAAAATATCCTTCGAGTCTGGTACCCTGGAATGGTATCTATACCCCAAATGATTTCAGCACAAAGTTGTACCGTACACAATGAAACCCGCAAGCTACTAACCGCGACCCCCGCGCCCACCCCGCAATTACCACCACCACACAACGCCTCGCGCCCGCGCGCCCGCCGCCCGCTCACCTCCAGACTTCCCGTGGAACACGCCCGGAAGCGTGTCGCTGCGATACCGCGGCCCGTCGCCGGCGAACATCTGCCGGATGCGCTGCGCACGCGTGTGCTGACTCTGCTCGCCCGCGCCGCCCGCCTTGCTCTGCACCCCGTTCATGCTCGCCGCCCGCCGCTGTTTGCGCGTCTTACCGCCGCCGCCGCCGCTGCCGCCGCCGCTGCCGGAGCGCTGCTTGCGGCCAGAGACGCGCGCGCACGGCGTGCTGGCCGCCGACGGCAAGCGCGCGGCGCTCAGACTATGCGCGCCGTTCACGTGCACCATCACGCCAGGCCGCAGCGGCCACTTGTGCACGGGCGGCTGCGCGCCTGCGCTCGAGCCGTTGCGCGCGGCAGCAGAGTCCGAAGAGTCGCCCTCGGGGCTGGCGGGAACACGCGGTCACGCACACGCAGCGCACGCAGCACACACACACATGCAGCGCATCTCTCGGGTGCAGGTGGATTGGGGGTGGCGGGGTTGCAAGCAGTGGGTGGGTTGTGATTTGGTTGTTGATCTTTGATTTGTGGATAGGCGATATGAGGTGGAAGAGTTAGAAGCCAAATGGCGGCCAGGTTGAAGGTGCCAGTTGGCTTTAGATTAGAGGGTTGGTAGAGGGTCTGATTGTGGTGGAGAAGGCCGCCTTCATGTCCACTGTGTACAGGGAAGTAGGGTAGGCTGGACGGGTGGGGACCGGGAGGGTTGCCTGGTTACGGTAGAGGAAAAGTTTGTTTTTATCGATGAGAGAAATGGTCACAGTAGTGAGGTGGTAGTTGGCGCGGAGGCAGAGGGGTGTAAGATAACTACTGATCTTATGACTTAGTCCAAAACTCAAGACAACATCAAAAGAGGGGTGGTAAGAATCTTGAAGGGTAGAGACGATTGGGGATATACGATTTCGTGGGTGCTTAAACCATTTGAAGTTTTACCTTAAATAGCAGCATGGTTGATGGCAGAAGTTGATGAAACTGTACCTTAGAGCCTTCTATGGATTCTACTCTAGACTTTTGTAAGGAATTGAAAAGTACACATAGAACGGAGAAAAATAAGTAAACGATAAAATTACAGGCAAAATTTGACACACCACAGTGAATTCATGCTTGTTGTTAGGGCTGTTATTTTTGTTACGGGTTATGTTATCTTGCAGGAACTACAAACAGTTCACAGAACGAACGAACGAACAAACGAACAAACGACTAAACAAACAAACAAACTTAAGTGAGTACCCTGGCTAGAGGCTACTTACGTAGAGGGTGGCATTTGTAGGTTCATCACAAATCTCTCATAACCGCTGCAAAAATTGCAAAGTTGATCTGACTCTACGCGATTCAACGAATATGATGCTTGGTTCGTAACTTTAGGCGGGGCTTATTTTAATTTAGCCAGTTAACGCGTTCCTTTTACTGTTTTTTCAATTTCTGTAAATGTGGCTAAGTCATAAGTGTAGTTGAAAGAAATTGTAGAAAAGAAGAAGCATAAAGGATAACAGATTGAAAATAATTCGAGAGATGCATGCATGTCGATATCTCATGAAATATTTAGGTTCTTAATTTTAATACTGTTGAAATAATCAACGAATGTTAAATAGCAGGCCAAATAAAATATGAAAATAGGGAAATATTTGAGATAATTTTACGATTACTAAGGTATGTTGATGTGACTTACTTTTCTCTCTCCTCCATCTCGACGGGATTATTGTCTATAATTTGAGAGGTAAAAACAGATTGTTAGTTGGGTTGCTGTTAATTAAGTTAGCAATTAAAAATGTAGCCATGCACAGCAACGAAAAATGTCAAATGTTAGGCAATCTGTTAATAAAAAACCATATAATTTACTCTATATGCAATTATCAGTTACGTATATTTTAGCAACAGAAACCAACGTTAAAGTTAGATACTTGATACACAAATCACACTTTAAAACATTTTACGAAACTTGCTGACAACATTTGCTAAAAATCACTGAGGTAACAATTTTTTGATACAGAAAAAAAACGCTCAAAATCACATGCACATCTTGTGTTAATACACGAAAACACGTAATTCCTGAGATAACCAAAGACAAAAAACTGTGCCATAAACATTTACATAGAAAATCTGAGCGAAAGATTGCTCCACGTGTGCATAATAATATGAAGGTGATGTTTTACTGTTGATGTTCACTGCAGCTGATGAGTCATATTTCAAAAGCATGAATGCACAAATACTTTTGATAATCTAAGATAAATCGTGTTTTCGCATGTAAGTTACAAAATGTAACTGATAATAATTCCTGAGAAACCTTAAAGCAAACAATAAAAAAGCGAACTCCTCGCGGCAGCAGTTATCGGTACTAAGGTGCAAATTAGCATTTCCGAACGCGAGATTCTTCTGCTGTGAACGCTGTCAACGCTGTCAACGCTGTCAACGCTGTCGGCGCCTACTACTCGATCGCTACGTTTTGTGCAACGCTACGTGCTACGTGCAGAGGCCGCCACGAATCCGTCAGGAGCCCGCCACCGGAACCAGCGGGCGCTTGCCTGCGCCGAACCACTCACATTTGTCCTCGGCGCGCTTTCTCCGGCAGACGATGATGATGATGACGCAGATGACGAGCACCATGAGGATGGCGCCGATGATGACGGCAATGATGATGATGAGGTTGTCGTTGTCGAGCTTGCCCCACCAGCCGCCGATGTGACCTGCAAAGGTCGGGGGCGTCGGGTCAGTCACGCAGGGGCGGCGGGGGTGGGGTCAGGGACAGAACGATGCAGGGTCAGTTGCAAGATACTACGAGCTGGGAATTTGATACCTATTGTATGTTTAGCCCAATAAACTATAGTACTCTCCTCGAAGTGATTTTATTTGGGGTTACTGAAAAATATCAAATATAACCCAGTCAAATTTGTTTATAGATTATCAACGACAAACAGAGATTTTTAAAGCTTGTTTCTAAGAGATTTAGAGACTGGAAGTCAGAATTCATAAGCGATAGAACGCAATTCTAATGATAAAGCACAACAGCGTATTGAGTGCGCATGCCAGCGTGTCGGAAGCCTCGGCAAATTTAGAGTTGTTGCAATCATAAATGCACGGCCCGTCGTTTTGAGAATGTTCCTTCTACCCCAACGCATTTGAACAAGAAAATGTTTGCGTTGGTTTTGAAAATGCGATGCTTTGTGGTTGCTTCTTGCGTGATATATTTTTTTTTCAGCCGAGAAAAGAGAGTAGGTTACGGTGAATAGAAACGAACTAATGAAAACCCGATAATATTTTTGAAAGAATAACGGGTTTTGGTGTATTATATATTTTCCCATTTTTTGTTGTTTATTATTTATAGCTTTTTGCTCTCTAGTTACTTATCGTCAAAAAGACAAAGTTACACCAAGAAAGAAAAGAGGAAAGAAGAACGGAAGATCGGAAACGAAGACATTAGCAAAGATAGCATCGAGTATGAAAAGCAGGTGAGAGAAATAAGGCAGTTACGGAGAAAAATAGTAGTTTAGAACTTTAGATAGAGAATAGAAATAGTTTGTGGGCTCGCAGCTTTGTGAATAGCATGCACGGAGTGAGACAAGTTATTGCAATCACCCAGCTCAAAGCCAAGTCAACAAGGAACAATAACGAACATTATCAGATAAATATATCGGATGGTCGAGATGTAAAAATGCGTACGATGCTTCTTTTACATTACCAGCTTTCATCATAATAATATAGGTACCCATAATCAAAACTGATGAACCTATCTTTCAACCACTTCATCAACACTACAAGTTCTGCAATAATTCCAATAATTTCCTCTTTTTACGACCTTCATGCTCAAGATAAGTAAGCTTCTAAGACCTTGTTGACCCTGGCGTGGCAAGATAAAAAAACAGGTCTCTATCACAACATTTCCAGATAGGGGCGGCAGGGGGTGGGATGCAGGGCACGATGCGAAGGGTGTTGGAGCTGAAGAAGATTGTGGTGGCATGCAGTTTCAAGGCCATCGACAACTACCGGAAACAGCCATACCTGTGTCTCTGAACTTACTACTTTTCTCCTGGTAGGCTAAAAGCATCGGACAACACTCTAGTCAGTTGAGATAAATTACTACACGGTGTTCACAATCGTGGACCACAGAGGGGTGGTGATCCGCAGCTTTGGGTATGTTACACCGATACAGATACAAGGGGGGGTTTTAGTATGTACATTTAGTGTGTGGTGCAGTGCGTACATTGTAATTGTAGTAGTTGGGGGACACTACAAAATAAATGCTGGTAGCATCGACACAGAGAGAAGTAGCTAAGTGCTTACATTGTGGTGCTTTGGAAGGCAGAATATTTTTAAGTCTCACATGACGCTGATAAATGCTGAGCAACGCTTGTAACTTTAATGAAAACAAATCAAGGGGATATCGAGTTGATTTTAGAAACATTTACTTGTATATTTACTGGTTTGCAGGTTATCATTTTAGTCTGAATATCAGCAAGAAAGAAGATTAAGATATTGTCTGGTGGTTTTACATGTCCATCACATCCTATTTTTTCAAGATAACTAAGGAGCCTTAAAAATATTCTGATAAAATAACACATGTAGGTAGAAAGAACATTACACAGAACATAGAATATTTAGAAGGAGCTATGAGAGACACAAAACTGTACAGGGACTTTGATACAGCAACATGGTTGGTATAAAGAATGGGTAGGTTGGTTGACTGAACTTGTAACTAGACAAGGGTGCCAGTAAAAGAATGGGAATTAAAATAGAAGTTGAAGCAAAGAAAATAAGTAAAAGCAGTAGTTGAGGCAGGTAAGACTTAAGGAAAAGAATTATCTGTAGGTACAAAGAAGAATCAATTTTGTTGAGTATCGACTCTAGAGACGAATGGAAAGTAATTGACAATCATTGTTTATAGACCAAACTAATTTGCACAAGAGGAGAGAAGGAATGAAAAAAAAAGGCGAATAATAGCCAATAAACAGAACGCTGAACACATATTTTGGATATTTTTCTGCCAACAATAAGCGGAAAATATGAAATTGAAGTTAATATTTTCTGATTTCAATTACTAATAATTGTGCATACCTAGTTATTGTTTATATGAAATAAGAACATGAGAGACACACACAGACAATTTAGTGATTTGGACAACATCATTTGAGGAAAAAAAAACACTAAAACTGTAAAGCGGCTCTTATTGAATACAAAGGTTACTGGCTCAGAAAGGAAAAAACAACCCACAGTCGAAAAAGATATTCCAACTTGAAAATTAGTCAATAAGTCAAAAATATTTGATCAAATTCAACCGGAGTCAATAAATGTCTCTTGACATTTCGCCAACCATCGTGCCTCGCGTCTGTTTGCTAGCCGCGTCCCACCCTTCAAAGCCGCCCTTCAAAACCACCCCGGGGACTCACCGGTGACGTCGCGCTCGCACGGAATGGACATGCCCACCGAGTTGTTGGCGAAGCAGAGGTACGTGCGGAAGTTCTCCACGCGCGTCTCCAGCGTGAGGAAGCTCTGCAGACCCTTCTTCTCGACGTTCTCGTCCACCGTGTCGTTCTCGGACTTGATGCGCCACGTGAAGTCGACGTCGGTGGGGTTAGCGTGCACCGTGCAGATCAACACCAGCTTGCCGTCCTGCTCGGTCTGCGTGATGCCGCACTCGGGCTTGTCTGCAAGCAAGCACCCACCACATCATCACCGTGTAGCGTTGCTGGCTGGAGAGCGTTACACTTTAACACGCTTTCATCGCACGTTACGAAGCCATCTAGGCAAGGCGTCTCGCTTTACAAGAGCATAAAGTGTTCAGAGTACATTTGGGGGGAGACGCGATTGGCAACAAACTCAGGTGACGGCAGCCTAATTTGCATCGTTACTCACAGAGCACGTTGATGTAGGTCTTCTGCGCGATGCTGCCGTGTCGGTTGGACGCCTCGCACACGTAGTGGCCGCCGTTGCGTCGCGGCATCGCGTAGTTGAGGCTGAGCGCGTTGCCCTTGACGATCACCTCGCGCTTTCCGTCCTGCCGCCACACGTAGGTGGCCTCCGGGTAGCCCTTGGCGCTGCAGAGCACCTTCTCCGGCACGTGGCCCTCGATCACGTTCACCACCGCGTTGGACACGGCGATCTTCTCGGGCGGGTCTGCGTGGGTGGGGCACGTCGGGTTAGCAAGGCGATGCGAAAGGGACGAGTCATTACTCAGAGTTTGGGAGATGGCATGCATAGAAAATCAGCCAGTAGCTGAATGTTACCGAAGGATTTCTTTGATCTTTTATGGTGAGGGGATACGGTCCAGAATAATTCCTCGGCAATATACAAATGGAACTGGGTCTTTCAACTTGTCTTCCGTACATTTTTAAGGACAATTCACTATTTTCTCAATAAATTTTCACTCCACCGAGAGGAACAATATTTTACACGCCTTACAAGGAATCGTATATTTTTTTCTTGTTCTGAGGTTTTCGGTCTAGTGTTTTACTCACATTCGACGCCGAAGACGGTGGTGCTCTTGACGCCGACGCCGACGGGGTTGCCGGAGCTCTGGCACGTGTAGTTGGCGTTGTCGTGCACGCGGTCCAACTGTCCGCCGGGCCATGCAGACATGTTCCACACCAGCGTGGACAGCACCGACTCGAAGTCGTTGCTACGTGTGTCTGGCGGCACCACAGTGTTGCGTACCTGTTGCCGTGTCGCCGCGTTAGACAGCTTGTGCGGGGGCCGGTGCCAGCTTGATCTCTCCAACCCGACAATTATCAGTGCAGGGAGGGAAATGTACCGATGCTTATGTTGTGAATACAGCTTTCTGAAATCTCTTTTGATTCATGTTCGAGAAAAGTTTACGAATGGGAGTGAATGGTTTCAATAAAACTTTTATCTGGGTTATTGAATTCTACGCTTTTCACAAAACATTTCCCGATGAATGCCGTCCCGATCTCGTTATTGTTCTTAGATAAAGTTATTTCCATGAAAGAAGGAAGCCTTCAAACACCAAGGTTCTCAACAAAAAATCGCCGTCGCAATCCACTTACTGCAAACAAGCACGTTCAGTTTTCCATTGAACACAGTCAAATTAAGCCCCTGTCTTGCAAGTGTGAAAAACAATAGAATTATAGCCTCTGGAATAGTTGTCAAACATGAAGTGAAATCTTCACAGCATGATCCTGAATATAGCTCTCCTTGTGGACTGACATCTGTTTGTGAAGGCAAGCTTGGCATGCAATGCCAGGTGACGGCTACGTACGGTGTACTGCGCGTTGGACGCCTCGCTGTCGCCGAGATGCAGCATCTGGTCGTTCTTGAGCCAGTGCACAGCGCACCAGGGCGAGCACTCGACGCGACACGAGATGTTGATGTGTTGAGCGCTCAGCAGCGCGCCGGTGTACGGCGGCAGCCGCTCGATGAACAGCGGTGGCGCTGCAGACACGACGGCGTCGCGGTTAGCGGGGGGCGTTTGGAGGGAAAAGCCTTGCAGATAAACTATTTAACTGTGTTATTGAACGCTAAGCTACTAAACATAAGCTTTTCCCGACGTTTCGCAAAGCTATGCTGTCTAATTTATCAAGGTCTCAACTCAAGTACTAGCAGATTCAACAAAAATTCGAACAAAAGAACAATCAATTACCTAAGCCTTCTACAATAAACTAAAAGCGGAAAACTGCATCCAATATTTGACCCTGTTTTCCAAAACACTAAAATCCGAATTAACTATTTGACTCTGTACCTAAGCCTTCCTGACCGACTGTTCCCACCTGCTTATCTAATTCCTTCCATTGTTCTACCTAAACCTCCTCTTCTAACTTTTTCTGAAAACTTTTTGGTGATTTTAGGAAAAGAAATGAGCAGTAAGAAAGTAATAGCGAGGGAAGCCGCTTGTTGTTGGTCAAGTCGTCGCACATCTCACAACCAAGTAATTCGCTCCGTTGCGAACACTCACCGAAGACCTCGATGTAGACGGTGGCCGGGTCGCCCTCGCCGCCCTCATTGTGCGCGAGACACGTGAAGTTGGACTCGGTCTCGAGCGTGACGGGGTCGATGGTCCAGTTGGCGGTGGTCACGTCGGGGATGAGGTGGGCGCCGCGCAGCCAGCGGAAGGTGGTCGTGTCCGGCCGGCCGATGTCGTCCACGCTGCAGCTCAGCGTCACCGCGCTGCGCTTTACCACGCGCGCAGGCGCGAACACCAGCGACGCACCGCTCGGCGGGTCTGCGCACGGGAGGCGGAGCATGCGCAGTGAGTGTTAGCACGCTAGCTTTGACAAGGAAAGCCTACCGGGCCTCTGGATTGTGTACAACCTGAAGAAACATGCTGGATTCACAGATTAAGATACTTAAAGCTCCACTTTTCCGTGGATTTTAGATTTTATGGATAGAATTTGCGATTGTGGTATTAAGATTTTCATATTATTTGAAATTCCAAGATTTTTGAAGTAGAATTTATAGAAATCACATGCGTTCCTTCCCAACTTTTCACGGACTGAGATATTTCGAAGGGCAGAAGCAACAAACGACGTCGCACTCACAGTAGACGGTGAGCTCCTCGTCCGCAGAGAGCGGCCCCCATCCAGCCTCGTTCTGCCCCTCGCACGAGTAGTTGCCGTGGAAGCTGCGGCCGACCACCTCGAGCAGCAGCTTGCTGGGGTCGATGTCGCAGAACGTGTTCTCGAGCAGCGAGCCGCCGCCGATGCCGCTGCCGCCGCCGCTGCCGGAACCTTGCGTCGCGTTGCCGCCGCAGTCCGGCAACTCTTTGAGCAGCTCGCCGTCCAAGTACCAGCGCACGGCCAGCAGGAGGTCGGGGTTGCCCGACTCAACCTTGCACATCAGCGTGATGTTCAGGCGGTCGAGCTCGCGCACCGGCGTCGGCGGGTCCATCGTGAGGCGCACGATGGGCGGAACTGGAAGGCAGGGACACTCTTATCACTCTAAAGCACGGGAGACGCTATCAGGACCGATGAATATCGAGAATCTTGGCAAATAAATACGAAATTTGCAATGTTACTATCATCCTAAGAAAAGACTGACTCTTAATATAGAGCGGCTCATTTTGGCCATGCTAGAAGCCCAGTTATCATCGGCGCATTTGGAACATTGACATGGTAGTGGAACATGAGAGCTGCAAGGCGCTAGGGGTGGTTCGAAATGGAGAGGTACGTACATTGGTGATAGACAGAGGAGACGGTGTTGTCTTCGACTGGTACTCACAGTAGACGGAGACGTAGACGACGTCGTCGGACTCCTCGGCACCGACGTCGTTTTCCAAGACGCACGTGTAGACGCCCTGGTCGTAGCGCGTCGCGTTCTTGATGAGCAGCGCCGTCTGGTCGACGGTGCTGCCGGCGAAGTGCTCTGACTTGGTGTTCACTTCCTGTCCGTCGCGCAGCCTGCGGGAAAACAGCGAACCACGCGATCAGCGGCAACTCGTCGTGTCATTGGTGGGATGACGCTCAAGGTCGTAGTCGATGGCCAATCAGGGTCCAGAACGTGTTCTGGCGAGCGGACGTACGTCCCGGCCGAAACTCGGTGAACAAACGACATTTTGTGTCCCCGGTAAGTCTTTGCTGAGGTCACGACGCAAATACCCGAGAAGACGTGGGATTTACCCTGGAGACATTATCTGTAAGCCATCCAAGTGTTTATCGCTTGGGTCGATCCCAAGGCTTACGCACACCACGATTATTGTTCGAATAATGTCCCAAAACTTGCCGGCGAGGATGCAATAGTTTTTGCTTCAAATTCCATGCCAACGACAAAAACCATTTCCACTCTTGTGCATTTTTTCGTGCGTATGGCTTACGCACTTTCCGCACCCCTTCCCCCTCGCCCCTGGAAGCAAGCCACGGCCATGCCTTGACCCAGATCGAGACTGCGGAGGCCGGAAGTTGGCTGCTGCCGTCGAGACATGTCGCCGGCGGAGCGTCGGGGCGCGCCCCCGTCGCGTCCGCGTCCTTATCGCACGCCATCTCGCACGCTCGTGCCCTCCGCTTTCTCACCCACCCGGCACGCGGCGGCCGAAATGCTATTTCCTCGCTCCTCGAGCCGAGCGCCCTGAAGTCTCGACAACACTTCGCCGTTGCCAAGTGTGAAATTTAATATTCTTATCTCTGAATGACTGCATGGATCATGCTGCAGAGACTGGAATAGGAGAACTTTAGGCCCATCGCATTACTCAAGCCCGCTGGCTTAGTTAATGTCGGCAGATTATTAGCAGTCCTTTGGTTATCTGCATGTTTATAGGCAATCAGACGGCACTGATTGTGATTGTGAACGCAATCAATTAGTTTCTCTAGCACGCGGGTCGGATACCGGCAAACGATACCGGCAAACGATACCGGCAGCTAGAATGAACCCCAAGCTCTGCTCCACACGTCGTGGCAGCCGACACAGCCCGCCAAGAGATCCCGGCGCCAAGAAAGGCCGCAGCACGCACCGGCTGCGCGGGCACGCAGCAACACTTTATGCATCCCGCGATATCCCGCCGCGACCGGCGCGTCCCGAGGGAATAACTAAACAGGGACATTAAAATTCATGCGAGCGCGTATCCACGCGGCTAGCGCAGCGATGGGTCTGCCTTTTGTTGTGCGCTGAGATACTGGCTCGACTTGCGCTGCGGCGCCGCTGGAGAGTCTTGCCGTGCAAAGAGTGGCCGACTGGGCTCGTTGACAACCACACTGTCATGTGGCTTGGTGGGGAAAAAACTTTCATGTTGACTCTTTGGCCGAAGCACTTTGCTCTGTAGTTGGTACTTAGTGTTCTGTCGGCTAAGCTGGTTAGCAATTCATGTGGTAACATGGATTTTTAAGCCACTTACCGTATAGGTGTCCCAATCTGCGTCGACAAAGCATGCGCTTCTAGCCACTTAGTGACTTCGGCAATTAACGTGTCTGGAGCTGGAAGTCGTGGGTACCAACGTATTATTGGTAACCAAACCAAAAAAAGAAAAATTCCTTGATAATTTCACTCTTTGAGGATATTTTTTTGAAACGAGGTTCGAATCGACGTAGTACTCTTTGGGGTGGGTGCCGCGGGAGCCAACGCCTGATGGACCACGGAGGGTGTTTTAAGACAAGCATCAATCGTTCTTGAGTCGGATGTCGCGGAGTTGGCTGCTCCCTGGCCAGCAAGTCTCTCCACGCAGAGGTAACGACTCCAGCCGCAGAGTTACCATGTGTAGTCAGTGGGTGGGTGGGTGGGTGGTTGTGGGTGGGTGTAGGGGGGTGAGGGGAGAGAGAAAGGACGACAGAACGACGATTTAATTTAATTTTCTCCGTGCGCGGGGTTCGAACCTTTTGGGATTTCAAAAGAGATGACGAATCGGAGCGTCAAATTAACATGGTCTCTATATCTATACGGCGATTTAAATAATTGCATATTAATATCATCGCATTAACATACCAATGGGGAGTTGCGGAGTGCGCTTCGAACTCGTAGAGGGAGACACCGGGAATGGACTTTAAGTGCTGTACATGATTGCAAATGGCCAATGGTTAGAAGGCAAAACAAAAGGACGCGCGAAGAGCCACAGTGAGAATTGGAATCACTATGGTCGTGTATGTATAGAGGGGAAGTTTATTCCCTTGGCCGCTGAGGTTGAAAGCTATATTTATCAGCATGTTTCTTCATAATATGACATGGTTGCATTTTATCAACTTAATAAAACGCTGCAATGTTTTGTTATTGCTCGAAACTAGAATGAAAATGTAAACTATAAAATTATACGATACTTGTCTCGGGTTTAGTTAGTATTCAATGCCTCCATTCGAACTAGAGTTAGGATGTTTGTGGACGTGCCTGCGAGTTCGAGTGCACCTCAACTCTATCTGGAAGATTAGAACTATAATCCGGGTGTCTCGGACGGACAATTTCTGCGCCGTGCCTTCACGGATCGACTCGGCGGCGACGGTAAATCTTAAACGTGCGTCTCGATGTCAGGTCGGCGCTACGCCGGCACACTTGCAGATCCCCGTCGCGACGCCCCGCGAATAATAATGCCAACAAGTTGGCGTCGGACCCGACCGACGCCGACGCCGACGCCAGAGAGCCGAAATAAGCGATGGAGAAAGAGAATTCGCAGCCATGGGAGAAGCTAACTGTGTCCTCCATCGCAGTCGCATCCAATTTTCCATAGCGTGCCATGAGATTTTCTACTAGCTATCTGTGCAACTGAACAGCTGTTGGATCTCAGTTGCGAACCGCCTAAGCCTTTTGTAGTTTGTATGCCGTGGTTCTTTCGGCAAGAGTGAGAGAAGAAAATGTAGAGGCGACCTAGGATGAGTACAGCCCTTTACTCAGACACAGATGAGCGGTTTAAATAGACTTATGTTAAAAAAAGTATTTGCTTTATATCGAGAGAAGTTACACGGTTATACCTAGATGGTAAATTTTAATTTCTTTGTTAAAAAGAGTTTTTAAATTTAATTTTCGACGCCATCCTCCAGTCAAAGTGTTGTTAAAGTTAGTTGATTTAGCTGATAAAGAATATTTCTAGGCAGCCTAGGTGAAACAGGCCCGACAGGTTCCTCCGTAGGGTGCAAGCCATGTTGGCAACTCTCCGCCCAGCAGAGCCCTCCCATCGCAAGGAGCTGGGTGCCTAATCGCACGGTAATCCCTTCGCCGAGGCGCTCGGCTAGCGCCGTCCTGGTTCCGGCGGGGCAAACACTTGGCCGGGCTTAGCGGGGGTGGGTGGTGGGAGCCGGGGTGGTTAGGGGGGGAGGAGTTAACCGGGATTAGCACGGGGACGTGATAACGACGCTGGCCGTGGTACGAGCTCAACCTTCACTTGTTTCGTTGGCAGATAGTTGGCTTCATTGCGAAGTTGAGGTCGAGGAAGTTTCGGACGTGGTCTCGAGAATTGGGTCGTTTCTTTATTCGGTGAAATTATTTTTAATTATCTGCCAAGCTTATTCAAGATTGAAGTAAATTAGTTTGGGAAGTTTGATGTTGAATGCACAGGTAGCGCATCTGAGTACAGGCAAACTTTAGCAGCTTAGAACACAGTTTGCCTTGATACGAATAGATGGTGAACACCAAGCGAAGACCTTTGTGATTATTGATCCTTTACGTTAGATTAAATATCTATATATCACTGGGGGGAAGTACAAATTTGAAAATTAATATTTAAGAAACTCGCTTTTAGGCTATACGTGGAAATTACTGTAGGTAGGTATTCCATAAACAACTTTTCTAAAAAAAAAATTCTATGAGCAAACATGAATCCGTCTGCCATGATTTAGCGCATTGAAAAAAATGAGCAAAAAATGCTGTTAATGAAAATCCTGTCGGCAAAGTAGATATATCTGGAACGAAACTTTTTTCTACTAGTCAACAGCCGTCTGCGTTTTCAAGTCAGATGATCGCTATCCAAACAATGGAACACATCAAACCCACTGGTAATCCGCGAAGCTAGTTCACTTGGCCTTTTTAACTAGTACTGCTAGAACCAAGAAGTTCTTTGCACAGCTATCACACAGTTTGATTTGGAACAATAATACCATTCGCGCGGCGGTACGTATTCCAGCAGTATTTGAGTTTGAGCTTTGTTTGAGTCCGTGTCGGTGTAATTCCTCTCTGAAGGAGATACCTTTAGGCAAGATTAACAGAATGAACTGCAATATACACTGAGAGAGAGAGAGCGAGGCAGGCGAATCTGCAAGACCACGTTCAAAAACAACAAATCCATTGTGTCAACCCAAGAGCATTCAGCACTGAGCATGTGTGCGTTACGTGCGATGCTATTTTTTCCAGTAGTATACCAGGATCGAACTAATTTACGGCATACTGGATTAGCCCCCGGATTAAAGCAAGTGGAAGTATCGGGCGATGTGTTAGACTTATGTGTGAAGTGGAGGTTGGCAAACAGGGATACGTGATCATTCATGCACTCTGCACGACGCTTCTTCATGAGTACTCTGACAGATTGCTAACATATTGCAAAGGCAACATGGGGCAGCAGCAACGCCCTCGGCTTGATCAGTCGAAGAAATGCTCGGCATTAAAATGTTGATGGCTACAGTTGGCCACATTGTAACGATGGTATGCAATACAAAAAAATCTCGTTGAATGCATGAGAGCCAATAGACCACACACTCAACTGCCCATTCAAGGGAAATAAGTGCGATAACAACACTTCAACAATACAACAATAGAAAAAAACATGGCCTCCCAAATTTTTATCGTGTCTGGAGTTGAATTTTTTGAATATGGATTATTTTTTACAGAGGAGACATGAAGTTTTTTGACCTTGACAGGTCAAAGATGTCAAAATGCCAGAGCCGGGTTTAGGTGAGCACAATGGAGCAGGCGTAATTCGTAGCAGCACGAGCATGCAATGGAAAATGCTGGAATAATTGGCCGTGATCTGTGAAAGATATTCGAAAAGTTGATGTTTGAATTTTCACTGTGAAAAGAGCTCGAATTCGACGACGGTGGCTTCGAAAAGAGTTCCCTCGATCGCCTTTTTTTTTACAGAAACACGACGAACTTTCAGGGAAAGTTGAAGAATCAGAAAGCGTTTAAATTAAAAAGAGTTGGTTCGGCAAGAAAAGTCCCAGCCGAAATTGAAGTTTTCCTCTCGCTTTTCTTGTAGGGGCGAGGGGAAGGCTGTGTCTCAGCCCTAATTAAATGTGTTGCCTTAATAAATGAAAAGAAAATTCGTCAAAGGCTGAGAATTATTCGGGACATTCAATTTGTTTATTCTAGGAGGCCTCGTTAGGATTTATATTATAATTTGCGACCTAAGAAACGACGTATTTAATTCTTGTAAGAAAACGAATCATTTGATCTTACGTCAAAACATGTCGTAAGCGCTAGAAACTATACCACATTTCTTGCAACCTCAGATAATAATTTGAGGCTGTGGAATTTTCCGAGGCCCGTGATTTTATTAATAATGAGGGGAATGTGGACACAGTTCCGCTTTACTTATGGGTGCCACTAGACCTATACACGCAATCGATAAATTTATTACTAAATCAATGAAGATATGTCAAAGCGAACAAAACATACCCACAGAAAATATTGTACAAGCCGAACCTTTTAAGAACGTTATAATCTAGAGCATTAAGGACATAAATCCATTTTTATCTCCAGGAGATAAAAGATGATGCAGAAAAATCGCCATAATAACGTTGTGTTAATCTTAGCGCGCACGACGGCGAAGTTCCTCGGCGGTGTCGGTGTGCCGATGCCGGCAGCGTCGGCGTCGATATCGATTTGTTATCCGGCCGTCACTAGTGTTATTAGCTAGCTTGTCGATGTCGCCAGCCGCGGTCTCGGATTAACCAATCAGCGGCACCCGTAATTGCGGGCCACTCGGCGATGAAATAAGAACTCGACACGAAGGAGAGCGAGCAGAAAGATCGAAGGATGGCTGAGGGCGAGCGAGACAAAGCAAGCCAAGCCCGGGAAATACACGATTTTCCTCGCATTGGCGAATGTGTCAGCTGCGAAAAAACAGCTGGCAGTTGACAGCGTCTTCAGTTTATCAACCATCGACGTGTTTCTTGTCTGCGCTGTACGAAAGTGAAACAAAAGTGTGTTGCTGTCATTTCTGTTGTCGAAAGAACGGAGTATTTTCGCAAGATTTTCCTTCTTCTGCCAACTTTGCCCTACACTATTCTGGATGTAGTCTGTGAACCAAAGAATCTGGGAACAATATTCCTTATTCAAAATAAAATATATTTAGTTCTTATCAAATCTGGGTACGGAGTTGAAATTTTAAATAGCAGTAGGAGTAGCAGTAGCAGCAGCATTTTGCCATGTTCATTCAACTATTATCGAGAAGTCGAAAGTAGAAAATCTTACTCCCTCCTTCCTTATGATAGTATATTTAACGAGGATGCATTGTGATTTTATAAAGCACATAAGGCCGTGTGCGTGATTTAGTGCAGACGATATTAAAAGCAAATCCAATTGAGGATAGCAAAAAATCAAGAATGGTCATTCGCATGAGCAAAAGTTTGTTTAGAAGGAAATGCTTTCGGCACATTGCGAGCCAGAGGTGAAATATCCAACGATGATGTACTGTTGAGTTTTATTGAACTGAATAATCTAAGAATCTGCATTCGAAATCAGCACAAAAAGTTGCACGGATCTGAAATTGAAGTTTAAGCCGCCAAGATTGCCGCCTATTTCAATCTACGAAAAGGATCACCTTTCAAAATCAGAGAATCTCTCTGTGTCCTAAAGTTCCCTTGTGTACTTGAATTAACTGCCAACCTATCACTATGTAGAATCAGCACTGAGATTTGCGAGTGGCTCCCCTAGACTTTACTCGGGGTCATGGAGGCTCCTAATTTCTGCCCGCGAGATTGGCATCCAGTTTATCGAATGCACTTCGATTGGAAGTAGGAACGCCAACTCTGGGTTTACGAGAAGTTACCTAAGCGCTGACCTGTGGGGCTTAAACAAAGGGACCGTTGCTGCCTGCACCGAGGCCTCGACGGGCAAAACTTTTCACCGGCCGGGAGCGAGGCACAATGTTTCAGCTGCTTCTAGCAAAACGAACATTTTTTATGTTGAGGTTTAGTTTTTTCGATGGCGGAGCGAGTTTACGTGCACGTATTATTCCGAACGAAAAGTTCGACCTAAATAATCCGTAACGAACGTTTGGTTCACCCTTCCCCAGGTTTATACGCCGTAAATAACAGTGGACCTAGGAAATAGGAACTGGTGTTACATATGGCTCGTGATATACCTGTACGACGAAATTTGTTGACCTTATTTCGACAATTTGTGAGCTGCTACGCTACAAAACGTACGCCCGACATTTATTGATATTCATTTTCCGGTTTGCGCTTTAGGAGCGGCGGCGGCGGCGGCGGCGGCGACGGAGCGCGAGTAAGTGTTGGTATTTTCTTTGGGAAACTATTGACACGGATTTTCCGCTGTGTTCTCCTCGGATGTGATTTGGGAATCGACGGAGCGAGCTGGAAAGTATTGCCGCGATGGAAGATGCGGCCCGGAAGAAGTGATTTCTGCGCACATGATCCAACAATGGCGGAGCAAATATACCTCACTGCTATTCCAGTAGTGGAACCATCTACTTCAAGGTACACAAAAGCTGCTATCTATACATTGATTGGTAGACATAAAAGTGGCAATGAACAAACAGATGAATCCTAGCAAACGGGTAAATCTTTTTTCCCTCTTTTCAGGCGTGTCATAGATGTGTGACAAGAAACATCAATTTTTCTACGAGACAAATGCACAACAGTTTTTCAATTTGAGATGAGTCGATAGATTTTGAAATGCCATAAATCTTGTTTCTAGTGTGTCCACCTTCAACTAAAACTTTGTGTGCCTCATTTCATGTTCAGTTGATCAATTCAAGTCAAATCAACGATTTCCTTCATGCTTCTTTGCAACACAAAAAAAGATCCTAGAGAACTCTTCGACACAATTACAAGCCATCCTGTCAACGGCTCTCTCAGTTGCCAGGATTGTTATCGTTAACCACAGCACTCCCTGCCGGAAAAACAACTCTGTGAACTCGAGTTCGGACGAGTTAAGCCGACGACACACGGAACGATCCACCGGGAATCCGTAAAATCCTTAGCCTCAATGAAAAGCTATCTCGTGTAATAAAAAAAAAACTCGAGTCGCCTTCTCTACAGAAATTGCCACAGGCTAGCAGCCCCAAATTTTAATCCGTGGCATT
Organism: Nemurella pictetii; assembly: GCA_921293315.2. Classification (NCBI taxonomy): domain Eukaryota; kingdom Metazoa; phylum Arthropoda; class Insecta; order Plecoptera; family Nemouridae; genus Nemurella; species Nemurella pictetii. The sequence continues at coordinate 33,342,429 of OV121115.1, forward strand.
ACTTTGCATATTATAATTATATCTCCTTTATCCTCGACGCTGCAGCCTGCTAAGCATTAAAAATATAATATGCTTTGAGGTCGGACGGAATTCCAAGCTCAATCTTTTAGTACAAACATCGGACGCGGAACTCTCATCGCAGAGCTACGCGCATAATATAAAATACGAAAGTAACATCCATCTCTGTTTCGAGACAACACTTAAAGTGAGTAGTTACACTTCATCGTGTACCTGCACACTTTGATACAAAGACACACACCACAAGTACAAAACAATACAATTTTGAAATTGTGATTGGGAAAATTTGAAGCTTCACCGCGACAGTTATAAGGAAATCTCCAACTCATTTAGCCTTAACTAACAAAATTATGCTTTATGAACTAGAGAAATTAAGCCAGCCATTTTCTGTCCAGCATGGGGCGTGTATTTACTTATCAACTCGTCAGTCAGTACCTAGAACCCGGTCCGAACAGCAGTGTCAACGAATCATAGAACCAATAGAACGCAATAATGCATACTAACTACACTAATTAGATACAATCAACAATGCAGCTGAGACTGCTAATCATGCAGCAATATTGCACTGCGCGGTCCAGCGCGGATCGCCGTGAAATAGTGCATTGCTCGCCAGCAGAACATCCCGCGAGAACGCGGCGTGGCGGCGTGCATGGATGAAAGCACGCATCGATTGTATTTATTGTTCCGGTGCGACCCAATGGTCCACACGTCGTGCAATATGATACACGGACAATATTGGCGTTCGCTGATATTGTTATTGACCAGGATAGCTGCATGTGCAATGAAATCAAGCTGGCCGTTGGATTCTGTGCATACCATATCAATACGTATGTGTGTGATGGCTTAGTCTGATTTCCATGTCACAATGGTCCAATAATATATCCATGAATATCAGCCATGATAATGAATCAGCAGTGAAGAAATATGCATCAACGACGGAGACGAGGCAAGGGATTGCTAGCAAACGAGCTGGGAGGAATAAATTGCATGATTACCGACAATCATGTGCAAAAATGTGTCACAGGTTTTTGAAATATAGAATATAAATCCAAGAGAAATGTAAAATCCAGCCATGGGGAAGAATATAATCAGATCGGAAGCAGTGAGCACGTTAGATCAAATCGAAACTCAGACCCATTCGGGAAGCCACATTTACATTCGCGATCCACTCAGCTTCAAATGCTGCTACGCTTGCCACCAGACAAACGCCCTATAAACGTTCCGAGGGCTGGAAACCCGAAACAAAACGCAGCATTACGCAGATTTTTTAACTAGCTGCAGCGCGCAGCCATTAGCGGGTACTTAGCTCGAACGCTTTTTAACGACGGTTTTAACGACGCACTCTCACACGAAGGCCGACGGTGAGCGCTTCGGCAACGTCCTCGGGCTCGGTATGGCCATCAAAACATTGCAGGGTGCGGGAGATCCCGGCAGGGGTAATAACTAGCTGCAGTAATCGCGGTGGTAGGAATCGACATCAAATTGTGCGCCATGGTTGGAGACTTTTAATCTGCAAGTCATTTCAGAATTTGAAGTTCAAAGTTAACTTTTTGGGGTGGGAACGGCCTCGGCGGCCTAGGTGGTTAAAAACTCAAATTTGGAACCTTGACTTCCTAATTAGCAACATCAGATGGCAAGCCAACAATGACATCAGAGATTCGAGTGATTTAAGCTGGTAGAACTAATTGGAGGGAGACACGCTTCAAAATGAATCTAGTATTTTTACCCGCGACAAATAGGGATTTCAGACTAAAATACTCGCTATGAGTGTCAGTGCTCGCTTCGGATTGGCAGTTCCCGATGTCGCAAGGCCCGCTGTCGATGGCGTTTAGGAGAGGGGCCCCGAGCAGGGGGCGTCGAGTATGAACTCTGTCAGTCTGGCACCCCGAGGGCACAAGCGACGCGACGCCACAGATCCGCGACGCTTCGTTTCTCCGCCAGCCAATCACTGCCCGCGATCAGATAGCAATTTGTGTTCCGCTTCACGCTCGCATCGTGGTGTGCAGGATGCGCATGGTGCGTGGGGTGCGTTGCCTCGGCCACAGGCGGCGGCAGCGCGAATCGTCGACGCAATTTGCAAGTCTCGCGGTGCGAATTGCCCGCGATTCGATTGAGACCAGGCGTCGGCAGCGCGCGTTATGTTCGCCGCCCGTCGGCGTCGATTCAGGGGTGGTGGCGACGTCGGGGGGTGGCGTGGGGGGCGGGCGGACGACGACTGGTGTGCGGCAAGCCCGCTAGGTAGGGTTGCGGTGGCCTCGCACAGCGTCAAGCGGCGGGGTGAAGTTGGACCGTGCTTTGTTTATGCGATCCATTGTTTTACAAGATTGAAACTTAGAGACACGCAGTAAAGCTCCCAAGAAGATGGACGAAAAAATCATCCGTTACATTTCCGAATACTTTTCCGAAATCTCTGAAAGAGTATAAGTTGCTTTATAATCTTAAATTGATTGACACGCACGTCATATTGTGCAACAAGTTAATTTTTATCGTGTCCGCGAGCAACAAGACTTTTCCTAGATCCGATTCGTAGATCACTGTGCGTCCTTGAGCGAGAAACTACAGCTAATGAAGTCTGGAAACTTTCTCTGGACGACCTTGGTGCCTCGGTTAGTTCGGGGACTCACCACTTGACGTTCTTCAGCGAGCTGGGGTTGGCCTCGTACTCGCAGAAGAGGAGGATGTCCATGGTCTCGTTGACGGTCACGTTCTCTGGGCTCACGGTCACGATCGGTGGGTCTGTTGGCAAGGAAACGAGATCTCTGTTAGCGTCTCAAGGCACGAGAGAGTTTGACTCGAGACAAAGATACTGTGGAGGCACCGGCTGCAAAGCTCTGTTCCCCAGTCTCCAATAAGCTCCACGCTGTTTCTCCACAAGTTCGCTTTGACTAGAGCCCGCAGGATTATCGATGTTGTCAATATTGTTAAAGATTCAGTGTCTTCGTTCTCGCTTGCGACGCTGGTAAGCAAAGCGCCAAGTTATTGTAGGGGTTGACACTTGAACTTTCTCAGACACCGCAGTGACTTATAATTGGCACTAGACGAAAGGTAATGAGAGATTCGATGCTTACTAAACGATGGTTCAAAAGAAAATTAGTAATGGGCCAATGATATAGCGGAAAATAGGAAGAAGAAATACTTTTCAATGAGGCAGGTATTCTAATGGTTGCTACTTTCCTTATTTCTTGGAAGAAACAGTGTTTTTCCGATGGTCGTTCGCGTTTCGGAATTTTTTGTTTGCAGGTAGTTATTGCTTTGTTAATCACGGCAGCTGGCTGCAATCACGAGTAATTATTCACTGTGATATTGGAGCGTTTCATTTATTTCATTCCAACAGATTCGCGTTTGGCAGAATTACTTCCAAGCGAACGAGACACAAACAAACAGTTCACGAATTGTTCACGAGCAAATTAAAAACGCGAAATCAGAGACGAAAGCGCCGGGGAAGAGTTTCATAAAAATATGGCAGCCAATTATTTGTGTAGCAATTAAGAATGGAAGTTCAAAACAGTTATTTAGTTTATGGAAAACACGCAAGCACATTTTTCTATCGGGGAAAAAATTAACAAACAAATTAAACAGAATTGTGCGACTCACCGGAGTGTAACAATACTTGAATGTTCCAACATTCATTGAATAAACCGGGCGAAGATAAAAAGCAGACAGCCAACATATATTATTCTTTCAAATGAAAAAAAAAACACATTTCATCCCCATTGATAACAAAAATTGCAAAACAAGCTTCAAGTTGAGCACACAGAAATTAAACTGGCTCTCCCCACAAAAAAAGTGCAGCAATCCCCTAAATTTGTTGACTTCACCTCGCCGGTAAGCAATGAACAAACTCCCCCTCCCCCCCCGCCCCCAGCGGCGCAAATAAAATGTGATGATATGACGCAAACAAACGCCAACACAACCTGCCAAAAAACGCACTGACAAACGGCAACAAATTTTACTCGTGTGAACCGTGATGGAATTCCGTTTGCCATGGCGTTTACCAATCTGCACACGTATTCGAATCAATGTATCGCGGCGTCGGCGTCGGCGTCGGCGTCGGCGTCGGCGTCGGTGTCTCCTGCGACGACCCTGGCGGGGCCCGCGATACGCGTGCGGGGCCCACGCCGGGAAAATTGGCAACATGGCGGCGGCGACGACGCCAGAGAATTATAGGTATTGGATCGGGATGAGATTGCACCCCATTTTGGGAGGCTTTTGGGGTTTCGTATGGGCAGGGCGCGCACGGAGCAGGCGATGGGGGTGGAATAGCCCTCGCGGCGGTCTCATTGCAACACGGTGTCGGCCGGAATAATAAGTGAGTTTCTGTTTTCATGCAAACCTATGATCAGTGATATCTACCATGTGGTAGTACCGATTCAATCAACGTACTAATCTCTTTGAAATTGAGCAGGGAAGTAAAGATATCGAATTAATTTTTTCAGTTCATTTAGTGAGTCGAAGAGCTGTTGAGCCGACGTTTTCTCTGGTGCTGTATTCGATGAATCTGCTTTCAGTTTTGTATAACAGATGTAAAATAACAACTAAAATGTTTCAGAATAAATACTTGGTGTGATCAGTGTAAGTAATTTCACAAAGGTAAACTTGTTTACCGTTGCAGTAAATTCCGAAAGCTACATGGCCTCCGCTAATGGCTCGTTAATATTAACCGTCTGTTAGCGCTGGTAAAATAATGATGCTCGGCTTCCAGTTCCATTGCATCTGCAATCATCCGCCCTGCATTATTGAGCACACGTGCGCTAAGCACGGTGTCGCCGCGTGCATTTTGGCGGTCGCCGCGTGCATCAATACAGAAGCAGCCAGCGGTGCAACACCTTGCATTCGACTGCATCTCGATCGACAAACACTGCATCTCCTCGTCGCCGATAATCTCGCGCCAGCCGGCAGGCGAAGCACGGGTCTAAGACGAAGATTGAAGCAGGAGCGTCGCTGGAATCCAATTATTTCCTCTGTCAATGTTAGTATGGGTTCACAATTGCTGCAATTAATTCCGGTTAGAGATGTAAATTAATGCTCTCCTCTATTTTACTCTCCTTAGCAAGTTTAATTTCGATATCTTTTTAATGCCCTCGTAACAATTTATTACTTCTGGCAAGAGTCACACCGGAGATCAATATTACATTCGGTCAGGAAAAAGATATGGAAGTGGAAGCGAAGAGAGGATTTCCTGTCATGCAGTTGTCAGCGGATCTAATTAGAGACAGAGGCTCATTTATTTTTTCAACTCTTCGACATAATTCTGACCTAGTTTTATCTTCTTCCATGCTGTTTTACTACTGCCTGATGAACGTCAAGCAAAGCATAATTTATATAATTGACTTCTCGAAGAACATCATTTTTATTTTCGAAGTCGTGGATTCTCTAAATCTAAACTAAAATAGTTGTGTGGAATCTGGATATTACCTATATTTTTAGAAAATGGTTCAATAAAGGGAAATTAAATTCCTTTAGTGCATGTAATTATTTTGAAATGGTGCTTTATAATTAGAATGATACAAAGGTATGCATACTTTTTTAATATCATCACAAATTAAAAGATAGTATATTGATACCAAATTCCTTAGAGCATGCAATTTAACAATGATCCTAAATGATTAACTAGAGTCTAGGCGAAAGAGAGTCTTGATTTCATACGATAACAACAGATTATTGACCAGATAGCGCCTAGAAACTGCAAATTAGTACGCAATTAATGCACTTTAAGCCCCATGGTGGTCGCTTTATCCGTGCGAGAGAAAACGCATCAGAGCTGTAGGTATTAAGAACCAATTCGCGCGCCTAGTCAAAAATTCAAAATGCAAATACCTCACCCCACATGAGCCAGCCTCGGATAGATAAAAAAGGACATATCCTTACAAAATCGGTCGGTTCACCTCTCTTTGCGTGCATGCATAAATACAGCCAACATTATGGGCTTATTTGCATGGCAAGCGATGCAATTTGCGTTTGAAAGAAGGTCGCGCTGTTGCCGAGTCCGGGGGTGAACGGTGTAGGTGAACCGTCCTTGGACGAGCTGGCCGCTGGGGGCGCGCAAGCGACCGAGGGTGAGCCAGATCAAAGACATCCCGCCGGCCCCAGCGCGCAGCTGTCTTATCGCCGTTTTATTGAATATTATCAAATGATAAGCCCACCTATCCCGGGCGAAACGTAGCGTCGGCGTCGGCGTCGGCGTCGGCGTCGCGTCGACCCGGCTTTGAGCGATGCGAAACGAGATTACCGACGAGGCCGCCAAGAATGCGCCAGGTATGCTTTCAGTCGCGTTTCGTCCGCCATTACTCGGTTGGTTTTAATTGGAAATTCTTTCAGATTGGATTCGCGGTGAATTCCGTCCGATAAAATGCACATGAAAAAACCTAATCTGATAAAATGTACTACCCAAACGTTTGAAAAGAGTAAATTATAGTGGATTTATTTGAACTTCTGTCAAAGCGCGTTCGGTTTATTTATAGGTAAAATGAAATTGCAACGCGGACAGAGGGTGAAGAAACGACTTGACCAGTTTCAAGAAATCAAGTTTGATAAATCCACCCGAAAGCAAAATACGTGTATGCATGAAAGTTATGGGATGTATCGGTGATGCATTACTCTTTTTTTCGGTTACTCTTTCCAAAACTTTTAGACATCATTTCGATTTGAAGCTGAATCGGAGCACTGAGAAGTTTGCGTCCGTGAATCCATGGAAGCCCGTGTTTCCAGCGCCGACCTCTGCACAAATAGTTATTTGAAATTTGGAATGCTTCATTTTCCCATTGTTAGGGATAGTTGGGAATTTGGATCCCAACAGGATCGCAAAAGCAAGGGTTCAATTCTTGGACCTCGTTTTCAATTCACTGTGAGTGTAAGTGGAACACAAGACCCAGTGCAGGGTCACCACAAAGTTCATAATAAAACCAAGCGTCACAAAAATGAGGAGTATTAGCTACTACCGCGAGTGTTTCTAAAGAAAACACAGCGATAAGACGCTGCATTGCAACAAGTCATGTGTCTGTGCCATGTGCTGCTAGAATTTGACAAATCAACCCAAATGTGTGGAACATCCTCTCTTTGACACTACAACAGACTTTTCTGCCGATGTGACTTTCAATGCAACAGTGATGACGCGGACATTGTGAAAGTGATATCTATTGGCTGTGACATTTTGTCCCGGTAAAATGTGGAAAATCAGGGAGAAAATTAAGCGTAACGTGAAAATTAATAAAACCTGCCAAATTCCTTGCCTGGGATTGACTGCCATCATCAATGGATTGGTAAAAGAGGTATACAAAAGTTCATTTTGTGGATAAAAGGAACGCGATTTTTAATTCCAAGTATTATAAAATCCCTGAATTATATTCAGATTTCTGTGCGTAGAAACTCAAAAATTCCTATGGCTTTGCGGGGCCGAATGTTATCATAAAATCTCTCGAATTGTGAAATCCGATTCATGCATACCAGTAGCAAAATGTAATTATTGTGGTCGAAACAATGGATTAAAACTGGCAAATGTGATCGCCTGGTCATACATAAAGCTGAATGGTTTCTGGACAAATTAAATCGAACGTAGATTCCGATTGTGCGTCGTATCAATGGTTCGAATAAATGATTGTTCAATTAAAACATTTCCAGTGGCCGGTGGTCCCACGTCCTGGAGGATCAAAGCTAATCACTCCCTCCTCCCTCCTCCCACCTACCACTCAACGGTATACAAATGTAGGAAACATGTAGTGTGCAAGCACAGGGGGCCTACCAGTGTAACGAAGTGATGCACGTGGTGAATACATTAGTCATAGCATTACAACTCTATTTTATCGCCGCCCCGGTCGTCATTTATTGACTTTCAATGCTAAATACAAAAAAGTGATATTTTTTCCCATGTATATATTATTTGCATCTAACGGAAAGTAAAGGACTAGCAATGTGCAAGCAGCTTGATGGATTCATTTCGACAAGAATGTGGTTCTGATAGTGTGATTTGTAAATCGAACAAGGACTTGCCAGAATGCATGCAAAATACACTTGAAACTATCGAAATCAACATGGCTGAGTCCGAGCCCGGGATCCGTGCAATCAGCTCCCCGGAAAAATCGACGTTGAAAGATTGAAATCTTCGAACTTTTTTCATCACTCAGAATAATATTGAAGGCAGTTACGTGAAAGATGCTACTTTCTTTGTTTGTTCACAAATTTTACATATAATTTAAAATTTCGTTCCGAAGCCGGTATCATATCATTCGATAACCTTTTTTCATTTGCTCGTAACAAAAATAAATGATTATAACCATTTCCGTGGTATTAAAAAGCTTTTAGCGCTAAGCAAAAGAGGGAGAAATTTTCTTTCATTTAAAATGATATGAATAAAACATGATTTAATATTGATAATTTCATGTTTCGTCAAGGAGCACAAAGAGAATAAATAAGCGTGAGCACATTTTGCAAGCATCCAACCTCATTTGCACACGAATAATTTTTGCTATAAAGACTTTAGAAAGAATAGAACATATCGCCAGGTTCTTCACAATCATCTAACGCTTCAATCAAAGCTGAAAGCTTTGTCAACAGAGTGTGACTCGTTAGAAGCCGGTGAGGATAGATAAAAGCTGAAAAGCAAACCTTCGCCGAGCAACAGGCATTTTTCCTAACGTTTCGTTTAATGTCAAAGCGTTTGAAACCAGAAAAATTATAAAACAAATGACTTTGAGCGCAAAATTTGCGACCTCTCGCGCACCCTCTCTGAGCTTATGCCTATTCGCACTGTCGATCTCCATGAAGATGGATTCAGTGATGCTTTGCTGCATATGCGCACCAAAAACTCGACAACCCTTATCTTCATGCCGAGTATCCTGCATGCAATCCATGCGGAATACGCGGATTCCGCTCGACCGACAAGCGTGGCAGGCTTGCAATAGAAGACACTGTGGCGTCGGCGTCGGTGTCGGCGTCGGCGTGAGCTTACCGTTGCCAAACAAGCCGACGCCGGCGTCGAGCCGCCTGACGGATGCAGCGCGCGGGCGCGACGTGTCACTTAGTGCTCGCTCATAACTACCGGTTAGAGTCTAACGTATGTGCGACGCCGCCGCACGAGGACGAAATTCCAGTTAGTTATGTCTGGGAACACGTGCACACTGGAATGAATTAGTGCTCGGAGCGCTGCGGTGGAAGCTGCATGAACCAGCGCGGCTGAATTGCCGGAGGAAGGATGTTAAAACAGTCGAAATAAAACTGCTACACTGTTGTATTTGTCAACGAGAAAACCATAAACATGCTTTGGAAAAACGTTTGTACAACTCTTCGCAAATATTTGATGAAGAGACTTTGCACGATGGAAATTACGTTAGACTTATTTGCAAGTCTTCGTTCACCGAGTGTTTAGTGAACGGAAAATAAGAACGACAATATCAATAACAGATACACCGATATACAAGCCAAACAAGGAACAGTTGAGCTAAAGTGAACTCAAAAATGTAATGCATTTATCAGCTTAAAGTTAGAATTTGTCGTAACTTCACTTTCGCCGATAAGTGCTTTCGAGTTGAAGTTGAGAAAATCTTCAGTCACAAGCCCACTGCACGAAGTTTGCATTGTAATCCGATCCAGCATGTGACCCTTATCGTCTTAGCAAAGTCTTACTGATCGGAGCAGACACACCACACACAGCTACTCAGAAAGCGAATCAAGCAGCAAATCACGTCGAGCGACGCAGAGAAACGAGCCGATGATGGCGCATTGTCTGGTCGTGCTTTCCACGCGGGAAGTCTGCAGATTCAATCCCAGCCGCCGATGGCACAGCGCCGCCCGAACAATCGCAGGGCATCACGGTGACAATCAGCTCCTCGATAGGGGACATCACGATCGCACGGATAAACCACACCGCGTGCGATACAAAATCGAGAGATGAAAAAAGATTTGGAGGCCGGGGGAGATGGTTTCGGGGCGGTTTCCGCGACAGGTAGATGGCGTGGGGTGGGGGGGGGGAGGGGGAGGGGTTGCCACGATTGATAGTCCCCAGGTCGGAAGGATCGGGGGGTGGCTGGGTCTGAGTAACCTAGCATGACGTCATTGTATTGTTAGCCATGAATACAACACTTTTCAAATAGATTTATTTACTCGTTGGGCGCGCTGCTGTCGCGACGTTGGGGAGGGAGGGGGGGGGGGGCAACGAGAGAGTGGGAGAGAGATAGAGGCGGAGAGAGAAAGAGAGAGAGGAGGAGGAGAGAGAGGATTTCGGGACACGGTTGGCATAGGTCTGGGGTAGGTGACATGACACCATTATCGGATTACAAAGGAAATGAGATATGTGTGCGTGTCAAAATGGTCTCGGCATCGGTGACGATGCTGCGAGCGGGACGTGATAAATACATCACCTCGATAATGTAAACACCCGTTGGGTCAGTGAGGGGGTGGGGGTGGGGGTGGGGGGGAGGGGTGTTGACCAACGCGTGAACAATGTTCTTCGCGTGTGTCCGAGGTCGAAGGTGCTGCCGTCGGGGGGTGCAAGGGGTGTAAATTATAGGCGAGCGGAGCGGCGGCACCGTCGATGACGATTAATGATTCATTGCCGGCAATCTCTGTGTGTTCGTGTGGTCCACGTGGAATCTGTGGGGTTGGGGCGAGGGGGGACCAGTGTTATTGTCGTAAAATAACACATTGTGGGTCGGAGCCCCGATGTAGGTTTAACTTGTGATCACCACGGTAATAAACAATGAAAAGCACAAGGGAGAGAGAGAGCGAGAGAGTGGTAGGCTAATCAAAGGTTGTTCAGAAAATGATCGCTTTGCGGACTCGGCCATTATTGATTGCGCCAACTATTATCGCCAGTATTAAATTATTTCCTATGCGCTGGTTCTAACTCCGTCTTCCTGTGCTTGGAATAGTGACGAGAATCTTACGGAGATCGTGGTCTACGTGTTGCTCTGCGGGCTGCGTTCAGGGGCGATCTAAATACTCGTGCTTCAAGCTTCCTTTGAAGTTTAGACTGTGTCGGAAAATCGCTACTCACCGTTAGATATCCTTCCAGTCGTGATTATTGACCAATCATTTTTAGCATCAGCTTTATGGAGATCTGAATCACATCATTGGAAACAATTCTGAGACCCGGTTCCTCCAACTAACGAGCATAAGGGTCTCATCTTCATGCCATTACCCGCGTCCCAGACGCAGCATTGGGAATTGTAGACCAATTCCGTTCCAGTGAAGCAATTTCTCTGCTGGAATGGCTGGAATGGCTGGAATAGCCGCACGCTAGCAGTACCAGAACGACCATGCAGAGTGATGCATTCAGACTCACAGAGCACTTCTAGCGTGATGAACTCCTTCATGGGCTTCTCCTCCTTGTCGACTAGCACCTGGTTGGTCGCCTCGCACGTCAGCGTCTCGCCGTTCTCGTAGCGCGTTGCCGTGAAGATCAGCTGGCTCTGTGTCTCGTAGGTACCGTCGCTCTGTGAACAGGAAGGTGTCTGTGAGTGCAGGTAGCATGTGTAGGTACAGGTAACATTAACAAGTAGCAGGTACAAAAGGTAGCAGCTACAGGTACAGGTACTTGGTCAATGAACAGTTACAGGTATGCTGGTACAACAGGTAGAAGATAGAGGTACATGTGCAGATAGCCTCTGCAGGTACAGGCACAGTTACAGGTCCAGGTATCAGGTACAGGCACAGTTACAGGTACAGGTATCAGGTACAGGTGCACTGGTTTTTTCGGACATTGGCTGTACAGAGTAGCTGAAGTTGGTGAAGATGGATCTCGGAGGTAGATTAAAATAATGAAAATGTCGACTTGAAGATCAAAATTAAAGTCAAGATGATTGGCAACCGTTATTTTCCATCGGGTTATGTTCAGACTCGGAGTAGAAAGTTTATTGGCTTGGGATGAGAGATACTTGTGGAGCTAATTCAAGATGGCATAGTTTTGCTTTTGGGTTTTTGCTCTGTTTTTTTAGACTTTCGATCTAGTTCGGAGCGGAAAAATTATGAGACTTTTAAGAACTCAGTTCAAAAATTGCTGATAATATACAGGAACATTCAAAATTGGGAAAATGCAAATAGAATTCCGCCGGAAAATGTTACTTAACTTATCTTGCAAGGATGAGCTGTTTCTATTGGCTATACTAGAGAAGGAATATCCTGCAAGCAAGATAAATATCCACCATCTCATCAGCCAGAATAAATTCAAGAAAACTTTATGTGTCTACTCGCAAGTTTTGAGCGAGACTGGAGAAAAATGTCTTCATCCGAGTGGTATACGTGTACACTGCACTTACAAATATTTGAAAGAAATAACCCCATGCCGGCTAATTTATTTCGAATTTATGTACAAACATTCGCTGTAAAGTTGCGCGGTTTTTCTCTCTTTTGCGAACTATTTGCGAAGAAGCGTCTCGGTAAGAAGTAAGGGTAGTAATATCGCTTGTTCATTCATATCGTCTTCACACGCCCCATCATAGCTGCTGCTATACAACATTAATGTCTCGGTTTTTATCACGCGATTGCTAGCAGAGGCGACATTAAACGTAATTGCACATTGCACATTTTTCTAATTTAATCACGACACGATGTCGTGAACGTAAACGTCACCTCCGCTCCGCTTATAACGAGGTGAACGTCTCGCTACAAGCAGGGAGACTCGATGAGACGGTTCTCCACACATCGCTAGGTGTAGGCCATGCAGCCAAAGCAGCGGTGCAGGGTAGATTGGTGATTACTTCCAGTTAGTTTATTACACCCGGCTTCTACGAGAGATCTAGCAGAGATTAACGTCTTATACTTTGTAATTAATGTTTTGACTGTACATCTACGCGAAAACAAACTATATGATCAATTTTCTTCGTCTTACCATGTTAAATGTGCAATAGCTTTAGTTTCTGCTGTCTTTTGATTTAGATATCGCACGGAATTAAAACTTATTTGCGGAGAGTTTAGAAGAATTCTGTTAAATTTCGGACTTTGCTGGAGGGAGATAACTCAAAATTAAGCATTAATGTCTACTAGAAATTTATAGGCTAAATTGGAACGCGCTTGTTTCGCTAGAACAAATGCACGCCCGTAACCGTAACTGCGAGGAGAAATTTTAAACTGTGTCAAAGCGTGTTATTTAGAGGTCGCAGTTAGAAAAATGCAGCGACCAGGAATAAAATATTTTCGCCGATCCGATAAAGCATGCAGAGGTGTTTGTAGCGGAAAACAGACCAACCAAGCGAACTGTGTGACGACGCAGGGCAACGTGACCCACAAAATGCACCGGCCAGGGCCGTCGAACGCGCGGCGAGGACACGGCGCCACTACGCATCGGTATTAGCTTTATGCAAATCACACGGGCGGCTCTGACACTTTATTGGCAAGAAACAAAGAGAGCCGAAAGGTTCGGCGAAACGCAAAACTTTTCGAAATCCGCCGCGACAGCGCCTAGGTTCTTGCCGGCCGCATTTTAATGCCAGAGTGGAGCTGGTAAATCTTATCGAAAGAAGCATGAGCACCAATTATCCGGCACACAGGAGAATCCTTGCTGCGAGGCGGCGTCTTAAAAAGCACGGGCAAGGTCATAAATCCTGGTTCAAATCCTTGGTAATCTAGACCCTAGAGGTATCTCTCCTAGGAGAACATTATTAAAGCCCACGCCGACCCCTGCTGCCACTGCCTCATCCCGAGAGCTCCTCATAATGGTTTATTATCCTATTTTCACGATAGTGAATGAGATAGCCGTAGAGATATCGGTGTTTTAAAATAGATTATTTATTTTATCCTGAAAGAGTTAGAGGCAGCAATGGTTACCTTTTAATTGAGAATCTTCCTCCGCGCATGAAAGTAAGCTGTTTATGGACATTCGGGTCTGGAACCGTACCGGGGGTTATAAATGGGGCTATATGGGTCCAGGGGCTTTTCTAATGGAAATATATAAAAATCGAATTAGTTTATTGGCGAAAGTAACCAGCAATGTCTAGTTGGCTAACGAACACGAGGCGAAAAGTATTTTCAGAAATATTATCCAACGAAGAAACAGCTAGACATTGTAAGTCTATTTCTACTTGTAACCATTTTCAACATCGTGTTGAAGAGTGAACATCATCTTTTCCGAACGCAGCGAATTGCAGTCGAGGATCTACAAGTACTAGCACCGTGTAGGACACTGTTACGTATGCCTCGTAGACGAGAACAACCAGCTACCTGCGGCAAAGGGGGCTGCGATCGAAACTAAAATATGTTATCGCGAAGCGTGGAACGGGTTTAATTGAAAACTTCTACGGCAAAGGAAAACATCGTCGCTAGTGAATGACTAACTAGTTTTCCACGAATACAGTCCTTAATGGAAAAGCTAAAATATACAACAAACATAGAAACATCGTCGGGACACGGGGAAAATGGAGTGAATTTCCTTCAGATATCGAGGGCACTGCACATGCAATTGCCGAGTGAATGTAAATATCATAGTGCAGCGAATATTTTCCCTATTTAATGTGCATACACATTAATTATCCCGATACGCTATTTGCTCGTCCGTGCACGAATGCCGTCCTAATGTTTCCTACTCGTTAGCATGATTTTATATCCAGCTCTGCCACGTGGCGCCTGCCGTGTGGCCGCCACGTGAACCACGAGAGGTGCTGGCCAACGCAGCGGCTCACGCAGTGTATCGAGCCCGCGCTGGCAACTGCCAACACCGGCCGCCGGGGGCGCTGAAGCAGTGCAAAGAAAGCAGCGCAAACACATCAAGGGGTGGAAGTTGTGTGTCGATTGCGCTGCAGGCTGTAAATATTTCAGTCCAACTGTGTACCGGAAGTGGTTTATAATTTGCACTTATCTTGTGCCTGAATTCTCCGATATATTTTCGTACCTGGGGGTAAATTTCACATCATAAGAGCACATCAAAGTCTGTAGGAGATTAATTTATTTCAGTGAAATTAGATACCTAAGTGTTTACAATACTTTAGGGGTAATTTTTTATGAAATCGCAGGCTGCAGATAATGTAATGTTTCTCTGCTGCTTTTGGGGTTGAAATGTGCGATGGACGAGTTTCATGTTTGACATAGTTTTCGTTCACTGAATCCCAGATACCACCGAGGTTTCCACTGACATCCATCCTTCGCTAGCGTTTGCTGCCACAGAATTCACAGGCCCCTCGCAAGGACCAGGGAGATGAATGCCATATGCAATATGGTGCCAATAAAGGCACAAAGTCAGTTCAATTCCGAGCCATTTCTCGAATAACGCGCATCGCCAGCGAAGGTTTGCCATGCACTCGTCTCGGTATGGAAAAACAACCAAAAGGGCCATACACTTTCCTGCCAGCAAATAGATTGATGCGAGCGTATGAAACGAAAAAGCAAAATAAGAAAGAAAATAGACGCGGGGTAAGAAAACTCTATTTCCACACTTCCTTCTGGCTCTGGCGTATCGGGGCTGGTTTCTCTAAATTTCAAACCCCTTTCGCTCTAAAATTGAACGTCTTTGAAGTCCACACACTCGTGCTACCTCCACCACAGTGAGCCTTACACTGCAGAAGCATTTCGTATTGATTATATCACAAATATTCCTACCCATTCAATTGCTAGCTTTCACGTATATCCAGCGGCGAATAGCTGATCTTATAAAAGAAAGATAAACAAGATTTCCTCTAGACTTTTAGACCAATATGCCGTACTACACAAGACGTATATCTGCACGCACGGAGTCTCTTTTTTACCGCGCGCGTCCTCGAATCTGTCAATATTCTGTCTTTGATGAAATAAGACAGTCTCCAGAACGCTTTCATTGGCCCGCTGCTCTACCAGCCGGGAACATCAAAGACACCGCCGTGAATTATTTTCAGTTTCGTTCAGTCCCAGGTGGTGGATATCACACGTAAGTTTCGCGCTATATGCTGCGAGTTAATGAAGATTGAAATGTAATGAAGATTGAAGATGTTGCGAGAGATGACAACATCAAGAGATGGGAACGGATATAATATTAGATAGAGGTGTATAAACCGTGCAAGGGGGTGGCGGGCGTCGTCTTTGCTCACCTATACATCTCTCTGTTGTGCAGACAAGAAGAAGAAGAAGAGGAAGAAGTAGGAGAAGTCAGTCTCTCGCGACTAACCGAATTACATTACCAATACAAGCTAGTTATCTTCATCAAGCCGCTGCCGGTAATTGGATCAGCAGGCAGTGCGACTCGTGCACCGCTGCCGGCCTACCCTCAGCATCCCTTACACTCAGCATCCCTTACCCTCGCCGTCCCCCGCCCGTGCGACGCGACGAGACGCGACGCGAGGCGAGCACTATCTATCTATCTATGTGCACAATCGCTAGGTCTCGCTCAGCGGGCAGGGCATTAGTTTTACTCATCGTCAGGAAGGTGTACGTCTAACTTCTTACTGAATATGTATAGAATATAGATAAACGTGGCTGGTACGAACTTGAAACACGGCGTCTCAGCAACGGCGTTTTCCCAGCAACTACGCCAACATTCAAAAACCAACCATGATTAAAGTTTCCACCACAAATGATTGCATGGAAATCTTACGGAAACGCCCAAAAAAAAATTGTGATATGCATCGCGCAAGGGTTCTCGCACTCTGCCTAAACTAAACAAAGGAAGTTGAAGTCAAATTGAAGGGCATTCGATTGACGATGACACGACAATTTATTTTCATTCCAAACGAATTGGCACCCCAACGTCATATTAATTACTTTCAGCAGTCGGCGACTTGAAAGAGCCGGCCGCGATTTGATCCGAGCCCGACTTGGCCCGGGTCGCCGTGGGCCCCGTGTTATTAATTCAATATGAGCAGCGTCAACGGTTCTGGATGCCGCTAATGCGATCGAGCCGGCAACGCGATAGCCGGTCATGTGTGGTCCCCCCCGACCCTACGACCCCACCCCCCACCCACCAAACCCCACCCACCCAACCCCAACCCCAACCCCAACCGGCCGATATATTTGCAAACTGTCAGAGCGGCGGCGAAGGAGGGAAAACAAAACACGGCGACCGCGCAAGAAATGTAGATTCGGATGGGAATCGAAACGCCTGATTCCCGCTTTCTGTCCGCACGCGTTCGACAGCACGCCCGTGACGCGGCCTCGAGTTTCTTAGCCCGAGAGAGAGGGCACTTAGCTGCCATTAGGAAGACTCAACCGTCGCAGTTGGTGGCCCGTCAGCTAAGAAGTCATGACACTTTCGCAGCCCTGCTCACAAATTAGCACGTGCATTCCAGTCATTTTGTTCTTGTCCAACAATTTCGCTGTGTATTATGATTGAATAGATGTCCTATGAATTTCAAATAAAGAATACTTGTGAAGTTTCAGACATGAAATCAAGTTTGTTCGCACACAGCTATTGTCTTGACGAGCAACGACAGCAGCTTCCGTCCAGGCTCCTCAGCGTCGCTCCAGACAGCAGCACTTTGCCGTGCCGATAATCTCTCCCGCCGGTTGATTGCCCCCCCCCCCCCCCACACTATATCAAGACGCCTGGAAGACAGCCTCGGAGACAACAAACACACGGCGGCGGCGGCGGCGGCGGCGGCGGCGGCGGCGTTCGGCGGTCCGGCGCACGATAGGTCAATATTGTCGCAGCGGCTGAAAGCATTTCGCACCGCGCGGCCGGAAATAACTCGACAACACGGCCACTTAGTGGCAGCGGCCGGAAGCGCAGAGTGCGTCGTGCGTCGTGCGTCGCGAGGCGTGGCACGGTAGCCGTCACAGGGACATTATAGCAAAATTTATTCCCGCAAGAAAGGCTTGCCAACCAAATTCTTGTCGTCTCTGGAATGGAGTTTCAACTGTAGTGTCTTTGGGATAGTGTTTAGTGATTACAAGAGCCATGTTTGGTAAAACGACTTTTTTCTACTTTTCTGTTCACAATGCATTTCGGTGCCCATTCCATTCCCCCATATAAAACGAATCATGTCCGAAAACGTGGCTAGTGGAACACCTTTTTAAGATGTCATCTCACCACGGATTTCACTTATGGTCTAACACAAACACACGTAAGAACGTTGTCTGCATATTATCGGTAAAGCAAGCTGAGAGATGTATTTCCATCCCATCAGAAAAATCAAAACCCGTCTCAGTAGCCAGCACTCAGCTTATCAAACAACCCACGCAAAGAGATGATCAATTACACCACTCCCGATAACTCCGTCGACCGCCCGAATTCCAACAAAGCCAACATTCAAAATTACCTCGGCCACCCCGACCACACCACCGCCCGGCCTGCGTACACACACATCACAAAATATACATATAACGCACTCACCCCATAACCCGGCCGCACCGCGGACCGTATTATTAAACCTCTGCGCCGACCCCATCGCTCCTGCCCGCGTCCAGCATCCCCCTAATCCCCCCCCCCCCCCCACCCTGCGCTGCCACCGTGGCGGCCCCGAGTTAATATTTTAAGCACAAGATCGCGCCGTGCTCGCGCGCGCTTTTGAACTTTAAGGGTAGCCCACTATTTTAGTTGGAAGCTGGGTTATTGCCGGCTAGTCCGACGGCGCGAGCATCTAATAACAGCCACTCCATCAGCAAGGGCAGCTGGCTAACTTACGGCAGGCCACGGCGCTAATGAAATTTAAACGTACGGCTAATTAAAGCGTTTCACATAAGAGCCTTATTTGTGTTTGCAATGCTGTGGCCTGGAGGAGCTGTTCTCGAGAAGGCACGCGGAGATCTGGGGAATTCCTGGTCTGTGTTTCAATGTTCTACGGCGACGCATTGTGCAGACATCATCTCTCTGTAATTCGTCGAATTACACGTAGAGGCCTGCTTACCGTAATAGCGTCCGAATTAAGCAAGGCTGCTGGCATTTCATATGGATGGAGCTCGGGTGATCTCGTTAACCGGAGTAAGCGATATGTAATGCATACCGGAAGGTAGGCACGAGCGTTCGAGGGCGGCGGGGGCGGAGGCGGCGGCGGCGGGGGTGCAGGGCATAGTTCCTGTACGGCAATAACGCGGGGGTGCACGTCGGGGGTGGCTGTTGTGCGGTGCTCACTCGCTCGCGAAGAAATTGCGAGGCGGACTTAAGGGGCTCGGATGAACAGAGATGTGTGTTGAGAAAATATATATTGGTACTTGAGAATTGCAATTTCATCCGCATAGCTTGATATATGAAATATACACAAGAGTGGTATGCTATCAATAGAGGTATGGTACTATATTTGTTGCAGATCAGACGGACGGAAGTAAATATAGTTGGGCATGAGGCGGAATGGGAATCGGTCGCAGTTCCACATCATTTGGCCGCAGACGCAATGCTGACAGAAGACTTGCGGTATTGGCGTTGGTTCATCGGAACCGGCCGAGAACAAGTAGTTCGGGCGGTCGGTCGTTTCCGGTTGCAGTTTCGGCGGACGGTCGTGTCCGACGTGGCTCGAACGAGGGGCGTTAGGCAGTAAACAATCGAACCGCTCTTTTACTACGCGAACACAAAGTTGCAACACCGTCTTGGGGTTTCAAAATGTTCGAATAAAACGCAAGGTTTTATGTTTTTCTTTCCAAATTATTAAAGTTAAGTTGTTATTCTCCTTGATTTAAACAAAAGTTTCAGGTCGGTGTGTCCAGATCAAAATGATCCCTCGAAGTGTGCCAACGGTGCATTTGTTTAGGTTGAAGCGAACGGAAACAAAACTGCGCTAAGCTTTTCTTTCAACAAACACTGCGCGCGAATGGGAAGCCGCGAGCTGCCGATAAATTTCCATGCAAACCGACCGAAGTATCCCGAGTAGCGCGATAAGTGTCTCCTTGCACGGCGTCGTTTACAAAGGAAACCGGCGGCTCGAACAAGCAACGGTCGCGTCTCCGACGACGGCTTCCTGTTATCGCGAGCTTTATGCGGTCGGCGTCGTCGCGACCCCGCGACGACAGCCGCAGCGCGCGAAGCAAATTAGCCGTGAAGCAAAGTGCATCAGAGCGTCGCGGGCGTCGCTCCCCGATGCACTCTCCACGATGCACGGTGCACGGTGCACGCTGCAGGTTGCAGGTTTCAGGCGCGCCGATAGGGGGGAGAGGGCGGCACCCGAGGGTGCACCACGGGATAACGACCTCGGCGATGTACTCAAGGGTTTCCTGTTACGCCTCGCGGGCTCGGCGCTCGGCGGCCATCTGGGATTAAGTCGCGGCGCGGAAGATTAGTTACGAGGCCGGAAAACATGTGTTGGTGGAAAATTGCCCTGGCAAACAATGCCATGCCCTGAGTTGTTCTGCATGCGGCGAGTTGTTGTTCCTCACACATTAGGTTTTTTGGCACCTTTGCAGTGTAGTTTTCGCGGAGTGCGCTTACAATCAATTTGGGAAAAATTATTTTCAAAATGTTTTTCTCTCGATGGAAGTTTTGATGACAAAATTAGCTATAAAAAGGCTGCTATTGAAGAGACACCGATGAACATTTGCGGCATTTTCATCGGCTTTTCTTCGCTAATGCGCTAAAGTGGGTGGGAAACAAGAACAATCAGCGTGTGAAGGAAAGAAGGATACATTGAACACACAAGCATTCGAAGTACGACATCTGTGCAGAGTACTCACAGCGTCGACAATCCGTGTCCTTGGTCCCGTCTGAAGGAAAGCAGCAAGAAGGAGAGAGAGAGAAAGCGATTAGTACAGGCAGGGCGACGATGGCGCGGAGAAAGCGTTGGCGGTGAAAGCGTGATTTACGGCGGGGCGGATTTATCGCGGGCGCCGCCAGGGGCGCTGCGCTGACGAGGACGCGATGAAGATAAGTGGCCGGCGGCGCGAATAAATTAAAAGATATGCGTCAACGCGGACGCCGACGCCAACGCCGACAGACTCCAAGGTACCACCGCGCGGAACGAAGACTCTACCCGGGTTTATATAGTATGGTCTATCTACTCGTGACATCGCGCAAGAAACCATATTTTTTCTTAATGTTAGCTTTAGAGAATGGGAATTACAATAACTTTCGGTATTAAAAAACTTTGGTGTTAGCGCAAAGAATCTTGCATGAAAAAATCTGTAAATTACACTCTTAAATATTCACTGGTGCGATAATCAAACTATAAATTCCGGATTTAGTACGCGCGCATATCGCGAGCGGCGAGAAGTTGTTTGCAATTCCTCGGTTTTTCAGCGCGCAGATGCCGGGATAGAGTCGTCGGCGTCGGCGTCGGCGTCGGCGTCGGCGTCGGCGTCGGCGTCGGGTGCTTGCAATCTTTTAATTTAACTACTGCTATCTTTTATATGAACAGCGCAAAGTTCTCGTGTAGACGGATCGGCGAAGGGGGTGGGGGCGGGCGTGGGGTGGGGAGGAAGCGACGACAATCGTCGTCTGCCCGGCCGACTTTAATAGAAACACTTTGCACTGCGCCATCTTGATTCTGCACACACCCGTGTAATTCTCCGCCCCGGACGCGATCCAGGCTGCAGATATCTGCGAGCGGCTCGCAGCTTTCTTTATTACTGTTCATCTGTCGAGAAGACATTACGGCTGACTCGAGAAGCGAGGACATTAAGCTTCTCAAAAGATTATTATGCTACAGTCATGATTCAATGCACACGGAGATCAGGTCACGAGAAAAAGTTGGCCAACTTAATTACGTTCATCACAAGCGACGTGTAATTTTCTTTCAGGTGTGAAAAGTGCACTCTTCTTCGGATGCATCAAGCGGCACTTGATTGGCTTTCAACTCGCCAACGCCAGGACACGGCCAGGCGAGGCGCGCGTTAACTTCGCAGCAAGCGAACCACTTGTTCTGCGGGCTGCATCCAGGGGCACGGCAAAGAGGAAGCATTAACAACTTCACGAGTCATTACTACAACTTCCACGTCGCAATCCCTGAACAAGGAGATTACGCATGGCCTCAGCACACGAACTTCATTTTTCAATAGATTACATGAAACGGATAGGTCCAGCCCCGGGTTGGCTTAATCACTGCTTTTCGAGCGTCTAGTTAATGTCACGCCTCGGCACACCGCTGCATAATCAATGCCCTCTAGTTGACGTTGAGCAAGATGACCGTGTACGTGGTGACCGTCGCCGCGACGCTTAGCAGCAGGGAGGCGTCCAGCTCGAACATGCCCCACGCCGTGAAGCGCACGCGGTTCCTCGCCAGCTGCTCGCCGAAACGCGTCAGCTCGCGCGACGCCTCCTCGTCGACGGCGTCCCCCAGGAGGCGGCGCTGCACGAGCCGCGCCGTCCTCTCAGCGGCGTCGCGCGTCGCGGCGCACGTCGTCGCCACCGAGGCCAGCACCAGCGTAACGTTGGCCAGCCAGCCGAGGTTCGACAGCAGGAAGCGGCTCTGGATGACGTTGGTGGTTTTGGTGTGCGCGAAGAGGGTGGCGACCACGAGGTTGGCGTAGCTGGTGATGGCGATCAGCGTGAACGCCAGGAGCAGCAGGATCTGCAGGCCGAACGTCGCGTTGTGCTGAATGCCGACCTCCAGCAGTTCGCTGTGCGCGATGCGCAGCCGACGGAGATGGTGGGGGTCGTCGCTGACGCGCAGGCGGTTGCTGCTGCCATGTGGAAAAACCGGGACGTGCTGCAGGAAAACCTTGGCAATGTCCGGCTCGGGGTGAGCGTTCCGTGGGGCTTCACTCTGCAATGTCCAAGCGCCGACTTGAAGCGACGACTCGAGGTCTTCATTGATCATGTCGTAGCGCGTCTTCAGGTAGACGATGGTGGCGTTGAACTGCATGAAGACGCCGTAGTTGACCACGAGGAGGCCGTAGCGGTACGTGATTATCAGGTAGAAGTCGCTGTTCTCGATGTTGTAGTCGTAGACGATGACGGTAAGGAACAGCAGCAGTTTCCACCCGATGCTGAGGATGAACCGTCGCTGCGTCTCGGCGCAGCGCTCTACGGATACACAGAGCAGCCAGTCGATGCGCGTTTGTTTGCGCAGCGTCTTCTGCAGGCCGCTGCGCACGCTGATGAGCGCCAGCAGCAGCGAGACCGACGCGCTCAGGAAGGCCGACACCAGCATCAGCACGCGCGGCACGAACCAGTTGAGCTCGGCGTGCGTGCGCACGAAAGTGTCCTGCAGGAACCGGAAGGTCTCGACGGAGCTGAAGACGCTGAGCGCCAGCAGCGCGGTGGTGTAGAGCGAGGCGGGCAGCGATGGCGTCAGGGCGGCGGTGTGGGTGGCGAGGCCCAGGAGTCGCAGCAGCAGGAACACAGGTCGCGGCTTGTAGCGAACGGGCACGCTCCTTGCAGGCTGGCCCAATGTCGGCTGGAAGCTTGACTTTGTCGTCGTCTCGGCCATCGGGCAACGAGTTTCGTTGTGGTCGGGGTGGCTGATACGGGCCACCTCGATTGCACCCGTTTTCAGCGGAGGATTTGTAGGAGACGGGTCTGAACGAGAACGAGGCTCTTCTCCGACTCAACGATCACGAGTCAGTGGCTTATCTGACACTTTGCAGCTTTATATCAAGCGGTAGGAATAAATGGTTATTGATTATCGGATTGGAATTGTCGAATTATGGAATGACTGCAGCGGTTAAAGTGGCAATGCAAATAAACGTGAGAGACGCCTGATGAATAATTCACGCGCGATCAAAGAGCTGCTCGCTGATAATTCTGTTTGGTCTTCAGGTGGCCATTAGGCCCAAGACAATTTACTTTATACAGACGCGATTATTTGTATAAAAAACCTATTGTAATGTTATGCCAGCCAGAAAATATTCATATGGTTCCATTCCATCATTATTGTTGAATTTTGAAGTCAATATCATTACAACAAAACGCATTCCAAATTGGTGCTTCGTGAAATCCAAGCACATCCTCGTCTTCGCCACGCACTTCATCTGCGCATCGATCTCTCAACGCCCTTCCAGCTTCTGTCGAGCACGTCAATAACATCCGCACAATTGTCTTCCGACTTAAATTTGCATTTCAGCCACTCGCTGGTCGTCCCTCTGCTCGCACATTTCGCGCTGCTCGACACAATACCCGCCGCCCTCGACGAACGCAGCCCGGCTTTAATTACCCCGCGGGCGCGACAACTGGCGGCCGGCGGAGGGTGCACCAGCTCGAGTGGCGACCGCGTCCCGGCGAGTGGCTCGAGTCTTGGCGGGATCCACTGCGACTTGCGATGCCGGCAGCCAATTAGCCACGCGACGAGGGCCAATCGCCCCGCGCGGGCTTTTCACGGGGGAGCCGAGTCGAGGACGTGCCAACGCTGGCACTTGCAGCTGACACTCGATCGCGCGTTCAACAATAGTTCGAAGATATGTTGCTCGCATGTACCGAGGGTGAGAACATTGCCAACAGTACATGACGACGGCGCGCCGTGGGTGTCAACAGGGAGTTGAAAAAAAGATTTCTGTTACTGAAGGGTGAACGGGATGTAACAAGGATTTTGTGTGATGCTCTGGGACCGTGTTCACGAAATTTAAGTGAAATGACACAGATGTAAGGTTTACAGTTCACAACACAGCTCCTAGAATTGGAGCACAATTCCAATTGGAGGTAGAAATTATGTGGGTCAGGACCGGTTGGTTCAAAAATCTACAACGGATGAATACTTGAGCGTGCTGCCAGCAATGAGCTAAGAACCGTCCATCCCGATGACGGCTGAGGCTGGTACGCGTCACGTGGACGTCGACTCACCTGTACGGCCGAGTTGGTGTCTATGGAGACGTCGTCCTGCTCCTGCATGACCTCGGTGCCGTTGTACCAGGTGACGTTGGCTGCAGGCCGCGCGCCCGACACCAGGCACTCGAGCACCACGCGAGACCCCTGGACCACATGGTGCGACACGCCGGTCAGCGAAAGCTTCAGCGGCCGCACTGTGGACACACAGACGGGAGGCAACTAGTCAGCCACAAGGTATCCACGAAAGTTTTGATAGAGATTTTGATTAAGTTCAACTTAAGAACACTAGTTTACAGTGCACTGTCTCTGTTCTTGGGATGCTATGCAAGAAAGTTCTTGCATAGAGCTTAGAAACCCAACCTAAACTAAATTAACATGCGAAAGGGCATCGGCTAAAGGGAATAGACCAAAGGTCACAGACGCTCTAGAGAATGCTATGGCAGATAGTTAATACCATGGTTTCTTCGTGGCACGTCTTGGTTTAGGATAAAAGCGCAGATGACTTAGCTTTCTGACGTTTCTCGATTTGGCAGTCACCAGACAACATGAAATGCGTAGCAGCCGACTCGTAAAACCGTCAGTGGGTTTGAAGGTCCTTAAGAGAGGCTCGAGATGAGCATTGTAAAATTGTATTCGAGTCTGACTTCATAAAAAAGCAAAGTAGTTCATGAATAAATTCAATCCAGAAAAAGTTTCTATGAAGTTCTTTTGTCCTTGCACAAGTAGTCGTCGCATTCACTTGTGATAACCCCAGCTAAAGTTGGAAGAATTATCTTGGAAGAGCTGGGAAAAGCGAGGAAAGTTACTTAGCATTCAGAACCAAGTCGGAAAATAGTTTTTAAAGTAGTGCTAAGGTTACAAATAGAATAGAATAGTCAGGGAGACTACCTAAGCACTGAAAACTATCGTTGATCGGTAGATAATTGGATATGCATTCTCATGTCGTACTCTTTGTGCTTGTTGTTTTCGAGAAAGAAAGGCAATTTAAGCATGGAATTGTTGGTTGACACGTCATTTGTATGCGAGCGAGTAAAAACAATGCCACGTACATAGCACAAAGCCACCTCCTTGAGAAGCCACGCCACGAAAAGTAGTCGCGTAAACAATGGCCCGCTGTTCCAGCGTCACCGGGAATCGAACCCGCGGCCCCGTGCACGCACGACGCCCAACGCACGATGCACGACGCGTTCGGCACGAGTGCGACGCCCCCGCTCGACCGAGCTGTAGGTGCGATGGCTCGAGCTGGCTATCTCGTCGCGAGCAGGCGAGGTGAGCCGCGTTTGTCGAGCGAACACCTCGATGTGGGCGTTTAGCAGCCGACAGCGGCGCGCGGTTGCCGTTGCCACGTCGGTTGGAAGACAAGGAAGCGTCGGTGATGAAGAGCAGGTGATGAAGGTGATTAAGAGCTTCATGTCGGATATTGCAGCAAATGACGGGAAGAAATTATTTTTAGAAATTCAAATTTACTCTCTCGATGGTAGCACTGGCACCTTTTTAGCTAGCATGCTTGCTATTTTCTAAATATATGCAAAATTAGAACACAATTCACGCTGACAACTATCTGCAAAGTAGCCGATCATTTTTTTTCAAAGTCACGCCTTTTAATTGACCTCATTGGCTCCACAGAGCTTTCCTCAGTCCCGTTTCCGGCACCTTTCGAAATAATCATTTCCGCACCCGCCAGTCGCCACTGTCGAGTCCTGACAAAGCGAGATATTCCCCAAATAATGAACCACCCCTCCCCCGCCACCCCCACCCCACCCAACACTCAGTCCCGGCTCGGAAAGTCACGAGAAGTTCTAAGCGCGGCGTTGAATGAAACTTCACCGCCGTGTTTCGTACTGTTTGTACGCGTTCGTGCTTAATTACTTAGATAATGTGATACGCGTTTAATACACGTAAAGGTTGGCATAATTACTTTCCAGCACACACAGCAATATTCTTAAACGTCCCCCCACTCACCCCCTAACCCCCGTCGAAATATGTTTTCTGTCGACTCTATGAATATTATATGCAAAGCTCGCGAGTCATTAGAAACCCCGTACAGGTGGAAGACGCGGCAGACTTGTGTACAGCGCTGGGAGCTTCAATATTTGTTGTTCGTTGGCTAGAAGCTCGTTCATAACGTGGCTAATGGCTCGGCTTGGTCGCGCTGACAACTTATAAGCCGGGTCTAAGACAATTAGATGCTTGTTGCCGAGCGTGAACAATGAACAAGTGCAGATGGCTGCGAGTTCGTTTTTCTGCAAGTTCGTCTCGCAGTTATATGATCGCAGGGCGCGCGCGAGGTTAAGTATCGGACGTCATGTTAGCCGTCCTATTAGTTTCTATTAGCTTCAGTTAGCTGCTAAGCTGTGGACGAGCAAAATAAGATACTCCTCCATAAGAAACTTTTAACAGAAACTGTATAAATAACTTGAGAAAACAGGATTAGAAGCTTGTTATTTTACAGCAACAGCCAAAAGTAATCCGAAGCACCCATGGCGAAAAAAATGCGACGGTTTATTCCCTACAAAATTTGCTTGGAAATGCTGGTAGAAGTTTCTTCTAATAAATTCATTTGCTTGTTTGCTTGATAAAGTGCCGTGACTTATACGACCCCTAAATAGTTGGTTCCAACTCGAAGATGCATAAACACGCCTGTGTCCTGCACAGTTAACAACCGAAATCACAACAATTCAGCCAACAATTTGACAATGGCGCATAACTCTGCACGTAGTTGGACATAATCCCGACCGATGCCGGCAATGAGCACTTAATTACGCACCCATTGAAATCTCGACCCGCGCACACAATCGCCCGTGATATTCCCCGCATTAATCAGCCCCCGCTTTAGTTTCCACCGCCGTCCACAGAGGCCGGCTCGCGTTCACTTTGTTTGCTAATTGAACACGACGCCGATGCAATGCAACCAGAAACAGTTCATTTGCGAGCAAGAAATGCGCGATATTCGTCGAGCAGCGATATTGAATGAATAACATTCGGCTTCCTTCCTGTCGGTGCGTCCCAGCGGCACGGTTGCTTGCGGCACGCATTTAGTTCTCAGATCGGGGCGATCGCGACAGGATGAGTTTGCGTAGGAGTTTCAATTTATTCATTTGTAATGTGAAACATTCGCAGAAAGAGATGCCTATAAACCGATACAAACGGCTATAGAAATTATTACTTAGGGTCAATTTTTCGCTATTGTGTCAGACAAATATAGCTTCTGAAAGAAGAGCCCATCTGGCGACATCCGCGGCCTTACGCCACTGATTAATTAAGTATATTCAGTTTCATTCCTTTCACAGCAGTCTATACTACCTTTTCGACTCGAAACATAATGCCGGGTATAATAATAACAACGTAATTTCGTTTCATATTCAATACGAGTATTACGATATTCTGGGAAATCCGGGCAATGTCATTCAATCCCGGTATGGATCCTGCTGCCGGCAGAGTTTAGGGCTATCTTCTGCCGCTAGACGCATTAGTGTCATCATTTGATTAGCTGGCTCACAATGGAGCGACGGAGACGACGAGCTTCCTCTTGCATTGTGCGAGGCCGAATGTGTTTTGACAAATTTCTAGGGCCATTATGTTCGAGATGAGGCTCCGTGATTCGCAGCCCCAGCGCCGGGGACGAGGTGGTGGCGCGGGGGCGGTGTGCGATGGAGACGTTCGAGGAATTAAAATAATGGAAAGTGCACAGAAGGTAGTCTGTGAATTCAATAAATACCTCGTATTCAAATGCTGCTGATACTGTTCGCTTGAAGCTTGCCAATAAGCTCCAAGCTTACAATGAATAACATAATATTGCTTTTTTCCTCGAGACAAAAATGATCGATGGAGGTGCCAGGTTCGCATGGTGGAGGCGCCGTGCCGCGGAATTCGCTGCTTTGGGGCAAATCCGTGCAATAGGAAAGCAAATCGCGTGGAATTTATTACTCGAGGCGAAGGATTCTGCAGAACAGAAACTCGGAAGTCCATAAAAGATGGAACTGTTTCCGGTGCGATCATACGTCATCAGCCCCCCTGCTCCCTACCCCCCTTCATCCCCTAACCCCTTGGTTCTAAAACCTTTCTCGTCTAGTCGTCTGTATATTGGCGGCAACATTTTATAGCAGTGATGTCCAAACCATGGAGTCTGACTAGTCTTTAGCCGGACGCACTCCTCGTAAGACGTCTGTTTTGTGGAACGTTGGGTGGGAGAAAGTACTCCACTACAAAAGAATTCATTCCAAAAATTACTGCACTAAAAAGATATCAATATCAATATCTTCTCGTCTTTCAGTAGAAACTCATATGATTTTTTTGCCTCTCAACGACAAGATGTTTCTTGTAAGATAAGAATGACCCCTAAATGCTAATTCAAGCTCGTTTCGGCTAGAGCAAGCTTCGCACGTAGCCTCGCGAGAAAGCTTTCACCCTTCGTCCCACCCTGTGCGTCCAGCGCGGCCTTTGGACAGCCCTGTCCGCGATGCCTCATCCCCGGCGTGACGTTGTCACAGCGACGACGCCGTGCAGAGATCGCGACGCTCGCCGTCCGAACGCGCAGATTTACGATCGCCGTCGTAAATAACAATGGGCAGCGTCGCCAGCGTCGCCAGCGGCGCCGCCGCCGGCCTCGCGATTTGCATAATATTTTTGCATATTTTTCATTTAGAGTCTAATCCGGGTTTAACGCGTGCTTCATTGGAGATGAGCGCGGCTCGTCGGGCAGGAAGCGAGATGAAACAATTGGACGCGCTGGAGCAGCGAACATGGCGAAGCGTTGGCCAACGCTGGTGTCGCAGCCTCGCAGCTGATAAAACAGTGTCAGCGTCGGGGAGGCTGTTGCTCCCGGTTCTACGAGGCGACTTTCAGACTCCAGTGAGGAGAGTTAAGTTATTTTTTATATCCGATGGATTGCAGAACACTCAGGAAAATACACAACTCTTATTAATCTTATTACTCTTCTCACTCAACACCAATATTATTGTAATCAAGTACCTATTTTACTGTCATTTTATGTTAATCACATGTTACGTGGTTGAAGAAAATACAAGTTAATCCCAAACAAAAAACCTCGCCTTACTTATTTGAGAAAGTGAGCAACGGGCCAAAGATTTTTTTAGATTTGCGTTCACAATTTTCTCGTCAGTTTCGACTACGCGACAGACAATTCTAATCAGTCTCACTCGCGAACAAGATAGTTAATGCTTTGACTTGAAATTTATTTTGATGCGGTCTCCGTGATGCAATAAATTGCTTTCAGCTTTCAAGTGAGGGGGTTGTTATTCAAAGCTGCGTGGATAACTCGTCGGAGATTGGCAGCGCTGCGATCGCTGCGTATTTTACGCCACTTCGCGTCTCCGTCGCGCGTCAGGCGGCGACGCCGGCGGGAAAGCCACATTATTGAGCGCCGCGGGAATTTGCTCGGAAAACTTTCTTTCTCTCGGAAATTACGAGATAACGCGGCGATGACGAATGATGCCCGTTTAGATTTACATTCCAGAGCGCCGGAGTTTCTTTAAAAGATTATCCTGGAAATAAGTCACAGGAAGCCGGGATGGAAATAAAAAGAAAACACAGATGCCGACCATGAGCCAAACAAAATGTATCGCGCGGAGAGAACGTTGTTGTTGGAGGGGGTGGGTGTGGGGGTGGGTGTGGGGGTGGAGGCGGCAAGGGTGGAACAATTCACAATAAGTAGCGACGTCAGAATTTGAAATCGAGCGAATTTGTTGTCAAGTGCGTTCGTCCTGGACTTGAAATATAGTCTATTCTTGGTGGCTTACGCACAGCACGGAATGAAAGGCTAGAACAGCGTGTTTCAGCCAATATCTGTATCTCCATTTCTTAGAAAGAAGCCGAAACCATTGTATTATAATTGAACGGGCTTACAGCTACGTATTTCTCCACCGTCTATTGAGTCGAGTTTTCCGAGCTTTGTTCATGGTTTACACAAAATCTAGATCTGTAGACTCACACAACGTTTTTGCGTGTCACAGTCAGCTTTACCGGTAGGACGTAGGTGCGCTGAAATGCGCTGCGGGCCTCGCGCAGCTTTTTGCCGCCGCCAGGAATAAATCGGCGGAGCTGCGACGAAATGATACACATTCGTCACCCGGCTTGTTTTTCCGCGCGACCGTGCAGCTTTCTTGACGCGCTAAAGCCCCGCGGTATCAATCACGGCCGGCGCGCACCTAATCAACATCGGTGCTGCACTGCGGACCTCCGCCCGCTATACACGTGCAGATTACCACCGTCTAATTCCACCCATCCGAGGAAAGCTGGCAAAAAGTTCGATTGCTACTTCCCTGAAACTACTGCAGCGAGTGCAGGTTCGGAGATAAACCGGTCGTTTGTCTGGCTCTGGCTGCCCTAATGCTCACCTGACGTGTACAAAATTAGAGGGACTAATTTTCCAATTGCAAACAATCCTACACGTCTAGATTTCTTTTGAAGTGGATTATGAAAAACATTCCACGCGGCGAATTTTCCGACAAACTAACTGAGAGGGAAAAACTAAGCTGAGGGCGAGACGAACATTTGGATCGACTTTCTTTTCTATATTTGGGGATAATGAAGTCGTGTATTTATCGGTTTTGGTCCATCACATCCATGACCATTACATCCGCAACATCCGGAACACGCTTCCCATGAATTCCACCACTAAAACACGCCTACACCCCTATCCTAACGCGATACAATATGTTGGCCTGCCATTCGCTTATCAGCACGGTGTCATCGAGGCACCCCCCCGGTGCAGATGCAAACGAGTGCAGCCGCACGCATGTTGCACGCTGGGTGCACCGACGCTGCGTTATCTGGTCCATCCCGGGACGCCGGCCGACAGCGACAGGTAACGAGTCCGTCTAATCAGTCGATCGCTGCGAGCACGCACCGCACGCACTGCCGGTGATTTGTGCGTCCACGCATCGTGTTTGCGGCCGGATCGGGGCGCGAGTTAATCAAACGATTCGCTCGCAATGTCAAATATTGATTGTGATAAACATTAATGTGTGTACGACTGATGGTCGACGCGCATTACATTGATTTGCGGGCAGCGATTGGGATGATGAGGATTAAGTGTTGTAATACTGTTGATCGAACAATTGAAGTGGTAATTGCTTTATTGGAATGGATTAGTTTTGTGTCTTTCTCTGGTGACGCTGTGTATCGCTGATAGCAAATCACTTGTGTCAAAACCAAACAAAACAAACTGTTTGGATCCGATCTAGCCCTTGAAATTATTCAGTACACCTGAGTGCTTCTGGCTCATCATGAGTCTCTTTGGACTAATTGTATTTTGTGCGAAGTGGTTGTCAATCAAGCTTATTTCGGTGATGACGTACCACAAACGAATTGATGAATGTTTTTATCCACCCTATATCAAGCGTTTTTTCCATTCCAATATGGATCACTCATGTATCAATCATGTTCTGCCAATGAAAAGGCTTTCAAAATTTGCAAGAGCTCCAATGCACATAGTTTCAATAACACAAAGGCTGTGCTGTTTTAACCATTGCGACGATAGCCGACATGATCCACGAATTCCACAACAGCAACGCGTTTCTTTGAAGCAAACACCCCCTTCCCAATCGGGCCACACAAAAACCCACGCCAAATTACCAACAAGCGCCCACCAAAGAATCCCATCCAGCGCCGAACGCTACCGAACAGAGCCCATTAGTCCCGCAAACCGCTGCCGCACGAGCCGCGTAATTGAGCGCAATGCAATCTGAAGAAAGCGCGACCACGGCTCCTGATGAAGATGCTGGTGGTGGACGTCGCACGCCCCCGCCGCGACGCCGACGCCGACGCCGACGGGCGTAGATTAGCGCGCGGCGTGCGTTCAGCCTAAGTTGACGGTGTGGTGGGCAACGAGCAGCCTAGGAGGGGTTGTGCTGCCGGGTCGTTGTCGGGGTGATTTGTTAAGAGGCGGGCGGGCACGGGAGAAAGTTGTTCGTTTTCCGAGCGCTCCGCGAACGAGGCGCGCGTTTTGGGTTTAATCAGCGAAACTACTCGGTTTTGTCAATTGTTGCGTGAGAGTTGGAGTAATAAATAGCAGAGGTGAGCAGTAAAGTAAGGAATAAAAGGCGTAAACATGTTGCCATTGAGTTACAACTGCGCAGGCCTGGAATCTAGCCGAAAACAAAAGTCATTTATATCCGCTGAATGTACGAAATCCTTTATTTAAATTTGAGGTCATAAGCTTGCTTTTACGTCTATAGCCAGAGGAGTTTTTTTTTACTATGAATTATGAAAGCAGAAGATTTCATCGAGTTATTATTGATTTTCAGTAAAATGACGCTTTTCTTCAGCAGTATTTATGGAAGGTTGTCTGGCGCCCATGGGTACACTGGTTGCGGCCGCAGATGCGATGCCCGGCTTTATGTTCGCCCATTCTGACCATGAATAAATCGTTGTGGCGCCCAATCTCTTCCCTTCAATGCGCTGCCCGGGTGCACGGAAAGAAAATATCACGCTCCGGCTTTGCAAGAAACCCGCCGGAGCGGCATCGCTTCAATCGACGCCGCATGGACGACGAGAAACTTATTTCTAAGCGCGCTATTTACGAGGATTCGTTCCCGCATTGTGCAACGCGCACTTGCTGCGCACACCGCTCACGTTCGGCGCCGCCCGTTAAAAACGCGCGAAACTTTCTCGGTTCGTGATTTTGTTTACGCGGCGCACAAATAGAAACATTTATCTTTGATGAGCGCCGCCAGGCTTTTCCAAAGAGCAGCGAGTATGTCGGGCGCCACGGTGGAAAATTCTAACCGTTTCGTTGACCGTTAGGCGAAGTGTATGCCCGACTGCACGCCGTTGGTTATCGGGCAGACTTAAAATAATTTGGTCTCACCCATCCCAAATCAGCTTTAAAACGGTAAACAGAGGTCTCGTCAAGTATTACCACTCAAGGTCAA
The DNA here is from genome assembly GCA_921293315.2 of Nemurella pictetii. Lineage (NCBI taxonomy): Eukaryota > Metazoa > Arthropoda > Insecta > Plecoptera > Nemouridae > Nemurella > Nemurella pictetii. Next base: position 33,375,852 of record OV121115.1, read on the forward strand.
CCAATCGGGCATGCGTTGACCTTGCCGAGAAAAGCCACGTAACCTTGAAAAGCATACGCTGATAGGCAGTGAGTCTTGATAAGTGGCTGTAATCTTATTTGCTGGCCATTCGTAGTAACAATAAGCGTCCATGATTTCACCTGTGTGGTTCTGCTCCACGAAGCTGAATGCATTAGACAAGCAGCCCATCTTCATCCCCCGCCCCCCTAAAGGTCTTCACTCACGTCGTTCGCTGAGCAAGAACCTCGCTTCTCCCCGGAAGTTGGAGGTCGGACCGCGAGATGCACTCAGCGCCATCAGCGAGACAACAACAAGAAGAAGAACACGACGGGAATGCATCGCCTCTTGCACTCAGATGCAAGTCACTGCTTACTCGGGTCTTAGCGCTGCCCGGGGCTAAGGAAGTTGCTGTCTTCGTGTCGGCAGGAGTTGCAGAAACAATAAGCTGCTTGGGGTAAGCACACGTCATCAGACATGTTCAAACAGCGACGACGCGAATAAAGCATGAGTCTTTTGGTGTCTTCTTTTCGTTTTGTGCATCGCGTGCACGAAGCATTGTGAATAAATTATCATGCGGTTGGTTTAAAATTATAGAGTCTCTGTGACTATGATGAGATCGGTGTAGAGAAACACTAACTTAAAGCTTTTTCCAATTCTTCCTTTTTGAAACGTATCTCCAAGATTTCGTGCCAAGCTTTGGTCTGAATCTTGTGCAACTTCAAGTAGCAGAAGAAAACAGCGTCTGTATACCGAAAACTGAAATTATTTTGTAATGCAACGAGAAAGAATAATATAATTCTTCCACCATCACGTAAACAACAAAAAATAAGTATAATTTATGAAATGTAAAAGTGTCTGAGCTTTAGCCGCGCAAACAAACAAGTGCGAAGCGGCTAACGCTCGCCCGGCCTCGCCTGTTTGTTTTGTTTTATGAATCGCACAGCTCGCAAAGCAGGCCGTGGGAATCGCCACCGCCACGCTGCGTAAAAAAGCAGCGCACTCTAAGCCGCCCGTAAAGTACGCGGCATTCCCGCCAGGGCTTAGGCCACGAGGCGATCACCGGGTCCGGGGTTCGAGGCCCAGCTCTAATTGGAGCCCGCTGGACGGGAGTCACGACGGTTATCCCGTTCTTCCCGATGTTCCCGGCTTTCCTCGGCGGCATTGTGCGACCTCAGGTCGATGCGGCGCAAGAAACAGCGGCCACCCTTGCGGTGTGGGTGTCCGCGGCATCGATTGCAGCCGCAGTGATCCCGACCCCACACCCCTTGCACAACGCCGCTACGACGGGGAGCTTGGGGGTCGGCGGTGAGTTTTTCTTGGCGGACAAGTTCGAGCCCAGGCCGTGATATATTGGAAGGCGCTGAGGTTGGCGTTGGGTTCGGCTGGCGACCGCGAGGTGACCTTCATTAGTGCTGGGGTCGCGGCAACATTGGACGCTGGGCAAGCTTTGCCTTAACCGCCGTTAAACACAATGATTATGCAAAATTCACAGAGAAAATAATGCACGTTTTGTTTTTTATTGATGGGTAAAATACGAATATAGGGACTTTTTTTAAAACCTATAACCTGATGAAAAGATATTTGAAATGAGTCGTCATTCCTGTATTTAAACGAACGAGGCAATCGGAAGCGACAGGGACACGAACTTTTATGGATCGTGTACATAGGGACTCGATTGATCCAACGATGGACTTAATGAAGATCAAAATGCCCAGCAAAATGTGGACGGGTTCTCATTTTGCTCGATCGACGAACGCCGTCGTCCATTGAACCAAAACAAGTGTTTTCAAATGTTTAATTACAATGAATCTGCCAATTCAAACGGAATCGCAAGCGTTTGCTATTATTAGTCAATTAAAAATATAAATAATTACATCCAATTCACAGCTCCAAACACAAAACAAACACGTACTTCTCACTCCCAGCACACACCCAGAGTAAACGAGTTAAATTATGCTTAATTGTTAAATAGTGATTATGTCCGTTTAGATGTTGCCAACACATAACATTTGTTGGTCGCTCTCGCCTGTAATACATACCTAATGTCGGGATGCATGAATGGTTATTAAATGTTTACAAAGTATCATAATCATTAGCTTTGATCGTTCTACTAATTGGTCGAAATTGGACAGAGGTTTAATATGCACGCCTGCCCCCATCCCCCCACCCCATTCTATCAAATACAAACACACACACTAGCAAGCGATGCTCGATCCAACATCACGTACAGGGAAACATGCATCGGGGGTGAAATAGGTGCACTAGACTCGGCGGTATATAGTACAAACACCCCAATAATACCCCCATTACACGGTACATTTGGTTGCCACGTTATTAGCACATTGTAGGATGCGCAACGCGTGGACGTTGCACGGTGCTCGATCCCAGGCTTAATCGGCTAGCCTTCTTGGGCCACGTTGCCGACTTGCACCGGCGATGGCCACCCATCGCCGGTGGACGCCGCAGCTGCACTTGCTCATTATAATTAGAGCCGCTCTTTGTGATGTTTGAAACTGTTATATGCGACGATTAACATGCGATTAGTTTAATTAAATTGAATGCGACATAACTTTACGGCGGCGGCTTTTGGTTGTGTTTGCGCCAAGTTATTTCATTTGCAGCATGCATTGTTGCAAGTTGATTGGGAAAGTGGAACGATCGGTACAGAATCTCGTGAGTACAACTGACTCTTCGAACGTGAGCAATATAAGCTTTGAACGATGCACGCAAGAAAATAGTCTTGGCGAAGTCATACTTTCACATCTAAGACTATAAAAGCTTTCATACCCCAATCTACAGAAGCACCGCCTTTTGCGTTTGTACAATTAACTTCCACGTCGGAATCCAAACATTTTTACCGGGGTTATCAACCGTAATTGCGAAATTCGTAAGCTACTAAACAATTTATCGCATATTCCGGGGCCGCCTGCAAACAGGAAAAATCATCGCCAATCACATCTAATTAGCGAGCTGCAAATCCCGACGCATGAGCGCGGTCAATAAGTCGCGCGCAATAAAGCAAATTGCCCGCATTCAAACCGATCTGCATCCACGCCCGAGCCCCGCTCGTACATCACGGATTAGGAGTATCAGGTTTACGGCCGCAATTTCCCTCGCCGTCGCCCGCCGGCCGTTCGGCAGACCATCATAACAGGCTCGCCGCAGCCGCAGCCGCCGCCGCCGCCGCGCACAGCACGCCCAATTAACATCTTCCTGCCGTCGTCGTCGTCGGCGTCGGCGTCGGCGTCGGCAGCGTCGGCGTCGGCCTTTGTTTACACGGTGAACCCGCGTCGCTGCGCGTTGTGGTCGTGAAGCGTCGCGGCGACACGGAGCCCCGCACCCCCCCGGGGGTTGGGGGATGGGGTCAAGAAGTGACCAGTGGACATGACGTATGGCGGGCGCGCGCGCGCGCCGGTCATTAAATACCTCCCCGACGGCGACAGCTGGCGGCGACGTCGCCGGGCCTGCTGGCAGCATGCTAAGTAATGGCCCACTACGGGAAGACGACGACGACGACGACGGGCGGGGGAGGCGACGTGGAACATGGCATTAACAGCACGCGTTGATGACCGGATCGTCTCGCGATGACGCATTGTTTGTACGCCGTGGTTCAGCGAGTCATGTGGGTGGGTGTGGGTGAGCAGGGGCGGATGTAAATCGGGGGTTGTTTCGGCTTGGCCAAGGCCAGGGTTGGAAGCGTTGTCCAGTAAATGTGAGAGTTTGGCCACGAAACTCTTGGTGCCAAATGGGAGGCGTTAAAATGAACGTCATAAACTCTACGTTAAGAAATAAGTTATACTGCAAAATAGAAAATCACGTTATACGACCGCGAGGATAAATGCGGTCATTTGCCGTGTGGAATTTACAGAGTGTATATACGGTGGCGCGCGGCTGCTTTAAACTTCTGCTATTAGGTCGCAGTTAGAATCAGGGACCCGAACCGGAACCGGAACCGGAACCGGAACCCGAAAAAACCCGTATTTTTTGGGAACCGGAACCGAAACCGGAACCGTTATTATTAAATTTTAGGAACCGGAACCGGAACCGGTACCCCTATAAAATTTAGGGTTCTTTTCGGTTCCATAAAGGTTCCATGAATTATCTCAAATTCTGTTTCAGATCTATTAATATGAATTCATTTTGCTTTTAACTTTTTAGTTATAACTTTTTGTTTTTCCATACATTAAGAAATCCTTTTCACTGGATTGTTTCGAAGACGACCGTCGGTTCACCTGGGCTTCAAATGACCTCGCGGTTGACGCGCCTAAACAAAAAGTTTCATCGTGCTTACACGACTTTGTTCGGGGAAAATATGTTAACTTTTTGAGAATATGCCTCCATTAACAGTGATGTAGAGGGCTATGCACGCGGGTGCACGCAGTCCACCCACCGGGTTTTGACCGCACCCCCACTTTGGAATCCTGGAAGAACGCTGCTGTATGCTGTATATAATAAAAAAAAATATTTAAATTTCCAAAAACCCTCTTATTTCTAAGACGAAAATATCTATTTTTGAAGTATACATTAAAAATAATCCATACAAAGTACCAAATGCCTATATTGCTCAAATGATGCAACTGGTACACTGTCGGCATCGTGACAAAGGGTATTCTAAAAGTACTAGCTGGAAATCCAGTACGCGGCCTCGCGTCAGAGAATCAAAGCAAATCCTCAAAAGATAACTATGGCTCCGGTGTGGGGGGGGGAGGGGGGTAATTTTATTGCGTTTCAAACTAAAAATTTTAGGACTCATCACTGACTGCAAATGAATACACCTGATCTATCTGAGAATCGTTCTTTGGCGGTGCCCTTGTCGCTACATAACTTCTAAGTAATGCACCAAACAAAGCCGATCCGAGCGAAAGGCCAGTTTGGTCGAGTTTTCGCTATTTCGGGAATTTCTCCTGTTTTACCAATTCTGTAAATTTTTTCAGTGGAGAGGGTGTAAAGGAGGGATGATAAATGAACCAGGGATAGGACCCGAACCGGAACCGGAACCGGAACCCGAAAAAACCCGTATTTTTTTGGAACCGGAACCGAAACCGGAACCGTTATTCACAATATGGAACCGGAACCAGAACCGGAACCTTTTAAAACGTAAAACCGGAACCAGAACCGGAACCCATATTTGAAAAAATTAGGAACCGGAACCGGAACCAGAACCTTTATTCATTTCGGTTCGGGTCCCTGGTTAGAATGGGTTCCATTATATTTATTGCTGGGTGTAACACGTCTGCATATAAACGGATAAAGGTAACTTTTATACGACGAGCGATAAAAAGCACAGTCTACCTACGTAACAGCCACTTTGTTACTCTGCCGGTCAATTCGCTCGCGGGGCGCAGTCAGCTCATATTTCCTCGGCCACGTTCAGAATTCGTGCGCAATTAGTTTCCTTTATCGCCGCTTATTTTGCCCGCGTCGCAGCGCGGCGAGCGCGCTCCGGGATACACGTGGCGGTGAGAAATGCTAGGTTATGTTTCGCACGCCGCCGACTAAACGGCACCAATAGAAAGCTATAAAACGTTTCCGCCAGGATATGCAGTTGGCCGAAACAATAATAAAAAGACTACTAAATAACAGCAATGTAAAGCAGACCCGTGTTGCTAGCGCGGGGGGAAACGTGAAACAATGGCGGAACGAAAAAGTGTTTGCCGGTAAATCATGCACACCTTGCCTGAATTACGGGCCGAGAGTAAATACCGAATAAGAAATGAATATAGAGAGCGCTTGGGTGGACTCAAACACATACTACACAACACAATTAAATCCACAAAACCAAATTGAGATGGAAACGCGAATTTTCCGGTCGTTTATAATATCCCATTCTAGTCTGTGTGTATGTGCTGTGCTGTGCTGCGCTGCGCTGGGCTGTGTTTGGTGTTCGGAACAATGTAAAACGCCCGTGAAATATGAACTCGGCTCGGGCCGAGCGGGCGGGCGGCCATTGTGCGCCTATCGCGGCGTTGTTTCGGCGATGAAAAGGCGAGAGAAAATTACACGCCACGAGTTATGCGTCTCTGCGCTGCAACCCTGCCAACGCTGCCAGCAGAGTGAAACTGTGTCACTGGCAAAAAGTCCACGCGACGCCCTGCAATCGCCGCTACATCCGGCCGAACGCTCGGAGCACTACAAGGGCGATTAGTAGTACCTATTATCACCTTCTCATCTCGCTTCTTGTGGCGAGCCACTCTACGACCCCCACGGCTAAGTTTTAGTTTTAGTTTGTGCCCGCGGAGTCACGTGACTCGCTTTGGCGAGCGAAGCGGCGTGTTTTTGCGATCGACGCCGCTCGTTCGTTTCTATTATTTGTCATCACTTCACCTGAGTTATGTCACTAATGGCGTTTCGAGCGTCGTGGGAGGGTGTGAAAGACTTAATACACACATTGTACACCCGACTATTATTTCTATTTACGGGCGACGCCGCCGGCTTTGTGCAGATTATAATTTCTGTTATGAAAATTGTGTGCGCTGTAAATTGCGATATTATAATATGTCTGTGCATTGTATTACGAATTGCATGCGAAAATGCCAGCTCTCTCGCATTTAGTTATTAACAGAATTGTTTTAATTGTATAAATTTAGTTGGTTAGAATTCTCATTAACGTAAGTCCACAGCCACGCTAGGTATAGGCGAGGTATGAGTTCTTGGCATGTTCCTCGGCAGTCGGCACGAGGATGCTTCAAGTGTTTTCCCGATTGGGAGTGTTGGCAAAATGCGACAAACCCCAGACAGTATCAAGTACGTACCTAGACCACATAATACCGCGCACACTTTGTTATTCCATTCCACGAGCCACGTAGAATAATGCATTTATCGCGCTATTGCATAGTATATAAAGTGTTCCAGTTTCCGGGGAGTCGTTCCAAGTGCCGTGCTGAGATTTCTGCCACATAATTGGTACTAACTAGTGATTACCGAGCTTAAATTGAAGAGCGATGTAGTTGTTTTACGACAGATTTCACAAATCATTTGACGGTCCGGATCACAGTTTGCAAAGTAAATAAATTGTCAGTTTGTGAAACAAAGTTATCACTACATTTGCATATAAATTCCTTATACAACATGTTGTTTCTCCAGAGGGGAAGTCCACAGTGCTCACACTTTTTTAGATATTTTTAGATGCTCATTTCCTATAGTAAATACCTTTGAAAACTCGAAAACTGACGGACAATAACGTTCGAATATAACCCCGATGTAATTGCCGCTTTCTTGGAATTATTTCCCGTGAGCATTCCACACATTCAGACACAAACATCGAGGAGTGAGAGAAACATCGATTAAAAGCCCCCTCCTGACCATTTCGGCACCGTGCGCTTGCCGAGGCTATCTTGAGTTCGAGCCACCCATCTTCGTTTCGGCCTCGCCACGCAGATAATGATATCCTTGTCCCATTTATCCTTAATGAGAGGGCAACAAGGGTAAGATAGCAATTAACTTATCGCACGGGCTTAGCGTAAGCTCGCCGTCAAGAGGCATCGTTAATCGTATGGCACGCCCGGCCGGAACCGCACGAGCCCGTTGAACGCAGTGGCGGACGGGACGCGTGACGCGAGCCGGGAGAAGCGCTGGGAGAGTCTGGGACGGGAAACTAGGGGTTGTGTGGTACTCGCATAGCTCAGTATCAACGGTCAGTGGCTCCGTGTAAAATAATATCGTTCTGACTTGATAATTTTAAAAGTAACTTAAATTTCGAATGTCCGAGTAGACAAGTACCTATACATCTCCAATGCTGAATTGCTGATTTGCTGATTGCTGATGCTGATTTTAGCGTCAGATTCACAAGAGAAAATTGAGACAACATATTTGGTTAGGCCGTTCAAATAATCGAAGTTACAAGCAACATCAAAGATTCTAAGAAATATCTCCTCACACAGAATTATATCCGGAAATTTCCAACAGTTGTTATATTTAGTCAGGGTTTCACCAATGTGAGATGTAATCAAATGACCGGTGACCAGCGACCCTCGTCACCTCCACTGTTTCAAACCTGTCAGCAGCAAGGCACGAAGCAGCAACCCAAGGACATTCATCACGGTCACACGGGGAGAAAGCAGCCGACATAAGGGTTGGCGGTCAGACGGGGAGGCGGGGAGGCAGGGGGGTACTCACCGTTGACGTCGACCTCCACCCAGGACAGCATGGGCGCGTCGAGAGCTTCGCTGTTCGCCCGGCACTCGTACTTGGCGCTGAGGTCGCCGCGGCCCAAGGTCAGTTGCACGCGGTTCCTTCCGGTGCCGACGCTGTTGCCGCCGCTCTCGGCGCTGTAGTCACCTGCGCGCGCACCGCAGGGAAGAAACACGAGTTAGGCAGGCATCGACGGAAGAACAACACAAATATCTTTGCAGTTACCTAAACTGGCGGTATTTAAAAAGGACCGTTTTGCATATTCAAATATGTTCATTGTTTGTGTTTTCCAAGATTCTTCTTAACAAAACTTCGTGGTATTTCCCAGAAAACTTGCAGCTTTAGGTATGAATATATTTTTGTTTGCAGAAACTTTCGAAAATAAGCTAACAGCGTCCGTAATTTGCGGAACAATCGCATGGTTAACAGCTTGCTATTGCAGCTTCGTTCGGCTCGTCCATAATAATAATAAGTTGATTGACAGTGCGATAAGCTGGTGATGAAACCCAGCACATGTTTGGCTGGCGAAACAATTGAGGCGCAAACACCGGTGGCAGCGGCATAAAACGACGAATTTCTTGAGGCGAGACGACAGTGCATTGTTTATTTCCGCCCCGTCGATGTCTCGCTGAATATGATCGATGCGACGGCGACGGGAAAAGACGGAACTAGGTTAACCGGCGGCACGTTGTTCCAGTGCACTTGTGCATGCAGTGCACTCGGCGATAGCAGCTGTCAATCGCACGCGGCGGAAGTCCCATCCGCGAGGGTCGCTAGCATGGGCTCAGGCGAGGTATTAACCGGTAAATTTGAAATCAGTGGCTTTGGAATTGTGGTCGGGTCCTTGAGGTGTTGTCTTGTGAGCCAGTGCTGATAAGTGCGAATGATGATTGGATCAACAAATTATAAGATCGAATTCTTGACTTAATTCTGTAAAATACAAATCCGGCTAGGTATAGACGCACGTTCTTCAATTACAACGCGTTCTTAAATTCACTAAGGGCCCCTGATGTTAATGACTTAATCAAGCACACCATATTATAATTATGAGGAGATTTCAATGCACTTTATGTATTTTTCAGCCGAAAGATCGACTGTTAGGAAAAGGGAAATGAAAGAAATCGTGGTTTGGAAAAATCGTTCCTACTTGTGGAATTTGTATTGAACCAGGCGAAGCAAAGAATATTGGAATCTACCCCGTTGCACCTTCATAGTTGAAGGAACAGCCACGCTTGTGTGGTGTTTCTACACCAGTTATTCTTACCAGGAAGCATCAAGTCGCTATTGACACCACGATACAGCTTTACCTACATGAACCCACGCCAAGATAAAACCCCCATCTCAACATGACATGGGTGTCCCACGTAACCCAGCAACGACCCCGATCCCAGTTCATCTCCCGGCGCGAGTCACGCATTACGCACCCGACGCGCTCTACATGCAAACGCCGACGCATTAGCCGCGCAGAACGCGACGCGGGAAAAACCGGGCGTAAATCTCATCCGCGGGGCTCATTATAAACGGTTTTCGCGCCGCCGTGCAGGGCGAAGATCTGGCGAGGAATCCGAATCCAACGAACCCCGCTGAGCTCGTTCCGAGGCAGCCGGCTTCGAACCCCGCTCCCTCAACGCCGTGCCACCGCTATTCTTGGCACGAACCCGTGATATTTCTCGCACTTCCTTGTCCCTTTGCGCGTCTATTCTTTTCGTCTTTGCGTCTCTCCCCCACGCGTTCTTCGTTCCCTCTCTCCACAGCCCCTGATATCCTACGCGGGCGGGGCGGGCGGTGAACGTAATGGCCGCCACGCCGAACGATAATTGGCGATTCTAAATTAGAAAATCTTGACACCGAATGGTTATGGGACACTTTCGGCTCCCCCCGACGCGGCGCTGGAGATCTCGTTCAAGCTCCGGGGCTAACCGCGCTGGGTCTAGGGAAGATGAGAGTGGGGTGCGCGTTCTTTGAGACCCTATATCACGCCCGTTAAGTGATCGTATATATAATTCAGCTTTGCAGCGCACGGCCCGAGATACCGATTGATCGTTAGTTTTATTCTTTGGCCGGGCGGCGATAAAAACCGAAATTAATTGCTTTTGAATAATTTTTAAATTAAACACATAATTCTTTGGCGACGAAAAAGCTATTGCACAGAGGGGTCCGCTATTCATATTCATAAGTCAGCTAATGGATGTAATAAAATACAAAAGTCATCTCGGCGCCGGAGAGAGATACCTTAACAAAAAGGCAAAATAATCCTTTCAGGCATTTTCTAGTCGCGTCTCGCGCGCGATCCGGCGATTGCTGGGCGCTGCGAGGGTGGGTCGCTGGGACTAAGTAAGATCAATCTAGTCGCATTGTCCCTCGCGCGCGGCGCGGGCTTCGCGGTCCCGGGCTGCAGAGTCGGGAGCCAGGCTGCATTCACGTCACATACCACTCATTGTTGCAAAAAGATTCCCGCTGCCGAGATCCCACTCGCTGATTGGTCAGCAAAAAGGAAAAAACAATGCGTCGCCTTTATCTTTCCACTCCTTACCGAACTCGAGACTTTCGAGTACGACTGCGAAGTTTACCCGAGCGTGTGGGGTGGGGGGCACAGGGTCCGGGCTGGGATCCAGGCATCGAGATAAGGCCAACTTTATGGCGGCGATGGTCTTGTGAGCAGCGCTGGCTCCGCGCACAGCTTCTCTGGGGGGAGGCGATTAGAACGACTGGGAGGATGGAGATGCGACCGGATTAAAGGGATGCTGAACCGGGGAGCTGCTCGATGGGGAACGTCGGGAAGGGCAGCACTAATCGCGAGATAGGCATCGACTGGCTATAAATAGAAAACAATCTCAAGTCTGTTTCGATTTGGTTGATTCCCTTCCTTATCGAATAGGAATAAACAAGCATGTCTGATTTACATGGTTCCCTGCAAATAAATGCTGAATGTTTGTTCACAATCATCGATAAAGTGAGCGGTAAATACGCAAGAAAGTTCTACTGGCTGGCTTCGTCATGCCCCAGGCGAACAATTCATGGACCATTTTCTGAATAACACACGCACGAAACAACGTTGCTTGCACATTGGGGTTAGAGTAAAGCGTAATTTTTCGAACATTTCGCAATGTTTCATTAGACAATTCAACTTTCGTAATCAGGATTCTGTTTAAAATTATTTTTAAATTTGTAGCTGCTAAGTTGGCAGTGAACGGACCAAAAGAATCAAAAACATTTGAGTAAAATAAGATGCTCAAGGCATGCCTATAATAATCATTTAGTAATATTGCTAAGCTTGTAAATCAAGTAGAGAGGGGGAATGAAGAAGTCGTTGCAAGTCGAAGAACTCAGGTCGAATCGAGTGGATAATGTTTCCCGTCAAGCCCCCGGCGAACACTGCACGCAATTCGTACGGTTTCATTTTTAGATGAGGTTGCCATCACGGTCCGCTTCACGGCCAGATCCAAGGGGAAAGGGCTAAGGGCCAAGGGCTGGCGGCTAAGGGGAGGTTAGAGGCAAGTCGAGACAAGGTGATCAGTTATGGCTCATTACGCGCGGGCTCCGAGCTCAGAAGCCCCGCGATGTCAAAGCGTTTAATCTGCCCGGCCGCGATAAATAACAATTTGAAAGAATCTACCTGCGGAATAGGCCCCACAGTCGCGAACAAAAGGCTGCGCTCGATCGCGCTAATTATGCGTCGCCGCTTCCAAGATCGGCCGTCCCAGAAGATGCGTGAAAAAGTTTGAATCTCAGATTTTTAGCCCTGCGCGTATTAATTCAGTGCTGGCATAAACGCGACGATTAACACCCCCCTCCACCATCGCTGGTCCTAACTCTTTCCCTCCTGTTAATTACTCCGTCTTCCATCTCGCTCGAGCTGCCATCTCGCGCCGGGTTGACTTTTTTCATTATAACCTCGCTGCATAATAATGACCCTCTCGAGTGTTGCAAATTGGTCCTCGCTGGATATTCTTCTCGGAGTCGCGCCGAACCTCTTGTCTTGGCGATAATTACTCCAATATTGACTCTCTGTGTTAAGCTCGTGTAAAAGGCGAGGTTAATTTTTATTCGCCCTTTTTGCATGGCTAATAACCACGTTTTTACTGCCCGCGTTTTAACAAAAACACAAGAACGCCCTGTCGCGTCGCGTCGGTCCGGGAAGACGCGGATTGTTCCAACAGGCCGCGTTAAAACAACGCGGGTTTCTTGCAAACAAAAAGCGAGCGGGGAAAGCTCCGCTAGAGTGCTCTGCTGCAGCTTCTTTGTGTGTACACAGAGTTGGTTGGAGCTGGCAGGAAACCTGGCCACCGCTGACGCTCGTGCGTCATCGCCGTCATTGTGCTACCTGAAATATGCCGTCTTGTTAGCATAGGGGCACCTTCCGTGGTTCTATGCACTTGCGCAGTGCAAGACCCGAGACAAAAGAACCGCGGCCGCCGTGTTAGCGAAGAAGTATTTCCGGCACATCATAGAAATAATTGCCTGCTGATAGGAACAGCCAAAGAAATATCAGATAACTCTGAACCTGTCAACCCTCTGATTGATTGTATTTGCCGCATTGTGTTTCAGCAACCATATACGTGGCAGTTCCGTATAGAAGTATGCCGCTTGAAGGGCGTCCACTTGTAGTTGTGGTCGTTCCACCAGAACGAGGCCCGGGCTTCGCCGTTTGTCTCGGCCGACTTTATCTAAAGAACACGCGTCGGCTTCCGGCGCGCGAATGGCCGGGCATTTCCTGCCGCGGGGCCCGCGAATCGCCGCGGATAAATCACGGCGCCGAGGCGGCGACGCATCGCGGAACGTGTGTGCGACGCACGAGCATCGAGCGTGCGACGCATTACGGGCGTTATTGCGAGCTGTGTCCCGCAGGTCGTCGTGACGAAGAACAACAGGTAATGAAGCCGGCAAAACGCGAACAAATCGACGGCGATATGCCGCGAACGTCGGCAGCCACTCGCCTCGCAGCAGCATCATAACCGAGTGATAACTCTCGTGTCAACTTCGTGTCGCCATCGCGTGGGAGGGGGGCAATGTTTCGGCTTGCCGCGTGTCAACTTTGCATGCCGCTGCAGACCCGGCAAGTGGCGTGCGCTTGCCACTGACAGATGACACGTCGAAACTTTCCGACGACAAAAAGCTGAAGACCACGTCACACACGCCCCGACTTCAACGCTCATTTCTAATTAATTAAATGAATGATCACGTTGCCATTTACAACGAAGGTGTGCGCCGGCAACACGGCAGCGGCGCGACCGCGTACTTTAGCAAAACAAAACGGCATATTTCAAACGGAACGGGCGAAAATATCCAGTCGCTGAAGGTTATGGCTTGTATGGTATACAGAGTGGCTTAGAAATGGGACCTTTCGCGGAAATTCGGTGGAGAAACCAGGTGAAATATGGACCGATAAAGCGTCGTGTTATCAAATATCCATGCGATGCGGCCACCCTCTCTTTTTTAACTCCAACAACTCAGAGCTAACTGGGAACACGGAGCCGGCTGCCAGCTCCTCGGTTTCTTTACACGAAACGATAATCACACTTCGAATATCATTTTCCTCCCAGCTTGGCGGCGGGCTCACGGTATTAAGAGTCTACGCCGAAAGCGGTGGGGTTATGGGGGAGAGGGTGGGTTGTTTAGAAATGATGGGCTTAAGGAATGAACGCGGGGTGGGGGCCCAGCGCCAGGGAGCAGCGGCGTGGCACGTTAATGAAATTTCGAGAGACGTCAGGGGCTCTGGCGGGGTTGAGCCGACGCCGACGCCGACGCCGACGCCGGGCCGAGCTGTGAGGGTTGGAGGCCAGGCATTCCTGTCGCCGTCCCTCGATTGTCGTTAACCCGTTTAGCCGGCGTCGTGCGTCGTGCGTCGTGCCTCCCGCCAATTCCCAGGCCGCGTGTTTTCACACTGTTTCTTTAATTATGTAGTTCCGCGCGGCGCAAGACGGGAAGTACACTTTCGCCCGGACGGCGTCTCGCGCGGAAAGCGGCCGTCTTTGTGTGTTAATCTGCTCGATCGAGTTAGACCCCCGCCCTCTGCCCGTCCCGAAACCGGTTAATATTTTACTTTTGCATGGGGAATTGGACCATCGTGGATGATGCGTAAATATATTGTCGACGAGAAAAGCTGAGGGGATGCTAAGCTGGCATGTTGATGCTTTTAAGGCGCACTTGTGTGTCGAGTCTTAAGCGGAAAAGCGAAACTACCCCGAGCGAGCGCGCTAGACACTTGGCCGGATAATTGAAAATAGAGAGGCTAATATTAAACTTTTGTGTGTGGCGCACGAGATCAAGTGAAAGAAGTGCGATGTTCCCCGAATGCCCTGCGATCGTTCCGTGAAGTTCGAGTTTGTTCTCGTAAATTTCAAGTGTGCTTACGCGATAAATTTCATTGAATTGCTGCAGACTGTCAATTTAAAAAGCAGAAAAACAGCTCGGTGGACACGAACTGGACGCGACTGGACACGGTGAGCACACTTTCCTTTCATTCGTGCCACACGCCAACCCACGACGCATTTAAACATGGCAGTTAATTTGAAACGTCCTCAGAAGTGCCGTCTGTTAGCCGAAGCACTTTTGGTTTCTATCAAATTCGTTGGTTGTTTTCTGTGAGCAGCTTCGCGGCCATGGTTGCCGCCAGGAGTCAATATTTAATGGTGAATTCCATCAACAGCGCGGCGAGTCAACAAGTGCGCGACGTCCCGCGAACCGATTAAAGTTGCCGAGAAAATCGAATTATCGCGGGGTGCGTGGCAGGGATTGGTGTAATTGCTAGGGGCTGTTGCCAGGGGCTGTTGCCATGGGCGACCTACCGTTCATCTTGCTGGTGCCGTTCCACCAGTTGACGCTGGGGATGGGTTTGCCGCCGCCGGACTCGCACAGAAAGGTCATCTCGGTGCCCTCGACAAATGGACCAATCACGGTCGAGTTCTGCAGCTCGGAACCGTCGCCGCGGCTGATGCGCAGGTATTCAGGCTTGACTGGAAGAAAAAGAGAGGAGAATGTGTTAAGATCGTTACCCAAAGCAAACTATTAAAGGCATAGACTGAAGGAGAGAACTGTATTCTGTTGCATTACAGTTTGTACACAAAATAAACCGTCGAAACATTTCGAAACTGCATAAGATTAGAGCAAGAACGAGTGTCAGTTATAAAACAATGTCCCAGATAGACAATAATAGCACGAAACCATGGAGATAAGAAAACTATCTGCTCCACTCATGAATAATAAAAGCCATTAAAGTGACAATGAACATAAGTACAATCTTCAACGTCCTATTTCCGCATCCCTGAAATTCGTTAGATTAAAAGCATCCGCCACCGCTACGAGTGTGTCATTAGGTCAACTGCGGAGGTCGTTCGTCCACCAGACGAGCCCGGCTTCTTAAACTGATCCTGATCGTAGTAAAACTGCGAAGGTTTCACTCCATCCCCGCGGCATCGGAGTACATTACGTCGTTCCCCGTCTCGAGTTGGCTTCTGTTCTCGGCGAGCGAGACATTGCCTCCTTTTCTCAGAGACAATTGAAATGCAACGACGAAACAACTCAATTTCCTACATTAGCTTCCTCTCCGTGCGCGCATAAAAACACAAATTGCTTCTCTTCTTTAAGTAAACACATCAACAGCACGAACGCTCCTCGAACTTCCGACAGAGTGAATGCTTTCATCGCTTATATCACTTTCACAAGTATGACTCTGCATACTCTCTTGGTTTCGATTAATTTATCTATAAACTGATCAGCAACAGTTTTTTAAAGCTTGGAAACCGAAGAAAATAAGCATGATTTTATGTCAAAAGAGAATCCAGACTCTGATGTTATCATGCCGTTGTTTTAGAAACCTGGTGGCGTCGCATGTCAAGGTTTCGATGGAAATCAGATACGCCGTGCGTTTTGGAAATCAGATAACACGACGGCAGATTCACAGTTCGTGTTTCTTTTTATTGTTTCGCTCGCTTCGGAAACATAATACGCCGCCAGTCTATAGACATAATAACATTACCAAGCCGATCAATCTGTTCGAAATGATAAAGCTAGCTATTTTTCCGAGGAAAAAGTTATATGCGTTATTACTGCTGTCATGAAAATGTGAGCAACAAAAAAAAAACTGTCGCATCTCGCGGCGGCGCCCTCCAGAGACAGGCGTTCTGCACCGTCGTCCGCGAGGTAGCTGGTCGGAGAGAGCGAGCGCGCGGCGACGAAGACGAAGACGACGCGGACGGCGAGAGACTAGATTGATTGCAGCCGTCGGAAAATAACTTTTTGTCCTCCGCCCGGGATGCAATCAATTCATTGCGCGGCTCCGGCGACGTCTCGCAACATCCGTCCGGCCCGAACCCGGCCGCCACGAGGCCGGCCGCTCGCCGGGTCCAAATCAAATCCCGGCAAGTCATTTTTTTGCGCTCGTGGACGGCAAATAATTGAGACATTTGTCACTTATGCATGGAGGGGAAGAGAGTTGAGTGTCAGACGCTGCGCGCTGAAACAATAGGTCGCACTTTCGCTGGTTGCTCGGCGCGGTTTCCAACGAGAGAATGAAATCCAGTCACTACAAGTTGGACGTTATGGAGTTGTTCTAGTTTTGCGACACGAAAGCTTGGTCAGGTATTACAACGGCAGCACCAGTGACGCTGATAAAATATCAAAGTTGCCAAATGTTATGACTAGCATTGTTAGCATTTAATTATACGCCCGCTTGCTGACGGCCGTGCAATTGTTGAATACCATGAATAGGTGATATTTCATTTAAAAAAAGTTAGAGTCAAAATAATATAATGTATGGGTCATGAAAGTGGGAAAAGCCACTCATTTTTCACCCACCCACTGCCGTCACTGAACAAAATCACGATTTAATATGTAGGCTCCAAATGATGCAGGCGTTGTAATACCTTGGACAGAATTATGAGAACGAGCGTGCGGCAGTGAAATAGTTCCCATATGACGCGGTCGAGCAAGTGTCAGCAGAAGCATCCGGCAGACAGTTAAACGAGATTCCGCCGCTGCTTGAAGACCGCACTCGGCTATTTCCCGGCCCCCGCCGCCCCCCGCCGCCCCCCGTCGCCAGATAACTGTCAGAACGCGTTGTGGGCGTCGACGTCGCCGTCGGCGTCGATCATGTCTTATTCATTACGCCAAACAATTGCAGCAATTAAGTTAATGGGCAGCGCATCGAGCGGGACCGCGGGCACTGCTCGATGCAGAGTGCGCGGTTCTTCAGGTGCTTGCTTTACACGAGCAGCGGCGGAGCGCACGACCCGATCGTTATTCTACCGTTAACTACAACAAAAACCCACGAGGCATTTCTGAAACTCAGAGCGATAAAGCAGAAATACGGTTGTACATGTTCTTCTTGTTTGTTGGTAATTAATTCCGATAAATGCGAGTTCGGTGGAGGAGCCAAGTTTGCTCTGCGGGCTGCGTCTAGGAGTTGTATTTGAAAATCACGTCCCAAATGGAGAGAACTTCAATTTTCTTAGCTCTCTACTCGAAATGATATTTATTTTCATTGTTTAGAACATTCTTCATTTTCTGCTCAGATTCCCCTCCTAATTTAAGTACATGCGAAATAGTGTATTTCATAGAATGTTTGCCAGACGCTGAATCTAAAGCAACGCTAATGGACGCTTCAGTTTTAAATCGAATTGGGCCCTCGGCACTCCTGTACAGCACCGCCACGGTAGACAAACTCGATCCCTCCCGAGCGCCAGCACAGCATGTCGAGGGGGCGGCGAGGGCGGCGGGGGCGGCTGGGGAAATATGTTTAACGAGGACGATTGTTTTAATTGTCGACTGCTGCCCCCGGGGTTGCGGCGACGTCGGCGGGCAGGTACGCGCAGGGGCGCGTGTGCGCCTGCGCAATGCCAGGCCACTCACCTGCGCCCCGCGCGGACGGGGAACAAACGCGTCCGGGGTTCGCACACCGAACGAGAGATGGCGTGCAATTAATGCGACCTAAACTCGGGGTGCAATTCACCTGAACGAGGTCTACTTTTCATTGGTATTAGTCTGGGTCGGTGAGACTTGTAACGGCACCTTGCGCCATGTGTGGTTTTAAGCAAGGGGCAATTCTATTTAAAAGGTTGAATTTACTAGGAATAAAATTTCTAAGTGAGAGGAAACTCATTTTGCAGTGAATATTTGTGCTTTAAATGAACGATTTCGACATTATAATATGCCAACAGAATTTTAAGAAATCATTAGCTCCTCGAAAGGGAAATAGAATCATGGTTCTAGCGTCCGAATAAGATTAATGAAGAAAATGCCATTCTGCTTTCAAAAATAGTACTCATTTAAAACAACTCCGCTTAAAGCAACTTTAAATCTCAATTCTGTGACAAGATACACACCACTTTGATTTTATCGCCATCAACTTTGACTCCATTCTTCACAGTGACCTACTTACAAACAAAACTCGAGAATCTTGACAAAAAAGTATCCCAATCGTGTACGTTCCATCATTTTCATAACCATTGTGTCACTCTGACGTGCACGCCGGTCGCCTTCAAATTCCACCGGCGTCGCACTCGAATCAATTTTACAGCGCAGTTGAAGAGCCGTACCGGCGGAAAAAAACCAGCAACTCCGTTTATTTTAACTGATTGAAAAAGAAGACGAATGGAAATTGTGAAACTGCTTTCACAATAATGGTACTTAGCATAATGCGAACTAAGTTCTTCGAAGTGTGAGAGACTGTCTGGCTTGGGTTTTCGTCGGTAGCTAAGATTGCAGAGAAGGCATTTCAGTCTCGACGTGTCTACCAGAATTTAGACATGTATTTTGGAAGAGAATCAGCGCTCTGCCATGGTCAACAAATGCACGTATCTACGGCAGAAGGTCCTAGCCATCATCACCCTCATCTGGGAATGTCGAGAAGTTAACGGTCGCAAAAGCGATTGAGATGTTAACATTTCATATATATATATATATGGGTGCAAGTTGAGAGCCTAGAAAATCCTCGGATCTCTCGCAGTTAGCGGTATTACTAGCAAAACAATTAAAAATTTGCCTGTGATCTCAAGTCCCTGGGTTCGATCCCAAGCGCGTCTCTTTGGTTCTGCGAGCTCCACGGCGGCCGTGTGACCTCGCGGGCCCAAGACTTCTCTATGACCCCGGCACGGGCTTCGCGAGACCGCGCGAAGTTTGCCGGCGCGCAATCAGATCGAGCCAGCCAAGCACGGTTAAGACACGGCAGGCCTAGATGAGTTAACTTCCACCCCGAGTTAAGCCCATCAGCGCTCGAGCGGTCCGCCTAAGACGAGTTTGATCGAGTTGTTGGGGAAACTTGCTCGGCGCGCTCGTTGTGAGCGGGCGGGGAACTAATGGTTTCAAGAAAACCAGCCAGCCGAAGTTATGATTCGGTTTATTACGTGTTAAGAGCTTAGGAAATGCGTCAATTGGGACGAAATTTAACTTGTTCGTGGAGTGCATCGGAGTAAGAAATCTGTTAAGTATCTTATGTAAATAGTTAAAGACGATGATGATCGATTTTGCCCATATTATTCGTCAGTTTCAATGATGTATTGCTGCACCCGCCAAAACACAGTTATGTAAATCACCGTGACTGTTACTATAACGTTGTCAATTGTGAACTTTTCCGTCCGGACTCCGAATTGCTATGAAAAGTAGACTTTTGCTGGTAGATTTGAAAAGGATGAATTGATTTTTTCACGGTCAATTGAAATCGACGCAGGCCATTGAGCAAAACAAGCTACGCATTCGCTGAAACAAACAGCCGTGCCCGCATGACCCCCCTTTCCCCCGCTGGCTCCCCGGCTCCCCCTGCAACTCCATTGCGGAGCGCTAAAAGGAAGTAAAGTGAAGGATATCCTGAGTTCGAGTCCCGCGCGTGGATATTTATCGCACGACGCGAATGATGTAATGCTGACACCGCCAGCGCCGCAACAATTCATCAGCCGCGATATGAGTCGACGCTGCCAGCGCTGCCAGCCAGCGCTGTTCTATTGCAACGCGGATACTTCATCTGCGTTTCCTCTCGCAATGCCCGCCGTCGCGCCCCGTCCCCCGAGCCCCTAACACCCCATCACCCAGAGCCTCTCCTGATTTACTGCCGTATTTTGCTATCGGAGAGGAAGGAAACCAGAATCATCTTCCAATCGACCAATGGCAGGCGGGGAGGCCTGGCGTGGCTGCCTGCTTGTTTCGAAAAAATACACGCGCTTTGCGCAAAACGAGCCACATAATCGAAGAACTAATCGTAAAAACCAATTTATGGTCTCATATAAATTGAGTGGTTATTTCAAGACTTGAAACTTTCAGCCCTTCCAAATCAATCTTCAACGTTATCAACACCGTGAAAATTATTCTTGTCAGCATCGGCATGGTCGGAGAATTAACAAGATACTTTTCAAATCTAAATAATATCAGCTGCCAGCCCGATGATTGACAGCGCCACCCGACCACGGAACGAACCAGCCGCGCATCCCCGTCGCCGCCAAGATGTATTAATGCCCATCCCACCCTCCAGCCAGCGCATCGCCAATCGATTGCACTCGGAGTGTGCATCGAGCATGAAAAAGCCGAAAAGGGTTTCGAAGGCAAGATTTTCCGCGAGGCCGCGCCGCGCACGCTAACAGCAAAGTTTCCCCCGCGACGCAGACGGCGTCAGCTGCACGAGCCTGTCGTGATCTTCGGGCGCCGCGACGCCCCGTCGACGTCGCAAGTCATGCAAAATAAGAACCCCGCCACCGCCACGCCACCCCGTGCACTCCACTTCTTTATTAAGACGGAGAGAAGTTAAAACAGTTCTTCATACTTATACACCGCGGCACGTTGCACAGTTCCCACACAAAAATATCGCGCGCGGAAAATTGAAATTGCTATATAGAGATCGCACGGACATTTATTTCAGGTTTTTTCTTTCGGTTTCCGATCTCCGTGGTGTCGCGAACTTTGAGGGCATTAAAGGATCAGGACGGGAAATGCGAGCGCACGGGCGGCGAGGGCGGGCGTGCTCCGCGCCGGCGATTGCAGAGGGCAGCACATGGTTCACGCTCGACGCCCTCCGCATCGGGAAACTTTTACCCTTATCACGTTTACATAAGTCATTTAAGTTTCTCCCAGTGCGCTTTTGTATAAGTGGCTTAAGGAAGTATAAACGCCGTCGGAGAAAAATTATCGTCACCCTCGCGAGCTCGCGACGCTGCTGCTGCCGCCGCGGCGGGGGTTGAAACGCACTGGAATTTCTTGCGCTCGCCGAATGAAATACGTGCGCCGTGCTCTAGCGCGCCTTGGCGGACTTTACGAGAACCATTTAAATATTAGAAAAGTTGGGAGCCGGTAAGGGAGATTATGTGGACGTATTTATATGCATGTGAAAGAACCTAATGTACACGTTTAAGCGACGTTCGGAGCTATTTAACGCCAGCTGCATATTATATTGAAGTGGTAACTGTTGAGCGAGGTCCTGCTCAATGCTCGCTGTAATGAGCCAGAACTAAGACTGCACATTTCTAGCGCCGTTAAAGGCAGGCGTCGTCGTCGCGACGTATTTAGCATTTAGAGTGGAGCTGCATAACGCGAGGATCCATACATTTTTAATGCATTTCAACAAATGCACTATTGCACCGCAATGTTGCTAACTAATTCATCTCGCCACACCTGCAGCGGTGTCCGTGGCGCGAGCCCTACGCTTTGTGTGCAAGATTAGAAACGTCATCATCATCCTCATCATCACCCTGCACCGCTGCCGTAGCGCTCCGCTAAGCCCGCCCCAGTCATTTCATCCGCGCCCGTGCGACCTTGAGCTCGGCGCTCGCTTAGCAGTCGGAACAAGTGACCAAATAGATTTAAAAACAGCGAAAACCCGCAAAAGCGGCGACGGAATCCCGGGCAGAATTCCGCGCGGCGCCGGCGGCGTCACGTTCGGCAAACAGCGCGCGGATCACCCGCCAATGTTTGCGACGCCGCCAGCGAGCGCCGCGCACGCGCAAATAATAACTAAACTAGCGAATTTCAAAAACACACGTTTCTCGCCGGTTTTTTCGCCGTGCAGGCGGCGTCATCAGAAAACCAACGCCGCGTCCCCGCTATCGTTGCCGGCGCCAGCGTGGAGACAGCAGGGAACTCAAACAAGAAGTGGGGCCCGCTGTGATGACAAGAACCTCCCGGAATCGCCCACCGCAACTCCCCCCCCCACCCACCCACCGCATAGGCGACTTGATCCTGGTGACCTAGATTCTCACGCACTTCCGGATATTGCTGAGTCCACTTTAACCCCCCCTCCCCCCCGTTCCTTTCATCCCCTCCATGCCCCGTCGCGCGGTATTGTGCGTTCCCCCTAGCAACGGGAAGTGCGCTTAGCAACCCACCTGAGGGGGCGATCGGACTAATGCACTTCGATAGTTACACGATAGTTAGGTCCGGGTCTCCATGGCAACGGAAAAGGCGCGCTACTTCGGGGCCGTGCATTATTTATTGATGGCTTCATCCCCTGGCCGCAGCCCACCAAGGCCGAGTCGGCCTCCGCCTCTGATGCCGGCGCTAGACACTTGATTCGATATCAATCTTTCATGCGTTGCTCCGATTTTTTTAAGTAATTGATTGCGCGCACAAAAAGAATCTTCTGCCTCCTTGGAAAAAACACAAAAGAACTTCCACAGAACACCGTAGAATACTATCAAAGGAGGCCGATATCCATTTAATGTATCTGCGCAGCTTGAAACACGCAGCTCTGTCCGAGCCTGACAAAGTAGGTATCTGACGGCGGCGAACGTCGAAGTGTCGTCGGGATCTCGTCCTGCAAGTCTGCTGGCTCCGCGGCTGCTGCAGGCAAAGAACCGCGGCGAGGTATCGCCATATGATGCCCTATCGCATCGCTACGCCCACACCGGCCGGACGGCAGGCAGGCAGGAAGGCAGAAGGCGGACAGCCACGTGTTTGTAACGGAGTGAAAAATGCTGTTTAATAAAACATGGGGCGGAGTCGCGCGAGATCGGCGGGCGTCGCGACGCGCTCGAAGACGAGAGATGATAAAACGCGAGAAAAATGAAAACCACGAGGGAGCGCTCGGCTGTGCGGAGTGCGTAGCGGACGTGAGGAGCCTGGATTGCCACACACGCACCCTACGCGTGTGACCTCTGCCTTGAAGTGCAGCCATTTATCCTTGGGGCAAGCAATTAGCAATGATTGACGAGTCGTCCGCAAAGAAAGGAGATAAACTTAACAATCAATAACTCTTATTTGTCTTCATTTTTACTAATATGTGCTTGGATTTCAAATAAACAGAAGAAATAGTAAAGTAGTTTAACAATGTAATTCTACAGGAACATCCGCCTAAGCACACAACATTGAAGAGAGTTTACAAAGCTCAAGTGAAAATAGTACCGTTGTAAGAAGACATCGTCCTGTAATTTCAGTACAGAAACTAATGGTTGGTGTCCAATGCTTTGTGGCTCGAGAAACAAGCGACGCTTCAGCCCCCTTACAAGTTCACGCACGAGAGTGTATGAGTGAGAGAGTTAAAGAGAGAGTGTGAGGGAGAAAGCGAGAGGGCAAAACCCGTTTTGACGCGTGGCCAAAATTGCGCGCGTCGGCGGCCGACAAAAAGAAGAGCCGTGTTAAATCCAGCTTTCAGCGCCATCTTAAAACTTGAGAGACGCGTGATGGATCACAGCGGCCGTGACACCTTATCATCATCACGTTGCTGCTGCCGCCGCCGCCGCCGCCGCCGCCGCCGCCGCCGCCGCCGCCGCCGAGATAGAGCGCTGAAATACAGGCGGGAAAAACGCGGGGGTTTTTTCCCCATCGTGCGTAGGAAAAGTCAGCGTACCTGCGTTTCCCACGGCTGCTATTTAACAACAAGAAAGCGGAGGCGTTCTTCTTTTTACTGCCGGCTGAAGGCGAGCAATGATTATTGATGGCCGAGGCTCGAGAAAAATTTGGTAAACATATCTGTCAACATTTCCGAACTGTGAAAAAACGAACAGTCCAAGCAGAAAATGACAAAGTTCGTAGGAATTTCAAGAATTCCATTTCGGGCCACGTTTTAACTTTCCCGAAGAGAACGGTGTCATTGCAGGACGCGATAATTGTAGCACCACAACGGCGGGCGACCCTTCGCGACTCGCTCCGTTCGCCCTTTTCTGAACAAACCGGCCAAGACTCGCATCCGTAGAAGTAATTCCAACGCAATCGGAGGCCAAACGAACGCGCCGCAGCGCGCTGTTGATACAAAAGATTACCACACACAATACCGTTCATCAAACCCGATCGACGCGTCGCACGCTTACCCATTTCACTCGACAAATATTAAACTTCGATCAGAAAGGCGCGCGATCGCCGCGATTGCGAGGCACGCGTAAGCCGCGCGCGAAGACGCGCGTTCGCGGCGGCGAAACACTTTACGCACGGTGCGTGCGCGAGGGGACGGGGAGAGAGATGCGTAAATCTCTGGGGTCCTCCTGCGAAACCGTGCGTCTGTAGTCCGCGCCGTCGCAGCGAAATCATCGCTTGCATGTGAACGCGTCCCGCGGGGATCGCACATATGCTGTGCGTGTCACTCCCCCCGACGCAACCCTACGCACCTCCCCCTCGCCGACGATCAAACATTCATTGCGGGAACATCTCCTGCGACGGCGGAGGAAGCTGTGAGAACTCCATCGACGATCTCGGTGACAGGCTGATAAATAGCTTGCTGTGATCTCGTCCAGGCCAGGGGATCGATGTCACCTTGCAACGAAACAGTCACGTCCCCATCCACGCAAAGAATACGGGGTGGGCGACAGAATTCAGTTTTCTAATGCTGCAACTTATTTCATTTTCAAAGACTGGGATTTTTATTTCGAAGGACGGGCGGAACTTCAAGACTTAGTTGTGCGTTTGAAGCTCGAGATTTCCTGCCATGTCGCTTATCGTGCGTAGCAGAGTCTTTATGTCCCAGCGACGGTTCATAGGGGCTCGAGCCGTTGCCTGGCAACAAGCAGCCCTTAGACCTCGTGAGATAACTCGCTCTAAGACGCTTACACATCAGATGTTATCGGATCCAATAAGATCACAACACGTGCATTTCTAGCCGAGTTATAGACTGTCTCGGGCTGTACAACATCTTCAACCCCTGACCCCGTGGGGGATGGATTCCAGCGGGCGGGGCTATAGATGGTCGTTGTTTCGGGCGAGGACAACACCTGGACGAGCACACGGGCATCGAGGGTGGATCGAGGAGCAGCGCTCCAAGCGGACAGTTACGAGGGGCGGCGGAGGGCGCCGTTACATTCGTCTCGCTGCCAGGAGCAATCGAGAGGCACGTCGGCGAAATCGACCCTCCGACTTGAATTTGCGGCGGTGGCACGGGGCTTAGCGGTTCATCTGATTCACGAGATGGTGACTGTTTCTATCAAGCCATTATTTTAAAATGTACCAAACGACCCGCCGTAAAGAATTGCTTTGATCCGTTTAATCCATCAGCAACATCTGCGATCTATAAGTCTGTAATATATTCTGTGTTTTTCGCCGAACGGAGAGCTGATACTTGGGGGTCGGGGGGATGGAGGGTCAGAAGGATCAACATCTCATCCCCGAGGCGTCGCAGTCTTCAAACGAGAGTGAGAGAGACAAAGACAGGACCCAT
Source organism: Nemurella pictetii (assembly GCA_921293315.2). Lineage (NCBI taxonomy): Eukaryota > Metazoa > Arthropoda > Insecta > Plecoptera > Nemouridae > Nemurella > Nemurella pictetii. The sequence continues at coordinate 33,401,542 of OV121115.1, forward strand.
TTACATGCAATTTCAATGTGACAGATGGGATCACCTTTTATTCCCCGCCAACCCCACCCCACCTCACACTCCTCAATCTGACGTCATTTTTTGGCTTTTGCACCGCGAGACGTTCCATCACTGCTCCCCGTTCGGCGTCCGTCCGTTCCTTTTTGTTGTGCTCGACTAGTTCCCCGGAACGCCGCGGTGGTTTGATTAAAAACAGCGCTGCACGCTGAGAAAAATGTCACCAGCTCATTTATTTGTGCGCGACGGGGGCGCGGTGGCAGAGGGAATGAATTAAGGGTGGCTGTGATTTTGTCGGGGTGAGGGGGCGGTGGGTGAGAGGGAAGGGGCGGTGTTTTTGCCGGGGTGGGAAAGGGGTTTGCGCGCAGTCATCATTTCGCACGCAGTTGGCTTTTTCGCGGACTGACAGTTTCACTTGCAGACATTTTCAATCAACATTTTCGCGAAAAATGTTTTTTTTTTGGTGGGTGAACTGAGCCGTTACGGACTGCGGATCGTTGGCCATAGCAACCTTATTATTTCCAGTATTTATTTGAGTGTTGATTTACAGAAACAATTCTACATGTCTTAACATTGATTGGCTGTTATCATGAATGTAGTTCGGCACTTAGGTTACATTTTAAAACTAGCCATAAACGGAGCTGTCTTACAAATGTAAATGGTTAGCAAAGAAAGAGTCTAAGTAACCTTGTATCGTAAAGAAAAGCTTTGCGTTGGTCATGTGCTTCCCTCTATGTGAACCCTGTGGAGTTGGATATTATGACCTCCCTTTCGTGGGCTGAAGGTTGATTCCCTTCCCCGTTTACCTCTCTCGGCTTGCCAAGATAAATGGAATGTGATTTTCAGGATTAAGATAAATCGTTTCTGATTTCATAAAATTTCATCTATTTTCTTCTAGTAAACTTCTAGAAAAATTCCATACCCAGATTCTGCCACTGTTTTAATTCTCCAGAGGGACGTTATTTCTTTCTCATAAAAGTGAACTATCCGCAAAGTAAATTCACGCCGTTTTCGAATTGTTAAAAAAATACTGTCTCTTTCAATTTCACACTCAGTGGCAATATTAGAACATTAGCATAATGCTTATGCGAAACTCGGAGGGAAAAAACGCTGAAAGGTGGCTAACTTTACGGCGGAACTTTTCTGCACTCTTCGAATCATTTGAATAAAAATAGCAGATCCGCCGAGTAAAAGTTTGTCTTGCGTCGATTTAACGAGGCGAGCACGAAATGTTCTAAGCCCGTCGTTCATTTCGCTGCCACGGGTGAAGCTGTCCACCTGCCAGCCTCGCTGAAGGCTCACCGGCCTCCGTGGTCAATCGGCGTGCATCACGGCGAGACACCTCTACCACTACTCACCATGGCGCACTTTCTAACATTCACTTTTATTATATTATTGTTTCATTTTGATAAATTATGAAAAAAAAAACAGTACAAAGTTCTTCAGCAAGTTTTTATATGTGATAAACTACTCTCTTTTTCAAAATTTTAGACGTTTAATAGCAGTAAAATTGGGAAATAAAATGAATCCGCTACTTATTAAGCGAAAAAACAAACTTTTAATGAGCACTCAATAATATTGTAAGTTACGTACTTCGCTGGGGGAGTTCCGAACGCTGACATACCAAGTCTTACTCACTCGAAGGCAATAATTAACATCAACCGGACACATTTCTTATTTCAAAGACTCCCAGCGTAATTCGGGGCGATACAGTTCCAAGACCCCCTCACTTGCACATGCACCCAGCCCACCCACCCACCCACCCACCGACCGCAGTAAAGCACTTAAACTTGCGCGCAGAATAGTTGGCTGTGGGTGGGGGACGGGGGGCGTTGAAAACACTGCTAATAACACCTCTTCACCGAGACTAATAGCACTCATTATTTTCGAGTGGCTTACTTCATTTTCCGATGAGCGCATGCACGACGTCATATCGCAATTAGATAACTTTTCAGATGCACTCGAGCGCCGTGACGCGCGCTGCGTGCTTCCACTAGGGTGCACTTGGGGCTCGGCGCCAGGGCCGAGGCTGCTACTTTCTGGGGGAGTCTCGATGTGTACTTTCAGTGGGGCACCTACTAGTTCCAAGAGTTGCATGATTTTAAACTAAATTTGTTTCCGACATCATCAAGGACTCATCGCTCCTGCGTTGAACCGTCTGCCGAAGATGATTTTAAGGTTTGTGGTCTACTTAGGGTAAATTTTACAATATTTCTTACTCCGAAGCTAATTAGATATTCCTAGTAAACAATTAATGTCCACGGTATCTGCTTGGATACACTATTTACATATACCACAGAAACACCCTCAGTGAATCGGTGAATCGAAGCAAGTGTGCTTTACCATCCTGCTTAGGTTAAGTCAGCTTCGCCATCGTAACACTCTGACATCAAACAACCAGTGAATCAAGAGCATAGACCGTTGGGTGGTACTCACTGAGCGCCGTCAGATTGATGAACTGGACCACGGAGCAGGCGGCGCGCACCTCGATGTAGGTGATCTCGCACTTGTAGACGGCCTCGTCAGCCACTTGCAGACTCTTCACCTCGAGGCTGGTGTTGGTGCTGTTGGCCACGTAGTGCAGGATGGCCCTGCGCGGAGGAAACAACACGAGCACGTCAAGCAGGGCGCGTACACGTCACACATGAGGCGGGCAGGCATGCGTAGTTGATCATTCTAACAATGCATCCTCCATTGAGAGCAGAGGAGAGACAAGGTTAACATCAATAAGTTATCAACAGAAATAAAAAACTGTTGATCGAATAGAGCTGTTTCGTGTCTAGGTATAAAAAGTATGGCATTGTGACGTAATGTTTGTCAGATTTGGAAGGATGGTTTTCCAATCCGCTTCTTGCTCGGTTGAACTCAAGGCTCAAAGAGTTGACCTCTCTTTACAAGGACAACGTTATTCGAAACAGCTGATAAAAATAGACAACTCTATCAGCGATGTGGCATGTTTGTAGTATCGAGCTCCTATTGGTCCAGGGACTCGGGAAGCGACCTTCAGAGAAGTTTGGCCCAATGAACGTCATGGAAAATACAGCTCGCTCCAGACTCCACGTAAATAAAACATGCAATAGAAATCTCAAAATCTACTATTTTTCTTTGCGATAAACCAGCTCAATTTGTTTATATATTGGTATCTATTTTATAACATCAACTTTGCAAACCGATATTTCAATACCTTTGTCGCACGGTCGTTCATCTACACAATGGACATTGTGCCATTCTTTCATTTGACACATCGGAAACTAAATCCACGCGATAAATATAGCGCCACGTTATTCCGAATGGAGCACAATAAATTTTTGATGTAAATCTGACAAGCCCGCACACATTATTATGCTGATCGGGTCCTCAAATCACACGGCGTGAGAAATATCACTACAACCCCCCCCCCCCCCCTCCACTCCTCCCCCTCGGCCGGGCCGGGAAATGCACGGTTTTATTGAAAATGTCAACGGCTGTCATCGCGATATTCATCGAATGGAATCCGCGCTCCGCTTACTGATATTATTATTTATTTCCTACGGCAACGTGTTTCGTAAACAGATTGCCATCGCGCGTTTTGACAGACCGGTTAGCGACATCAAAGTCGGAAGGATGGGGTGGGTGGGGTGGGTGGGTGGGGTGGGGTGTGGTGGGTGGGGTGGAGGAGGATGCAGCAATCGCCGTAATGCGCGTGACAACTTCACGCCACTTTTATCCCACTGCGTGTCACGAAATTTAGAGTGAGCTAAGTTGAAAGAGTGAAACACACAGAGAGTCTATGTGGATGAGACAGTTAGTGAATTGTTAATTAGTCACTTCTAGTTCCGTTTGTGATGACTCTCAATTAGAATAATCACATTACATCGTTATTTACATCAGCGACGAACACTGAAACAGTTTTTCCTAACGAAACAAAGCAAATCCCTAAACGACAACATGCTAGAAAATCGACGGACCACGCGCCGAGCTGCCTCAAGAGTGATTCGCGGCTTGAGAAAACACATCAGATCCGATCGTCGTGCGATCGGAAGGGAGCGAGGTTTTCAATTATGCATCGCCACATGTCGGCGCCACGGAGCGTCGTGAGACACACGTCGTCGGCTGATCTCGGCTGATCTCGGCTGATCTCGGCGAGACCGACGTGAGAAAACAATGGCGTGCTCGCGCCCGCGGCGTGTGTGTTCATTTGCGGTGAACGGAAGCCAATTGTGTCATTCATCCCCACGTCGGCGACGCACCTAGCGAGCAAGCGACGCACTTAAAGACGACGTCAGCTCGCTGAGTGGGGCTCTGACAACAATTAACCAGCTGTCATCGGCATTGCTCGCAACGCAAGACACAGCTCTCAGTCAAAACAGAAAAGCACAAATCTAAGAATCAATTAATTTCCAAGCGAGTCAATCGACTGTTTAGCTATAGAGTGCCTCAGGGTCTAGACCGGTTTAACAGTTTTCTTTGTAGCCTTTATTCGGCACGACGGCCTGAAATGTTGGCCCCCCTGCGGGGGTGGTTGAATCAAAACGTCTCCGGCAGGCCGTTGCCCGGGGGGTGAGGGTGGGTGTGCTGGGGGTGGCTTCTATGTTTCTTAGGTAATGGATGGGCCAATTAATCAGGTCGCTTTGTCTCGCCGTCGCCGCTGCCGAGTGTCTTGTGCTGTATTTCGTCGTTCGGTGGAGAAAAATGCGGCCGTCGTCCTTGCGTCGTCGCGTCTAGCAGCGTCGGCGTTGGCGTTGAAATGCGAGAGGTGAGCGATGTGGCCGCGCTGCTGAGATCATTACGTTGGGAGGGTACTAATCATCCGCGACGCCGACGACGAGCGAACGTGTGTGGGATGCCTGGCAAACGTCCGCTCCAAATTGACAGAATTGTGTCACTCGATAGCGGATAATATCTCAAAGTTAACAAGACAGTACTTGTTGTTCGCGTATCAAACTATAAATTCGCGCAAATCGTTAGGCGACACCGAGAGCTGCCCCAGTTTGCGAGGAATTTAAATCAAATTGCAGCATTATCCTAATTGGACTAATGTTTAGTAATGCGACCACACAACACGGTTCCTAGCTGAGCTGCTCAACACCTCCTAATTTAAGATGAACACTAAGGGCGTTATTATCTCAAAATATTTCACACCTCATTCCCCGTTAAAGCTGACCCAATTACATCGCATGACGCCACTAGAATTTAATTCCTCCACAAATCTGCGCGGTTTTTGGCAAGGTGTCATCGCCGGCCAACATTTGCCATTTGAAACGCGCGGCCCCGAAAAGCAAAAGGTCGCGGCGAGCCCCACCGTGCCGTGGCGGGCACCAGCCGCGGTGTCATTCTTGCGGCATTCGCGTGAACCACCCCCTCGGAGGGGGATGCCGGCTCTATTGCCCGTGACGACCGCCTCGGCAGCACCGGGCCTCCAACGCCCGCGAGAAACACCTTTCCAGATGCAGTGCACCTCATTAGAATATCTTGCAGACGTGTGGCGCCGGTAGGAAGCCCAGACAGCCGCTGGTTTCGCTACCCGTACAGCATACGCGCATAACACAGTAGTTTCCTTTTTGATGATAATGTAACTAGATTGCATGATTTTCAAAGTCCCTCACGGCAAAAGCCATGATCAGTGAGCATTGAAGTGGGCCAACGGATTGCTGCGGATGGCGAAACAAGAGGCAGTCCAGGCACGCTACTCGCTAGCAAGCGTCGTGGCGGAGGTGGTATAAATCTCAACACATAAATAACAACATCTTAGGGCTGCACCGAGAGGGTGTGTCCCGTGCATGCGAGATTAGAAGGGGAGGGTTAGCCACCCTCTCAATGATTTACGTCGCGACTAAAAGTTAAACAATTTAAATCCAGGTGGCGCGGGATCTGGGGATGCGTGTCGCCGTGGGTGGGTTGGGTCGGGGGTGGGTGCTATCGAGAGATTAACGATGGTTGACAAGAAAATTGACGGAAAAGTTTGGTGGAGAAATGTGGATGTCGGCGCACCATGAGACACGGTTATAGAGGTTTATGTTGACACATTGGTTGCAGTGGCACAATAATTTTCTTCTCAATGATGGAAACGAACAGTTAGAATCCTAGATGGGTGGGTGAACAAAAACAGCGTAGAAAATATTGACTTTTGAACTCAGGTCCAATAACAGAAAAACGAATTAACTGTAAATTTACTCTGAGTTTTTGTCACTTTGTTGCGATGAACATCAATTTAGAACCAATTTTGAATACTTCTATCATTCTTTATGATATTAAGGTATGCATGCAAGGATTCGTAACACTAAAATGGCCGGTCGCTAACACGTAATGCGCCGACCAGTAAGTCACTGTCCCGCCTGTAATCGCCGTCCAGACCAGAGCCCCACCTAGCCACTTCCCGCCGCCACAAAGCGTCGAACCCGCGCCGTCCGGGTGCAAGCAATCCCATCACTGGAGCTGCGCCCTCGTTAAAGTTAACTGCATTTGGCACGAGCCTTCGACAGACTCGTCGGCAATCAAGAGCAAGCTAGACTGGCTGGCTGTTCGGTGAGGCCGATCTCACGCTTCGAACTTCTTCAGAATCTTCATGTCCTTGTGACTTTTGTCCAACTTATCTGGGTACAACATTTTTTTTTGTTTCTGTATTCAAAATCCAAAACTCGAAACAAAAATTTCGTACCTAGAAAAAAGTCAAGTGTGTATTTATATTTTTTTCAATGAAACCATCATGTTTCCTCGAAAGTGCAGGCTTGTATTTCGATGTCCAATTGCTTTTTTGAAATGCCTGCATACAGATGCATACCAACGTGTTCATCTAAAATGGTTTAGTTATAAATGCATGTTCGAATTTATCCAATATTCTCATTATAAACCGATGATCCCTGTAATTATTCCCAGGTATGACAAATTGAAATCGGAACCATTGTTTCATAGGATCATGAAATTTGAATACTCAATAGAGCTAACATTTTTGTAATTCCATTCCCCTTCTCCCCATGCGCATCATGTAGTTCGATGGAAAATATAAATTAATTTCGAGAACGACAAAGCTACTCAATTAATTCATCAAATACCTCCACCACATCCACAAACACAAAAGGTAATGAAAACGTGCTTTTTGCCCGCAGATTCGCCGGGCAGCAACAAAACTACGAGCGGCGCGGTGTCGATGTCGGCCGACACTCGACCCGAAGCACTCGGCGGCTTCGTCGGCGTCGGCGTCGGCGTCGTGACGCCTGTCAGGCTCGATCAGACGACGTCGACGTAGCCGCTGGGATTCAGATCTCCGTTTTGTGCAAAGCGTTGCAACAATCGGCATTCGAAGTTAAATTCGTGGTTAAATTTTGGCTCCAAATAACTTTGGCTTGCATTTTTTGCAATTCATATACAGTGCTCAGAACATTTTCTACTAACCGAGTTCTGGATTTGAACCATTGTTTGCTTGCCTAAACTCCTAAACCTACTTATATATTTGCATTCTCCTTTTTCAGTATAACCCACACCCGCTGCCACCAATGTAGCCATCCTAATCCTTAACCAATACGCCGTTTCCAGCAGTGCTATAATCTCGCCAGCCATCTATTCTCTCCCTTCTCTCCTAGCCTCCCGCGAACCGGCGTCCCTCACTCCACTCACGTGCAAGAAGTCTAATTCCCGTGCATGCTTAAACGCCCTTCATCACCACCGATCACCCCGTCGGAATTATCGCACTCCTCGCCCTCGTTGCAAGCGTTACCATTAGCGAGAGCGGACCGATAGTAGCCGTCGTTACAGCCGTTACCGCGGCCCGACGGCCTGGCCAGTGCAGCTGCCTAACTGCACAATAAGGTGTTACCATTAGACTCCTTATCTTAAGGACGGCCATCAGAGATCAGACGGCCGCACGTTGGAGTTAGAGAGCTACACTCGTCGAGAGAGAGGCGCCTTGATTCACGCGGTACGCTGTGAAGAGATCGAAGCATTAGCATGTTATCAGCATAGCTTTCTTTATGAATCACTGTTTTTTACTTTCAAAACTTTAGTAATGAATGACTCAGTATTTTGACCAACAGGCACTTTGAAACAAATAATCCGCTAGAAGCTGCCGTCCAGATGATCACTCTCTGGATCCGAAGGCCCTCGTCGGCGAGTATCGAGCGAGGCGGGGAAATCGCGATGTAGCGACGTACAGCGATGGGAGGCGAGCGACGCTCTTCGAGCACTAAATTCCGCTTCCCGGAGCCCGTCCTCGTCGCCGTCGCCGAGGACGGGCTGCGAAGGGGACGGCGGGCGCTGGCCAGCCGCCGCCGCCTCCTCGTTACGCCGAGTGTGAGTTGTAGCGATTGCGGTCGCCGTCAGGGATTATGGCCGTGGGTCGGGGGATGCTGGGGGCGGCGGGGGCGGAATAATAGATTGGTGTTAAGTTATTGATGAGGTGATTTTGACAAAAGGCAGCGTAGCGAGTGTCTGGTTTCGCCGAGTGTTTGTTGAGGTCGGTTTAATTCAGTTTCTACATTGTATAGGTGTAGTATAAATGGCGGGCTAACCGTTTGCCTGTTTGCAAATACTTTGTCATGATAAACGACAATACGGGTCAGAGGCAGTTTTGATGTCTCTGGATCGATGGCGAGCAGGGCTATCATAGCGAAAGTAATGCGTGCACGCACGATTTTGAGTTTAAACTTTATACAAGTAAATTGAAAATGTTTTAGTGCCAGAAAGCCCGCTATAGGTTTCTCTCCAGCCAGGGCTTACAATAAAACGGTCCATATCGCAATCGAGTACTTTGGCAAAAATCCCAGATTTTCCTTTCAGCCCAGAAGTGTCCCAGACATTGCCTCTGCCACTAATTAGAGAAATTATGTGCCATTTGAACAATTAAAAAATATATACGGAACCGCCAAAAGTCTCTCAAACCCGAAATATATTTATCAATCGCTTTTAAAATACAACACAGAACTTTTCCTCTGCTTGCATGGCTTCGGTCCAACTCCCTTGTAGGCCTAAGTGGCATTCGAGGAGCTACGGGATATGTACAATTAAAGCAGGCCCAATATATATAATAGCACGCTTTTCCAGTGGGGGTGGGGGTGGTGGGTGGAGGCGCCAGTGATTTATGCCTGGTTCCCGGGTCTTGGAGGCAGCAGCAGCAGCAGCAGCAGCAGCAGCAGCAGCAGCAGCCCGAGACAACAACCTCCTTGCATGGCAAAGTGACAACCAGCATGGTTTACCCAGTGAGTTATTGGACGCCTCTTTGCTCAACATTCATCCTGCACCACCTCGCTTTCTTAGCCGAGTCGCCTCGGGTCTACAACAGCCATTGTACGCCGCCCGCCACGATTTATAACGGGGATGCAGCGAACTAATTAAATCAATTTGAAATTCTAAGACGTGTAGTGGCCGGGACAAGCTGCGATACACGCACCGATGTTTTCCACTCGATCGGCAAAGTTTTCCAGACAGGCGGGTTTGTGTTTCTTCATTTACCACCGTGAAACGGTCAGGGGCAAGACGCGCGGTGTATAAATTGCTGAAAATCATTCAGGGGCATTTTATCCGTACCTGACGTCTTCAGTTTAGATTGAGATCTCTATATTATCCAGTCATGTTTTTTCTCATATAATACTCTTCCTAAGAGGGAGTTAAATATTTGAGCACTCGACTCACTCGACCGCTTGCTAATTATGCTAATGAATTGTGCAGTTTAATCAGAGACATCTGAAGGGTGCATTTCAACGTGGCTGGCACTTCAAAACATACAATGGAAGCGATGAAATCTCTGAAATAAAAACTGTTGGAACGAAATGGGACGAAACAAAATACCTGCTTGAGCTCGGAAAAGTCACTAGGTTTGAATGGAAAGCGACTGCGAGTCTGATTTATTCTTTTCACCATATAACTTTAGTAAAATAATATATCATAGACGGAATGTTTGCGAAGAAAGTTTGAAGCGTTAGGCGAGACCACTCAACGTGTCTCTCTGACTTCCCGCGGGTTCTTGGGCTGACAAGACGGCCAGCTGCAGCAGGAAGCTGTTATCTGCAGCAGCGTCGGTCCCCGGCGTCCCCGCCTCGGCGTCTTAGCGCTGGTCGGGCCTAACGGCGTCGGCAGCGTCATCTGCTCGGGATCAGCGCAGCGAGATTGCACTCGATATCGGCGATTGATTGCCGAACGCCGAAAGCGCTCGCGGTTGTCGCTGTCCTCCAGCGAGATGTCTGACATCTTCCAAGCCTTCGGTTGTGGGATAAAGAAGAATGCCGGCGCCCGGAGCTGGGCTCCCAGAGTTTGATTTTAAAACGAGAAGTTTTTTTTTGTGATCGCGAGTTGTAGGTATAATATTAAACTTTTGAAAACATTTCTGCAATATTGTTGACAGTTTGCGTTTAAAGGAATATGACAAGATCTCACGTCTCCTATTTTTAACTAGTTGTTTCAACTAAAGGTGTGAAATTTGAATATATTCCTGTGAATTCCAAGTTTCCTTACAATTTATAGTGAGTGGATTGACGATTGTATCATTTCGATCGATCTCACTTTGGCTGGACTTGGGCAGAAAAATGGATTTCTACAACGCGAAGATTGGTTTTTCAAGAGAATACTCAGCTGCTCAGCTGCAATTTCTCGAACAAACAATAGCAGATAGATCCATCTCCAGCTCGGACCGAGCCGAGCAGTGAATCGCATCGTAAGACTCCTTCGCGGCGGCGAAGTGTCCTCGCGCGTGTCCCATCGGCCGTGCCATCGGACACCAGCTCAGCGACGGACGACGGCGACAGCAAAAAGTGGCTAAATCACTAAATCCCGGCGCACGAGCGGCCCCATCTCGTCCACAGATCGCCGTCCTCTTCCGTCTCACAGCGCTCGCCGCTCGGCGTCTCTCTCACCCCCGCAGCTCGCAATCTCCTGCCGAGCACACGACGCCGCCGCTCGGACAACAATACACAGATCCGCACAAAACGACGCCGGCGAACGTGCCTCGCTGGCACCAAGCGACGACGCCGACGACGCCGTCCATAACTTGACGCCGGACACGGCGAACACGGCGCTCGGCGTCCGGGCTGCCGCGAGATCGGCGGCAAGGGGGTCGATGTAGGGGTGGGAGGGCGGACATGGCCGTTAGTGCAACAAAAGTTTGATCTCTTCTACACAAGTGGATTTCCTCGAATGGCCGAAATATTTGTCGCCGGCTTTACAACGTCCCTTTACTTCATATTATTATGGCTCAATGTTGTCGTTTGAGCGCGGCGTTCGGCGCGATGCAATCTCGAAGCTTAATGTGGCGGAAAACCGCGTCATATTTCGTGGTTCGCGCCGACTTTCCGCAAGACGCGTCCGACGCTACGTCTTCGCCGAAAGGAGTGTTTGTCTCTGCGCTCTTCCAAACCAAACTCATATCCTTTCCCCGGCTTTGATCTCGGCTCTTTATTGGTGTAAGCTTAACTTTAAAGCGTAGTTTATGGTAGTACATCTACATAACTGTAGGTGCGTCGTTAAACGCTCGATACGTTGGGTGCCCCAAGTCATCTTTCATGAGGCATGGCTGAAAACTTCAGAGATCTAAACTTTCAGGAAAATACTCCATAGGTAAGGAGTGTCGTAAAAAGCTGGCATTCCCATGTCTTTATTCATGAAGTTCTCCGTGCTGCATGTTCTAGAAGGAGTCGCTTGTTTCCATCACCTGGTTCGTTGCCTCCGCTCGACTCTCCGCGTGTCCCAGCCTCCCTTCAACGCCCCGGCGCGCTACCCTGCGCCGAAGGAGGCGTCCCAAGCGACGGAAATAAATCGCTCTCGTCGTCGTCCGCCCGGCGTCGACGTCCACCGATCGATGCCCGGTGCCTGCACTGACCTAGGCCACGCCAGCCGCGGTCCATCGCAGCGCCGCGCGGCACGGAGCGCCACCACGCGCTCCCAGAGGCAATTCAACAGATGCTTCCAATAGGCATCCAAGAAGAAGATTCTCTCAGCGAAACGAATGAGAGAAACTAATGAAAAATTCATACTACTCGAGCTGGCGAATGTTCTCGACTCTTTGTCAATCCTTGTAGACTCTAGACTTCAGCAAACACCGTTTCAACGGCGCGGTATTAAAGTTAGCCTCCGCCAGCCGAGCACGCGCTTGTGTTTCTGCTTATTAGCCAATGCGCTCACGGCAAGAAATAAGGAACTTATCCGTGTCTTAGGTCGGCGAAGTGCAATGTAAGATTCGCGCAAGTATCAAGTGTTGAAATGGCGAAAAGACTCGCGCACATTTCTAGTCGGTGGCACGGGGGGTTAGGGCAGGGGGCGGGTGGGGGAGGTGGGGACGGTGAGATGAAGAGACCGTCTTACGAGCCGGGATGGATTGCCCTCGCGGGGCCTATTCGACGCCGTGCCCGCGGGGGGTATGTGCGCGGGCATGGGGTGGAAGATGTGGGGGGGGGGTCACCGTCGGCAGGGCGCGGCAAAAAGAAGCGAGGGTCGCCGATCGATAGTAATGATATGCATCGGCCGCCGCCGGGGAAAAGAAATGACGGGCGACGCTCGGATTAGAGGGTGGGTCGGGGTGGTAGTGGTGGCTGCTGGGTGGAGGTCATGCTTGGCCCACCTGAGTATCGACTGATCGCTGAATCATTACGAAGGCCGGCGCCTGACCACAAGAAATAATCACTGCATGGAAAGCAAGAAGATTTTCTAAATATCATGTTTCATGGAAAGCATGGCCGGTTGAAATGGATATTTCCACTTTAAATTGCACTTAAAAATATAAGAGAAACACTAAAAAGCGATATCAACTTCTTTGATACTGCGACAGCAGATACTCTCCGCAGAAGCACCGTGCTCTCACAAGCGTAATTCGCAAGACGTAAAAAAAGAAACCGCTCTTGAGAACTGGTCAAATATCTGCGACCACGAGCTCATAAAAGCGAATATGGACTCGTCGAGTTTATAAAATGTATAAATTCGAATACTTCGGCGCGTCGCCATGTGCCGGCGCCCTCGACGCCAGGCGGCGCCGCGGCGTCTTTACCCCGCACACAACTCGTGTTACCCCGTGTAGCACCCAATAAAGCCCCGGCCGCCGCCGCCGCCGCCACCGCAATATCCACCCCCCGTGGCGGGCGGCGGGCGCAGCGCAGCAATAAAAAGCGACTGTATTTTGCACTCTCTGCATTCGCGTTGATGAAACCGCTTAGCACCCATCACCACCGCCTATTGATCAATATGCACCCCGAAAACTGCGCCCGAACGGCGTGTCTTGACCTCGCAGCAGCGCTCGTGCGCTGCAAGACAAATGCGCTGCCAGCGCTTTTGAATATTGAATAACTAAGCCCGTACATCCGCACGGCGAGTGTTGGCCTGTTATCGTTTCCGAGATCACCAATCGAGTGAGTACCGGCTATGAATTCGGCCGAGTGTCGATTAATCCGGACATCCACGAATAAATTGCTAAATATTCACCCTCCAATAAAACGCCTCCGTTTGCCCCCGAGCAACTGTCTTGACCTTATAAAAGTGCTTACATGCAGGCGGGTAAGTGCATTACTATATAACACGGTTTTGAAAATCGAGTTCTCAAGCATGCATGCATATTTCCACGATTGTGAACGATCATGATTTTCAGGTTCACTGGTGTCGACTCGGGCCCAGCCACCCGTGTACGAGGCGATTGGCACTCGACTTGTGCTGCCGATTACCTCCCCTAATTGCCTCTCTCCCTCGCAGGGCCACGCGAGGCGCACACCTACCCCTGCCTCGCGACAACACGACCGGCGAAACAACCCTTAGCGAAACACTTCCGGCTGCAGCGACGCTTCGGCGAGGGTCTGCCGGATATTGCAAATGTTGCTCAACTATTATATTTTCACTTTCCGCGATTGCGCTCGGAGATATAGCCAATCTATTCAATTACCAGCTGGAATTGATATCACCTCTTTCAGGCATAATCCTAATCGGAGAGAAGATTGGACATTTGTGATTGAATTCCGCTCCGTCGGCTATGAAAGTGCGATGAGAGCCGATGAAAAGCGGTCGAGCACGTGTAACTGCAGAAGGAAACTTTTGGCGCTACTTATAGGTACATCCAATTGACTTAATTAACAATTGCAAATGAGATCACTCTCCGGATCTAATCAGCAACGGCTTCACAAATTAGTGACTGAATTCCCGAAATGCAATTCCACGGTCAGACTGCAGCGTGATCAATTTGAGCAAAAAGTGCACCAACCATTCGATTTCCATGTTTGAAACGAAGTCAACTATTCGCAATGAAGTTGTAACGGGCTGCCGGCGAATGACGAAAGTTGCGCGCTAATTGCGAGCAGTGCACGGCGATTCGGATGCAGCCACACCGCCAATCAGAATCCGAGGTAAATTATAGAGCGTGGCTCGCTTGATGAATTAATGGCTTGACTCGATGCAGCTGCGCTGCGAGCGACGAGCAGGAAGAACCTCGGGCACGGGGCACGCTCGGGCGGCGGGGCTCCACGGGGACGAAGCCGTGGGACGTTGTGCTTGTGTTGCAGCCGTGGCCAGGGACTCGTTGTCGTCTGATTTCCACCAGAAAGTGACACATGAGATGTTGAACACAGTCAGTGCCCACTGCACTTTGAACAAAACAATCGCACTCGCAACATTTACTATATGAACCAATGTGGTAAAAATGGCTATTTAAATCTAGTACCTTTACGAGATCTCGCATTTAGATTTGCACTGGGATTCAGAGCAATTCAGGCAAAGTACTGCCCCACAGAGGTTCAAGCCATGTGTAGATTCAATTGCAAACTGACGCGATTAACGGACGTTCACATGTACCCCTAGTGACTCTGATTATTCCATCCTTATTGCTCGCGACGCAAAATGAGGCTTCTTCGGGCGATTCTCTCAAACAAGCCTACCCGTTAAACGAAAAGCACCGCTAATTTGTTTCTAATGGCGCCCGTCAAAAAGCTTGTAATTTGCGTTTCAACTTCTAACCAGAAAGCACACAGGTTACATTCAGTCAAAAAGTCGCCGCGATGTTTTGCAAAATGCCCACGTCTATTTCCGTGATATTTTAAAACGTAAGACCCTACTCAAAAGTGCCTCTGCGGAGGGTGGTAGGGTAGAAGGGGGTGGGGTGGGGGGCGATCACGTCGAGTGTCGTCACAATTTGCCGGCGCCGCCACGTGGCCACGCACGTCACGTGCAGACCCACGTGACGCGATGCGTGCAGCTTGCTATGCGTGCTGCGTCCGACGCGTTACAGAGTGACGTCATCTCGCACTGTCACATTACGTCGGGCGTCGCGACGCCTCCGCGCTGAGAAATGCGCGACGCGATGTCTTCATTTGAACACGGCGGTGGAGAAATTCCACGCCTCGTCGTGCAACTCGGTGACGCCGTGGGAACACTCGCTTGTTTCGATGGCAAAACAAGATCATAGCATCCGTTATGATTCTACAATTTTTAAAATAGCGGTCTAAATTAATACATCTGAAGACTAGGGCAACAGAAACTCGAAGAAAGATTGCATTACTCTATCTTGAACTTCTTGAGCGACAGCTAGAACGAACTATGACTTCAACAGCTAGAATGTCCATAATACTCGAGCATTTCAACATTGTTATAGCAAGCAAAATATGCATTCACGAAAGACAATTCAATTTGAATGCTTTTCTTCTACAGCATGTTTGCGTGCCCGTAAGCCACGGTAGGTAAAGGTATATACGTGCTGTTCTCAAACAAGATTGAATTACATATGACATCACGACAGACTCGCTTTTTTGATCCCGAACGCGAAAAACAACGAGCCACACTACAGACCACGAAGATATAAATTCCCTCCACCTCGCCGGTCAACCCCCCCCTCCCCCCCCACCACCCCCTGGCGGCATGTAAATTGCAGACGACCAAACAACAATCTTGGCTGTCCCGACGGCATCTTCCCCTCCCCCGGTTCCATCTCCGCCGGGGCTCTTTGGCCGGAAAATAAAAACTAGCCGCTTTCTACGGACGATCATTGAAGTGGTAAACGTCCCTCCCGATGAATACCAACTAGCCGGCGTCCCAGGCCGCCAGGCCCTGGCTCCCCCAGCCTCCGACCCGTGGCTCAACGGCCAACCCCGCGCTCGGCGGAGACCACCTCCCCGGGGCCGACCTCTCGTCGTGTGATTACGCGGGATTTCCCAGGGGACGGACAATTGGTCGACGGCGTCCTCTTTGCCCCGGAGGTCGGCAGCTCGCTGTGCGGCCTCCCTATCCGGGCTGGGACTGACCCCGTGGATGGTTTGCCAGGGATGGCCATGGAATGGCTTGCAATTAATTTTTAGATAATATTTCACAAGTGGCTTGTGGATATCTGCAGTTGAAATTCCACAGCTCTGCTGATTCGCTCATTGAATTCGTCGATGGTTATTGAACCCAATGCTACAATATCAATCTGGCCAGGTGGAATGATGATGAACAGCTGTAGAAGCAGCCGTTTGTACAATACCTTTGTGCTTTGGTTGAAAAAATTCATGCTGCTCGAGTCACGCATCCTTCAGAACTGAGTTGACTTCAATTTCACTCCAATTGTTTCAACTTCAACCATGTTCATCACTTCGCCACTCGATTCTACTTCAACTCAATTCTTGCATTGCGATGATTAAACAGTTGATCACGTTGGTTTTGAGGATTGGAATGCTTAAAATGTTACAGTATCACGGTAACGCAATCCTAACAAAATTTAATCACGAAACGATCTAGTTCTCTAATTTAGGCATACAATTTGCACAGCAAGTTATCTACCACTTCACAAATTTACTAATTAAACTCACGGAAGAGCAATGCATGCGCTAGTTACAGGCCTGACTAAGGTACCAGTAACTATAAACACCAATAACAACTATTAGTATTGTCATAATTATGATAAAAGCTCAAGAAAAACCAAGAAAAAGAAAAGGTTGTCTTAATTAATTTAAAATACCACTTGCAGAACAGCAACAGAAGAAACACGAGGCAAGACTGATAACCGCACGACCTGTCCGACCAAGAGCACGTTGCAGACTGACGATGACCTGCAGCCTACCTCACTGCCTCGTCGAGGGCTCGTTATCGGTTGCCAGCGCTACCTGCATCATACCCTAACCTCTGCTAATGGCCAAGTTGAGCTCGATACAGAAATGTAAACAATGTACCGACATCAATGTTAAATCAAAAACTACACGAAAACTTGCAGAAAGTTGATAAAATAAGCAAATATAAGCTAGTTTTTGGCACTTAAAATTAAGAATAGTACATTTTTTTTAACTTCTGGGAAGAATAATGATAGGAAATAATTAAACAAGTCACATAATTACAGAAAAACACTGTTGTAACAAGATCATGTACGAATGTGCAGTGAATCCAATGCAATTGATAATTATATGCCCTGCAAAATTTTCAAACCCCCCCCCGCCCACCTCGTCCGCCACTGGGCGCATGTTGCCGTCATACGCGCGACGCGTCCAAGCGACTATTTACCCATCGAATCGCAAATCAGTTCTTATAAAATCTGCAAACAATCGTTAATCCGGTCTCGATCCCCGGTCCCGGGGCTGTCCTACCAGGCGACATACACGCTGCTATGCGCCCATCCGATGTTCGTAACGCTTTTATTACCCCATAACTTTGCCCTTTCCCTGTTTGCCCTGTCCCTGCTGTCCCTGCTGTCCCTGGCGCTGTCCCCGGCGATGCTGCTGCTGCTGCTGTTCTCGCGTAGCAGGCAAGCTCCTCACAGCGGGAGCGGGCTCATAAAAGTCCCGGGTAAACATAGCCGATCGCATAAAACTTCTGGGACGAGTGTTATTGTTTGCGTTTATGATAATGGGCGCGGCCCAAATTTTATGCATGACAATAAAAATGTAAGCGTTCACTTTCCGATCATTCGCGTTTTGGCGGCTACGGCTTTCATAGAAGCATAAGACAATTAAAGCAGAGGCGGACGAAGGTCATAACCATCAGAACTTGAAGACTTGCTTATAAACTATCCTTTCGGAGAAAAACGAGATGGAAGCCCTGAAAATAGGAGCCATAAAAAGCTAAGTACATCCCAGCCACCTGAAACGAACTTAAACTGCATAAAAATAGATCACATCTACAATTTTGATCTTGCCCGCCCTGACACTTTACTTTTACTGTACGGCCTCGCAGCACAGATCGCGTCCAGAAACGATTTGAGAGGCGTTCAGCAGGCGTTCATAACTCCCCGTCCCCCACGCACGCCCGGCAATCACGCGTGCGTCTGACCCGCGGCCATGCGTAACCTGCGTGTGATACCGCGTGCCCTCCCCCGGCATGTATCAGACCGGGCGGCCGTCGGGGGTGGCTGCTGTGCCAGGGGCGGCGGGGGCGGCGGGGGCGGCGGGGGCGGCGGGGGCCGTTAATCTGCGCCGGGCGCGTCGGCCTCTAATGGCAGCCACACATCACGTTCGACAGCTGGGGGCGGCACGACCCGGGGGCGGCGTGGTCGACAGCATCGCTTCATGTCGCCGTCGGGAGGATTGGCGGCGGCGGCGGCGGCGGCGGCGGCGGCGGCGTTGCCACGTTATAAATGCGTTGGTGGTACGAGAGATTATGTTGGTTAGTTGGCGCAAAGATTTGGTTGGATATTACCCCGACAGCTCCCGCAAAATGGTGCGCCATATAACCTTGCCCGTGATGGAAACGGCTTCTGTGAGATTGGAAATTTCCATAACCATAGAGGTTCGATCTATACGAGCCAGCTAATGATCTATGCGAGCGGCATCATAAGGTGACAATTCCATTCACTGCGCCATCCGCCCTCCTGCACTATAACACGGAACATCGTTGGAATCGTAATAAAACACATAAATCCGAACGGCAGGCCCGGCCTCCTCGCGATAAATCGAATGAGAAATCGAGTCATCTAAGCACGTCCCGGCGATAGTGATTGAGAACACTGGCCTCTCAAATTCAAACGCCCGACGGCCTTTTCCTCCACACACACATAGGGCCGTCGATGTGTATGGCGCAGCATCCCATACAATCTGATCGGAGATCATTACGCCGTCTGGAATATCCATCCCGGCTAAATGATGGCCCGCTAGAGACGCGGCACATGAGCGGCAAGACGGGGCTCTTTGTTTCTGATAATCGTTAGATTGCACGAGACGGAACGCCCGCCGTCGGCGTCGTCGTCGTCGCACGTGGAGGCATTAATAAAACATAACATGCTGCAGCGTATGGGAGGAGGGGGTGCGTGGGAGCTGGGGGGCAGCAGCGGGGGATGATGCCTGCTGTCAGCCGGGAAGGGCAGGTCGCTGCCGCTTTGCCGCCTTTAACGGAACGGGCGCACTTCGATATACAAGTCGTGACAAGGCGTTTCTAGATTTGTTGTCCAAAAAGCCTCTGAAATATTCAGAGTAGCGATTGGTTTTTTGGCATGGACTTCTGGCACGGAGACAAAGGCGAGTGTCCGTTCTCTTCGGGGTGGAGATCCAAGGGGGTGAGTAATCCTTACAGCCGTCACGTGGGATTGTGCTGTTGTGCGAAGGGGTGGTTTCAATTCGCGTGCTTAAAGTATATTTTTTAATTGGCGTTAACTGCTAGCACGGTTTCAAAATGATATTAATTTCACCCCCAAAACTAAAACATTTAGTGGGTGCAAGTAATGTTTTCCCCGTTGTGTAATCCACTGCAATTAATCCAAGTATAAGCTCTTTTCGAATAAATGCTGATAAACTGGCCATTAACGAATACGTTTCGGGTTTAGGCCGGATAATAAGCGACTTCGCCCTAAATTACTCGTAATTATTATGTTGAAGGGTGACAACAAAATTGTTTGGCTGCAGATGTCGTAACTGACGCATCGTTAGTTGAATATTATTGGAATCGGCAACGACCCGATGGCAGCTTGCAGAGATGGCCATGTGCGAAATTGTAAATAATTCGTGAGCGTTGCCGCGATTTGGCCGTCGCTGCTAATTGAATCTTAGCCTGTGTCGAGCAGCAAATTAATATGATAATTTCAGTTGGTATCAATTTGCATGGCATATCACGGCCAGTGTAGCGCAATGCTGTGTGGGCGTTCACTGCCAGAACAGAGCACACGGGTTCATTATCTTTACCAATTGAATGTGGAAAATTCCCAAAATCCCAGTTCCAAGAAAATCGTCCTGTGCTATTGGCTGCTACAACTCCAAGTATAAGAAGAAAATTCTAGTCTCACGGGTATTGGAAAAATGTACGCAAAAGCCTTCGACTTTTCGTAAATTGCCTTCAGCAGAAAACTGTGAATGAATAGTAACAATTTTGTAAGGAATAATTATTGGCTTAATTAAGATCCATACAGGAGAGGAACTTTAAATATGAGTAAAAGTTAAGATTTGTAAGATGCAACCTTAGGCCAGTGTCAATGGGGTACGTAATTTTCACAACGGGCAGGGAAATTAGCCAAGTTAGTTAAAGCAAAGAGTGTCAGGCTATAAAGCAATTGAATCGAGTCGTCTTGGTTCGTTCTGAAAATCCCTCCTACATTACAGCATTAACGATTGCGCCAGCCTGTACTCGAAGATTCACCCCTAATCTCGTAGGTAGTTAAAGGCCAACTAAATGCGTTTTAACTCCCAACTACCAGCCAGTCTATCTCCGACTAAATATTCACGGCTCCGACTTGTATCAAGATTACAATATGCACGGCGTACCGGAGCCAGACTTAGGTGAAGATCTCTCATTCCATCGCAAACTGATAGCAATTAATAATTATTACATGCGACAGATAGCGCGCGGGACGACTCCGTGGCCGCTGCGAGCGCTGCTATCGCTGGAAAACCGGTGGAAAAACTTTCCGACAACTTGCCGGTAAAGTGAGACGCCGCTCCCGAAGAGAGGCGCGCATTTTCTTTGCCTCCGCGGCAATTATTCCCAGTCCCGCGTCCCCCGTTCCGTCCCACGCGCCTTCCACAAACAAATTTGCATATTTTTACATCGCTACGCACGCAGTAATTAGAATATAATTTCGCCAGCTTCGTTTCCATTTATCGTGTAATGACGAATGTAGCAATTTCTAAAACATCTCTCGGGCACTGGCGCGCGGCTGCGGCGAATCGTCGAGCCGCTTTTTGAAATTCAAATCTTTTAGTCTCTGAATTGTCGTGAAACAGAATGTCGCGAGCTGTGTTTCCCCCAAGGAAGGGATATTGATATAACTTTTCTTAACTGCTGTTCGGGCAAGTTTCCTTGCCGCCTCGCGGCCGCCGCCGCCGCCGCCGCCGCCGCCGCCGCCGCCGCCGCCGCCGCCGCCGCCGCCGCCGCCGCCGCCGCCGCCGCCGCGAGTTTCCCTCAGCCCGTTGGGGTTGAATAACGCTGGGCACTTTATTTCCACGAGAGCGTCGAATATTACTGTAACTTCTGCAGATCAAGTAATATGGAAAGGGACGGGAAATGTTACCGCACGAGTCGTCAAGTGTAATATTTTCACTTGATTTTAATCTTTCTGGAAGAGCACGATATTTCGTTTCGCAAAAAAAAGTATTTTTTCTTTCTTTGAAGGTACTTGAAGCAGTTTTAATAAAATCGCAATAAAATTGATCCCCAGAGTAAACAACACAAAACTTGTCTTCTGCATAAATAACATGAAAAAAAAAGGTTTGTATAAAAAAAACGTGCGTCCGGGCCAAAAACAAAGACAGGTCCAATTCGCGATGTCTGACCTAATTGCAACGCTAGGACACCGTTCCGTCCTCGCAATTACCACAACGCGTCCCGAAGGACTGATTCTTCAGTCAGTCGCTTTCGTCCGCTAATCCGATTGCGTCCCATCGCCGGACTCCTCGACGCCGACGTCTTGTCCGGAACGCGCCTCGTCTAATGAACGAATCGCCGCCGGTAAGAATCAACCCCCGCGACTTCTTGCTTCGTCATCGCCCCCGTCATCAACGCCTCCACCCCCCGCGGTGTGGCTGCGTAACTTGATTAGCCCCCGTCCCCCACGCCACTGATTGGGCCGACGACGCCGGCGACGCCGCCGACGCCGTCCATGCTGGCCGTCGCGGCGTCACGGTCGACGGCACCGGGGCCCGGCATTCAATTAGACGCTGATCTAATTATTAGCTAGTTTATTAGCAGAACTGGCGTCCGGCCAGCGCGATACACCCCCGCTCGTACGTAGCTCTTCATAAGGGGCAATGAACATCTATCAAATGTGAAGAGCGAATCAACGCGGGCGAGCTTTATGGCGTTCGGTTTGCTAAATGGCGATGGGGTCACTAGAATTAGCCGATGGTTTCTTTGGGCAGCGCACGGTGTGCTATATATAGGTACTAACTGGCTGCTAACTCATCGACGCTACATTAACCCCACTCGTAATTTGTAGATTTGCGTGCGGGGGAAAGTTCGGGTGGGGGGGGGGGGGGGGGGGCGCCGGCGGTTTCAGGAAGCCATGAGAAAAACGAGACAGAGAAAACGTCGGTTGTTTTTTGTTGCGAGTTTGATGTGTATTAGTTTACACGTAAATCAACGGAAAACCAATCAATCTTGCGCGGAAAAATGTTCCAGTCGGAAACTTTTGACGACGCACACTATAACGTACGAGCGCGCAAAGTTTCTTATTGCTTCTACTTTGAAATTGAAGTGAAAATATTGCGGTTCGCAAACTTGTGCGCCCGCCATTCCTTTGCCAAGTCTCATTAGTCTACAGCGAGGGGCTCTTTGCTGGCGAGGGCATGTACCCGGTTCCCGTGCGCGGGTACACCCTGCTCCCTGCACCCCCCCCCACCCCACACCCCCTACAACTTGCTCAACGCAAACTAATTTAGAGTTAATAATATTTCCCCACATCGAGGAAGACTGCGCCAAAGTAGTGCCTTTGCCATTAGCACTCGGCTCGCTGCGAAGTTATCACTCACGTCAACTTTGTCCGCGCGTATAGATACCAATACAGGCCGCTAATGGGTAATTTCATAATCTGATCAAGTCTACGTACTTTGGACAGCGACGCATTGAAAGAAGATGCACGTAACGTAGTTAATTGGATGAACGACCTCGCGTGGAGTGCATGCAGCAAAGACTCCAACTACTCCACCCCAAAATAAGTCACTCGTGATTGTTTGGTGGATTGAGGCCAAACTTCTATAGCAATTTTAAAATGTAATTAGTTGTTATTATCAGATAATATGAAAACTAACTTGTGCACTTTCTATTTCTAATTTATTATCCTAACTCAATGAAATGTATCTGCTGATGTGGTGGAAGTAAGAACTATCACCACCGCGTTCGCGAAGCCCCGTACTTGATACACGCTCCTTTCAAATGCTTCTTTCAACCGCTTCTCTCAAATGCTACTAGCCTGTAGACAGATCACATTGTTCTTGTCAACTAAATAGCTCGATAATGATATGCAACCCTTAGCCGTGGCGTCTAGTGCTGTATAATAAGCAACTCGTATATAGCCCAGGCGTGCTTGACAATTATTGAAATGGAAGCCATGTGGAGGATTCACACAATCCCCGTCCCCGTCCCGGTGCCATGATAATTAGCCAGACTCTTTCTCCCGTCAAGCTGTGATTAAAGCATCTATGCGATGGAGGTGGATGGAGGCTTATCAATGCATCACGTGCACGCGTGTATTCCAGCCCAGCGATGTGTGTGCATACGTCATGGATTCCGCCAACTAGGCACTTTTATTATAGAATGCATGCAGACAAAAGCGTTATTTTCAAGTTTTTTTTATTCGGTCCCTTTTTCCTATTCATACACATGAATTCTTCTATATATCTCCAGTTGAGTAATCACAACATGTGCACATGCATTGCAAACTACTCTGTGCACTAGTGGGTACAGTCGGGGCAGGGAGTTGAGCGCGTCGGATTCGCGGTAAATCGCATCTACATGCTGCGTAATACAATCCAAAGTTACGATGTTGTACCTCACTTGTAATCATTGAACTGCACCGTTAATTTCTGCCATAAAAAATGGTAATCTTGATCAGCTGTGTACATTTTAAAAGCGAAGCACACAGTAAACTATGTTCTTCGAGCAGTTCAGCCAGACTTGTGCATTGCTTTAGGAAGTTTCAAATTGGACGCCTCAACAAGTTCTTGCAGGTATAAATGTCCTCGCATCGGACAACGCCACAGCAGCTCCCCGGCGGCGTTGGACAACGCAGGGCCGCCCGCCCAGCTGCACTCAGCTGTGATTGCACGTCTGTGTAACATCGTATAGCCAGCTCGGAGGCGGCTGCATGCGGTCGCCGGCCGACTGGGACACAGCGGTGTAGCAGGAATTGAGACCGCACTGACGACACATTAGACGCTAAATAATGAATGTAGAGAAATCCACGCTCAGATTGTTGGCGTCTCCCCCACCCCCCACCCATACCCCCGAGAACGCTGTGAGTGCGAGCGAGAGGCCGCGCGCGGGGATTAGGTGTCGGCGAGCGAGACGCAGACACCGCGATGCGGGGCTTAGGCGGGCGGAGAGAGATGGGATAATTAATTACAGCCTGCCAGGGCGAGGGAAAAAGTTTTGTGTGCGTATGAATTAACATATCGCGGCGTGTGGGGCTTTTGTGTGTGACGCCGTGTTGACGGGGTGATATCGTGATGGAGCAATATGGCGGAATATGGAGGTGAATGCGTCTAGGTTTCAGTCTGGGTTCGATGTGTCTGCGTTGTCTGAGGCATATTGACAAGGATTTGTTATTTCAATCGCTTGAACTATACGACTTCGGTAAAAAATCAAAAAGTAACTTTCCGAATTCCGATGCGAAATGCTCCAGAGACAGCAGCTAAGCCACAATCATTCACTTCTAATGTAAAATGTTCTATATTTGGAACTTCAATAGTACTCAAAAGAAGCTTGGCATATATTTAACGGATGGTTAAGCCACTGAACGACTGCAGCACTTTTGGATGTACAACCTAACATTTGACAGCTGGCTTGGATGGCCACGGTTGGCCGGCTACAAGATTGGCCTGGACTGGCCACAAGCCGCCTGTTGAAGAGATGGAGGTGCCGGGTTCCGAAGCTACCGACACACTCGAAGGAAGCACCGAGTCCGCGCTGACAAAGACTCCTCGTCTGCAACGTTGGCAGCGTTGTTATTAAAGCAAAGCTGAGCGGCAGCGTCTCTATTCACTTGGCCGTGTTATTGCCTCGCCAGTTCCGTGGCAGGAAGCAGACAAAGACGAGCAAGATCCGAGGAGAAACACGTTCTCATAGCATCACGGCTGTGTCATCGTTATGAAACATCCAGCTTTATCATCCACCTACATGGCCAGCCTACCCGTATTTTATGCTTAAAGCTGCGTTTCCGTGGGGAAAATCACTGGGAGATCGGAGCGACTTGGATACTACCAAAGCTCATCAACAACGCACGAGGTTAGCCACCAGCTAAAATATGTGGGAAAGCAAATTTGTTCACACATACATTAGTCATTTTCATATTGTACCTATATTGGATTTGTTATTAATTTTTCTAAAACCCGTTTGAAAAGCCCGCATCATTAAGGGCCAGTGCTGGATTAGAGCTTTGTCAAACAAGGGTCATGTCCTGGGCCCTGCGATGCTAGGGGCACACGCGGAGGGCCTGCTCTGCGGGTCGCATTCAGGGGCACGATGACAAAGTGATTTACCAAATGGGCCCACGCGAAGTTGGAGTACTAAAGTGTCCATACAAGAGAGCATTATCAACAAACATGGCAACTTTCAAACGTCATTTGTGTACTTTTCAGTGTTGTTGCTAAACAAATGAAAGCGCTGTTTGTTTTTTTCTAAAAGCGCCCAGCGATAAACACTGTAATTTTAGACCACTTGCAGTTTATTTCCATGCACGCTCAAACCACATGGACAGAGGTGAGATAAAGTGAAAATCTTCCCTCCCGATTTTAAAACTGCCGTTCGGCGTTGCACACAGCTGCACCGCACTTTAACTCAGCAGCAAAAACATCCACGAGTCAAACCTATTTGCAAGACGCGCTTGCCATGTTTCAAGCTGAAACACCGAATATTTCCATCGTTTTTCCTCTCATCTCGTCGCATTAGCCCGTCCCGTTATTAAACGTGGCCGCAGCGTCCGAAGGCATCGCGGCTAATCCCCACATGTACACATGTGACAGCTAAACTGTCCGCGCCGCTAAATCCTTGCCAGGCTGCATTCGTCGCGCTGGAAGGGAGGACGAATCCTGCCGCGACGTAAGCTGTCCGTGCGACATAATATCGATGGGATGTACGCGAGATGATACACAATGCAGCAGCAGCCGCAGCAAAAGCGGCTCGGTTCATACAGATCGACCCGACAGCCACACCACACGCTAATAATGCACCGAGCATATTAAGGCCATGTTACAACGACGATGAAAAGCGACGTAGAGTGAGAGGGGTGCGAAAACGCTTAAAACCAAAATCTATACACAAAACTCACACAAAACAAACTATTAACGAGGACTGACTTGAGCATTTCCTTAAACCTGAGTTGGAGTTGGGTTGGGTTGGGGTTAAGATGAATAACACGGCAACAGCGGAGCAGAGTGCGGAGAAATTAATTTGTTTTTAAGGAGTGTAAGGCAGAGTAGAATAAAATTTCAATCCCAGCCCGGAGGATAGGTTTTTTACACTCTATTTCATGACGGATGAAATCTGAAGTAACGTTCATGTGTCTTGGGAACATGGACAATTAACGAATTTGTTTCTTGGAAGCAAAACCGTTGGCTGTTGAGTACACGCGTGGCATCTGCAGCTGTGATATTATGGGGAGCTAGAGTTATGTATTCGCCTATCCGTCCCACACCTTTGCATATTACATGGGGACTGCATTTCCAACGCTAACTCTCGGGCTTATTGACTACTTCGCCGTCACGAGAGACGCTCAGCTTGAGCAATTTCACCGAGAAGTTGGTATTATGAAATGTATTTCATTTTGCCTCCCTCGTGGTGCTGCAAAGTTGCATATACTTTGCCCGTTCACCTGAATTGGATTAGACTATGTGAACAGTGTAACACAGCGGCGCGGCGGCGGTAGTTACACGAACGTGAATCTGAATTGTTGATGTGAAACATAATCATTTGTAGTCGTCGAGGGAACATTTCTACGACCTGCGATATGTAGTTGGTCTAATTATCTTTGGCCATGCACACGGGGGGTGTACAGTGGCGGTGCGCCTGCATTGCCGCCCGGACGGGGAGATTCCGTCGCCCTCGTGAGCTTGTCTCTTTGTTTGGTGCTAGAAGGTGATATTCAACAGTGGAGAGCACGATAAATAACTTCTTCCAGCCTTAGACACCGACAGGCCGCCCACCATTTAATGGCGCGCAGGATACGCTTTGTTTTGCAGGAATGTGTCTGTACTTTATATTGTGCATAGACCTAGCTGTCATCTCTAGAAAATGACATTCAATACTCAATAGGCATATTTCTTAAAATTTTGATTCATTGTCCATATTTAGTTAGAAAATTCATCCTGCAAGATATGACGAAACGCACAGAACTTGTTACCAAGGTGACCATGCATTGGAAAACACATTGTAAAATGTGCAACGCTGCTAAACTGAATAAAACCGCTCTTCGGGAAATGTAACGGGCTGGGGTTACGTCGATTGCAGCGGGCTGCCGCCGCTGGGAGCGCTGTCCGCTCAAACACACACACACACACACACCCTCACACACGCACACAGCTATGCAATATCGGCGAGAGCACGAACGCGGCCGCCGCGGCTCTGTACGCGAAGGGATGGCACTTCCGGTGGGCCGAGATACAAAATATCGTCGGCTTCCTTCCGGTTTCGCCCCGTCCGTCGGCCATAGGTCTCCGTCAGCTGCCAGCGTCGCGGAAATATGATGACGTGGCGATCGTAGGACAGACGTGGGACGATTTGTAAAGCGATGCGGCAGCAGGCAGAAGATTATGGGGGCTCGTTGTTTAATGCCGTCCAATTAAGGTGCGCGAGGATGTATTCTAGCAAGGCTAACACGTGGAAAAATGGCCGTTCAGCATGGCAGGATTGTTTAAGAAGTTCGAATTTAGACGGGCTCGGCGTTAAATCCTTGCAAGACCACACGAACACGATAAATCGTTGCAGTGCAAGTGTAGTGTGGTAATGGAGATTTTCGCTGTGTGCTGCTACTGAATAGTATTGGCAGAAGACAAATAAAAACAAACTCTCGCGTGACTTTGCTGAAGCAAACTCGGTGCAGCCAGTGCCGTCGATTTACAGAAATACTGCACTCCTTGGATTTCACTCGCTCACGACACGAGGGTATTTGCGTAACATGTGCCGTGACCGTACAAACCTTCATATCATCTACTTTTTACAACTACCATCAACACTGTTTTTAGTCAACATTTTTGTTTGGTTTTATGTCCAGTTGTCCACATAGTTTGTATTAGGATAGTTACAAAGTAATCAAAATGTACTAGTGCGACTTTTTTACGTTTAATTTAAAGTTATAGCAACTCATCCACATCCACATTTCCTAGCAGCTAGTATGTGCAATATGCATTAACATGGAATTCATTTAATCACAATGAATAAAATGAGCTCTTTTATTAATATCACTATCATGTTTCCTTAGTTTTTTCGACTGAAGTATCATGTTGACAGCAGAGGTAAGAAAATGCCTACTATGAAACCTTAGCCCACCGTGTACCACGAAGAGTAATTATGCGCATGAGACGATTTTATAGCAATCCTATTCTGTAAGTCAACAATCTGCAATCACGCAGCACGGACAAGGCAGCAGCTGCAGGATCGAGCAGGAAGCTGAGTGAGTAAAGCCAGTCTTGGACAACGACTTACCGCTCCTCGTAGTCGCCCTCCGCGCGCGAGATGGTCGGATTCTCGCTGAAGACGAAGATACGCGACGAGCCGCGGTACCACTTGATGCTGTGCATCGCCCCACACTTTTCCAGGTCGATGGCGCAGGGCATGATGATCGTCTCGCCCACGAGGCCCGAAAGGTCGCGGTGGATGTTCAGACCTAGAAGCAACGAGACAGGGGCGTTTAATCGGCTTCGAGATGACGTTCGAGTCTCAATGGTGCAAGGGGTTTGCGGACCTTTACAATGTTCATGGTGTGCATGTTGTATTAATCCTTGATCCTTCAGTGTGTACCTACCAGTACTGGTGATGATCTATTCATCTGAACGCTTAAAGTTGTTAGCAGTTTGCAAAAGCAATGTTTGAAAAATAATTAATCGCTCTAATATGAACTCCCATGCTTGAATATTAGATCACGATGAGTTCAAACTCCTCTAATCTCTAAAACTGCAGTTTATCTTTGTTAGAGAAACTGCACTTGTAATCCAGTGTCCGATCTGGTACCTAGGTATATCGTGTTTACACCCTTATAATTCTAGCGCTGGCAACGGCTTGCAATAACTTAAACAATTGTGGTAGGTCATGATTTTTAATGCTGCGCTTGTTGCAAATGTACAAGCCAGTTTACAAGTCAACAGATATAGTACACAGCAATATTCGTACAGTGCACCGCTCGGAGTCCACCACTTGTTAGTTTATTTTATAATGCTAATTTATGGCCAGCGATATTTTTGGGTCAATTTATAAGTTGCAAAGCTTAATGCTGCAACAACTCTCGCAGTGTTATCAGCTTCGGTGAAATGAAGAAGGACTGCGAAATGCGCCACTGTTTTTCAATCTTTTTTAATGCAGTTCTCATCAGGCAACAAATCAGAATGATAATTTAATTCGATGACACCGATATACAAAATGAAATTGTTTATTTGAAACAATGCCAAGACCCATTTGACTCCATGAAACGCGCGCGGAAATCAGCCAAATTGAGCGATATTTAGGGCAGTATCCACTCAATTCAGGTTCTCACTTAACGGAGAAAAGAATAAATACTTGGAATAATTTCTTCGTGAAGAGGAACGGAGATTTCTTCATTTAGAAATGGAGCACAGGAAGAAAACTTTTAGTTTTACTCTTCCAGAGGAAAAATCAAATTCAGTCTCTGAAAACTGCCAGACTCTGCTGCAGTGCTATGCGACGATTTGAAATCCTTCCAGATCAACGTACGATCATTGCAATATTGACTTCTTCTACATTTTCTACAGTACAATAGGAATCGAACATGAATGCCCTTATTTTTCTAGTGGAACTTTTTACATTTTCTCTCGATCAGAGCTAGCTGTTCTAAAAAGGTCTAAGCCAGGGTTCTAGCACAAGCGCTGGTCCTACTTTCTAGGTGAGGCCCTGGAACAGGTTTAAGGATTGTCAACCAACCACCACTGCCGCTGCTCGAGGTTTCCCAACCCACCGCTGGGCGAGATGCACGCGGCCATGCGGTGAATTATTACCACCGAGAATTTCTAATCACAGCGCTTCGGCTTGATTTATAGGCGTCCGAGAAAACGCTAATTGGAATGAAAATCTAGATTTTGCCGCAGATCGAAGCATCGCATTGTGCAGCTCTGCTCGGTTTGCCGCGGTGAGCGTTACACGGGCTAAATAGTTAATTAGCTCGGTTAATGAGATCATATAGCGGACGGACAAGCTGCATCCCTGGAGCTCAAATGTGCACCACCACAAAATAGGATCAATTGGGAAATCTCCTCATCTCCTATTTGCATTTAATTTGCAGTATTATCTATTGATCCATGAGAATACTCAATATATTCCAATATTTGTAGACGCTTTAATGAGTTGAAGGAACCTAGATTCCAACTTATGCAGCTCAATGATATTAGGAAAGAATGGGATAATAATTATAAGGCAAACATCATTTGACCATAGTTTTAATTCGAGATTTCCCTGACGTTGTTCACAGTTTTTAATCGGAGGCTTAGGTTTTAATTAGTCTGTAATCCTGATCGAGAGAGCTCATTTGATTGGCTGCCAGGCAAAGCCCCGATACAAAGGTAGTAGAAGATTGAAAGCAGCAATACTCGGGATACACAGAGCCAGTACAGAACCACGACAGAGTTTTATAAATAATTGGAGTTTTCTGTTCTCGCTGGCCTGGACGTAGCCTGTAGCGCGGCTACACCGGGAGAGTTTATATGGCACCAAGTTTTTTTTTGCCGTGCACAAATTGGAAGTAATTTGCGAGCGTAATTATTCAAAAAAGTTTCGTATACAACAGGTCTCCCGCTTCGCACTCAGGCCGTTCGCCGTGTGCAAATAAGTTTGACAAATCCATAAGCGACCTGATCGGCGTAGCCAGCAGTTAATGCGCGTTCCAAGTGGTCCAAGTGCGTTACTCGGACTACTAACGTCAAGCATAAATCAAGAATCTCAATTTAATTTACAAGCAAACGGAGAAGGAGATGAGGTATCTTACAGCATTATGTTTGGGTTAATAGCAAATCGTACATGATGGTGGTAATTTCAATCCGGTGGCAAAATAGAAATGAGATGTAATAAATTTTCGATTTAGCTTGTCAACGATCGACTGCATCTAGCGACGTGTCAATTTTGATGGAATGTGTATCACGATAAAAAAATGTACCTACAGTATTATTAATTTGGGTAGTGCATATTGAAAATTCAATGAAGTTAAATCAATGATTGTAATGTTTTATTAGTAAAATTATCTAAAAACAGGAAACGGCAATATGAATCGAAGGGAAAGATTTAATTAGAGATACATTATTTTAGGTTTCAATACATAAAATTGATAGGTTCTAATATAGCCAAAGGGTATCTATCATATCCGAGGGTAGATATAGCAGTAAATAGTAATGTTTATTATGCAGAGCCAACTGCCTGGCAGGTTTTTAGCGCCACACGTGGATGAATGCAGCATGCAGGTGATGTATCCATCCACAAGAAAAGCGAGCAAGCTGCCGGCAAATAGCGTGAGCTTTTTACATTTCGAAACGAAATTGAACGGTTCTCCTGTCAATGCGCAGCTAGAAATATCATTCGCCGTCCGACGGTGGGGGATGGGGGTGGCGGGGGGCGGCGGGGGGCGGCCGGGGGCGGCAAAAACTAGTCTCGCCGCCTCCGTCGATGATGTTTACTGATATTACGAGCGCGTAAAAAATAACTGCTCGCGCCAAATTGTAAACGCCGAGTAGAAAATTATGAAATATTTCCACTTTGACGTAGGAAAATGTGTAGTAACATGCTGCAATCAAATAAGGGAGCTAGCACATCGAGACGTCCCGTCGACGTGACGAGCCATCACATTATGCTTTATTTACATTCTGCAGCGCAAGTGCCGGGAAAGATGGGAAATATGAAAATGTAATATCGTCACATATAAATATTAAATTCGCGAGGAATATCTCTTTGCAATTCAAAGTGCATGCTTTAAGTTTCCATACTCTGGCTGGAAGTACTTTTTCTAGGGCGAAATAAAGTTGTTAATTCGGCAAATTAATAAAATGCTAATTAATTCGTAGAGAATTAAAAGTGAAATAAAATGTTGTGAAAGTTTAGCGCCAGCGTTTCCTTCTCATTCTCTTTATTCTTTCACCGAAATGAATGAATTATTTGAAAAGTTTTTCTGAGAATAGCCGAGCTTATTGTCTGAGAATGAGTGTAGGGTAGGGAAGGAGAGGAAGGAGCAGGAAGGAGGGACGCCGAGCGTCAAGAAGTGCTCTGGCTTACAACTCTTGTTGTCTGCCGCTGCACATTGTGCCCCGCTGTTTGATAATTTTTAAATGTTAATTGTGCACTCTTGCTCGCTGTATACCGCTGGCTCGAACGAATAACATTAAGAACTTCTTTTTGCGAAAAATAATCCGTAAACTTAAATAAGGAATAGCTTAACAGGTCTACTTGTTAGTTGGCATTATGCATTACTCCGAGCCATTGTTACTATGAAGAATGCACAAACTTAACGCGCGACGTAAACGCGATGCGGGGAGAAAGTAAATTCCCCGCAAAGAAATGCCTGTGTTAATTGCTGACGTTGCAACCTAGGGGTTGCCGCGACGCTGTTTGATAAGAATGGAGCCAGATGACATCCATGGTGTATAACAGCGAGACAAGGCGTGCCATTGTGCTCCTGATTTCTGCTCGGTCACCACAGAGACATCTTTCAATCTGAATGGTTGGTGATATTTAGTTAACAATGCATTTCCTTCCTAATTCGTAAATCACTTGTCTAATATTTTGCATGACAAATCTTGGCCGAATTTAGCTCGTATAGCTGTAGTCAGTTTTTGGCTCATCATCGGTTCTGTCCTTGAATCCAATCAGCAATCAGCTCCAGGATATAGTAACAAACAGTTTTACATCTCCTTTGAGCATCATCTCGAGATCGTCAGAAACAGAATCAGAAAACATGAAACACTCTCTGGCAGCATGCGACGCGACGCGACGCGATGCGACGCGACGCGAGGTTATTTAAAATCCCCATGTTAACTTTGCGCGGACTTCGATGTCATCGCATCGAAGATTTGCTGCCCGTCAGGAGTTGGCTAACTTTATCATCGACGAAAACCGAGCGGGAAAAAAAACTTTTCTAATAGCAGTTGACTTCTCTCCGGCACAGTTCGTCACAGCCTCCCCCACCCCCACCCCCACCCCCACCCCACCCCTCCAACCCCACGCAGTTACTTTTCGAAACAGTCGCGCGCCGTGTTTTCCGCGACTAGAGGAAAAGCGTGCAATACGATAGCGTCCTTTGTTGGCTGATTTCTCGAAACCGTCGACTCTAAGTCTGCCTCGCCTGGAAAAAGCGATGCGACGAGAAAGGAAATAAAAAAGTTATCTATGCACTGTCCCAGGAACTTGAAGCTTATACACCTCCAAAGATTTTTGAAATGTGTGAGGTGACATGAATAATCTCTCACCTATGGCTCAATACCAGAGTAATAAAATAAAGCATGGAGATAGCCTGCACACGCATCCAAGACGCTCGGCTTGGCAGGCTCCAGCAGTTAACAGATCTCGAAGCCACCCCTACAGCCGATCGCTGAAAGAGTGCTAAGACCGGCGACCTCCGCCCCCACCCAACTCCCTCCTGCGAATGAGTTGGGACCGCGCTTCGCGACACTATGTTAGGCGCCATCGCGGCTTCTTTATCAGTCTATAAAAGTCCTGCGCTCTTATCTCCCAGCAAGTAGGTTGCTCGCGTCACCAATGGTGATCTGTCTTCCATCCTAGATTATTTCTATTGCTTGACCTGTTTTTCCGCGCGCCCGGAAGCCACCCTCCACCCCCACGAGAAGTGCGTCCGTGCGCGCAGCGCCCTCGGCGTCTGCACAACGGCAGTCGGCTTTCATGAAAATATATTAGCTTGTTGTGTCATGGCCCTTAGGATGCACGGAGTGCTCTCTCCCGCTCCGAGTTCCTTTTTTACTATTATTTACGATTTCTAATTCTTAGCATGTTCGGAGCTGTATGACACAGATAAAAGCAGCGAGTTGAAGGGGGCAGGCGCTAGGTGACTCTGCAGTGTCGCAAGACACCCGCGTCTGTAGAATCGGCTCGGCGTCGCGACGCCTGGAAGAGGCGTCGCGTGAACGTGCACACAATCCGGAAAACGCAACGGATTGGCGCCAAATATTCATGCCAGCAACGCATTCACGCCAAGGTCACGCCACAATCGAAGGACAAGCGAGTGTGAAATAAGTAATTTAAGGATCGTAAGCGGATCGTAAGCGGAAAGGTCATTCGCTGAAAGATTCAAGCAAATGGCGCTGGAATTCACGGAGCGCCGGGCCGAGGGAATCCCTAGAATGCACGTCGCGACCTTGTCTCCCCGAGGTCCACGCGCGGCATCATACACTCTTCCATATTAATATCGCACTCGGCCGTAAAACACGCGGATGCTTACGGCGACCGCCGGGGATGTTTAGTGGAGCGTGAGGGGCGAGAACACACCAGGAGCGCGGAGCGGTGCGAGGGCTGACGACGACGACGACGACGATGGCGTCTTGGCGCAAAGCTCCCGCGCCGAACGTTTCGGGTATTTTTGCATGCCGTAATCCCGCTGCCGGGCTTTATCTGTGTTGTTTTAATTGGAATTATACGAGCTTGTCGAGGGCGGCGGGGGCGGCGGCGTGGGCGGGGGCGGCGGCGGGGGCGCACGGGGGTGATGGCAGGTCGTTCGACGGCGACCGGCTCTCCTCGAAGTCGGCCGTTAAACAGCGGCAGCAGCAGGGCGAGGTCGTCACGACGCAGACAGTTCGGTCGACGGACATAGTTGCAGAAAGTAATTATGGAGCCGCGAGAATGGCCGCGGCAAAGTCGTGAAAACTTGGACGTAACTTGGCAGCGCTCCGCCGGCAACTCATCACCGTTACCCGTGGCGGGGAAGGGGGGGGGGGGGGAGAAAAAAACAAGACGCGAGCGTGAAAAAATTAACGCTATAAGCAAGATTCATTACGGGAAAATTACACCGTGAAGTGTTGGCGGAAGGCCTTGGTGAGGGGGGTGGAGGTAGGGGGGGGGGCGTGAAACCGCGTTTAAGTATTGTACTTTCTTGGGTGTTTCTTCCACCTAACATCCTAGAGCCGGGATGTGGTCTGAAGTCAGAGAAGTTAGCTGCCGAAGGACGCTGCAACCAAAGTATGCCAAGCGTCGCGGCCTGCGCCCAATAACTTGATACTTTGAAGTCTTAGATACTTTCCGATTGCTTCCTAGAAATCAAAAATTAACTTATTGCTTACAATGTCTTTCAGCATTTGCTCAAATCGGGAATCCCATGTAGCAGTCACGAATCTGATTAGTCTGTGGAAGCTAATCGGAAACACGCGGCAATTCGCATTGAAATTACAAACAACACGGAGAAATAAGTTCAACACTCGGTGAACAACCGGCGAGCGGCGAACTTTGCGCACGACTCCAGCCACGCAGCGCCGGCCTGCGAAGCTGCGAAGGCTGGAAGCTATTCCCGTGTAACTCCAGGATGAGAGATGGCCGAACACAGTGTCTGGCACCTGGGATGCTGCCAGATAGCTGCAAACGCAGAGGAGAGGCCAATTCGCGCATTCCGTTTCCAGTTGCTTTATTGAAATAATAATGGCGTCAGATTACTCTAGTGACAAAAATACCAGAAACAGAGGTTGTTCATGCTGCCTTTACACATTTTATATTTATTTTAAGAAAATTATTAGTATGTAATGCTTAAGGCAAGCTTTAATATTACTAGTGCAAGAGAAATTGGGTTTTGAATCTATTAAATTTCTCAGATAGTCCTGGCATGTCCCTGCACGCAGTCGGCCACTCTCTTCCTGTCAGGGACTGTCTAGGAGCTTGCGCTACTTGAGGAGGGAAAACACCTTGGAAAGTTTCGTCTGACTTCCAGGATATCCTTTGGATACCCCCACCCTCTGCGCTGCGTAGATATACGCGACGCGAGCAAAGTCAAGAGCGGGCGAAGGAATGAGCAAAGAAAGGTAGAAATAAATGGCGGACATTAAAGCGATAATATGCTTCCGGGTGCGAAGTTTTATACAGCAGCAGCAGCAGCAGCAGCAGCAGCAGCAGCAGCAGCAGCAGCAGCAGCAGCAAGCAGCAGCAGATAAAGCGGGTTGGTACACCTTTCTACATGGCGGTACTCACAGTGCAAGGGAGTAAAAATGCTCGTCGACTGTTATTAGTGTAATTTCACCCGCTCGGTCTCTAGTTCTCTCGCTCTTCTTCCATTAGGTAAAGCTATTAAGAAGCGAGAAGGAGCATCGGCGGACAGGAAGAGCAGGAAAAAAACTTTGCTTTATTTCACTAACTGGCAATAATATTAGTTAAAAGTCTGGCATCTGCACTCATTACACTAACTAAAGCTCGAGGAACGGAATTGGTCTTTCGGCCAGATAATGATAGAAATAATTACCACGGGAAACAAGGAGAATGTAATGTTCTTGCATGGATTTTTCCATCGCGGTTGTTGGGATTGGTAGAACTTTAGCGCACATGACCACGATTTGAACTGAAAAGTTCCCGAGTTCGGTCTTTCGAATAAATTGTTTTACTAGTCACTATTGTGTCGGTCAGATCAATATTGATATTGGAAAACTATTGTGCAATATCGTGTATGCAAAAGTTAATAAAAGCGCGCCAGCAAATACAGTCGAATGAATTTTGATTACAAAATGAATAAAAGTAATGGACGTTCCAACAAATATTGAAACGCGGACAGTTTCCCGCCAACTATAAACGTTCGCCCGAGAAAGATATCGACAACTCGGCATTTCCTCTCTTCCGCCGCCGAACCTGAGATGATTTCACGCAATCGCAGAAGAAAGAAACGCCGGTGGGCACCCTGGCGGGCGGTCTACGCGACGGACGCGACCGAATCCACGACCGACCGGAGGATGGAAGCAATTATCGAGATTTGTATAATTTATCGCCGCTTGGCGCCGCTGCACGGCCGTGCTTTTCATTAGCGTCGGCTCGCTAATGAAAATAAGAATATGCCCCCCCCCCTGGCCCACGCTTCCCTCCTCCCCCTGCCCGACGCCCTGGGCTCGGGGAGGCTCGGGAAGTCGCGAAGCAGCGGACGAATGATGAGGGGAATCTCTTCATCGTACGCCAGCAAGGCACACCGTCGGCTGCACGCAACCATTTGTAAAGAGATCATTCAATATTTTTGTTATTATTACTGGATTTTAATCTTTGTTAAAGGGAAAAAGACTCATTTCGGATAAAAAGTCAGCGTGTTCTTAACAAAAGTTGGAGGCTGCGAGCGGTTACAAGTCTCGAAGAGCAGATCGGTCGCTGTAATCTGGCAACAAAAGCCGATTAAATCGGTTGTTGAAATAACAAGGGCGCACGGTGTAGTATACAAGATTGCAGAATCAGTTTCGCAAACATCTTATTATACCCATTTTTAACGGCATCCTCCCTCTAGGAACCAGATTTCGTTCATTAAGTTACATAATGCTCCCTCGCAAGCTGTCGTACCTTACTTTCCCTCCACTTAAGCGAGTCTGAAACGCCGGGAAGCGATCTTTCTCCCTCTAAGAGAAAGCACGCTTCCCCCGCCAGTGATAAACCAGGCATCGAACCCCGGCCCAGCGCTGGGCCAGCCTCGAACCCCGGCCTGGGGCCGTTGAAAGGCGGAAGTGCGATACATTAAGACATTGCGCGGGGGTGGGGGCGTTTGTCTCGATCGGCGCCAACTTCCTCACGCGATCTCTGTTGTAGGATGTTAGGGGTGGAGGGTTGCACGGCATCGTTATGTCTGCATGGACAGCCTGTGATACGTCTTCATGAGGTTGAAAAATTACACAAGACACGATCACAAATTTAACTCACGATGAGAAATAAATAGGGATATTAACGTGATATCAAAAGCTGTCACTCAGGACAGAATATAGAATACCAGGCAAAACTCCAGAAGAGTTTCCTTTTCAAGATCATAATTTCAGAATCCGTGTACGCTTCCCACCCAATATTCACAAATGACCATACTTGTTTCGGAAAATACAATGAGGAGCAACATTCCTTTCAAAGCAAACGCTATTTGGAATCGCCATGATAACTACGCTAACTTCCATTCGGTTTTTAGTAAATGTCTGCGAACAGGAATTGAAATTATTTCTAGCGATATTATCTCATCAGCTAATTTTACATCACTTCCTTGGCTTTTCTATATCGCACCAGCAAAGGATGCGAGTTTTATAACAATATTATTCCATGTCCAAGTTTTACGGCGCAAAGTCTAAACACAGAGTGCAGGCAGCGCTGCGCCCTGCGAGACGTGCAACTGGGGCAAACACAGGAAGCCACGGGGCCCGGGTCGACGGCCAACGCGGGAAACAATAACACTTGCCGGCGGCGGCGGTGGCGGCGGCGGCGGTGCAGTGTGCCGTGCCGGCCCCATTTTCAGCTACCAACACGATCCGTAGCAGCGCTGGTGACTCGGTTGCTCGTCGCTGTACACCCGGAGTATTAAGTTTTATTTCTTCCGCTTGTGTTCGCTGCTTGACGCCGAAGACGGCGCGGTTTCGCCGGCACCGTGGTTGATTTTTGATCAAGATAGTCGAAAGTCTAAGCGACGTCCTGGATTATGCATACAGCACGGTTAATACATCCACCATTCACGACTTGCATGAACATAATACCCTCTCCGTCGCTTTACTGCTTCCCTTTGCTTGTCATTGCAGAAAAAGACGTCCACGAAATGGGACTCAGTGTTCATGGATAATCTCGTGTAGGTACAAGCGGCTCGACAAAAAAGCGGCCCAAGGAAGTAATATCGTAAATTGAGAAGTCTCGTGCTGTTGTTAGTTTGTTTTAAACGGCAAAAACGACACCGCGGTAAACAAACTCGACGGCGACGGCGACGCCGAGGGCGCCGAACGCGTCGCGGCCCGGCGTGTTTGAGCGCGCCTGTCAGAGTGGATGGAGTCTCGCACGCCGCGTGTAAGACGCTCTCCCACGGGAGCGCGCGGGAAGCTATAGGCACGCGCGTGACTCGCGTGCCAAGCGGACCGGGTTCGATCCTCGGCGCGGGTCCCGGGGGAGAGCCGCGAGATCGGTCCCCGACGACGACGACGACGACGACGACGACGACGACGACGACGACGACGAGGTGGAAGGTTGGTTGCAGCGCAGTGCGGGGAGCGTCGCACAGAGACGCTGTTGGGCCCGTCACGAAGCGCGTTGCTCCGAAATGATTTTAATGGGAGGAAGGAAATTGATAAATTTGCAAAGCTTTATAGATTATTTTTCTCAAAGTAACTATAAAAAAGCCATCGAACCCCTTTATGACGAAGAGTATTTTGTTTTTGAAATAGGGAGTGGCAGATTTGAAACAAATTAACCACATTGCAGATGGTTAGCATATTATCATAACCACAGCGCCAGCCTTCACTAATTGTAAAATAACCGTTAGCTTTGCTGCCAAATGCTTTAGAAAACTTTTGTTAAAATCGACAAAAAACTATGTATTTTCCTCCCTTGCTACGGTAAATGAGGGTGTATGCTGGATGATGTCCTAAAAACGTCCTTGAAAACGACGGCCTTGCCGGACTACACTGGAGGGTGCAACGAACCTAGCCCTGTTTTGAATGTCGTGCACTACACGCCCGTGCCAAGCGATAGCATCCAGAGCACGCGAGCAAACAACGCATCTTCGCCGCCGCAAAAAGCTTCCGGCAACGAAGAAGGCGGCGTGAATCGCTCGTTAGCCGCTGTTGGTGGCAGGTTCACGTCGCGACCGCCGCGGCCGCCGGGCGCCGACAACAACGGCTCGACTCTCCTCTCCGCAATGATGCTGGAGATTGTTTGCTGGCTTCACGTTGGTACTCGTACTTTGGATACCAAAGATGCAGCAAGCTGCAATTTCCCCGGCAAAGGATCCTCACGCCAACAGCACGAATGGCGCCCTGACTTTTTAGGTCAGTGAAAATCAATCAATCTTTATATTGAATATATAAGTACGACATTTACAAATAGTTTCTCGTGGTTTCTATAAGATTTCTTTATCAATGAGCCGTGGATGCAACGATTGCCAAGGGTATAAAGAATATAATGCTGTGTTTTTAGGATTGTTAGCAAATTTGCTTCTTTTGTGTCTCATTTTTTTGTGTTTGCGTTTGAAGAGCATTTGAGCGTCAATATAATAAAAGTGGAAAAACTCTCGCGCAGATTGAGAATTAATCCTATCACAAGAAACAATTGGGGAACCACGAATTTCCATTACGATTCATTAGCGTTTCAAAAGCCAGCCCACACACAATTACATCACCCGTAATCAACCGCGCCATGACACAATTACTTTCCCGAAACTAAAATCATAAAGAGCGAATATCAAAGGCAAAAAATTAACACCGGGAACCGTTAAAACGAATCGAGCCCGAGCACCGATTAATAACCATCCGGCGAACGGGAATCGAAACAACGCCCGCGCATAAAAAGTACACAAATTACCTCCAATAACAACCACCTCCCCACCTCCCCACCCCCGCGTTGACACGCATAACAATTGCACGCACATTACACGGCATGCGACATGCGTGGAGGGTTGCACGCATGTAATGTGTCCGTTAAACCAGTGTTAGCTGGTGGCCATAGACGGCGATGGTTGGCAAAGAGTGGAGAACTCAGAACGGGCAGCT
The DNA here is from genome assembly GCA_921293315.2 of Nemurella pictetii. Lineage (NCBI taxonomy): Eukaryota > Metazoa > Arthropoda > Insecta > Plecoptera > Nemouridae > Nemurella > Nemurella pictetii. The sequence continues at coordinate 33,442,401 of OV121115.1, forward strand.
CTGCAAAAGACTCCGAAACTCGTGAAAATTCAGATAATATTCTGGATATTTCAATCCCAAAACGCAGGGATATTTTTTTGCAAAGGTGTTAGTGACTGTTTTTTTTTTATGAACGCAACGAGTGGAGACAACATCTCAATTCGCAAAGCCCCAGATTGCAGATCCGTGTTCCACTTCCAGCACAAAGGGCGCTAGGGATATCTCTTCAACGGCCACCCTGAGCATCAACCACCAGACGGCCACTCTTCGGCAACGACAGCCCTCGTGACGGACCTGGACCGCGTTGCGGGACGCACGGGGGGCGGACTGACAACGTTATTGTTATGCGAATGCAGTCCACGTGTAATTGCCTCCCTTTATGGCCCGGTTCGATGTCAAATAATTACACGGGGCCGTGTTATGCGTCCCGTTCCGTTTTATCGGCCCGATCTGTTCTGTTCGACCGACGCACGGCGATGGAGATCGCGCGGTGTTGACGTGATCTGGCACGCAGCATCCAGCTAGCCGGGCTCATCGTTTGGGTGAATGGCAGATCAACGAAGGAGATAATACATGAAACTTTGAGTTGTAGTTGGTTCGAGGCATTAGAAATAAATTATGATTTCGTTTCACAATTGCTCCATCCCAAGAAAAATGACGTGAGAAACCCACTAAGAAAATCCACCTGGTTGTGATTCCCCGCATCGATGGTTAAAAGGCTACGAGGAATCTCTAGGCTATTTAACCAAAGAAGAAAGGGAAATCTTAACCCAACTGTATTTCTAAGTGGATATCTTATGTCATTTATTCCTGAATAGAAAAGTATTGTGTTCTTCCATGACTAACTTCAGAGGAAAAGGCAAAAAAAGTTTAAAATATATTGATTTTTAAAAGAAATAAGGAATAACTCGTAGAATTATTCGGAATTTCACAAATTTACAGTAAATTTTGTCAGAACCGTTAACAATCTCAATCTCATATTATAAGACACATAATTGTTCTGCCCTTTATCGCTGTTCGGTAGCAAATCCACCGCCACCATGAAACACAACCCGATCGCGACAAAACAAATAACGGTCAGCAATCCGAGAGGCGGCGTTGCATCCCTCGACCTCCCGTCGATTGTTCGTCGCTGCGCAGAGCGAAGAGCTGGAACATGGCTCAACCTCCGACCAACCCATCAACCCATCAACCCATCAACCTCGTCCACAATGCACGGCGCGCGCAGTTAATAACATAGAATGACCGCGGGTGAATATCATAATGCAGTCCACCGGCATATCGCAGTCGGTCGGCTTTGTGCATCGTCTGAATTGATTACAGGCAGATGCAGTTAGACTCACTCTGGCTGATTGACGCCGCGGATCACGCCGACGCCGACGCCGACCGGCTAATGCTTGATCATACTTTATGGCGCAGCGTTACAGTGCGCCGGCGCTTTTTGCCCGATCAATTAGCCAGAAATTGGAACACTCACATACATAAATGTGTTCTCCCGATGAGCATAGTTGATGCTATACGTGTTAGTTGTAATAACATAGATCACAGCATTCACGTATGTGTATGCGAAATGCATGTACTATTAGCTTCTAAACTAGCCACAAAGCCAGTGTTACTAACGAGCTCGAGCTTTTAAAGGAAATCAATCTAATAACGCAATGAAAATGCTAAAGGTCTCATTTGAATGTTCATTGTACTGTTTTGGATCAAGTCTATTCGCACTTCTCAGTGTCTATACGCCGTCCAACAGTGTCTATGCACACTCATCCAATGTCTATGCACCCGGCGAGCACGGCTTACCTGCTGTCATCGATATGACACCCTGCAGGCGGGAAACGGTCCGTGGTCAGCGCAAATAAGACAGTTGAATAACGAAACTATCCGCTCGCCGTATTCCAACAGCGGCTGCTGTGGAGGAGCGGGTGGGACGGGAATGGAGGGAGACTCCAAAGATTTTCTAGCTTCGCCGAAAAATGGGGCGGCGTATTGGCACGGGATAGTGGAATATTTTCCACCGTCGCGCTGATTTGGCTGCTTGAGGTCGGAGATGGAGATGGAGGTCGTGGCTGAAGGTCGACGAGGGAGGTCGACGCCATGGAAAGGAGTTCATTGAGATGGTAGGTGCGATGTCAGCGTCCCCGTTGCAGGTGCTGGTTTAGACGCTAATAACAGGTGAAACATCGGTGTCTCCTCTCCGGCGCGCTAATGCAGACAACAGGAACAGGGACCAAACTCGTAATGCTCCTGAATCACATGATCATAATAATTTGATTTGTCCAACTCGTGTGAGCCAAACACTCTCATCGGGAAAAAAATCATTGGGAAAGTTCGCCAACAAGTCCTAAACACCGTCGTCGCGAACTTCCCGACGCCACCGCTAAACACCGCCACGCTGCACGCTTTGCAAACACAAACGCACATCGCACGCATCGCACGCAAAAACTCGGCGACATTATGAAGTATCACCCCTCCCCCCACCCCACCAAGCCCACTCTGCCAACGTCGCCAGCGCCCCCTGGTGTTGACTCGGCTCTCCCGGGCCGGGGACGTGCGATTTCGCGCGCGCAATCTCCCCGCGGGCGCCGCCGCGTTTTTGGCACCGTTTCCACGACAACGCTATCGGCTCCTCGTCGCGCTGGGCCCGCTGCCATGCGATTCATTACACTGCACGTCGCTATGGCGACGGCCCCGTCGCTCCCACGGCAGGCCTCGTGGAACAGAATCATGGAAGCTCCTTTTCTCCCCGTCGCGCTATCTCTCTCACTCTTTGCCTGACGAGCGCGATTGAAAGAGTGGATTCATCATCCCACCCGCTGTCGCCAATTGTACTGACGCCTTCGCCGTCTCGCTTCGACGCGCGGCGCACAGCGTCGGTCTGTCTCCGTCACACGCACGGGCGCCGGCCAATTAGCGTCGCGACGCTCGCTTGCTTCCGGTCGCACAATCGACGCCGCGACCGGCCGAACCGGACGGGGAGACGACTTATCAGGTGCTCGTTCCATGAACTCGCTGCAGCTTGTGTCTAGCAAGCAGCGAGGTGTGTGTGTGTGGGTGTGTGTATGTGCTGGAGGCAAATTTGTTTCAGGCATCTTCTAGGTGAGCGCGAGTCGGTTTGTGAATTTTGCTTGCAAAAGAACGAGTGTGAAGCCAGCGCTCTCCCGACCGACGCCGGTGACAAAAGACTGGCGACGAGTCAAAGTGCAGATGTCCCTCGGAATTACATTACATGCGGCGGAGCATGTCGAGTGTGCCCTGCCCGCCGCACACAAGCTTTAATTTACCTTTCATAATGTGTAGCTAGCGCGCACAGAGCCATAGCGACGCTTTACGGACGGCGCGAGCGTCGGCAGCGTCGCGACGAAACGCGGGACTAATGAAATATGGAAACTCTGCACGCTGCATGCAATGTAAGGCCCACGCGGTGGAGCGGTGATGGGCTTTGGAGCGCCATTGTCTGTCATCCTGATCCGATGCCATCAGAACCGATACCCTGGATCGACGACCGGAACGACCCTCGCACGCCGGGATTCAGCGCTTCTAGCCGCGATGATCGCCATTCGCTGCACTGGCCACCGCTGCGCCATGCATGTGCTCGTTTCATTGCTCTATCTGTTCCAGCGGGCGAGCGAGGAAAAAACTTAAATAATAACACCATCTGCATAAACCGTGGGTGAATTGCAATGGCGTACCTACCTTCAAAAAGGTTTTGTGATCCGGGATGTTCGGTTCGGATGAAAGGATCGGTTCGCTAAACCGTAAAAGTAGATTGCTGCGATAAATGGCTTGCAGAAGTGCATAGACTCATCGGATGCAATTCTACAACTAACCTCGTGTATTTTATGTGAAGCTCGTCATTTCCACCCATAGGCACACTGGTATTTTACTCATTTAAGGGTAGATATTTAAAGCATCTAGCAAAATCCTTTTTGAAGACTATAGTTTAGGGAAACCTTAGATTTGTCTACCTGTATTGAAATTTGTTTAGAGGTAAACCAATGATGTAAGAAACTTAAATCGCAACTTCGAACTTATAATGGAAGCGAACCGCTAACAAAAACGCATGCTAAACTTTGTCAAACTCGATTAATATTAGTCGAGCGCTGGGTCCTGTCACCCTCGTGTTAGCTTGTGCTCGCTGCATCGCACAGTGGCCAGGATTCGGCGAATGAAGGTAATGGCCCATGCAACCCGATGCCCGACCGCCGCTCGCTGACCACCGGCTGACCGACGCACCGCGAGCCGAGGCGTCGCTTTGATCGTCGACGTCGTCGCTTTTAAACCCGACGCCGGCGTCGAGCGTCGGGCGTCGGGCATCGGCTGGCTGCGTCACAAGTGGGGCAGAATTCGCGGTGTTTGACGGACGACATCGGCATGGCGGTGATCGACGAGGAATGCGCGGGGCACCTGAATTTGATATGTTCTGATCGGACGTCTCGCACTGGGAAATGCGATGCATTTTCATCCGTGTTTATGGTGAAACATGCGACGGCAGCTACGGTTTTGTGTCAATAAGTCACAATTTGAAACCAAACGGCGGTAAAATATATATTTTGACTAACATAGTTTGGGATGCTCTTTGTAAATATCATGGTGAAATTTCATTAAATGTGTGGTATCATATTTAGTTGGAACCAATCGAATTATGTGCGGATTTCATTGCGAGCCGAACGAATCTTTGACGCCGAAGAAATCAGTGGACATGGCAACGCATCATAGCGCATTACCCATGCAGACATCACAAGTATCCGCGCGCGTAATGGATCACCCTTAGGTCCCCGGCCCAAATCCACGCCGGCTTCCTAGAACACACACCCACCCACACACACACACACGCACACACCCACACACACCACACACGCACGATATATCGACGTCGCGATCGGCTATCGGCTCCATTCGCATGCTAATGCGACATCGTGTTCGCGAGCGAGCGCGCGGATGAATAAATGTTTCGGCGATAACGCCCGACCCAGGCGCAGGATTTGCTGGGGTTTTGCCGGGGTTTTGGCGGGGTTGGGTGGTGTGGGCCGGGGCACGGTCCCATGGAGGCGAGGCGTCGCGATTCGGAGGCTGCCGTGCACGAGGCCCGATCGACGGGGCTGTGGTCGCGCGGAGCCCCAACGGGCGGTGAGAAATCCGGGCGGAAAGACAACATAATGGGCACAACGTTATGATCCAATGAGAGTGTGATCTACATCATCACAAAAGCCACAATCCCATGCTCTGCACGCCACTGGTGGTGCTGCAGATCGACTGTAATGCCATGCGGCTCGGGGCCAGAAGGAAATGCCATCGGTTCCTCGGTCGAGAAAGTTCTCGTGCCTAGCGTCACATCGGCCCCGTGGCGATTCATAATTCAAAACAATCTTTATCGGACACATGTACATAATAAACTTGGAAAGAAATCAACTCAGTTTTCTTCATTTTTCCCGATATTTGCGTCGTAACTCAGCGGACGCACATGACTCTGCTTGACCGAGTTGAGGGGGTTGAGGAGGGTGATGGGGGGAAGGGGCTGCGCCGGTGCCGCCGCCTGGTGGACTGCAACTGCACCCTCGGTAGGGAAACAATTGCTGAAGTCAGCGCGCCATGCGATATGACTCATCATGGCGCCGTGCATGCGATCAAGTTGCACTGGGAAGTGCCGAGAGCCAAGGATGCACGTCGCAATGGCAACTTAGAGACAGGAAACAAAACTTAGTTATGTGCGAGGAAGCGACCCTCGTCTCATATCGCCACTCATTTTACTGCTTTATCAGATGGGACTGATAAGAAAACTTTCGCAGTAAAAATTGAGAAAAAAGCGGGAAATTTTCACAAACAGACCGCTCTATCGCGGCGAAGACAAAAGAAAAACGACAGCCCTGGCATCTCAGTCGCGCTGGTTTGTTTGTACCGGAGCAAGAACGTACCTAGCTTAACTCGACGAGTTCACAACATTATCTCAGCCCGGGATAGAAACAACTTGTGACTTATGAGAACGATTTTTGCGCCCTGCCAACTTGGGAGTATGTCACGCGACCAGACAGCATTAATCACACGAGTGCTCGAGTGGTACGCCGACAATTGAACGCCATCTATTCGCCAAACAACGGCCATTAAACTCGGCGGCAAGTATTTGCTGGGGGGCCGTGACCACCACCTCCTTGATGCCGTGGACGGCGTTTCAACGGCCGACACGACCGCAATTCTATCCAGGGGGCTGTAAATGATTCCCGCCAAAACCCGGCGGGCTGTTAAACTAATCACGGCTGTCGTGCCTTGAAGTCAGAATCAGGGTGATTTCAGGGTGAACGCGATTTGACGATGATTGGTATCTAGATAGGCGGTTACCCGATTCACCATGGCGCTTGGGGTCTTCTGGACAACTGGACATGGTTATACTTGGATGAAATTGAGACACCTCGGTTCAATTTAAGAATGGCTACGCTAAGATTCAAAAATCGAAGGGCATTCGCGATTCATGCTCTTAAGAAAAGGACCGACCAAGCATTTGAAACTTATCACCAACGCAGAACTTCCGTACAATGCCTAAATTTAACTCTCCAAAAGCCCAAAGCAAGTTCGCCGAACTTAAGTAACGCTTCGGTTGCATTTCGAGTTGTCAGAGTGTTTGATGCCGGGTCCCGTGACGTGACTGCATCTTGGCGGCGCTGGTTTTGCGCGAAGACAGCAATTAGCGAAGTCTGGGGCGAGCGCGTCGACGTGCCGACGTGATGGATCGTGCGGGCGGGAGAAACAACTCCCGCCGTGGTGCAAACTATGCGCTGGCACTGCGCGTCGCAGCGAAACTAGTTCGGCATTCGTCGAATGTTTCGACTAGTTTGCTGACGCGGCGCTGCACGCCGATAAACTCGGTGCTTCTCGAGGGCGGTGGAGTGACGTAATTAGCGTGAAAAAAGGCAGTGGATTCGCGGCCATTTGAAGAGGTCTTTGTGGCCGTGCGCTCGCATGCACTGCATCACTCCACGTTGGGGGTCGAGTCACGTTTCCTTGGGGCAGTGATTTCACCTTGAAACAAGGGAAGTCCATTGCTTGGCCAATTCTAGAGAGTTCAGAGTACTAAATGAAGCTCGTTCCATTAGCTCTAATGGCCTCAGCGTTATAATATAGATAGTGTAACTGAAAAACAAAAAAAAATAGTTTATGTGGTAAACATGTGATAGTTCTTGATTCTAATGGCGACCCCGCTCCAAGTGGCACGCCAATTTCCATATAACGCTCGTATAAATTATTTTAGCCGGATGTATTCGTTCCCCTGTCACTTAGAAAGGATCTGCACAACATTATTTGGTACAGCGTCCCGACACCAGCGCGCGGCTAATGCACGAAATGCGAGAATAAAACACGGCAGCCCGTCCCGTGCACGTCTCGCGATTGTGTTGCGCGCGTGCGCCGGTGAGTTATCTGTTGCCAGGTAATGAACATGCCGAGAATAATTGCAAACTGCATCGCGATTGCAACTGTTACGAGCGCCAGCCGCGGTGGCGTCGCGATCTAACGATGCTAAGTAACTACTCTCCATTACTCTTTGTGTGTCGTGGCGTAAAAGATTATTCGAGGATGTCTAGTTACAGTTATGATAATAATTCTAGTTCCAGTTATTGTGTTTGGTGAAGCGTGCTGCGGGTAACAAAAGAGGAGCACGGGTTAATTTATGCCGGGGCCATTAGCACCGACAAAACCCCCGGTGTGATCGCGGCGTCTTCGGATTGGCCGCTGTTAATGCTGCATTGTGGATGTTGATGAATGCACCGACGTTGTTGGTAAACAGCGGAACAATGCGGTGCATCGCGTTCAACACTGTGCCGTGCCCGCGATCGCATGTTTGTGCGCGATGCACGATGCGCGAGAGCTAAATTAATTAGACAACATACATTTATTTAGCCGGTTAATTGGGAAGAAATGATAAAATTGTGTAAATTCATTGTGTTTTGAGGGAACGGCTCGGCTGCATGGCTGCGCAACATGCAGCTATACAATTGCATCATGAATGCAGCATTCGTTCATAGTGGCAGGTTGGTACGGCGCCTGGACGCAGCCCGCAGAGCAGAGAGGCCGATGTTGCTTTGTGGCTAGGCTGCTGGGACGTTAAGAGGCTAAATATGGACACATTGTCATAATAAACGCTGGAGTGCCTCGGATAACACGTTTTATCCACAGTTAATGGATGCAGAAACAGTTTTACTTAATAATGCAGCTTTTGAACCATATCAAGTTGCCATATTATGTTTATTTCATCAAACTTTCCCGCTAGGATTCTGATTGCAATATTTTCAAACGCGCTTTCTACCCACAATCCGCGTATGGCTCAGGGGGGTGGTTCTGGTGGCGGCAGGGGGGGTTGGGGTGCAGCCCCCTACGGTGAGCATTTCAGTGCAGCGTGGGTAGCACGGCCCCGTGGTGAAACCGCCCCGATTGCACTGAGTTATGCAGGCAGAGTTAAATGCAATTAAAGGCCGAACCGCCACCGCGCGTGCCACTCGATTGCAGTGCGCGCCGATTCACCCCAGGTGGCCTTAGGTAGAGGGCTTCGGACGCCAGGGAGAGGCCGACGGGCTAAGTTGCTAATTGTTCATGGAAAATAACGTGTCCAGCGGAACTAGGAAATTTACCTGCACTTAGCTGTACAATGAATGATTAGCAAACAAATAAAAAATGTACGGAACAGACAAATTGGCATTTGAAGTCTACTTTTAAATTTGCGATATTGACTTCACAGCGTGACACAAGATGGCTGCCGAGCCACCAGATGGCCGCTCCCCAGCCACCAAGACTCTCGAGCGCACCACGGGTGGCCGTGCGGGCTCCGTCGGGGTCAAGGGACCAATGGGCGACTCAAGCATGATCCACGGGGCTCGGGGCGCCGCAATTAAAACAAACCTCTTATCTCACCGCTAGACCGCGCGCGCGCGACTTATTTCGTAAATAAATTAGAGCGTTATCAGCGGGGCTGTGAATGGGGGGGAGGGGTGGCGATGCATTTGTTCTGCGCTTAACACGGCTTACAGTATGCGTGGCCTTACGGGGCTTGGATTAATTGCGAGCTCTTAATTAACAGCCGGCGGTAATGTACGGTACTAATGCTGGTTCGTGGTCGCCGTGTGTCGCTGGACTGACCGGAGCTGCAACCGATTTGTCATAAAATAGAACTGTAAAATGTTTGGAAGCAGTGATTTTCTCGATGCTTACATACTTGTTACGTCTCAAAGGGCCATGCCGTAAAAGCAGTTTAAAGGTAGCAACAGAATACCCGGCAATCCCTGTGGCATGTTTCTGTAACATCCAGAGAAAGAAGTTGCTAGAAAATGAGCTGTTTCCTAATTGGATTTCTCACTGCCAATAAAAAGCTCGCTGGCATTTAAATAAGACGGCGCTCGCAGCGAGGCAATCGACGTTGGTGTCTTCTTCGCCTCGGCGCCGGGAAGTTCGCGCAACGGCCGCCGCCGGCACGGCCGTCTTTTTTCAATGATGTTAAATAAACAGAATCGAAGTTGGATAACTTGATTCAACATCCAGGAGGCGCGGGGGCGCCCGCTCCGGCCTGGCGGTGGCCGCACGCAGCGAAACTTTGTTGCGACCTGACGCAGTGAAGGCCCATCTCCACGGGGCTTTGCAAAGAAGTGGATCTCTCGCCCTACTCACGGCGGCTTGGCCAATCACAGCGCGGCGTTCACTATCGGTCCACGTGTCGCCGTGCGGAATCTGATGCTTACCTGTGAATAAAGAGAAATACACACATTTAATTACACATTTGCATGAAGTAAACAGAAGGAAACTCCAGGAAAATTCCACCGAATTTGTGTCTTTGAAAAATCATTGAACTTTCTGGTTTATTTTAAGTCCTACCCTGCGGCCTAAGCAATTTTCAGTAGGACATAAAATGCTGAACAACCCGCCACCTTGTACACAGCAACGTCCAATATAACGCACAGATTAACTATGAACAACTAGTGTTCGAAAATTTCATGAAATTTATTTTTTTGAAAGTTTCGTGAAATATTTCGTGAAATATTTCATGGAAGATTGAAATTTTGTGAAATATTGAAATTTTCAATTGCTTTATCATTCAGAATGATTGCCAAGTTCTTTTTAAAATAGTACACACATTGCTACTTCATAATTGGAAGAAAAATTTATCAAATTTATGTACCGAACCTACTTTGAGCCTACTTGTTCATTATTTTAAAGAAATATTTGCAGCTTATTTAACCCTTCCTACTTGCAAACAAGTTACAACATTAGTATCAACTATCAATGGACGATTATGACTGGGTAAAAATAAAATGGCGCGAGATTGGAGAAGAAAGGAAGGAATTTATTCAGAATCGGTTGACAAATTCATATCGATTTCATTCGGGGAGCTGGAGTCGGAAAAGGCGATCACATCATCTTCAAATTCAGAATCGGAGGCTGGAAGAGTCGGTGCCGGGACGCCCCCATCGCGAGCAGAGGTGCCGGTGGAGCGTTGTCTACTTGTAGACGGTGTAGGTTGCGGCTGCATGTCGAGACTTACACGAACTTTGGCCTTGGGCAAGACAGGAGCTGTGGCTTCTGCTTGGAGCTGGAAAATTCAAAAGACCACCAATAAATAAATATAAGATAATAACAGTAAAGCAAAAACTATAAGACAAAACCAATTTGTCCTTTCCATTTTCCAGCAAAGATAGTCTTTGTCTTACTCATAGCTCATAAGATTAACAATGGGGTTTAAAAACGAAAAAAAAATCAGAATTTGAGAGTAAAAAGTTCAATTACCTTAAGGTTATGCTTCACATAAACTAGCCTGCCAGCCCTTTCGGTTGTGAGGCGATTCCGCTTTAGCGAGTGTACATCTTTGTACGAACTGAACGTACGTTCACAGGCCGCAGACGACGCCGGCAAAGTTAGAATGACGGCAGCGACTTTTGAGAGCTGTGTCATCGAACAATAGGCATTCCACCAGACATATGCTGAGATGCTTTCGTTTTCTGCTGCTGCCCATAGGAAATTCTTTGAGAAGAGCCCTTCCTTTACTTTGTATTGGGCTAGCTCAGCCATCACCCGACCTGCGTCGACGTCTATTCTTCTTTCAGCCATGTCATGGATATATTCCGCAGCGTCGATTTCGTCTTCCGGACATAAATGCTTGCCCCTGAAAGTTGGGTCTAGCATATTTGCTGCCTTGTGAACTGGCCACACACAGAATTCTTTTCTCTTCTCCAAAAGGGAGAAAATTTTCTTCTCCTCAGACACCAGGCATGGGGCTTTTCGTACATTTACGTCAAAACTCTCTTCGAGTTCGAAGAAAATACGGCACACAGAACTTAGTTGAGGTCTGTCCCCCTCAATTTTCGTAATCCAAGCAGCAATCGGATTAAGAAGCTCGTAGAGGTGGTTTGCTTTGTCCCAGAAAACCTCACTGGTTATTGTCGCTTTTGTGGCTGCTGTTAGGTCGCTTTCACATCGTTCATCGATGTTCACTATTCTAATGGCACCCTTGTTTGCCAGAAGACTCTTCAAAAACAAAACAACCGAACCCCACCGGGTCACAACTGGAAGTTTCAGTGATATTTTTGAGCCTGCCTGTGCTTGCTTTTCCTGAAAAACGGCTTTCAGCACATGTCGATTCGTAATTTCCGTTACGATCTTTTTCCCTTGACTGACAAGGTCCCTTAGAGAATTTTCTTTTATGCAGTCATTTATGAGTAGGCTTAGGCCGTGAGCAATACACCCATACGCACTGATGTGGTCGTATTTCTTTGTTACGATCTCCCACGCCTTCTTCATATTAGCGGCGTTGTCAGTAACGAGGCCAAAGCATTTGGCAGGACCAATTGAAACCAATACCTCATTAATGGTCTCCGCCATGTATTCACCAGTGTGACGTGATGTTAGAGATGGTAGGGATTTGAACAAAACCGGGTTTGGCGTTGTCAACACAAAGTTGATAATACTTTCTCGCCTCACATTGGTCCATCCATCACACATGAGGCCCACTGAATTTGCTTCTGCAATCATGCTCTTGGTAAAATTGGAAATTCTATCCACTTCTGCGTTCAGATAGCTGTTTGAAACCATGTACGCACTAGGCAGATGATACGCTGGCCTCAATTTCTTCATAACTTCAATCCAATATGGATTTTCCACCAATGATAGAGGAGCAGCAGTGGCGTAAATGGCGCGGCACAGCAACTCGTTACAATTTTCCTGTAAAATGAAATGGTTAAGAATAACATCAGATCAAAAATGAGTAAATGAAAAACTGGTTAAATGGCTAAGAGCACAAACATTGGCAGCCAAAACTATTTTTAAAAGATTTTCAGTTCCATCTATTTCTTGAACGCTTCATGTTGGCACTGGCATGTAATCATCTTGTTCCCCATTGCTCACCTGTTCTGCTCTAGTCATGCGATCACAGAAAAAATCCATTGGACTCGGAGCTGGCGACGGACTTGGTGACGGAGAAAGCATTTCACAGCTTGAGGACGGCGATAGTGGCGATGTCACATCAGCCCTGGTAGATTGCGGTGTTGCTGGTAGTGGCAGGGCAGAAACTTGCTGGCGAACACGGTACTCCGCTGGCCGCTGTATAACGTCAACCGATGCTCCGAAAGAAGCATCAGCAGAACTGCTGCTTCTTGTTCCTGGAAAGCCATTTTATTTTAAATACATGACCAGTGCCTGAGGATCATTGGTAGTTACTTAAAAATTATTCCAGAAATTATGGAAGGGAGATCGAGAGTACTATTATTACTTATTTTCTTGCATTTCTTACCTTGAGTAGCCACATGGTGAGTAGAGGTTATGTTGTCCCGTACATGTTTCGGACACTTCGTACAATTCTTGTTGATGTGATGCATCATTCTTGTTGCATTATTAATGGTTTTCCACGCACAATATTTACAGGAGCGGACATTACCATCAGCGATGTTAAACAGTTTGTGAACATTGCAGCGCTTCTTCCCCATGATCAGTGGCGAGTGCAGGACTCAAACAGGAAATGCAAACAACCCGCCCCAGCAATGGCCGCTTGCCGGATATGGGAAAGAAGGGTGTCAAACTTCATAGAAATTAATTCTCTGCCCAAAAATACAAAAAAATCCAATATTTCACTTTTTTTTGAAATATTTCACGAGAGGTTGAAATATTTCACTTTGAAACTTTCAAATTGAAATATTTCACTTGAAATATTTCACACTTCGAACACTATGAACAACCCGATTGTACTCTGACAAGTAATTGAAAAACCGACTTCAACAATATGAGACATTTCAGGTTAAGGATTCCTGCTTCAAAAAGACACTAACCGCAACAAGAGTATCATCTAAAAATCAACCTTGACCCCGATGTTTTCAATTCCCCACACCTTCCCGCTCGCTTCCAATAATTTCCGCCACAGGCGTGCGGACATCGTGAAATCTTTTCACTGCCCTCCCGATCCTGCTGTAACTGGCCACTCACCGAGTCGTTTAACCCGCCATGTCTTATCGAGCAATTAGCCGGCCGGCCGCGGGCTGCGCTGGCGTCGGCGAGACCGGAAGCCAACTGCGCGCTTGCGCGGGAAAATGGACACGTCGCCGCGTTGCTACCTCGAGTCTCGACACGACGCGTAGGACGCGCGGATGAATGTTAATTGAAATGAGACATAACGCGCGGACTGCCGGGTTTATTTTCTGTTATTAGTGCCGCCGCTGTGGAAGCGTTTCATTTTCATTATCGCGTAAAGTACGAGCGAACTTTCCACGCGCGAATTACAGCGCAGTTTGCTTTGTACCGCCACCGTGACAACGACAATGCACCCCTATTTGCCGGCGCCGTGACGAGCTCCGTCCGTACTTGTTGTCGGTGTTGGTGTGCGAGGAACTCGCACACCTAGCCGAGGATGGGAGGGATTATCCGCATTACGCGTGATTCCCTAAGTGGTGGTTTGGAAAATTCATGTCGGGGTTGTTATATCTTGAAACCGGCAAGCCGGACACGCTAGAGGGGCAGGGCTGCGTGTGGCCTCGGGTACTTGTCATGAGGCATTGTGACGTAGGCAGCTTGGCCTGAGATCAGTGGGTTCTTATTGGAGGGCAGCTCCGCAAAGAAGTCCACGTTCAGCCTGTTGACGAACTCTTCGAGAGTTTCTACTTCGAGTTCTCGGTGGATATCGTCGGTGCGTGTGAACTGGGGCAGGCCGGCGACTGCGCGAAGGGCCCTGTTCTGCACGCGCTGCATCTTGGCAAAGAGACTTAGCTTGCACATGCACCAGACTGGCGATGCGTAGCTGATGGTTGGTCTGATGATGGTCACGTAAAGTCTTCGTTTTGCATCGATGGACATTGTCTTCGATTTGAACAAAGGCATCAGTGATCCTATCTTGCCGATTGCACGGTTCCTGACTGTCTCGACATGGGGCTTCCAGCTCAGCTTAGAATCCAGGATGACTCCCAGATACTTGCTGGTGTCTGACCAGGTGATTTGCTGTCCTTGCAGTGTGATGCTCGGAGGGTTGGCTTTGGCACTTCGCTTCCTGGTGAACAGGGTGGCGGTGGTTTTCGCGGTGTTGAGTGCGATACGCCAGTCCTCGTACCACGTGCTCAGACGGTCGAGTGACGATTGGAGATTCTGCTCGACCAGCCGCATGCTGCGAGACTGGACCAGGATGGCCGCGTCGTCTGCGTAGAGTGCTAGCTCGGTCTTGGGCAGGTCCACCGGGATGTCGTTGGTGAACACATTGAAGAGAAAGGGCCCCACTAGGCTCCCCTGCGGCACACCGGCTGCGATGGGTCGGGTGGATGATCGCTCCCCTCCCATGGTGACATGAAAAGATCTCCCGCTGAGATAATTCGACACCAGATTCACAAGGTAGTTCGGAAACTCCATCTTGATCATCTTTCGCAGTAGCCCTGTATGCCACACCCGGTCAAACGCCTTGGCGACGTCCAGGAAGACGACGCCGGTGTGTTTTTTCCAGTTGAAACCATGTGAGATGTGGTTGACCACGCGCAGCAACTGATGGTTAGTCGAGTGCTCGGGTCGGAATCCAAACTGCTGGTTGATTAGCAGCCCCCTGTTCTGACAATGGCCTGAGAGCCGTGTTAGCATGACCTTTTCGAGCAGTTTGCTAAGTCCGCTCAGAAGACTGATTGGACGATAGTTTGCTGGATCTCTAAGCGATTTGTTTGGCTTTGGAAACACAATCACCTTGGCTTCCTTCCACGGCCGTGGAAAGTGCTGTAAACTCAAGCTAGCGTTGAAGATAGCGAGTAACCTTGTGCCTGCGGATGATGGCAGTTCCTTCAGCACAAGGTTGGTGATACCGTCCTCCCCGGGCGCCTTGCCGTTGGGGAGGTTGCGCAGGTAGTGTAGCACTTCAGAAGCCGTGGTCGGGACCGCGAAAGAAGCTTGCTCGGCCGGGGGATGTGCAGCCAGGTGGTCGGCGACCTCCGTCTCCACTGCCGGTGTTATGCGACTCGGGGGGTTTGGCTCAAATTGCGCTTCGAGTGACTCGGCAAGAACTTCTGCTTTGTCTCTCTGGCTGCAGGCGAGATGAGTCTTTCCCTGGATGGGCGGGCTTGGCGTGGCTTTGTTTAGAAGCCTGCGTGTCATGCGGTAGACCGAGTTGTCAGCAAACTGCAGCTTGGCGACTGCCTCGTCCCAGAGGTCTCGCCGGTGCTGTTTGATCAGCTCGTCAACTGCACGCTGCTGCGCTTTCCAGGCCAGCTTCAGGTCAGCGGTTCGGAGTCGGTTCCAAGCCTGGCGTGTCTTGTTTTTGGCAGCGATCGCAAGCAGAATGCCCGGGGGCAAGTCGAAGATGGAGTTTCGAGTCTGCTTTGCGAGGGGAACGCTGATGTCGATCGCTTGTTGGATGGCAACTGTCAGCTCGTCGACTGCGCGGTCTAGAGCTCCGGTAGAGTCGAGCGGCGTGCAAGCCACTCGTCTACCCACTTCCTCGCGGAAAAGCTCCCAGTCCGCGCGCTTCCAGTTCCTTCGGGGTGGTGGGCGAACCGTGTTTAGCTCGTCGCCGACCGTCAGCAGCACCGGGCTGTGATCGGAAGACAGGGCTGTCAGCGTCTCGAGCTCTAGTGACTGCGTCATGTTCTTTGACAGTGCAATGTCTAGAACGGCCGGCCGGTGGCGGTGGCTGGCGGGGACACGAGTAGGCTCAAGGGGGCCGGACACGGTGAAGTCTGCGCGCATCGAGTGTGCGAGAAGCAAGCGGCCCTTCTTGTTGTCGGTCGGGCTGTTCCAAGCGGCGTGCTTGGCGTTCAGGTCTCCGGCGATGAGAGTGGCCTGTGTCGAGTCGAACAGAGCGTCAACATCGCCGGGCAGCAGAGGGGTGTTAGGTGCTGAGTATGCTGGCGCCGTGACGAGCCCTTGATATGCTATTATATACCTTATCCCGGAGCCGATTCGATGGTGTTAACCTGTGCTGGTATCTCATAGCTTGCATGTGGCTCAAGTAGTAGTGTTTGGAATATTCTAGTGTTTCAGAGCTGCACGACAATAGCATTGTTGTACATGGATTATCAAGAATCCACGACTTTTGCATTACGGTAATGGCATATAATTGAACTTTGAACAGTTCATCTCGACTTCTTGACATATTTTTCGAGCACTGCTAGCGATGCAGTGACATGCGCAGATCGTCTCTCAGCGCGAAGCCGCTGCGCACAGCAATTCAGTTCTTAAGTAATGGTGGCTGTTTGGAAAAATTCCTGCAGCTTGGAAAGCAGACGCAGTCCATGTGTTCAGCCACACGAGCTCCTTCGACAGCGCCGCGGGCAAAAAGAGAAATTAAAGAAAATTAAATTTCATTCATTTCCTGCTGACGCGTTCACGCCGCGCCATGTGGATTCCAAATTGAATTTGCGATTATTTCTCTGGCAAATTGTGTTCGTGAATACCTAGCGTGATGTTTCGCGCTCGGCACGAAAACAACGCCCCCTTCGCGCAACTCGCTGCTTTTCAGCGGAATTTCCCGGCACAATTTGACTGGCGCAGAGCAAGAGGCAAGATGTCGAAGTCAAAAATCGAGGAGGGAACGTTGAAATGAAATTGAATTAAAACCTCCCGATGGTTTACAAATCTCGTTATAGTTACATATTTTTATTTCTATAATTATAATTTAAAGTAAACGATTTAAAGCTACATCTAGTAACGACCATAAACAAATTCAACGTAAAGAGCGGTAACTTGGGTAACGCAGCAACAAGGCTGTGGCTTGGTCAAGAGGGTGCTGGTCGCGGCCCTCGGCCGACTGGATGCCAGATCTTCATGCGACACAGTGTTAATCAACTCTCGCTCAATTACGAGTCCCAGGCCAAGTTGACGGGCAAGCGAGCCGGACAACACTTCGAGACACAAGCCCTTGACACGATGGTATTTGCCTCTCGCGCAAGAATGCAACAAACAGCTCAAGAAGATAAAACGCTTTTATCTCACTTAGATTTTAATTTCCTTTAAATTCATTCGAGTAAAAATAATCTCCAGCGGGTTTATAACGAGGCTAACAAAATAACCTAGATATATTTTAATTAAAACTTCACCGTGCAGTGCACTTTTATTTCCAGCTGGGTAAAGTTCTGACTGCCGCACAAAGTGCAGTGGGCTTGGCACGTTGCATTCGGACCCGCGCGCGGCGTCACGGAATGCACTAAAGTGCATCTCCCCCGGTGGTGCACATGGTGCAAGGTGCCAAGTGTCACGACACCAGGCGATGCACACGCGGAGTGGAGCACGTCGCAGCTGAAAACCCAACACTCTGGCCACCGTCGGGCGGTCGGCGGTATAAAGCTCCTTCCTTACACCTCTCTGTGTACGCGTCTAGCCGCAGATAATTCACTCCAAGAACTGTCCTGACCTTATTTAGTGTGAAATGTCTCTTCGTCTCACGGCGGCGAGCTCATGACTAACAATGTGTAGAGAACTCTTTGCCTCAAAAGTGAGTAAAAAGTGTATTTCACTCTGCAGCTGATATTGTGAAGCGATGTTTTGGGGTAAAGGTCTGGAAAGAAGAGCAATAATCTAGCGTCTAGTCTTCGCCTAAAGGGTTCCACGGGGTTTTGAATTCGTCAATTCACCACGTAACATTTCTGCGCCGAAACACAGCCCTCCAAGAAATCAGAGATACTTCATCCCACACCGCTGGCACCATTGTAACCAAATAACAAGTTTCAAATGGACGATGGGCTGTGTAGAAAAATATGACCTCAGGCCACTAAGTCTTGCGGATCAAGTGCCTCGTCGAACCATTCTTGAGATGCCCAGCAGAATGTCCACCTCTTCATTCCATGCCAAGTGATCATAGCGGACGATTTCCGAGATGTTGACAATTTCAATACACCCACACCATCGCGGAGATCAGAGTTCGCCTTCAGACCGACAGTTATTAAATGATGAAATTGCTTCACAAAGACGAGGGAAAACAAAAACAATATCGTCCGATATCAACAAGTTTCGAGTGCAGACGAAAAACAAAGAAGCGAAATACCTATAAACAGAAGTGAGTTCTCATCAAAATCTGAACTAAAACAAACAAAACAACCAGCCGTTATTGCTCTGCACTGATAACTTTTTGTTGCGATCGCAGCTCTCTCGATTCTAATCGTGTGCAATTTGCTTTGCGTCAGTCGAATTCAATTGTCGGCAATATCGCATAATTGGAGTGGGTTGGAGCCTGCGGTGCCTAGCGCACTGGTGACCGATGACGACGATCTGGGCTGAGGCTAGGTGCTGTGCAGTGCTTTGCTGGCATTGATAAGAGGCGTGGGGAGCAGCCAGGGGCACGTGCAGACACCCCCACCTTGAACGCTTTGCATCGGCGTGCAGCCGACGTGCTATGATCACCAGCGGGGAAGTCGAAACGAAGAAAACTTGCGCAAGTAGAGGCGAGCCGAGGATGTTGTCAACTTCCAGAGATGTTCGCTTTGTCGTCCGTACGACTTTCGAAGGAAGCAAAAATGGTAATAATTCATAACTGGAATCGGAACCGGAAAGTAGTAGTTTTTCCAGTGTTTCTGTATTTTTAATACACTGGCAAATAAATTCTTCTGCGTCAATACAATTCCACCATCTTTATAGCGAGACAAAAACAATGGGCCAACTGCAAGCTAATCGGGTAGAAGGATACATCTAGCATTCATTCGAAGATCCATTCATCTGGATTCCATTTAAAATTCCAGCCGATTTAAAAATCTTCATTTTGTTGACTTTCGCGACTCATTTTGATTAAAATATTCACAAATGCCTCCGTGGCACGTTGACGGCTATACGTAGTCTTCCTTCCAGCATTTTGTTGACATAAACTGGAAAAGTTTCATTTTTTCCGCGACCACTTCTCGCTCTTTAACTCCGCTCCCCACCCCACGCACCCGTAGGCTGTGCTCTGTTATGCGTAGAAAATATAAGAAAGTAATTTAATTTCAATGATTAATGAAATTTGCGTGTCGCCCATTTCCAGTGAACCGCGGGGAAAGCGCGAGAGAGAGAATGACGACTGCAAACGTTTTTCATTTCTCATCGGTACCCCCCCACCCGCTTGACACCCCCACCCTCGCTCAGAAAATAGTTTTTTTATGCAAAAAAAGCGCGGCCGAAAGGCGAAAGCCGTGAATCACGCACCGAGCACCGAGACGAGCTCTGTGCTTTGAATGGAAAGTAATCGCCAGTGATTGCGATCGCGCCGCGCCCGCCGCGTGTTTTTCACACAGGATTTTCCGCGCGCAACTTTTCTAATAACACTTAATAACTCGTCGGCGCGGCGGCGGCACATGATGCTTTTATTGCCGGGCCGACGCTGCTATCAGCAAGTCTGCGCCGAAGACAATGCGACAACACTCCAGACGGCTGGCCTACAGCGCGACAATCAGCAGAAGGCAATCAAATTTCACATCTCTGTTGTCGTTTTACATTTTCATGGACCCGGTAGCCACTTGGCGGACACCACCATGCTAGCGCCACGTCGTAATGGGTTTAATACTAAACAGTAAAAAATAAGTAATGCATCGCACATTTGCTCATTATATCAGGCTGAGACCTGGGCTTGGCACAATTGATTTGATGACAGGACCGTTGATCAATCAGCAGCATCTAATCTCGTCGCATGAACTCAATGGATTCAGGCTCCACTGGGTCAGCTGAACGCTCGGCTACAATCGAACGTCACGCCGCCTGTCCACAACAACGATTCTACTCAACAATGCCCGACCCATTATTATCCTCGTCATCTGCATATCAATGTTTTCCTTCGCGCCGCGATGCGTCTCACAATTGGCTCGATTTCAATCGCGGCCAATTTGCACACGACCAATGAGCGCGGCTGGCTGGCTCGCTGCATATCAATGCTGTATTGGCATTTGGCAATACCACTGCTGGCGAGACGTGCGGGGAAAAATGAGCGAGCGCCTAGGTGTTTGCCTGGCAGTTGCTAATCAAATCCGACTCCGCTTGCTGGGTGAAATTAATGCAGAGAACGCCGGCAGCTGTGTTTCGAGTTCGAATCCGCGCTGTCACTTTCCAGCTTCAAGGCATGCAATGATAAGAGAAATACACATTTGGCAGAAAGTCTTGTTACTATTGCGATGTCATTAAATGACTTGAAACAATTTACTTTTACAGTTTCCAATAAGAAGTACATTTATGTTTATTATGTCTAGAGGTTATTGCGGGTAATGCAGGTCACCGAATGCTGACTAAGTAATTGAATAAAAACATACACAAATCATGCCTTGTCTTTCTATGAAATCTGATTATATTTGATATTCAAGAAGGGCTTCCCATTGTCTGGCGTCATTAAGCAAGCGTCCCATTCAGCCAATAAACCTCGCCAGCAGCAATCGAATTAAGAGCACAAAGCCATTCTATTTATTCATCTTATTGCGAATGCATTATTTTCCAATTTGTCATCAGAAAGCGGCGAGGTTCTGACGTGATGTCATAAATCTTGATTCATTTTCCTGCCGATGGTTTTTCTCCTTCTCCGGTCGGATTCTCGCGACGCTCCGTCTCGTCGAGGCCGCGCGAGCTGGGAGCCATTACCAGTGATTAAATACTGTCGAAAACTGTATAGCTTAGCATCCATTATTGAAAGCATATTCAATCATCTTTTAAACAGGGAATTCGCAAAGTATTGACGTTAAAGGGCGATGAAGCTTTGTACAAAGTAAGAATGTGAAGACGATCGCTTCTTTAATATCAAACTGGCTGCATGATTTTGTTATGGTGCGCGGCGCTCGCAAGCAACGAGATATCCGACAGTTTCGCAGAGCAGTAGTTTCTTTTCATACACCGACCGTCAGATTCCAGCTGACTTTTATCAAAGTCGAATTTATCTTGCAACCATGCATGTGCCAGGCAGACAAAAAATGAAAAGTTTGCAAGTACTGAAGGTGTTTATATAATCCATATGAAAAAGATGGAAAAAACCTGCCGCCATATACCGAGACTCAAATTATTCTATGCCACCGAATTTCTGAACAAGAAAAAAGAAACAGAAGAAAAATGCGGCAACGCTGATGAGTATAAGAACATGATCGTTTTAAAGAGAATTGGTGGATTTATTCGCCATGAGACAACCGATTGTGCGTGCCATAACTCTGCTGCAATAAATGCTGGTCTCGCATGACATCTTAATGCCGTCCCCGAAGAAGCTGATGGCGCGGCTGGGGCAGTGAATGACTCCTTGAGGAGCCAGAGGGCGCCGGGGCCAGCGAGCTTGATGAATGTCCCCGATGGGGACCGTGATCCCGCGACCATCAACGTTTTTAGCTGCACTTTTTCATCGGAGTGGCGATTTCGTCTCGTGACAAATTAATTGGCGGCAGCCCAAAACGCCCGTCTTTGCTTTTTTCACCGCACCATAATGGCTGTCAGGAGATGCTAGCTCTTCATTACGGGTTGTCCTTTGGACACGCGGACACACATTCTGATTTGCACTGTGCCGGAATGGACGCCGACCGCTGCTACTAAAAGCTTCGCATTTAAAGCTTTGCTTTCATTTAGGGCAAACACAATTTGATAAAACAGGCACGAAGGATCCACTTCTACTCCGTTTCTTTGACAAATTAGGCGTCTTGGTGTTCTTTAAGCTTGCTACACAGGCAGAGGATAGTATTTGTCTGACCACATCAAGATGTGAACATGTTATAAAATGCAAATTTCAACGGAATTTCTGTAAAAACCGCGTGACGGCGTGCACATACTTTTAAAGAGAACAGAACGTGTTCGCTCTTTCATTTCGCTTAACGTCGAAACTGGCTAAATGAGCTTTGAATAAATAAATATGCATAAATATTTCATGTCTACAGCGAGATTCATCTCCCTTTCATGACAAAAAGTACCCCCGCTCCACCCCCTCCTTCCACCGTCAACGCTCCCATGGGCAACACCACCTCGAAAAAAAAAACATCACGAAAAAAATAGATTTTAAAACAAATTTGTTCGCCGATCTCGATTTTTAGCTCATTTCGCATTCTCTAAGCACGCGATCCCCGCTTTACACAAAGTAATAAATCATTTACACGAAAAGTACGTCAGTTTTCCAACGATAAATCGCATTGAAAACTTTTCCCCGCGCGTTCTTTTTGCCATCCATCGACGCTTTTCCGACGCTTTCCCGCGACGCTTTCCCGGGACGAGCTGCACGGCCAGGACAGGCTCTCCTCGAACTCTGGCGGTTGCTGCAGGTGAACACATCATTGGTTTCATTGCGCAGTGATGCCTCCGTAAAACTCACATGGTTAAAGGAATATACTTGATACTTATAAAAACGTGTTATAAGCGTTAAACATAATAATTAATTAAGATTACAGAGTGGGAAACTCGGTAAAGGAAATCTCGATATTTTTTGTTGGAATTCGTGTGTCGCCCAGGAGTCTTCTGGTTGCGTTGAGATCTGCAGCTCCGACTACGAACGTCTGGCGAGACAAACTTTACAGTCGGGTTATATTCCCGGGACGAAATGTGTAAACTTTAAACATATTTACTGGCGATGCCATTGTCGTCCCCACCCCCCCTTAACCACCCACCCCTCACGGCGACGCCACAGCTTCTACGAGATCTCACCCACGCCAATCGCGGGGAATGATGATGCGACGCCGACGCCGACGCCGACGCCGACGCCGGAAAGTTGCTCGGACAATTTAACCAAATTGCGCTTGACAGACATTTTGACAGAGAAGTGAATATCTCGGCGCGGCAGCCGCGGGGGTGAGTGTGGGGTGCAACCCTCGAATCCAATTGACGGCCAAGCGGAGTTACGTCTCGCGAGCGAAGGCTCCCAAGCCACGCGTCTGCTAATAAGCATTGCCTGTAACACGGAGGCGGTGAACGGTAGGACCTTCATCCGTGCACCCAAGAATTCATTGCCACTCGGCAATTTGGCGAACATCTTGATGGGTCGGTCTTAAACCTATTTCTCATCTCGAGGTCAAGAAAGGACACCGAATTAAAACTTAATGCTACTGCTCGACGTTGTTGCCGCGGTAACTCTCTCCTTAACGGAGCCAAGAACCCCGAACCGGGCCCCGACGCGCGCAGAGGCGCCAGTCAGCAACGCGCCACTTTGTAAAATTAAGTCCCGAGCCGGCGGCCGGTCGCGACTCGAGCCTGTAATCCCGTTCATAAATCGCAGAAAACATTCAGAATGTCAACTCGTCAGGGCGCGCTTCCATCAAGCATTGAAATTAATCGGCGACTCTGCTCGGCGGGTCTTTCAAGAAAGCCATCGCGCGTTGCTCGCTGCTCGCTGCTCCCGAGACGGCGCAGCAGCAGCAGCAGCAGCAGCCAGCAAGCAAGCAGTCGACTAATGTAGCTCGCAGCGCCAACGCTGGCTGCTTCATTCGAGAAACATGTCTTTTGTGACGTCGAGAGTCCCCCAACCCCGCACGAGCCGACATAACCCCAAACAACCCTTCTCTTCAGCCACGTCAACCCTTGTGCTTGATAGAGTTCCTTTTACGAGAGGGCGCA
The DNA here is from genome assembly GCA_921293315.2 of Nemurella pictetii. Lineage (NCBI taxonomy): Eukaryota > Metazoa > Arthropoda > Insecta > Plecoptera > Nemouridae > Nemurella > Nemurella pictetii. The sequence continues at coordinate 33,466,317 of OV121115.1, forward strand.
CGACTGCCACGACGACGACGACTACGACGACGACGACGACGACGACGACGCTACTTTTCATTCTTCATTTCCACGACCTCCTTTTTCTTCCCAATTGCAAAGCTCCCGCATTTTTTTGTACGCTCTTGTCGCGCTCGTATCGCGCAGCCAACATTTTCTTTTCGCTTTCCAGACAGTTGTTTTCTATAGGTCGTATTTATCAACACAAAGTGGGACTTAAGCTAATGACTCTGGAGGCAATGGGGGAGCAGCGGCACCCCTGCAGACGTCGCGACGCTCGCAGCGAGGCCGGCGTCGCGACGCCGTGCACCTGACCACGTGCAGGGCATTGTCTAATTAGTGGCGCATTCATCACGGCCAGAGGGCGATCGGATTTAATCAGACTTCTTTCAAAAGTTCACCCCACGGGAATTTGTGTTCTAGACGGCGGCTAATGGAGGTTTCAATATTGCACGCGGTGGATTTCGCCGGGCTCAATTATGATTAGACTCCTCGTGAGTAATTAATCGGCTTTTATCGGATGAATGGACAACGAGGTCTTCAAAGAATCGCTTGCACAGCGTAGGCATGACATGTCTAACGATACTGTGAGAATGGGAAATAAAGTGCTGTTTAACTTCAATGAAGCACATGGTCAATCATAATGGATATTTTGGCGGCTGAAGCTTCCATTTCCGCTCCATCAGACAGCACCGTTTGACAAGCAGAGCCGAAGCGACGAAATCGCTCGATCGTGAGGGATGCAAAACAAATCCTAGCCGAGTGTAATAAAGTAACATACGAAATCCAATCGACAACGCAGTTGGTTTTTGCCAAGTCTTCTCTCTCTTCGTTATTAACCGCGTGCGCATTCGTCGAGAGAGTTACACTTATTAACATACTGCCAGTGCTGCCATCTTGGCGGCGTGTTGCTTCAGCAAACACAGGTAGTACCAACCTGGCGGAGTCTGCATGAAAACAAACAGCGGTGGACGAGCTCGTTGAGAAAAGGGTGAAAAAGCCGGGGTTTTGTACGGCTGGTAGCTTGGGGGAGGGGGAAAGGGGCTGAGGGGGCGAGGGGCTGCGTATCGATCTACGCGCGCCACCCATGAGATTTATGCGTGTGGGGGAGGGGCGGTGGAGGGGGGGGCAGGGGTCAACCAGACCCACTCACCCCAATCGGATCGAGAGAGAAAATGTTTGTGATTATTAGTTTATTGGTCGACGGTTGAACGGCTTTGCGGAATTTCATTAGTTTTTTGTGATTGTTGAAGAAAACAGAGACACATCCTTAAATCTAATTTTTTAAATTTATCAAAGCCTAAAACAGTTTTACAGAATCGTCTCAAATGCTAGTATTTAATAATGTATATTCGCCCAATGGGGCCATGGTAGAATTGTCATTATAACCGGTTTAATAGTTATTTGTCAGATATTGATAGCATTTTCTTGTGTTTTTTGAGAATGTCTGTAATTCTGTGAGATACATTTCATTCTGATGTGAACGTGCATCGTAAGTTCCGTTATCACGATGCAATAAAATCAGGTTGTCTTCTTGTCAATATTTTGGTTCACTCTCAAACTTTAATGGAGATAAAATATTGACAAAAACCTTTCTGACGCATATTGTTCAATATCGCTCAGTAATATCATAAAATGGAAATTCACATTCAAACTTTACATAAACAAATAAAACGTTATTAATATCGGAAACGTATAGGTATCATACCTTTGTATGCATAGTTTTCCAAGCGGAACAGTAGGAAAAAGTTGAGAGAAGGAAACGTCGGGGACGTAAGCATCAAGCAGCGAGCCACGATGGAGCGTCATTACGTCCTTCCGTCGGACACGACCAATCACGCCGCGTTTCACACATGCACCGGCCAGATTCGATTTTTAGCAGACAAAATGTAGGTCAGCGAAGCGTTCTGTCGATTGACTGGAGTTCATTCGACTCAAAGGTACTGAGTTCGACTGCTGGCGATTCGACTGTGCCTCCAAATTCAGTCCGCCCAAGAGAATTCATGTTTGTAAAGACAACGCATGTCAGACGTCTACCAATTCCCTTCTCTCTAGTATCGCTGTCTTGAACGGCGATCGGAGGTGCCCGTTGGCGCCTTTAAAGCCCGGAATCAGCGTCGACTCGGATTGAACGTTGGAATGCAGAATAAATTGCAACGAGGTGTTCGATTTCCCGAGTAAACGGCGAGATTGTGTCTAGCAGAGTGACGAGACTCCAGGATCTAGTGGCTTCAACCAGACAGCTTCCGGTCGGGGCCATGGTTTGAGTTAACCAGGCAAGGTGCCAGTTATCACTTGGGCCCGGCGTCCGGACTGAATCACAATTCTCCATTCCTCACCAAAAACTCAAGCTTCATGCAATTCTAGTTTTCGTGAAGAGGTAAAGCATTGACACACATAAAAAAAAAACCCGGAAGGCTCACTGTCTAGCAACTAAGGGCAACGGGGAAATTGTGAATGCTTGAATATTACTATGAGATTATGAGTGCTAAGTATTGTTGAATAAAAATTCGCCATGGCTTACAGTTTTTTGACTTATCAGAAGAGCATTTAAAATTATTAATTCAACTCATGTATTTCAACACACTCATAGTCCCCGAACATATATACTGGTCAGAATATAACATCGATTTCATCATCTTTTATCTGTTAGCTAAAGTTTTTTTTTTCTGAGTATCATCTCTACTATTGTCAAGATAAATCAAAACGCAGGCTAGAACCAAGACTGGTGTTTTGGTCCACAACAACACAGCGCTCGTTTGATGAGGAAGTGAGCGGCGCGGTTCGATTTGGGTGTTGTCAGAGGGACACTCCGAAAGCACGACCAGCCGGCCGCGACCAGATTATGCAAATGAGCTCCGGCCACGAGCAGGACGACACGAGGACGTGTCCGGATCGCACGTAGCGTCGATATCACTGGCCGGCACGACGCCGTCGATCATGACGCTGTCGAAGTGCCACGGCAGACCGGCGGAACGTCACTCCAGTAATACCACGGTTAAAAATTTTTAGCACTGTGTCACTCGGGGTGTCACTTATAGAAAAAAAAAATGTTATGTAAACAAGGAAACATCACCGTGACAATTTCATCTCACTGATCGAAAGAGTTTACTGGGGAAAACAAAAGCACGTAGCTCATAAAATAATCATGCAGTTTATTTGCGCCAGCAGATGGAACAAAGAACCTTTTGCAGATTACAAAATACCTCGAGAAAATTCAAGAAATTCACGTCGACTACACACAGAGAAAAATCAAACGTGCAAGAACAAAGAAAATGTTGTTTTTTCATATTTAACAACTAATTTCAGTGTTTAATTATAAATAAGAAGCATTATTAATCGGGCGCTGAGAACACTCGCCCCCCGAAGGGGTTTGCACGGCAAGCAGAGGCAAAGAAAATGAGAGTAGAGAATCACCAGCTATCATAGAGAAGAGGTTTTATAGTAAATCAAATGATAAAAAGATGGCTCTTCTCATGATGAATGAAGACTGGGAAGAAATGAACAAGATGGTAGATCTAGACAACAAAACCGCTCAATTTGCTGAAACACTAAACGTACTCTTAAATAAAGCATACCCACTCCAGAAAATTAGGCTAAATAAAAGGAAAATAAATTCGTGGATATCTAAAGGTATAAGAAACTCATGTAAACATAAAAGAAATATAATTGTTTTAGGGAAAGAAGTCAATAGTGCCATTTGGACTCGACATATAAAACAATACTCAAGAATATTAAGGAAAGTTATTAAAACTGCAAAAAGATTACAAATTCATAAAGAACTAAAGAAATCAAATAATATTAATAAGACATCCTGGAATTTGGTTAATAAGGAAATAGGTAGAAAAGCCATTAAAAATGAAATGATCACAGAATTAACATTAAATGGGAAAATTTTACGAACACCTTTTGAAATAGCTAATGGTTTTAACCAATATTTTATAAATTGTGCTAAATTCAATAATACTCAACCCATTTTAGACAGAAAACAAGCGCAAACTAAATTAGATAAAGTAACAGCTAACAAAAATTCAATTTTCCTGTTCCCGGCTAGTTATAACGAGTTAAAAACCATCATAAAAGATATGAAAAATACTTCCGGACTTGACGATGTGCCGACACAGATAATAAAAAAATGTTCTCCGTATCTTTTGGAACCAATTCTTGAAATATGCAATGATTCATTTGCTACAGGAAAGTTCCCAGATATCTATAAAAGTGCTAAGGTAATCCCGCTATACAAAAGAGGAAGTAAAAAAGATCCTGGAAATTATCGACCTATATCAATTTTAAATCCGTTTTCCAAGATATTAGAAAAATTAATGTATACTCGTTTAATGGGCTTTCTGGTTAAATTCAATATATTATCAAACGAACAGCATGGATTTTTAAAAAAAAGATCGACCGAATCTGCAATTTTTAATTTTATTGAAAGCGCATCTTCGGCATTAAGCAAAAAAAAACAAGCTATTGGCATACTTTGCGATCTCAGCAAAGCTTTCGACTGTGTTAACCACGAATTATTATTAAGTAAATTATATCATTATGGTGTTCGAGGATTAGCATATAATTGGTTTAAGTCGTATCTTACAAATAGAAAACAGTTGGTAGTAATAAATGGCATAGATATTGATAAGAAATTAAATAAATATTACTCAAAAGAACTAATTATTGTACAGGGTATCCCGCAGGGGAGTATACTGGGCCCGTTATTATTTCTAATCTACATTAATGATTTACCAAAAAACATAAAAAATGCCCAATTAACCATGTTTGCAGACGACACTAGTCTCTTAATTTTAGAAGATTCAATTGAAAGGGCAATAGAAAAAGCAAATAAAGCAATGTGTGAGCTCTGTGATTGGTTAAAATTAAACCAATTGACATTAAATGCTAAAAAAACTAAAGTAATTAAATTTAGGACAAATTGTAATAACCGCCCCCAAACTAATCCTATCATAATGGCAGATAACGAAAGGCTAGAGCTGATGGAACGGGTTCCATTTCTAGGAATTGAACTCGATGAACTACTTAATTGGAAACACCAAATTAAGTCAATTCAAAACAAGTTATCTAAACAATTTTATGCAATTAGGGTGATAAAAAACATTGTATCTAAACAAACCCTAAAAATTACTTATCATGGGTTGTTTGAATCATACATGAGCTACGGGATAATTTTCTGGGGCAATTCTCAACACTATAAAAAAATATTCAATCTCCAAAAGAGAGTAATCCGTACAATGCAAAATCTAAAATCAAATAAATCATGCCGTAAACACTTTCAAACGCTAAAAATATTAACGATGCCAAATTTATATATTTATAAGCTATTAGTATTCATTAAAAATAACCAAGATAATTTTCAAACTCATACACATAATCATAGTACTAGGAATAAAAAGGACTTTAAATTATCACTAGAAAAATTAACACAAATCAAAAACCAGGTAAAATCAACGGGGTTATATTTATTTAATCTACTCCCCCATGACATGAAACTAAAAGAAATAGATGTAAATGAATTCAAGACTAGATTAAAAAAATTCCTTGTAAAAAATGTATGTTATACCATAGACGAATTTAAATTAGCTCTTAGAAATCCTAAGTTAGAAATGTAAAGACTATATTTATTTTGTTATTAGTATTATAAAAAATATGATCATTATTATATTATTACTATTATTTTTGCTGTCAGTATGATTTTGTTTTTGATTATTATAAATATTATTCCTATTCCTATTCTTATAATTAGTACTACAATTATAATAATAATAATAATAATTATTATTATTATATTATTATTAGTCTACACATTCCGCTGTATCCCACAGCATGGGAATTAATTGACTTAAAAATAAATAAATAAATAAATAAGCTCAACGTTCTCAAGGATGTTGGTCCCACGGGGAAATTGATTCCCCTTGTTGGCGTCTCGCGCCGAATCGTGCATCCAATTATGAGCAGCAAATTGAGATTTTATAATATTAAGGAGCGATTGCTCTGCGGGTTGCGTTCAGTAGAAAAGTTTTAATTGACTTCAAAAACCATTAAACATGCCAAAAATCGAACTTCAAAACAATTTTTAGGCATTTCTTGGCGTAAACACCCCACGGCTGGGTCCACGACATTGTTCAACAATACAAACAACGATTTATTGTCACCACTTCGATAGCACTTTGCTCTCTCCAACTTGTTCCAAACAACAAGAAAAGCGCGACACTGATTGGCTGTTAGAACTTGGTGATATCTTGCTAAGAAAAGCGCAGACCAAGTAGGTAAGCCCTGCATTCAAACTTTATATCTGTGTAAACTACAAGTGCAGATTACTTCTCGACCGACGTGTCGACGCGTTATTCATTATCAAGCCCGACTCTAAACGGCTCGCCAGCCCCCAACATTTTAATAACGTTAAAGTCTCGCAACGGTAAAAGTCACCCTCTTCACAATCACGCGCGACACTCGACGCCGGAAACTCGTAAACCTCGACGCGATTTCGCCAGAGCACAGCCATGGAAACGCCCCCACCCTTCTACTCTCCCCCTCCACGCGGTTACCATGACACAAGGCTCAGCGTCCAGTGCCCGCGGAGAGAGTGACCGGAAGTATGCGACCGCGTCCTTGGCGCCCCGAGGATTCCGACCGGAAGTGCGCGTCGACGGCGTCGGGCGTCGCGACGCCTCGTGTCGCTTTGTCTCCAGGCGCCACGTGTAGAGTGTGCAGCGGCCAACGCTCTCACCGGGGGGGGGGGGGGGGGGGGAGAAGCGGTTCATCTGATTGGCTGGAAACAAGGGGTGTTTCGTGACCTTGGACCGAAGTCACCATGGTTTCCGAGGTATCAATTAAACGTCAATCGGAAATTATTGCAGAACACTTCTTCGATGCCCACAATTATTTTACCCTTATTTTACTCTGTTATTAACATTTCTGCACAAAGCTTATACAAGATTGGACCTTCGATATTCTGTCAAAATAAAATATAAAAATACGTGTTTAGCCTGGTGAGAAACTTGGGCAGCTTGCGCCCGGCGATAATGTCTTTATCTCGACTCCCTAAGCCGCTGCAGCCCTAATTTGTCATCGCGTGTCACTTATCACGACATCAAAGTCCATCACGTCGACGCCGACGCCGCCGCTGCCACGTGACGTCACAGCGCGACGCGTGACAGACAATTAACTAGGTTTAATTGACTGCCGTGCTTTACGCTACCCAGGCTAACACGATTCCGCGCTCGGTGGTCGCCGGTGGCGGTACGACGGCCGTCCGGTGACTTTCAAGTGCACGAATCATCTGATAAGGACATGCCATGCTCGATTAGGTGATAGCATACAATGTGTTTCTGGTAGAAGTTTTTTCTGCACGTACAGGTATGCGCAGGCAGCTTCTAATTGGTTTTATGCACGGTTAAAATAGCTGTTCAAGTACATTAATTATTTTCATCCAGGCTGCTACAGCATATTTGCGAAATCCATACATCGGATTCATCAATAGATACTTGACGGCATAGTGGAATGCATCCTAGCTAATCCAAAAAGGAAAGGAAGTGAAAATTTGATGAAATCAAGTAGTTTAAGTCGTGGTCTCACTGTTGTTGTTTTCAAACTCAAGGCAAACTCTTAAGTTACTTACAAACGTTTGTTAGCAATTCTCTAGACTGACATGCCTCTTTCTCTGTGGAGAAATGACTATATCAATCTCGTTCACGCCGGCTGATCAGTGGACGTCTTCACTCTGGTTGTTATGCTCTTGTTTCCGAGCATTTGCTAATGAAATCAGAGCGCGGAGAAGGCATTAATCATCGGCGCTCGTTCGGCGGCGGCGGCGGCGACGGCGGCGGCGGCGGTGGGCACCGATATTATCAATCGCCGCAGCGACGTTCGCGGGAAACAATGTGAACTCGGGCAAGATAAGCTGCCTCGACACTCGGCTTCACATTTCAACGTGCCGGGATTGATTGCTTCTAGCCAAGCTGCTGCTGCTGCTGCTGCTGCTGCTGCTGCTGCTGCTGCTGCTGCTGCTGCTGCTGCTGCTGCTGCTGCTGCTGCTGCTGCTGCTGCTGCTGCTGCTGCTGCTGCTGCTGCTGCTGCTGCTGCTGCTGCTGCTGCTGCTGCTGCTGCTGCTGCTGCTGCTGCTGCTGCTGCTGCTGCTGCTGTTCGACGAGGAATCGCGACTAGAACAGCGTCTTCGATTGCAACTTGAGCACTTTATGTTGAAAGTCCTGATTTAGTATTGGAAAATATGTTGTTATGTACAAACTGGTATTGGAGTAGCCAGAATTTCGCGAAATAAAAAGCTAGGGGGGTATAATTATATAGCAACGCATATTTGAAAACAGATTTAACTTTAAGCCATGTCAGTTACAATTTGCAAATCTAGAACTGCTTGAAACGAAAACACGTTTCTACCTCGGCACAGTTTGTTCCTTCGTGTCGCATTTTGGTGCAAATCTTATTAACTAAATGTAAATGAAACAACACATTGAGAGGCACGGCAACTTTCAGCAACATAAATTCCCAACGCAAACTACTTAAAAACCTCTTGTTACATGGCATGCTTTCACTAACGAGACACCCTTGTAAAGGTTCAAGTTCCACGCTGGAAAATGCAATTGGACGTGTGCTGCTGAGACCTGCAAATAATCCAGGGCGCGAGGCGCCGCGACGCGACGCGATGCGACGGTAACAACGGCCCTGGCGCCGACCTGGAGGCAGTCATCGCCGCCGAGAACGGCACCGCGAGTATTGCTGATATTCGTGAATATCATGAATACGACATCACCAGCGGGCCCCGTGCCGCCGTGTAAGAGGATCAAGACTTTGTGCTATTCCAAGTCAAATAGTGTCTCCTTTTCTCGTCTGCACCGAACAATTCCATTTCCCCTGATGTCAGTCGGCGAGTGGCGGGTAAAACTCCCAGGCTTCGCCGCTGCCTCCGCCCCCGGGCGTCCCTGGCCCGCACACCGTATACACTGTACCGCGAGGCACGAACTGTATGCCTGATTCTCATCTCGTTTATCTGCCTCTTTTACACACACACACTTCCGTCTGTTTATTCACTCGATCTTCTGCTTCTTCTTCTTCGTCTGCTTCCCTTACTTCTACATAATGCATCCGCCGAACAGGCTTTGCCCGGACGGCTTTTAGTTCATCGCATACCCCGAGACGCGTGCTACAGTCAAAGTAGATTACTCGTTCTGTGCGTCGCCACCGACGATTCAAACAAAAACATTTCTGCAAATGATTTAAGAACAAAAATGGCACGTACAACGCGAACTCTATTAATAGTGTCCGTGCTCTCTTTTGGGGCTGCTTTGATATTTAGCCACGTTATTAGCGAGAACTGCGTGTTTGTGTTTTTGAGTGTGTTCATACCAAACTCATTAGCGGCAGATAAATCAGGGCCTTGTGTGATCTCGCTGTGAGCACACTGCACGGCAGAGTGATTGTTTCGCCGGGTATTCGTGTCTTCGCATTGTCTGGCGGGGCGGCCGATGTTTGCATTAGTCCCATTGTGGCGGCCCCGGCGGCGAAGATAATTATTTGATGTGGTTCTCCGAGACGCCACGGCGCTCCGTGGATCCCACGACGGCGTTCGGCCGCACCAAGCGTCGGATTAAACCGCCTGGAATGCACGACGCATCGAAGCTTTGATTCCGGCGTCGATTGATATTGTCTTTGGCTGCTGCTGGCGACATCGCATGCAAGAGTGACTCGAGCATTTCGAGTATTTAGCTACGAGCTTGTAATGTTAATGGCTTCAAAGTGGGGTTATTCGTGGTAAGAAAAAGGCGTTATTTGGTGCCAAAGATCTTTAGATTGTATTCTTGGAATATTTTTTCTGTGTTTGGGTAGGGACATTGAAAACGAACATAGTTACCGCCCATATCAAGGTGTTTCCTTTTTAAAAAAGTTTTGGCTTCGTTACATAAACTCCCTTATGCTCAGAGTCTATCAGAAGAGTTGGAACCAGGTAAAAGAATCTTTTTCTAAAACGAAGCTCTCAAATGGTCAATTTCTTACGTGAGATTTCTGAAATGAAGCAAAAGCTATAAAGTAGTCTGTAAAGCATAAAGGTCGGATGCCCCAGGGTCATTTTCAAAGCACATAAGAGACTTTTCAGCCATTTGGAGATGGAATTGGGTATTGAAAGTTAGGGTAAAAGTATAAAAGTAGATAAATACAAATGTTCTGACAGGAAAAAAGTAGTGTATAGAAAAAGAGGCGGGCGACGGGAAAGGTGGTGGCGGCAGCGAGATAGCACTCTCGATCGGTGCTGCGAGATTAGATAAGTTCCCGGCAAGGCAGCGGCAGCGCGGGCGACTGCGTCGGCGTCGCCGGCAGTGATTGCCGCCCGCCACAATCATGCGATACATTTGTTCTACGCAAATGTGATCGGCGTGGTAGAAGGAAAGCGATCGCGTGCGCTCGCCGAGTTTCCCGCCTTCGCCGCGGTGGCAATTTTATTTCCGCGCGCGACGCAAAAACTCTTAGCCCTACGCCGTCGAGGAAAAGGAAGTGAAACTGTAAATGGAGTGGATATATCTTCATATTGCGCGTTTTATGTGGACATTTTCGTGAAAGGATATCACGGGTTAAGTTTTTTGCAGGAGCTCCACTATTAGAACCTCGTCTCTAGATTACACTGCACCAAAGAAAAAAAAGACGTTCATAATTTCAAGCGCGCGAGAGTTGGCAGTCGCGGTGGGGGGAGCCAAGTAAATGAAAACCAACATCCATTAGTCCTCGGTGAACCTGTATTAGCCGAAATTACCCAACAAAGGCTCTGCGTGCGGCGCGCACGGCGGCGCACGGCGCGCAAAGCACGGGCGCGCGGGGTTTCAGTTTCAACTGATGACGCGGCATAATTGCGAGGCGCCGTCGCCGCCAGCAACGAGAGCGGCGAGAGAAGTATGATTATTTTGACTACTTTTGAAGATAGAAAGAGAGACAAAAAACACACACCCACCGCACACCGCTAACACACGCGAAACCACCGTAAGCTTAATGCTGGCCATATACAAAGAGATCTGATATTTTTTTCTACCCCACGGTAAAGCTCTCTCTGTTCCGCCCACGCGTGCGCTCATCTTGTCGCTGCCTCCCTCGCACACTCCACTCTCTCTCCGGAGCCAACAAGCATAAAGTATATATATCACGCGAGTCCTCGAGGGAGCGACCTCGGGCAATCACTATTTCGTGTAGACCGGGAAGGGTTGCCAGGGAGACGGGGGGGGGGGGGGGTCTCGACCCGCGCGCTGAGAAGCCCATCTCGTGGGGCTCTACCTTCACAGACAGCGCGTGGGCCCGGCCTCGCAGCCAGCGGCCGTCAGACGACGCATTCACTTCGAACTCGTGGTGATTGGCTGGAAAGTTATGGCCCGTGCATACCGAAAGAGCTCACTTGCCGTCAACTTGGTGTTCCTGGATAGCGAGTCCGTGATAAGCAACAATTGTTACTGAATGCCACTTTGTAAGCAAATGATGTCAAAGTAACAAGAGATTTTAGTTCATAGCCTTTTTTATGCGTGACATTATTTATCCGTGGCAGTTCTTTAGAGGCGCGAAATGAGCTCATGGCTGAGTCGTCACTGCATGCCCTAATATTCATTCATTTAACTCCTACGAATCGTTATTTTTAACGTGACTGCTATATATATTTCGGGTTTCAGACCAGTTTATAGACTTGCGACTCGTGAAATGAGTTCATTACTACAATTAATCTGACAGACGTTAATTTTGTTCAACATCTTCATGAATGTCATCCCCACGACGAACGCGTGCGTTGCCCTTGAAGACCAGGGTGCCGCGTGCTTTTCCGTAGCCTCTTGTTCGCGCTGGCTGCCAAACCAGGGAACTAATCGCAGACAATGCCAGCGTTTAGCTGCGTCCGGTGCCCACGTCGTGTTCCTGTCACTCTGCGACCTGCACGCACAATGCACACACCGTGCACGCACCGGGCACGCATGAAGCACGCACCGGGCACGCACCGGACAGGCACCGGCTGTTGATCAATATTTGCCGTTTTTTGCGTACGTTGCGTGCGCTGCGGTACCGAGGGTCGCAGCGTTGATGTTCTACGCGGGTACGCAATGGACACATCGAGACCGAATAATTGTTTCACACTTTGCGTGCGTCAGAATAATGAGCACGCAGTTCCAGTAAATTGGCTTGAAGCAGGATAAAATTAGGCTTATTTTATGTTCTAGAAACGTATTCCACACACGACAGTGTGTGTACCAAGAATAGTGTGGAAATTCTGAAGAAAATAAAGGACCCTTGTGTAGATGTATCATGAATATCCTAGTGCTAGTTAGAAATTGTTTAAGCCACACTTAAAACATCACGCCTTAAGCAATAACAACAAATATAGGAAGCTCCATTTTGCATTATGCTGTGTCAGAGAAACTCCGGTGCAAACTTGACACACATTCCCTATACATAAGGTAGAAAAATGTTTGCGCACACCTACGCGCACACCTAAAGCATCGTTCAGGGGCAGCACTGGCTCGGTGCTGTTCTAACCTTTGCCCCCACGCACCGCATTGTCTTAGGACGCCAACGCGTGACATCCATGCGCTGCGCCCCCACACCCCCAACCCCCGTCACATGAATCTGTGTGGCTGCAGCGTTGGGCGGTGGGTGGGGGTGGGTGGGTATAAGGGGAGGTGGGCATTAGCGGGATATGGGGCATGCATGTTAATCCGTGTGATTCATTAATTACGGACATGTAGTTGTCTCGACGCCCGCGAGGGCGTGCGATGGGCGCGCGAAGACGCCCGGGCGTGCATAACAATGCCATCGCCATAGCAGCGGGCGAGACGGAACAAAGAATATTAACTGGCAAGTGGTCGAGCGAGGATAAGACCGAGGGAAAGAGAGATGAGAGGGAACAAGGTAGAGAGGGAGATGGTGTTACTTGATTAAATATCAGCAAGACACGTTTACAGAATAAAGTGGCAAAGCGTTTCGTTGGCGGAACTGTTGAACAATGAGTTTTTAGTTTTAAAGAAATTATTAGCCCGTCGGATTATCACCAATTAACTTTGAAGGCAACGTTGTGCTTCTTTCAATTATTCACCGGGAAAATTAACTAATAGGAGACCGACCTATTTCCTTCTTCAACGAATTCTTACACAATGCACTAACATCGCCAATAGCATTTAATAAAGGAGCAGGCTCATTTTCCAATTTCTGATATTTACGTTATGAGTTCCCGACATGTTTCCCAGCATCGCCTAGGTGCAACCCGCAGAGCAAGAAACCCGGCAACTCCTGGCACAAGCTGTGTGCCCCTTAACGCAGCCCGCAGAGCAGACTTCAACTCGGCACTTCCACCAATAAAACACATTCACTAATTTATCATTTGTTTTTTGTGATTATAGTCCGCAAAATTCGTAATTAAATTTCGCGCAGCAGTTAATTGTAAAAAATTAATCCCAATAATAGTGTTTACACAAAATGTGAACTAGCATTCTCTGCAATACATCAACGAGCGCACCCAAGTGCACCTCGTCAGCTCAACAATAAAGAATCCCCGTAAATCACAGCCACCTAACCACACACTCACGCCCCCGCCCACCCCACTCCCCGACCCCTAATTAAACACTCGTTAATTAAATTCCCGCGAGGCGCCCCTCGCCGTTGTTGTTATTATAATTAATATCACCAATTAATAACAAACTTGCTAGTTTATGTCTCGCAGGTGTCGCCGTGATTTGCCGCGACATCGACAGCGCGCTTCGCACAGGTGGCACCCCCCCCCCCCCCCCCCGCCCAACCACCCCCACCGCGCCACCCAACCCGTCTGCCACACGCATGACGCACGCATGTGTTGAAATTCTCGGCACGCACCCGCGCACCTACGCTGCATACGCACATCGTTGCGAAACGCAGCCTGGTGTCAAACGCATAACCCGAGCAGCGTTCTGCGGCGCTAATAGCTCTAGTAGCAGCCTGAGCAGCGCTGGGTTTTAGACTGCGAGAGGTAATGAGAGACAAGTTTTAATGGCGGGTTACGGCGTGCACAAGTTGCCGCGTCTGAGAGCGTGGAAAAGTTTGGCGATTTTGTGTAGACGGTTAAGATTTCGCTCCTCCACCGCCGTGGCAACGCCCGCCCCTCCAACGCCGTTAGCGTATACACGAAATTATTCAAATATGTTTCGAATACATTTCTATGCAAATGTGCGCTGAATTGGTCGTTTAACTTCGCGGTGTAACGTATGGTTTCGCAAAACTTTTTTTATGCAATGTAACTATTTTTTTTTTTACTGTCAAGGCCGTAATTTCCAAATGAATATGTGCGCCGTTAAATGCCACTAAAAGAATATAATAAGCATCGTCATTAGGCATGAGAAGCGTATGGAAAGATGAACTAAGAAAAGCCAGCTCGGTAGGGAGTTTCCTCTACCTGCCTACTATCCGCACAGAAAGGAAATGGAACCAGGTTTCATGACGTGTATGTGCTATTTCTCATATTCTTCATAAGAACACGCAGTGAAAGTTATTATTTTTTGTTCTATTTCGCGCCTTATGCATGTAAAGCGAAATACAACAGGAAAATCGTCCAGACTAGCTGATTCCGGCTTCGACCTGCCTGTTCCACGTTGGTCGCCGGACTTTTCAGCTTGCAATCCACATTTCAGCTCTCCATCTGAGCGCATTTGATGCGGCCAATAGAAAGTGTTGAAAATCTGGTCTGCCGACTCTCAGAGAAAACCCAGACGCCGCTGTGTCCCCGGCTTTAGGCACGCTATCGGAAAGAGATTGACATCGGCCACGCCGGGGGTGCTCTTTAATAGCCGTGCGTGAAGCTGAGCTCGAATGCAATGTCGCGACCTGGGCCGACCTTGATGATTAAAGCTGCAGCATTTCGCAAATAACGAGTTTCACCGTTACTAGTTTTTGCCAATGTTCGATAAGCTTATCGCATTGAGATGGCAGTATTGGCCCCTTCTTGCAGAAAAGGGCGTTTTTATTCCCGAGATTATCGAATGAGGCAAAATCTTAAAATAAGTAAAGTTTAATTTGAATTTTCCCACGGGCGTTTTATAAAGCGTGTTTGAAAGTCAATGTTGTACACATTTTTTCAATCAAACGAAATTTAAATTTATTAACAAACAAAAACTTTTCGCCTGGAAGCTTTAATTAACAGAAAAGCGTACCTTTCACCTTCTCAATTTCAAAAATCGGAGATATTTCGCGTGCAGTCACTCAACTTTATGCTCGGACTCTGACAGCCTGGCGGGAAGTAACTCGACGTTACTCATCTTCAACTCGTCGCCGCCTGCTGAAAGCAACCCACCGCCCCGCGAATAATCAAGCTAGGGCCTTGCGCTCGGCCGCCCACCGCCCGTGTAAGTATTTCATTTTGCCGCAATGAATCGCAAGCTAATGGCGCGCCTCGTTCGCTCAGCGAGAATCTCTGCGTCGTGCAGCGAATCGTTAGCCTCATCACAACGCTCGATTTCGTGTCGCCTCGGCGACGAAGCTGCGAAGATCGTGGAGGGATGCGGCGGCATTGGGAAGGGCTCGCACCCGAAGCGTGGGTACTCGGGTTCAGGGGTTGTGGGATTCTCGTGACTCCAATTTCGGAACGTGGTGCTCACGACACCTAGTGCTGATCTCAAAGTGCACTCAAGCCATGAGTTATGCAGATATTCGTAGTAATTCGACGATGATTTGTTTCATTTAAATTTTAGAGACGGTAGTATGTGATTTTCCTTAATTTCGCGAACAAATTCTAACAATTTTTTCTAAATCTACTTGAAGTATAAATACCAGACGTTCTTTGTACGACTTTTTGGATGGTCTAAGCGATGTACGAACCTGCGAAAGAAGAAAAACACCAATTAAAATAATGATTAATCATTAATTTTCTACGCTTATCACAACAACATCATGAGAGCGAGTAAGTTGAAGTATTTTCCCGACCAAACATTAGTTCAACCGTGTGCATTACTTAAGAATCGAGTGTCTGAAAGCACTAACTAGTCTATCAGCCGCATAAAAATACCAGCCAAGTCTTAAGGGATGAAAACCCCGGTGCACAAATCCAACGCAAACCAGCTTCCGTAACCGAACGAACCCTTAATGCAGATTAACCTCCCCTCGGCGTAATCTCGTCTTAAAGCCAACCTCTGTGCAATCACCACCCGGCATCTTGGTTCAAACATTGCGACTCTCACGTCTCCCCCGGGCATACATGCACTTTCAAAGGCGTGAGGGTGGGCGCAGAAAAAAACACACCCCTCTTCAGGTCCCGCCGCGGAGAGATTTAATCCGCACATCAGATTAAATACCGCCTTGATCCGTCCCATATCGGAGAGCAGAGTTGCGAGCACGGCTTGCATCCTTGTTTTGTGCAAAGTCATCTTCTCATGGAAACCCATTTCTAAACCAGATCCGGCCATCAAGGGATCAGAGAAGAGATGAAACTTGCGAATCTTAAGTGTTTTATTGCATCTGCAAGCAACCAGACGTCGTACTTATTATTTTGTGTAATCGAACAGAAAAACAAATTCATAAACCTTATAATCATTATTTAAGTAAGGTTCCAAATAAAGTGTCAACCTTAATTAGTGTCATGTCATTTGAAAGCAGTGCTTGAGAATAAATGATTAAACGTCTAAACTTCCGGCTCGTTATACTTGTAGTGACCATCAACGCTCCTCAAAGAGAGTCTACTTGAAACCACGTGCTTCACGCATCTACCCTACTCTCAGCTACCCTGCGTTCAACCACCCTTGACAATCGCTTTCATCGTAATCAGGTGAACATATCGCAAATCAGTTCAATTTCCCGAGCTTTCTCCTCCTGGGCGCGTGGCATGGCGCTGCTTTGCCAGCAAAGCGATCACACGTGGGCCTGGCTGCGTTTCCACGAGCATCCTCCAGCTCATTCCTCGGCGGGGATTTGATCCCTTTGCCCGATTATTCTCCCCACACCCCCTCTACCAAGGCTGCCAGCCTACCCACGAATCCCCAGCTGAAACACGGGAGAACACACTACTTCCTGGCAAACTCGTCAATAAATTAGAACCGCCCATGGAGCAAGGGTGCCTCGGCCGCGTCCGACACAGAGTTTGAGCGAAGATGTGATTTCATTATCCCAATCATCGAGGGATGATCAGCGACTCTCGGTTCGCTAAGGGCTGGATTCACCACCAGTTTCATTTGGAGTTTAGGGTTCATCAGAAGCGCTGGATGTTTAGGACTCTGTGGTTTCACCTTTCAATCTGCCTCCCTTCGAGTCAAAATGTATATTGGCCAACAAAACAACTATTAAACCGTGTAAAAGCACTAAGAAACTTGTCAGAAGTGCCAATTCATAAAATATAAGTATGCAGCAAAGAACGCCCCATAATCTAGTGGAACTGTTTTACACGTAGTTAGGTATGATACTTAGTCCGGTTTTAAGGTTTTACATGGTGCTCAGATCTTTTCATGTTATTACTCCGAGAGTTCTTGTTGCCAACAAACGAAAAGGTTATTTTTCCCGAGATCAAATCGCCGCGGATACTATTTCAATTAACTCCCCTTCAACAATGTGCGATATAGATAGAATACCTCCTACTTGAGCGCTCGAGCAAAGGGTGCATAATAAACAATATCAACACTTTTATGGCCTCTTCCCTTATAACGGGCAATAAAATCGTTTATGCCCCGATCATATTTTGATTACATAAATCATGTTTTTATTACGCGGCCATCAGCGTATCATTAAGCCAGGTCGCCGAGCCAGCATCCCTGAAGAAAGCTCGTAAAAGCAAACTCCCGCTCAGCGAGACGGACAAGAAGGGTGCATTCCCCGAGGGATGTTTTCCTGCGATGGCCTGGGGCGTTGGGCTGGCATCGCGACACAGGGGGTGGGAAAGCCGTGCATCTCCAGGACGCAGGGCGCGGGGTGTTAAGACATCTCCGAGGTGTGAGGGTGCTGATATGCTAAGCGTTCCTCAAGCGGGAGGTGCTTTACGGTGTTGCCGGACGATACGCCGTCTTTGTTGGCAACAGCGCCGCTCGGGGAATATTTTTTCCCCGTCAGCTTCCAGCGGATGGAAATTATAATAATATCCCGATACAGAACATCGTAAATAAGGGAAGGGATCGAATACAGTGAGTCTGCTGTTTTTTTAGAACTTTTTTATTAGTTTCTATTCGCGTCATTAAATGGAGGCCATACGCTGTGACGACGTTTCATTCCCATTCAATTTCTGATTTCCAAATCTGGTTTTTGAGTACAACACACTGCAACCTATCGAAGAATGTTCTGGCGTTCGGTGCAGTTGATTTTAGTAGTAGTTGGGTGGCCGCGCCTTTCGTTGGCTTTGAACGACGATAACCCAATTGCCGCTCCGTCGCTTTGAGCCGCCCTTATGTCTGTCTAGTGCCTACAATCAACGCTGGATGGTCGAACTACAATAATTAAGTACGTTCCACGGACTGAAATCAACGGAAATTCATTAAGCTGGCTACACCTTAATGACGTGTAGCAATTAATTTGCGAGTCTCGTTTAGATAAAGCAATCAGACATCATAACGCGCGGTATTTGTGACAGAATATTGAACGTGACAGTTGAGCGAGCATTTGTTGTTGCCAGGGCAAATTGACACGCGATTGATGCTGATAAATGATTCAAGCGGCAAAATCACGGACGTCTATTAACAATAATTGTTATCACTGCTTTGCAAATATTTAACAGTCTCGCAGAAACGGTGTTTGCAATAAATGCGAATCGCTGGCAGAAGTGTTTTATATGAATACGTGACTTCGCGTTTCTAAATAATTAAACCCGTTTATTACTAGTTCGATCCGGCAGGTTATTATCAGAATGACAAACAGTAATTGTTTTCATTCCATCCTAATTGAAAATAAATTCATAACACCCGAGTATGAGCGCAAAGCGGCGATCAATTCGCCTATTTTCAATTAAAAGTCTATCCATATTATAGTGAGTGACGGAATTGTAATCAAGCGAAACTACCTACATGTTCTTCCGACGACGGGTCTCGTTAAAAGGCTTTATAATTTCCTAACAGGCAATTAATTTCGCCAGCGCCAAGGCGGCGTCCGCCTAATTGCCCGCCGACACAGCGACTGTTACATGCAGTTAAGTCTGCAAAACCGCCATCCGACTTTTCAGTCAGGATCACACCTAGCCCCGCTTGGAACCGCCAGCAGGCAGAAGCGCCGTCTGCTCGTCGCGCGTTATGAATAGCAAGTTGTTACAGCAAAGCACCTTCAACAGGCTTCTTCCGGTGTTCTTTCAAAGCTTGGTCGAGCTCAAGAGAATCGACATCGACAACAACTTCATTTCGGGTATCGCTCAGACCAGAGCGCCATCTAATCTCAAGTTCAGGATCAAGTCTCGCTCGGCGCCGAAGTGCGTTAACGTGTCAATGCGGTGAAAGTGAAGGGGTTAAAGCCAGCCATTAGAAGGAATACCGACACTCATTACTCGTGCCATTTGTTCCCGACGCCGCCGACGCCGACGCCTGTCATTAGGGCATCGTTCTTCAAGGGCGCGACTCATTCATTATCGCCCCCTTCCCCCCCTCCACCCCGGAATCCCTCTCGCCACGGATCGGTGACGCCTTTGAAACGCTTTTGGGCCTGTACGCGACACCCCACGTGTGTACGCAATTTACGCACGGCCCGTTACGCACTAGACCACGTGGCACGTAGACCCGATGCAAACGCTGGCGACGCGATATTATCTAGCACCCTCAATGCGTTGTTGAATTCCTTCTTACGCGAGAAAAGCCTCCAAGTTTATTTTGGCTACGGTCTCTCGTGACGTTTACAAAAGACAAGTCATTTTGTGCCACTGCATATGCCCGTGACGTTTATAAAGAAAGGCATTTCGCTGTAAAGGTATCTGTAATATGATGGCTTAAATATTTTAAACAGACTATATACAGGCTAAACACATAATATGCAGCATGCATATAAGCGATGCCACACATTATATATTTTATTATCAACAGAAAATTGCCACTACAATTGCTTGTGTGCGAGTGACAGCGTCTAACAAGGACTTCTGGCGAAGCACCGTCGCGCTGCCGGATCCAAGCAGCAACAAACCGGATATTAGGTATCAACGTTAAGTAGGTCGTCTCTTCAGGAAGGATGCAGGACATGAGCGCGCTGTCCACACCGTCGATTGTCTGCTAGCGTCGTGCGTCATGCGTCGTGCGTTTGCCGCCGGGCACAAAATGGACGCACTTTATTTCCAATTTCCGCGCAGTTTCCCAAGAAGAAAAAATGTTTAGAAGTCAGCAGCAGCTGTCACCCGAATCTTTATCACGCCACAATAAGAAAGGGCTGAAATTAAGGAAGGTAAAAGTATATAAAGAAGGGTGGGAGACGCCGTGGCTTCTGCAAGAAAACCTTTTGTGTATCGAAAAACGATTCCGGATTAGTGGTAATAAGAATCAGCGGCGGCCGGCCTTGCCGGCGTCGTCGACTGAGCGTCGGCGTCGCTGCCCATGGGCGCCTCGGAGCCCCTGGAGCCCCTGGAGCCCTGGCCCCGGCCGCCAGGGCGAAGCTAACGAGGAGAAAGGAGGCAATGGCTTGGATGAAATGGAATTTCAAATCCTTTATGCCTACGATAACAGGCGGACGGAGAAAAAGCGTGGAATCGACAAGGAAAGAGTGAGACGTAGCTAGAGGGTGGCTCGTGGAATGGGATAAAAATGATTATAAAAGGGATGGGGATGGGAATGAGAGGGTAGGTGGACAAAGCGGATGTGTGAGGAGGTGGAAGGAAGAGAGGAAGAGGATTGTAAAATGTTTTAGTCATGTTAGCAGATAGTGTGTGGTGGTGGTGTTGAGGGTGGTGGTGGTTTAGGGGGCAGGGAGCAGTGGGAGTTGATGTCGGGTTCTCAAAGGGTTTAATGGATGCATGCGTGGTTATACGATTATAAGGTTTGATTGGCGTTCAGCTGAGGATTTCAAAAAATGGGTGAACATTATTTATTACCGCAATAACTCGTTAAAGAATCATTTTTTTAAAGCGGTTATGAACATGCTTTTTGGTAGGATAAAAAGCTTATAAGTAAGTATTTATGCGAAAGTTGTTTTTTATGCGTTCTCATTTGTGTGTGTGTGTTTTTTTTAATTTTTTCCCAGTGTCAAATGACTGTAATAATAAACCTGCTGTTATCATCAAATAATTCTAAAACAGCCGTATTTTTTAAAAGTAAGGCTTGCAGCAGGTCTTGTGTGAAAAGCACCAACAATCGTACCTGTGTATTCTAAATACCTTCCAGGAAGAGAAGAGAGTGGATTTATGAAAAGAAACCGCAATCATTGTTTCCTAAGCCAAAATGCTGAGAATCAGATGCCAACAAAAGCAAGCGCTTCATGTTAAAATGCGTGGCGTATTTATCGTCCTTGGCTTTCCTCCTCTTGGACAATAAAACTAAACAAAAGTTGTTTCCGAGTCCTTCAAGTGAATAGTCTTTCTCGGAATGAGACCACGCAGCATTCAAATTTTACGAGCGAAAATTCACCATAAAAAAAACTTGACAGACATCAAATATTAAAGACGCGGCGCGTGGCCCCGCCCGGGCCCCAGAGAATAGACCCTCGCCGAGAAACGCTGTCTGCTTCTCGGAAAGCTGCCGACTTCACACTCGTAAACCAGCGGAAATATTAATCCAGGCAGCGACATTTTCTTGCGCGACTCTCGGAAATTTGGGTCAACCATTGTGCTAAATTCGAGCAGCAGCGTTTGTTGGTTCCAACTTTGCCAATTGTTTTTTATTCACTTTGCAAACTTCGATTACCATAAAATAAGAGGAAGGCGTCGTGACTCGAGAGATAGTGCGGACATTTGATTCGGTGACATGATGAGAGTTGGTTCACGGAGAGCGGGACATGCGTGGCTGTGGACGACCTAGCTTACAAGACGTGGATTTAAATTTAATACGCTAGGTATCAACATTTATCATTAAAAGATGCGCCATTACGTTTTTAACAATTCAGACTGCTTTTCTGACAAGGAATTTGTAAGATGTATCGTAATTGTGCAGAGAGTATTATATTTTTTTCTGTTAGCAACCAAAATTAACTGGGAAAGCTTGTTAGCTGCAAGCTTGTAACTTTTGAAAACAAGAGCAGTCTTTCTTGTTACACGAGCTACACGGCGAGTTGGTCAAAACAAATAGTGTTCACTAGTTAGACCACTGGATTCACTAGATTCACCCTCTGGCTATCGCAGCTTCCATGGTCTGTCCTAGTTCTGTACCAGCGCAAGACGTTACCTGAGCATCACTAAGATTACTCCCTTGCATGAAGGTTCTGTAGGGAAGAATTGGAGCTTCGGGCGTCAACGTCATCACTAGCAGCGATCAGCGAAGCTTCCTTTGGAAAATCTACTCAAAGATCCGAGTTTCTCGCACAAAACGGGATGAAATTTCAGTCTGTAAGATTCACTGATTCTTTTTGGTCCGTGATATTTTGTTACATAAAATAGTGATATACTGAAAAATCTTGAAAATATAATGAAAATGCGCGGCTCCAATTATTCCGTGTAATTTATTATGGTTTGTGAGCGAATTACGCAAAAAGAAGGCAAGATGCTAGTTCTGAAATTTCATTTAAAAAACTTCTTGCCGAATAGTTTACAAACAAAACTGAAGTTAAATCACTTTTGATAATAGCCAATTTGTTATTCCCTTGGATAAATTTATTGGATTTTTAATTGACTGTAAATTTCATGCATAACACAGTTTGTTACTTAAAATATAAAGTTTTTTAAGATTAAAGGATAATTCACAGTAAAAATATTAGAGACATCGTAAAAAAAAAACAGAAGCAAGGTGACATTCTCACAAGCTAGAAGCACAATAAGCAGGATTCCTGTAGAAATTGAAGTACCCACTGCACTCTTCATCGAGCAGAACTTATCAAACAAATGACCCAGACAACCGAATATTAGAGATAGAGTAACAGCTTTATCAAGTGGGAACACCCCTCGTAACAGTGCGGAATCAGTGATTCGAAACCCTCCTGACGCAGAGCACGAAGAACGTTGAGTCGACATTTAGCTAACTCATATCTACAATTGTACAACGAATCAGATTGCTGGGATTATTTCCAAGCATTCTGTCGTCTTCAAAGCAGATTCAAAAAGCTTATTTTCTCCAAGAAACTCGATCTCTACCTTCTTTCTCTTTCCCGCACCCTAGCCGGGCGGAATCGTCATCTTCAAATACTTCCTCAACTTGTGTAATGAGACGGAGAGGGCAGAGAGAAACGGCTTACACGTTTCGAGCATAAAAAGTTCAATACATTTGATAAGCTTTCGTCGTCGCAGCTCTATGAATGTCTGCGAGCGTGCAGGCGGGAGCACGGGACTGCCAAGTGAAATGCGCGCTGTTATTACAAGAGATGGTACTTGCCTGCCGCGGCGAAAAGGAAATATGTTTTCAAATCGCTCCGTGTTCCTCGCGCCGGCTTCCTGTCGCCCCGTCGCTTAGCATTCATGTATTGTAATTCACTTTTGATTTACCGGGTTTTTGAACGTATTCTGGAGGAGACGGTGCGCTATTGATTCGGTGCACAATCACAAGGATCACCGCCATTATCAAGCTTCGATTTTTTAAATTTTACTGCACCTAAATTAGTTTCCACTGCCATTAAAAATATACTGATATCTCCATCTAAATATTTATTGTAAACTGCACTCTTTCGGCTCAGTTATTAAATGATAATAGATCAGTACACGTAATTGTTTTCAAAAAGTTTTACCAAAGTCATGTTCTAATTGAAGGCCAGGCTGAGGTCACTGAGAGAGCCAGCGCCCTGCGACGGGTAAAATAATGACGCCAGCCTTCACGGCTTCTTCTCGGCGAGGATAAGACAGATAATCAATGAGCTCGTCGAAGGCGACGCCAGTGACAGGACGCCGCCGACCGGCGTCGCGACGCCGTCATTCATTTTAATGAAGCTTCAAGAGGCGCCCGCCTGGAGAGCGCCTGCACCCTCGCCGGCCGACGCGTGCGGGGACGCCGTTGTCTAGCGACCATCTCGCAGCATCCAGCTAACGACCTTCGACACGGATTGCTCGTCACGTAAACAGCGGCGTGGCGAGATGGAACTTTCCAGCGTCTTGTTGTTGGAGATATTGGGGAATATTTCGCGCGTGGAATGGATGTTTTTAATCAGAATTGTCATTAATCGAATAACAATAGCAGCGATGCTCGAGACGTGATGACAGCAACAGAACCGTGCCTGACTTGAAGAACCTTTTCAACAAGTCCTCCAAGCTGTGCCCTAAGCACTTAAATAAAATTGTGTCTTCTCATCTGAATTCCATTTGGATCATTTTGCATAGTATGGTAATCTCCTTCAAAGCAAGCTAAGAATGCCAATGTACCGAATATAAAAGAAGAAAAATATTGAAAATCATTTCCATCGGAATCACGGACGGGAGGTAACATCTTGGCTCAGAGCTAGCAGCACAAAATAAACGAAAACAAGCCACGTGTAAGCGGCGAGAACGGCGGCAAATCAAAAGCGGGCCCACGACTCGAACCCCGCGTCCACCCTCTGTGAGTAATTTATTCCAACAGATGAAGCCGGTCCACGCGGCTGATTAGATCGGAAAGTGTTGTTCCAGGGCGGCTCGGCGGGACAAGCGTGCACGACTGACCAATAGCAACGCGCGCAACTAAACACAAGGCCAGCTAATCTCTGTTTACACTGCGCCGAGAGTAAACAATGTTTAACAAAGTTAGTGTCGACAAATCCCGAGTCACTTGAGAGCGCGCGCGGCCCGGCTATATAGATTCCAAACAGTAGCTAACGCTAGACTAACTGAGTGGACGGGTCGGTGCAAGCCCATGGGAGACTCGCGCCGGCCAAACTTGCCCCGAAAGGGTTACAATACCGCCCGATCCTGTAAGGGTTCACTTGGTTTTAATCCACGTTCTCGCCCTCTCCGTCGCGCCCCCAGTGTGTTCTCTCGGTGGCGCTCTCACTCTCTCTCTCTTCCTCTATACGAGCCAGCAGAAGGAAAGTCAATTATTTGCCATTCGAGAGGTTGATATACGAAGTAGGATGCCGGCCATCGTCGAGGTTTTGGCAATCATAGAACAAAATCGAGTTGTCGGCAAAGCAATTAGCTATCAAACTTCATTAGCACATCGCTGATCCGTCGATGAGTCTTTTTCACACTCTAATTCTGACGATTAAATGCTTACATCACAATTCCATTCTG
The DNA here is from genome assembly GCA_921293315.2 of Nemurella pictetii. Lineage (NCBI taxonomy): Eukaryota > Metazoa > Arthropoda > Insecta > Plecoptera > Nemouridae > Nemurella > Nemurella pictetii. Next base: position 33,491,539 of record OV121115.1, read on the forward strand.
GCAAAAACGATCGGTAAAGCGTGCCAGCTTTGGTGCAAAGTACATGTAGTACCTGTATATTCTACACTTGAAAGAGGCATGGGCAAGGGAGACGCAGTGTAGCAGGTATTCTGCTTAAAACACGGCTAAGGAAACCTCTGCGCTGTCAATCCAGTGGTGGCCGGTGCTGGATTTCAAGCAGCGCACACTTTTCTTCCCCCAGGGCACGCAGATTCCCGCCGCGCGGGCCCAGTGCGTGCCGCACGCACCGTGCAACGTGAAACGCATCCGAGTCCAGTCCTTAAATACCCGGATACGCATGTTACGCGCAACAGAATAACCCCTAATCAGCATTGTAATTCCCAGCTAAGCCGTGCTTTGAAGGGGAAGGGGAGGTCGTTGTTTCAATTCAAATAGGGGACGTTAATTCATTCTTTGTGTGCAGCGCCGATCATTTACGAGCGCGACGTTTAATAAACATGAGATCTCACGATTGAACGCATTGTTTTTAGGATCAAAAGATGTCTTTCATTTTAAACAATGAAGGGAGCTATCATCGTCTTTGATGGATACTGCAGTGAAGAGATTATTTGCAATCGTTCTCATAAAAAAGAAGTTGGAAAGAGAGCGAAAAAAAGTTGGTCGTTTCGCACCATCTTTATCCGGTCCGCGATAGACTATCGTCTCATGCTCGCATTTAGCGACAAATCCGAGACAAAATCGTCGATAAAGACCGGGAATTCCACCCCCTTGCCGGCCACCGAAAGATCACGCGTCCATTACACGCCCGGGCGCAACTCTGGCAACTAAAAGCACTTCGAACTCGCGTGCGATTCATCAGCATCCCTCACCGCTGGCGCCGGCACATCATCGCCCCGTCTCGCATCAACTTGCCTCTTTATTATCATAGTTGTCACTTTGACCGACGTAGTTCGCCCACCGTCCGCCGCCGGCCTCATGCATAAACCATGGCATCGCGCTCTAGAGGGCAGCACCGACGACCGGCCACCCCTACCCCTACCACCGAACACCGGGCCTTACCAGTCCGGTGTAATTGCTTGAGACACTCGAGCCAAGTGTCTCTACGGCGGCCCAGCTTTCGGAACTAACGCAATTAACAGCGACGGCATGAATCTCATAAAGCCGAGCGTGCGTGCGATGCGTGTGTACCTTTACACACTGCCTTAATACTTCAATGACGCGCGGTTCATCTGGCATGGAGCCCGGTACACGGCGAGGATACCTGGCCTTGTGTGTTTGGGATTGTGGGAGGTTGGGTGTCGGGGTTGGGAGTTGGGAGTTGGGGGGGATTTATACGAGCAAAGTTCGCAGTTCGCTTTAACTGGCCACGGCCTTCGGGGACGACCCCAACGAACGAGTGTGTGTGTGTGTGTGTGTGTGTGCGTGTGTTTGTGCGCGCCTAAATAGACATTGCACGGTCAGGTCAAACCTGCCGACGGCAACATCATCTTTCCTCGGCGGCGGCGGCGGCGGCGGCGGCGGCGGCGGCGGCGGCGGCGGCGGTGGCGGCGGCAGAAGAGTTAACTAATATCAAGCTTGCGGACAGGTTTAATTGACACACACGGCCACTCGTTGTGCTAACTTTGTGACCGGCGCCGGTAGCTGGCGTCCCGACGGCTGCCGTGGGGAGGGTGGGGGGCACAGAGGGGTCCGACGAGCCCGGGGAGGTCCGGGGAGGTCCGGGAAGACTCCAGGGAGGACGGCGTCGACGGCTGGACGGCCGACAAGGCGGCGTCGGTCTGCGTCTGACGTCGCGGCACTGCCTCGGATCCGAGGGTTGCGCGCGGGTAATTTAATTATGAGCGGTTTGGGCGTTTCTCGCGGCGGGAGAAAAATGGCTGATTTATAACTCAATCGCGAAGAAAGCTCGGGCCGACAACACCCAGCCGTCGAGGGGGCTGAAATTTAATTTCAATCTTGCAAAGGTAAATGCATGTAGTATTTGATCAAGCCCTTCGCTCCTGTAATCACTCTAAAAATTGATAAAACCATTATAACCAAAGAATAAACGATTTCTATCGAACATAAAACCCATGTTTTATTGGAGTTAATCGCACGCTTAATCTGCAAGAAGCCATCGGCAAAACAAAACGATCGTTAGTTTTCAATCAGGCAATGTATTAAAGAATATCCCCTTATACAAATTGCCTTAGAAAGGAATCAGCTTATTAAAGCTTATATTTAAGCTTATCAGTTCATTTCATCTGAACAACATGCAAATATCTCCGTGAAGGCCGCCTCGTTTCGAGGCAAATTGGCGGCGGCGGCGGCTGCGACACGGTGCGAATCCCTGCCCGGCCCAAAAGAAAAAAGCCGACACACGCACCGAGAGACCCGCGGCGAAACATCTCTTTCAGAAATTAATTAACTCACACCACGTCCAGCAGTCTTACAGGAGCGAGGGCCGACCCCAGCAGCCCACACGGCCGTAACTCAGCTGGGCTGAAAGTATTAAAACAAGCGGCAAACAAGCGCGGTCAACCCCCACCGCCCCGCGCGGCCCGGTGTTAACCGCTCAGGTTGTGCGTAAATCAGCCGGGGTCGCGCGTTCGAAGCCCGGTGCGCGCCGAACGGGCGGCGGGAAGAAACGCGCCGGGAGGAAAATGGCAATAATTCAAGGTGGAAACTAGAGAAAAAAGCGAGTTATTCTAGTCGAGGTTTGATAAATGGAAGGATGTAAGGGGCAAGACGTGGAGGCCTGCTGGTTCGAGGGCCGAGTGTTGCTTTTAATGCGACTTGCGTCGGGTTCATGTACCGCGCAATTGATTAATTGACTCCAGCACACGGCTTTACAAGCTGAAAATAGTTGCAGGAAAAGAAACTCTCGCATGTCAGAGCTACCACTCAACTGAAAGATGTCGAGCAATGAAACACTGAGGATTCTTGTTGGAGTTTTTGCTTATTATAGATTTATCTGAAGTCTACGTACGCTTTTAAACAAAAAAACTTGGTACACCCAATTGCGATTTGCCCGCCATAAGCCAAGAGCACAAAACTTCAATACACGAAGCACTAAAATCTAACAGCTTCCCGCCACCCCGTCGCAGCTCCACCACAACACGAGAAAAAACAACGCGGAAAAACAATACACAATAAACCGATAAAACGAAATCCAATTCGATTTAATGAAAATGGTATTTTTGCCACATTGTCCCGTCTGGTTCGTTAGTCAGCTGTCAGGGTTGCCAACCAACACATCACGGCCCCGGGGACCCGCGCCATGTCGCACAGGCCCGCCAACCTAAGCGTTTGACAGATGAAAATAAACCGCGCTGGCTTCCCGGTCTCCCCGTCTCCCTCGCTCGCTATCGAAACACACCGGCTTTCCTCGTCTGGCGCACACATACACAACAGACAAACACTGGGGTAGCTCGTTATTGAATTCACTGTCACTCCGAGTCGCCGCGCTTGCCGTCTCTGTCGGTCGCACGAAGGCGCGCGGTGTGGCCGCCGGAGCGACAAGGTAGACAAATAAATATTGCCAATAAAACAAGTCGACGCCGGAAAGCTCGGGACACGCAGAGAACCGAACGGCACGCGCCCGGCCTTGTCGACGTGGCCCGACGCCGGGGGTTGGAGGCTTGAAACGGGAGCGACGCCCGATAGGGAAGACACACACGGCGTTGGGGTGTATATTGCTTTTATTGCATGGAAATTGGCTTTATCATTTATCTTGACGTGGCTGGTGGAGTCGCGAAGATCCACGCGATGGTTCTGACAGAGTGCCGTGACGAAATAAAATAATACAGCCTTCCGAGGGTCTTTCGTCTTGTGCTTAGTTTAATGAAGCAAGCAAGATAGGGAATACCTAAGTGTTGGCTTCGTTTTGGAAAACTGACCATACAAATTAGGGAAAATTAAAATTGATTGTTTGGGAAAATTCGAACTGCTCGTCCTGCTTTCCTCTAATTAAATGTTGGTACTTTGTGCTATTTGGGATTTGGGACGAGACGAGGCCCATTCAATTAATGAGCTAAAAACTGGGATTTAAACTAAAATAATAACCGATAATTTCTATAGATATGAACTAGAAGACGGCGTCCGAAGGTCAAGCGAAGGAGGAAACGCGGCCTGGCCGGAAGGGCTCGCTGGCTGCATGGAGCATTGACATACCGACATGGACGCCGACCGGACAAGACACGTCATTTCTCCCGCGCCGGAAGCGAAAATAAAGCGAACAAATGTCGCACAATGGCGTCGTCGGGAGAAAAGCGGGTGGACGTCAGCAGTGGCCTATTGTGTCGCGGACTTTTGCGGCGTTTGCAGCTGATATCGACGTCGAGGGGAATGGGTGGTGGGGGAGGGGGCTAGGTATGTGTCCAAATTGCCAATTTACCCGAGATGCAGTGTTGATGGACACAAATGCACTGCTGGCGGCATCACGGACGGATATTATCAAGGTCACTGCCGAACAAAGAATCTAGGACACTCGGCGACTAGAGATAACAAAGCTTCTTACTATAGGATCGTGAGCTCAAAACTTTTTAGGACGAAAAATCACAAAATTGCGCTATTGATATCAACTAGTAAGCATACATAATCTTCTCTTATTGCAAGTTAGTGGGAAAAGGCCAGGTAGAAATGCCAATGTCTTCATAAAATCCTTATACTTTGATGACAGTTTTTTTTTTAATCTTTACTTTGCGTCAAAAGGAAATTAAAAATCGCATCGGTCTGTGTTTTCTGTGGCAACAACACAAGGGAGTCCGTAAAACGGAGCGCTGATCTCATGCTTGTAGCTGGCCGCGTCGCCGCTGTTTGTTGTGCTCCAGCCAGACGACGCTCTCGACGCGTCGCGACGCCGACGCCGCCGACGGCACGCAGCGTCGCGACGCCCCGAGGGCGTCGTTGAGACATCAAAGAAAACATTAGCCGGCCGCGGCGAACCGCGGCCGGGCCCGGGGACACGAGCTCAACTTAATTGCTCTCCTCGAATTAAGAATACTGCGCCATTTCCTCTCCCAAGACGGGCACGGAAAGAATCTCTCTTCAACGCAGGCTTTTCACTTTTTTCTTTCTTTAGTTTTGCTTGACTTTGTCTAGCCGAAGTCCAGGAGATTGTAGAAGAGCTGTGTTCGACTTGAGACTACGCGCTCTTTGCTGTTGGTCGTTTGGTTTTTAGTGTTCACTCTCACTTGTTGCACGAATGTTGCACGCATGTTGGACGCATGTTGCACGAATGTTGCACGCATGTTGCAAGCATGGAGAAAATATTTAACTGACTCTTCATAAGAGGGAGATGCATTTTGCAAGCCCATAACAATGTAGTCCACAGAACCAAATGGAGTATACTATAAAGTCTTATAAACTCGTAAAGACATGTTCGCTATCACAATCACTGCAAGTGCATTGAGTCCACGTTTCCTAGCGGCAATCTGCAAAGTCAAGCCGCCAGCCGCGAGTCAGAAGTCAGCGCTCCAGCGTCTAGCAAGCAGGTACCAGCGCGACGGCATCGGAACGTAGAAAATAACAACGCGTGCGCTCGCGACGCTCGCGTGACCTCGCGACGCCCGCGTGACCTCGCGGGGCCCGCGTCTCCCACGCAATATTTCGACAAGAGCACGTCGCCTCTAATTGGCCCACTTTATCCGCGGAGTTGGATGTGAAAAGCTCGCCGACGTCGACGTCGACGCAAACGCATCGCTCATCGCAACGAGAATCTATAAACGCATGCGAAATTAGTTTCTTCAACACCACCTTTTTTTTTCGGCGGCGGAAATTTCTCGCTCGCAATGTGCAGATTTGAAAAGAATATCATTTAGATTCTTGAGAGAGAATAATTGCTCTTGTTAAGCGGCTATACACAAGAAGAATATTGTGCGCGCACAAAAGGAAGACACACAATCGTCGTCAAGTAGGACAGACTGTTCATTCCCTTGGGAAAGAAAAGAAAGCAATATTTTTGCTCTGCAGCGTCCCTGCTAATTACTTCTGATGATTTCGTCGCTTCGCGCTCCCCCGCGCCCCCTTGTCATCCCCGCGCGACGTCGGGCGACCCGGGAGCTGGGACCCGGGATGACATCCCGAGCACGCTTCCAGGAAATCGGCGTGACTCAAAGGCAAGCTGCGAGGACGCGGCAGGAGATGCACGACCAAGGGAGCGGTTGTATTTTCAAACTTTATTATATTATTTAGCTTGCAGGTGTTGGAAGAGTTTCGCAAAGACGATTGACCCAATTTGAACCAGCTCTCATCCGAAAAGTACATTCGGAGAATATGAAATGTGATGATTTTTTTCCATAAAACTGTCGTAGTTTATTCATGAAACTTTATTAAAATTTGTTTGACTCGCTGAGTGTGAATCGCTGGCGATGTGACATTTTTAACGCCACGTACACGTGGTTTTATGCAGTCATTTTACGGTTCATTCAGTGAATCCAATTGTCACCAACATCGCAGCTCGGCAGCTTCTGTGCGAAGAGCCGATGCGAGCAACTGTCGCAAAAAAAAATCATCGCCAAATCGGTTTCACTAACGAGACTCGAGTCGGAAAACTATTCCCACCTCGCGAAACGATCGGCCAGCCGGGCGCCCGATTCCAGCAACATTCTCTCGGCGCCGGCCAAGTTACACCTTAAGTAGTCGTGAAAACGAGACGGCGAAATAAAAAGCAGATCTTCGTGTTTTACGTTCTAATCAAGCTAATTTCAGAAGACAGACGCGGTGGTTGAGCTTCATCTTTCACGAGCCCATTAACAGTCAATCCTCGATCCTCCGCCAGCTCGCTGCACATCTCAAGAGTTAAGCAACGATGAGCTAATTACCCCCTGCCCCCCTGCCCCCCTGCCCCCTTGGCCGGGGGGTGGAGGCCTCACGGGGGGAACAAATTGGCTGTTAGCGAGCGATCCGCCAAGCACTTGTCTGCATCGGCATCGAATCGACGGGGTCGGGACGGTCGCGGCGGGAAACAAGAGTGGCTGGTTCAACCCCCGACTTCCAGAAACGTGATGACGGGCGCAGGATCGTCTCGTGCTCCGCGCGGTTGACTGGTTGACACTGACACTGACACTGACAGCGAGATGAAGTTGATGACAGAGCACTTAGTTAAAGTTGGGCAGCTTTCTTTTTATCGGCACAATCAAATGACAATATTGACTTCAAAACTTCGTTCATTCGTTCATTTATCATCTGTACAATATCGACCTCGGGGAAAAATACATCAAACAGCAATTAATTAATTAAAGTAAATCATGGAATATCATTGACCGTGCACTGTGATTGTACACATTGCAGCTGTCAAATGCCCATCGTCTCCGTGCGTGATAACGGAGAAGTATGCCCTGCGTTCTAAGGCATCGATAAAGTGTATTTGTCCCAAAAAAGCAGCAATCGGAGGATCGAGGGCCGCACATGCGCCGTGGGGCGGCCGAAGAGCAAGCCACGGGCCCGGCCTCGCGGTGGCCAATAAAGCAATCACTTGTCAAATGTGACTCGCGCCTTTCCGCCAATAACGCGTGATAAACTCTTTGCGAAGAAAAAAACAATTTCCGACACGGAAAACTTTGTTATTTTCTCCCATGGGCTAGCGGCTGCGGGGGGTGGGGGAGGCGGGGGGGGGGGAGGGCTTGCTGGAGAAAGTTTGTAAATTATAGTCGAGTTTGCTCGAGCTGAATTAAGCATTTACGCCACGTCGGGTTCGGTTTAAGCCAGGCATTCGAAGGCGACAGAAGCGAGACAATGCGCTGTCTTTGCCGTAGTCTAGGCCTCCCAGCTTTGCTGTTTTAATACGTGCGACAGCAGCCCTCCTCCCCCAATGACAGTAATCAGCGTTCCATCGCCTCGTCGCAAGGTCAGATTCGCACGATTTTAAATAATGTCAGCATCCGACGCCTCTCCCCCGCGGCTGATTCCTGGACCCTTCCGCCTCGCGGTCGACACCCCCCCCCCCCCCCCCCCCCCCCACCACCCACGAAGTTGGCAACTTCGCGGCGAAACAAAGAGCGCTGTGTCCGCGCGCTGGCAAACTTCGCGCGGCGGCCGCAAGGCGCGCTGGCGACGACGTCCGCATTGTTATTCGGCGGCGGTAATCATCGGAAGGCATCGGCTTTCCGGTCACGTCGCCATGACGACACCGACACCGAAGCCCCCCCCCCCCACCCCCCTTACCCGCCACCCACCAGGCAGCCCGAGGTGCGTAAGACGCAAGGCCCGGGATTGACCCCGGACCAGCCTGTCCTCCCAACACACTTGCTGGATGCGTGCTGCGTGCTGCTTGGCCGGGGTTTTGCGAGCCACACGTCGTTGCCAGCGATTGGTTCTGGGGGGCCGCGTTCCACCGATCGAGCACTTTGTGTTTAGTGCAGTCAAAAAGCCAGGGGCTTATTACGAAATTTGGCTGGGAAATGGAGGCTGGGTGGTTAGAACTGGTTCTGATTGGCTTCTTTGCCATTTTTTTGATAGACCGTGAAAATTCATTGCGTGTTCAATTTTCACGGTCGTGTCAAGTACTGAATCATTTAAATTTAGCCCAATGTCATACAAAACAAGGAATCTTAAAATGAAAATTAATTTCCCGAATTTTGTTTCAAGGTTATCCTAATAAGAAACAAATTATTTGTGGCTGGATGCCGTTCTAAATGTAACCTTTTAACTTGAAGACCGAGAAAGCGGCAACACGAAAGTGTGAACAACAATTTAATAACAAGGCGGTGTGCGACATCGTCGAACTGGCGACGTGGCACACGGCGGCGAGTTGTTATTTCGTTCGGTGGCGACGCCGAGCGGTGAAGCGCGCAGAGCAACCACCAACCACGATGGCATCTGCTGAAATATCACTTCCGAGTCGCTTTTCACCGTCTGTTATTCCCGAAGAAAGTTTTAATTTGTATGAAAACCGCGAGGGAGGGGCGAAGTGGGGCGGGTGCCGGTGGGGAGGGGGACGTGGGGGCGAGATGAAAAGTTCCGGCTGAAGGAATTGACGTCTCATCCCGCCATCCATCTCTGACGGGGAAACATCCACGCGGCGGATGATTTGTTTCCCGGCGTCGTCAAGTCGCTTCAACGTCTCCGCACCGCGTCGAGGCGCCAACACTTGGCCAAAGATTGCAAAGTATTTATGTCATTAATTTACTTTAATCTCGTTAGCAGTGCTCCTGAGTCGTCAGTGAACTGTTAGGGGGAGCCCTCGCCACCTTCATTATCACACTTATACACACTTCTTCTGAAATATAACGAGACGCCGACCATTAATGCATCATCGAGGGATGGAATATATATTTTTTTTTTGAAAGATGATTTTCATTATTCATTAAAAGCAACCGAAGAAACGATGTGTAAAGGAGATCTGCGGATCATAATTGTCACTTGAATGTTGTATCTGTCGACAGCTGCAGTAGCAGCGCGGCGCACTCGAAGTGCAATCCGGCGTAAATGCATCTGACATAAACACGAATTGGTCCGCCTTCACTCGAGGAAGAAAGCCTTTGTTAAAAATAATGATTCCATTCCAGCGCACTCCTTGCTTGCACACAGACATTACACAGCATCCGCGCGACGAATAAAATTACATTTTTCAAAGCGAAAAGGAAACATGCAAGCCGCGCTTCGGAAGAGAAAGATGCAATCCGGATCTTCATAAAATTCCCCGAGACGCCCGCTTCACCAAGGTGTCGGCGCAAAGAGACCCGCGCGGCGAGAAGCGAAATAAAAGCGTAACCTCATCCGAGAGCGTTTTCGCGGGTGGCTGCCTGGCAGAGTGACTCGGGGGGGGGGGGGGGGGGGGGGGGGGGGGGGGGGGGGGAAATGACGCTACACTTCGCCAGCGTCGCCGCCGCCGGGGAGTAAATCACGACCACGTGACCCATCTCCCCCCCCCCCCGTCCCCCCCCACCACCGACGCAAACACATGTGTGTCCAGCGGCGAGGGCGACTCGTCGGGTTTTCAGTTTCCACGCGACCGACTGCATTGCTCGTGACGTCACATTTCCCACGCTCGGTCTTCATCTTGGTCGGATGCAGCGAGCTTGCGGCGGACGGCGTCCAGGGACTCAACACCTTGTCGGAAGCTGCATCGGCTGGTCTTTCAGATTCTAGACGACGACGTGTCAGAGGTGCAGTCGAGGTGGAAATAGAAAACAATATCGAGCCATTGTTGAGATCGATACTGTATCTTATGATGGAGTATCAGGTACTTTGATTAGTCTAGTATCAACAAAACCAGAACAATTACTGTCGTCATATAAACATGAATCACTGCTATCGATCGCGATGACACCGAAAAAATCAACCATTGCAAAATGACAATCTCAAATCAAACGTCAACTCCCCGTGCGCGGAGCGGGGGTGATTCGCCACGAGTTTAGCAGGGCGACGCCGCCACTGGCAGCGCCGCGCTCGGGCGTCGCGACGCCGACGAAGATGAGCGTCGCTCACGCACCGACGCCGACGTCGCGTTCGCATCCCGACGCACGCACCTTGTAAAGTGCGTGCGTGCGGCGAGAAGTTTCAATTTCACGACATTTGGCGTGCGGTGGCGACGGGAGGCGGAGGGTTTCTCATCACACGCTCGAGATGCGAAGACGAAGACGAAGACGGAGGCGACGGTGGTTCTCTCTCTTGTCTTTACCAGTTTGCGCAGATGCAGCAAAATGAAACTGTTTGATTCAATTTTCAAGAGACAAGTTACAAACTCGGCACCTCCACCGCGGTGGATTGTGTCAAATAGCAACACGATTCGTGATCACTTTATCTCGTTGAACCAACAGTTTTTATGTGCGTTGGTCCAAAGTGAGGGTTTCCATACACCCCAAAAAGTATTTTTTGCCATTTGACTTGAAGGTCATTCTAGTTCGCTTAGACTTATGAGCTAAAGTATGAATTTTGACTGACGTTCATGTTGTTGGCGAGGCCCCGCTCTCTACCTGCGTTTAGTGCTCAATACAGCGAAGATCTTGCCTAAGTTTTAATTGACTTACGCGCTGCCAATGCCGTCTTAATGGCCTACTTCCCACAATCCAGTCAGCCCGCTGAAGAAGGGGACCGCGAAGAAAAGCCAGCCGACAGTTTCCCGGCGCCGACTCCCAATCAGAGCTCGACTAATGACAAAATCAAATTAAGCCCGCCAATGGCTACGTGCCACCGCCGCGGCCACCCGAACCTGCGCCCCCACCCCCCCCCCCCCCCCTCCACCCCTGACGACACGTGTTTTCGCCAATTCGCGAATCTTCCATCAGCCAAGGTGACATCCCAGGATGGGTTGCCTCACCAATGAAGAGTTGAAATACACTCCTAATTAATAATGTTCCAAGGTTTCTTTTTCAGTTTCAAAGTTTTGCTTGCATTCTTTATACTATATCAGCATGTTTAATAATGTGTCTTCTAAGTAAATGTTTTCCAACAGCAAGATTCCAGTTCAAAAGCTAAGTTATAAAAAAGTTTGTTAGCAAGAAAAAGTGGAAAGATTACCATCCTTACAATATCGAGCAGTGAACGAAAGGCAAGTTAATTACTTAACTGCAAATAATTGGGTCTCTAATTCCGGTGAAACAGTCTCAAGACTGCGATAGTTTCCTTAGCGCCACCGAAGACGCATTTGCCGACGAGGCAGTCGCTTGCAGCGCCAAACCGCGACATGAATCCAGTATAATCACCCCAACCCCAAGCCCATGGCCGGCCCGAGGCGGGCCAGGTAAGAGCGATGTGCTCGGTTTCAGCCGACTGCCTCTGCCGAGTGTAACGCCCCGTGGCGTGCGCCACCCAGCCTCAAGACACACATCAAAGACAAGCTGGAAACCAGAGCCGCCAGGCGCACGGTGCACTCCGTAGAGCAGTGTCGATGTCGGCCGCGTGGAGCGAGCTGGCCTCATCCCTCGCAGCCCTCGCAGCCCTCGCAACCTCCGTCAGGTGTTCACGCCGGAGCACGAGGCGCGCGCGTTTTTGTCTCGCAGGGGGTGGTGGAATTTACCCGGGGCGGCCGTGGCTTGAGGTGGAAAGCTCGGATTTAGCTGGCAACATCAGAGCGAAGTTAATGGCTCATCCTGGATTTTGTTATGCTAATGGCGAAATCTCGGTTGAGCAAAGGATCATTCCGCGGAGATGCTACCAGGATATTGTCTCAACGACTAGTTTATGTTGATGTTTAGATGTGTGGCGCTACCGTATATACAAACACATACAGCGATAACAGTGTCTGTTATTGTTTCAAGCTTATTTAATCCATGCTCTGCATTGAGATGCACCATGATTTTTAGACCCAGAGAGCAATGCATCGGGGCTGTACGCGTTCGCAATGTTAATGTTTATAGGTATCGACGTCGAATGTCATTCGTCACCCAATGCAAGTCATCGAGATCATCAACGGAGATTAATGACTCGGCGCCGCGCGTCGTGAGCATCATTAAAGTCTCCAGCGCGACGCCGAGAGCATCTGGTTTTCTCCTTGGCCTGTCAAGCGAGGCGTCGGCAGCGGCGTCGCTAGTGGCGTCGCTTCAACCCAATCACCGGAACCTATCGCTGGCTCGACGTGTGGGGATGCTGACTCCCGACATCGCACTCTGGTCAGGGTGCGACCGAGTTCCCGGCATCGCAGCTTCTGTCTGGCTTTACAAGAAGTAAGATATTCTTGATTTGGGAAAGATAATGACCTTCCATTTCCCTTAAAACTGTCAACTATTTTGCGTCTTTAGCTTGGATCCCGCAGACCCTTTGTTGCCTTTTCTATAGGCATTTCCTACACGAGACATTCTCATTTTTGAGTTCATTTACTTTCAATAAATAATATTTTGCCTGAGAAGTAAATTCGCTTTTGTGCGTTGAAAGCTTCGAGTAATTTCTAGACAATTAAATTTCGAAAACATTGACATGGTATAATGCAATTCAATTTTCAAAAATATAAATTTTCTTGTGTGATTTTTCACAGTCAGTACCAAAAAAAACATTAAAATCTGCACTGGTTATTTCCACGGCTGGCACAACTGGTTTTGCGCGGTGTGCGGTCGCCAGTCGGGGAATTTCAAGCAGTCGATGTCGATGTCTGCAGAACATTCGGAGTGGGGCTCAACGAATCTTGCACACGCGGGGGTGTGTGCACGGAAATTGGAAAATCTTCCCCTCCTCACACACAGACATCACCCCCACCTCCAGCCCACTCCCACCCCCGGCCCCAGCCCCACTGAACCCGAATTCCAACCTCCATATACGCGGCATAAACCCACTTGAACGCGCCCGCCTGATATATCATTACTCCGCGTATGTTATTCACACCCCTGAGTATATTGAAGCGAGCAGGAAATGACTGTGTACCCTCCAACCCCTTGTAAACCCTTCACCCAGCAGCGTACAATAATAATGGATTTTCGAAATCAAGATCACGAGCAATCAATTCCACTTAAATTCCTTTCAAATGAATGCTCCCAGCGAAATGATTGCGAATGGAAAATGATGGGTTTCCATCTGTGACCTGTGCTTTTTGTGCCTGCCCCGTGCTGCATGTGCAGAGAGCAGGCCATGCTTATTTTTAATCGATCGTTCATGTATGAATTTTGAGTGTTTGGATAATCGGGACATCTGGGTTCGTCGTGGATTCGACATACGCCCAGCCAATGGCCATTGAGGTCACCGGAATTTCTTCGAATGTACGCCGGGTGCAATTGCAATGGAAAATGCATTGTTCCGGAATGATCGCTATGAGGAAAACAACGACTGCTCTTTTAGATTTGCAGCGGAAAAACATATACGCGTCCCATATATTGTTAAATTAAATTTGGTATCCATTTCCGTACTGTTCCAATATACTTCCGGAGATCGAGTCAAGATAGAGGTCAATTTATTTTGTCATCACTGTGCATTGTAAACCTAATCGTTCTGGTATAAAATGATCATATCGGATTCTATCTAAAATTAGCCTGTGTTTCGACAACGGTAGCGTTCATGACGGTCATTTAGCAGGAACAAACGGAACGGAGTGATGCTGCCGTAGAGGACCGCCGAGGCAGCAACGCGCACCGGGCTTGATTTGTCTCAAGCATCGATCCCCGAGACGCGTACAGTTAGCGAGCGATCGGTCGTCACGGGACCAGATTAATCTGTCACACGCGATCGACGGCGAGACCCAACCTCTCCGATGGCGCGTTTTACTCAGCCCGATGAGCACCGCTGTTTCAAGTACAATGCCAAACCGCCGGCACCGCCGCCGTCACCGTCGAAGGAATCACTCGATTGTTTCCAATTATTCGGCTAGCGTCACGCCGGTAATCTATCGCCGCCGCGACGCCAGAAGAAGTGTACGGGATCCGCGAGCCAAGCTCCACTCGTCTTCAATTGATTTCCATCAGCGCGAGGGATCGAACAGTGAATTAGTTTTCCAGCCAGCCAGCCAGGAGGATGGGACGGGCGGGCGGAGTTATTATCGAAAGCTGCGGCACCGCGGGCGAACAATAGTTTCAATTAAGCGGGAAGATTGCAGCAGCGTCTTAACCCAGTCTTGAAGCCCGGGCCGGCGCGCTCGGTGTTAATGAAGCCGGTTGCGCCGGTCGCGGCTGGTGCTTGCACACAGCCGACGTGTCTCGCTAGACGCTGCGACTTCGAGGGGATTAACGCTCCTCTAACTAGCGCCGATGCACTTGAGGACGGTACGACTGAATGGGCGCGGAATTGTGTTACCTGCTTCGAATAGTTAATCGGTGCTTGTTTTCCTACTCGTTTCAGCGTCGCCTCGCTTCGCCTCGCGTCGCGGCACCTTGGATTAGTTTGCTGAGTTGCATTGGTATGCATCCAGATGCAGCCGGTGTGCTCGCCTGTCTTTGTGGTGATAACGACGTCGGCGTTGACGGGAGAGTCTAGTGCTTCGCGAACTATAAGCTCAACTGCAACCTCATTTCATCTGCAATAATGGAATGAACTAATGTCAAATAAAATCCTCCATTTCATCACACAGTAGTGTGAACCATGGACCATATGGTGTTTCTACTTGCATTGAGTGATGGTTGAAATAAACAACTACGAGTCGAGAAAAACTCGGACGTTTTATGATCCGCAAAAGAATGTTGTCTAATAAAACAATGGTCGACAAATCAAAATAGATGTTCTTTGAGACGGGAAATGTGTGCCGACTGGCGAGCGGGCTCGAACAAAGCACAGTTGGTAAGACGCGGATAAATCTGGTGTCCGTCGAAGAAACATTCATCGCGGCAAGTCGTTGGCGCTGCTGCCGAGTAAAGCCGGCTCGCGAGGTATTACTGCCTGCCAGCCCCCGGCCGACGCCGACGCCGACGCCGACGCCGATGGAACGACGGAACGAGAGAACGACGGAACGACTTCAAACTTCAAAGCGGGGCGGACACGGCGCGTACAAGTTTCATAACAGCTTTGCGAGGGCAAAAAGGACGCGCGCTTCCCTCGCCGGTTAGCGGAACGCGTTCGACGGCGACGTCTCGGCGGCGGCGTGCACGACGGCGACGTCCTCCGTTCGACCGTCCAGAATCTGCGCCACTGGCTTCAATGGACCGTCGGTACGCGGCCGTGAAAACCCCGGAAACTCGCGCCGCACTCATTTCATGATAGCCGGAAAATATCAGCTGCTATGGTTATTTTTTCTTTATTTTTACCGTTGAAGGGTTTCGTATATCTCCGTTCTGCCGTTTTGGCGAGATTGTTGTGTTTTATGTGTGGCTGTACCCGCGCTATTCGCCTCACGTTGCCTTCGACCAAGATAAACTCTCGTGGGCATCTAACTTTTATTGCCAATTTTGAAGGATAACTCCTTGATTTAAAGGTATTTATGGTCGTGGTAACGTCGGACGAGCTGCTGTATCCGTGCAGCCGGCTGCTGGCCATCAAATCGCCGGAAAGTTTCGACGCTCGGACGCGCGGTGAATTGCAGAAAGAAACTTCGTCCCCGCGCATGGCTTCGTCCGAAACTTCGCATGGCCAGGGAAATTAAGACATTCCTGGACCTGCCTGTTTATAAAGAAGAGTTATGATGGGTTACTTAGAGTGTATTTTGCAGCTTGAATTGCAGCATCTCCAACTTGATCAACATCAAATAATTCGCAATTTTACGGTGAATCATGTTTAATCAATTTTAAAACAAGTTCAAACTTTGTCAAACTCTCGTGTTATTTGTGTCCCAAGTAACTTGTGTCCATACATTTCCCAAAGCGCTGACAAAACTCATATCCAATAACAATCTACACCAGCCCGGTATTTGCCAGACATTCCATCCGAGGCATAATAACATTCCGGCTGGGAAGATGACATTAAGATCTCTCTTTATTACATGTTCGCGTTGACAATACAATATCAAAACGCCGTTCCGCCCTGCCGCATAATATTTCGCTTGCTACACAAAGGAATGTGTGCCAACAGGACGGCGTGGTGTTCAATTTGCTTCCGTCACTGCCCGAGGTAAACACGTGGGCGCCGTGGCCCACCGCACGCACTCTTGCCCGGGCTTCCTGCGTCGAACACCAGGAAGATGTGTGTGCAACTCCGAGACGGGAGAGTCGCGTGGGGGTGGGTGGGTGGGGGCGTTTATCGCGTCGAGGTGGCAGGAGACACTGCTTCGCACTCGTGGGGCTTACTAGCACGTCGACCCACGGATCGGCGGAAATGCGTCTCCCAATCGCACGCTTCTATTTACATTTCCTTGAGACTCGGCGCTGCCAGGGATGCTGTGAATGAGAGCGAGAGCGACGTTCGTGTGGAGGAACGAGGGAGGGAGTGAGACGGCGTCGAGGATGGAAGAAAATATGTGCAGTTCCTTTTCCCGTCAAAGGAAAACATAGAACGCCTTTTCCGAGTGTTTTTCCGGAAATAAAATCATTCCGAATGAAAACAGCTTTGAAGATGGCTTTCTTTATTTCCATTTTTTATGAGAAACAGTTTCTCCGGCGAGAGATGATTTCCAGCGGGCGTTTTATTTGAGCGAGTATAATTACGACGTGTGCTCTTTGCAGACGCGTTACGTTGGTCTGTCCCGACGTTTAGGGGCCACGCCGTGGGAAAGCCCGCCAACAATTCCCGACTCATTTTGTTTTTAGATTTATTTTCCACCCTGCAGTTCTGCCGTGCGACTCGAGATCGTTCTTTCGTCGACATTGCGGCCTGTCCGCGGCAGCTCTCAGCTTTGTGTGTTTTTCATTTTAGATATTGTCAAGTATTCCTGGCGTTCGCTTAAGCCGCCACAGTGCCAATGGCAGCTAAATAATTAATAATTGAATGCAAAAACGAGTTGCAGCATTTGAAAAACATAATAAACAATATATCTCAATTCTCAAGATTAATATTGCAACGATAGTAAGAAACCTATGGCCGCTAGCTGGCTTCTGTGAACTATCACATTGCCTTGGTGTCACGACGCCCTCTCCTGGCGTCGGCGTCGGCGTCCAGCGTCGCTTCTGTGGCTGGTAATGCGAGGCTTACCTGGACCTAAGCAAGCAGCTGCTATGCGGCCAGCTCGTTAGTGTCAGGGTGCCATGGGTGGGTGGGCTTAAGAAGCCGAGAACGCGAGACTCAAATTCAAGGAGATTACGATATTCCTGAATAGAATTTTGAATAGGATACTTAACCAATATATCTGTGATCGGTATGAAATGTCCCATATGGTAACACACTATAACTGTAATAACTTTATGGAGTCTTTTGTGGCGCGTGAAGCAGACGGCGGTCGAGGCTTCTTAGCGGATTTAAAATAGCCACCGCTACAATGGAGCGACATCATCGAGCTGATTTAGTGTCTCACAATTTACCTTAACTCATCTGATCTAATGGCTCACTGCTTTGTGGGAGCGGTTGTAATTTCTGTAAGAAAAGGTAAATATTTAGAAAGTTTATTATAATTATTCGGAAAGCATTTTATCTTCCTGAACACTGACAGACATTAACTATTTGTAAATAAAAACATAAACATATATTTATTTGTTTGTAGTGATCTTTAGATAAATGCAAAAACGAACAGTAAAGTTTAAAGTGCTCGGAGTTCATTTCTTCAAAGCATTTTGTCGAGTGCGAGAGAGTGAGTGAGAGGAGGGGTGTGTGGAAGGGAAACAGCGATGTCTCTTAACGTTCAATCCGCGATTCTCATCGAGAAAATCGTTCAATTAAACAGGAAAGTAAAGTAAAAACGTCGGTAATGAGCGCACTAAAGTTTGCTTGAACAACAATCTTGTTACTTAGTGCAAACACGACGCCGGGAGGGCGAGGGCAAGAGCCCTGTGATGCAGACTGCAGCTCGAATCGAGGAAAATACAACTTGAGCAATCGGGAAGACGGACGCCAGAGCGATTTCTATTTTCGGTACTTCACTGCTTCTCAATGCACTCGACATCAAAGACTTCCTTCTCTATTTAGGTTTTTATTTTCAAAGAAAATGACAGAAGCATTTTTCGAGTGGAACGGAAGGAACAAAATAGCTTTCGACGTCAAACATTTATATTGTTCTTTATTTATTTTTAAACAATAACCGGATTGTCACGGATAATTGAAATCCTATCCGGCTGAATTGTTGCAAGAAGGAACAAGTTGCTTGTGAGAGGATCGATAGAACATAATTTCAAAACGTGTTTTGTTTATAAGTTAACTCCCACCATCGCCAACTTACGGGCAACCCTCAAGCTTTCCCCGCAAAAAATTCTCTTTCAAAATTTAGAGTGCAAGCAAAAATAATAGTTGCAAGCTGCTATTAATTAGCTTGAATCGAGTTGCATATCTTGCTCCAGCTGCAGGGAACAAGTGTCGTTCCAGGCCCGGGGCCGGGGGCCGGTGGCCGGGGGTCGGAGGGGGTCGCGCCAGCGCCGGGACACGGTGTGACGGTCACAATGCCACCCTGCGTTCATGTCACGACATCGTTAGCAGCACACAGCGCACCTTCCGGCCAGGCGACGAGCTGCGAGCTGCGAGCCGCGCGCTTAATAATGCCAAAGGGTTTCACTGCGTCACTGATTGCATTTTAATTTCAAGGAAAACATTCTTTAACCCTGTGGGAGTGGGGGAAGTGAGCACTGAGCAGTCACTTTGTGCTGAGGGGGATTTACTTCATTTTTATTACTGTACGACTTTACGTGGAAATATAATTATAAATGTTATTCTTTTGAAGTTTCTCTCGATTCCGTGCTGCGATGCCATTGCAGCGTTTTGTGCAGCGTTTTGTGCAGCGTTTGCCAAAGCTAATTTTCTCCAGTCACACTTCAGGCTGGCAAGGTATGGTATTCCACGAAGCAATGATATTATTTCTAGATACCTGGCAAGGGCGTAAGTCCAGCCACGGGGTCATGGAACAATGGTGAGTCATAAACACGGAACAAGCAATATTGCTTTTGCATTTTGATGAAAGGATATTATTATCCTAAATATAGTTTCTTATGGTATTTACGAAAAATTTGATTATCTCTAATTATGGTCTTCGGCCATTATGAATGAAGACACTAAATGCAAATTGAATCATTTGAAATTAATGATTATGGGTAAAATAACGGCTCACAAGAGTCTGTGTATAAGAAGCAGCAGTTCCGTTAGACATGACTTAGTCTCATCAACATCCCCTTCTCTCATCCCGAAATGCACCCCCGAAACGCATTACCCGCCTAATCTCCCTCTCGATCCATTACTCCGATTGTAACCGAGCTAAAACAATGAACTCCGCGCCGCAAGATGCGTCCTCCTCCCCGCCAAGGCAATATCACGCCACAAATTATTAAAACATAAACAATAATTCAGTCCATGGACGCAGATGCCACCCCCCCCCCCCCCCCTCTCGGCAAACCAACCCCCGTTGCCCCAAGGGTCGGGTGACCTAATGGCCGGGTATCGGAAACTCTTCTCATTCCTTATTTAATCCCCCCGAGCATCTGGGACCGGGCAACCCTTCATCCCCGCGTGTATGCGATGCCGATGCCGCTGCCGCTGCCCAAACCTACACGTGTTTGCCGGAGGGATAAAGTTAGACGCCATATTTCCCGGCTCTTATAGTTTATATTCGATTACTTTCCTACCCTTTCGGGGAGATATGGCGATACGTTTTCTTGCGGTGGCCCCGAGTGAAACTCGGCAATGAAATATGAATATCTGTATAATCCACACAGCAGGCTGCGAGGCGCACCGAGTCGACGCACCTGAGTGATTGGTGTTTCGAACGCTGAGCAATTATTTGCATGCATCTTGCTGTTGGTACTCAAGGAGACCAGCATCTAGAAGAAATATTCTTTTCAGTGCGAGTTTATCTAAAACTGTTTTTTTATCTAGCTTTTAACGGCGTCTCCTCGGCGCGTCGGATTCGAACCAAAGACTCGGTCTTTTGATAGGTTCATCGCGCGAACGTGATGCGCAATCGTAAATAAAAAAGTGCGATTCCCGAGGAAGAGACAACTTTTAATGTTATACGCTAACAAAAACTAGGGCTCGCTGTTTTTTAAATTATTAATGACCAGGCGTTCGATTCCCGACGCGGAGAGCTTGCAGATTTATTGTCAATCCGACAAAATCGGACTTTAATTTATTATCCCTGCAAAAAAATGCTCTGTCAATTTCAAAATATGATAAACCTTTCAATTCGGCGCACGATCAAATGCGAAACAAGTGGAAACGTGCACCTATCAGCTACCTCCAATCTAAATCGCAGAACTGCAAAGTAAGCGGTTAGTTTTAATTCGTTTTCGACCCCCCCCCCCCTCCCCCTGCCCACCCGATTAGAACTTTGCCAGTCATCGAAACTGCGCCGCGGCGGGTTTCCCTCCAAGCAGCGATCTTCGCAATCGCGCTCGCCCGATAAACAACGCTGTTCTATCCAACACAAAGTTAGCAACTGGTACACGCCACCCCACCCTCCCCCACCCCACCCTCCCCCACCCCCGCACAGTACACACCCAGGGAAATATTTATATCGTGGATTTAATACACGGCTTGGCAAATACACCTATTCACATAATAGCTGATTGAATCGCGCGTCGCACAGCTCGCTGCCTGAAACTAGTACCGAGCACAGACATGCATACTTCTCCCAGCCTCCACACGCTATAGCTGCACGACTCTCAAACGCGTGTAACATCGCAATTTACATTAGAGACCTCCCGAGATGGAATTAAGTTAGATTTGCAAAGGCGTTTTCTTGCTCACAAATATATATAGAGCGCGCGGCGAAACGCTGGCGACAGACAGGAAGCGCCGCGCCGGCAGGACAGAGACAGCCAATGCGGGAAGACGCCGAGCGCGAGAGAGCGCACGGGCGCGGAGAGAGAGAGAGAGAGAGGATTTGCCACCATATGCTTATATTAAATGAAGTAAGCAATAACCTAAGGCGCGCACATAGGCATGAAGCGAGGGGGTTGGGGATGTCGCCAAATTGTTCCTTATATGATGCATCTACCCCTAGCTCCGTGCTCCCCCCTCCCGCCCTCCGCCCGCAACCCCAGCCCGTACCGGGTGCCGGCACTTGTACTGGCTGTGTGCCGGCGCACGAGGAAATTGCCGTTTAATTCAATTGGGCCGCTCCGGCGCTGGCTCTATCCCGGGTCCCACAGGAGCGAGAGTGAGAGGAGAACATGCGTGGATGACGGGGGTGCGAGGGAGCGCGCTGACGGCTCAACGAGTGTGTTGGAGGGAGAAGGAGATTTGGGACAGCGGAGTTGCAGGAGCGAGAAATGAATGTTTCGTTCATTAGGCCTTTTTGGTGATGTAGGCATATAAATATCCCTCATGTCTGTAGCATTGAAATGTATAACGTTCTCCTACTGCTCTGTAACACGGAGTAATGTATGGGGTAGAATAAACTGTATTTCTTTTAGTTCTATTTTATATGGCTTTTTTGGTAGCGAAAGTGGAAGATTAAAATTGTTTGGATGCATCTAAAGAGACCGGGTTTCTTTCAATTCTAAACGTGAATAAAAGATAAAATCCCAAGGAGAGGGTGGGTTTTAGGGAGCGCGCCGGCACGGGGAGTTTTCGTGTTTTGAGCGAAATGCTACAAACAAACAGTCTGTAAATTAACTAGACGCCCGACCGTGTGGTGGTGGGGGATGGGGGAGGAGGGGGGAGGGCGATTCCCCGGCATCTGGTAACGCCGTGTCGAACCTCCGCGTAACACGAGCTGACAGCAGCGCGCTAAGACGCTTTCCCGGCGTCGGACGCTGCGCGCCGGGAAGCGACGCGGCGGAAAACTGTCCGCGGGGAAATCTCGCAGCCTCGCGGCACGCCAAGGCCGCAGAACGAAACGTGCGACGTTCAAACATTCGCAACGTCGCAACGTCGCGGCGGCAAGGTCGTGGCGCTGGCGACTGGCATGCTGACCTTGACCAGCGCAAGCCTTAAAGGTCTTTGAAAATCGGAATTTATACAGTTTCGATGGGAAATTCGTTAGATAGTCTTTGATAAGTTTTGCTAGATAGTATCAGTTCAAACAACGTATTGGGAATATTTTTAAATGGTAAAACATATTCAATTTTTCTGCGAGCTCCGACACCGATCTGAATGCGCACAGACTTTTAAGCTACTACGCTTGTCATGTGATCACATTTTTAACTCATTTGCAGTCCATCCCTGCGCGTAATACAATAACTACACTCGAAATTCGCTCATTTCCATATTCGAATCCGTGTTCCGAAGCAAATCCCAGTATCAATCAGTTTCCACTGAAATCACAATCGTATTCACAAACGCGCTGCGAGATAATCCATCGTTTAGCTCGTCTCGTTCGGCGCGCTCGACTTTTTTCCCACCGAGCGCTGCTCTAGTCGACGCACGTAGCGCAATTAAACCACGCATTATCGGCCGGTCGCGTCGAACGAAGACGCACGATTTTCACGCGCATTTTCCCCGTTTGGCCGCGCGGCGTGTGTGTGTGTGTGAGAGAGAGAGAGAGAGATGGAAAGCGAGATGAAGCGCGAGGGCAGCCCGGCCGCCCGGGCGAGACGGGACACAGTGTTTATATCTGCGTCCGATTCTTTGTATCTCTCGAGCGTGGTTCAGTTTACAATTACCAGGCCTTTGTGATGGTTTCCAATGCCTCTTCGTGTGTTTCGTGCCGGCGCTGTTGTCTGCCGCGTTCGCTAAAGCAGCGGAGCCGATGGTTATAGTTGAAATTCACAGCAGCCATGAGTGACTTTATCAGACTGAATAAATATCACCGGGTCGGCCGGTTCGTTCTCACGTGAGTTCTGTTCGCTTCGACAATGGAGCTGCTGGCTGGTGTTGGATGGCGCTTTCCAAGCAAGTTGCTGCTTTATCCCAGAGTATAGGGAGCGGCAAAATGTTGGATTTATTTACTTTATGTTTTCACTGTTGAGTCAGCTATCGCAACGGGCGTGATGCTAATTTAGAGCTCTGTTTAGGATCCGTGGCATTGCAACAGGCTATAAAAGAGTTTAATATTACCACACTCTTTATTTTACTCTCTATAAAGTGAATCTATGTCGGTAGTGGGTACTAAATACCTTTTGTTCTTGCGTAGGTACTCATAGTCGATAAGTCGATAGTAGACTTATTCAGGTTTACCATCCAGTTAAAAATGGAGTAGGGCGCACCTCACTGCTTGACAGTCGAATAGCTTACCTGAAACAGAAAGAATACAGAGATTTAGCGACAGTCTCTCAGATTTCCCTCAGATCTTTTTACCCTGGAAGAAATATTTTCTATTGCCCTCTTCATACTCTCTAACAAGTTGCAGCGCGACCAGGCTGGATGTATTTAATCGGTTATTAAATTGACCCGCTAACTTCAATCGAGCAAGTAACTCGCAAGTAACATCATTAGCGCGGAAAAGTTTCCCCTCTCCGTCAACTCGGCACGTGCGAGGAGTCGCCAGCCAGCTCGAAGCAGCCGACACGGAGTTCAACAGGGAACGCAGGCAGCGCAGCGCTGGTACCTGCGCTGCGCTGCAACAAGGTAGTTGCCGACGGGGCCGGCGGTCAGCCGACATCATTAATCAGTGGCGGCAGCAGCGGCGGCGGCAGCGGCGGTACGCCAAGCGATATCGATTGCAGATCTTTTTCCCGCCCGCCGGCCGATCTGCTTATCGCACGAGTCGCACTCCGGCGTGCACACATCGCTCATACGCGAGTCAGCCCCCTCCCCCACACCCCGCGCCACACTGCGCCACTGTACAGGTGTCCGTTGATTGATTAGCCCCCCCCCCCCCCAAAAAGCACACCGTGTACGGCAGTAACGCAAAGCAAGCCCCAGCGTTGCGGATTTTATTTTCTTAGTCCCAGAAATATTCAGCGGAACTCCAGGGTTGAGCCCCTCATTGTGCGCCGAGACCCAGGAATTGCTTAAGAGGGTGTCGCATTATTCCTATGATCGTAGAATGAATGACGCTCCAAGTAAAAGTATGTAACGAGAAATTGTAATATCACTTTTATGACGTCGAATTTACCGTCAGGTCTCTTTCGCAAAAAACAGCGGACACATCTGGCAAAAAAAATAAAGGATAAAGCGGTGGAAAACGTTTTCATCAGTTCCAATGATTAAGTAATATCGTTTTAACGTCCGCGTGGAATAGACGGGATGGGGAGGGACACGTCGCTTTCCACGCGTTTAAAGTGCGTCTTGGGAGACGCAGGCGACGATGCCGCCGACGCCGACGCCGACGCCGACGACGTCGTGAAAAAGTAACGACGCTCGACACCCGCGTCCGACGCGTCCCGGACGGCGCTGCTAATCACGGCCAGCGGCGTCGGCGTCGGCGTCGGCGTCGTCAGCGTCCGTCGACGCCGACTTGAATGTAAACTACTCGCCTGTCATATTCACGACAATGCAAGTACTAGGTGAAGTGCTTCAGATCCTGGGAAATAGCTTCACGGAGCATTTAGCTCGTAGATTTTGTCATAAAACACTCGAGAACAAACATTAAGCGTTTCGAGATTTCATTTTGTCTTTGTACAACGGACAGAGCGGTTTGCACATGCGCCGGATCCTACACATATTATAAGTTGGTAATGGTTCTCGAAATATATCGATGGATACGTCAAAGAGACGGAATGTTACAATTATTTCAATGAGTTTACTCGATGCAACGAAAACACAAATGCCCCGAAAAAGAATTACGCGTGGATTATGAATCTCATGGGCTTTTTATCCCAGGTAGTGAGTGATTCGCGAATCGCTCGCCGTAGCCTCCGCCAACCGCCGCACGCAGATTCCGAGCGACGTCGCGACGCCGACGCTAGGCGCCGCGACGCACTTCCGGTCGCCCGGTGGCAGGAAACCAATCAGCAGCTGATGACGCAATCACCGGCGAGGTGCGTGGTTGTGCTTCGCTATGCGTCCCGCGACCCCAGCCGCGGCATTTGCATCCCCTTCGACGCCCTCCCCCCACCCCCAAACAGCGGCTGATAGACGCGATTGGAAATTTTATTCGCTTACAGGTATTCGCAGCCATCTTGATCGCCCTCCCCCACCCCACCGCTGTGACGTATGCACAGGTTTAATCCCTTCTATCCAGCGCTGGGGAAGATTGTCAATATGAAGACTTCCCGGCCTCCGATACTTTTGTACAACACGAAGGGTTTTTTGGGGAGCGTGAGTATCGGTTTTTTACTTGCTCGTTTTTTAAAACTGTCTATTGGTTATTGCATTCCACGGTCTGGGGGGGGGGGTTTTTGAGAGCAGGAGGGGAATGGATTTAGAAACAAACCACGACTTTATAATGTTTGACTTGAAAATCAGTAAAAAAATCAGAGAATAAATGGTTGTTAATTCAGTGCGGTTCACGGAAGAATTTCACGCAGAATGCACAAAGAAGTTGATATTTTGTTCGTGTCAGAGCAGCCCTTCGACCCTGAGGAAGCCGGCACCACGAACTTGGCGCAGACGCATCAAGGTGTCGGCGTCGGAAATGACGTCACTTGTCGAGCGAAGGCAACATTTCTCACCACAGATGTCGACAAGTGCTTTTAAAGCAATGGTTTCTACTTTTAATATATTTAAAAACTGACAGTAGACGGTACTTGATATCGCTCATATCCGTCATATTTGAATCCGAGCTTTTGTTTCTGTTCTTCCCACGTGACTGGGGTGGAAGTGGTTGAACCCCGGACCCCAGCGCGTCTAGCTGGAAGTCTTCCCCGGTTGCACGGCACGACATGAGCCTCACGCCGTCGCGACGCTATCGACGGCACGTCCCGAGGGACACCGGGACGTTCTTATCATGAGACGACGCTACCCGAAACCAATTGGGTAGAGACGGTCGGGTGCATTCGGTATGCCAAAGGCAGGGATGCAGAGGTAGCAGTGCACATCCCGTTGCAACATGCGATGCATTATTTATTTAATACCTATAGGAAGCTCTATTAAGATAAAATAGTCAACTTATGTGTATATTCCAACCCCTAGCCAATTCATGTTTATGTGGACTGTGTTTTGTAAAGTCCGATTCGCCAACGCTAACGTCGGTTTGTGTACAATTGCGACAAATTACATGGAATAAATTCACAGATTATGCCGTCCTTGTTGCCTCGATGCCGTAGAGTCTTTGCTTGAGAAGTCGAACAGAGAATTAAAAGATTGGTGGAGGTGCCAGGTTTGCTCTGAGGGTTGCGTTCAGGGGCATAAGTTGATGCGGTCGTAATGAATGTAAATAATTGCAACATAAATAATGGCTGATTTTACATCAAGGAATTTATATGATCGATGGTTTTGATAGTGCAAATATCGGTCTATCACGGATCCTAGAAACGCATTTAATTAATCGATTCCACAAATCTTTTTGTGGATACCTGTGTGACGACAAATCGAAAACCCCGTGAAAATTTAAATTGCATGAACAAGCGCTTTAAATGGTGGGTGCCACCTTTGGTTCAGGTTTCCCAGCGAGTGGCGGGGAAAGAAAGTGCCACCCCGAAGTGTCCGCCGGCGAGTCAGTCCGACATCTCGCGCCCCCATTCACCGTGTCTCGCTATTCACGAGGAATCGCAGCTCGCTGCGATGAAATCGGCGGGCATTGAGATGAAGTGCACTCGATCTGCACGTGAATGCAGTTGCCAGCTTAGGGGAGGAAAGAAATGCATACAAATGTCCAGAGCTGGCTGCAGGGTGGATGCCAGCGTGGCGCGAAGCGGAAAGAGTTGCAGCATCCCCGGGGCAGTGTGGGGTGGGCTTGGATGGGGGTGGCAAATAAACAAGCTTCCTCCGCGAGTGGAGACGTCAAGATCT
Organism: Nemurella pictetii; assembly: GCA_921293315.2. Lineage (NCBI taxonomy): Eukaryota > Metazoa > Arthropoda > Insecta > Plecoptera > Nemouridae > Nemurella > Nemurella pictetii. Next base: position 33,518,614 of record OV121115.1, read on the forward strand.
CTCCGCGGTGAGTCGCGGATTCGGCGAGCGGGAAATTTATGAAAATGCATTCAAAATATCGCGGCTGCAGCTGGGTGCAATCCGTTCCTTGCACTCGGAAAAGTTGCAATTATTGCCAAACGACTGGGGACTTCCTTCAAAAATATAGTATTTCAATCACATTGTTTTCCTTTTGGATGCAGGTTCCTTAGTTCTTTTTTGTGACATCTTGCAGTTTCTGATCATAAAGAGAGTTTTTATTAACAAGCCAGAATCTTCTTAACCGTGGGGATGAGTTTGTGGTCAACTTATCACTTTGATTGATATTTACATTCATGATGCTATCCACCGAGTCTGTAATCCGGCAACATTGCTTCACAGGGATGCTGCAAGTGCATGTCTGAGCGGTGCATTATTGAAACAACTCACCTAATTGAAACCTACCTCATTATCATCGGGGATCAGGGATGACATGACAGAGTATCGCGGAAACGCTACAATGCTTCACAGCAATGCTTTCCGCAGCTTGATTGCTAGGTTGTACTTGTGCCCAACTCCGCATCCATCGTATCTATTGCAACTCAACACAACTAACTATCAACAGATGGCGCATTACAAAGTCGCCGGGAAATTAACTGAGACACTAACAACCACTCCACCTGGAAAATAGCTAATTAATTAACTAGTCCGACGACGTGGACTAAATTCGCGATGATGCACTCAGTTTCGCATAAAACGCTGCTGCATCCACTTCAAAGTCCGGACTGGCGTGCTGATGAAATTATTTTATTAGTGATGCAAATAATAAAACCTAATTGGCTTTCAATAAAATGGTGTAAAGTCGTTTGGCTCGCTCATATTGACTGTTGAATTACAATAAGTTTCACAAATGAAATGTTTCGAATAAAATTTGAGCGCTGGATCATTCGGAATTTGCGCCCGCCGGCTGCTCGCCGGTCGCCGCGACCGATCGGACCGGACCGGACCGGACCGGTCGTCGCGGGGGTTGAAACAATGGGGCGCCCGGACGCCCGATTCGTCGTGCGAATCGCATCGCCGGAAGCTCGGGACGCCGCCATCTATCATCGCGATGCAACGCCGGACCCCGGCAGAGTCGAACGCACAGGAGATGAATCGTTAAAACATTCATATCCGCGACCGGCGCGCGCGATAAAAATTAAGCGCCGTTTTTGGCAATTTCATTATTTTGTACGTTAGTACCGGTTATTAAAGCGGGCGCCGTGATGAATTATGCCCCACATTACGTGGGACGAGCGCGTCGGCGTGGCTCTCAGCGGAGGGGGGAGAGAGACAATGCAGCGCGGAGGCAGCGAGATTTCGTGTTTTGTGTTTCGCGAGGGATGGCTCAGACCAAGAGACCTTGTCACGTCGAGATGAAGAGAAACGCACGTCAGGCCTTCGCTGAAGAAATGCCGAAAGCACAAAAACCAAAAGGTGCAGAAATTTTGTATTGGTGGAAGATTCTCATTTACAGATCAAGGCCGGGATCTGCATCATCGCATAAATATATACATTTTGAACGGAAATCTTTAATATATAAATTGTATTTTCAGATGATGATTCCATGCTGGCATCAGAGCAAGGAATTTGTTGTCATCTATTGGCCAATGATAGACCAAGGTCACGTGCACAAGGTTTTCCCGGGCGCGACACGTGCTTGCGTCGTGCGCAGACGCGTGTGCGCAGCCCTGCGCCGGCTGCGCCGCGGTGCGGCGGGGTGCGAAACGAGTTCGCTTGATCAAGCAGGCGGTGGTTGCAGACGCTTTAAAGATGCACTAATAAATAGCCGGCGTAATTATGTAATTGCATTGAAATTAGCCAGCTTGTCCTTCGCAGCGAGACGTGAAATATAGTAATGCTGCTTTCTCGTGCCTCCTCGTGCTTCCTCATGCCGCTTGAAGGCAGCACTGCTGCCACCGAGCTTCCTCGAGTTGTTGCTGGCGCTAGTGTGTTTTTTGCAGGGCGGCAAAGAGAAGAAGCCGGGATCTGTTGAACTAGCTCCATTGTTTGCCGAGTTTCTGTGTTGTGTACTTTTATCTCTCGCAGAACGTGGAAAAAAAAGTCTTGCTCCTTTAATTAAAACTAAAAGCGCGCGGCTAGAATTTAGTTACGTTTTTAAAACAGAAAAAAAAATAAAACATCGCGAGTCTGTATAGCTATTACAATTAAAATAAATACCGAAAGTTTCTGTGTGCTGGTGATGGGAAAACTTTTTTGTTCCAGTGTGTGTAGTGTGGAGTGTCCGTGTGCTATGAAATAATAACGCAAGTAATTAATGAGTAGGTATCCATGATAAGCTAATAACGTCTGCAGTTTTAGCAAGTACTTGAATTAGTAATCCAACTTGATTAATTTATCAACTCGAAATATCTGTTTGCATTTTGTTTAGAGATTATAATTGCATGCTGGGGCCGAGGTTAAACCCACGCCCGAAGTAAACATAGTATAAGATAAAACTCCACCAGTCAACGTATGGACAGACAACGCCGCATCCACCGTCACTGCACCATCCCCCATCCAATCTCGTCTAGTGGTGGATCCCCGAAGGCAAATAACCATTTAATTAGGTTTTTCAAACGGAATGCAAAATGTCGATTCAAACAGCACACAAACATCGGTACACGTTGTAAATACAAAACAAATGCCTGCAAGTCGAACGTGACTCGATGAAATGATCATCATTTCCCGCCATTGACAACAATCAAATGAAGAGCGCGCGATCCGCGGGCCGCGGCCGCCAGTGCAAACACCAGCCGCTAGGGTCGCGCTCGTCGCTGAGCAAACAAGCCGGCGCAGCAGTGGACGGCCGGTTTTTAATACCAGCGGGCGGCTACTCGAAATGACCAGCCGCCCGCCGTCGCGTGCAATTAATAACGGATTAATTGAAATTAACTCGCTGGCCACTCTATACGCTGCTGGCTGACAAGCTCAAATCAATGACGCGGTGGATTCGGTTGCAGGACGGGGAAAAATTCCAATGTAAACATGGGGTGGAAATATAATAAAATTATGATGTTCCTTTTTTACAATACCATACAACCACTTCAGAGAATATCTATATTATCAATTAGGGCCTCAGAACAACCTCAGAACAAGGTTCGAATTCTTGTCAAACAAAGGATCCCCATGGTGACAACCAACGGCATGCAGTTGTTTGGATCGAGTTCTGAGGACTTTTTTTGTTAGAAGATTGTAATACCGGCCATAAATCAGAAACGAAATTTATGTCTGCTATAATCAACAGGCATGCGCAGAGCTCAAGAGTCTTGAACGCAAATGAGCGTCATAAAATAGCGAGTTTGATTGTAAAATGAGATGGGAAGATTTCGATCTCAGAGGCTTGGTGAGGGGTCCAGGCAGCCGTGCCGACTAAGAGGAAATGGAAAATGAGTGGAAATCGTCGGGGCCGTGGCTTGGCCCGGCCCCACGGACCCCACGCCCCGAGGCAGGGGTGATAATTTGGGTGGAGGGCGCTGTCATTTGGCATGGCGGAAACGGCAGGCAAACTCCGATAACGAGGATGTTTGCAGGATGATTCGATAGGATATTGCAGTAACTGTTGAATGTGGTTTTTGGCGCGAGCGGCGCATGTACAACTTCCTGGGAGTGGGGGCTGTGTTGTGAGGGTGACAAATTTTAACCTCCCCCCAGCAGCCTCTGGCGTGGGACGAGCGCCACCGCTTGTGGCGCGCATAGGTCTTAAATTGGTTTACAAGGGTGTTTGGTGACAAGGAAATTATGTCGTTACACCAGCGTCTTTATGCGTGAAGTTTACGGCGAGTGTTTTACAAAGCAGAATTCCGGGGGATGGGGGAAAAATGATCAACACATTATGGGATCGCTTTTCGCGTTTGAGTGCTATTCGGCAACCTGTGTGACGTGGATTTGTTGGAAAGGGTAAGTGTACCAGCTAATGGAAATTACGTCAAGTCTTACACACTTTACCGACCAGGAAAACCGTCGTGGAAAACTGACAGAGTAATATTCGGGGAACTCGGGAAAAACAAGCTGTGTTGCATCATTAGCCGGCATTGCAAAAACTATACGGCGCGCCAGAGAGAGGTTGCCCTTCGAGTGGCCGTGGTGCTCCCATCAAATCCCGGTCCCTCAAACTCCCCGCATCCCCGCATCCCCACATCCCCGCAGCAGTGCTGCAGCGGGAAAACTGAGCAACTCATTCCGAGCGTCAGGGCCAAGTGGATCTAGTATCGCGTTGTTATTCTCAATAACACACTTCATGTTTCCACCGAACAGCGCCGGCGATGTATGTGTGTGCACGTATGTGGGGCGGGTGAGGCGGGGGCGGCGGAGAAGGGGTCTCGAGCAGCAGAATGATGGAACAATACGTGGCCGCGAGCGCAGGCAGATGTATCCATCACAGAGTACGCCATCCGAGTTCCAATTATTTTGTTGTGATTAGGATTTCAAGCAAACAGGGAAACAAATAAACAAATCAAATGAACGCGCGTGCGCGCGGCCGCGCTTGGAAGGCCGTCGGCGATCAAAGCGGCGGTGCGTTCAACAAAAGAGAGATATTACACGCGCGCATCGACGTGATCTCTTGAGCCGTGCGCCGCCATTTTGTTGCTGGCCACACCACGGCCGTGCAACTACTACGCGTTGTCAGTCGCTGTGACAAAAGAGTGATTCGGTTTTATCTCTGCGTGCGCTTGTAGCGCGGTGTTGCGCTGGCAGGGGCGGGGGCGGTGGCGGGGGCGGGGGGCGATGCGTTCGCAGGTACAATGCGGTGGACTCGGAGTCAACGGTAAATAAGTGGACACAATAAAGCTCTTTGTCATTGTCTCTGTAGCGGCTCGGATTAGGCGATAGCACGGAGCGCGCCCGCTGCCGACGATGTGGACGAAGGGCGGCTGGCCATTAGCGTGCTCGGGCCGCGATCCGGCAGAATGTTTCACTGCCCCGCCTCGCGCCCACCCGCCCGCCCGCCCGGATCATCACGTGACCTTTGTGCGCGGAAATCGGCCTTCTTTGAGCGCTGCACGTAAATTGAAATAAAAACGATAATTTGGCAGCGGGCGAGGCGGGCTCGTTTGGCCGGCAATTATCGCGGCCACTTAGCCGTTGATTGCCGAGCGCCGTCCCTGCGATTGTTTGCGGCATGATGAACTTCATGCAAACCAGGTCCGAGCGCGCTACGTTTGATGCGTTCTACCTGTGGAAGAGATCCAGCCCCGAGTCCACTTCCATCGGCTCTATGAGCCTCACTATAATTAACCGACATTTTTTTTCAAAGCTCTCTTTCCTCTTTCTCCGTTTTCATTTTCCACCCAAAGAGCACGTACTTCAGTTTCTATACACCCCTAATTAGAACAGTTGCTTAAACTTTGTCAATGAACTTGGTACAGATACAAACTAACACACCTTACCATGTTATTAATCCCCATTTCTAATATATTCATAGATACAAACACGCAACAGCCAGCCATGTTAATTCCCTCCCCCCCACCCCCTTCTGCCACCACCCCACCCCCCAAGCGGCAACACCGTCGATGATGATAACATGATAGAACTGTACCGCAGAGTTTCCCCCGATCTCACACACTCACACACACACACACACACTCGCCGAACTCTGTGTCTAAGTTTCCTATGGACGCCCGCGGCGGCCAAGATGGTTTCCACCCTGCACCCCCCTCCCCCACCCCCTCCCAACCCATCCAGCCCCTGCAATCTATACCTGGTCGGTCGACCAGGCGGCCGGTACTCGAGGTACGAACTCCCAAGCGTTGCGTCGACCTGGCAGACCGTCGACCTCACCTTCGACCGCAGGGCGTCAGGGAAATCCCTCAGACTAACGGATGCAAGCCACATTTCGGGCCAAATTTGTGATGCACAAGACGCAAAATTCGTTTTTTTTGTTTTTTTGTTTTTTGTAGAGTTTGCGAGCTAGATCTAGAGAAAATATAGATCAGAGTGGAACAAGCCACCAGTCGAGGCCTGACGCAATGTCTGTTGTTGCGGTTGGCAGTATTATCCCCATCGCCTCGTAAGACAAGCAGCATGTGTAACCAGCGGCTCCGGTCATGACGCCGGCCGCTACGCCACTGGCCGTTGCCTGGACTGGAAGACAGCGAGGCGTCGCGACGTCTTCGACGCCTATCTATGCAAATCGCGGCGCAGAGGTGCAATTAATACCCGCGCGGGGCGGCGGAGCGTGCGGCGACACGGCCCTGGCGCGTTATCGCCGAACTAATATTGATTCGCGTCGCGCGGCGGGAAGGACACTTGGGAAACTTCGGCCGCCACTATTTGCTTGGTGTGCGCGGTGTGTGTCCCGCGAGTGTCGGTGCCCGTCAGGCGTCCCAAGAAGCCAAACAACGAGACCGATTGGCACGGCTATTATTGTCAGCTGTATGACATAATCATTTGGTAAATAGCGCTTTGTCTTCAGCGTTTCCATCGGCGCCAGTCCGCTATCACAATTACTGGATTGATAGTTAACCCCAACGAAAGTTTAAACTTGATGCTACAAAGTTTCAAAGACATTGCAAGTCGGGCCTAGGAAGGGAATGGTATAAAAACGACGACATCGAAGTGGCAATGGACCCCGAATCGAAGTCGAAACTTTTTCCTCGCAGAGTCACGAGGTAAATAAGTGCAGGATTCGTCACCAGTCTCTTTATCTCTGTCGTCAGCGACGCGGACGACGTCGTTGCGACAGCGAGCGCCGCGGCGGCGACGGCAATCCTCAGCTGCCGCGCGGCGCTGCACTGCGTTCGATCCCATCAACCACTACGCTAAGCCCACAAGACGTCTCGCCACGGCGACAAGCAAATCTGCGTGAACACTGTCGAACCAATATTGATCATTTAAGCGGGAAACACACACATAAACTTTGCACCGAGGAGGGAGGGAAACCCATCGCACATAAACACATCCAATACACCAGCAGCGGCAGCAGCGGCAGCAGCGACGTCGAACACAATATCGTTGGCGCAGGGTGCCGTGGTCTTCGCGCAGCGCATTCATGGTAAGCCGTGTTCAAGTTTATAGTTGCGCGGGGGAAACATATGCCCCTGGGGGTTGGGGGGGGGAGGCGTTGCAAGTTCAATAGTCTGTTATGATGTCTAAACTTTGCTGATGCTCGCGCTCGCTCGCTCTCCCGCGGTTTGGCGACATTACTTCTCCTGTGTGAGTGTGTGTGTTTGTGTGTGAGAAGTAATGTTTCAAGACGCGTCGCCGATCGAGCAGACAGCGGAGGTTGATATACGCAAGCCAGCAGCAGCCAGCCAGCAAGGAAGCACGGGTTTAAGCTGGGAAAATAATTACAAGCTGGTTGTTACCTAACCGAGCAAACTTGGCGCCAAGATGCGGTGTACAGTTCAATTGGAAAATTGCAGCAGATATATAACAACGAGGCCACTGGTGCCGTGAAGTGGGGTGAGTATGCATTGCAAGTAACAGGAAGGTTGGTCTCGGAGCACGGAGCTTATTCTCCATTACACACAGACAACAGAGGGGTTGATTTTAGAAGTTAGTTGAACTAAGTTATAAATTCACTGTAAATAGGAAGCATCATTTGAGAAAATCCTTATATGAAAATAATCAGTTATGTCCAATGTGTGCTAGAAAGATGAAAATCGGTTCGAAATCTTCAAAAAATACTGTGAATCCCTTGGCGATGCGTATAAGATAGCTAAGCATTTCATAATGCTAGCATAATTTTATATACTAACGTTCTTGCCAGAGAAAAGAGCCTGAAATTCATCAAAGAGGCTCGACATTTCTCCATTCCAGGAAGTAAATCAGAAGTGGCTCGGTTCGTACGCACGAGCCACGAGACGTGTAGCACGAGACACCTAGCACACGGAGCCGAGTGTGACCCGCGTGCCCCGGTCTCGAACCCACGCTTCCAGGAGACCGGCGACCTAACGCCCCCCGCCCGCGGCTAGACGCTCCCAGTCGCCGATCTGGGTTAAGAGACATTGTCTGTTGACTCACAATGAGCTGCTCGCAGGAAGTTATCCGCCGCGCTTTGTACTAATATAATATAATATTATTATATTATCATCTTGTCGTGCAGAGAAGCCATGCCAACTATGCGCCGCTGTAATTTCATGGCGGGGGATAAGGATATCGGGCGCGTTGCAGCAAAGGTGACACCGAGCTCCTGCCTTCGATCTGCACCGCGCCTGATGCTGATGCTGATGCTGATGCTGGAGATGGAGGTGAGATGCAAATAAATCGGAGCGCCGAAAAGCGAGGATGAACTGCAGCGTCCTCTAAATCTAAGCGAAGACACGACGGGATGGAGACACTTTCGCCAACGTGATAAAGAACCCCCCGTCGCCCTCTAGCCTAAATTGATGTTTGCCGATATAAAAATCGTTACTCGTACGTTATTGAAGTTTATAGGCCAGTGACGCCAGTAAAGTGACGATGCGCGGATTTGCTTTGCCATGCCCGACAATGGATCGCATGTGTGGCGGTCGTGTTCGTTCTCACTCTCTCTCTCTCTTTCTAGCCTTACATCCACACGTGTGGATTTGTGTGTGTGTGTGTGTTTTTAGCCTGCAGGAGAATAAGGGTTAGAAGGGATGATAGCTGAGAGTAAAGTAAAGAGAAAAGACGTTTACTTATACTATACACAAGAAGAAAGAAAGCATGAAAAAGGGAAAACAAAAACGAGGCGATGTGGAAAATTGACAGGCTGCATTGAAGTGGAAAGCTAATCTCTGGCGGTGTCTGGCCAACGCGGGGGCGGCGGGGGCGGCGGGGGCGGCGGGGGCGGCGGGGCGGCGGGGCGGCGGGGGTGGAAAACAAAGGTGAGGTGAGACGTCGTGGCGAGGGCGGTTTCCCGATGGCCGCTGTGCGAGGGGTTGGAGGGCCTTGCTCGTCACGGAGCGGAAAACTCTGACGAGCGGACGCGAGCTGACGAAAGAGGTCAGGCTGTTGGCGCTTTTGGGGGTGAATGGGGTGTTTTTTGGTGTGTGTAAAACTCTACCCAAAGGCTTTTATTAACAACAAGGAATTTTAAGATAACTAATTCCCAGAAAAAAATGGAAACTTGACAAGACAGAAGATGGAGGGTAGATCTTCAATAAGCGCATTTTGAGAAAGCTAACAAATTGCTGCTATTTATTTGCTGAAATAATTGTCATATGACCTCAAAGTCACAAAAAAATCTAAGAAGCAAGGCTGTTCTGCATGTGTGATTTCCTATGCTCAGTAAGAATGCGTGTCCTCGAGTTGGCCTCTCTCTGTCGACCGAGGCTCTCTGCGGCCGCGGCGGAGAACAAAAGAATTCGCGGCGCTGATCGAAGAGGGCCGTGCTGTCGGACGGGAATCCGGGATGCGGGGATGAAGCTCGCCGAAATTGCTCGTTAAGCGGCCTGGACCGCCACGAGTCACGTTCCCACACAGTCCTAAGACTCCCCCGAGCTTTGGGCGAGAAATCACTGCCATTTCCGCTTCCCACCCGTTCTGAACTCCGAAGGATAATTACTTTTCATGACATTTCATGAGCTAATTAAGTAACAAAAAAACGGTGAAAGGTCTACGGATTGTGTGGGTCACATGTTGCTTGTCTTCTTTGACGTAACGATCGGCGGTCTAGGCACGTTATCGGGCTCTTTGCGCGGCGGTCCAGGCGGCGGCGGCGGTGAATGATCGCGAAGGCGTGGGCCGGTGATTGTATAGACTCCCCCGGTCGCCGCCAGGGTCGCGCTCGTCGACAAGGAAACACGGGCTGGCCGAGGAAATGAATCGGGGAAGCCAAGGTTGCCGGGGAAAGCTGCCGGCCTTGTTTCTCGCAGCGGCTTTGACTTTGCGGGAGGCCGGGTTATCTGCGATCGGTGGGAGAGGTCGGTGCGCCGATGGCGGCAGCTTTGGCAGACAAAGCCGTCCATTTCTCACTCTAATCACACTTTAATTCGAGCGTTCGCACTTCATCGGTGACATGACGTCCGAACCATCGGACAATCGCAAAGAGTGGACACATGTCGGCTGATTGACAGCACGTAATTGGGCGAACGTGGATGAAGGTCACTTCATCAGACTGAGAGCTTTGCATTGGGAGCTCGATATGAAAGAGTGGCCTGGACACATCACACCACCGCTCAGCTCGTTGAAAATTTAATCATAAATCTAATTGATTGCCTGTAGGGCCTCCAGCGGCGTCGTGCCACTGAGCGGAGGAATGCTCCAGCCTCGCCAAGTGGTCACCGTGACGTCATCCACCCCCGCAGCCCTAATCTCTGCAGCCCTCCCGATATCACCTCCACCCAGAAACCGCGCGCATTGCACCGCGAAAGCTCAAGACTTCATCTCACCCCTAAAACCATGCCTTAACGCATTTCGCACAACCTCCTCGGGGCAACAGTTTGGTAAGTAACTTAGCACCGGGCTTGTTGATCGAGCCGAGCTTGTTGTAAGCCGACACGTGACATCTCCCACGCCCTCCCCCCCTCTCCCCTCCCTCCCACAACCCCTCTTCACCACCAACCCCCGACGCACGGCACGGCGAAATCGCGGCGAAGTGAATCACACTTGCTTTATACCATCTGATCCGAGCATCAGGACGAGTGGTGTAACATATTGCCAATACACACGGTATCATGCCATGTGGAGGTTAAGCCCACCGAACAATAGAGCATGTTAAAAGTCTTGTGAGATCTGAGAAGTTGTCGATTTTCTTTGTTATTTTCCCTCCAGCTCTCGATAAGAACCGTGTCCGGGCATGTTCCTGTGCGTGAGCTCCAGAACTAGAAGGCCTTCGAGCTACGAGCGAGCTGTCGCTGCCGGCGACGAGACGCGGTCTACGCGAGGCGACCCCATCGGGGCCCTCGGCTCGGAGCAGGTCTAGACAAGGGGCAGCACAACGAGGGGTCGGCGTTGGGCGCTCTTCGCAGACCGGCGAGACCCGCATCGCATTGCTTAGCGCGGGCGGAGGTGCGGCGTATCACGTGCCACCCACATGGTCTATAATCTCATCGCGAGCTCGCTCTCGGCTATCGGGTGTCGGCTCTTGTTCGCGGGGGTTGATCAACGGGATGCAGGTCAATCGTCGCTCGTCAGTTTGCAGAGGCATGCACGAGGTGTTTGGCGAAAATGTCGGGAGAAAATACACAAGCTTAGGTGGAGGAGCCAGGATTTAATCATGGCACCTCCATCAAAACCAAGTTTGAAATTAAGCTGTCAAGCAGATAAGCCGCAGTGTGTTGCTAAAGGGTCCGAATCTGTTTAATTCGAGCCGAGAAGTTGATCTGCGGATTAGTTCGAGCTGCAAAGCGCGCTACCGACGTTTTAAGGCACTCGTACTCGACTAAACCGTACGCTTTAAAATAACTTGTCAAGTTCTGTTAGCGTTATTTATCATACTGGGCAAATCCGCGCGGCAGCGTCATGTAACATGCATCGTAAAATGCTGGTGAACACGTAGTCGCCCACCGAGCTGCTTCGCTCGATGCCCGCTAATAAATACTTGTACACGGCTGCGGGTTTTTGCCCGATCAGACAAGCTTGTAATGCTGCGCCGCTGCATCGCTTGCATTCTGCAAACGCTGTGCCGCTAGCTAAGCGCACGCGCCGCGCCGCTATCCGTCAAACACGAGGCGATAAGCCGCGATAAATAACGCACTAAATAATGCGCGAGGCCGACTTGAGCAGCGCTGGCCGCTGACGCTGGCGGCTGCAGCGGGGTAAGGCTGGGCGCTGGCTGGCAGTGCGGACTCCATTCGACACGGGCCCTCCGAGCTTTTAGGGAGCCACAGGAAAGCCGGTGTTGCCTGGGCCGTCCACCGGTGACCGCGTACAACTTTACACTACTTCTTCCCTGAAGCCGGCTCCGCTGTTAATAATAGAACTTTCTCGGAATTTCAGCGCATTATTGAAGATTTCCTTTACCAACCACCTGGATATATTATTGAACGAATATGCAGAAGAACTTTCTGATATTGATTATTTGGCGACTGCAAGAAAGCCGAAGAAATGAAAGCGCACCAGCTGGTCTCTGCGTTCCTTTTTTTTTGAATGGCGGTTTCTTACGCATTTATTTTTCTTGGAATTTCTTTCCACGAATATCACAAACGAACTATGGATTAAAAAAACAGATAGAAAGAAATTGAAAATCCTTTGATATCGAGCGTCATATCCCTTGAAAAATAATAAAAGGCATGGTATAAAAAGCACCCCAGTCGAGCGCCCCCTATTTTCTGGTAACGTGCCGAGCAAAATAATCACTGCCAATAAAGACACAATTGTTTAATATCATACTCGTTGCAATCTCAAGCGAAATAACCAGTAACCGCAGCCATTTCCCTATAGAATCGCGTATTGTCCTCAGCAGTAGGCAGTATTCAGTAGGCAGTAGGCAGTAGGCAGTAGGCGGATGAAGGCAGCAGGCAGTATAACTGCAAGACACGCTTTGCGATCCGAGCGGCAGTAAAACAAGGGATCCATTAAAAAGGTAATTAACGTAATCCAACTTGACTGGCTCCGCGCGACTGCGACGGAGGATGGTTCGGGGTTCGGAGCCAGGGGAGGTCAAACGTAAATAAAACTAAAGGACGGCGCGAGTGCCGGGCGAAGAAGCAGCAGCAGAGGAAGGAGGAGGAAAAGAAGCCGTGGAAGTTTCTTCTTCGGCTGGATCTTGAGCGAATTACACAAAGAAAAGTGTATCATCATGGTGATGGCAAAGAGGAGGGCGGGTGGTAGGGTGGTAGGGTGGTAGGGTGGTAGGGTGGGGGGTGCGCCGTTCTCTTTTAGGGGTGCAATAAAGTTAGGTGCGTTAATGGACACCGCGCGTGGCCGGTTTGATCTCGGAGACCTCATCCAAATATACATGGCTTTCGAAAAGTCGTTACGTACTTTATCTTGCAGTTTAGTTTTCTTTAGATTACTTTTTCGATCTTTTTACTTTTCTATTATCGTGCAAAAGAAGTAAGGGCCGAGTCGCGTGAGCATTAAGCCACGCATGGTCTTGGATAACACTGGCTTCATATTCGGGAGTCAGGAAGTTCAAAAAGCTTTTATTGCTCGTCATTCAATGATTTAGAAGTTCCCTTACTCAAATTCCATGTCGAATCGTCGTTCTTTACGACAAAAGACAAGAAATTGGTGGTTAAGGTTATGTGTTTTGCTTATGTTTGAGTTGAGACGGATTCCCAGGCGTGTCTCTTGTGAATATGGTTACACAAACGTGGAAAACCGAGGCTTTTGGACATTAACTGTATTGTCACCGCTGTGCTTTCACGAAACACATTGATCAAGAGATATTTCCGAAAATGAGATTTACATCAAATATGCGAGGGTTATTTTTGTAGCTGCCTCGTGGCTTTCGTTCATCGATGAACGTTGTCGTCTTTGCAGCAGCAGCAGCAGCAGCAGCAGCAGCAGCAGCAGCAGCAGCAGCAGAGCCAGAGAGTCCGTTTGACTTTCGATTACGCAAATGCGATCACAAAGTGATTGGAAAATACACGAAATGTGACTTCGTAGAAAGACGCGGCCAACTTTCCGAGCCCCTGAAAATCCCGTTATGAAATTGATGGCCATTATTTTCCTCGTCGCGGGATGAAAAACATGCGCGTGCCAGAATAGAACTCATTTTGACTTCTTTCACAGATGACTTTTAACATATAAACTCACAAGAATGTCGCTGGTTTTGCTCTGCACAAAGCTAAAGGCGTTCTTCAGAAATTCACGAGTGCTTTTTTCCCGATATTTTATCCCAACGTTCATTAATATCACTAGGAAATTCCCTGTCACAAATTATTTGCACATTGGCCAAGCTGTCGAGAAGAGAAAGAGGAGAGAAAGAGAAGAGAACGGTGGGTCCTTCATCCTAGATGAGAAATGTTCCTCGCTCACTGATCCCGATATCCACGATTGGATTGCAGTCTGATCATCCTCCACATGCAGTGTATCAAAGGCGAACTTCCCCGAGCTGATTAGTGCACAGTTCGAAATGACCCGAGACAAGTTTCACCAAACCCTTAAACAAAAAAAACTTTCCTCTTGAGCAACTGGAACATTTCTATCTAAACCAACTTTCCAAATACATCATGTTTCTTTCCCCAAGAAATAAAAGGTAATTCCTCGACTTTAATTGGCGGTGCCGCGAGCTAGGAGCCGCTGCGTGGACCGTCGCGTCCAAACAACGCGCACGTCGCCCGCCAGGAGGACGCCGTTGAACCCGGTTTTATTAGGGAAAACAGAGCAATCGAGTCGAGCCCGCTGCCCCGGCGACGGCGACGGCGACGGCGACGGCGACGCATGTTTGCTTGTTTGTGCAGGCGCAGCGGCCGCTGTTGACACGGAGAGCTGGAGTGTGTGGACTCCAATTACACTCGAGCAGACTTTTCTGCAGCGTCCAGGTCGGGGAGAGAGAGCTGTGGTAGCCGGTGAGATGCCGACTGGGCTGCAGTCGCCCGTTAGTTAGGAAAGTAAGCCGTGTAAAGATGGCGGCTATGTTCAGGCTCAGACACTACGGATAACCCCAGGCACGACGTCGCCGTTTAGATACCTGTCGGTTAATGGAATTTATCTTTAAGGGCTCTTTGTGAGAAAAGCTTACCGCTTCGGCCTCTCCGTGGCTATCACAGCTCTCCAGGTGCCATCCGCATGGCCAGGTCAATTCGAAGCAGCTAACTTCGCTCGAACGACGACCACGTCGACGACGACGACGACGACGACGCCGCCGTGGCCGAGCAATTTTGACTTGTTATAGCATGTTTACAGCGACGTCATTAAATCAAACCGGCCACGTGACTAATTACACGAGTTAATTAACTTTGAATGCGTCACTGTCTCGGCCAGACCGATCGCGTGCGGTGGAGGCGCCGGGTATCGGTCCGCCGTCTCTTCGTGCGATGCATAATTTTCAATCGTGAATTTATTTCAACTGAACCGCTTCGCTTACAGTTCTGTCGTGCATGTTTAACACGACTTATCTAGTCGGTTGGCTGCATTTTAAAACCAAACAAAATGCTCTGACGTGTACATGACTCAAGATTAAAAAACCAGCCCCCTCGAAAGGAACTGACGCAGCTGAAAAGCTCGCCGGGCCTGCATTTAATGGCATTCAAATTTCCCCCGGCTGTTTTTCGGCCACAAATTGATAAGCCATAAGCCAGTGATTGATGCGATTATAACTGGGCAATCGCCCCAGCACTTGCCGGCCGTCCGTCCGCCCGAGCGCTTGTCATGGCGTATATTGAATGAGCCTGACGTCCATTTCCGCAGCTCGATCGTCAGGGACCTCCGGAGTCCGGGGTCCGGGGTCGCGCTGTAGACTCGCCTGCCGCAATGCTCGCGGCTGTTACGCGGTGGCCGCTCCGGCACAGATGTAGATTCGATCCCTCGTGATTTGAACAAATGGATTTCGAACGATCTTTTGCCGGAGATGTTGGCGGGTCGGAGGTGAACGTAGGTAAGCCGCGCTGCGCTGCGCCGTGCGGTGCGCTGCGGCGCCGTGCGCAGGAAATACAATCTCGTCGAATGCAGGCAAAAAGCGGACCGTGTGATTGATGGCTAAAAGATTAGCTTTGCTGCTCGCGGAAATCACTTTCAGATGATGAATGACGTGCAATTTCTTTGTCTTTTCGAAGCGGAGATCAAATTTATCGTACAGTTTATCGACAATAAGGATGATGTTGCTTATCAATACTGAAATGTGATGGAACTCTGTGCTCTAAGCTAGCGCGATTGAAAACTGCCACCACATTTCAGGCGGATCATGAAACATCGCCTTGTATTGTTCAAAGCATGCGATAATGGATAATGTATTGTGCATTTTAAATTCTTCTAATTAGAAGACCAGATTCCCATGATCAATAAAAATGAAATGTCATCCTTGCGCCGCCCGAATCATTGTGAAGTTTCGACCACAGTCACTTTTGTCCCACAGTCCGGCTCGGATCGGATACCCGAAGCGGAGCATGAGATCTGCATCTCATTTCGAACGCTGGAATGCAGCAGCCTTCTCCAGCCAAGGCCATGCGAACCTCGGGAGCCCCACGCTGTCGCCGTCACAGAACCAGAGGGCAGAGACCCCCCCCCCCCCATCTCCCGTACCCACCCACACCGACACTCACGACGCATCGAGCGACAGAGACTTAAAGAGTCCATGTGAAAAAAGTCTTCCGGAAAATCTCGAATTAGTGCGAGCTATTATCGCGCGTTTTGCGCCGCTGTTCTTGCTGTTGCGTCCGAGCAGGACGGCGCTATGCTGATGTCGGGCGCCAGAGTGTGACACATTGTGTTGTTGTCACAGCGCGTCGCGCACGGCGTCGGATTTCACCGCCAATCAGACTATTTACTGTCTCCGATTGGCGATAATCACCGCCGATTCGAGCCGCTAATGAAGAAACAGCGGCGTCAATTGACATTTCCATAGAATTTAGCCGCCTGCAGTTTACAGGCAGTGGAAGGCAGGGAAATGATGTTAATCGTGCAATGTTTCAAATAATGGACGACTCGCGAATATTTTTGGGCAGTTTCTTTATGCGAAGCATGCTCAGGGTGGCTAGCGTCTAAAAATAATAAAAGCACGCATTCAACGGGTAACATAGCTGTGTGTTGCCTGCAGGGCGTTATTATCGGTGGGTTCTGCCAAGGGGATACATTACTCTATTTACATTATGTAATTGAATTGATCTCTGCTTGAATAACATTTATAACATACTAATTTGATTGTTTATTTCAAGGTAGGAAAATAAAAAGGGCATTGGATTTTAATAAAATAAAAACAAGCTTTATGTTTTTAGTCCAGAGTGGCGAACTGGAAAAAATACATAGCCGACATTACTGAACTTTTGAAAAATTCGATGAGTTTAGTTTTTGTTTTGTTTTACGAGTTAAATAAAATCAACTGGCTCGCATCCACCATACAGCATTTTCAACTTCAAAATAAAAGGACACGTGTAGTTGTGCAGACAAACCCGTGGCGTAGGATGCGTTTGGTCTATCAAGTCAATCGCCACCTAGTTTGCAAATCAGCAGGAGCGTGAAAACTAATTTCCACTCCCGCGAACACGATTCAATCGAAGGCAGGTACTGGCGTCGCGTAACCACCGCGGAGTGATATCTGCCAGAGACCGAGCTCTCAGCGATGTGCAAAGACTAATAAAGAGTTCCGAGGAAATTAAAGAAAAATATGGCAAGAACGGCAGCGGCATTGCAATTACTAATGTTTATTTTAATTTCTGGCCTCGTAATGCCGTCGGTGTAGCAGCAGCGCAAGAGCAGTGCTGAGGGCAAAGCACGAGCTAGCGAGGCTGCACTATGTAATACGCTACACTCCAGTCATATTTTATTATGAATACATTATTAGATTACCCTCAGAAGCACTCGCCTTATACATTTTTATTAATAATAAATTGGGCCGTGTATACATCCACGCGCTAAGCAGCGTGCAGCAGCGAAACGCACACCAGCGCGTCGGACGCGCCGCCGAAAGTGCTGCATATTTCCGCCATCCGCGCCGATAGTAATTATAATTAAAACGTTCGCCTCGCAGCTATTTGCGTTGGCATCGCGTTCGAGCCGGTCGCGCGGCGGAGTGAAATATTGTCGCGGAACGAGCCCCGTGTTTTCACAGAGCGGCCGCCTCCACGCCGCGGTTTGCATCACGCGTGCACGCACGCAGAATGAACCCAGCAATCGCTCCGACTCAGTCGCGACAGCCCGACGGGGATATTTATTAGTGCACAGAGCAACTATTGAGCGGACCTCGCCGAGCCGGACCGGGTATCGGCGACACGTCGGCAACGCACGTAGCATCGATTCGGTGGCAAGTTGCTGCGAGACGTTGTGTGCGTGCGGCGTGCGTGCGGCGTGCGTGCGTGTCCTGCCGTGTCGCCGGCTAAACGGAGGGCAGCGCACGCGGCGGACACGTGGACGGCGCGCGGAAAATGCACGCGTCGCTGATCCGGCCCCGCGGCGCGCAACCCGCGTGTTTGCGCGCCCGGGGAAATGCGCGTCACGTTCAGTGGAAAGAACAACAAGAGCGTCGAAAGCGAGAGTCGAACCGGGCGATCTCAGGCGCGAGGAGCAAATCCTTCGTTCTAGAAAATTGGATTCTTAGAGCGATATATAGAAAGGTCTACAAACGATATCACAGGCATCGATAAATCCGAAGTCAATATGGAAATTGAAAATTGAGATCAGTTCTCGCGCGTTTGCCGGCGTCTCTGCGAATGCGGTGCGCTGACTCGTGAGGCCCTGGGAGGAGGCAGATGCGGGAGGGCCTCGATCCCAGCCGCGAGCAACACCGAGCTCATTGCGCTGGACGGGAGAGTGTCACTGCAGCCCGCGACGTCGCCGCGATTAACTTTCAATTTGTTTTCGTTTCATAATTCAGCGGCAGACGCCGTGGCCGCGACGCCCTCCCCGCGGTCCGCGGCCCCCGCGACCCCCGCGGTACGTGCCCGCCGCCCGTTAAGAACACTCATTATTCAGCCATAACCACACATAATTAAACTGCACAGTTTTTTTTTACCCCGAAATTCTTGCTTTAAAAAAGCCAGTAATAAATTATAGGACGCCAGGCTCGATATTTTTTAGTGCCGCTTTGCAGGATAAGGACCCTTGTTAGCACAATTTCCAAGTTGATTTTGATTTTTTATCAAAACTTTGTAACTAATTTATGTCGCGGCTCGGAAAACGTCCAATTAGCCTCTTCGTGAAAAAGAAAAAAAAAAACTCTTAAAAGGTTTAACAGCGTCGCGATCTCGGTCGCTCCGCCGCGTTGCAGAACATCCCCCGACACCCACCCTGCACCGTCTCGGCCGAACATTGACTGAGTGCTGAAACACCGAGCAACAACCACCCACACACTGGCCTCACCAGGGCGCACTAAACTCGTCACGCGAGACGATCCCGGGGTAAACAGCGCACATCGCGGCGAATGAAGCCGCGCCAACGCCGCCCCCGTGCGTTGGCCAGCGCGACACGCTGGCGCATCTCGCGATTTGCATCCCCCTTCTTCCCCCACCGGCCGCCGGGCCACACACGACGTGCGTCGTTAAAAATCATCCCTCCCCCGCACCCCCTCCCCGCGCAGCCTCCCCCGCGCGATGGACCCGAGGCCCGAGCCCGGTTGACCCGACGCAGCCGACGCGGATCCATATTTGAATGCCTGCCTCGGATCACGTATAATTCACAACGCGCCGAGCGAGCGAGAAAGTAATTATAAAAAGGATTCTGTTTGGTTTGTCGCTGCGAAGCGCGGCTCGCCCGCTAGATTTATCACAGGAATTGACACTTTGAAAATAATAAATTCGTGTGCAAAGAAACGGGTGGAGGGGGGAGAGGGGGGCGGCGGCGCTGTGCGATGCGGTTGACAATGTTTTACGTGGGTTCGGGCGCAGGGATGCTGCCGTGTGGACCGCCGCTTGATGAGCCGTGCATACATAAATGTCGTTATCTCGGCCAGGCTGCCATCAGAGCAGGGGCGGGTGGGGGTGGTAGGGGCCGGACGGGCGGTGGAAGGGGGCTGGGATTAAAATGTAACAATATTTCTCCATTTATATTCTACTCTGATTAGCAAACAGTTTGATCCCGGCTTTACAAGTTGTTTAAACGTGTCTGCGAATCACGTGTGTTTCAATTTGAATATTGTGCATATCCAATGGATGACAGCGGTGCAATTGCATAAAACATTCAGGCACATGGATTAGAGCGATAAAGTCTCGTAAATAAAGGATTCTCTGCCAACCACATGAATTAGATTACTGGATCGAAACCACTGATGAAATTGCTGGTATTTATTTGCTAATAGTTTGCATTGTGTCCTTTTACACACAACATAGCGAATAAACGTCCAACATGTGCCGATCCGTATGCAATGGAATTTAACGATCTCTGCTACCGGCGTTAGCCGGGGAAATACTTGGCCTTGAAAGCAGAGCACTTGCGACCTTCAGCTTGCACGCTTGACCAATCAGCATCCTCTTGCACAAAGCATTGCATTCTCTTTGAACTTTGCCAGTATTTTGGGGCCAGCGTGGCTTTCGGCGGCAACCCCCTGTGCCCAGGATCCAGCCAGCCTCCCCCTCGCTCCTAATCACGGTAAGGGGCGGCGTGGGAGGGGTAAATTGCTGGGGGAGGGTGTGGATCGCGGTTACGGCGTGATCCGTCGGTCGACGTCATGATTGCCGAGGATCAGCGGATAAACGACGTCACTCCCGACGGCGTCGCGACGCCGCACCGAGCGTCGTGACGTCACAGCGCACACAGTTGCAGCTCATTGCACATTTAGCGTGCGCGGACTTCATTAACGGGCTGCTTGGAAGGTGGGAGGCGGCGCGGTTCTTTGAGAACGCCAGAAAATATCAACAATACGCCGGCGGCCAGAAATATACATGTTGCTGGCATCGCGCACCGTCGTAACACTGGCACGCGTTGGCATATTAGGTAAGACCCCAGGACATTACTGGGTAGTAAACCTACATTTGAAATCTCGAATTGCCCGTCAAACGCTGCCGTAAACATGTCTACCAAGAACCGTAGAATTTTTATTCGCAGCCGACGCGCGGAAAAAGGTCACCAGAAACTGGAACGTGCTCGCCCCCTATTCAAGTCAGACAGCAAACGTGATATTTTCTCGAATTTAAGAGCGTTACAAAAGGAATGAAACGCTCGCACGTAAAACTGTTGTTAATAAGCTACGATGACAGGTGAGATAGTGCACGCTGCGATGCACTGAAAATAGCACGTTTTAATAGTCGCATGCATTTCTGGCGGGTCGTGCACCATCCGGTGCAGGCAACGCAAGCGCCATGTAGGCGTCATCAGCGCAGCGCAGCGCAACGTTGTGTCACAGTGTTAAAAATACCCGCGACGGATGCGTGCAGTGTGCACTCGCCGACGCGGCAGTGTCGGGGTCGGCCGCTCGCCGTGCGCAGCGCTGTCGGCGCTGGGAAATTCAGCTTAAAGCTTCTGGGAATTTTACTTTACAAATAGAGTGAAATTTTGACAATCATGTCAACCAAGTTTTTGTTTTGCCTTGCGGCCAAGGTTTGAATTTTGGTTTTGACTGAAAACGTAAGTTCCAGCTTTTTTTATAATCGCGTCTCGAACACTTGTAAATGTCAGCAAAGAAAAGACCGTAGCGTCCTGCTAGCTACATCGAGCCAATTAACTTTGCCACTCGGCCGCCCGAGGGCCGTCGCTACCAAAGTACACGGTCAGCCCGCCACCGGAGTCAAGTCCACCGCTATTATTGGCGATGAGCTGAATGTAGCTGCTGGCAGCAGCAGCAGCACCAGCACCAGCACCAGCAGCACCAGCAGCATGGTACAGGCGTTAAGGAAACGTTAGCGTTTTATGACTTACACTCTCTTAAAAAGATATTTGCGGCTGGGATAATAGAACAATGAATATTAAATATGAAAGTACGTCGGGTAGACTTGGATGACTCGATAGAGAAAGTATCTGCGAAGTAGGTGGAGGTGCCAGGTCACAAGGAGACAATATCTAATTTATATGCGAATAAAAGAGCTATTGTTATGCAATTTGCCACACAAATTTCAACCATTGCTTTGTGCGATGATATCATTTATTTAGCTTTTTTAAACCCTCATCATTTTGAAGTGGTTTGGCAAATTAAACAATTAAACTTCCCTAATTTAGTCCCATTTTTCGTGTAATGAGTTCGCATGTCACGAGATCCACTAAAAAAAAGCATAAAGCATCGGATATTTCCACAAATAGCGCTATAAAACCTGACCCAGTACAACGCCTCTGCCTTCCAGGAGATCACGTCAAGCCCCGGGCCTCCATTTAACTCCGTACCGATCGCTCGCCTCCCAAAATCCCACCGACAGCCGTCGCCGTCGCCGCCGCCGCCGCCGACGTTGCGACGCTAATTTTGGATCGGAGTCGGGCGTCGCACGGCGTCGGACGTCGGCTGAGATCACGGCTCGCTTTGCCTCGCGTGCGACACACTTGGCTCGACGCCCCCGACGCCGACGCCGACGCCGACCGAGTCCGATGCTGACATCACGGTTATACGGCGCCGCGACGTCGACGACGGCGTCGTCCCAGCAGATCACGGCGTGGCCAGCCACTGGGACTGGGAGTTGAACAATGTTCTCTTCACAGAGTTATCCTTGAGGCGCGGATGGCCAATCTGTCCATACGCGATAAGACAGAAGTGGCTTTTAGAATCATCAGGTACAAATTTAAGATAAAGTTTCTTCTAGCAGCGCGGTTTTTTGGTGGTGTTTACACAAAGGGCAAGCGTTGGTGTACGCCAAAGAAGGATTGAACAAATTCGAGCATCTGTTTGAATAAACAAGCGTCATTGAAATTGCCTCGAAGCTCTCTCCAGTGTAAACATTTTATTGAACAACAAATATTTTCATATGCTAACGTTTTAACTTGCTCAAATTAAGAAAACCAAGAGTTACATAAATATAAAGAATCCCAATCAAAATGTAAATCGCAGCCGCATTACTTGTTATGTTATGGAACGTCGGGTTTCGTTGAAATTTTCCACATTTTTAACGCCGACTTATACATAAATGTTGTTTGCAACCATTCATAAAGGCCTTGTTATTTTTGAAGAAATGTCGCGACTCGGAATATGAAACGGAGACGTTGGCACCGATGAAAAATAAATCTTTGTGTTCGGGTTGCCGAGGCATCTTCGCAATGAAGACTGCACCGCGTCGATACCTCCCCTAATTCCCCGTCGTTCGGAAGAGAGCGTTGTAAGAAGACAAGCAGCAACATGATCAGCTCCCACGCCCGGCGACTTAGCCCGGCAACTCTGCTGTACACGAGCCCTTTGATACATACACACACACCCTAACACAACTTGCTGGAAAGTTTAGCGGAAGCTGCTTAGAAAGCAGCCTAGTGTATTCACGAGGCCGGGGAACGGAGGCTGCTGCTCGTCGCGTGTTTTTTTCCCTCTTCTTGCTCTCGGCGTCGTTTGAATCGCGTCGAGTAATAATGCTAATTGGGCGCGCGTCGAAGCTAGCAGGACAGTCGTCGGCGAGCGACGCGACGAAAACTCCATCTCATTCGAAGAAAGTGAAGCGCTTCTTGTCGGGAAAACGTCGGGCCGGGAAAATGAACGCTTGCTGGTGGCGGAAAATTGTGCGCTTAGCAAAGGTAATTGGTTCAAAGTGATTATACTTGTATTAAAAAAAATAAACATGCAAGACGTTACTCAATCAGCGGCAATGAGCTCGAGTCGAGAGAAAAGACGGGTTTATTTTTGGGAATCACTTTGATTCATTAAAGATTATCCAATTGCAGAACAATTCAAAAGCAGAAAATTGGCAGGAGAAATCAGTCGTGTCAAAAAGAGTCACTGTGCAATGTTTATCTCTAAATTTGTTCAAATTTCAACATTGTCTAGCGATGAATTCGAAAAACTAGCTGTAGAAACGCCTGCAACCCTTATGATTGAAAAAAAACAGCTGCACGCCGTCCCAAAAACAACGAGTTGGATTCCGGCGTCATCCCCCATCAAACCTCGAACCCATCCATCACAATTAAAAAACGGGACGTTTTAGCTAAAATCACATCCGTGCGTCCGGCTATCGACAAGGTAGGAACAACCCCCACCCCCCCACCCACCCACAATGCCACCCCATGTATAAAATATCTCTGGTTGATTTCCCGAAGGGCCAGCCGATGTCAACAAGCGCAATGATTTCCGCGCGCTGGCGATCGGATCTGTGGCTCGACTCCCGGCGCGGCCAGTTCGTCGCCCGGCCACTCGGGCGCTGCCGGGGCAAACAGCCCCCCCCCCCCCCCGAGTGGGGCGCGGGGGCGCTCGACGCGTCTCGCGGGGACGTTCCGCGCCATCTGCTCGGCTTCGTCGCCGGGTATTAAATGGGGAGGGAATTGCTGACAAACAAACAGGTTACGGGCGCTCCCTAAGGCACAAGGTTCCCAACCACGCAGGGTTCACAACCACGCAGGGTTGCCAACCACGCAGGGTTCCCAACCACGCAGGGTTCCCAACCACGCAGGGTTGCCAACCACGTAGGGTTGCCAACCACGTAGGGTTGCCAACGTGCCGGATTCTAATTCGTAGCAGCGGGCTTATAATGAAACTCGCGGATAAGTTTCGGGAGAGAAACTTTTCGGTGTCGATCAAACATCGTTCGAAATCGAATTGAACTTAATTTCAATTAGAAGCTTTAGCAATCGCGGAATGTTTTACGTGTCACACTATTTTGGATGAGGAAAGTTGTGGCTGAATCCACACAGCGGGAAATGATTCGACCAGGAAAACGTCTTGCAAGCGAATTTAATTAGTAGCGAGCGCTCGTCATCGCAGTGTTGGCAGGGCGAGCAAACACATATCACATATCAGCAAACAGCGCGAGTCACGGTGTGGTGTGCAGAACACGGTGACGCGATGTCTTGAGACCGTGTCCGCTGCAGCCTCCCGGATCTAAGGTAGCCGGCCGGAAGCCGTGCTGCGCACGCTCAGACAGGCCGGGCGGGGTATTTCCGTCGCCGACCGCCGCACGGACGCCGGCGCTAGCGGCGAGCGAGCCGTCCGTGGCCATGTTGCTCGCTGCACGCTGCGCTGCACTAAATCCTAATGAACCTGGGAGCCAAGCGACGTCGCAGCCGCAGCCAAAACGAATAAACGTCCAAATAAAATAAACACTGCCACTCCTTTCCGCGCCCGGCTATCTAGAGTAAAAACATCGCAAATTTCCTGCGCCTTTCGTCGCCAGATTTCTTCCCGGCAACATTTTGCCAGAGCCGGCCATAAAATCCAATGGTCCATTTAGGACACAAAATAGCACGCGTGCGAGCGGGGCAAAAATCTTTCGCCAAACAGCGAGTCGATGCAAATTTTCTGCGATATCTGCGTGCCAGTGACCCCTGTCAGTGGGAGGGGGGAGACGCCCCCGCACGGCCGCGAAGAGACACCGCGCGGGCGCCGTGCCCAATGTCCGCCCGACGCCTGCCTTTTTTTCTCTGTTTTTTGGCAACGGCGTCGTTCGGCGGCGACCGGATGAGTCGACCTCGCCCGTCGCCGTCGTCGTCGCCGTCGTCGTCAGCCATCATTCCTGGCTCTTTGTTATCACCAGCGAACATCTCAGCGATGGTTGGACGACAAGAAAGGGAGGGGGGGGGGGTCAGGGCTGGCCAAACCCGTGGGAACGCGACCAACAATGGACGGTGCGTGCGGCGATGGCGGGGTCCTCTCGGCCACGCGATCCGGCCGAGATTGCGTAATGACCTAATCACTATCCTCCGCGCCGTGCCCGGCATTGTTGGCCTACTGAACGATCGGAACAGTATCATGGGAACGACGGCTTTATGACCGCTGTTTACGCACAACGTATTACGCACTACTCATAACACTAGAAAAGTGTATCGAGCAACAGTTTACTTTATAGTTTAGTCCGCTGGAGGCATGTCATTGTTTGCTGATGTAGTACGAACGGTTCATGGATGACCCCTGGTGTTGTCAAAATAACTCGTAGGATTTACAGTGGTACGAGAACGACGCCCCCGCAGGTCACACGGATAATCACGTGATTGCTCCCGAATGGCAAGTCCATGGGTAGATCCAGCATCAACGGCGACATAAGTATTTGATCTTCCATGCTTCATTCATGTCCTCTCTCAACAAGTGACGGCGCTTTGAAACTGCTAGTCGATCTTCTGCAAGTTGCGTTCGAATCGTTCGTCTCCACTTTTCAACCGGTGTAAGTTTACCCAAGTAAATTGTAAGTGAATGCTGCTAAATGTAGTATATTCATTAACTGGAATCAGAACTACATGCACCTCCGTCGGTCGAACGGAATCACTCTATCGCTAAGTACATCGCCAAAGTGTCCCCCGCCGAGGCAACCTAGCATCGAGACCGGATATTATCATCGCCAAGCGCCGTGTACATGACTCTGGTGTCGCTCCTCAAACTTCGTCGCACGCGCGCGCGCGCGCGCCAAACGATAATTTATGTAAATTTGCGTTTCACTCATAGACTCGACACAGAGCGCGCAAAGTTTCGCGAATCTCGCCAAGACAATCTAAGTGTCGCCGTGTATGACGAAAGCTGCACGGCATTAATGGATCAGATATGGATGGTGGTTAATAATAACCAAGTTAGCGAGCGGTGTGACATAGTTTTCAACTTAGACGCGCGGGTGGCGGGTGAGGGGATGAGGTGGGGTGACGCGGGGGGCGTCGAGGGGAGCGCGACGAGATGATTATTTTGTGTGTGTGCTTTGTGGAAAATGAAGACTGGCGGTAGGTAGTCGGGCGGAATATTAATGTCGCCGATAATGTGCCAACTTGCAGGGTGCATTAAGAGAGAGCGCGATTGCATCGCCTTACATCGGAGCTGCTGCATCCTCCGAAGCCAGGACCTGCATTCATCAAGATCACATCACCAGAGGATGGCTGGCTGGGTTTGCCGGTCTCCTGCTGAGCCGTCTGCCCTACGATGCGAGACCACAAGTTCACATTGCACAAAACCAAAGTGCGATAGATTCCACGATAGGCGTCGGTTGTTGTGGTCTGACAAAGATGGCGTCGCGCGGGTCATGGCCATCACGGGTGTGAAGCCCGGTCAAACCCCGGTCCAGGCGTCCCTGTTGCCAGCGCCTGGCGGCGAGCGTTAGAACCATGGAGACCTGAATGCGCGGGAGGAGGTCTGTGGGAATTGCGACGTATCTGTCACCGAGCCCGAGTCACAGCAATTAGTCGTCGCCAAGTACTAAGTAGGCCGTGCAGCTACTTATCCCATCTCTTGCCAAACCATTATCTCGGTAGCAACTGTTCGCCCGCTTTGCCTACACGACTTACCGATCTTAATTGCAAGCGGCTAATTAACGCGTGTTTCGGAACGTTCTGCTCGCCGATTGGGAGTCTTTCATTGGCTGAGATTTGACAGCGAAAGCAATTTACGAATCTGTGCCGAAGAGACTAGGTCGGGAACTCGAAGTTTTGCCTCGAATAAAAGTTAAGCTGTTAATATTTAAAATAGTATCGTGGATTCAAATCGAACACTAAACAAAGATATGCATCGAAAGAGCACATCCACATTATATCTGTATGATGCGGCAAGCTATTGACCTGAGTCTGGCTGCATTGAAAACACCATAAATACTGAATCGGCAGCGGGAATTGAAATTAGCAACATGGCATACTTCGTTTGGCACCGCAAGTCCCAAAAGAGAAGATGCCGGGGTTTATGGACCCGGCCGCATGGCGCGCCGCACGCCGAACTAACCATCGCCAGACAGAGTGCCTGTTGCCTGGACGAGCTTGGCAAAATCTTCCGACATCCGAGCCGGCCGTAACACCGCGTAATGCACCACCGTTCCACCCCCCGACGGCACGTCGGCGGCCAGCGAACAGCCATTAGCCCCATTGTCCGGCGCTAATGAAACGAGCGAGTGCGAGGCGCCCCCCGCCCCCCCACAGCCACCAGCCCCCGGTGGCCAGATAAAGAACCGTAATGGCCATCAGTCACCAGACACCGATAGCCAACAACACCGCGCCAAACACACAGCAGACACAGCAGACGTCGAACAAGACGCGAGATCGGACATTGTTTCCCCGGACATTGTTTTCCCCTTGTTTTCCCCTTGTTTTCCCCGTGTTTTCCACGCGGCCGGAACGCCGCGTCGTGTCACCGCGGTAACGATGACGGATGAAGTGCGTGCTCGATGCGTGCTCGGTGCGTGCGCGATGCGTGCCCGCTGCGAGGCTTCGCGCGCGCCCCCGGCGTGATGAAGATCAATCGGGTCACGGGATGGGATGGTGGGCGGGGGGGGGGGGGGCGGGGGGGGGGGGGCACCCGACGGGGCCCGGGGCTCGGCGTCCCGCGGGGCTCGTTCTTGAAACATTTGCAGGCGGCGCCCGTCGGCCGTCGGCGTGTCGGCCGTGAAATGCGTCGGGGATGAATCGCAGTGGGTCTTGGGGGGAAGGGGGGGGGGTGATTGAATGGGGGTGCGTGGCGGCGTGCGGCGTGCGTGGGGAACAATTCGGGGTTGAAAGCTCCTTGGTGCGAGGCTGGCTGGCGATGTCGCAGCCTCACCGTCGGAGGAATCATGGACCATTGTAACCGCCAACTCGTCCGGTTTATCTTAGCGATGCAACACGTAAAAAAATATATTGACCAAAATGCAATGCAGTGGAAAATCGGGGCATTTCAAAAGAGTTCGACCACTATTTAAACATTCAAAATGCCAAGATACAGAGGCGTAGCAAGGAAGGGGTGGCCATCTCTGCCCACAACGCCTTGCTGATGAACCGACAACAAGTGTGAGGTAATATCGACAGGCAATGTCGACGACATGAACCGAATTCGACACCCGACGCGTTCATTTCCCTCGCGGTCGCGCTGAGGTCTGGCGACCGCACGGTGCGGGGGTCGCCGTGCGGGGCTGGGGGCCAACTGAAAGACAACACGCGGCCGAGGCTGGACCAGCCGGCGGATAGAGATCTGCACACTCTCAGCTTGCTTGTGGCCACGAACCGTGGCAGGCGTTGAACCTCGCCGCCGACGCCGACGCCGACGCCGACGCCGCTGACGCCGTGGTGCGTGCATGGCCAACGAGAGCAATCTACGTCGTTCGGCTCCAGCAACAGGCAGCGTTGGTTGAGCCGGTGTTACTCAATTAGCCTCTTATACTCTAATTGCTATCCAGATCAACGGCAGAGATTCATGCTTATTAGAATGGGAATTCACATGGGTCCTTTCCTTTCGGGAAAAAAACTATCATGATTTATTGCGGTGCCCACTTAAAGACATTGTGCCTAATAATGTAATGTAACAGTTTAATTATCATGGACGGAGAGTGGTGCAATTCATATTAATGATTCATGCTTGTGAATAAATGTGCACTTAATTTCCTCTCTAGTCTGCTGTAAAATGATTGGTATCGTCGATTTATAATATAACAAAAACAAAGAGCGTCGTGTTTTTCCAGCAAATTTAGGATCAGGCACGGAAGACGCGTCTGTAGCCCATCAATTCGCTCGTGAATGTCACCTTCAGAAGCAATAAATTTCCTGGCTCTTACACCAACCATGCGACATTTTCCTTCTTTACAAATAGTCAGTGTAGATTTTCAGATTTCCCAGATAATCCCACGGAGTTTTACCTCGGCAGTTTAAAGCCCCAATTAGGCACGTTCAATTCGCCCCCCCCCTCGATCCCCACCCCCACCCCATCTCATGGGCACAGCTATCAACCCTATATCGTCTCGCCGGATATTCAAATCGACGCGTTAAAAACGTGTGCGAACCACTCGGGCCCGTAGCTAACCATTATGTGTCCTAAGCACGCCACCGGCGGCCGGGCTAGAACTTATATCAAAACCTCGTGATTCATTAAAAACAACAGAAAGCGAAAAAACGCGAAAAAAAAACACGGTGCTATAATTCGGACTTTTCCTATAAAAACACGAGCATGGGCAATCGTAAGCAAATCTCGGCGCGCCCAAGGCTTAAGCAATTAGCCAGTTGTAATTATTGAGTCTAATTAGCATTTGGCGCTGCGTCCGCTTTGTGTGCGTCCTCGCAAGTGCGTGGCTCACCTGGCGTCAAGTGTCAAGTGTTTAAAGTGCGTTGTCTAGGGCGGGTGTCAACGCAACAGCTGTCCGCATCATGTGCCCAGATCCTTACCTGCAAAAGAGAGAACGTATTTTTAGGCATTGGAGTGTGTGAAGCAACAATTAAAATAAAACAGTGCTAAATGCTTGTGTAATTAAGACGCAATGATTGCCATATCGCATTACTGATGGCTTTTAAGCAGTGAAGTGAGATAGTTGCCCTGGATGTGATACAGATTGCGTAACGAGGTCTCAATTACCTGCAACGCATACTTTGTTTGCGTGGTGACAGTTTTCCCAGGGAATTCTGCCTGGAGTTATGTCACAGCCAGCGATCAGGGGATCTGTCGATTGCCGTGGAAATGGAAATATTTGGAGAACCACTCAAATGCCAGTGGCATTTCCAAATTGAATTCCATGCAATTAATAATTTCATGAATACGATATCAATCCGATTCGGTTCCACGAAAAAGAGGTATTGGTGAATCGAATTTTTCCATATTGTTCGGAAAATAAATAAAGCGTCATCAATCAATAAGTATTCAATATTATTGTTACAATATTTAAATTTCATAACAAATGGAAACCCTGTAGTAATATGTGTACCACTATCTTGTATAGTCAATATTGTGAAATCATTATTTTGAAGATGCCGTTTTATTTTCTCGAGTACGCACAAGAATCGACATTAAGCCTAGCCAAACTGAATGCAAACACTCCGATCATTTTACTTGCCACTTGGCACTTGGCACTTGGCACTCGGCACTTGTTGGTACCACGTGGTCAAGTATCCAATGTAAATCTCCGCCCATCTCGCGCACCTGCACACGTGTCTGTGGCAGGTCACGTGGGCCTAGCAGCGTCAGCAGCACGGCACGAGGCATCGCGTGTTGCCGCGTGCTGTTTGCTTTGTGGCGGTCTGATCGTGTCGTGCGATGACAAGTTGCAATGTGTGTCGCTTTCGTTCGGCTAAGCCACATCGTGCTGGCTCATAGTTTGGATGGGTGACCATTCCCGAGTTCAGTGCAGTAGAGAGCTGGTTGCAACAGCTTCACTCCATCAAGCCATACAACCCGACAACCCGATCACTGCTATTCGATTTCTCAAAGCAAACTGCTGTCCCATAATATCACAAATAACATACAGCTTGAATCATCTCAAGACGAAATGAATTTCGTAACATGATTCGCATTAAAATACAGCTATGGTAGGGTGAATTTTACGTTACTCCAGCAGAGATTTTATTTTTTTTGCTTTTATAATTTGGGACAAATTAGATTTGTCCCACGCACGCGGTCGGAGCATGTAACTAAATTCAGCTACACGGAGCTGCTGGGGAACATTTCAGTCGTGTCCGTGGCTGAATTCTGCGCCTGTCTGCACTCGGCTCGACGCAACCCTCTTGACCGCCGTCTCGTGTGCTCGGCAAGCATTTAGCATAGCACGACGCAGGGGTGGTTTCCCGGAGGTCGTTACGCGAGCAGCGCTACACAGCGAACAACTCGCAGCCCGACGCTTTCTTTCAAGGACTCGGGGGTGATGTTGCTGGGAGGGGGGAGGGTAGCCCGGGGGAGACGGGGAGACGGGGAGACCGGGAGACGGGGAGACGGCGAGCAAATTTAAATATTGCATATGACGCTCGACCTGGCCACTGCACGGAGCGCGCAAGGCGGGCTGCAATTGCATGTGTTGCCCTGCATGAGCTTGTTCCACGGCGAACTGTTCGCGTCTTGCTCGCTCTCCGTCGCGCACTTGCTGCTTCCGGTACAGCCTGTTTTCTCCCGACAGAGCGAGCGAGCGAGAGAGCGAGTGAGAGCAAGCTGGTTGGAAACGTTATACATTGTTGTGCACTTCAAGTGAGATGTGTACCTAGCCGGTACAATCTGAGAAAGGAGCGAGTTTATCTGCATTTTTAAGCGATTCTCTTATGCAGAATCTCACGAATTCATTTAGATTCTAAATTGATTCCAGGAACTTTAATTGGAGCATTTTAGAGTGAGCTAAGTTTTTCTTCGCGATGAGAATATTTTTAGTAATTAAGACCTAAGACTTGCTGATCATTGATTCTATACTAAAGCAACGAGGAAATTGCAAGTACAACATGGCGAAAACAAATGTATGGAACAAATCATTCGAGATAATGAGTCGTCGTTTGAATCGCTCATCCAAACAACTACCAAAACCAAGATTTTTACCGAATACATGTTTTGGCTGAGGGTGTATCCTTCTTGCATCTCGAGTAAATAATGTTGTGACAACAAATATCTTCCAGCTATCCCAAAAATGCTCGTGTTTCAAATCTGACGTAGAATATTTTTGTATCCCTCTTTATTCATAGGTCAAGAGAGACGCCACGACGAACCTGGCAGATTTATCCCCAGCTAGTCGCAAGTTTCCAGATTCCTACGATAGTTTTCCGCTTCCTCCCCGATCGCGTTGCATAATAAACAATCTTAGCATTGATATTCACCGCTCGCTGCTGCTGCTGCTGCGCTGCCAGCCCGCGGCCACCAAAGAACAACACACATTTTGATAAGCAAATTGAACCAAGTGCAATAACAATACGTTATCGGCATCAAGAATCGCGACGCCCCCGCCGCCGCGCCCCGATCTGTCTCAATGGTCGCTCGCTTCGATTCCCTGGGAGCGCATTTCTCCCCGCGTGGACCATGCTGCCGCACCGACGCCGCACGGGGCGGAGATTTACGGCGCTTTCACGGGCCAAGACAAATCGCGCAAAGTTGTTCTTTTTCGCATGGAAATATAAATAAGTATTGGGTCAAGTGGATGGGCTAAGTGAAATTTATCTATCAATTTCCGGGAGAAGATAATGCATTGGCGGGGTGCACGATGTTGTACATTTTGCTAACGCGAAGCACATAAAAATGAGATTTACGGGTGTTTCTTGCCGAGTAATGGACCGAGAAGCGCGCTGCGTTGCGAAGGGCTGTGACTTGTGTGACCGGGGCATGACCACTGGCCCAGCGCCGTGACCCGTAGGAGGATATGTGCGTCGGAATCAATGTCCGAGCGCTATAATGTTACCGCAGAGAGGGCCGAAGTTTGAACACAATCCAAGAGATGCAATTATCCGCCAGACATTGGAAAAGTGCAACTACACACGAGTTTTCCCAGAAATGTATAATGCGAGAAGATGTATCTCTCTAGAGTCTACTACTTAGTTATTGTTAGGTTTTGAAACTAATTCAATTGGGCATGTCTTTCCAGTATGAAATATCTCACTTATTCATGTACCGAATTAAGATGATAAAAATTCGTCTGCAGTTC
Organism: Nemurella pictetii; assembly: GCA_921293315.2. NCBI lineage: Eukaryota > Metazoa > Arthropoda > Insecta > Plecoptera > Nemouridae > Nemurella > Nemurella pictetii. The sequence goes on from OV121115.1 coordinate 33,551,412, forward strand.
CTGACATTTAATTTTGTTGACAATTTGTTGCATCGCATAGTCATTTCCGCCATTAATAATTTTCTACTTTGAAAGGGAGAAGCTTTTAAGGATCTAAAATCAAGTAGCATTTCCTATGTTCCTGCTCTTTAGTCGCAATCATGGGAGCAATTAACTGCAATTAACATCAATAAAAATACCCCTTCCCCCTTCCCGCCCAGCAAGCTGCAGTCGATCATTCTGCAACCCTTGCGGCACTTTAAAACTCTAAACGCATCTCAATCCTTAACTACCCTTAGCCTTTTATCATTTCAGCCCATAAAAAGGCGATTATCTCTACTAATATGTAAAAATGAGCACTTAAAGTTTTACCTATCTCCACTGCTAAGAGCTAAAAATTACTTTCTTAAATTTTATTTTAAACTGCAGGCGGACGGAAATATTATCTTCTTGCCTTTTTACAAGCCAACCATGGCAGCTTCATCACACTACCCAAGAAGATCATTTTGAGAAAAATAACATTGCATCTCCATATTGCCGGCATTTTTTAAAAAACACTCACAACTGTTGTAACATAAACTACTTATTCCAAACTGGTACTACTTCAAAGGCAAGTAAACAGACTTATCATCCTAGAGTTTCCCGTGCAGACTGTACCGAGATGTACAGAGATACAGAGTGCGTACTTTCCCAGAGGTCTTTCGTCGTCGCTGAATCTTGCAAGCATTTTTAAGAAAGTATTACCGGCGCAGAGTTAAGTGCAGATGGGAAGAGATGTTCCACGGACCACTTAATTACCGTGTGTGGATTCACTGTTTCAGAAACTAGTTCTGCAAGGAAATAAAGAACACGGGTTCGAGTACAGACTATGATTTGTCGCTTGTGAACAAGCTCTTTGTCGGAGTTACCACACTCAACTGATTTACTGATTCCATGTCCACCGATCCCTTATCGGTTGAAATAAAGTTATTACCCTGCAGCGAAGATAGTGAAAACTAGTGTGTTGTGACACTTGTTTTCCCCCGCACACATCGCCGCTACGCACGCATTGACGCACTCATCGAAGCACCCTCGCCGCGACAACATTAGCACCTCGTGCCGCGCGTAGCTCGTGCGCTCCTAACGATCGCGCGATCCGGGCGTCGGATCGCGCTGTTTGTTCGACTCGACACTGAATAATAGACCGAGCAGGGGCAGGCGTGCGCCGCCGTGCGGGGTTCGCGCCCCTCGGTGCATAAAGCATCATTAAACGCCGCGTCGCGACCTGCACACATCGTGCACACTGTGCCGGTGCCGGTGCCGGTGCCGGTGCCGGTGCCGGTGCCGGGCTTGTCTGCAAAGTAGACGCTTGGCGTCACGAGCCGAGCAAATATTGCTGCCTGCATTATGCACTGGCGTAATTATAGGTCAAGCACGATGCACAACAATTTGCGTTTCGATATTATACTCATATTAATGATTGCACTGTATCGATTTTAAATGCAGTTTACCTCTAGGTACTGAACATTATCAAAGCTTAACAAAAGGTAACTATGCCATCGCTTTACGAAGTAGAGGTAATAATACAAGTCAGCTATACACCATGACACTTTACTCATCAATTTATAGACAGCACAAAATTGTAGGCAAATCATTAAGTTTCTTCACTTATATTATTGCTTTCATTTTGCACCATCTGTATTGGCGATGGTGGCATTATCGGCGTTCAACCCCATTGTCTCGCAGGTCGCCTATAGCCATGGCGGACCTCGATCAGTCCCAACAACCCCTCAAATCGCCGCCGCGACGCCCACGCACGCGTCACTCAATGGCATTAACGACGTCCGGCGTCGTGACGCGCGCGGCGCCGTTCTTCGGCGTCGGAACGCGCGGGTAATCGGCATGATGATTGGTCCGATTATCCCCACGTGTCGCCGCTAATTGCCAGGCTGGCTGCTAATCGGCGTCCGGCCGGGATGAAAGACCGACGCGCGTTTGACAGCTGCCGCCGACGCCGACGCCGACGCCGAGAGACCCGGCGTCGACTCTTCCTGTCAATTGCGTGGGATTTGCTTAGACGTCGGCGAGGAATGACAGCGGTAAACATCGCGTCGTCTTGACGCCTGCTTGAGTAGTGATCACATTTCGTTCGCGAGAAAGTGCCACCGACATCGACAACGCTATAATTCAGTAGATAGCATCATTATGATCGTTGTATCATGATCATTGACTGATTGAGCTATGCAGATCCAAATTTTGAAATTATTCTCTCAGGCTGGATTTAAAAAAAAAACTATTTCGAGGGCTTATACTATTTTCGACGACTGACAGTAAAATAATTTTCATTCATGGCTTTTTAAAAAAGAGCGAACATAAAATGTCGTGGAAGCCAAACCCATAAGTTCCAATAAGTAAATTGCTATTAAACCCTAAACATGGCACAAAATCAGCCCTCCGTAAAAACGCGTAGTATATGAAGCCCAGAGCCCATTATGCGGTTTAGGCAGTCAAAAAATATGTAACTTTTGCATTAATATCTCCAAATTAGCGTCCAAATTAGCGCAGCCAGCCGCGCTGCCGCCTCCCCTCCAATCAACTGTCACATTAGTTCCACTCAATTTCCCCCCGAAGGCAGACTCGAGCTCGTCGCGACGGCGTATCTCGTGGTATCACGTGGTGTCACGTGGTATCACCGCCGGGTTGTTGCCACGTTGTTCCCACGAAGCGCCCCGAGGAGTCGGAGCGAGCAGGATCACGGTCCGAGACCTACCGATCTGCCTCTTAGTCTTATTAGCCGTTTAAAGTAATAGTCCTGAAGATGACCGCGTCAACGTGGTCGACAAACCGACGGACCTCCGTTTGAGGACCCCAAAACGCTCACCATGCAGAGCAGCACAATAAACAACAGTTCCACCACACACGGATCTGAGTACAGAGTTTGCGTGTACTTTTAAAACAATTGTGCAAACATGATTGGACTCACATGTCCATTGTCATACGCAGAGAAAATGCTCACTCTAAGTTAAAAATCTTGTATACAGAGAAAAAAACTTGGGAATTTCTGTAACAAAGTGTAAAATCATTTCTGTACACTGACTACTAGTGCTATAGAGACACAGAAATCTACCGTTGTGACGCATGGCATGAATGCAAACAAACAGCTAGCTTTTCGTGGGGCAACCATGGCGGGCGAGGCGGACCGCGGTGTGTGAGTTGGGAGGCGGGCATCGGCGGAGAATGCAGAGACCGCGGACACAGAATGCGCCGGAAGGTCGGCAAGGTGAAGGCAGCGCGCGGCCAAGCGTTCAGCACCGGCGGACCGTGGACGAGGAAGAAACGCAACACACCTTGCAGACCGTCCATCGGGCTAAGAAGCTGCGAACGCCGCCAGCATCGCTCTGAGCAAGGGAGAGACTCGATGGCGTCTCGAAGAAAGGGTGCGTTTGCAATCGCGCGTACGTTTGGTTCTAAGAAACTAGACGAAGAAATCCGTGAAATTAACCAAGGCTTTGGATTTCGGAGAGGGTCCGCAAGTGGAGAGTGTGGCGAGTGACGGTCAAGGCATGTTAATCGTAGCTAACAAGCCTAAAATGTCCCATAGATCGCGACGAGCGTCCCTGCTTTCGAAGAAGACGCTTCAAGGAAAAAGCGTGCCCTCTTGCTTCGCCTTTTTTTCCCCGATCGTTCTCTAATTCATTGCGTTTTCTTTGTTACTTGACGTTAACGACGAGGAAAGTTCACCGCTTGGATAAAAAGCCGATACCCGCATTATTTAGAGTTTCGTAATTGGGCATCCCCGATTGAACAAAAAAAAACAAAAAAACTGAGAATTTCGTAAAATGTTCCATTATAAGTCATATCGAGCAGCGTTGCTCAAAATTGACCTGATACAAAATAGGTGTCTGTGTTAAAGTCTCCTCGTGGAAAGGCACTTTAACTGTAGCAGAATGCCAATTTCCATTTACCATAGTTTTTATTTGGTTCTGTTTTGACTTCAGATAAATCTAGCCAATTTCGCGCCGGAAAACGGGTATCTTCCATGGTTGCCATGGTAAAAGAACGTGAGCTATGCAGTCTCCATGGCTACATGACCTTGGATGGTCGGAAGTTATCGATTTTTTCCGAGATTTTCCTGAACCATTGCCACATCCACCTTTCTACCCGTTTATTTTCCATTAATACCTTCGCATCGCAGAGAAATAGAAAAACTTGAGAGTTGGGACATTACAATATGAGTGGGGTTTTTCTTGCGGCCCACAATCTACTCAACATTCACACGGATATAAGGTATGCAATGAAATATTCTGCACATTCCCATGCAGCCTTCAAGCTTAGCGCGCTGATGCACATGCATTTCATATCGCCAAGACGAGTTCTTCTCTCGACCTAAGCCGCTGCTTTTTGCAAGTGTGGCAACTTAAAGCACCTAGTGTTTAAATCTCAATTATTATTTATGTCTGCATTTTGCCGACTTGCCGTGATCTTGTTTGCACTTAAAATCTGTCTGGTCGAGACTCGAGTCTGAATAATTCAGAATCAGCGATATTCCCCGACTATTGTGCGCCTTCCCGCGACGCGACGAACAAAGAACACATTTCAGCATTTTCCGCGAGGATAATGCCCCACTATTTTCCACTTTTCCTCGCCAGACAAAAGTCATATTGCGGCGCGTGGTCTACGGTCAGAGAAACATATTGCAAATGGTGAAATGAATTTACATCTTTATTACATCGCTATACGCGATGCTCGGTGCTCCGTTGTTCGCCGGAATACGCAAATAGGCAGCCTGGAATTAGCCAGGCACAAGTCGAGACCGATTCAGTTCACATTTGCGTCAAATAGACGGCAAAACAATCTGCTTGCATTGTTTCCAATCAAAAACTTTCACTTCAGTTGTCCGAATGCAAATCCTGTCGCGACGAATTAGCAACATAGCATACGTTTAGCAAAACAAGTGGCTGGCAAGGCAACCTAAACAACAACAGCCCTAATCATTTAGTAGTAAGCAGCAAAGCATTCAGGTCGTTTGCAAAAACACCATGTGTGATACTGGGGGGTTAGCTGCTGATGTTGGTCATAACACTTCATTGCTTTCCGATCCCCCCATGCCGTAGGCAATAAGGCATGCATCTTAGAGCTAGACTTGCCAGTAAAACGGACGGAAACAACAGCCGAGCTCTAAGTCAGTGAGTCAGCTGCTAGCAAACCAACGATCACTGCAATCACCGGGTCTACGTGTTCACATAATTCGCGTGCAAGCCCTATTTTTTATCGCTCCGAGTCCCATGAATGACTCCTGCCGCAACTCCTCCTCGAGAATTCGTCGAGCGATGACGTCGACGACGGCGATGCCGGTAACCCGCTGATTGGATTCTAACGAGCTGTGCCCGCTGCGGCCGCGTGGGAACCTCCGCGGGGCTTCCTGTGGACGCTGGCCGACACCGACACTGGACCAGTGTGTCTCGAGCCCGCGGGCCTTGCGCTTAGGCACCGCCGACCGCCGCGCCGTGGCGCTGGAGACCGAGATGCTCGGGCGGTGCGTCGGCCACGCCGTCGGGGAACCCCTGACTCGACGCTGTCACCAGCCAACGGACGCATTGACGACAGTTTCATGCAAATTTCGGAGTGCTAGAGACAACTGCCGTTTTATCGCCGGCTGACTTTCTCGTTCGCGCACCCGGGGACATGTCACTCTTTGTCTCCGTGCTTGTGTGGCTTTGCAATGCAAAGAAAGAAAACGCTCCGAGTTTACTCACTGTAATTTTAAACGAAATTAGATGTTTCAAATAGTTGTTTGCTGGGTATAGTTGGTATAAATAGGTACGTATTTAGATAGTTGTGAGATAGTTGTTAGCCGCGATAGTTGGAGAACGGGCTTCACATCCCGAGTGGGTCGAAATTTTCAGCGGACTTGTTTTTCTGTGGAAAATAATGCACTGGAAGTGAATGTATTTCTAGTTTAATGGGTTTGCATCCCACACATGGCGTTTGTGCGAGTTTATCGATTTCACTGACAAACACAAGAACCCTAGTGTACTTATCATGGAGTGAGATGATTACTAAATCACATCGAAGTTGTGACCAGTTTAAAAATTAGGGGTCTGGGAGATTTAAGCGGTGGCAGCTTTGTGCGGACCATGCGATCATCAATTTGAGAAATGATTTCGACCGTTTTGTGTTTGATGAGAACACCCAGCACTCCTGCAGGCTCATGAAACAGACGTGTGGTGATGGATATTTTTATAATCCGCTCATTCTGATGACAGAAACCGAGCTACATAATCGACGCACGAGTGTTCGAACGCTAATCATCTTGCCAATTAAAATGTTGTGTCACCCACGAAATTCTATTGACTTGATGCAAAATAAAAAAAATCACTCAAAACCCGTATGTTTCTGACGTGTTATATACAAGTTTAATTAGTTCCTAACATTGATTGACATGCTGCTGTATACATTATGGCCTGTGTGTACAAAAGAATTTACATGCGAAATGATTAATGCTTTTAACCTATAGGTAGGCAGCCACTCTGTCCATTTAATTCAAACTCATTTCGACATTTTGAAAACTCTTTCGGGACTCAAAACGCTAATCAAAACAACTGCATGAATGTCGCGTGTGGTATACAAAATAATGCATAAAGTATACTCATTTCGAAAAGCGACGTCGCCAGTTATAAATATCATTTGGAAATTGATCAAGTGTGCGGGCGGGCGACATGAGCGGGGACATGGCATTCGGCCGGATCAAAAGAATGAAACTGACACGAGTGTGTATATCATGTCACTATGACCCGATGTCCACTCAAGCCCGGGATAAAACGGGCTGCCAGGGTCGCGTTTTACCGTCGCATGCGTGTAGCGTGCACCCCCTCCCCCCCCCCCCCTCTTCACATCGCGGCATGCATCACGATCAAAATGACATATGCCACTCAATGAGATAATAGCCTAATTTGCTAAATTATGATAAATATATAGGGATATATCCCGCTTTTCATTACTAACTTTCCCTTTAACTCTGCGCCGCGTGCGTTGGGCGCCTGGAATCCAGCAATTAACCCGGTGTCCGGCGGCCACAGAAGTGCGTATAGGGAAATAATGCAGGGCAAGCCCCGTCGCTGATAGAGTGCGGTGCGTATGTGCGTGAAACGTGATCGGTCGCCGGTGCAGCTATCCGCATGATGGCTTTTTTTCCTGCCTCCCGTCAGAAAGAGTACAGGGTTGTTGCGCGTGGGGGTTGGGGGACGGGGGGACGGGGGGACGGGGGGACGGGGGGACGGGGGGGATTTGTGTCAAAGAGATGTTTAGTGCTGGGATGACGGTGATGACGATGATGATGACGGCGTATCGAGGATCGTGTCTGTGGCAGAAGCATTCAATGAAATATACATTGTTCTTGCCAGGAAAAGGATTATTTATGCAAAACCATGGCCGTGGTTAAAACATTTTTTAATTATTTACTAAAGCGCCGTGCGCTCTGGACCCGCGTCAAAAAGAATAAGGTCAAGGGATAACTGGCATTTAGCACGCCCCGGGGCAACGTGGGCCGCCAGGCGGTGGTATGAAGCATAAGCAAGTCGTCGATGCAAGTTGCTTCCATTTCTCATTTTCAAGTGATAACCAGCGAAAAGACGTGCAGCCCACTCGGAGCCGGAATTGACTAAGAGAATTTAACACGGAATATACTATGGAGTATTTTTCATTAGAAATTTCTATACCCTTACATCCAGATAGCATCCCACGAGCTGAGTGGTTTTTGTGGTCATTATTCAGCAAGCTTATTTAGAATGCATAATTGAAACATTTTAATGGCTGGATCTACTCTACACTAATTTCTTTCAATTCCGCTCGCCGCACGCCACCCCACTCCACGCCAACAAGCAGACGAATAAATGATTCAACAGAAATAAGTTCCGCGGACCCCAGCCTCTAACCATCTGCACCTTTTCTTCCCCGCGATGGCGCGACGCCGGCTCATCGCGCCATCGCGAGTTTTCCTTTCAACGCCGACCCCGCACCCAACAACGTCGCACGACGGGAAATCCCCCCACCCCCGCCCCCACCGACCCCACAGCCACCCCCTACGCAGCCAAGAAAACAACCGGCGAGATTTTCACGGGCGCGTCGTGCGAATTGTCTCCGTGCGGGGCGACGACACCGAGTAGCACAAAGCAGCGTACGCACTCTATACAAAATGCAGCAGCGGCGGCAGCAACGCATGATACGGCCCGTGTTGAGCACAACGACGGAGTGAATAGGCCAGGGCGTCGTAATGCACGCTCGTCAAGTCGGGAGATAAAGACGTCTGCAAGCCTGCCAGCGTCCGCGGCTCGTGCGCCGAGGAGAAAGAGTCGGGGAGGGTTTTATTTAGATGTCGGTGTTCGCTGCTCGGCGAGCGATTCAAGGATTCAAGGATTCAAGGATTCAAGGATTCAAGGATTCAAGGATTGAATGGCTGTCGCGATGCTGCCAACAGGCGGCCGGGAGTGAGTAATTACGTAATGAGGGAGTACTGGAGTTCAATTTGACGAGGGAGTTGCTGTTGTGGAGGACTCAAGACTGCGAGCCGAGAATTGCCGAGAAAAAACTATTCACGTTAAAAGAGAATTGTAACATTCGATTTCATTTGTGATGAAAATGATTTATCCAGCAGCCAAGGAAAGCATTAAAGCACTAAAAGTATAATATACCTGTCGCTTTATGGATCGGCCAAGGCAAACACAGATGGATTTTTTTCTACAGAAACAGCAGGTACGTAATTATAAAAACATATTGATTAGCAGTGCCCATTAAAAGCCGTAAATCAACCCGACCGTTTGAATGTTTTGCATGACTATTCCGAGTTTGTTCGACCGACGTGTTTACACGATAACTCACAGGCAAAAACCAGTGTCCCCCACCCCTAAATAATATATCTATACACTTTTGATTGACATTTTCCTACTCTTCCAGGAAGACGTATACGTACAAGCATACAAAATCCCTTGCTCACAAAAATGCGTGTGAAAAGCCCCGAAAAACGCGGTCGCTTCGATGACAGCACTTTGCACGCTCAATGCAACACGTATATTGCGTGTACTTGTCGAAGTACTCATCGATAGTCCCGCCAACAGCTGACGGCCCTCCCATCTGAGTCTGCAGACCCACACTGCGTCCCTGTTATCATCAACTCGCGGTGGGGCAGGCGTCACAGCCGGGCACGCGGGTTCGAGTCCCGGGGCACGACAAAACCCATTGTATTCCTGGGCGCATAGTGTCCTTGCCTCAGCCAGTACGTTCCTCAAATTAGTCAGCAACATGTTGTCACACACGAGTTCGAACCCATGTGCTCGCTGGACTGAACCAGTTTCACATCAACTTCAGACCGCGATCAAAGTGGACCAGCATTGATCAGTCTAATGGTCTCTTGTACCTGACGTCTGAACGAACTAAAAAAACTCTACGTGGAAGTAGTAACAAGCCGATAGAAAATGTGAGATAATATTGATAGATTGTTCGGATACATTTTTCTTTTGTTCGGGCGCGGGGAAAAGCGTGTCGACGAGATAAAAGCCGAGCGCCATAAGTGAAAAGCTGCTGCCTCGCTCGTCGCCGTGACTCTTTTGTCACGGGCGTCGCGACGACTTAATAAAACTAATCGACGCGCGTCGCGACGCTCACTATTAAAAGTTGGGCGACGCCGCGCGCGAGCAGCGAACGTACCGATAGTTTCCTCACCCCCTCAAATCGCACCCCCCCCCCCCCGTCCCATAACCCACCCCCTCAGAGAAACAACGTCGCTAACAAGCAACACGGCGTCGGCCTCGGAATTGCGGGCGTCGCTCTAGGACGTCGTCTCGCAACCGTCTACAAGGTCTGATCTTCCTTTTGGCTCTGATGGCCCTCGTGCAACCGAAGTGAAGAAAATTCTGCGTGGGAAATCAACTGAACGTTTTCCGATTGTAGAAACGAACCTTGATTCTTGCGTGCATCATTTCTCAGCGCAAATAGCCTAGCTGCTGACTCGCCGCTAGACGACACAAATCAATTTAAAGCATGATATCATGCATTAAAACGCATTCAAGTCTTCTGACGAGTGTAGGACTGGCGCGGCGTCGGCGTCGGCGTCGGACCCACGGTCGGTTCGGTGAATGAATGTCTCGGCTAAGAATACGCGACGACGCCGCGCGCCGAGCGCACGTTTATTCCCGGCGGCTGCTGGGAGGTTGTTGGAGGCTGCGACGAGGCTGTGAGGAGGCTGCGAGGAGGCTGCGTGCTGCGGGTCACGGCTATTGTTAGCCGGCGCCCCGGACACCCAGGACGCCACCCGCAACGCGCATCGCACGCTTGATTCACTTCACAGCGTTCACACTCAAGATCATAGCTGTATAACGGCACTTTAAATAGGACTGCCATGTCCTGTACTTGTATTGAAATACTTTGAAGTATCGGGATGCAATTCTCACCAAGCCAACCATATTTAGATTCAGTCCGATCTTGATGATAGGCCGTATGTACCTGTATAACCAAAGATTACAAGTAAAGCTTAACCAACTTTAACCCGTGCGATTCTGCTTGAAACACAATACCGCGTGTCGAATGAAAAAAACTTCGCTTAGAAATGTTTTGACGTCCTTATCATTTCCATTAGCCAGGATTCACTGTGAAGCGGAAAAACGGAAGAAATAAAATTCTGTGCAGCTCAAGTATACAATCCAGCCCGTTGCAAATGGAAATGGCTATGGCTCTGGGCCCTTGTCTAGCCACTCATCCTAAACTCCGACCCAACGATTAGTTATTTAGTTATTTAAATAGCATTGTCCCGATCGCTGGAATGCTTTCAGCGTCCAGCTGCTGCATAAGAACGTGTCAATCGGTGCTCGTTCCATCTCACACACGGGGAGAGCGCGCGGCGGCTGCGAGATGACCTGTCACGTGGTCGACGAGACTGATGTTTATAATGGCCGCTAATAGAGCCGGCGGGCTGATAACTAATATCACGGGCTCAGCGAGTGACGTGGGTCCCCGAGCTGTCATCCATCAATCGCCTGTCACTCGTCGCACGGCCCGTGTCGGGGGCGGCGGGGGCGGCAGGGGCGGCGGGGGCGGCGGGGGCTCGGTTTGGGGTGGAGCCGCTGATTACAGGATTTCAGCCACTCGGATATCACTCGGTTTGTAGCCAAAAAGTTCGCATGGATAGTAAACATTTTCTAGCGCTCCCATGAAAAAGCAAATAGAAAAGTATCCTGCCGTGCCATTTTAGCCGAGTCAATTTAAGTACCTTCGTTTGCCGAGTTTGAATCGAGCAATGCGAACTGACCAAGAAGTTGTCAGCTATGTACCTATACAGGATCGAGGACGACGTGTCTTCCAAGTTTCAAATAATTTAGAACATTTCTGACAACGGTGTAATTGCCTATATGTCACATCGGCCCATTGCTTGCATATTTCCGCAAAGGAAAATGGAACTATCTACCACAGGCAACAATGCGAGACTGTAATGTGTATGACCTGTTCGGAAACCTCGCCAGGTATGCTTTGTGAAGAACGAATTGATTGGTCAGAAGCCAGGACTTGAGGCAGCGCGTCCGAGAGGTACCAACCTAATTAGTTTAAAATAATGCACGCGCTAGAATCATCGGCTGTTCGCTGTAGGTGTCAGCCAGGTAATAAACATCCGGCCAAGTTAGTCGAAGAACACGCGGAGAGAAGAGCGGCAAGAAATAGGGGGTGAGTCATGATGCTGTACGATCATCGCTGCTCTGCTTGCATCTCCCGAACAAATTTGCAAGTTGTAGCCACATCAACTCGCATTACGGACGAGCTGCAGTAAATCATGCGCGCCCGTGATGTGCAGTGTGCAGTGAATAATGAATACATTAGCATGGATTTGTTCGCTCGCCCAGTAAAAGCAGCGAGCAGACGAAGTGATTACCACTATAGTATAGTTGGCCGCCAGCTCGCTGCACTTTCGTCGGCGCTGTTTCACTAACATCTAGAGCGCGGGTCGGCGGATACGCCTGATTAGAACTTCGGTCAAGTTGGCAGACGTGCGGTCGACGAATCGGGATCAACTTGACCCGGGGGCGGCGGCGGGGGTGGCGGCGGCGGTTGTGGGGGTGGTTGTTTGGAGGGCACCGCGATACGCGATATCAAAAGTTAGTGCGAGCACCGCAGGGTGCAGGCACTACGTATAAGCTGGCTGGACCGCTGTCTGCACGTAGGCAAGCAAAGCGCGCTGAGTTATGTGTCGAAATGGTCACCAACCAATCCATCTACATTTGGGACACGGCCCATGCAACGTTTGTTCCCAGGTCCGCAATCAAATTCGCTTCTCGTAAATACATACCGTTGCCAATTTGCTAAAATCCAACAGGGTGGTTCACTAATCCAACTTATTTAATTGTAATTTGTTATGAAGACCCCTGGCACCGAGGCTGCGCGCACTCGCCGAGGCCCGGTGCAGTGCTACCGCTGCCAACGCGTCGGCCACACGTCGGCGTTCTGCCACCAGCAAGCCCGCTGCGTGCGCTGCGGAGGCGACCACCGCGCCTCCTCCTGTCCCCGCGACACTGCAACCAAGTGTTGCAACTGTCCGGACGGCAACCACCCGGCAAGTTATCGTGGCTGCGCTTACCTAAAGCGCGCCATGAAGAACGATACCGGCCCCTCCAGGCAGACCCAGCCAGCCCCGAGACCGACCATGCGTCCCCGTCTCGAAGTGCCACCCCCCGCCGCGAGTACGAGCAAGTCGGCTGACTGGCCTGCTCTTCGAGCAAAGCTGGCCGCCTCCACAGCACGACCCAAGCCCACCCCGGTCCTGCCGGTGTCCTTCGCCACGGCGGCGAAATCACCAGCAGCAGCCCCTGCCGAGGAGGAGTCCTCGGCTACGGACCCCACGGCTGCCCTGCTGTCTCTCTTCGCTAAGTTGATGACTTCGATGTCAGAAACGATGGCCTCACTTAACCAAGTGATCCCGGCCCTTCTCCTCACCCTGACCAAAACCCAGAATGCCAGCAAGCCCTGAACAGCGCAGCATCAGAATCCTGAATTGGAACGCGAATGGCATTCGCGGCCGTACAGTTGAACTGCTCGCACTGCTCGAGGCAACCAAGTGTTCTGTGGCACTGGTCAATGAGACGCACCTGTTACCAGCACATCGGCTCCCCCTCGCAAACTTCACTGTTTACCGAACGGACCGGCCTGGTGGTAACGCCCACGGCGGCACGGCAGTGCTGGTGCGATCCACAATCCGCCACGAAGAGATCCCCCTCCCCCCCCTGCAGTTGCTTGAAACGACCGGCGTGCTCCTGCACACGGCGACAGGCCCCCTGCGAGTCTTTGCAGCATACTCAGCACCTAACACCCCTCTGCTGCCCGGCGATGTTGACGCTCTGTTCGACTCGACACAGGCCACTCTCATCGCCGGAGACCTGAACGCCAAGCACGCCGCTTGGAACAGCCCGACCGACAACAAGAAGGGCCGCTTGCTTCTCGCACACTCGATGCGCGCAGACTTCACCGTGTCCGGCCCCCTTGAGCCTACTCGTGTCCCCGCTAGCCACCGCCACCGGCCGGCCGTTCTAGACATTGCACTGTCAAAGAACATGACGCAGTCACTAGAGCTCGAGACGCTGACAGCCCTGTCTTCCGATCACAGCCCGGTGCTGCTGACGGTCGGCGACGAGCTAAACACGGTTCGCCCACCACCCCGAAGGAACTGGAAGCGCGCGGACTGGGAGCTTTTCCGCGAGGAAGTGGGTAGACGAGTGGCTTGCACGCCACTCGACTCTACCGGAGCTCTAGACCGCGCAGTCGACGAACTGACAGTTGCCATCCAACAAGCGATCGACATCAGCGTTCCCCTCGCAAAGCAGACTCGAAACTCCATCTTCGACCTGCCCCCGGGCATTCTGCTTGCGATCGCTGCCAAAAACAAGACACGCCAGGCTTGGAACCGACTCCGAACCGCTGACCTGAAGCTGGCCTGGAAAGCGCAGCAGCGTGCAGTTGACGAGCTGATCAAACAGCACCGGCGAGACCTCTGGGACGAGGCAGTCGCCAAGCTGCAGTTTGCTGACAACTCGGTCTACCGCATGACACGCAGGCTTCTAAACAAAGCCACGCCAAGCCCGCCCATCCAGGGAAAGACTCATCTCGCCTGCAGCCAGAGAGACAAAGCAGAAGTTCTTGCCGAGTCACTCGAAGCGCAATTTGAGCCAAACCCCCCGAGTCGCATAACACCGGCAGTGGAGACGGAGGTCGCCGACCACCTGGCTGCACATCCCCCGGCCGAGCAAGCTTCTTTCGCGGTCCCGACCACGGCTTCTGAAGTGCTACACTACCTGCGCAACCTCCCCAACGGCAAGGCGCCCGGGGAGGACGGTATCACCAACCTTGTGCTGAAGGAACTGCCATCATCCGCAGGCACAAGGTTACTCGCTATCTTCAACGCTAGCTTGAGTTTACAGCACTTTCCACGGCCATGGAAGGAAGCCAAGGTGATTGTGTTTCCAAAGCCAAACAAATCGCTAAGAGATCCAGCAAACTATCGTCCAATCAGTCTTCTGAGCGGACTTAGCAAACTGCTCGAAAAGGTCATGCTAACACGGCTCTCAGGCCATTGTCAGAACAGGGGGCTGCTAATCAACCAGCAGTTTGGATTCCGACCCGAGCACTCGACTAACCATCAGTTGCTGCGCGTGGTCAACCACATCTCACATGGTTTCAACTGGAAAAAACACACCGGCGTCGTCTTCCTGGACGTCGCCAAGGCGTTTGACCGGGTGTGGCATACAGGGCTACTGCGAAAGATGATCAAGATGGAGTTTCCGAACTACCTTGTGAATCTGGTGTCGAATTATCTCAGCGGGAGATCTTTTCATGTCACCATGGGAGGGGAGCGATCATCCACCCGACCCATCGCAGCCGGTGTGCCGCAGGGGAGCCTAGTGGGGCCCTTTCTCTTCAATGTGTTCACCAACGACATCCCGGTGGACCTGCCCAAGACCGAGCTAGCACTCTACGCAGACGACGCGGCCATCCTGGTCCAGTCTCGCAGCATGCGGCTGGTCGAGCAGAATCTCCAATCGTCACTCGACCGTCTGAGCACGTGGTACGAGGACTGGCGTATCGCACTCAACACCGCGAAAACCACCGCCACCCTGTTCACCAGGAAGCGAAGTGCCAAAGCCAACCCTCCGAGCATCACACTGCAAGGACAGCAAATCACCTGGTCAGACACCAGCAAGTATCTGGGAGTCATCCTGGATTCTAAGCTGAGCTGGAAGCCCCATGTCGAGACAGTCAGGAACCGCGCAATCGGCAAGATAGGATCACTGATGCCTTTGTTCAAATCGAAGACAATGTCCATCGATTCAAAACGAAGACTTTACGTGACCATCATCAGACCAACCATCAGCTACGCATCGCCAGTCTGGTGCATGTGCAAGCTAAGTCTCTTTGCCAAGATGCAGCGCGTGCAGAACAGGGCCCTTCGCGCAGTCGCCGGCCTGCCCCAGTTCACACGCACCGACGATATCCACCGAGAACTCGAAGTAGAAACTCTCGAAGAGCTCGTCAACAGGCTGAACGTGGACTTCTTTGCGGAGCTGCCCTCCAATAAGAACCCACTGATCTCAGGCCAAGCTGCCTACGTCACAATGCCTCATGACAAGTACCCGAGGCCACACGCAGCCCTGCCCCTCTAGCGTGTCCGGCTTGCCGGTTTCAAGATATAACAACCCCGACATGAATTTTCCAAACCACCACTTAGGGAATCACGCGTAATGCGGATAATCCCTCCCATCCTCGGCTAGGTGTGCGAGTTCCTCGCACACCAACACCGACAACAAGTACGGACGGAGCGACCCCTGGACAAAATAATCGAGGGAAAACGGCAGCGCGGGATTTATCGGGAGTGTCCGCGGGGCTTTGTGACCGGAGCGCCAGTATATACACGCGGACAGGCAGACACTTCGTTAAACAGCACTTTGTTAAACAGCACTTCGTTAGACAGCTGCCCCGACGGCCGGCCGGCCGGCAGACGCAGACACTCCACAACTCCGTGCACAAAACTTTTGTAATTTAAAACAAACGCAATTTGCCTGATTGTGCGACAGCTCGCCACGTTGGCCGATTGCGCGCGACTTTAAAGACCTCGATGGGCCCACGGGTGATCCATTCGCGCCCACCCCAACCCCCGAGCCCTGTGGTAACACGCGCTACACGAAACTACTTTAAACAAAAATCCATTATCTTGGTTTGTCGCTCTGTTTGTGTTTAAATGCGTCGTTCTTCGTCAGTAGGCTGATTGTCATAACAACTGTTAATGAATTGCGTTTATCATTCGAATTAATTACGTCGTGAGGTGGGCGGCCGATAGATCAAAGGCGACGGCCGGGCCGACACGAAGACGGAGACAACGACGGCGACGTTGAAACCGTTACGGCAGGAGTTACGGCCAGGAGTTACGGCTACCTTGATGCTTGAGCTAGATGAATTGCGCGCTTCATTTCGCGCTCCGTCGCTGTGTTCGGCGCATTCCGTGGGCGCCACGGATGATCGCTGCACGATCCGAGATCCTAGATCCTAGATCCTAGATCCTGGATCCTAGATCTGAGAGATGTGAGATCCGAGAGATCCGAGGGATCCAAGAGATCCGAGATCCGAAAGATGCGAGAGATGCGAGGTTATCCACGCACAGGTCGGCGACAAACAAACGAGGATAACAACGAAATAAAATATTTATGAAATGCGATTAAATGTGTGCCCAACTGGGTATTTTATCCCACGGCCTATCGTAGAATCTCGGCTCTAAAACATTTGAAAAAAATAAACGAGGGAAGTAATGGAAATCTATACTCCGGCTGTAATTGGATTATCGCGACGAGCGAAGCGGGTAATGCGAAAAATTCATCTTCGCGCATCGCGCTGAATGAAATCATCCCCCGTGGAAACGCGAGCGCGACGCACCGGCGACGCAGACTGAGATGGGCTGTTTTAGGGTGCCTGCATTCAAGGCAGCTGGCGATAACAACAGAATATTTTCGGGTATCGACGGCATTTCGAAGAAGGTCACCAGGGCAAGCAAGGAGCTGATCGGGCGGGAGAAGGGAGATCGCGGATCGAAAGGTCGTCCATCACGCAATTACGATGCTAATCGCCGGCTCTCTCAGGCTAATGTCAGGATCAATTAATTGGATGCTTAATGAGGCGTGTCTTCATTACCGGAGCGTCAACGAGCGCGGGCTCGTCGCTCTTCGGCCAGCTTGTTAGCGGGAGCCGTTGGGCACGCCGAGAAGGTTACTTGATTGGGCGGGAGGGGCGGGAGGCACCGCTCGGCCGTCGCGGCGCCACCGACGCCATGGCCTCGCCGATTTTGTCCAACGATTTTCCATGGGAGATAATTAACGGAAGAATGGGAGCGAAATATAATTGCTTCTCCTGAGTGCTGCTTCATAATTCAGTTGCTGACGTAATGGACGAATTTGTTTAGATGGAAAGTGGATAAAATTCGAAAAATCGCACGAGTGACCCTTTGCTAATTTTCATAGCAAAGAGAGGTGACGAATTATTGTACGTTTCAATCCATCTGAAGCAAACTATCGCAGTAGCTTTCCATGTACTTAGCGAGATGAAAAATGAAACATTCAGCAAATATTTGCTTCGATCGTATGGATCAATAGGAAACGTCTTCGGTATGAAGATACGTTGCGATGACCGATGCATAAAGCTTCGGCCAGTCTACCGACATTTCGTTCTACAAGTGACCCTTTACTCACACAATCTGTTCATTCCCATTGCAGGTTGCAGGCTTATGAATGTGCAGACTTCTTACCTGGAAAAAACAAAAGCATAACATTAGTACACACGCATTACGCACATGATCTGCATACATCTATAATAAAGTGTGTCAATCCTTCGTGGGGTTTTATCATAGGGACCTCTCGATGCCAGTGACGTCCTATCATGTGGAACCTCGTATCAAACCGCGTGCATTGCATCTCGTTCTTGTGATGATATGAAATTATCCAACGGAAGTTGAAATTGTGTGTGGGCTCCGTTGTTTGTGTGGCCATGGCTAAACGGCGAAGTTGAGCACGAAGGTGAACATTACTGAAAGTCATCGTGAGCTCACAAATTGCTTCGGATCAAGGTGTCTACCCTTGTCTAGTCACCCCTCTAATCACGGTCGAGTGCACGTCCGGTACCTCAAAGCTAGGATGAGATAGCCGTACTGGCCATGCCTCGGGCAGGGATCGAAGCCGGGCCCGCCAAAACCTGGCGCTGACGTCGCCTTCACCCTGAGGTTCCCATGTCCTCAACGCCCCGATGGGAAGAGATACCACGAACGGGGTCAACGGGGCGAGGAACAGCTTGAGGAACAGGGTCAACTTGGGCGATGAACGACTGCTCGGAAGAATCAGTATTGACTCTTGAATGACGGATTGAGTGGTGCCATTCCACAAGCATAGACGACACACAGACTGGTTGTTTTGGGGGTTGATTCTAGAGGCAGTCTAGACAGCTAAAGGCAGGCACCGGAAGCAATCGAGGACCAGACGTGCGACAGTTTGTGCTGGCAATCGTAGGAAGCTTCTAATTAACACCGTGCTCAACAATGTGTGAATCGGAAGCCTTGCAATCGACAACCGTCGTCGCGTTTTGCCGTGTCGTGGCCCCGGCATAATGCACTTTTTTTTGTCAACAAACGGTCTCATTCAGACATTTACTTGCGCTCAAGTGCAACAGATTGGAATATTGGGATATTTTCCGCGTCGCTTTTTCTCGATTTCAGTGTGCACGTTTGCACAACCCAGTTCTAGTGTTAGTAATTTTTGCACCTGGATAAAACTGAGCTGTGTTAAATCAGCAATGTGCTCGTATGGTTTCCCGTGCTTAAAACAGAAAGGTTATGTGAACACTCGCAGTATGTCGCAGCTAGAAGAAAATCAAATGTGTAATGGAGTAAAAACGAGTCCACGAGGATTTTGAATTCACCTGGGGCATGTTTGACTTTACGAGGTCTCTAGAAGCATGAAAGCAAGCCAAAGTTCCATTATTTTCTCTATTAAAAAAAAACTCCTGGTAATTGTGTACTTTTCTTTAGAGAAGCCATAGAGCAACAACGTTTGCGGATCCAACACTGACAATTATATATTTTTTCCAGCCCACTGAACACAGCCCGCCGTCAGAAAACAATTCAGCCAGCAGCAGCAGCAGCAGTAAACACAATCGCCTTTCTCACATCCATCGCGGTCCTTATTATAAGTTATTACAATAAAAACAAATTACTCCATCCTCTTTTACCCTAATGCTGTCTGCATTAATTACACCGTGGTCCCGAAACGCTTGCGAAATAACTTGACAAGAAATACGGCCGGTAACATCACGAGTATGCAATCGGTCTCGGTCGAGCGACGCGGCGGTCTTGGTGGAGTTGCCTCCCCGACCAGCCGAGCAAGACAGGTGGCAGATGTCAGGTCAAAAGCCGCCCCAGGAACAAGTGAACTGGAGGGCCGTACTTCAATGCAAGCCCCGGCGGCCAAACAACTGCGCGGGGCAGTGTCCCATGTCGACCGATACGATCTGTTATAAGGTTATACGTGCATCAAGCGAGATAGGATGTGCGTACACCATCGTACACATCGTTCGGGTGACGTTTATTGAGGGTGAATACGTTACGAGGGGAGGAGATATAAATTAACAGGGGGATGACACTCGTTATTGGTAAAGGGCCATGTGTCAACTGAACGCTCGTCGTGCTGCTCCTTGCCTGTGGTCAAGATTATGCGGATCGGTTGAAAAATGAACGGCATTTATGTTTGTTATAATCGGCCCCTTTTTTCTCCGTGATTTTATTGTGATCTGTTAGGCAGCCGTGTAAGCAGACCCTTTAGGTAGGCACCCTGTGTGTTACTTAATTGCCACTTTAAACGCTAATTCGACCCTTGATAAAGGAAGCTATTTGTTAGGTTAACTTTATCGCTGTACAATGTGACAATGACAGGTCGCACACAACCTGCTCGAGCAACGGCGGGAGAAGGCTTTTACATTGATTGGCCGCAAATGGCATTTTCCAGGAAGGTTTGGGAAATGCTTCCAACATCTGCTATATCAACCATCAAACTGCGAGCGTGTAGAAATCATCGAAATTAAACCGTATGTCACGAGTTTTTTGGTTTGTTTTCTAAAACGATCGTCCTGCGGTCCCCAAAATCGACATGGCGACGATGACGTCTCGCCAAGGATGATGATCAGTGATCGTCTCGCTGTGCATCAACCCAACATGATGACACAGATCGGACGCCACTCTGTGCTGGACGCAAAGAGTAGCCGGCGGCGACTTCGATGACAGGAGAGCGTTGGACAACCCTGCGTGGCGTGGGCAAGTCGGGGGCAGCCGCGCGTGACGCGTGATGGAGCTGGGAACCGAGGACGCCGTCGAGAGCTGCCGCGGTCCCCGACGCAGCCGTCGCAGCCGACGCAGCCGACGCAGCGAGCTATGCGCAGCGAGGCACGCCGTCGTGGCGCTGTGGCTTAGGGTGGTGCATTCAGGGTGCACTTTGCATTGGAATGAGGGAGATACAGTATAGAGTATGACGCTAGCTGGTAGTTGCGGTTTCAATTGGATTGTCACGAAATTTTACCTATTTTAACAGGGATTGATTGAGATTGAGGCTCCTATCGATTGCAGTTCAGGTATGAGGGTGCGCAGGAAACGAACTGCCGGCAAGTGTCATGGAGGTGCCTCGGAGAAGGGGGTCGCTGGGTGCATGGCAATGGCACAGGACAGACTGCAGTTTCCAACTGCAAGTGATGGGGGCAGAGGACCGCGATCCAGGGGAGAGATATGTGAGATTGGATGCACGTCCCCGGGTCCCACAGGACGAAGTGAGTCAAGTGCTGACGAGGCCTTCGCTCAGCTTCCGTATGACGTTTTCGGGAGAAATTCGTAGTCGTTTGTTTTTATCACCCGATTAAACCACTGTTTTGATGAACCGCTTGACAGAACATTGTTTGAGATTTGGGTGTTACTTTGAATTATCTGCGGTGTGATTAATAATAAGCATCAGTTATAATCGGATTGTACATTGTTTGAATCGTAGAAACTCGTCCATTTGAAGGCATTACAATGTAATACCCCGGCGAGGTAGATACATACATAATATATAGGTGCAAAGATGGCAATGCACAGAACACAAACAGTGGAAAGTCGCACGTGCTAACAAAGTGATTAAGATGAGGGAACACGCGGCGGCCGGGGGGGGGGGGGGGGCAGACAGGGGGTGGCGTCGAAGGCAAATTTAATCAGATGTGCACTTCGATAATTACTTCCCGATGCAAGACGTAGCGAACCCTTCCGCGAGGGCCATGTGTTCCCTTTCCGCCCCGTGCCTTTGCCGCGGGACTTCACAAAGGGGTTTGTTGATATTGATTATTATTGCTTGGAAAGCCGCGGAGGCGGCGTCGTCTGATATTCATGAGCATCCACCGAACTCTGTGCAATCTAGAGTCGCGTCGAGGCCAGGGGTTTTGAGGGGGGTTGAGGGGGGGGGGGGGGGAGTCGATCGTCAATACACATTAAAACCCCCTCGCACGAATATAAACGCCAAATTTGGTTACTTTTTTCCGGCAGCAGCGAGCCACAACGGCAGAGGGTGCTGTTGGCGGCTAGCTGCCTGTTAATAACTCCTCGAACGTTTTCTTCTGAGTGCATTAAGAATAAACAAAGTGTGCACAGACGACGCCTCCCCCCCGCGCGCATTTGCATCGCCGAAATTGACTGGCGTCAGATATGATAATGTCTCTGTGTCCTCGCTGCAGAGGGGTGGGGGGGAGGCGTTTGTCTGGCAGGTTTCTTTCCATTTCTCCGGCCGCTGGCGTGACGCATCGATCCCGGACTGGCTCAACGAGATCTCCCTTCTTCCCCCGTCCCCGCCTCGTTCTTTCACCGATTCCTCCGCTTTTGAACGTCGAAATTAAAAATGAGATTTATTTGAAGAGCACACGAATAACGAATTCGTCGGTGGCATGTTTAAAAATAATTGAAAAACCGAAATTTATTTTCGAAGTATGGAAAATAATTTAATGAGAATTAGATCACGAGAGAAAAATTGCTGCTGCTGCTGCTGCTGCTGCTGCTGCTGCTGCTGCTGCTGCTGCTGCTGCTGCTGCTGCTGCTGCTGCTGCTGCTGCTGCTGCTGCTGCTGCTGCTGCTGCTTGCTGCTGCTGCTGCTGCTGCTGCTACTGCTGCTGCTGCTACCTTCGATGTAATAACTCGACAAGGATGTGAAAAAATAGCACTTGTTATTGGCATACAAGCGATATTGTATACAATGTACAACCAAGACTTCAAGGTATGGGTGGCTGGCATGGTGCTTCATTAGTTTCGTGTTCCATATCGCGACTGTCTCACAAGCGGCAAGAAAACAGACCAAAACGAAAACAATAACCTCGTTAAGAAATAAAGCACGGCTCCGTTAAGAGGAGGGCATCTCAACAAACGACGCCGCCGATCACCGCCCGCCATATTGGACGCACAATCACACAATTTGCGCGCTGTCGCGAATTCCCGAAGCCATCAGCAGCGCTAATTTATGCGCGAGCGCGACGTTCGAATGAAATCGCATAAATCTCGGCGCTGAGCGTCGCAGCGCCGTCGCGACGCCGACGCCGTTCAGCCGACGCTGACGCGGCGAGGACAGCGTCGACAATCCGCGGCGACCGCGACGGACATTTATTACTTCGACCCGTCGATGTCTTCGCGGGCGTCGCAGCAGATCTGCGTTCGGTGCGGCCGCTTCGGCGATGAGTTAGTGGGCCCATCGTTCGCCGCCGCCGCACGCCGCCATTAAACGGATTGGATAATATTTCTTGCCGATCGCACGTCGCGTGTCGAGATAATCACACCGCGGATTGCGACGAGCGGGGCCAGCTGAGACGCGCGACGCTCGATCTGGGGCCGCGTCTTCGGCGTCGTCAGGAGCATTGTGAGCTGGCGTTAGAATACCTATAATGGTATGACGAGGAGGACGGGGAATATAGAGGTGATAAATTTAGCTGGCTGGCGACGGAGCGAAAGCCTGTAGCAGATAATTTTGCATAGTCGATACATCAACACTCAAAATCAGAATTATGATCCGCCCGTGGGGAGGAAAGGAGGTCGATGTTTAATATATGCCATCTGAAAGCGACAGGAGGTATTTTGTTTCATGCCTGTTTTATGCTGGGAACAAAATGATATTCATTTCAGCGCTGAAGGTACTTTACCTTAATCTAAATTGCGTTCTCACCATTCCATCATTTTATACTTTGCCTGAATCTATTGTGGTGATAATATAATAAGTGAGTCTGTCAGACTGGAAATTTCTTGTAACTTCTACGCGCCCGAGACTGCTGGGACGCCCACGTCGTGATCTCGCTATGGCAATGTCAAATTATCATCCCTCTCGTGAAAATTCACAATCAGCTCGGAAGCAACGCACTGTGGAACGTCCAGCCAGCTGCTGGCGTCTAGCCGAAGCCGCGGTCGCACGTCCACCACGACAACCATCGACGTCGAGCCCGATGGAGCGTGACATCGCTCAGGTTGTGACGAGAGCACTCCGCTGCAGCCGGCAGAAGCCCGAAGACCACGTGACTCGCGCTGCAGGATGGCCGGAGATACGGTGGCCAGGTCACATGGTTGGCCAGGTCACATGGTTGGCCAGGGTGGAAATAGTGTATACAGAAACACTCGCACTCACATGCTGCACGAGTCCGCATACACTTTAATTTAATTAGATATCCAAGCCCAATCGGCATGGATCTGCATTTGCATAGTTCAGGCCCAAGCATGACTTCTTCGAGACCAACGTGGAACACAACATCACCATGGCAACGTGCAGCCCTGGCGCGTATTTCGGCGGGCCAGCCACCGTGTCGCGCGGGCCACGGGTTGGCCACCGCGACAGGTGCACGTACCTCTGCTGCACGTTGCTAGCTCTAGCGTCTCAAGATCTGTTTCCCCGGCAACGGCTCGTTTCCGGCCGGCCAGGAGTCCGGTTGGCATGGTTACGCCTGGCTGCGTCGGGATATCAAATGCTCTAAACAACGCACTACAGGCCGAGTGAATGTGCGGGGCAGGTTGACAAGGAATGCCATGCCCAGGCTCGAATTTCGTAGATATTGTTACCTAAGAAGACGATCATGATCGTGTTATTTTGTAATCAGTAATCGATCTCCAGCGCTGCAGCCGAGCGGGCGTTTCGACGAAACACGCAGATCGAGTGACGACCGCGCGTCGGGTGAACGGAATCGAACGAGTAAATTGACACGCATTCGCAAGCGCTGTGAATCGCAGTGCGAATCGCGGCGGCGTGCGCCGGCCGTTGCGTCGCGCCGTGCGGGATGCGTCGCGGCGCGGCGCGGGTTCTCACGGTGGCGGGGAAAGTGGCCGGAAGTGCATCGCACGTGAGACCGCCGGGCGTCGAACCGCGCTCGTCGGGGACCGAGCTGCGAAGCTGCGGCTGCCCCCCGATGCCCGATCCCCGACGTAAGGCAAACGTCACTCAATGTTAAGCTATACTGAGTTGGATCAGGGCTGGATGGCTGACCAAACAGAAGTGTTAATGCAACAAAGTTCCTTTCCTCTTGCTTGGTGTCCGTTGAAAACAAGCTAAGAACATGCGAAGGAATCATGTTTCACGATCTAATTCAAAGTAAAGAAATGACCTCCTGTGCGCCGATCAAACCCTTCCCATGTGACCTAACGCGCCGTGTACCGCTTCACGGTGTCCACGACTCTGTTAAAGACTCAATCCACTCTCCAGGGTGCGTCGCCCAACGAAGCGACGCCCGGCGCTAGGAACGCGTACTGCGACGTCCCTTCATCAATCCCACCTGGCAATCCCAGTAAACAAAGACGAGTGAAAAACGGCTTCCACTTTCGATACTGGGCGAAGGAACCGGCGAAGAAACCGGCGACGAATGGAGCCGAAGAATGGAGAGAAGAGAATTACGCCGCCGAGCAAGAACGCGATCGCTCGCGAGTCGCCAATTTATCGCGCGATGCCGCAAATGAATTCGCCTTCGTCGTCACTGTGGGCCCCTTCCTCCCCCCCCCCCCCCCCCCCCAACCCTTCATCACGGCCCTCGCTCACTCTTTGTCGCGCTGCGGTATAAACATCTTGTTCCTCTGCACGAGCTTTTCTTCGTTTCCTACTTCATTTCTTTGCGCCGACAACTAGACGTTTCATCCGCGCCGCGGAGCAGTTGAGAAGATGTAGATTACCTTTGCCGGCGGCGGGGGCGGCGGGGGCGGCGGGGGCGGCGGGGGCGGCGTCGCGCGCCGGGCATCTGTTTTGCAAGCCAAAACGCCTCCGAATCCCGTAGAGCGCCGGGCGCCATTAGACGGAACAATCGGCGACACAATGATGCCCCCCCACCACCCCATACAGCGCCCACCGTGATACTTCAATCAAGTCCTGAGCGGGTGGCAAAGATTTCAAGCCGACCCGCGCTAAGTCTTCATTCACTTCGCGCGACGCGAAAAAAAAACGATGGGCAATTTTTCGCGAGAAAAAACAAACAAATAAAGCCGCGGCTAGAGCTGGGGTCGGGCGACACAACTTACCGCGCCCGGATCTCCAAATTGCAAAAAGTCCCGTCCACCCGTCCAGCCACCCCCTCGCATGCTGTTATACCTCGCGATTATCGCGGGGCGATTTACTGCGAGTTCTACGCTGATTGTTTCCATTGTAAACGCTTGATTGTTATGCCATAGAATTCCTCGCGCCCATTGTCGAAGAAATCTCGACACAAGCCACACGCGGCACTCGCTCGCATTTCGCCAAATGGTTTCCCATTTCGATCCTTTCATTCGGCGGCGGCGGCGGCGACGGCGACGGCGGCGGCTGAAAAGTTACACACGGCGGCCAGTGGCTGGAGGGTGGGTAACGCCACCGTCTCACCGCCATCCATATCTTGCGGCGAGGGTTGGTGTTGGCGTGACCTGCCCCTGTCGGTCGGCATGCCTTCAATGCAGGGGTCACGGGGTGGCAATGGGTGTCATTGCTCGCTGCGACGGCTTGTTATTCAATTGGGCTGATTGACCGATTAGGTTTGTCTATCTCCGGCAGGGCCGAGCTATTGACACCAACCGAGCTCGACTCGACGAACTCACGTGGAGAGAATTGGAGGCTGTTTATCCACTGGTCGACGGTCTCGGGATTTTACTTCATATCAGTGCGAACTTGGTTTGCATGCATAAATATAGGAAAATTATCTTGAAAAGCTCAGAGCGCGCGAGGAAAATATGTGCCATCAACAGATAAACAAGAAAATAGAGTGCGGTGAAAATCGAGTCGGCTAGATAAAGTGAAAAGAATTCGCTGAGAAAATCAATTAGCGGCGGAGAAACGCGAGGAGTGCGAGGCGGGAAACGAGGAGGTGGGAAATTTCATGAATTAAGTTTGTGATTGGAAGCTGTAAAAATTGCAGTGGAGAAGTGAACTATTTACCTACAACATTTCACTGGAACGCTCGGTCAGAGACAAGAAATATTACAGAACTCGAACCAGACGCAGTAATAGCCAAGTTTTTTTTACCGAAAACTCAATTAATTTTTTCATTACAGATGCAGTATAAACGTACTCAAATAAATCTAAAAGAGGTATAAGAACTAAAACGTAATTAATTTTAAAAATAACGTTGCATCTTGCATAATATTCTAATTTGCTACATGCCCTGAGATTTATAAATGAGAGCGACCCCTACCTCGAGTATACGTACTCGTAAAGAGCAAACGCGATATTATTTTGCATATTAAATTGCAGCGAACAAAACTTTTAAAACACTTAGAGCTTCATTCCAGTGTAGATAATGATACTTCTGCCGCCGCTGCCGCTGCCGCTGCCGCCGCCGCCGCCGCCGCCATAGGTTTGCATTAGCAGCGAAAATCTCAAATTATATTTCTCGCAATTTCCACCGCAGAAAGTTTTCAATCGCGAGCAGCCCGGCGAGCACCCCCACCCCCTCAAACCCCGCGCCGACACCGCGAGCACGTCAGCCGAAATGAAACCCCACTTAAATTACGTTATTTCACAGAAACACGAAAAACATGCACATGCTTAACTCCCTAAGAGTCTCCGTACGCGTCGCACGGTGCCCCGTAGTGCGGTTAGACCGTCGAGGGCCTCCCCGTCGTCGCGGGGAGCGGGGGGCTGGGGAGCGTCGGGGAGTCGCGGGTGTCGGTAATGACCGCGTATGCAAAGCAGCGCACGGCGACGAGGCACGAGAATTCAGCGACGCTGCAGCCCCTCGATGCACCCCCGGCCAACTCGACGCCACCCGGTAGAAGCTCTGTGTGCCTCGTTGGACCGCATTAAACGATCATGTGAATTGTATAGTAGACGTCGCGACGCCAAACTTCAGCGTCGGCGTCGGCGTCGTCACGAGGACGCAGCACGCAATTACGCGCGTTGCCCGCGCGGCAGGAATGCGGCGCGGATGCAGCACAATTGCACATGGGGTGTCCGGGGGGTGGCGGTGGGAGGGGGTGGGTGGGGTGGGGGGTGATTTGCATGTGGAATTCCATCTCGTCTTACGCACCCCAAAAGACGCGCGACGCGTGGCGGAGTGGCGGAGGCGTCGACGTCGACGTCGATGCAATTATTTCAGCTGTACGACATTTAGTATAAAACTTGGTTGAACTTAGCAAATTATATTAATGTTTAAATTTAGATTCCCGGTCGTTTTGATCATGTTCGCATGACTCGCAAAGAAGCCTTGCTGAAAGTAATGATGGATAATGATGTCAGACAACTTGAACGAGTGATTCTGTTTGAACACCGAGTCATAATATGACTTTCATGATCGTCGCTAAACTTTTCTAGCCGTTTCATTGAAATTCTCTGAACACGTCTTGGAATATTGTTGGCAATTATTTCGCGAAAGCATCGACTCTCGCGGATTAAAATACTTGGACAAAGAACTGCGAAAACAACCGTTTATTGTCATTACAAAGCCGTGCTACGTTTGACAGAACAGTATAAAAGAAGACGAAGCAGAAGAAGAAGAATTGAAGATAGGGGAGAATTGAAGAAGAATAAGAAAAAGAAGAAGTACCAAGTTTTCCACAGACAAGCGATGTGTCTATAGTTTTAAAGAAGTAAGAACGAGGCGCAAGCAGCTAAGGACTCGATGGGTTTCAATTCATTTGGAAGTTATTGCAATTTCTCTCGTGGAAACCGTTTCAATATCATCTTGACGACTTCAACCCCCATGCCGTCGCAAAAGCTTTGTTTGAAGACGACGCCGACGACGCACTTTGAACTGCACGACGCCGTCGACATAAAATCCCGTCGAGCGCTTCGCCGGCTTCACAATAATATATCATCATCACTGTGCACTTCTTCAGATGAATGGCCCCGCTCAAACGTAATGCCGCCCCCGCCCCCACCCCCTCCCCCTCCCCTCTCATAACCACCCTGCTCTATTTGCTCGGCCCGCGAGGAATCTCCAGCCCAGCGTCTTGCTGGATCCGGCCAGCGACGCCGACGCCGACGCCGACGCCGACGCCGACGCCGACGCCGACGGAGATGACAGTCGGCGTCGCGATTTCAGCGAACGTCGATCGGCGAGTTTATTTAATGAGCGCAGTGGACTCGCAAATACAAGCGCCAGTGTTTATTTGTCTGAATTAATTTCTCTGTCCGAAATCCCGGGGAAATTGTTTGAATGGGTTCCGGGCGTCCCGTTTGCGATAAAGTTTGGGTAAACTTTGGGCCGTCGCATGTGCGCTTCGGGTCGCCAAGACATGTTTGCTTGTCAGGCAGCGTGGCCTACAGCCCATGGCCAAGGCCTGCTAACGGAAGCATCCCCTAGGACGCTTCTACGACGCGATCCGCTATACGCGCTACGCTAACATGTTAGCTTGGAGTTCGGCCGAGGAAATGGGGGGTTTGCGTTGGGTTGACTTCAAGACGTACGGAGCAGTGCAGGCAAGATGTGAGAGCAACATCGTCAAGTTCGTTTTCGTGGAAAAGTTACACGGCAAAAAGTTCAGGAAACGCAGGGGAAATATTTCAACTCAACGCAGTTTTAAGGGTAGTTTTAGTGCTGTGTTTGATGTCCTCGAATGCTTGCCGATCCGAAGCCGGACCCCTGACAGAAGCGGATTCTTGCTCCCAACTGGAGGGTAGCCAGATTCATCCGCTTTCTACTTCCAGGCAAATTCGACGCCTACTTCCATCGCCGCAAAACACACTAAAGCTAAATGAAACCAATCCATCGACGACCAGTGTTTCGAGCCGTCAAACAACTCTAAAAAGTTTCTCCTACCGAATCGATGCGGCTGCAAAGCAAGCCATGCGTTCACGACTTCGCTCACTAAGCCATGGTTCATTTTTTCCACCGCCAATCCTCGTGGCAAATCCCTCTGTCGGACAGTAGGGCTGCTAGCAACCCCCCGAAGACAGTCCGTTGACAAGGAGCCTGTTTGACGGACAACGTGTGGGGGAAGGGGGCATGGGGCACCGGGCGGGGGGGGGGGGGGGGTTGGGGTGACGTAGACGGAAGTCAGGTTGTTGTACAACGAGGAGGCCGGTGGGAATTGGAACAAGTGAGGCGAGATGACTCCGCGTCGGCAAGACACAGCACGCACGTTGGCATCACCGTCCCATGGCCGACGTTAACCGTTGCGTCTTGCCGCCGATTGTTCTCCGCGAAGCGAGCAAGATGGGATGCTGCTGCTGCTGCTGCTGCTGCTGCTGCTGCTGCTGCTGCTGCTGCTGCTGCTGCTGCTGCTGCCATGCCAAGTGCTTTACACTCTTCGTTCAACCGTCGTACCTTGCAGCATTCGTGGACGATGGCTAAGATGTGCGCTACTAACATTCGGAAGGCTTTTGGTGGACGCTATAGTGTGCTTTGGACTGGCTCCCCTTCGGCGCAAGCTACCTAATCAATTGAAGCTGTCAATATTTAGTCAAAGTCCTTTGCGATGTCACTGGCTTCGTGGTCATCCCCGCAATTCACCGATCTTAGCCAACATTGCCGTCGTTCCTGGCACAGATTTTTGGCATCAGGGTGACAGGATGTTTTTTTTTTCACCACTCTCTTGGCGAGTCCTACTCTGAACAACTGATAATTTTCGCAGGATTCAGTTTTAAACGAAGGTTTATTTTAAATGAACTATCGCCAGGCAAAGCTGGTAATTGATGGCCGGGCGATTGAATCGGTTTGTTCGGAACCCCGCGGTCACCGAAAATGAAATTAAGCGGCGCAGGTTTAATCGGGCCAGCGTCGTTCGTCGATACCTTCACCAGCGGCACTTGTTCGCGTCCGCGGCGCTGGCCAACGCTGGCCAACGCTGGCCAACGCTGCTTTATTAACCTATTTAACACCGTGTGTATAGCCATTGTAATCCCGGCAGGGGCACATTGTACGCCACGCCAGCGCTGTACGCTGCAGCCGCGTCCCTGGCGTATTTTACGCAGCGAACGCGGAACACCGCCGCGTCTGGCCGCTGTTAACCTCGCCGATATAAAAGTGTAATAAATGAGTTTTAATTACAACGTTTTTAAGGCAGTTACAAAATGGCAAATGGAAGGAATTCATAAATTGAACGTTTTGTGGGCAAATAAAAGTTTGTTTTCCGTGGGTTTGGATGGGTGTGTGTGTGTGTATATGGCACTGGTGTGTGCATATATAACATAAATTACAAAGGCACAGATTTCGCGGTGTGCGAATTGCGCTAATGGCACGAAAAAATAGATAAATGGACAGATGTAATGCATTGGTATGGCTGCGTGTGGATGCCTAATGTAGAGGAGGAGGCTGGTCTCGATCCCAGATGGCTTTGTCACACCTCCGGCCACTTTTTCCACGTGTAGGTACCCGTACTTTTTGTCCGTCACGCCAGGAAAATGTGTAATACTGCAGAAACTTGTCATATTATCTAACCTTCAGCTTGCCCAAACATTTCGGCTAACCATTGCCACCCGCTTTCTAAATTCCTTCAATCCAACTCGCACAACGACACTAAAGGTGCCGCCGGTATTTACAACCCTTAATGTAAGAACCCAAAAGCTCTCGGACTGTGTCCTCGAGCCGCGGCGTGCAATTGCATCAAGGTGCCGCTGACCTAAGGGCAGATGCAACCCCCAATTTCTCTGTAGCATAAATAGAACTCTCACCCCTGCCTCGCCCTCAATCTTCCACCTTCGATCGGCGAGAGCAGACGTCGATCGCGAGCCTAGTTTTAAGGTAATATTAATAAACCCTAGTATGTAATCTTGTATTCTTAATCAACCCACCATATCCATCCAAGAAAGATACTCGCTTCACGGCTGGGAACTCACTGCTTCCGGAGCTCGTTCGTCTCCGCGCTACTATAATCGAACGTGGTGGCAGCTAACATCAAATCGCTACCTTTCATATCGCCACCTATTACAAATGTATATCTAAGCTTAACAGAGTGGGGATTTATTTCCGAGTGTGTTCATTACTTTAATTGAATCGCGGCGCGCTTCGAGGTGAAAATATGAAATCTCTGCACGCACACATCTCGCGGGCCTCGGCCCAAAAAGCAAAAACAGGGCAGAAAAAATGTTATAAAATAATATCGTGTAAAACTCTCCAACGAACCAGCGAGCGGAATTTTATATTTTCATCCAGACGAAAACGCCGCGTGAAAATGTATTTTCCTCCGAAAATGATGTTGTTCTCTTCACTTGTAATAACAAATAGAGCCCAAACATTCATGGATCCAAATGATGTCTGAGAATATCATGGATTTTTGCTGAGGATGGTTTTTTTTGAAGTCGCTGTCCATAAACGAAGAAATCCCGCGATACAAAAACTTATAAACAGCCGATAAATTAAAATGAGGTAAATATCAGTTAAAATGTTGGCATAACTTTACTAGATTCGCCCTTATTTCGGCACAGGAAGCCCCCTAAGGGCGGCATCGACACGAAAACCAGCAACAACGTCCATTACTTCCACTTGTCGGTGGGCAAAACAGCGCCCGCATCGGAGCCAAGACAAGCTTAGCTCGCACGGACGGACGGCGCCGGCTCGGCTTACCTAAGAAACACCATCCTATTCCACAGCCAGCCAGCCAGCAGGCTGGGAGATACCCAATACCACATGGAGGTAAATAAACAATCCCATCCCTCATTTTTCACCGTATATATTTCACCTGAGGGTGTCCACTTTCACTGTACAGCGGGGGTACTCGAGGTTCTCAAGTAGGTACTCGTGTGTCTGTGTACAAACCAAACTTGAAAGCTACCCGATATCGATGGACTGTGCTTATTTTGCCAATTTATATAAATCACCAAACTTTTGCTCCGTAAAACAAATCGGCTACAAAAAGATTGGAGTGGAGCATCGCGCTAATACTGGTGATCCTTACAAATGTTTTTTTTTTAAATAAGTAGGTATATATTTTATCCGCGGGGCTGGTTTCTCTCTCATTCCGGCCGTGAATTTCTTTCTAGCCCTTAATCTTGATTAAGTATCAAAGGATTTGCGTCCATTGTTTTAAATCAGCTTGGCTCGGCGCTGGTAAATAATACCGGTGATTTAGTCGCAGCAACTTGATACGACGCTCGATGCTCGGATGTTTCGTCTTCGCGCCAGGACGACAACAAAGTGTCCTCAGGTTAACGAAATTCCTAATAACTAGGCTATGCGAACACTCATATAATCGTGTTGTGGATGAGCGTAATATTTACGCTCACCCTCAACGCAATTATATTGCGTGTGCGCATAGCCTAGAGGCTTTTATGATCAATTTAACATGTCCAGTAAGAATTAAGCAGTTTTCTCAATGACATTTGAATATTTCAAAACGTAAAAATCGATTTAAAGAAAAACTATTCAAATGATTTGGTTCAAATTAATATAGTATATTCTTTTTACGATTTATAATGTACACAGTAAATTTTGTGGACATCGCTTGAAGATAAAGTGGCTTAAGTTGCAAAAAACTGAAAAAACGCTAAAAAATCGTCATAAAAGCGCCATTTTCAAGAAAAGTGCTTAACATACAACAATGAAATTTTTACACAAACATTAAATCGTGAGGGTCAACATTTCCTGAAAGTTTCGTCAAATTATATTCAGATACTTGGCCTCTAGAGTGCAAAACGTGTTTTGGAAAAACTGAAAAATTTCGTAAAAACATACTAACACAAAATTTACTCGTCCGATTTGCTTCAAAAACGTGGCAGATCTAAGTTCAGAGAAAACGAAGGTCCTTGTAAATTTTCATCAAAATCCGTTTTGGCGTTTGGCCGGAATCGTGCGAACAAACACACAAAAAAACAAAAAAAAAAACACAAAAAAAAAAAAAAAAACAAAAAAAAAAACATTCCGGATTTTTTTAGCAGTAAAGTGTAATTGAAGATTTCGCTTCACTCGCTACGCTCGTTACGCTCATCAATAATCGGCTTCCAAGCAATGAAATCGTCGATAAGTTCACTTAAAAGTTGATATTCGCTAAAAAAAAAATCAATTGCAAGCCATGCTAACGGTACATGGTCTTGAAGTAACTTTTTCAAAAATGCAAACTACTCGGGCTTTCCCTCGGAAAGGATTCCCATGGCTGACCCCTAACCCCACATTCTCGCAGCTGCGGGCTGCGGCTAGGTTACCTACTTAATTCTTTGCTTATTCGAGATAACTTACTTTTATTTTCACAAATACCCGCTAATTATTCATATTTTCCTGCAGGGTTCTACCCCCGGATATACAATAGTGTGCTTCTCCCCATTGCCGTATGCGCATACCTATCACGCTCCAGCTCTCTGCATAGTTTAGTAATTTCATTATGTAACAACTTTCCGAGTATTCTAGCGAGCTTCGCGAAGCTTCACGTGCAATCTGGCCAGCTTCATCAGGAGCTGCACCAGCGGTTCAACATCCAATGCACTACATGCTCCGCAGAACAACCTGTCGTTGCAACTCACAATCAGGCCAGAGAATTAAAGGAAGCGAAAACAATGAGATGCCAAGAAGCAGAAGATTGCATACACAATGTGTAAATAATCGGTGTTAAAATACACCTCTGTACACGCTGTATAGATAAATAGCGTGCATTGGATGTTGTATGGTTAAATCACCCCATGCGTCGCCCGCTCTTGAGTAAGTTTCCGTATTTCGTATATCATGTAAATAGTGCGCTGTGTGTGTTATAGGTATATACTGCACGACGCGATAAGACATTTCATGATAATTTTATGGCAGAAAACATATTATTTCCCCATTCGGAGCCGAGGGGTGCGTATCGGGGGACGGCCGGGGGTGGAAACCACCCTTCGACGATACGCCTGACCCGATAACAAAGCAATTCCGCAACAGATAAGGACAATTTTCGCTTTGCTTGTTATTATTATTATCAACTCAAGTGGCTTTTCCATATAAAAGCCAGTCGTTTTCGAAAACATGTTTCCATGCTGTGGGTTATATGAAAAGGAAAAGTTGAGTAGTATTTAGAATGTTCCATTTATGAAATGTACGAGAATTGGGGTTGCTTTTTTTTACGAATTTAACGAGCAATAAAAGACTGTTGCAGGGTGCATTGGCCAAGGGATCCTTTCATTGTATGTAAAAATTGGGGAAATTTCGCGACCCTTGGGGTGGGTTATGCAGGTTGGTGTCGATCGCAATTGCAAATTGCAGCGCAAAGGCCGACACGTGTTTCATCGAATTTGATCTGGGAAAAAAATGCTGGAAGGAAAAATACTATACAGCAGCCTCACAAATTTAGCCACACAGCCGCAAATGATTAATGAAGGCTTTGAAAGCAAGCAGGCAAGCAGAGTGGCGGAGCGTGTCAAAATTGTGGTCGTGTGTTCGCTATAATACACTGCGAGCGCCTACCAATATTGCACCCTTGTAACCTGGCATCGGCCCGTCGGCCCTGCACACCCCAAAATACAGTCGCCACAGAGTGGCAAAAAGTAGTTAAAGTCCCTGCGCGAGAGAGACAGAGACAGCGATGAGATGAGATGAGTAAATCGATTAAAAAGCTCGACACCAGGAGCGTTGGTGTCGATCAAATTGTTTCAGACAAGTTTGTTTGGCAACTCTTCTTGGCTCCTCTTCACACTCCATCTCTCTCGCTCTGTCTCTCTCTCGCTCGCCAGCGCTCGCCTCGCTTCCTCTCTCTCTGGCCCACCGCCCTCCAGAGAGTTTTAATCAACTTGCTGGCTGATGAGATCCGCCCAGCATCCCCGGGACCGGGACCGGGGCCGATCTAGAGGGCGCTGTGGAACCACTGTCGCTACCGTTGGCAATTTTTGCCGGGCCCTCGAACTAATTCAATGGATTGCAAATATTGGCATTCAATTTAGGGTCCGGAACACAGACATCATGCCTTCTTCGCTGCATAGAAATGTTTTATCAACCTGGTGGCTAAATATATTTGGAAACATAATTTCCACCGTGGCATTTTGTAAGAACTGACAAAATAATTTCCGAATATATGGGTAAGCGAAGAAAAACGATTCACGAATCGCCAACCAAAAAAAAGCACGCGATAATGCGCGCAGACTGCAGCAATGTCAGTAATGGCTTGCACGCCCCGTGGGCAAGTGAAACCGCGATCGCGTCCCAGTAAATCAACAATTCGCAACACTCCAAATCGTTGGCGAATCAATCTGCAAAACATAATTCTCGCCTCGCGAACTTGAAGATCACGCTCGCCTGCGTCGCCGTCGGACCATCTGCTCACGATGGCGAGCAACCTCGAAACTTGTCGGCCAGAACGACGCTGCTCCAGCCTCGTCCGCCACAGCCTCCGCCCAGCCAGACTATGGTCCAGACATCCAGCGTCCAGCCAGACGCAATTGGCCGGCGATAAAACGTGAGGGTAAACGTCGAGCAGCGAAGCCCAGGGCACCTGAAGACGCCGTGAGAGTCTACATCGGACACTGCACCCCCGGCCACCCCTATTTCCTGCCATCCCCCGGCAATCACCCACCCACGCGCCAGGGGTAATTGCGGCGGGAAAGTGGGCTCCGTGTGGGAATAATTGCACAACCGTCGTGTGTTTACCTTCGCAACGGCGGGGTCGGGGTGTCAGGTAAATCTACACAGCCTAAAACCACTCAACTACCTCGAGGATCTCATACGAACACTGCAAAATGTTTTTTAGTGCGAGCAGAATCAGTTGCGGATGGTTAAATTGGGTCCATTACAATGTAACTAAATAGTTTCGCCCAAGTTAAGTCTTTATCCCCGACAACTTTTACATTTACTTCCTACCACAAGTGGCCAAAGGATCTTAGATATCAGTATAACGGTTCGAAAACAGGACTGAACCACCTGACCATTTTCCTACTGAGTAAGAGAAGAAAATAAAGACACGGGCCATGGTAAAATTACCCAACTCAGATCAACCTAACGATTAAGTAAGATGTGCAATTTTATTTCTAACCAACGCGCAAACCTAGTTTTGATAAATAAAGCATATCTAATTGACATCGAAGCCTCATCCGGTTGCGGACAGATACATAATTTCAATTGTCAGCCCCATATTATCTGCAGCCGACGTGTCCGCGCAATTTCTTCTCCCGTTCCTCTCAAGGCTTGGCCAATAATTTGCAAACAATTAGTCCGTCAAGCTGCTTGCGTTGCCAAGTAATCGCCTGCAACAAGGGTTGTTCGGCTTTAACGACCAGAATACGGTCGCTAGTATAACGCTGTACAAGTATCTGACTTCACACACACACACAGGCACACACACATCACACACACACATGCACGCTGGCACGGATAATGCAAGGATCGAGCGATGCCAGCAACGGCGCTAACAAGAGATTGCTTCCTACACGTGACCCTGACCGGCGTCGCGATTCGTGCTACCCCTATTTACCACGACGCATTCCGCTCGGGCGTCGGCGTCGGCGTCGGCGTCGGCATGGGGAGGATTGAGAGGGTCGTTCTGGCCGACAAAGTCCTAGGACGTGTTTCCCGAATCCTGAATGCTGCCCTGGCCGCCGCTGGGGTAATTAGCTGATGTGTGGCCATGTCCAAAAATCTCGATGCGTGGTCGAGTTCGTTGCTTGCCCACTGGTCCATGAGCAACTCGACGTTCGAGGGAATTGAGATGCAATCTCGGTAACATACAGCCAATACAACTATTCGGAAGAAACGTCCGGCATGTTCACAGATTACGATGCACCCATTGCATTCAATCAATATCTTCGCTATCACTTGCTCGGTGGTCCACAGAGCAGTGTATGGGACTGGAGAGAGCATGGAATCGCAGACTTTGATGCTAGATAACTCGAGCAGTTATATATCCGCCAGCGTACAGCGGGGCCGTAATGTGCCAATAACACGCAGCCGCCTCTGATCCAGGGATTATCTTTTAATTCGTCGGCGCAATTAGATTTAGAGCGCGGGATCCGTCTGATTGTATCGCGTCGCAAAGAAAACTAGTCGTAATTAACACTGAGGCGGCACCAATTAAATTAATCAGAGAATAATTTTGATTTGCTGCGCAAGGCAAGAAGCGGGCGATAAATTTAGACGCGTGCAATGCTAGAGCACAATTTGGTAGACATCCAAAATGTGGGAGTCCTATCCATGGAAAAAAATATGTAGCCGGATATATCATTTCATAGCTCATGAAATTTGGAAATTAATTTTCTACAATCTTATTAATCTACGAGTCCTGTTTGTTTCGCCTAAGTAATCATTCAGATAGAGGGATGAAACGGAAATGCTACCGCACTTTTAAATGAAATGAATTGTGGCAATTGAGGCATGATTCGAGAATGTTGGCATCGCCTAGGTCCTTGCTTGATGCGGGTTCGGCCCATGTGTTTCGTGGATTGTTGCCAGTGCAAGTGCATTCTGTAATTAGCATTGTTCTAATGGAACTAGTAGTTATGGTTTAGTTACATAACATGCATAACACAGCATAATCTAATGCCGCGCGGTCGCTTCGTTCGTCGGGCGGGTTGGCTGGTTGGGTACATTTATTGTGTTTCGGCCACGAACGATCCCATCTGCATACCGACCCTTCCGTGTGTGTACACCAGCCAGCCACACGTATGCCGTTGTTATTACACACATGCCGTGATTGCCGTTATTAATTGCACAAACATATACACTGCGCAGTGATCTAGCGTTTAGGACCCCGCAGATATTTCACAGTTCGAAATGTTATTGATTTTGATAAAAATAGCATGGAGTGAACGTGAAATCTGTGCAACCAACCCCAGAAACTATAGGGGATTGTTGACCTTGTTATCGGCCATGCATCTGTGTATTTAACTGGTGGTGTTTAGTCGACTGGAGTCGAAGGTCTAATCATAATATTGCTCGGACGTTTGGCTCTATCCCCATAACATTCAGTCCATGTACATGTATGTTGTATGTTGTGGGTAATTAATAATGAATCTAACTCGTGATACGAAGCGGAAGCCGTATTGCATGCGAAAAAAGGCCCGGGATGCCGAACTATTGGAAGAATCGAGGAAGTATTGGCGCTGTAACAACCTCGGCACGCATTGCCGGCCAGCCGACATCAAGATTGCATGAGGGCTTGTGTTGTGTGAGACGCACGGGCGTAGAATCTAGAATCTAGATTCTAAAATATCGTGTTTATGGCTGCGTTTACAGTGAGTGAAGACGATTGTTCGCGAGATGTTTCGGTGCACGTGATAAATCTGTTGATACCAGCCACACTGTCAAACTAATTTTCAGAACAATGTGCACGGGCATAAAGATACATTCATTCGGTATTCTCTCGTACTGCCACTCGGCAATTATGGCCCGACTTGTTAGTAAACAAATAAATTTAATTAATAGTCGCTATCGTGTTCCTGGTATTGTAGAGTATCAATTGTTTAACCCGTGTTACTGCAAAGCTTTGAACTATGACAAATCAGATAATGGAAGTCATCTTTCGGAATTGTATGATGTAAAGAAAGAATGCCCTCCACGGTGTTTATAATTAATTCAATCTGGTGCATTTTTTTCCACAAAGCTCGCTAAAAAGGAAGTTAACTGGAATACTTAGTTATTACGATCCAACTTATTATAAAAGGCGAATCGTCCCACGGTGTTTTTTTCATACCTTGTGCTGCAGGTGGCGTAGCCATCAGGAGCAGGGTGACCAAAGCCACGTCGAGCGCGGCGAGAAGGCCGGAGTTAGTCTTCATCGCTGATCAATCGGCCGGTAGAGGAACACGGGGGAAAAACTAGTGCACGGGTACACGCACAGAAGCGATGGGCAATCGAGACAGCAGATCGTCTAGACAAGTTTACTTGGCCATCGCACGGCGTTCGGATTGCGTTCGAATTGCGTTCGAATTGCGTTCGGATTGCGTTTGAGAGCGCTGCAAAGGAGCGGTAATCGAAGCCGAGCTCGAGAGAGCGGCTGGCTTAAATTGGGCGAACTCTGCTATAATTAGCAACCCCACTGTTCGCACAAAACTGACACGATTATTCGCACACAAGAAACACTCACGCTATTTGGCAAAAGTTCTAGCTGTTTAAAGCGCTTTCAACTCGGCTATTTACACGAATATCGTACGCCAACCAACACGAAAATACGTTACGTCAATTCGAAATGTCACACGCGATACGAAAGTACAATAGTAATAATTTTGATTGAAAATTCACTGCTTCAAAAACTCGCTATGGCACACGAGACCTATCTTACCACCGCCCACCACCAGCCGCTTGTGATAAAATTTTGACTAGAATTTTACACACACTCGGTCGACACTCCGTTATTTTCAAAATGAAAAGACGTTCGCTCTCGAGTCGGCCGCGTTCAGACGACGTCCGCACGGCGTGCAGACGAGCACGCGTGACGTTCGCCGACAGCCCGCCGCACGGGGTGGCTCTGACACATGGCAATCGCAGGTGCGAGGCGTTGGACACGGCGAGGAGACGGCGGCAGCGGCGAGGATCGAGCGAGCGGACAGCGACACGACCGCTACCTAGCACGACGCGACACGGAATGCCAGCTGCGTTGCGATGGCTGCCGCTTGCTGCCGTGCTCGCTGCTCGCTGCTCTGTGCGCTCGCTGCTCGGCGCTGGGACGCTCGCAAAGCGACGCTGGCGCCGGCTAGCGGGCGTCGTGTGCGTCGCGGCGTCGGCCATGCGCACGTCGATACCGCCCCCACCACCAACCCCCTACCCGACGAACACCCCCGTGCCACCCCCGGCCGCACGGCGAGGGGCGAGAATTATTATGCATTCCCCCCGCCGCCGCCCCCGCCGAAAGTGTTATGTAGGTCACAAGTTTTGATGAGATGATTTCGACGCTGACAGTAATTTGGATGTAGTACGTACTTGGCGTCGTTTTTTTAAAAGCCGGCCTCTTCTCGGCTGTGAGTTTTATTCAATTTTAGCGAAATGCGTAGTTTGTCAACGAACGGTTTGTTTTTTAAGGATGGAATGCTGTCTGTATGTTCAGTTGAAATTCACTTACAGCGACAATTCAGGTACTGCCCGGCAGCGTCTCTCAAAGGGGGAGTTCAGGTGCATTAACCTTTTGTCTGAATATTATTTAAATAAGCGTTAAATCTTTTCAACTTTGGCAATTGAAATCAGCTTGAAACATTTTTCTCGAAGTCCCATGATGCAATCATCATAAAATAACTAAATCCCTTGTCGAAACAACACAGTTATTCTGCAGAATAGTCCGACATTTCTCAGTCCACGCGTGGTCTTTTTAATTAAGTATTTGTATTCGACAACAGCTTGAACCTAAATTACCAACCCCCCGATTTTTTGTCGGATATGTCAGCATAATATCTCGTGTCGCACATAATTAAATTCAACTATAGAGTGCATGTCCTGAAAATTCCAGCATCAAGTGGTTATATTAATTGTTTAATTCATTATTCAATTATCTGTGTGCATACAATGAAGGTATGTATGTATGTATGCATGCAATGCCGGACTAGACATGGCTGGAATGAATCCCAAACAACTTTAAAATCAAATCGGTGCGAATGTAATTAGTTTTGCCCCAGCTCCAATCCAAAGGACATGGCTAGCACCAATTAACCGTTCCATATTTCAACTTCCAATCAATGCGCGTCCAATCGGATGGAATAACGGACGGGCTGGAATCTGCAGCTCGATTCCCTGTGCTTGCAACGCGGCAGAATTCCACCGTGTACCGAGTACCGAGTACCGAACACAGGGGACGGAGCATGGTTGCCAGGGGTAGCTGCAAACACGGAATTAGCGAGTGCGACATCCCCCATCTAGTCATGCCCACAGGGGTTGCCGAGTCGAGCTTCCCTGTGCCATTTAAACCGTGCATTGCATTATTGTACATTGTCCACGACTGTGACACACATATAAATGGCTTCGGATTCGAGCACCATTGTCATGAAATTTAAGTTATGGGCCATCTGACCCCCTCGTCAACATACGAGGAGATGAGTTTATAGTTGTCAGTTACGGTTAATTGACATAGTTCACTGAGGGAACGTTTGCTCGCTGTGTATCAAACTCGTTTTTATATTTTTGGTGAACATACTCGTATGTCAGATACCCGTGTACAATATTCACCATCCGTGCCAAATGTATCTGGCCACAAATGGCGGTTCATGGATCGACAAAAAAGAGATGTCATGGAAAATTACTTTAACTTACGAACCACAAATGTACCTTGAGTGAGCGTCATAATATATTAGAACAAACCCCACGCCAGCCCAGGGAGAATATTACTTCTTCCATGACTATATTATTAGCAACATGAGTTTCTTGTACCTTGCTTTTACGTTGTTCGGGCAAACATCAATATGCGAGAGTGGTGAAACTGGACACGATCCATTTCAGCGGCTATTGAGGGTTATGAAATTCGATGCTGCTGACTAGAAGAATGCATGTTTCACCCGGGCTAAATCAACTAACTAGTCACATACTTCTTGATAGCCATTGACCACACATAGCACTGCACACTGCACACTGCACACTGTTTCCATCAGTATAATCACGGCAACTTGCACCCCACACGCATCGACAGGACGATTCTATACACGACTAGTCGGCAGCAGGCAGAGTCGAAAACACCGCCGCCGTCCACAGTGCATAGCCCGAGCGTCGAATTCTTCCAGCGACTCTGTGAGTCATCGTGGATTCCAAGAATCGCTGGTAGATAGCTGTACAAGTGCAAGGACACTGCGGGTTGCGGGCATTCAGGCGATTACAAATCTTGCTCGTCAAAATTTGAGCATAATTATGAGTTTATAATGTGTTGTCGGCGTAGTCAATTAGGATAATTGGCATATTATTTTGTGCAAATGTATCATTTTGTGAATTCTGCATGTGCTAAAATATCCAATCTCGGTGCTCCCTTCGCATTGTTACAATTTGTTTGAGGAAGGTCACTCCAGTCACTCGTTTTTCGTCAGACATAAACATGCGCGGAACAATTGGCCTAGATCACGCTTCTGACGGATTGGCCAATTTGTCCCTGGTCACTTCATTACCGAAACACGCCAAAAATATGCCCGAAGAAAAGCTATTTGTCACATAAATCAGACTGATTGATCGTTCCCTCCTAACAACCGCTGTTGTGGACTCGGCCTAGTTGGCTGTGTAAAGTACAAAGAAGACATTGTGTAAGGCAATCGTTGTACGGCAAGCGTGCAATGCATCATGCCGCGTGTTGATGCACAAACAGTCGACGCCCCGCTGACTTGCAGGCCTGGGTTCGAGGCCCGATCGAAATCAGCACCGGCATAACGTGCGGTAGCGTGCATTGCTCATGGAGCCAATATGTTTTCTGACAGTGACCAATGAGTCCGATGCAGAACCTGCCCGGGCTTCATTTCGGCGGGTGAGACTTTGTGGGGTTGCTCGCCCCACCCCCCTTCGCCGGGGTGCACGCAGCATGCGGCCACAGATCTTATCCGCGCAGCCGTAATGGCCTAGAATGACATTCTACCGAAAATGAATTATATTTTGGTGAATTGAGGTGACAGGTCGTCTATTCGAGAATGTTTTAGCTGCAGGCAGCGAATGACCAACGCCACCAGCGTTCTTTGGCGGAGGGAATCCGGTGCGCTGTTTTATAAGGGTATGCAGATAAGAAAATAGGAACGTCTGAATGTACTTGGAAGTAGAATGGGGAATAGTCAATTTGTCCAGATCCATTGTCACCTGGGACTCTGATAGCGATACTTGTATCGGTTTTTGTGAATGCTCGCTTCGCCGACGGAACGTGTATTTTGTCATTATTCCACAGATGTGACCAGCTGTGTCGTCGTGGACTTCAATATCGGGCAATTCCGAGCACTAAATCAAGAAAAAGCTTGAGGCTATCGAAATCGGTATTACATACTTATTAGGGTGTTGGTCCACTATGCTGCTACATCCCTATCCACAGAAGTTGATTTCAACATGTTTTCTCAGTTCTGCACGATCTCAGCAGTATTTCGGCATAAAAATAACTTCAAACAAATGTGAAGCCGAATTCTCTTCCTCAGCATAAAAGAGCTCTAAAATTAAATTAACCTCAGCGAACGAAGTTTCACAAACCCTGGCAGCAGGAGGTCGACCACCGTGTACGCATTGGTGTACCATTGTTTGCCTATCTGCAATGCGTTGCGTCGCCTCGGATGTGGAGAGAGTTACCCATACCTGGTGCTGCCGTCGGCGCCGCCTGCCCAAACGCACGGGCGTGACCTGGCGCGCCATTACAATCCATAACCACACGCATTAGCGGGCGTAATTATTGTCATTATTGTCTAACTGATTCCGAACGCGTAGCCATAAATTAAACCACCTGTCAGACACGAATGAATGCTTGATTGCATGTTCGACAATTTGACATTTAGAGTTTCGAATTACTTTGGGAAACAAAGGCTAGGTTCAAATCCAGCTGGTACATTAAACCCTAATTCATGCGTTTGACATTATGGAAAATAATCCGTAATGTATGATGACAAATTCGGTTTTCGGATTGAAGAAATTACTTGGCCAGAGTATGATTGACTTACCTGGAGCTCGTCTTTTACTATTTTATCAATCCCATAATATCCTCGTACAGAAATTTAGAAGAATTTAGTAAGTTATTTATTACCAGAGCGATGGGCTTAAATATTAAATTATTGAAGACCGTAATTATTTGACTAATTTTACATTTAAAAACTTGTTTATTTGCATATCGTTACTTCGACTGTTTCTTACACCGACGACTGACGACCATACGTTATTAGCTGATTTGAAGACCAGGTGGCGCCTAACGCATAATGCGTGGATATCCGTTACTGCGTCTGGCACTTGTTTAGCGGAAGAGCTGATAGTTTACAACAAGAGAAACCGAGATCAGCACAACAGCAAGTAGACGCTGCTGCTGCCGTTGAATCTGATCACGCCGCCATGGGCCACCTCCGTGCCCCGGGACGGGGGTTCGCACCCTGCTGCCGGCTAATTAGCTATGCGGAGGACGCGTACCGCCGCGTCGGGCCGAGGTATTGATCAAGTAACGAGGCATGCCCGTCACGTGCCTCGAGCCAAGCACCAGCAGGTGTGTGCCTCGGCCCAACGGTGTCTTCTCCAGGTCCGCGGAGATCCGGTCTGCAGATTGCACAGACCTGCGCCTTCCGGGAAAAGATAGCACTCGCTCGCTCGGGCAAATTTAAACGATGTCCCTCGATGAATATGCAGTCGGTTAGAGCAGCTGCTGTGGGTTATATTTATTTCTCTCGATTTCGGTAGCAAAAATTTGAATTGCAGCGGTTGGATACAGTCGGTTCGGTGTAATAGTGGTTATAGGTTCTTGTTCACCAGAAGCATGTTACATAGTGCCATAGTTGCATAGTGCCAGAGGCAGGCAATATGAGGATAGTTGTGTGT
Organism: Nemurella pictetii; assembly: GCA_921293315.2. Lineage (NCBI taxonomy): Eukaryota > Metazoa > Arthropoda > Insecta > Plecoptera > Nemouridae > Nemurella > Nemurella pictetii. Next base: position 33,596,184 of record OV121115.1, read on the forward strand.
TTATTGAACTTGTGGTCAAGCTATGAGCCGCTGTTAAGCTGCAGAGAAACTGAAGTTAAATCCAAAGTATTGGTGATTGTGAAAGAAAAATAATCACCTTAAACTTGTGTGAAGGGATATCGGAAATAATGGCGCGCAGTGAACCATGGTCGACTCTAGAGGATTGAAAAACCTTAACAGTAAAAGCTTTTCAGTTTTGTACGTTCCAATAATTGGAGGGAAAATCGTACCATGAAATTAGTTTCTCAACTTTCCGCTGATGTCAACAGAGGCGATAAATAAGTTATTCCAGTGGAATTTTTGTTTGGTGTAAAATAAGTCAAAAAGTACCCTTAACTAAACGAATTACGAGACTACGCCAATAGTTTCTGTCTATCCTTTATTTGTAAACAAATCTAGCAACAAAAGCCTCGTGATCCCCGATAGCTCACAATAACTATATACAAGTAACAGAGGTAACATTGATAAATATAGTATTATAAATTAGTAATTTCGTGACGCTCACATCGGAGGCTGTCAACAGGTACAGACAGTGTTTCTGATGCATTCGTTGATAAGTTAGTCGGTTGTCACATAGTCGTCGAAAGCAGCGATCCCCGAGGACGACGCTAGTACCCGCCGCGGCTGGGAGACCTGCTACCGCTGCCCGTGCCGACGCCGGTGCCGACGCCGGCGTATCCTCCGGGGCTGCCCGGCGTCTTGTACGCGTAGCCCCCGGGGCCCTGGCCCAGCGCGCCGCTCGGCGCTCCCGCGTTGTTGTAACCGAGCTGCTTGGCCGGCTTGTCGTAGAGGTAGCCCTGCGATGGCGCGCTGCTGCCCTGGCCGTACGCCGAGTCCTGCTTCGAGCCAGGGTAGCCCTGGTTCCCGCCGCTCTGGCTGCTCGGCCCCGTGTTGAACGCGTTCTGGTTGGGACGACCTCCGGAGCCGCCGAACCCTTGGTTCCCGCCCTGGTTGCCGCCGAAGCCGGAGTTTGGTCTATTTTGGTTGCCTCCAAATCCAGAATTTCCCCCTTGGTTCCCACCCTGGTTTCCTCCGAATCCTGGATTCCCACCTTGGTTTCCTCCGAATCCTTGATTGCCTCCGAATCCTTGATTGCCTCCCTGATTTCCACCTTGATTTCCACCAAATCCTGAACCTGGTCTTCCCTGGTTCCCCCCGAATCCTTGATTTCCGCCCTGGTTTCCCCCGAATCCTTGATTCCCACCTTGGTTTCCTCCAAATCCTGGATTCCCCCCGAATCCTTGATTGCCTCCCTGATTTCCACCTTGGTTTCCACCAAATCCTGAACCTGGTCTTCCCTGATTGCCTCCGAAGCCCTGGTTTCCCGCCTGGTTTCCTCCGAAGCCGCCGCCGCCGTCGCCGCCGACGTAACGCACCGTGGGCTGGTAGCCGTCCTCGTTGGCGATATAGTCGACGATCTGCGTGCGACCGTCGGGAAGCAGCACCTGGTAGCTTCCCTTGGCCTCGTCGCCCTGCCGGGACTCGCGGTGGCCGAAGTTGACGCCGTTGGGGTCGTCGCGCACCTGGTAGGCGAACTCGTAGTTGGCCGGCTCCTGGAGCAAGGGCGGGGGCGGCAGGGTTAGCGGGGGTGGCGGCGGCGGCGGCGGCGAAGTCAAGGGTCAAAGTACTTTGTCAGACGTTTCAGTGCATCTCCAAGTTTTTTATCTCATGAAGAAATCTTAGAAGAGAAGTTTCTCGTATATGTTTGCGTCCCTGGGCGAAAAACAGGGCGAACTGGGCGAAAAACAGGGCGAAACTGGGCGAAAAACAGGTCGAAAAACAGACAGTAATTTCAAAATTTCAGCAATCTTAAAAAGGTTTTGAAACTTACATTTTATTCAGATCTTCCCGGGTGTAAGATGTAAGATAAGGGTGAAAGATTGAAAAGTGACGTCTCACCGAAAGGTCGTCCTGGTTGTTGTTGTTGTTGTTGTTGTTGTTGTTGTTGTTGTTGTTGTTGTTGTTGAAGGGGCGCGCGCGTTGCTGGTTGCCGTTGAAGCGACCGTTTTGCGCCTGCGTAATGGCGACCATCGCCATGGCCACCACGAGACACGCTTTCTGCAACAAACATGGTGGAGGAGACACCGCAATTAGAGATGCCTTACTGACCTGGGAGTGGCCAACTCCGATATTCATAGGAATATAATATGTGTGTGTTTTTAAGACGATCCTTCCTGATTAAACAGTTCCCTTGTCGATTGTTTCAGTCAAATATTTCTAAGACCATGATATTTTAAAGCTGAGAAGGGTGAACAAGGTGTTCTTGTTCTTGTTTTTTGGAGCATGAGCTTATCAGCTGATGGGTAATGCTGGATGGAAAAGTATCTATGAATTCAACAAATCCACAGATGGCTTACATCGTACCGACGAACGATCCTGGAGCGTGAAGTCATTCTGTAGGTAAATTGCTTTTGATAGATAGAAACTAAGGGGGAATTAGATTGATGGCGATCAGTAGGGGTAGTGTAATCACAATTAATCGTATTGGATGTAAATAAACACCATGGGAAGCTACAAACTAGATGCACTCTAAAACAATAACACCTCTTGTTGTGCTTAATCCCCGCGAAGTGCACACCGGCTCCCGAGTTCACCGCTAGTACATTTTCACTTTTCACCCACTACACACTATAAACCCGCTCACTGTACTTACCAGAGCACAGGGCATGTTCTTGCTGCGAGACCACTTGTCTTGCAAACAGACCAAATCGAACTGATGCTTTGTTGTGCTGCTGCGATTATTTATATACCTGATAGCATTGTTACCAAACAGTCTCGATCTCGGGCCGAGGATTCATTATGAGCCGGCCTGTCTGCTGGAGGCCAGACGATACTTGCAGACCGTCGAGGGGCCGGCCAATTCCGTCGGGGGTGTTGCAAAATGTGCGATTCTTTCCCTCCCGCCCGCCTGCCCGCCCGTCGACCAGCCATCCACTCATCCATTCACTCAACCATCCATGCAGCCTTACATCTGCGTTATCGCCAAAGCAGGCACCTTACAATCAACCCTAACTGCTAGAGATTCCCGATAAGTCATGATTGCCATCAAAGGCCGACTCACAATTGATTTTAGCTGTCAATAAATATTCGCAAAAAAACACACAAAAAGTACAGGTGAATTTCTAAACACAGGGGCATAGTGACCTGTGTAGTCGGCACTCACTGTTATTACAAATAATATTTTACTGCGCGGTTCCAAAGGACCCGAGAAGGCTGCAAACGAATGATAATTCCAGCACTTGTCACTTGCAATAATAAAGCTATAGGTGGGTGAGCACCCGAGGTGCTTTGGCCTTTTCGTATTGTTTTCCACTGAAACAACAACGTGGTGATGCAACGTCAAGGATTACTCCAGCATCCCGGCCGTGCGTCAAGCAATCATGTTTCCCCCCCAACTATAATTATGCTATCAAACTGCCATTTCATTGAAATGTGGCCGTCTGCGGGCGAAGACTCATAAAACAAGTCCGAGTCCCGCGCGGTTTATATTTCCAAACATCGGCCCTGCTTCGTCGTGGACGACCTTAGCGGCTATAAGCGCCACGGAACTGAGTCAAGAGGCTCTCATCTTCGGGTCCGCGAGCGCCCGAAATGTTTCGCAGGTTTTTCCCCGTTATTTTCGATAAAATATGCAATACGGCAGATTGTTTTCAGCAATGGAATTTTCTCGCAGGTCCCCGTTTTATGGTAATTTTGAAGGCATCGAGTTCGCTCATCCCCGGGTCAATGTAGATCGCAGGGGTGTTGGAGCCATGCGCACGAAGCCACAGCCGTTATTAGAGCCAAGTCGACCAAGAGCCTTCCAAAATACAACGGAAAACATATTAAGAGGCACGAGGTTTTGCTTATAAAATAATTTGTATACCCGTGCCATTGCTGGGAAAATTGGGTAAGACCATAGGTAAAATTATGGCTAGAGCATTTAAGTCTTCCATTTGCCACCCTTAAAATAGTGTGTTTCTAATTAGACTTTAGACCTAATTCGGCGAAGACTTGCGATGAAAATTAACGTAATCATCATGTACGTAATCAGGATTTAAATCAGAACAATTGTAATATTTATCGGCTAACAAAGCATCTACCTTGAAACAACTGCTCTCTTTACCCCGGGTTGCCAATAATGAGCTACTGGACATAATTTCATAAGAAATCAATTTATTGGCAACACTCATTGCACGATGTGAAGTCGTTCGATCAAGTTACTATAAGTATAGGCGTTCCCACCTATGTTTACGTCCGAACGGTGTACACGTGATATTCATTCCACTCGCCAGAACTCGTACACCCACGTCCTTGCTCCCAAATCACCCGAGTAAATCAATATTTTCTCATCCACGAGATAAGTTGCGATCAGGACGTCCAAGGTTGCTCAAGGATGCCCCCGACGCTTCAAGATCCATCTCTCACCGACAAAACGTACTGCGTCTCCGAAGTGGTCTTCGCATCTCATCCCGCTGACCGCGACATGCTAATTATCGGGCTTGAAATGGCAATAAACAACGGAAATAATTATGCGTGCCTTATAGTATCCATTCCCTGGAAAATCTCTATTGCCCTAAGATGTTCGTGATGTCAAGTCTGAATTGCAGCACCGGTGATGTGTAACGTCTTGATTGATGAGGACGATCTTGTGCAGATCGCGGGCGTATAGCAATTGTTTCTGTGTCCATCACCTGCCTTCTGGTGTTGACTTGAACTCAATGTTACGTGGCCAAGGGATGGGGAAAGGTCGTTTTCAAGATTTCAATTTTTGGAAATATCGAAAAATGGATGTAGTACATTAGCTGGAGAGTGAAATCATGAATTCGGCTTGCAGGCAAAGTTGAGATGTGTGTGTGTGTGCACTGTGGACGAAAGGTTAATATTCTGTGTCGATATTCACAGTTCACACGAGACATATTAGCCTAGATACAGTTTAACACACAAACTAAATACTAGTAATGCACAGCGTACAGCAAACATGCGAGGAGACCAATACCGAGCAGACCATCAGAGAGAAAGATGCCTGCGAGACAATTAATTGAACATGGACATTAGCATAATCATTGTTATGTTTTTTCTAGTGTATATTATACCACCTAGGGTATGAGTTTCTATTTCAACTAATCAGACAGTAATCTATAATAGAGGCATGTCAAAAAATCATCCTTGCTCAAGTTGAGTTGCATCATTAACAACAGCATCATTATAATAAGTAAAATTATCCACAAAAGGACTGAAGGATGTAGCTATTATCCTATTATATTATATTTTGGGGTTGTCCCAACTCAAAGTCAGTCTTTGTTCTCATGCACTGTCTCAACAAATTGATTATGTAAGATTGATATTAATTTCTTATGTATACAGCCATTAAGATTCAGATTTAAGTTTACTGTGCAAATGCTAACAATTCGATGGATTTTCTTGATTTTGCATTTCAATTCAACCACACTAACGCTTCTTGCTTTTACAATAAAGTCAAAAGAAAGTATTTTTTCGAATCATAATTTCAGTTGGACTCACTTTATTTTCTCGAAGAAAATTACCGGATTACCGAAATAACACTACCTGCAATTCATCATGATTTTCATCCCACCGACCTCCACCGTGTGAAACTGGGCCTGACATCCCAACTTCGCTCCCGTACACGCATTGACGCGGCTCTGCTGATTTAGATGCAGGATTCAGGATCCATAGAGCCATTAGCCAGGTCATGTCTGTCTCGAGCTCGGCTGTTGATAGCAACGCACACCAAGCAGATGACGTCTGCTGCGATTATCATTGATAGGCCAGGCCGGCGCTACATCGCACAGGGCTGCCGCTGCTGGTATTACCAAGCACGTTCCTGGCTGCTTCCACGCCTCGAGGTACACACGTTACATTTCATCGATGTGGACGGGAGATGCAGTGTACAGCATGTCGAGCATGCACGTTCGATTAAACATGTAACCACACACTCTGATGAATCTCTGATTAATTGCATGCGGAAAGCATTGCAAGTTGCAAGCGTTTATGACGGCCACGGTTAATCTGACGTTAAATGAACAAGTTGATCACATCGTGTCTTCTGCTAAGTTATATGCTAATTAACTGTCATGTTTATTGTAAATCCGATCCTGGAAACTTTTCCCAGACATTAAATGTATAATTGACGATAATTGAGTGCAATGTAACGGTGAAAATACACTGACAAACCTTTGTTCATACAATTCGTAAAATAAGTAAACCTTTGTAATTAGAAACCTAGTAATTGAAAGCCATTATGCTAATTCAAACGATGAAAGACTATTTATGTGAATTGTGAAGGCGAATGGAGGGGATTGACAGGCTTCCAGGGCAGCAGTCCCGCGTCGCGTAGTTGGAGTCCTATCCCGCCGCTAGTTTCACGTGAGGAAGGCGACGGTGATCTGATGGCGCTCGGGTCGTCGTCGGCGTCGCCTTGATCTTGGCTGCGATTCCTCGCCAGCTCGGCGTCCTTGTCCCCGGATCCGTCGTGCATGAGCGCTGAGCACGGCGATGAGAGGCTGAAAGTGATTTCAAGAAGTGATCGACGTGTGTCTGCTTCCGGGATACAGTGTGTCCAAGAGTGTGAGGCAGATTCTGAAATTATTAGACTAAATACCGCAGCTAATATCAACCAACAAAGGACCTTGCCACTCCAGTTATCTATATCATTCAATCAGTTGTGTGATAACATTGATCTTATCAGATGATGTTATTTTTTCTAATGCCATTGCCCTTGTGAATCTTCTCGGCGAAGTATCTGTCTGTGACAGTGCACATCACGGGGTCCGTGAAATAGGTCACTTTAGCAATTCAGCTCGTTAGCATCGCAGCGAGAAAATGGTAAGCCCAAACATTACATTATGTCATAAGTAAAATTCAGTTCATATTTAACCTGGCTTTATGCTGTATTACATGAAGCGATTGCGATAACAGCGCTGTAAAATAGCAACAATTTATTTCTATAATTGACAGTCATTCATTCAGTCATTCATTGACAATTTTCACCTAGAACATTGTCAATAATTATCGCGTGAGTACAGGAAGTAATGCGAAATTTATTTAAAAAAGCGAAATGTTTTTCCAGCAAAAACTGAATGTCCTGCTGGCGATGCTAGCGCTGGCTTCCGCCCTGGTGGCCGGCGCAGAGGCTGCGCGCATCCTGGCGATCTGTCCGTCGCACTCGCGCAGCCACATGATCTCCTTCGAGGCCCTAACGCAGGAGCTCGCTGCCCGCGGCCACCAGTTGACTGTCATCAGCTCCTACCCCTTGAGCAAGCCCATCGCCAACTACACAGACATCGTCGTCCCCGTCAACAAATTTGGCATGGGTAAGATTAAATGTCATCCTACATTGATTTGAAACTAGCAAATTACATCAACCACCAAAATATTTAGATGCCTACAAAGAAACGGTTCATTATCATCAAACAAGTAATTTCTTAATTCCAGAAAAACTAAACATGTTCAAGATGAGCGTGATGGACATGGTCATGAATGTGGGGTCATCTGGTTCCGATATCTGCGACAATTTCCTAAGTAACCCACAAATCCAGAAGCTAATTCATTCGAAAGACGAACACTTCGACCTGGTCATAATCGGGGTGATGATGAACGAATGCATGCTGGGCTTCGCACACAAATACAAAGCGCCCATCATCGGCCTGGTGCCCATGGGCGGAGCGCCAGCGATTCTGGACATGATGGGCAACCCCTCGCCCTTCTCTCACGTGCCAAACGTACTGCACGCGTTCAACGATCGCATGACGTTCAGGGAGCGACTCCTCAACACATTCTCCTGCACCGTCATGAAATTACTCTTTAAATTCGTCATGCTCCCCGCACAAGACGCCAAGATGAGGGAATACTTCGGAGAGTACGAGCCGATACCGTACATCGAGGAAATGCAGTCGAAGACATCCGTGCTCTTTCTCAACAACCACTTCAGCATCGCGTTCCCCAAGCCGTTGTTGCCCAACGTGATCGAGGTCGGAGGCATGCATGTAAAGCCCCCGAAGAAACTACCACAGGTAAGACGTTGAAGAAAGATCCACTGCGACTGTATATAGCTAAAACTTTTTAAAATAGGTGCATTTTAATCACTGCAGTCAGGTAAATTCTTTTACAATAACTACTTGATAAAAATTAATGACTGGAACTAAATTCCAGGATCTTGAAACTTTCCTTGACGGAGCGAGCGACGGGGTCGTCTACTTCAGCCTGGGTTCGAACCTAAAGATATCACAGATGGACGACGACAAGCAACAAGCCTTTGTCAGCGTGTTTGCAGGCCTCAAACAGCGCGTGCTTTGGAAGGCGGACTTGGACCACATCGAAGGCCTCCCCCCAAACGTCAAGCTGGGAAAATGGCTCCCACAAAATGATATTCTGGGTGAGTAGAACCCCAATTCTCAGTGTGAAGGCAAAAGCATTGTTTTTTTTTCAAATAAGGACACACAGTTGCATGTAACAGAGGTTTTTGTGCCGACTCTATGTGTACTTTGCTTGCGATTCTGCAGCGCACAAGAACGTGCGCATGTTCATCACGCACGGAGGGCTGCTGAGCACGCAGGAGGCGATCTACCACGGCGTGCCCGTGCTCGGCATCCCCGTGTTCGGCGACCAACAGATGAACATGCGCAACGCTGAGCTCTCAGGCTACGCTGTCACACTGGAGTACGCCAACCTGACAACCACGTCGGTGTCCTGGGCGCTTAACGAAGTGCTCAACGAGCCCAGGTGAGCGCTGAGAAGATGTAAGACCGGTAGGGACACAGTCGACGGTTAGACTGACCGACACTCACTCTGTGATCACTTCGCCAGGTACCGGGACACAATCAAGAAGCTCTCAGAGAGGTTCCGCGACCAGCCGTCCACAGCGCTGCAGACTGCTGCTTTCTGGACGGAGTACGTGCTGCGCCACGAAGGCGCGCTGCACCTGCGCACTGCTGCGCTCGACCTCGCCTTGTACCAGTACTTCCTGCTGGACGTGCTGGTGCTGGCAGCGCTGGCAGCTGCGTTGGCAGCGTTGGCAGCCTGCGCAGCTGTCAAGGTGGTCAAGAGGCTGTTGTGCGCTGGCACGAAATCAGTGCCCAGGGCGGCAGGAAGCAAGAAGAGACAGTAGTCATTAAATTATGTATTTATCTGTGATGTTGATGGAAGGTCAAAATAAATATTATGTTACTGACGCTACATTTTTCTTATGAGCAATGCCACGTAAAGTAGCTTATTCTTTTGTTATTTCAATGGTTTTCATCCCACGATTGAGAGGTAAATTAAAATTACGTCGAGTACTTGATTAAATTGGTAAAGTCAGCAAAAATTAATTTAATTTCAAATATCTTTCACATCGTTTTATCACAAATGTGACAAAAATGTGTTTTTTTTATTGTTATTAAACTATAATTAAAAACTCTTTAAGGCTTCTAAGTGGCCAATTCTATTTTAATACTCGTTAGAAAATCAGATAACAAAATATTGCGAAGTCATGTAACAGATAACGAGTCGTACGTGCTTTTGAGTGAAAGGACGCATTCTATGAAAATAACTTGTATTCCGAATGGAGAGTAGCAAGGGGAGGTGTGAACTCAATAACAGCAGAAGGACTTGGGCTAAAGTGGTAATATTTTTACTATTTTTAATTACACGTAGCAATTAAGTAGAAAATAGGTATTCAGCCTCTAGCAATATTTTTAGTCTGTGCGAAGCATCTTATCACTGGCCTGTATTCCATCTTCCAAATTTTACTTCAGATGCTCAAGAAAAGCGCCCTGTTAGCGACTCTGGCGCTGGCTTCCGCCCTGGTGGCCGGCGCAGAGGCTGCGCGCATCCTGGCGATCTGTCCGTCGCACTCGCGCAGCCACATGATCTCCTTCGAGGCCCTAACGCAGGAGCTCGCTGCTCGCGGCCACCAGTTGACTGTCATCAGCTCCTACCCCTTGAGCAAGCCCATCGCCAACTACACAGATATATTCGTTCCCGTCGACGAATTTGGCCTGGGTAAGTTCAAATTAAAACGGCGAGGATCTAAAGACTGACAATGCTTTAATATGAAAATTCATATTGTAATATTACTTTCTTACGTAAATTTCATTCCAGCTCAAACCAATATGCTTACGTTGACAACATTGGAGATGATCGGAAAAGTGAGGACGGCTGGCCCCGGCCTGTGCGACCATTTCCTCAGCAACCCACAAGTACAGAAACTGATTCACACGAAGGACGAGCATTTTGACTTGGTCCTGATCGGCGTCTTTACGAACGAATGCATGCTGGGCTTCGCGCACAAGTACAAAGCACCCATTATCGGCGTCGTGTCTTATGGCGGCGCGCCGTCTATTCTCGACATGATGGGAAACCCATCTCCTTACGCCCACGTGCCTAATGTTTTACACTCTTACAACGATCGAATGAACTTCATAGAACGACTTCTAAACACTTTCTCTTGCACATTGTTGAAGATATTGAATTCTCATATGATGCTTCCCGCCCAAGACGCGAAGATGAGGGAATACTTCGGAGAGTACGAGCCGATACCGTACATCGAGGAAATGCAGTCGAAGACATCCGTGCTCTTTCTCAACAACCACTTCAGCATCGCATTCCCAAAGCCTTTGTTGCCCAACGTGATCGAGGTCGGAGGCATGCATGTAAAGCCGCCGAAGAAACTACCACAGGTAGGGAGTAGAAGAAAGATTCACTGCGACTGTATATAGCTTTAACTTTTTAAAATAGATGCATTTTAATCACTGCAGTCAGGAAGATTCTTTTACAATGACTACTTGGTAAAAATTAATGACTGGAACTAAATTCCAGGATCTTGAAGCATTCTTCGACGGAGCGAACGACGGGGTCGTCTACTTTAGCCTGGGTTCGAACGTGAAGATATCACAGATGGACGACGACAAGCGTGGGGCGTTTGTCAGCGTGTTTGCAGGCCTCAAGCAACGCGTGCTTTGGAAGGCGGACTTGGACCACATCGACGGTCTTCCCCCGAACGTCAAGCTGGGAAAATGGCTCCCACAAAATGATATTCTTGGTATGTAGAACAAGAATATTAAATGTTAGGGCAGGAGATCCGTTATATTTTAAAAATAGCCAACAGTTGCAGGCTTGTGTTTTTTTACCTACTCAGAGTGTGTTTTGCTTGCAATATCGCAGCGCACAAGAACGTACGGATGTTCATCACCCACGGAGGGCTGCTGAGCACGCAGGAGGCGATCTACCACGGCGTGCCCGTGCTCGGCCTCCCCGTGTTCGGCGACCAACAAATGAACATGCGCAACGCTGAGCTCTCAGGCTACGCTGTCACACTGGAGTACGCCAACCTGACAGCCACGTCGGTGTCCTGGGCGCTTAACGAAGTGCTTAACGAGCCCAGGTAATGTACCTTTACACGAGCCACGATAATGCATTACTGACTACTTTCTTAATAATAACCGATCCCATAGTTACCGACACCAGGTACCGGGACACAATCAAGCAGCTCTCCGAGAGGTTCCGCGACAAGCCGTCCACAGCGCTGCAGACTGCTGCTTTCTGGACGGAGTACGTGCTGCGCCACGAAGGCGCGCCGCACCTGCGCACTGCTGCGCTCGACCTCGCCTGGTACCAGTACTTCCTGCTGGACGTGCTGGCGCTGGTAGCGCTGGCAGCTGCGTTGGCAGCGTCGGCAGCCTGCGCAGCTGTCAACGTGGTCAAGAGGCTGTTGTGCGCTGGGACGAAATCAGTGCCCAGGGCGGCAGGAAGCAAGAAGCGACATTAGTAATTTAATTATTTCTGTTTCTCTGATATTGTTGGAAAGACAAAATAAAATTTTTGTAATTGACGGCATTTTTTCTCATCTGAAGAGCCAACTTATAAGTACTTCATTTCTCTAGATTTGCAATGCTACCGAGGGATATTACGGCAATAATTGCGCAAATAAGCTCGCTTCGCTCGCTCATCCAATTAATTCAATTTATACAGAAAATTTGGTTGAAATATTGCTAAGGGGTCATCGTCTGTAAATTAAAACAATGGCTTTGATAATGTTATATAACAAATGGCATAGGAAAAAAACACTATATCTGCTATTATGGCAAATACGATTGAACTAATCATTAGAAAATCAGATAACAATTTATTGCAAAGTCATGTCACAGATAACGAGACGAACTTGCTTTTGAGTGAATAGACGAATTCTAAGACACTAACTAGCATTCCAATTGGAGAGTGGCACGTGGAGGTTTGGACAATTGGAGACCTTGTGAAAAAGTGGTAAGAAATTGATTGTTTTTAATGAACACTGCAATAAAATAGATAATATATAGTTTTTTCCGACACTGAAAGAATATGTCTATCTAAGCTACGCATCTTATCACGGACAGGTATTAGAACTTGCCAAATTTTTCTTCAGATGCTCAAGAACAGCACCCTGTTAGCGACGATAGCGCTGGCTGCCGCCCTGGTGGCCGGCACAGAGGCTGCGCGCATCCTGGCGATCTGTCCGTCGCACTCGCGCAGCCACATGATCTCCTTCGAGGCCCTAACGCAGGAGCTCGCTGCCCGCGGCCACCAGTTGACTGTCATCAGCTCCTACCCCTTGAGCAAGCCCATCGCCAACTACACAGACATCGTCGTTCCTGTCGACAAATTTGGCCTGGGTTGGTTCGAATACTAACGGCTTGTATGGTTATTAAATACACATTTAATCTCATTTGAGAATTTTAATTTCAGCTCAAACCAATATGTTTACGTTAACAATCATGGAGATGATCGGGAAACTTAAGACTGCCGGTCCCGACCTGTGCGACCATTTCCTCAGCAACCCACAAGTACAGAAACTGATTCACTCGAAGGACGAGCAGTTCGACTTGGTCCTGGTCGGCGTCATGATGAACGAATGCATGCTGGGCTTCGCGCACAAGTACAAAGCGCCCATTATCGGCGTCGTGTCTTTTGGCGGAGCGCCGTCTGTTCTCGACATGATGGGAAACCCATCACCTTACGCCCACGTGCCTAATGTGTTTCACTCTTACAACGATCGCATGAGCTTCAAAGAACGACTCCTAAACACGTTCTCTTGCACCGTGGTGAAGATATTGTCTTCCCTTATCATGCTCCCCGCACAAGACGCAAAGATGAGGGAATACTTCGGAGAGTACGAGCCGATACCATACATCGGAGAAATGCAGTATAAGACTTCGTTGCTTCTTCTCAATAACCACTTCAGCATGGCGTTCCCCAAGCCCTTGTTGCCCAACGTGATCGAGGTCGGAGGCATGCATGTAAAGCCCCCGAAGAAACTACCACAGGTAGAAGGTTGAAAAGGGATAAACTGAAACTGGATATTGCTAGAAGTTGCATTTTATCTGTGCAGTCGGTTAGATGCTTTTACAAGTATTTCCAGGTTCAAAATCATGCCTGGTTCTAAATTCCAGGATCTTGAAACTTTTCTGAACGGAGCAAGCGAAGGGGTCGTCTACTTTAGCCTGGGCTCAAACGTGAAGATATCACAGATGGACGACGACAAGCGTGGGGCGTTTGTTAGCGTGTTTGCAGGCCTCAAGCAACGCGTGCTTTGGAAGGCGGACTTGGACCACATCGACGGCCTACCCCCGAACGTCAAGCTGGGAAAATGGCTCCCACAAAATGATATTCTGGGTGAGGGAAGATTTCAAATTTTTGAAAAGCAGAATCTCTATCTTGACAGCAGGTCGTGGCATAGATAAGTACTTGCGTTGTTATATATCGAGTTGAATTTATTAGTTTTTCTGGTCTCAGTTATTTAGCTCCAAATACTAGCGAGTCTAAAGTCCACTTTATATGTCACCCAGCGCACAAGAACGTACGAATGTTCATCACGCACGGAGGGCTGCTGAGCACGCAGGAGGCGATCTACCACGGCGTGCCCGTGCTCGGCATCCCCGTGTTCGGCGATCAAAAGATGAACATGCGCAACGCTGAGCTCTCAGGCTACGCTGTCACACTGGAGTACGCCAACCTGACAGTCACGTCGGTGTCCTGGGCGCTCAACGAAGTGCTTAACGAGCCCAGGTAAAGAACCTTTAATAAACCATGATGATGCATTACTTCCTCAACGCTGTGCGATCTGATGCTTATGTCCCCAGGTACCGGGAGACGATCAAGCAGCTTTCCGAGAGGTTCCGCGACCAGCCTTCCACACCGCTGCAGACTGCTGCTTTCTGGACGGAGTACGTGCTGCGCCACGAAGGCGCGCCGCACCTGCGCACTGCTGCGCTCGACCTCGCCTGGTACCAGTACTTCCTGCTGGACGTGCTGGTGCTGGCAGCGCTGGCAGCTGCGTTGGCAGCGTTGGCAGTCTGCGCAGCTGTCAAGGTGGTCAAGAGGCTGTTGTGCGCTGGGACGAAACCAGTGTCTAGCGCAAGCGGTGATAAGAAGAGACAATAGTTAAATAAGTTAAAACTGTTTTTTTCTGTTCTTGTAATTAAACGAATTGAAATGTTTTCATGAAAACTATTGGGTTGCCAATTGAGATTAGGAAAAGACATGCGTCTTTTTCTATAAGTCTTTTTGCTGGATCGTCTCCATTGCTTATTTCATTTTTTATGGAATTTAAATGTAAAAAAGAAGCGTTTTTGCAATGAATTTAAGATTTGAAATATTTTCAACTCAAATTTCTTCACTTTAAAATTTTTAAATGATTGCAATAAAGCAGTGACACTTATTGTTTGACCTTGGCATAGATTCCTTAAAAGTAGCAGTTGCTAGACTGGTTTAAGATTACACTTTGATAACACGTAATATCGCATTCAGAAACATCACGTTTGTATAATATCTATAACTGAACATTGATAGAAATCTTTATAATTTGAAACACAGACAATATTATCTCGTTTGAAGATGAATTTTATCCCATTCATCATCGGAACGAATATTATTAAAAGTTATCATTGAATGATTTAGTCCATGCTAACAAACTTTCCTTCAATTTAATCAAAAAATGAAGTGTTTCCGAACAATCAGAAATACCCTCCACAGCTCTGCAGAGATTTGGCCGATTTAAAGCTCTCATTAGATATCAGATAACATTTTTCAGTGACGTCACAGAGATAACAAAGCAAATGAGTAGTTAGGACAGAGCAGAGGCAGTAACTTGACGTTTCCACACGAGACTGACCACGGACAAGAAACTTCAGCTGTTCAGCAGCATTCCTTTCCGCTTTCAGCTTTGCTGTTCAGCAAATCTATGGTAAGATTGTTTCAGTATTTCTTCATGACGCACTGATATTTTAAACACGGCTGAGAACATGCTTCACAATTAGTTACATGCGTCTTAGTGTCGGAGCGAATCTGATTCAGAGAGCGCTGCGTACATTCAACGATTTGTTTCGCAGATTCCCAAGACTAGTTCCCTGCTGCCGACACTAGCGCTGGCTGCCGCTCTGGTGGCCGGCGCAGAGGCTGCGCGAATCCTGGCACTTTTTCCATCGCCTTCCCGAAGCAACATCATTTCCTTCGAAGCGCTGACCAAAGAGCTCGCTGCTCGGGGTCACCATCTGACCGTCATCAGCTCGTTTCCCCAAGACAAGCCTCCGGCGAACTACACGGACGTGTTCGTGCCCCCCGACAGATTTGGGCTGAGTAAGATAAGGCGGAAGGCATTCCAAAAGAAAATTGGATTCAAATTAAAGTTCATAATAATTATTTATTTGTTTAGGCCATTTCGGCCATTGTCAGTATAGTTTTGATGATAATGTTACACAAAAATTCAGAAAATTGTAACCCTAGTTTCTTACAGATTCAATGAACATGTTTGAGGCGAAGACATGGGACGTGATAAGCTTCGTGAACTCGGGCGGAAAGCGACTTTGTGATAACTTTCTTGGCGACCCGGGCGTCCAGAAGATCATCCACTCCGACTCCAAGGACGACCACTTCGACTTGGTTCTGATCGGATTCGCGTTCAACGAGTGTTTGCTCGGCTTTGCGCACAAATACCAGGCGCCCATTGTCGCCATGGTCCCAATGGGCGGAGCGCCGTCCGTCCTAGACATAATGGGCAATCCATCGCCCTACGCCTACGTTCCGAACATAGTGCACAGTTTCAACGATCGCATGACCTTTACGCAGCGTCTTATAAATACTCTCTCGTGCACGATGAGCAGCGTCATCAGAAAGTTGATATTACTTCCTAATCAAGATGCCAAAATGAGAGAATATTTCGGAGCGTTCGAGCCGATACCGTACATCGAAGAGATTGAGGCGAGAACATCGCTGATGCTACTTAACAACCACTTCAGCATCGGCTTCCCGAAGCCATTGCTGCCCAACGTGATCGAAATCGGTGGCATGCACATCCGGGCACCGAAGAAACTCCCTGGTGTAAGGAGCTCCACGTTAACACACAGGCAGATATTCGAAAAGAAAATAGAAAATCACAACTCCATGTTTTTTTTTCAGGACCTGCAAACATTCCTGGACGGAGCGAGCGACGGGGTAATCTACTTCAGTCTGGGCTCGAACCTTAAGGCTTCACAGATGACCGACGAGAAACGTGGGGCGTTTGTCAGCGTGTTTGCCAGCCTCAAACAGCGCGTGCTTTGGAAGGCGGACATGGACCACATCGACGGCCTCCCGTCGAACGTCATGCTGGGAAAGTGGCTACCTCAGATTGATATTCTCGGTAAAAACAAAAAGGTTTCCATTCGAATTTTATCTTCCAAGCCTGTGCTTGGACGTCTGATTGAGACAGTTTTCTCCGTGTCACGCAGCGCACAAGAACGTGCGCATGTTCATCACGCACGGAGGGCTGCTGAGCACGCAGGAGGCGATCTACCACGGCGTGCCCGTGCTCGGCCTCCCCGTGTTCGGCGACCAACAGATGAACATGCGCAACGCTGAGCTCTCAGGCTACGCTGTCACACTGGAGTACGCCAACCTGACAACCACGTCGGTGTCCTGGGCGCTTAACGAAGTGCTCAACGAGCCCAGGTAAAGTACCTTTAATAAACCAGGATAATGCATAGCTTAGCGTTCTATCGACCCCATGGTTGTATCACCAGGTACCGGGACACAATCAAGCAGCTTTCCGAGAGGTTCCGCGACCAGCCGTCCACGGCGCTGGAGCAGGCCGTCTTCTGGACGGAGTACGTGCTGCGCCACGAAGGCGCGCCGCACCTGCGCACTGCTGCGCTCGACCTCGCCTGGTACCAGTACTTCCTGCTGGACGTGCTGACGGCTGCTGCGCTTGCCGTTGCGATGGCAACACTAGCTGTTTGCGCAGCCGTCCAGGTTGCTAGGAGACTGCTGGGTGCTGGGAAGATGCCGGTGTCCATCGCGGAGGGTGGGAAGAAGAGACAGTAGCTGAATTGTTTACATTGGTTGTGAAACGAAGTTTTCGTATGAATATATAAGTAAATAATTCAACAAATGGCTTTTATTTAAAACTAAAGATTAAAATTAAATATACTGATATTTGATACGATCATTGGTGCAAACCATGAGAACAGGAGGAAAGATATCGAAGATATTATGAGGCGAGTTATTTGGAATATCACGATTGACTTGCTGTTCTTATTCATAATCTGCTATTATTAGTGATTTGGCACAAACATGTTAGTAAAACAAGCCATTAAATTTTATTTAATATTTTTTTCTTGTTTTTGAGATTGACATAATAAAAGTGGTTTGGTATTTAATTATACTCATTATTTTCTTTCCACAGAAAGTATGTAAAAATACAATGGCTATAAATGGTGGCCCTACTGCTTTTGTTGTAAAGTTTGCATTTGTTCATAACCAGCCTTGCCTCACAGATTTTTGGAAAAAACTTCTAGAAATAAATTTCATTTAGAAAGTTAAACTATGACAAAAATGCCAAGTCATAGTATTATTATTTTGTTCATTGTACTCTCATTTCAGCTGATGATAGTAAGCAGCCTCTGATAAAGTCTCTTATCGTGTAGATAGGAGAATCGCTGACCCTATATTACATCTAGCACTGCTGGCACTATTGCCACGAGTGACACGACAAGTAAGCGTTCGTAAACTTCAGAGAGGCAGCGCTCCGTGAAGAATGGTAAGTTTGTCTTGCGCTGTATTTTACATCTAAGAATCCGATGAGTTCACAATATGTCGGAAGAAATGCAACTTATTGATGTTAAAGTGTCTCAAGTCCCACTAAGCATGCGTCCGATAGAATTGCTCGCAAAAGAATCTGAATTTTGCAGATGCACAGAACCAGCAGCCTTCTGGCGACGCTAGCGCTGGCTGCCGCCCTGGTGGCTGGCGCAGAAGCTGCGCGCATCCTGGCGTTGTTTCCCGCACCCTCCCGAAGCCACATCATTTCCTTCGAAGCGCTGACCAAAGAGCTCGCTGCTCGGGGTCACCATCTGACCGTCATCAGCTCGTTCCCCCAAGACAAGCCTCCGGCGAACTACAGAGACATATTCGTTCCTGCCGACAAGGATCTTCTCGGTTAGTCATCTGCTTCAAGAGTATGACACAACTTCTATTATTTTATTTTTCTTGAAGGAAATTGTAACAAAGCTCGATTTCAAAAATGGAGAGGGAAAATATTTCAGTGTTCATTTGGATTTTAAATGCCCATGAAAGATGCATCAACACCTACGTCATAAATGAGCAATGGATCAACGAGCACTCATCATATTACAAATATGCTTTTGTAGTTCTTAGGGGATTTAAGCAGTGTGGGAAGCTCATTATTACAAAAATAATATGAAATAGCTTACAATATTCGGTCAATTTTCAATACATTAGTAAATATAATGAACTTTCAAATTCTGTTACAGGTAATGTCAACATGTTCATCGTATCGTTATTTGACATGGCTGGCCTAATTGTAAACGGGGGAAGCAATCTCTGTGACCACTTCCTCGGTCATCCTGAAGTCCAGAAGCTAATCCATTCCGAGGACGAACATTTCGACTTGATCCTGAATGGCCTCCCCATCAATGAATGCATGCTCGGATTCGTACATAAGTTCAAATCGCATCTTATTGGCATGATGCCGATGGGAGGGGCACCCTTTATTCTAGACATTGTTGGGAACCCGTCACCGTACGCCTACGTGCCCAACGTGTTCCACAGCTTCAACGACCACATGACCTTCAAAGAACGCCTGTTGAATACAATCTCGTGCACGGTCGTAAATTTCATAAGAGAATACTTGATGCTCCCTAAGCAAGATGCCAAGATGAGGGAATATTTTAGCGGTCTCGAGCCGATCCCTTATATCAAAGATCTGCAATCGAAAATGTCGTTGATTCTCTTGAACGGCCACTTCAGCATCGGATTCCCGAAGCCTTTGTTGCCGAATGTCATCGAGATTGGAGGAATGCACATTAGGGCACCGAAGAAATTACCAAAGGTAACTTATTTCCCCATCTCAATCGCTTAAGTCTAAACTCATCCCTGTCTTATCATATCTCATACCAGTGAGCGTGAGAGAATTTTAAAAAATGTATAAAATATATTTTAAATGTCGTTATCAAAAACAATTTGTAGGACGTGCAAACATTCTTGGACGGAGCGAAAGACGGGTTCATCTACTTCAGTCTGGGCTCGAACCTGAAGATTTCACAGATGACCGAAGAAAAACGGCAAGCATTGGTCAGCGTGTTTGCCAGCCTCAAACAGCGAGTTCTATGGAAGGCGGACATGGACCACATCGACGGCCTCCCATCGAATGTCAAGCTGGGAAAGTGGCTTCCTCAGATCGACATTCTCGGTAAAAAAAAAAATACATTTGAATTTTCTCTAACCAGCCCATGTGCTTGGACGTCAGATTGAGACTGTTTTCTCCGTGTCACGCAGCGCACAAGAACGTACGGATGTTCATCACGCACGGAGGGCTGCTGAGCACGCAGGAGGCGATCTACCACGGCGTGCCCGTGCTCGGCATCCCCGTGTTCGGCGACCAACAAATGAACATGCGCAACGCTGAGCTCTCAGGCTACGCTGTCACACTGGAGTACGCCAACCTGACAGTCACGTCGGTGTCCTGGGCGCTTAACGAAGTGCTTAACGAGCCCAGGTGAGCGCTGAGAGGTTGTAAGACTCGGTAGGGACACAGTCGACGGTTAGACTGACCGACACTCACTCTGTCATGACTTCGCCAGGTACCGGGACACAATCAAGAAGCTCTCCGAGAGGTTCCGCGACCAGCCGTCCACGGCGCTGCAGACTGCTGCCTTCTGGACGGAGTACGTGCTGCGCCACGAAGGCGCGCCACACCTGCGCACTGCTGCGCTCGACCTCGCCTGGTACCAGTACTTCCTGCTGGACGTGCTGGCGCTGGCAGCGCTGGCAGCTGCGTTGGCAGCGTTGGCAACCTGCGCAGCAATCAAGGTTTTCAAACGGCGGTTGAGTGGCGGAAAGAAGCCAGCGCCCAGCGCGGCAGGAAGCAAGAAGCGTCAGTAGGAGGGGGTGTGTTGAATTTGGTTGCTTGAGGTTCTATATTTTTGTAATGACTTCGATGTCTTCATCGTTAATATTTAACGTGTATTACTCATGCATTATAAATTCACTCCATTGCACTTTTTAAATTTTGTTTTGCCTCCAACGTGTATAACTATACCAGGGGCGCGAATCGCAAGGAAACATTTCGCTCTCCTGTGATGTACAGAAGAAAACAAAATAAATAATGCTTTTGCGGATGAAGCTGAATATTTCAACTCCTGATGGTATGTATTAGTGTTTTTATTGAGCGGTTATTGATTTGTGAAACATTAAAAAGTCGTTAACGTCAAATTTATGTCTCGCCTTCTTACACCTCGACAAGTGCAAGCGGCAATGTAGCCGTCAGTTCCAGTTCACCCCTTCCTTGGCACACACACCATGCCTCCGCCGCCGACCTCCACCCCCGTCCTGACCGCGCCGCACCTCCACCGCGTGTTCTGCCTCTTCGGCCTCGCGCCCTTCACAGCCGACCTGACCGCTTCTCGCGTCGCTGGCGCCTACACCGTCGTCGTCGCCGCCTCCATCCCTGTAGGCGTCGCCTGGTCGATCTTCGAGTTCCCCTGGTTCGCTTACTACAATATGCACCAAACGCACGACCGGCAGACCAATATCACCAAGTCCATGGCCATCTTCTTCTCGGGCCTCGCCGCCTTCTCCGCCGTCGTCGTCGGCCTCTGGAAGGCGCGGCGGGGGCTGGCAGACACGCGGAGGATACTGGCCATCGTCGACCGCTTGCTCTTCGAAGACGTCCGCGGCGTTTACAAGCGGGAGAGAAATATTAACCTTGCTTTTGCGTTGCTCTTTTCGTCAACGTGGAGCTTAGTAATTATACTAAGCTATATTTACATTAGCTCTGTCATTATTTGCATGTTTTTATTTCTCATGTACCTGGTGTACGCCAACTTAATCACCTTAATTCAGTTCATAAATCTCATCAATTTACTCAAGACAAGATTCATTGCATTGAACCATCAACTGAAACAAATGGTCCCTGGCAGGGTAAATGGACACGCATCCCTGGAAATCAACTCAATCTCCGCCGACGTGAACACCTCGTTCTCGGCTCCCCGCGAGGAGCACGCCACCATCACAATACCGCTGCTGGTCCACGTCACCCAGAAGATCCGCAAGATCCGCACCGCGCATCTGCAACTGCAGTTCGCAGCGCGAGGCGTCGTCTGCTTGTTCGGCTTCCAAGCCGCGTGCATCGTCACGTTCCTGATCATCCAGCAGACCACCGTGTGCTACCTGATGTACGGCCAGCTAACCGGCGTCCAGCACGGGCGCATCGCCGACTTCAGGCAGAACGTGGTCTCGTTTCTCATGTACACATGTGTGCTGGTGGCGATCGCATCGCGGTGCCACGCGACGGCCGACCAGGCGCGCGAGACGGCGCGGCTGGTGCAACGCTGGATGCTGGTCCAGGGGCTGGCCGAGGACGTGCGTCGCGAGCTCAGGGCGTTCCAGCGGCAGCTAGCTGGATGCGACGTGCGGTTTACTGCGTGTGGCGTCTACGCGTTGGATATGACGCTCTTGGCAACAGTGGCGTCGATGGCGATTACCTACGCTGTCATCTTGATGACCTAGTCGTGGCGCAGTGAGCTGAGGCTGCTGGTGTTATGCGCGATTAGGTTACTCGAGTTGGTATAGAAAATCCTGGAAAGTTGATGAATCTAACTGAAATTAAAAACAAAACGATTTTGTGATGCTAAAGAGGTTATCTGTTTAAAATTACTAGAAAGTAGAAATTTTAGAGTAAAAGAAAGCCAGAATTATTAAATCTCACGCTAGATCACATCTATGTCCATTTTTTCTAAGTGTACCTAGGACAAACACATAGTATATATTTGAGGTACCTATCGTTATGAAACAGAACAACCTGATAAAGCTTCTTATCTTCAAAAAGGCAAAATCATGGATTCATGCATGTCCAACCTAACACAAACTCACACAATGAATGCATTTCTTTGTGAATAAATGATGAACACAAAATTAGTGCTTGGCCATTTGGTAAAATTAAATATTTGGTTAAGGTACCTGTACTGTAGGTATACTTACTAACAAGCATAGTACATACTCAATTTTTTTTAGAAAAAAAAACAGTAGGAATTTCAATATTTTCCTTTCAGCTATTTCATAAAATAATTTAAAAATATCAACACAGATTTGCACGAATCACAAAAGAAAGGCATCACCTCCCTTCTTTCGTACGATAAATCACAACAACTCGGAGAATCGAACAACTAGCTCTCGTGCAAAACACATAACGATCTGAAATTGATCACGATTGGTTTCAAACGTTGCTCCCCCGCAACCATTCCCAGCGAGGAAATTGACGCTCTGTGAGTAATTTTAACGAAAAAACAAAACTCGTGTTTATCCACGAGCGTCACATTAATTTGCCACATTTAACCCGAAAGTACAAGAGGTGCGCAGCAAAACCCGCACCATTATTGGAACAAATAAAGACGGGAAAAACATTAACAATATTACATATTATGCACAAATCATAATGATCAAGAGTCAGTAAATCTCCAGGAACCATCTAAGTCACTGTCATCACACATTGCCCACCAAAGCGAAGAAGATATTCGAGTAGCCGCGTGTCTTCTGCGCACTTCCCTTACTCTCATAGCCTTTGATTCAAACCACAATCCGAGCACCCCCAACAATCTCCACCGCCACAACCCTCGCCCAACGTCCCTACCGGCGCCACCCCAAGCGAGCCCACGTCCGAGTCCGCGGTGGAAGGCATCTGGTCGCGGTCCGAGCAGCCTGCCAGCTCGCCCGCTGCCGCGCTGCCGTCGCTGCCGTCGCTGCTGCTCCATGGCGCCGGGACGCCGCCTGGCGTTCACCGGCAGTGCGCTGTCGACCGCAGCCGTAGGCAGTCGTCGAACCCGCGTCGCCGCACAGTCCGCGTCAGCGCTGCCTCCCCGCCCACCCCCCGCGCCAGTGGTAGCACGTGAACCCGGCGCACAGAGGGCCCGACAGCACGCGTGTGCTAGTGCGTGATACTGATAAGCAGCGAGGACTGGAGTGCGTGCGTCGAGCGATGGGGCTGTTGGGAAAGTCGGCGTCGGCGACGGCGTCGTGTGTGATATTTGGCGTCGTCGTGATGGCCCTGCTGAACGGTGAGTGATTTGGTTTGTTGATGAAAGTTGGTTCTGTGTGGTCATCTCAAAATATATGTTTCTTGTTGAGTTTGTGGCTGCGACGCTTTAGAAACATTTAGAAATTTGCATCTTTCCATTCTTGTTCATTTCGTTAGAATGCAAGCATCCTTTTACCGAGAATTATGTGTTTTTGAATCTCAGAAAGTGTCGGATGGAAGAATTTCTTGGCGAAATCAGACTTTCAGGATAACATGGCTCCCTTCCACGAAGCCTCAACTTTTCAGTTGATATTTTACTAAGCACGTGTATATTATCCTCTAGCACTCTGGATTGTCGAGGCCAACATTTTTCTTATGACCATCCTGTTCTCCTGCATTTTACCGCCGTCGATGCACTGACCTATTGTTTAAATATCCGATGACATTGTAACCCACATGCTCCTGCCAAGATCGATATCGTATCGACGGCTGTTGCGGCGCTCCTTCCGCTTCCCCAGTCATCTGGGATTGCTTTGTCTCCCAGGTCGTCTCCCCCTTTCGGATATATCGCATGGCTTTAAATTGCAAATCATACTCGAAGTCGGTGCAACTGCAGTTACACCTTATATAGACATTCGACTTCACACTCGGTGGCTCAGCAGGGTTTTTTCCCCGACAGATTTAGCTAGAAAAGGGTAATTAATTTCCTTGCAGTTGCGAAAGCTTTTGCATCGCCAGGATGATTTCAGAATTAATTAAATAAATTAGACTCGCCGTTAAAATATATGGCGTGAAAGTTTCCAGCACAGCACAATTGCATCAACCCGCGAAATAATAATAATATAGTTAATTAAAAACAAATTATCATTGAGAAGTTTTAAAAGAGTGATAAATCATCCCTCGACTGCGACGCTGCGACGCTCTGAATTGTAATTAGCAGAGGAAAAGAGCGGCGTCAGCAGCTTGGCGCGCGAGCTTCACATCGCGCGAGTTTACAATATCGTTACACAGAAATAGAATCGGATCGAATCGGAGATAGAATATTCATTTCCTTTCTGGGAGGCAATTGTTTCCAGAAGATGATACGACCCACTGCGAGTCCTCTGTCAGATAGCAGTTCAGACGGAGCATGCAGCAGTAGATTTTACTGAGTTCGTGGAGGAAAGCACGCGCCTTGCAACCTTTCGAGTGTCTTCAAATGACCAATCATCCTCGAAGGTGCTCCAAGCAAATCGAGACAGATAGGAATTATCTCGACAGTGTCGAACCGGCCACTTCTTGGGGCCCGGGGCCTGCATTCGCAAACATACACAAATACAACACGCGGAATGCACATTATTCAATAAAATACCGACAACTGAAATTTGATTTCCAACCACCGTGATCGATTCCCTGCCCACGGGTCAGCCAGGCGCCCATCAAAACACACGACCTGCGTTATTGAAAAAGATGGGAGCCCTTGGCCACACGATTTCCATGATTTCACGAAATGCTTACACCGAAGCGGCGCAAAACATCGGTGCAGTTTATGGAACACTTTCCACGCGTACATTTAGCTAAAGTTGGCTATCCACAAAAAAAAACACCAAGGAACTGTATGAGAACCACTGAAAGATGTCATACTCGGCAGACCTACATTTTGAACGCCAGTAAAAAAAAACTGCGACCGATCCCCAGTGTGTAAAGTAGCGGTCAACCATAAGAAATACTGAAAGACACATTTCTGTGACGTCGGAAGCCACCGTCGATGGCATGATAAACTCCAGGTATCGCCGACGGGCGACGTCGTCCACCGATATCCATAAAGCCGTCGCTGTAGCTGTTATTGCCGCCGGTGCCGCTAGAGTGCACACGGCCAGTACACTTCCTCACACACCACCATCGTGCACGCCGTGGCCGACCACGCGTAACTCGCCCGCTCTCCGCCGCGGCGCCAGCTGCCGCCACTTCCGCTGCCCGCGCCGCACTTCCGGCCGACGTCTTGCCATTGCACCCTCTTGCTCGCACCCCTTTGGCGGCCCATCGCACCCTCTCGCTCGCACACACAGTGACGTTCGACGACGCAACGGCTTAACGGAATGTTGCTCGGTGACGGACTCGGTGAAGGGAGGGGTGAAACGGGACCGGTGAGGCTGTATTATGTTTTGCGCATTTTCTAATACCCCCACATCCCAGGCCAAAGTTGTAATGCATGCCAGGCTGAACGACAAATCTTTTTAAATCAGGCGAGTATCATCTTACCGGTATCAAGTCTCCTCTCCGCAAGGCTTAAAACTCGAGCGATGCCACGGTTGAAGGGATCAGCGCTAGAATCAAGTCCCTGATTGGTCTGTCTGGTCTTGCGAAGTACCATGGATCTAAATACTCCTCTTGTTTGTCAATCTGCTTACACAAAACGCGTTTTACGCTGTGCGTTTCGAGTCGCATCGCGCCGGCCGATCTGGTAGGATGCACGCAAAGAGGCGCAGGACGACCTACGCCCACGCAGGCGCAATCGATACGGCGAGTCAATCAGATAGGAGGCAGACTAATTTTTCGGTCAAGGCCCCGGTGATTCCCGATAAATTGGCGCTGCTGTCGTGGTCGCGGATCAACAAGGAAGCGTTTGCTGCATCGGGAAGGCCGTGCTCCCCCCCCCCCACCCCCCACCCCTGCCGGTCAGGATCTAATTAGCTCTGGCCCGATGAAGCCGATGCATCCACCCAGCGTTGGCTGCACCTGTCTTTCTCGCGCCCGTGCACCCGGCCACGTAGCGCTGTCTCTCTCGTCGGCAGACACACTGGTTCTCACGGCTCGGTTGCTAATTGAAATGTTTGATCTCCGTGTAATTTCAATTGGCAAAAAGTCGGAAACTAATTTGACGCCAAGTTCAAAAACAAAATCCGCATTTTAAAACTAAATTCCAGTGATAATTCTCAAAAGAGAAAAACTAGTCCGTGCTCTCTTGCAAATTACTGATTTAATATAACGCGATGATCAGCATTAGCTCCCGCCGCGTACAAATCGCGAACTCCTACGTTCGTTGCAGATCCTGATCGCTCAGCGTGCCTCGTAAAGAAGCCAGGGTTGTATTTCTTTCAACAATTTGTAAACGAGATAAATCGAGTCGGCATAAATCATGCAGGCTGCAGCGGCTTCGACCCCACCGCCCCCATGACACTGTCTCGCTCTGCATTCTTCGGGATATCTCCCACCGAGGTCTCTAAACAAAGCTCCGGCGACGTGCGTCCATAAATAGCCTCCCCCTCCCCACCCTCCGCGGCCCCGGGCACCTCAACGTCGTGTGTTGGCCAAAAAGCGAGATTAACCTTGTATCTCACCTGCTCCCGTGACAAACACCCATCCCTCAGTTCACCGCGCATCCCGCTGCACACACCGCGCTATAGCTCAGCTGCGCGCGTTCCTCCACCTTCCACGGTAGGCGCGTTGGGGTGATGCAGCCAGCCAAGATACACCCCGACCCCACTAACATGTCGTGAAGCCTCAGGGTGTGACACGCTGAAAGAAGTTGACGCAGCGCCGCTGAAACGTTTAGCAGCCTTTTGCCAGCTGCATTTAGTGAGATGGCTTGTAACTTAGCGGCCCTTGAATTGCATTCTCAGCAACTATTATGGTAAACGAACTGTTTATTGTTTGATTAACACCAATGGTGAGTTGACAGATTGATAAACGTCCATTCTGTCGGAGAAAACTGCCCGGTTGAGCTAATAATAGAGCTGCAAAGGTTCTAGATCTATCTGAAACCGAGCAAGGCATGCCAGACGTGGCCAGACTCTGCCCGTATGATTCACCCCCCACCCACCCCACCACCCACGTGATGGTGTTCATTGAATAATGAGCCCCGAGTGACCGTGATTTCTAAGACAGCGTCTTCGCGGTCTGGCATCAATGGTGGCCGTGGCCGTCCATTAGTCGCAATCACGTGTTAGTGATCTCGGAGTGTTGGTCTCCATCCTTCGTTTGTTATTGTCATTCAGAGGGTGTCATCTCGTACTCTGGCTGGGCAATGATAATCAAAACGAAATGTTTGGACGTGCATTTTGTTTTGTCACGCTCCATTGCATAATGTTTTCGAGCTCTGACCCCCGATTCGCCAACACAAATAAACGTGCATCCAGTGACTTCCAATTCCGTGACATCCATGTACTCCTTGGCAATTTGCGAGGCAGCAGATGAAATTATTTTAATAACTGGCAAGCGGCGGAATCCCCGAGCCAACTTGGATGCAATTTGCAAACGCATGCAATTTTGATGCCGTATACCGGAGGCGAGATTACCTAGCTGATGAGGGAAACGAAATCTCGGAATTAAATGTCTGCTTCTAAAAAAAAAATCATGTGCTCCGCTTCACTCTCAATTGGATTCCCACAGAATCTAATAATTTATTGATAACATGTTTTGCGACGGATCGTTTTGTATGGCAGTTCAGCGGGGTCGTCCGTTTTCCGATCATCGTAATGAAATAACCCTGATCGCTAATATAGATTTCATTCAATCGGGTTATATTTTATTAGAATTTGAGCATGCAGTGCTTGGCAGGTGCCCAAAATAAAACCAATATCAATTTATGCTAAAAAACCAGTTAGATTATCTGCCTTTAAAATACCCCATTCTCTAAAGCAAAAATTCTGAGAAAAATGCATATTGAATTCTGTCATATCCAGCCTTCTGAGAAAGATAACACAACACCGAAGAACATGCTGGAAAACGGAAGAGTATAGTATCCTCTGCAGCAAACCTTCGACGGAAAGCTGCCTCCTTCGAGATCCAACGAACCCAATACGGCAGATTTACCACAAAGCTCGCTAGTAACAGAGTGATTTCACAGATTGCACGGATCTGTTTATTTAGCCAGGCCAAGCTGTATCAGGTGCTCCCGGCAGCACGCGCGTGGAAATAGCAAAGAAGCAACAACATTGTTTCCTCGCCAGGTACGGCGGCTGAGGAATGGAATTAGCCTCGCGCCTGCACCGAGCACCCCCGGTAAACCATCTAATTTCTTATTCTTGGCCTGCCGAGCTGTCGTATAACAAGCACGCCGTGCCCGGACGCCTTCGCGGCCAGCGCGCCGGCGCCACCGAGCTGCTCACCCACCGTGGCAGCAATTAGCGGCGGTAATTGCGCCGTCTTTCACCGCGGAATGCGACAATTCGCGGCGAGAAAGGCGCCCTCCGATGACACATATTCTGCGGACGGATGTGTCCACTGCATGCACAGGCTAATCGGACGATCGCCGTCGCGTACCCGTTGCGTTGCGTTGTGGTGCGTTGCGTTGCTAAGTGAGGCGGGTCTATCAGCCAATGCTTGTAGTTCTAGAAGATAACCATCCTTCCCGTGCTTACCTGACGCGGACCTAATGGCTCCTAATGAGTTGGCCATTACTCCACTTCATCGCAGATAATACGGAACACCGCCGACGACTTATCAATTGTGCTCATTTGAAAAGGAATCAATTTGGAACTGTTATAGTTTCCAGAACAAATATGTAAAGCTGGCAATAATCTTTGGGGTAGGTAAGGGAGGAAAATTTCTCAATTGCGAATTAAGGCCACTATTAAAAAGCAAAGACCGGTGGTAGTAAACAATTGCGTTTCCCGGGAAACCACGGGAAATTTCTGGGACCATGGCAACCGACGCGGTGTTGGCGGCGCCGCACGCGACGGTGGCGCGGCGTGGAACTACGCGACGCCTGGCGGATGAATCTTTCAGTAGTCCCGGCTGATTGGAAAATTTCCGTCGGAATGCGGGCCGGCACGCGCGCGCTCGCGAGGAATTTATCAATTATTAACAATGGTAAATCCTTTGATGGCCTCGACGGAGGTGGCGCTCGGGCGAAACTGTGCGCTGTGCTTTTTGCCAGCCCTCTTCCAAGTTTTCAATCTGGGTTTTATCTGCCGTTTAGTGGACTTCCCAACGGTGGGAAGCAACGAGAAATGCACGCTACAAGCTATGCAGTGCAAGGCAATAAATGCAGGTGACTTTAGCACAAACTAATACCGCCAAAACACGAAGATATTGGCTTGTAATTTTGATGTTTTGTACCTGTTCTTCCGTATAAGTAACTTCTGCGCTAGAAAAGCCTTCACCAACAATAAGTTTCTCCTCATGTTCGTTTATATTAATTAGTACCACTTACTTTCACGGATCATTCTCCTAATTGCATGCATCTAATCATCCTGCTTCAATTGTTTCTATTTCAAGAGTCTTGTCCAAAATTAGTCTATTGGGCACACGGTTTCATTTACCGACTTGAAGCATATTTTACCCGATTTTCAACATTTTTTCTTGTCATGGATCGTTTTGTGGTTCACTTTGACCACTGGTTAGAACTGAACTGAACATTCTGAACACAGAACATTATTTCTTGAAAGACCGTTGAAAACGTCTGCACAAGCGTCTTGGGCTCACGTCACAGCTTGCGCTCTGCTGCTTCGCTTGACGTGTAGGTAACTTCGCAACGCAACGCAACTCACAACTTCCCAAAGCCCGCCAGTTGCCGGGATATTAATTTCATCTGGCTCGGCGAGGCCCTCCGCACGACGCGGCAGCGTCTTCCCCGCGTCAACTGCGCACATCCTACGATTAGCGATCCAACGGCTAAGTAACAGGATTAGTCCTATTAACTTGCTATACGCACTTCTCAGCGTGCGTGCATGTCGTGCGTCGCCGAGACGCCGCGCGTCTTGCAGGGCGTCGCAACTCGATTAAGAAATCCATTTTGCGAATATTCGAGGTGCTTTTGTGCGCGCGTGTATTGTGATGCCTTGGCAGCGTTCTACCAGGCCCAGGGAATTATTTCTGTTCATCTTACCTAGGTGTGAGCTAGGTGCAAGCTTGGGATGGGTGTGATTGCGACGGGGCGGTAGAACGGTGTTGAAGGCCTCCATGTCCAAGCACCCCGAATCTCATCAAGCCCATGCTGATCGCAAGGCCGTTGTCCCAATACTTAGATTGCCTATAATCTTGATCGTTGCTGACGTCACTGACGCGACCAAATCGCTGACAGCGCTCGGAACATGACATGGGACACATGTAGTACCTCCGACGTGTAATCGTTGTAATTGTGACGCAGAAGAAAGGGAAGACTCGTTTGCTACGCGATTGTTAGACATGCGCAGGCGTGACTTGGTTGAAAGACCGCCAACAATAAGACAACCACTCGTGACTGACACGTCACACTAAGCAGCCTGGACCGCCGCGCGTTTCCAACCTGGACCGCCGCGCGTTTCGCCTCGCATGGAATTTTCACAACACACGTTGCCCTTGGTTTCTGCACGGAAGTTCGTACAAAGTTGCACTCAATTTCCAGTGTGGTTTTCGTGGTCAATATGGACATACAATTCAAAGCAAGCATTCGCAGCGAAAAAAGCAGCGGTGCAGGCGCCTCAGCCCCGGCGAGTGGTGCGGCTCGAGTCACGGCAGTTAGATGCAACCCAAGCGCGCGTCACGCTCGGGGCACGCGAGTGTCGGGTGTCTTCCCCCCCCTACCCCCCGACGACGCGTGTGCATCCGCGGAGAAACCGGAAGCGCCGCGCTCTTTTGTCTCGCTCGCTCTCGAGGAGGAGGCGGTGGCGGGCGGCGTCACCTGCACCGTGTATCCGTTTCCGCGAAGCCCCACCGGAGCGCGCTGAGTGTCGTTGTCGGGGGTTGCTAGGGGAGACAGACACCCCTCGTGTACGCAACAAGTGCACTGATTGCTGGTGCATGTGCCGTGCTTGTATACTTGGTACCCTGATTCACGCTAGCCAGATGGGAGACACAGAACCTACTCCCTGAAGTGATCAAGATATTGATTTAGCTGTTGATAAACTTACTTCCGTTTGGATCAGCTCGCTATCCGGAACTATTCATTGAACTAGCGATACAGATATCGACATCAAAGACACAACTGGTATCGGAGAACATCACCAACGCCAAAGGCGGAAACAGATATGTAATCGGGAGGGGACCTTGTTCAAAGCTGGAAAAGTTAATCTGGAGGATATTGCTGACCTGGAATTTTAATATTGAAGTCGCCAAATAGCAGAAGGTGCTAAAGATTGTGGCTTGCCGCTTGAGGGATGCGCGTTAGGCTGAGGGGGCTGAGTGCAGGCTGGGTTTGACTCGTTTGTTTACTTTGCTTATGACTGCTTGATTGGCCGACGGTACGCGTCGCTGACGCCGGAACAAGAAGAACATCGCCGAGATCCACGGCCTGCTTTGTGTGGATTGCGTTTCGATCCGACTGATTGATTTGCATTGTCCGATCGTCATCTGTCTTGGAGTACGTGCTCGCCTCGCCTCACAGCTTCACTCCAGCTGGCCGGGTCTGAGATTCGATACAAAAACAAAACCATCTGGAGTTCCAGCCATGATTCTCATTTTAAACGATTTCATAACATACCTAAATTTTTTGTAATTTTTCAAAATATCATTGAAACTCTTACCAAAAAGGTCATCCTAAATATACCCTAAAGGTTATATTTTTCCAGCTACACCAGCAACGACTTATTTATTTATTTATTTAAGTATTCGCTAACACTAGATGAATAAAGATACAACTCTACGGTAACTCCTGTAGGTCATGGTTCTAGGTCTAATTTTTCGTCGCTTGTATCATTAACATATAAATAGCTGGCTGCAATGAAACAATCGGTCTTCGAAAGTGCGAAGATTTCTTGCAATCGACGTATAATGAAAACACTCCGAACAAAGGTGTATACAATTCGTAAAACGGAGCAAACCAAGACAAAGCATGGTGCAAAACACGCCGAACGCTTGGTTCGAATCCCTGCTTCACTCTTCCTAACTTTCTACGGCCAGTCGTCACAGCAGCAAAGCAAAATTGCGTAATAACTTTGTGCCGATAGGTATGTAAATTCGCTCAACGGTTTCCTACTTCACTCATCGATGCGCTGTAAATTTTCTCATTGTGTACCAGTTACGAAAACTATTTGTTATTTTTACGATCAGTTTGTAACGTCCAAGCTTTGAACTAAACATTCTTAGTGCTAAGTGCTGGACCTCACGAGGAGTGATTCAGGCCAAGAGCAGCATCGTTAATGTCTTTAAACATTGTCGTCAACGCATAAGCTGAAGAGATGTGCAATGTGCACGAAACACAGTTTAATTTTAAACTCGATGCTGTTGTATTTTCAATTTACAGTATCTGTTGGGAGGGGCATGGGGCACGAGAAGCTCTTCAAATTGGACTTGGCGCGAAGTCGCAACGGACTTGGCACTGTCCGGGGCAGAAAGATCCGGTCGTGTTCTTGTTTATCATCAGACTTGTATTGCTAGCAATCATGTGACCCGTCACACTCAAACAACTCACAGCTTCCATCAACACAGCGACATGCAACAACCGAGTGGTCTTCGTTCAGCGATTGGGCTATTCAGGTCTGCAGAGCAAGCAGTCAACATGAAAGCCACCATTTGAAGCAAGCGCCGAAATTAGAACGTCGCAGCGCAAAGCATTATGAGCACCATTCCCTGGCAATCGCGTGCCATTTGAGACAATTGCTCGCTGCATCTCAGTTGACAAAGAAATCTCATTTGACGAAGCGCAGCCCTGCTCTAGGAGGCAGCCTCCGGTCTCCCAGAGAGAAGCCGAAAGCGGCTGGCAGCGATCGTCGCGCTCGACTGCGTCGCGTCTTTAATAAGCAATGTTTCCGCGATCAAGAAGCCTTGCGTCGGCGACCCCACCCCCACGGACGCGCCCGCCTCAGGAATCCATCCCCGCGCGGGCCGTGCACGACCCCCACTTAATTCCCGCTCTTCCCGCCGCAGTCGCTGATCATTTTCCGATAGCCCCCCCCCCCCCAACCCACCCACCCCTTCGGCATGGCGCGAAGACCATCACTTATTCATTACGCGGCGTGCGTGCGTGCGATTGTGCGTGCCGCGTGCGTGCGGGGCGCGCGCGAAGAGTGCCCCGGCAACGACATGAATTATTGAGTCTCGCTCTCAGATTTCGCAGTTCGTACGCCGATCGCGCGGCTTTAGGGGGTGCGGAGGGCACTGGACGGACAGGGAGTGGCTGTTGGTGGCGACGTTTTACGGCCGTGCGGCTGCACCCTTGCCGAGATGGCCGCTCCGGGGGCGGCCAAGGCTCTCGGCGATCGGTCGCTCCGATCTTCCCTCAGCGCGTTTCCTCGACGTCCCAGGGGAGCGGTGGGGGAGGGGGTGGCGGATGAAATCGAGATTATCTTTCGTAATCCGCGGGTCGGTTGATTGATAGATCGGGGAACACACTCAGTCGCTGCCGGAGCGAACCTGACGGATGCTGTCTTCCTGCGGAAAGCGCCTTGCCGAGACTTGCTGCTCTAATCGAAGCCTCGGCGCCAAATTACAAATATAAAAATTTCTGAAAGTGTGCGATAAGAAAACGCAGGGCGTGTTTTATAGAATCACAGAGCAACCCTTACTTACAGACACAAGCAGCGAAACGAAACCATGCCACTTAACTTAACCTTCGAAGATGAAGAAATTTATAAGATCTTTTATCTTGAAATCGAGGGTGAAGCTGCGGGTTTGACTCTTGAACAGGGTGTGATGAACAGGGTGTGATGAACAGAAGCAGCGCTGCGCTGGCAGCAGCTACAGTCGAATGAATAAAATATGAAACCTGTCATTGTTTATTCATGAGTGCGCGGTTACGCGTGTTTCCGTCGGCTACACTTCGGGAGGCAGTGGAAAAGTAAACGCTTGATATCAAAAGGAGGCGTTTCACAGCCGCGTTTCACGTTGGTTCATAATTTCCCCGCGCGACGCTCACGTCGGGATGACTGACCTTGAACGATTGATCAGGAACCACAAGGCCGTTCTTGGTAGCAGTGTCTCATGCATCGCCATTTACAAGCATCATACACATGCCAAAAATACTCTCGTTGCTGATTTCATGCACTCAACTGACCTGTAGCTAGGTCTAGGAAGTATGTGCCAGATCAGAGGTGCAACGTTGCAGGCTGCGTGCGGGTTGACTATGTGAATTCGATGCCGCGGCTGGCTTCAGAACCGCTCGAAGTCCTCCAGCAAAGATCTCGGTAACATGCGCCGCGACGTGAGAGACCAGAGTTTATTTGATTTTGGTGCTTTTGATGCTATGCGGCGAGCTCGTGGCAGGAAGCAGATGCCAGCGAGTGTGGACGGGTATCAAATCACTGTTCCCCTATGGCGTCACATCGGATCGCATCGGATCTCATCGGATTCCGATTCTCTGCAGGCAAAACCGTGGCAAAATCACATTCAATGAGAACTCAGAGTTGCACGTGACACAGTGGCCAAATGCATACACACTGCTGACGTTTTCTATGTATAGAGAAGCTCTCTCATATATTGTATCACTTAAAACAACAAAATAATTAATAAATTCTATATTTTTTCAAAAATAATGCGGTGTATTTGTATATAACGATCTTGGCAGTGAAGAAAACACACGAGGCACCGGCGAGTTTATGCATCTCGGCCTCACAGAGCTGACGTTACGAGCTAAATCCAGCGCAGGCCGTGCCGTTGACGTCAGCACGGCCAGTTGGCAGCCGGCGAGTCAAGTTCGCGCCGTTGACGACTTCCGGCCGCCGCGGTTAAAATAGGCCGTGGCTCAGGCGGTCGGGGCTGGGGGTCTTCCGTCGATCGGGGTCGTCTGGTCGCCCGCCGGACAGTGTTTTCACACGCGCCCCCCGCCTACGAAATGTCTGCTCGGCAAGGGGTGCGCGTCTGTTTTCCGGATGCGGCGGCTTCGGTGACGTCGGCGTCGGGCTGCGTCCAATGTTAGGGAGGGCTTTAGCGTCGCTTTAACGTTTCATTATGCATGTTGCATATGCCATAATTTCCGGGGCATCGTGAAAAGCCAGGCCACCGAGCTCAAGTCTGCCGTTGGAACGTTGCAAGCACGGGAGAGCCACGCTCCTTTACCACTAACACTGCCGTTCGGTTGGCTTGCTAAGATGTGTAAGGCGCATTCTGCAGATTAGTCTGTCGAAAGCTGGTGCTGTTTGGAATACAGATGCCGCATTGTTTTTTCGAGCAGCGGTCAAGAAAGACAGAATTTGGGAACATGTTTTTGATTTCATTGAGTTTGCCGGAAGCAAATATCTTGGGAGGCGCTCTAGCTTTTGCTTGTCAACGAGTGCGACCGAGAGAGGAGAACCTGTGTGCGAGGGAAGATTTCATTAGATAGATACTCTTAACTATGAACTTAATTTGTATGTAAATGATCGCGGGACTTTAATTAAGTCGTAATAGATGTAGTATGAGTTGCCATTACAAGCAAGATTGCCATCCTAGACAAATCAAAAGCACGCACTGAATCACCACAATTTTAATCTTCAAACAGTTTTGTGTTGGAATTTCTATCTTATACGATGTGATAGAGAACTAATTAAATTGTGTTTATCTCGTTTGAAACATGCGCCCCCGAAGACAGGAATGGCTGTAACGAGCATCACTTGATACTTAATTACCGTTAGTCCTGTCTTTCACAAAGATAACTACTCACTTCTGCACTCCAAGCAGGCAGCAGCAGCAGCTGGAGTTATTACCGATTGTAACAGACTCCTAGAGTGCTTTAATTGCGCGAAATACATTAATACCTCCCATGATTAATCGAGGACACTACTCTTCATTTGTCCCGTCATCGCCCTGAAATACCGCACAACTCGCGAGGCGGCGTCCAATCAGCCCCCTTTGATTTATCAAGGTGTATCGCTTCCTCCAAAGCTCCCTGCAGCCCACGGCCGAGACACGGACAGAATCGAGAACCGCAAGGCTTAGCGCCGCACAACTGTTATTTGTTTCGCCGCCAGAGAGCGAAAAACTAAACCAATTTGCCATATCTTGGCTGGCACTCGACTTTTAGCACTTCTTAAATCAACCCTTCATAGTTTCGCTGGAGCAAGTCCGTGGCAGTGCGGCGAACAGAGTGGCTGCCACCACGTTCGATACATGGTCTGCGTGTTATTGCAGCTGATATTTCTTCTCTAGAGCGGCACAGCGCGGCCGTAGAGGCAGCGTCGAGCGAAGTTATTGGTGTCAATTTACTGGCGTGGATTGTATTGGGTCGCCGCGACGAGGGGGGGCCGGGACGGCGGCGGGGGGCGGGGGAGGCTCATTCCGGGGGTCTTATTGCGTTTGAAGTGTCCAATCTCGAGAGATAATCCCGTCTGGCGATCGGGGGTCGGCTGCCCACCGCGACGTCGGCGTCGGCGTCGCCGTCGGCGAAATTGCTTGGGCCAGACGGAGGAAGAGTGCAGACGTTAATGCGTGGTGTACGGCGGCGTAACGGCCGGCGCAGATGTGAGGCTGCTCTGTATTGATTGCAGATGAGGCATGGGATCATTTCATGGTCTGGCATCAAGTCCATTACACGATTTCAGTACTGTAGGAAGTCTGTATTCACGGCCATTGCGTCGGTTACTATTATGAGAGAGTAAAAATATAATTTAAGGTGGAACTTAAGACTTCTGCAATATATTCATTTGTATATATGACTCATTTGGCAGCGTGTAGTTCATAAATAGGAATACCATGTAAATCCCACCACTGACACCTTTTGTAGTTGATTATTATTTATAGTACAAAACTTATTCTTTAACACAATTTTCAAGCAATGTGTGAGTGAAATAATAAACACGTGCACGGCAGAGTGGTGCAATCGGATAAATTAGTACATGTTTCAGTTTTCGGGTGGTCCCACTGCCGAATGTTTCGAACCCCG
This sequence comes from Nemurella pictetii, assembly GCA_921293315.2. Lineage (NCBI taxonomy): Eukaryota > Metazoa > Arthropoda > Insecta > Plecoptera > Nemouridae > Nemurella > Nemurella pictetii. Next base: position 33,633,398 of record OV121115.1, read on the forward strand.
AACCTCAAATGTTTCAAAAAAGAAGACATAATAATATTTGAAGGGCTGATTAGAGAGAGAGGATGATTCTGAAGTGATAATTGATAACCTACAAAAACTATTTATTTGCAAATTAACAAATACGCTCTACAAAATGGCACCAAAAGTGGGATTTGTACAGAATCTTGTTTCGCTAAGTGCGCACTGCTAAATTTTCCAATAAAAAAATCTGAACCATCTTGCAGACTGTCTTTGTGACCCACTTTGCGCTCTTGTTTTCAAATTTTAAGTTGGAGGTAACGTTTGGTGGAGGTGTGCTTTAAGAGGCTTCATCCCTGGGGGTGAATTTGTTTAGCGGTCTTCAAGCTGAAACTCATATTGTGTGTCATTATTTTCGTTGCAAGAAAAAGGCTTCACATGTCAAAATGAAAAATGGGTAGTGTTTCGTATGGCAAACAAAAGTAAAAACTCACGCACTGGATTTTTACGCAATTAATTTTAATTGCCATTTTGCACGATTTAAAATTCGAACCACTTCCACGCGAACATCGACATGTATAATAAAGGAGGCCCGCGGCGCGTGCAACGCACTCTTGCGCCATTCATCTCAATCAGCCAGATTGCGGCGAGCGCGACGAAACTCTGCAACCCCCGGCGTCGGAGAACCCACCCACCGCTGCCACCAGTTGTCGTGCAGAGGCCGTGTTGTTTCGCAACCCCCGCGCAGCGGCTTGCGTCACGCGCGCTCTTGTCAGCGTTTATTTGTCAACACTTTGCTGTGGAAACATTCGATGCCAGCGGCGGCAACGGCGGGGTTGTTTTGTTTAAGGGTGGTTATCGCCTGCCCGCACGCCGGCAACAACAACGCTTCCCGGGTAAACACGTGGCCGCCGGATTGCGACGCTGCTGTTTCCAATTAGTCTGATTGGAATTACGATTTCGTGGCGTGGACAAAAGGCGGAGTGCATTGTGTCCACTGGACGTCGCACGTCGTCTATTTGGGAGACTAAACTACAATCATAGTTGTGAGGTATGATTCTCAGGAATACCTGCTTTGCAAAGTTTCTTGCCAAATGGTTAAAAAAACTGACAGCGCCGCCGACGATGAGAACGGCAGCCGACGCGGAAATCCGCGGCACTACAATTGGCGCCCGGAACGTGCCTCTTGAGGCAGGGCTGCAAGTTTCCCGACCTGTGAACATTGGCATTCTCTGAATTATGCACGCTGCATTAACCGTTATTATGCATTGTATATTGGCCCAGGTCTAATGCAGACTTAATTATTCAAGGTAACAAAGTACCTGGCGCTTATTGGGTTCGCTGCAGCTGAGAGGCGAGTCTTTCGAGAATTTATGGAAATAATAACAGAGACTTGCATTTAGTAAACTTAGCGTGTTTCTTCATTAAAACGTGGGTAATGAAGTGCCCCTTTGCGAAGTATGTTTTTAACTTTATGCTAACCTGGACACCAAGTATGGTATCGTCTACTTACTTTTTTTATTTAAAGACGTTTTCCTGGCAGTAATATGAAATAGTCTTGTAAAGATGAGGGAACATGCTTTTTGATTTCATTTTTAGATTTAACTACAGAAAATTTAATGAATATGAGTGACTTAACGTAGGGTGTAGGTTAATTATTGGTGTAGCTGTTAAGTAAATTGATGCGTTTTAAACAAACCTCCCAGCGGCGAGACAAGGTATTCCAGTAAAGCTGCTAGGAAATCAGTTGCTAGGTATCACAAGCAGTTCCGCGCCGCGTTCAGTTGCAAGTCACTAACGCCATCCTCTCGCTATCATCCGAAACACTTCGAGTTAATGAGAAATCCAAGATTTTGTTTACCCATGCTGCAGAATCACACAACACTCTAGCCACCCGCTTAGCACAGCAATGGAAATTAATTTCCCGAGCCGCCTGCTCGCAGCGCGCCGCCGAGCGCCAGCCGAAATATCAATTTAGCTCGTGAAAATGCCCTGCTTAGCGGCGGTCGCAGCTAGCGACGCGATGGACCGGCGCGATGCATTAGCAGGGATAAGCCGCCCGGAGATGATAAATGACAGATTAACGTGCCGCACGCGGGGTGGGGGGGGGGGGGTGCCCGCGGCGGCCATGTGGCGTGTCGACGAACTAGCGGCCTCATTATGCCAGGGGCGGGCTTTTAGCGTGGGACGCCGATAACGGCTTTATTGAATCGGTAAACGGATAATAATCGAGATTGTTAACTATAGGTTTTAACGTAATTAACGCACGCATGGCTTCTTTTAGAGGTCATTTTTCGGCAAAAAAGCAAAACTTATTTCATCAACGCGATATTTGCCCCCAGTCATATTATTCTGTATCGTCTAGCGTTAATATGTATTTGGCTGTATAAGCAATTAAATTGGCAACCCATCACAATAAACAGATTACCCCAAAACGATCGGAGCTAGTGCCCAATGCTCATTGGTTCAAGTCGGCCGAAGATAATAGTATACAACTGATACAACTAATTATCAGCTACTCCTAGCGGATTAGAACGAGAGAGGCACTTTCCAATCAGCGCTACTTCAGCGTCCACTTCATCGCTATCTCGCTGCGCCTGTTCAGCCTCGCCGTAAATCGGCCAGAGTGCGATCAGTGGTCGCCAAACGCCCCCACCCATCATGCGGGATTAATCGGCGTGCGTTGTACAGCATCGCCACGGCTTCCACGACGGCGCGATGAGGGATGCGAGTTTGCGGCGCGTCCCGCAAGCAGCGCCGCAAGCAGCTTAGCGCGCGAAACAATGGCCGCCGCCGCCGCTGTCGCTGCGAGTACAACGGGCCGGGATTAGCCCGTGACAGATCGAAGCGATCCGTCTCGGTATCGGAAACACGGCGTGTTATCTGGGCGGGGAATCCAACGCGCCGGGCATCGCGAGCCTTGTTTCGCCTCCAGAGGATTGAGAAGTGGGAAGCGGGAGGGAGTCTAGCAGTCGTAGCTGTATCTTGTGGGGAGTTGTCCACAAAGCCTGGGACTATCGTTTAAAAACACCCGAAGTCTGGGCCGTTATTGTTAAGGCTCAACTAGAACTGCGGGGTTGGAAGCTGGATATCAGCACGGATACTTTATTTTGGCAAGTTATGGCAATCATTGATTAAAACTCGTGAGGCATCACAAATGCTCATCCTCGATTTCTTCTGCCGTTCAGTTCGAAATCGGTTGGCTTCCCACCCACAAGGATCAATGCAATCTCTGCTAGTCCATTCCACTCGAATTATAATCCTTAACGCTAAACCTTAACCTCCGAGCCAATCTTTTGAAGGATACCTAGTTTTTGGGTTCTCTCATTTTGTGTCCGTATTTTCCCACGGAAAGCAGCAAACGATGGCAAAGTTGGGAAGCCGCCGAGGAACATGACAAGTGACAACAGAATGCACACATGGCGGCGAGTGTTCCCGACAGACAGCCTACACTAGGACTGTACTTTCTGCGACATTGGCTGGTGGCAGGCTGCTAACCACCCGACACATCACTGCCGAGGGCGAGATGGACCTCGGCGATCCGTGGTGGTTACGACTATCGAGAACTTATCGTCAACGACATGCACGATGTCCGGCTCGAGGCAAGCTGCCGGATGCTATCCTCGGGGCAGCGGCCGAGTCACGCTTCTAGAGGCCAGCGATCGATTGGATTAGATGTTGTTTTGTCCGACGCTGGGTTAAGCAGCATGGCGCGAAGTCAGCGATTGGAATGGTGACCATTCGGGAATTCATTCAGAGTTGCAATGTAAAGAGGTGCAATGTAAAGACACGACCCCCAGTCGGCGAGTTTGTACTTGAATAAAATATTTGTGATTTTATCAGTGGGGCGCATTATTAGGTAATATAACGCCATAGTTAATAAATTTAGAGGTTCCTAAGTTAATCTGGCTTAGCTCGTCATCCTCCAAATACACTTCTTCGCAAAAATGGCAAAGCGTCGAATATGCGTTCATGATAAATCGCGTTTCACGTTGAAATTGAAGTTATATTTGTTATGCTCAAATGGGTCCCGAGCTTTGAAACGCTCCTGGAAATTCGCGTTCTAAGTTAAAAAGTTTCTCCTGTGAAATTTGTTTCAGTTTAAACTTGAGGAAAAGTTTGGCATTAGCCTCGTGGCCAAGGAACTTTTATATTGATTAGTAATTTGAGAGGTTTTCACAAATTTGTTGGCGACCTGGAGAAAAGAATCAATTCTGTTCGAAAAACTTTGTGGTTGGTTAACCGCGCTTTATTGAAACTGAAACATTCTCTTCTAAAACATCACTTGAGCTAATATTTTATGAAATTCAGTAATATACGGCTGATTCACCCATGATGGCCAAGTCAATTAGTGTAACGTCCCGATCCAATTCTTTGATCGTGGGCGCAATCCGTATTTCGGTAGGTTTGCTGTCAGCCTCAGATATAATCCTAGCCTCGCAAAGAATCTGCCGCAAGCTAACGCACGGCTTCAGCCTACATGCGTGTATTAATAAACAGAGCGCTGGCTCGCGTTCAATCCGAGCTGCAAAGGTTGGCTCGGCGTCGGCGTCGGCGTCGGTCACAGCGAGATCTCCCCACGACGCCTCCCCGAAGCGTCGACCGCCCAGCGACGAAATCGTCACACCTCATAGACAAAACTAGACGTGGTTTCAGCAACAGAAATAAACCCCCACATAGTGACCAATGTCAAGGCAGTCAACTCGAAATCATGAAAGATTGCGTTGAGCTCAGGATAAACCGAAAATGTCTTCCACATTTCGGAAAACATGGCCCCATTCCGCACGGAAAAAATGGTGTAAGTATTTTTATGTGTTTTGGGGGACATGGCAAGGGTTGAGACTAAATAGTTCAGGTCCACCAAATTGTGGAATTGTGGGGCATCCCTTTGCGTGCGAGAAAGTTCGGCTGGTCCAGCCATGCATTCCATGCATTTTTCTTACGTTTCCCGAAGTGTGATTCGACTCCGAGCATCCCCAAAGAGCGCTGCCAAATTCCTTGCCGGTCAACTGCTTTGAACTCGACGCTGCCCGGCCAAAATTAGCAGCAGCTGGCTCGTTTGTCAAAAATATGCAATAAGCGGATGCTAATTTGTTAGATGTGTCTTGCCTCCCTTCGACCCTGCTGAATGCCGCGTGAGGCCGTCGCGCTTGACTTTTTAACTTGAAATTAGATTTAAATATGCTAACTGCAATTTAAATTTGCTAGAGACCCTAGTGTCGAGAGCATAGAGAAACGAAATGCCACCTAAACGACGGGCTATTCTCCAAGCGATACGCCAGTAAGAAAACTAAGACCCCCACAAAAAAAATGAACCGAATTGGCCATCCGCAAGCTGATTCTCTTCACAGATCGAAGAGGATATCTCTGCCAAATTCTCCCATAGATTTCCAAGCCCGGCACCCCGGTCGACGGCGTCAGCGGCAGACGTTGCACACTGCGACCCAGATGCTGCTCCCGATCGGCTGCTATCGAATGCGCGATGCATCGCGGTGCAGCGATATGTTCGGGTCGCAGGGTGGGGGGCACTAAGCCCACGGCATGTCGGTGCGGGCTGAACGGGCCACGCTAATATACGTGCTCACATTGTGCAGCGTGAGCTTCTAGGGTGCCTAGAGCGCCGCTAGTCTTACAAACATTTCGTAGCTAAACCAATACCTACGTTACAAACGGTTCTTTGTCATTGTTGGCCAAGCTTGTGTCAACGAAATCAAATGTCCAGATAAAAATGTATGAGTTAAGCATGGATAAGCATACATTTTCAATTACACAGTTGATTTCTTATAACAAAAGTATATTTCCAATGCCAATTGAGTTTTGAAGTAATGTTCAAGGCCTAATGAACTCCAATCGTTAGCTCTATGACTTGTGATCGAAAGGTGCGCATGTCTAGTGGCTTCCCCTGTCGGGATGTGAAACTATAGGGGTCGGCTAGGCGTCTGTGGAGCGCATACAGCCGTGGGGTAACGTACGATCCCGTGGTAAGCCTAATGCCCCGGAGATCGAGGGAACGAGATTTAACGCGGTGTCTCCAGTGCGCACTCCGTCGTTTAGACTGCGAGGGCGGGCTGGCGCTTCGCGGGGTCGCGGTCGCGGGTCGCGGTCGCGGGTCGCGGGTAGCAGGTCGCGCTTAAATCAAACGTTAAGGGCCACGCTATTGCCCGTTACGGGTACTCGGCTTTAAGTTATTTACCTTGAGAAAACTCGGAAATTTGATATTTGTCTTAGCAAGAATTTTCATGTGCCTTATGAGTTAAACTGGGTTCAAATTTTATTTGTTTTTATCCCAGACGCAGTTTTCATATATTTTTTAATTTAAATGGCAAAACCGGAACTTGCTTGAGTGGTGTTCAGGGCAGGAGCAAGTTATGAAAAGCAGTGTGCATTTCGAAGTCAGTTAGCGATTAATGACGTAGGTGAACATATTTAACGTTTGGAATGTCTGTTCTATCTATTTTTGTTCGTATTATCCCCATAAAATCACCAAGTTTTTCCCCATGAAAATACGTTCTGAAGAAGGTACATGAACCTTCGAGGAGTCGAGGAAAGCAACAGCGATCGTGTCTTCCCGGCAAGAGAACCTGGATTAGCCGGATACCAACTGACCGCACGGCTTGCCACACGCAAACTCGCGATCTGGAGTCTCAAGTTTGTTCACAGCCCCAAGGAACACGGTCTGAGTAATTGATTGGAAAGCCCGCTTCCTGGCTTAAGCAGCCGACGCAAGATGCGAGCAAGCCGAGGCGTCTGAAGGCGATGCTTCGTTATTCGTTGATGGTTGGAGGCTGCTCTTGCAATCGCAGAGACGGGCGTCTGGAGCGTGGCCGAGACGCGATCCGACAGCTGACCGGTGGTTATTACATTTCACCTGCGTTTGACGTTAGCCCAAAGATTGCCACCCACATTTCACATTCACAACGCCTCATCTCAACGCCCTGCACGTACAAGATCAACGCGCGTAATCCCTCAACGCATTTTTATGTCAAAACCAATTATACTTCAATTCGTTTGAACGAAACGTGCTGAAATACACTTTTGGGACGACAATGGAGACTCGATACTGACAATTATAGATTTTAAAAACGTATCCCGCCAGCAAACAACGGTCAGTGACACGGAACTATGCGATGTCACGTGTTTTGAGGCCGAGTGGCCGCGAATAAACACAATTCCCATGATCATTAATATGGATGTCCAACTCCAACAATCTCCGTGATAACAAATCATTCAGGTCTCTATCATGTTGAGCTTCATGCGATAAATAACGCGAGTAAATTTGAATATATTAACGATAATGTAATAAATGTGTATGCTTCTATTTATTAGTGCAACATGCAAGTCGACACTGAATGCAATTTGAAACTGGAACGCATATGCATAATGATGATTATTAATGATTGAAATCTAATGGCCATTAGTCTTACTAACGCCAATATAGATATTCATTTACAGCGTTGCGCAATGAAAACAACCAAAAACCATTTATCTCCGCTCAGCAAAAATATGTTGGAAAGCTTTTTTACGCTACTCAAAAGCCTGTGCCCGGACCTTGGAAAGGTGAAACCTAAATATTTTTCTGAATATCAACACCCAATTTTACCGGCTGCTACGCATATAACACGTTGACGTTTACTTACGCAACTTCACGGTTTGTACAAAGGCTAGTTTCCTTTCTTCCCTTGCTTTGTACATGAAACATTAATGGTAGCACAAGCAGGGTTGCTCTCGAAGCTGCCTTTTGACTTTGAGTTGTACGTGGAACCAAAACAACCCTTTTCAGCCGATGCCAATTTACACAAAAATATTACTCTAAGCTGTGAAATAATATTGAGTGAGAGACGGGAACAAACTTTCGAACTGCGCAAAGCTCCCTTCATCAGCACCGTGGCGTTATTTCTGGAGCAGCTCACGCAGAATGTCTCGGGAAACTTGCCTAATTGACACTTAGTAGTTAGGCCCTTGAGCCTTTCACAGGATAACAAGGTGAAAAGAAAATACTTTCCCAGCCGGCGACGTGTTTTCCATCACGTCATCCTCTAATATATTTACGTGTCAAATTAATGAGCTTCTATTTGCACAAAGCCGTCTCGATCGTTCTTCGTGCTGTTAGGCACAAGAAAATGCAAAGTCTCCATGCCATTCTCCGAGAGTACGGGGACTCATGAAGAGCCGAAACCTTGAACACTCTTCCCAGACAATTTCAGTGCCCCCGTGGATACTCACCAGCCCTCCCGCGCAACTTTCCGGGTGTTCCCGTGCAAATCTAACAACGCTGCCTTCCCGATTGTTTCAGTCGCTGCCGCGCTGAAGATCACCAACCTGGTCGTACCGGAAGTGATCCAGAACGGCACGCGGCAGTCCGTGGTGCTCGACTGCGACTTCACCTTCGAGAAGGACTCGCCGCAAGGGCTGGTGATCAAGTGGTTCTTCAACCAGAACCCAACGGCTGTCTACCAGTGGATCCCGGGGCAGAAGCCGCAGGGGCTGGGCGTGCTGAAGAACAGGCTGAACCTGACGTACCGCGCGTCCTCCGAGGAGAACAAAGCGCACCGCGCGCTGCAGATCATGAACCCCACCACCGACTTGTCCGGGGAGTACAAGTGCGTCGTGTCCACCTTCGCCAGCGAGGTCAGCCAGGCCAAGACAATGGTGGTCTACGGTGAGTCATCGACGCCCTCGCTCTTATTTACCACGGGGATGATTTGTGCACTGCACTTGCGGAGCTGCTGCCGAAATATCAGGGTGTTTGCTAAGACTGGCCATTTTTTAACAGTTTCGATTGAATACTCAACACAAAATATTTAAAGAGAAAATAAGCCAAATACAGTATGTGCATGGGGTAGTTTTTTGGAGGGAATCTTTCTGACTTGAGAGTCGGTGCAGCCGTGAGATGGGGCCGAATGCCTCCACTGTGCAGATTAACACGTGGTCGAAGGCCAGCCATTGCTAGAATCGTCACGCCTGTTAATTATTCGTTCATTAATTAACAGAGTGTTGTTTTTGATATTTACAGTTTTGTGGATTTTTATGCTCTGTTAACTGATTGGATTGATGGAGACAGATAACCAATCAACGGCCATCCTCGATCATAAACAATTACGAGAGATACAACTAGGCCCATTGTGTAGGAGCAACTCGTGCCGGCAATCTCTGTCCGTGACGCGGCATATCCAGGGATTCCTTACGGGGTCTCCATTCCTCGTGACTTGTGTGCGACATTTCCGATGGTTATCTGAGCCATTCCGAGCAGCCGTGTATCCGTGAAAAACGACGGAATGCGGCGCGCACCTTGTTTCAAATCCAATCGACGGAGCTTTTCATCCCGACCGGGTGACAGATGGCCGCCGGCACGCTCCCCGCAGCACAACACAACCCGCCAGGGAGGGACACAATAGCAGGCAACAATGCGGCCACGCTGACAGGCTTCGATTGCAGGAAGAATTGTCTGCGCGTCTGGAATTCCTCGCCGATAAAAGTGTCTGAAACGTCGCTTGTTTCACACCCGGCAAATGAGGGAACAATCGCGTTGACTCCTCGCGCAAAAAATCCATCGCTCGCTGTGTTTCTTGAATTGGTTCATTCCAATCATTATTTTCATTTCAACTCGGATATCGATTGTCGCTAATGGATTCGTGAAAATAAAGCAAAAAAGAGCCAATTCATTTTTGGAGTATCCACTGAATTTGAATAGAGCTAAACGGGCGGTTGTTCAGGCGTCCTATCGCTGGGATGGATTGGATCAGGGTCGTACTGAGGCTGGATATGACCCTGTTTTGACCCTGGCTATGTGGTAAGTCTCTTGGTTAGCTGCGACGCGTTGGCTGCTGCGATTTCTTACATCAAGCCTCCACCGTCAAATTAAGGATTCGAAAACTCTGGGACCAATTGTCAAGAAACTAGGTGCATTAAGGTGAAAGGATATTATTTCGAATGACGGAATTCAACTAAGCGACATACAAAAAATTGATTTCATGGACAAACTGATTGATAAAATGCTCTCTGCTCGAACAAAGTCAGGGATGTCGTCGCAGGCAAACACCGTGGTTCGCCTCTGAAATTTATCTCGCTGTTCCATCGTCGGTGCAGCGAGATGCGCGCACCCGATAGGAGTGAACGGAATCGATGCACTTCATCCACCAGCATTGTCCTGTGCGCCGCTGATAAGCTCAATTTAATGCAGTTCAAAATAGAACGAAGGTGGAGCCTGCGCATAAAAATAGATTGGCAACATGGTCGGCGCTCGCCGGTGGTTTCGAGTTCAATTAGCCGCACCTGGGTTCGAAGCCCGTCGACGTCGACGCCGCCGCCGCCGCCCTCGCGACGCCGACGACGTCCTTAAGCGGGCTTAAGGGCGTCTCCGCGTCACTCGAGTTTTATCCCTCTCGATTGTTATTATCCCTTGCACGACGTGATTTTCTTTTACGAGCCTGTTCGGCGATCTCTAATTTTACTGCCTCCTTTTCACGATCGCTCTACGCCGTTGCGATGGAGGCCCGGAGTGGATTAGAATCAGATACAGCTCGTCCTAATGCAACGCGTTCCTTGCCGCGCAGATCCGCCCCATGAGCGGCGCGTGCTTTGTTTTGTGCCTCGACACGTTTCCGGGGGGCAACACATTCCGCTAACAAGCAGAAATGTTCTCTTTTAACTTCGAAACAAACATACTGACATACTTTGTGTAACCACCAGCCCAATTAGGCTTTAATCATAAACAATCTGTCGCTATATTTTTAGAATTAAAACAAATATCCACTATGTTGCTATTGGGTAAATCCATGTCAAGTCAACTAAAAATTGTCAATTTCTGTAATGACAATTTTTAAAATCAACCAAATGTATGTATATCCTTAGAGTTGGTCTAGGAAGGATTAAAACCAATTTTTTTAAATATTTCCTGCGCACCGTTCGTGCGCTGCGGTCGGCGCAAGATAGGCTGTTTTGAGTGCTATGTCGCGCATTCCTCCACGTTTCGCCTTGTAGCGCCCGACTTGTTCAACTTACAGAGATGAAAATGATATTTTTGGAAAGCTGAGAAAATTTCCTATCAGATAAAATAACTAAATATTAACCCTAAAAATAACCTACCCCTAATGTACAATCATCCCCTAAACCGAGAAAAAAGTCACTTACTCATATTTTGATTTCGACGAAATTTTTACAGGTTGTAGTTAACAAGCAGATTGAGCTTTTCTGAAAGTCTTGTGGTGGTTTTGCCAGTGGTTAATTTTTTAAAAATAAAATAGTGAGTTTGTATGAGATTTGCGTGCGTGTTTGCCGTACGTCGTAGCAAGTAAGTACAATTTTCGGCAGGTACTCGATATTTAATTTCATTAATTTTTTAACAGGATGGGCAGGACACTTGGGTGAAGCTCTCTAGGAAGTTTCGTGGTGGTTTTTTCAGTATTTTGTTAGTTTAAAAATAATTTATATTGCGCTGTACTTCATTACCCTCCCTTTTCCAAGTACATTGTGTAACAGCGCTCAAAGTAACCATCGTTTTCGGCGGTTACTCTTCATTCAATTGGAACCATTTAATACCAATATGTGCCGGTCACATAGGTGAAGCTCTCTAGAAAGTTTCGTGGTGGTTTTCTCAGGAATTAGGTGGTTTTTAAATAGTTTATATTGCGCGGTAGTTTATTTGGCCCTCTTTTACAACTACTGTGCGTAACAGCGCTGAACGTTACCATCATTTGCGGAGTTGACTTCTTTTTTGCAATCGGAATTATTCGGAAACAATTCGTACCGATCACTTAGGTGAAGCTCTCTAGAGAGTTCCGTGCGATTTTCTCAACGGCATACATACGAACGAGTTTAAAAGTCAATACAGCGCGATGCAAATTACTTAAAAACCACCAAAGTACTTAGAAAACCACATTTCTTTCAATTTCTTATGAGCTTCACCCAAGTGAATGGCATATATATTTTTTTTTAATAATTCCACTAAATAAAACGTAACTGCCTAAAATGATGTTTACGCTGAGCGCTGTTAGTAAAGGGAGGGCAATGACGCACCGCGCGATATAAAATATTTAAAAACATTCAAAGTAATGACAAAACCGGCATGAAACTTTCTAGAGAGCTTCATCCAATTAATCGTAACCTATTGTTACTAAGTATCTCCAATGGCTTAAAGAGTAACTGCCAAAATTGACGGTTATTTATTATGTACTGTATGAATATAAAAAACACTCTGCAGTATAAATTATTTCAAAACCACCGAAGCACTGCGAAAACTACAATAATACTTTCTGGATAGCTTCATCCAAGTAATTGGCACATCCCATTATTGCATTGTGGAAATAAAATACCAAGTACCTGCCGAAAATTCTGTTCAATTTTTACGGTGTTACGTACAGAATGGCAAAAACGAGCGCAAATCTCATAAAACTCACATTCTTATTTTTAAAACAAAAACCACTGAGAAAACCAGCACGAAACTTTCTAGAGAGCTTCACCCAAGTGTCCTGCACATAATGTTAATTATCAGTGACAATTGAATAAAGAGTAACCGCCAAAAACGATGGTTACTTTGAGCGCTGTTACACAATGTACTTGGAAAAGGGAGGGTAATGAAGTACCGCGCAGTATAAATTATTTTTAAACTAACAAAATACTGAAAAAACCACCACGAAACTTCCTAGAGAGCTTCACCCAAGTGTCCTTCCCACCCTGTTAAAAAATTAATGAAATTAAATATCGAGTACCTGCCGAAAATTGTACTTACTTGCTACGACGTACGGCAAACACGCACGCAAATCTCATACAAACTCACTATTTTATTTTTAAAAAATTAACCACTGGCAAAACCACCACAAGACTTTCAGAAAAGCTTAATCTGCTTGTTAACTACAACCTGTAAAAATTTCGTCGAAATCAAAATATGAGTAAGTGACTTTTTTTTCGGTTTAGGGGATGATTGTACATTAGGGGTAGGTTATTTTTAGGGTTAATATTTAGTTATTTTATCTGATAGGAAATTTTCTCAGCTTTCCAAAAATATCATTTTCATCTCTGTAAGTTGAACAAGTCGAGCGCTACAAGGCGGAACGTGGAGGAATGCGCGAAATAGCACTCAAAACAGCCTGTCTTGCGCCGGTCGCAGCGCACGAACGGTGCGCAGGAAATATTTTAAAAAATTGGTTTTAATCCTTCCTAGACCAACTCTAAGGATAGACATATATTTGGTTGATATTAAAAATGGTCATGTCAGCTCATTGGTTGGTTTGAAATGGAAATGCCCTCTTATTAGAATTTAAATTTCAACACATAGTTTCTGTGTAAATGATTGCCATCCTTCCACGCGGTTTTCACCGTGTAAATGTCGCGTTGACCGCACAGCAAAGGGCAGCCAAGTGTCCGCGCGTTCGGATCGCGCGCCCCGCGGCCGGCCGACGGTAAACCACAGCGTGCAGTTAATTAAAAAGATTCGGTCGGCGGGAGCGAGGCTCCGCGCGGCCGGAGCTCATTACAGCGCGGACAGTAAACGATGGAAATCAATCGCCGGACAGCGCTTGAAATGCTCGCGTTACGTTTAGTGGGTTTTGCGGGCAAAAGAACGAGTGGCGGACCCAATGGCGGGGCCCGGTGAAGCGTGACGGCGGGTGAATGCATGGTATCACGTGGTATCACCGTGCAGCGTGTCCTGCAGCGTCCTGCAGCGTCCTAAAGCTTCCTACGGTATCCAGTTGTTGTTCGAATCGGGCATGCGATTTGTGTGGAGCCAGACGCCGGGGGAATGCACCTGGGTCCGGTTAACACCGCGGATAAATCTCTCGTTTAGTGGCTGCATTGGCGTTGCATCAGCTGACCCGATGCAGAGATGGGGTTTGAATTGCTGTTTTGGAAACAAGAATACACATGCAGTTGCCTGTGTGTGTGTCAATTAGAGCTAGAGTTCTGTTCTATGGAGTATCAGATTACCTATTTACATCTAGTAGGAAACAATACCAAACTGTTCTATGAGTGATGATTGTTATAGGGATGACTGTTTTGTCCTCAGATGCACTTAAATTATCGATGGGATATTTCACGTAATTATAAGTAAACGACTCGGACGGTATTGAAACCCACGGAACCGTGACAGAGGCATGATGGCAGATTGAGTTTGTAGCGTGAAATATCAATTGGGCAGAAGTCGTGGAAACCCGGCGAGTTCCCAGGCCGGCCAGCGGCGAACGATTAGAATATTGAGACGCAGCGAAAAGCCGCTAAAAACTCGCCGCGGTTTTTCACGCCGGACATCGCCCGGGTGGATGTTTGACTTTCGCAGCGAGAATCTGCCAGTCATCTCCGATCGCCCACTTTTTCCGTGCCCTCGCACAGGTGGCTCGCAGCGGCTAGACGGGAGAGTCTGTCTCCTCGAATCTCGGCCGATCTCTTACAATTTCTCGGTCCCAAACCAAACACACAATACACCAAAAGATTAGTGACGGTTTCAACACCTTGATTTTATCTTTCGGTCAACTCGATCAGGAGATAACTTAAGTCACTGGACATAATTAGACTGGCAAACTACGGACCTGAGCACAAAATAGGAATCTTTTTCTGTAGTTTTTTAATCAAGCAGGCGGAGTGGCCGTAGAGCACCCCATCGCGCAAGAGGATACTCGCACGTAAAACAAATCGTGTAGATACACTGATTACACATTCATTAACATTCTGATGAAGCGGTAAACAAGCAACAAGTGGCGTCTTGGATACCGTCTATAATCATTTGATTGCCATGGTGACGGACAGAGTGCCGCGATCCTTAACGGGAGTTGCCGTCGGTCCGGTCACTTTTGTTTTCGGGTAAAAACTGCAAACTGTTTGTTCTGTCGAAAAAACGAGCGTGGTAAAAGCGCTTCCGTTGTTTTTGCGGGTCTTGCGAGTCGCATCGCGTCGGTCGTGCTTTCTGCTGGCCGTGTAGCCATGGAAACGCGCGTACAACGGGTTTAACAAGCGCTGCCGCGGCCAAGACGCTTATTAACGGACGGTTGTTTCATAGTTTACAGATTTAAGTGGGTATCATCTTGTATTATCTTGGAAAAAATTGTACGTCTCTTTTGCGCCGAGTGCTGATTTCCGTTTCCGATCCGTTCCCATGACAATTGTGGCCGAGGCATGCGTGGAACGAGCACGCATGACGTAACTTCTTCTGTCGTCTGTCACTTTCGATTGCTTGACAGATCTTGACAGATCTTGGGGGGTTGTGGAGTTGCCTGGGCTTGATTCATCAAAATAATTGCAAAATCAGTAAATTTATGTGCATTAAAGTCCGAGCTGTTTGGGAAATTAGTCTTTCGCTACCTATTATTCCACGGACTTCAAATAAATGATATAAAATTACTTGTGTAGACGACAGAAGGCCACGGATTTTTTTAAGAGAAAAATTAATTTAGTAAATATTCCATACTTCGCCATCATTTCCTCCGTTCTGATCTCGAGCAGGAATCAAGGAGGCCTCGTCTCGGCCCGGCCCCTGAGATCGAAGTGTGCACTGATTGGAAATCTGAATGATTCGATTCCCGAGAGATGTCGTTAGAGAAATGAATATAAGAAACGCTCAATTCTGCTGATCAAGACGAAAACTCGCGATTCTTTTCCCTGATTATGCGGAGTCCTCCACAAGAACCGTTGGCTTGTTGAGTTTGATATGATTTTCAATCGACTAAACACTTGTAATTCCGGCGCTGATAATCGTGAATGAAAATAATGTAATCCTTGTGATCCAAGCCCATGTTGCCAAAACCCCGATCTCGGCCTGCCGACCGGCGCGCTTCGCATTGCATTATTGGGGAAGTCGAGGCCATCTGTCAACCGCCAGACTTTCTTGTGACGAATCCACGCTCTGCCAGTCGGCGACATGGAAACTTTATAAATCACAGCCACCACCCCCTCTGCATTCCGCGGGGAGTCGTGGCTGCGTGCGGAAAATGCGTGCTTTTACGCATCACGCGCACGCATGCGAGCAAAGGAGGATAACGTATGGCGAACTAACGAATAATCGCCATTTTTTGGCCAAGGAATTCTACAAGCACGTGAATATCATTCCGATCATGAGGCTTAGGGAATTTTACCCTGGAAGTAGGTTTGAAACCCAGTGACGTGGGTTTGAAGAGATTAAATGGCCGCACGGAAGGAGCACCTAGATTCTGTTATTGATGATCGCAATTCTGGTTCCGAATTCAACCCTCAAAAAACATAAAAAAAGAAACAACCGCCGGAAAATATGAAAACATAACGACGGCTTTGGAAAACAAGGCCATTGTTTGCCAAAGCGGTGCCCTGGGCATTCTGGATATGCGAGTGCCATTAATATTTATGAGAATAAACAATGATGAATTAATTAGCAGGTATACACGTTAATCCGTTTGACGTACAACCGAAGTTACTCTAATCTTAATCCAATATTCACTAGCACCCTTACCCCCCTCAAGTTGCCATCGTTCGTCACATTTAGAATTCCAAGTTGGCATAGTTTTGTGAACACATCAGAGTGAATGTTTTATAGCAGGCGTTATACGGTTATACCCAGTGCTAGATTCATATGACGTGGCGAGCACCCACCATGCACACTCTATGCCGCGTGCCAGATCGCGGTGAAGAGATGCCGACAAAGGCCATCACCATATTTCCCTTTATCCGCGCGGTGGATCGGCCCGAGCGTGCCGGGAAATAAGCGGAGTGAAAAGTGGTAGGTGTCGCCGCCGACGCTGATACGAGCTCTCAGGAGAGACCTCCGCTCGCTGCAGCATCACTTGCCCTGGCTGCCGACCGACAGTGCGGGAGGCTGCAGTGGAATTAAAATTAGTTCACAGTCCCCAGACTACCCATGGCATGCCTACTTCTGGAAGGAAATACCAAATATAATTACTGTTTCCCTTATTCACAAAAGTTGATGCAAAAATAAAAATAAACTCAGTAAATCCATTAACAAACCTTTGTATAATCTTTAAAATTGGACAAACTGCTCAGCTATAATAGAAGTGATTCAATAAGATGCCCTTTCATCATGTTAGCTTTTCTCCATTTTTCCCAGTCGCCATTTTTCAGAGTGCAAATTTAACACACACCAGCAATGCTAGTATCTGAGGAACCTCGTAGTGTATTAGCGAAAGTAAGTTTTAGTTTTTAGCAGTCAAGTCATATTATGCAGACATCCTGCTTGAATCGCTCAAACTTCCACACAGAAAAATGAAACATCTCTTTCTGTGACCGACTTTTTTGATTTTGTGTCCTGAGGTTGGCAACGTCCTTTTTGAAAGGGCCGTGAAAGGATACGCTGATAACACTGTATGTGGCAGACTTAGGGGTAGCGTATGCCGCTGGTGAACTTGCGCGCGGCGGGTGGATCTGCGGCCGAGGCTTAAATCATATTTCCCGTTTGCAAAACGGATCCAACGATTTCGCTCGGCGGCATGTCGCTGAAAAAGCTCGGTCTAGCGGAACAAATAAAAGTTTTCCGTCGGCCGGGGGCTTGTGAGGGTTGAGCGGCCGTCGTACGTCACGCAGCGTCCTCAGGCTGCGTGCGTGTGCGTGTCACATGCGTGACTGGTGCGTGGCTTTGCTAGAATGTGCGTCGGGGCGGTCTTGTGGTTCGTCTTACGTTCTGTGATCACGATCTCGGCCTATGATGTGCCTTCGGTTGGCTTTTAAAGAATATTCTTCTTAAAATGTTGTTGCGGAGAATTTTTACTCATCGATTTTTATTTAGATACTGGAAAGTCACGTGCTTTAAAAATCAACAAAAACATACTGGAATAATTTGCATTTCTAATAAGTGAACTAAAGTGCAAAAGATCCAACCACCATTACCTTGTAACATTGCACACGAATTGTTCATTCAGAAAAAAGGAAAGGTACAAGGAATTGCATCCAGTTTAGCGATAGAGCTTGCAAGGGCGTCAGTAATTCTATCCGAAGTAAAAAAGAAAACGAAAAGTAGCATATATGCTCGATGCAAAAATAGGCATCCCAGCTTGGGGACACATTCCTCGTGCAAGCTTCATATTTCAGCTGATAGTATCCATGTCCCACCTGGTGCTTAGGACTCCCGCCAGCAGAACCGTCGTATCACTGCAGCTATTCAAGAAAAAGCCGAGCAATATACCCCGGACACTCACAAAGCCGTCGCTGCAGAAACTTTGTTCATTTCACTACTGCAACATTCATTTACGCCATCACACAATGAATTTCACTCGCCCACTCAAAGCGTCGCAATCCGAACTTCAACCAAAAGTTATTCCAGCTCATAATAGCGCTTCTCTCCTAATCCACCGCTTCCACCCCTTCCAACACCCCCCCCCCCCCCCCCCCACACCACCGGCAATGTCGTGGTGTAATTCAAGGGAGGCGCGACCCCGCGAAGAACTCGGCCACCGCCGCCTTGACTCCGACATGCCTGAGATAGTTGTCATGGAACCAAGATGGCGCGTCACGCCGAACTTCGCATAGTTGGAGCGGTCCTGGCGGCCGGGCGGCGAGTTACTCGCCCGGAACCTAACTATGTTCGTCGACGCCGAGCGCGGCTCCGGGGCCAGCGAACGCCGGGGTGCGGGGGACGCCGCCAGCGGCGCGGTCTCCAATCGACTTCGACGCACTGGTCCACGGCGACAGTTTTTACTTTAAGTTGTTCATAGGCTAGTTGCCTTAGGGCTGGAATCGAGTTTACTTTATTGAAACTCAGGAGATTATAAGAGGATGAGATCTCCGTCCGACGCTGTATGCTGTATGCGGGAGCCGGTATGAAGATGTAACGCAGTGTCCTTTGAAAATATGATATGTCATCATCGCCAGTGAGGGTAGGTACGCCACTGCGTGAAGGGGTCGTCGCAAGTTTGCGTATGGCGTGGTGCTGGGTGGAAGGGGGGAAGGGTAATCTTGTAATGATAAGGTCACGGCGTCCCTCCGCGAAGACGGCCAGGGTAATTACGCGCGACGCCGACGACGCCCCGGGACGGAGGCGTCGCGACGCGTGGCGTCGGCCGCGAGCGTCGCGAGTAATTCCAACTTGCGTCGTTTCGGCCGCAACGACTTGCGGCAAGTTTGCGAGGCGGCCGTGGCGAGCGTGCCTCGGCCCCGCCGATCCGAGGCTTGATCTTCATGGAATCGACATCACGCGCCGTCGCGGCCGACGTTCGCGTTTAACTCTGCCTAGGTCATTTCGCTCGGAACTCTCCTCTAATCTCACGCCACTCTTAATCGTCGCCACGCTGGAACTTCGGGGAGTTGCTCAGAGTCACCATCTGTCATTCTGCTTGGAACATCTTTGCTGAAATCTAGCTAATTATTTCTATTTTGGGTGCCGTGTTTCAAGAGAGCTGTTGATGAAATTTGATGGACATAGATATCAAAACTCATTGCTAAATCGAGGTCCATGTTGACTTGATTGTTCGTGGCGTTTAGAAACGCGAGTTGCTCCATAACTTATTCATCAAAGTCAGCCTCGGGAGACCACGCTGAGAAGGATCTCGCAGCCAATGTTAGAGGCACCCTGGACCAGCTAGTGAGCGGAAGCTGCGATGCGTGCGTCCTGCCTGTTTCGTCAGATGTCGCGCTGCCGGTGACAGACCTGATCACCCGTCGCATCGGAGCCAATCTATCGTTCATTTGGGCGTATGTCACATTTCCTCCTCGTCCTCCTCGTATGTCACGTGCAATTCCCTCCTCGTCCGATACGAGAGTATCACGCAACGAACATCGCAGCTCTTTCACCGATACGCGATATTTTAAACACTACGATGCCCAATCAATTTATTTGGCAGCGCGATACGAATTTTTCTGATATATTCCCTTGGTCATGTTATGTTATTCCCCGTCCTGCACCCCGTGCCACATATAGTTTCCTCCGAACAGCAAGATTCCGTGGCTGTACAAACTGGTTACGTTACAGATTTAGTAATTCAAGCAGCGACTTGCGGTGCAATCCACGGCGCGCAAACACCGCTCACTGCACTGGGAACACACGCGACGGCCAGCGCTGCCGAACAGAGCTCGCGATACAAAAATAAATCACACTTACACATATTCCGGGGGTAAAAAAGTATAACAAATGTATGAGCGCAGGCAATTTGTTCTGCCAGCAGCACAGATGCCAGTACTTTTTGTTGCCGCGACGGCGAGATTGGCTCCAGGAGCCGGCCGGGAACGTTGCAGATTTATCCCCGCACGGCATGGGTCGGTACTGTGTGAATAAATACGATCGCGGCGCTGGCTACTTGCGATCCTAAGTCGGTCGCGACGGCACAGACTGTGTTCACTCGGAAATAAAAGTATCGGCTTGCGCAAGTCCGCGCCACCGATGTCGTCCCACCGCCGAGGATACCACCGCCGTTCCAGGTGCAAATGCTGCTGGAAGTTTCTTGAAGGACTGCCAAACCGAGAATAATTTTCCGATTTGAACCAAATTTTTCTGGCTGCTCCAACGCTCTGACTTGGTGTTTGAATGTTTCGATGGCTGCCTGAACCTGGTCCTTATGATGACTGTAAAAACATGATTGTTGGATGTTTGTCACTGACGGCGTGTGTCTCGGTTGCAGTGCCCGAGTCGCGGATCGACATGACGCAGAAGAGGGAGGAGGGCAACAACGCGAGGGTCAACATCGAGTGCCGGGCGGAGGGCGTCTTCCCCGAGCCGCAAATGACCATCACCAAGGGCGACGGGTAGGTCGAGGGCCGCCATGCTCACTTGCCCCGGGTTTCACGAGCAATTCAACATGTCCCCACGCTGGGCACTCACGAAGGACCGCTCGCTGGTGTCCCGTCGCTTTACTGCACGGGCCACTTAGCCCAACGTCTTGCTAATGGCCGCGCAGACTCTGGCTGAACAGCTTCACTTTTTTACGCACTATTCCAGAACTGGGACTGTCTGGCGTGGTGGTCAGCGTGAACCGAGAGAAGTGGCATCGTTTTTGTTTTTATCTGATCAAATAGCAGTTTTGGTAAGGAAAAACTTTTCTCTTGCGGAAATCGCATTTACGTGCCGGCATAATTGGTCGGCCATTGTTGCCCGAGCGAGTTGATTCAGCAAGTTTGCAAGGAGAACCATAAGTTTCTCTTCGAATTGTGGGCCGGTAATTCTCGAACTGCGATGTCCGAGACGCACGAACAAAGGACCGCGAGACCCTCGGGGTAGTTTCAGCCCCGCGTTTGCCCTGACAACGGCCCGGCCGCGTCGCTAGCAAGCAGTATGTGGGATGGAGGGGCCGGCAAACTTTTCAATCGACAACCACGGGCATCGTGTAATCACCGACTTTGCTCTCAACCCAAAAGCTAATCTGAATTTCACATGTGACGTTATTGATCCTGCGATTTTAGAGGATGCATCTTCTCAAATCTTGAGTCAAATTAAATCATTGGATATCTTGCGGCATCTCATCTACCCCGCCCTCGACATATTTACTTCGCAACGCCACGTGTTTGCTGTTATTGTTGAATGCATGCGATCGGGCACACGGCTTTGATCCTTGCCTGACGCCAGCTGTGCATTGTGCGCAAAGCGTACAGCGCCAGGTAAACTGATTAACTCTACCCGAGCCGGCGAAACGCCGTCTGTCTGACAGGCAAACTTGGCACTCATCGGCTGCTCGCAGCGTCCCAAGTTTGCTCCAAGTTGGCCGGCAACCAGCGGCCGCGACGCCGTGCACAATAGCGCCGGGGAGGACGTAATCATAATAGCGTTACAGAACTAATACACGGCGCAGAGTATTTGCTTGCAAGGTGGCCCTGGGGTTGGGGTTGGGCCGGCTTAGTGACTTCTACGGGCAAATGGAGCGCGTAATGAACTGTCAAACTTGCAAGATATTCCCTCGCTTGGCTAGTGGCGCTGAGTAAGGAGCGGGGTGGCGGGGAGGTTCTCAAAGATCCTGTCCGACATATTCGCGACGTGCAAAACAGCGCGAGACGTGATTACGGCAGCGAGCTTTTAATTACCTGTCAAACTTAGGCGGCGTCGGCCGGCGAGGCTTATAGACAGCTAGCAGCAGCGCGCTCGTTGTCACAATCGCGGTGCTGCGACTTTACATGGCTCCTTTGTTGTGTTTCCTTGGAGATCGGCTCCGTTTAATTACACCTCTGCCGGGACGCGGGGCTGCTTGTATTATTATGACGTTGTCGAGGTTGGTCCATATTGCATAATAATACTTAATCACACATCTAAACTCATTTTAAGCGCTTACTCCCCAAGATGTATGTAAGCAATTAGGGGTTGAAGCAATTATTACCGAACTGTTATGTAACTTATGCTGCTAAAAAGTCAAAATTTGGGGTGGTGAAACGAGAAATGTTAACTTACAAGACACAAAGAGATGACACTTTTGGGAAAAGTTTGGGAGTTTAGCATTCAAAAACCCAGTTAAATAATTTTTTCTGAAAACTAAGGTGCTATAAATTAGGAAAATAAATGAGTGTTCATAAAGAGGATGCTCGTTCAGTTAAACATAACTTCTGTAAAAAATGACATAAGTATCCTTCAGTCTGAAGCCCATCACAACGCAATACCAATCAACCCCCGAGCGTCCCTCAACAGACTTCATAATATCGTCCTGGTGGGACAGGTGCACCCACCCTAGGAGCTGTATGCCTACACGCGTCGCTGCGTATCGCACGGGGCAAAGGCTGCAGGCACGCAATCTGCACAGCGCTAAATTCCCTCCGCGTTAATCGAGTGCCCGAGGAGGACGCTCCCGGCCTCCGACATGACGCTCGCGTCGGCCACCCTGATAATCTCATCATCTGGAACCTTTTAGTGTAATTACTCCCCGCGAAACCGACGTCGATGCCGGCGTGGTCCGCCGCGATGGCAACGCGGACCCGGCACTAATACACATAGTGCTTGAGCGTGGACCGCTGCCGCTAAGTAAACTTTAGCCGGTGCTCTCGTCTCTCGGCCAGAGAACTACGTGGTGCAGTGTTAAGCGATCAAATAGTGGAGATTGAGTGGTGTTGTCCTGTATGGGTTTCAACAGGCAGGAGACGGTACATTTTGGTACCCTTTAAAATGTCTGAGAATTCAATCCCGCTAAAATGGAATGTAGGTCGCGGCAGTGAATGCAGATATAGGCAGCAATAACATTCACGTTTTAATGCAGCATCTATGGTTGGAAATATCGCCATGAAAGTTGTACAGGATACCGCGAAATATTGATGGCACTATACATATTGTTTACGAAGTTATTAAATGTTCGATTCTACCCAAAAACACAAGATAATAAACCAGTAGACCAATGCATCATAAATACGTGTCATTGAACAGTTTTCGGAAAATTGAGCCAGTTACCCATTCAGTGCGCTGGTCTAAATTTTCTATTCCACCATGTAGAAGCAAAGCATAAGCCCAAACCACACGGCTGCCGTAAAAGCCCTACATTTTCCATGAATTCTCCACGCAGGCCAGTAATTTTGAGTTTATCAAAATGAAAAAGAAGCTGTTCAATATAGCGCATATAAAAATGTCCATTAAATGGCAATTTTATTATCAATAGCCCGAGCGCAAGGATACCGGGTGCTAGCCCGGATCCAACGACTCTGACCCGCTACAACCCATGCATTATTCCACCCGGCCGGGCGCCCGGGGCTGGGGGTGGGGGGAGCTACTTCCACCACGGTCTTCTTCTTTCATTTAGAATCAACCGCCGCTTTTGTCCTCGTCGTAAAAATTTGGAAAATCGTAAATATCGTGGTCGGGGCGGAGATAGCAACGAGGGTTAGCAAGTAGGGCGGGTACTGCGGGGTCTCGCGGCGCCGGAGGGTAGATTGTTCTGCCCGCCGTGGGCCAGTCTGTTGGGTTGGGCGTCGATAATTCCTACATTTGCCTGGATGCCTGCTGCTCGAGATCGGAGATATGGGTTAGTATTCAGTTTTCATTTGTGAATACGATAACACGGAAAAGCTGACGGTGTGTATCGGATCAACTCTATATAATTCATTTTAGTTCCTTTTTCACTTGGGTTACATTACTCAAAATTGTAATAAAAAAATAAATCTGAGTCCGCAAAAAATTTACATAGCAAGAGTTAACTTTTCCCTCATTCTCCCTCTATCTCTCTCTCCCTGCCAAATTGTCCACCCGCCTCTGACATCTCCGAGGCTGTGTAACGCCCTCCCCCATGACGACGCCGTCCTGCCGCAGGTCCAAGCTGAAGGAGGTTAAAGTGGTGACGACGCCGCGCGACGGCGTGTTCGACATCAGCGCGTCCGTGCTGGTGGACGGCGATGACAGCGACGAGAGCGACACCAGCGATGACGCCGACGACAGCGACGGCGACGTCGACGTCGAGGGGCCGACCACGTTCGAGTGCGAGCTCGAGATCCCCGAGGCGCACTACACGGTGAAGAAGGACACCGTCTTCTATCCAGGTAGGACTACGTTGCAGGGCTGCATTTGATGCAAACATTGTTGCATTTGACCAGTCGGATCATCACACTTTGATCCAAGACTCTGAAGATACCGAACCTACGGCACCAAGGCACCGAGAGACAAACGACGTTAAGGTCTCTCAGGAACATCTGCGTTCGGCTTCGAACGCGGACTATTTAACAAACTAATTAGCATACCTAATTGGATGGCAAACTTGACGCTATCTTGGGCCGTATCGCCACGGTCTGCCATCGATCGCTCTCGAGAGCGTTTATTTCAGGATTCAAATTGGCCCAAGTCACACTAAACCTGTGAGTCCATCAGACCGCGGCGTGACACAAAAACTCCACCGCCGGCACCAATGTAGTGTCGGCATCGTCGATGCACCCCACAGCCTTCGAGGCTTCTTATCGGTCCAGGTCGGCCAGGTGCGCGCTGACGATGCCTGCAACGCCGCTCGAAGACCTTTTTCCGTCGCTAAGCACCCCCCCCCCCCACCCCCTTTGCCACCCACTGCCCGTCACTCCCCGGGGCCCATGACTTTTCCCAGCTCATTAGCCCAGCGCCGCCGCAAGACGTTGGGTTGGTTGGGGGGCGGGTGTTGGGGGGGGGAGGGTCTGCGGTTGCCAGGCAGCGAGGCGCGACGCCTAAAGGTCACCTGGGCGCACGTGCGGCCAGGATGCGAGCGCGAAGCGTCACCACGTGTGCGCGCCTCTTGGGGGGGTTTTTGCGCCGCCGGTCTGCGGTTGATCTGTTTGTCTTGGACATTGAGTACCAAGCATCGGTGATCATTTCTAACAGCTTTACCTGACGTGAGCGTCTCATCTCCTATTTACCATCGAGAAAAAAAAACTGTGAAGAGGGACACCACTCGACCGAAAGCATATTGGACCGAAACAATCATTAGTTTCCAGGTGATTGGAGGAAACTAGTTTTTGGTGCACTGATTTTACAGCTGCGAAACAGTTGGCTTTTGGAAATGTACAGTGCAATCCTCCCAGCATGTCGCAAGTATCAACCCCGTCGTAATCGTAACCAGTACATCGAACTCCATGACATTTGACCTGCGATTTGTCTCTCGAAGCCGTCGCACATCCAGACCCAGACGTAGGTAATGCGATTAAATTCCGACGCCAGCAATCACAGTCACAGTCGAGCAAGCAATCACACTCAAGCCCCGCTCTTTTGTCTTCGTGGTGCGGGCGAAGTTTACGGCGCGAAGTTTGCAGCGTTGCATCCACGTCGCCGCGGCTTGCCGATCGCAGATTAGCATAGAGATTAGCGGCGCAGCGAGCAGGCAATTAGGCGAGTGCATTGGCTGCGGGTCGCGTGCCACGCGGGGAGTGCACTTCCGGTCGGTCGTGCGCGCGCACAGCGTCGCCGTCTCGCGTCGCGGCCGCGCCGGAAGACGGCGTCGGTTTGTTCCGCTCGGCGGCTGGAGGGGCGCGGAGAGAGGAGAGCGGAGAGAGGAGAGCGGAGTTGTTCTCGGCTCGCGGTGAGACGTTGCAGTGGCTGCTCGGTCTGGAGCCTCAGGATTGTCACCGAATAAATCAAGCTCCGATATTTAGCTGCGGGAATTGATTTAAGAATCAACCCGTTCGTGATAAAATGGGCGTTCCTTCACATTTTGATGATGTCCAGAATGGCAAACATTAAAAGATAAGCTCCAAATGAAATTATTCAGAGGGAATTCTTTGACAGTCGATGGCAGCCGATAGCAAGAAATCCCCGATTTCAATTCGCTTATCTCCAAGCAGCGTCAGTCCACTTGAGCAGAAATCTTCTTTCGGTGTCCTAATTGGAAGTATCTACAATGGCTTCACTCAATTTCTTAAAGCCAACTCTCTGTGGCTGCCTCGCTGACCGAGCTTCGCTCCGGCGTCTCTGTGGAATCAATTAGCAGATAACACTCCAATTAACTTGTGGCGTCGACCTCCGTCGCGGCGCTGCAATCATCTGAGAGCAACACGCGTCGTGCGTGTCTTGGCGTGGCCACGGACAGGGACGGATTATAAAAACAGACTAAGAGTATCGTGAGGCTTGCTCGAGTACTCACAATTTCTCGTGCATAGTGGGTGACTTCGATTACTTGCAAAATATATTCGTCTGACAGTGTTAGCCAGTAACTTCATGGGGCTGTGACTCCCGTTGCTCCCCCCACCCCCCCAAGAAAACAACGCTGTTCTGCCTGCTGGCTGCAGAGGGCACGACCCGTGTAAGGCACCGGGTTCATGTCTCGGGCACACTTCTCACGCGGGAAGCGTCGTGTAGGGGGGCGGTGGGGGCGTTATGAGAGGTGGACATGCAAACCCTCGGAACGCGTCTCAGCCCCGACGCTCTATTTCTTCGCTGTTCTCTTGGGTGCTGAGCGTGATGGATACCGCTCGTGTCTCTCATGCTTAAGACAATGATAGCCGTTTATCACAAAGTAAAACAATAAAGTTTGTATTTATTTGTTCTAGAACTATTTATTTCTGTGAGAAATACTTTGCATACATTCTTGAGCTTTGTGGTACAAGTATGTAAGCCATATACTATAGAGAATAAGTTGCTTCATGAGAAATGTTTGGGAGTGCCACGACGTGTGCTTCCAAAATACAGACGATTTTGAAATCTGTGATGCGGACACCCAACACACACCACACACCACACCACACAAGACACCTGGCATCAAGCACTTCTTCGACTTCGTTCACAAGTAAGCCCTGACTCCAGTAGATAACACTTAGCCAGCAATCTCTGGCAGATATATTTTCATAAATAAAATTGACAACTCTATGGCCACCACGCCACTGATGCAGGTAGCATGAAGAAAGCTTCTGATGCATTTGGACGTAGTTGCTTCACTGGTTTCATATTTTGCTTTTTAAAGTAACGCTGACAGCTTTCTGACGAATATATTTAACAAATTTTTGTGAGCGCAGCTGATTGATTAAACACGCCATACTTAAAATTTATATTTATAGCTATAAATATAGCCATAATAAAAGCTAATAAGCGTATTCGCGTTTGAGCATGTTTGCCTGCTATTAACAGGCGTTTTATTTCTCTATACAGGCGTTCCTCTTCTTACCTGTGTTGACAAACTATCAGGAACTGCGTAGCGCCATTCTCCCTTGGCAAGCAAACATCTCACCTCTAAACGTACGCCATCGGGCATCTGACCTCGTGCTGTCGGTGGGCGGTGGGCGGTGGGCGGTGGGGAACACTGGGCGCTCTGCATGGTCACGGGCCACCGACGCTATCGTGGCGTGACACATGAGGGCCTCTTCATCGGTTCGGTCTTCTTTAACCCTCAACCCTCAACCCTTCACCCTGCGTGTCTGCGAAATGGGACGGGCTTTTACCAGTCAGTCGTAGATGGCGTTGCCGTGATGGGTAGAGATTCTATTTTTATGACCATTGAGAGCGATTTTGTTGAGCAGACGTTTATACGCTCTGTCAGACCGTGTTTTCCGAGGCTATTTTGGCGGAAAAGTATTTTCCTTGCTACCTTATTTAGATACAATACAATAGCAGCACTTCTATAAATGGATGTAGGAAAGTTTTTTGCGTCTCATATTTTCTTGGGTTCGAGAACAGCAATGAGACATCGCGTATTTCGTGGCTGGTGAATGGCATGCGATATGTTAAGCTTCCGATTGTACGAGGACAGTATCATTCCCCGTCAAGTGTCGGAAAACGAGGGAAAATAAGGGCTGGCGGAGCTTTTTCGACGTGTTTTTACAATTGGCAAAGATACACTTTTATAGAACCGAGTTTGCTATACAAGTTGACAAATTGAATGTGCGTGAATGCACTTCGAAGAAAATCTCCCGTGTTAAAAACTCGCGTGGGTAGGAAATAAAACACTACGGTACATTTAGATTTCAGCCTTCACTTCAGCGCTTTGAAGTTTTTTTCGTGGTTCTTACACATGCGTGCCAACTACTTCGTACTAAGTGCAGATAAAACGCAGAAAGCTATTACTTGAGAGGTGGTAGTTAAAGGAGCCTTGCATTTCCACCCAAAAGTGGTCGTTGAATATCATGGATGTCATGGCCGCTTCCAGCCCCGCATTGCCTTGGCCGCAAGTGCACTGGCCCCGGTGTCACCATGGCACTGCTGGGGTTAACAGTCCGTTACCGAGAGGCTGGCGACGTGATCTGATGTGTGCCTTGTCCACAGGCCCCCTCGGCTCCACTGTCGAGCCTGATTCGAACGAGTCCGACGATTCAGACGACTCTGACGAGTCTGGTGCCAGCGCAGGGGGTAAGGCATCGGCACCCTGCGTTCAACCTCGCAACTAACGCCTTGCCATTTACCGCACTAACTTTAACATCCGCTTGCCCACACCACCCTGCTTGCCTGGGGATCACCGGCACCGGAGGTTTGCTAGGATATCAGCAGGAGATTTTCCTCTGCAGGCAGCTGATAACATGCCCGGAAGATCAACTTATTGTGTTCCCCAAAACGCCAGAGGTCAAAATTGATTAGAGGTTATAAGGGCTGTTACTATTTTTTTAACCCACCTCACCCCATTGCCCCAGCCTGCCACCAAAAATGCTGCTTGATAATTATGTCGGCACCAACCCGGCACCTCAACACCCACAGCTCTCCGCAAATGATTTGCAGTCCTTGCGGTAGTACTTTTTCTGTGATCCGCTCATTATTTCTCTCGAGAGAGTTTAGGGCGAGTTTAGGGGTCGATACGATCACCCTACGTATATGTGCAATTTTATACTATCTCTGTAAATGTTCTTCAAAATATGAAGTAAGAGTTAGGCGATCTTTCTTGTCTACGAATACCATGTCGGCAAGGATTGCTTCTTTGGAATAATTTAAACAGTTTCTTTATCTTTTGTTTAAAAAAACGCAGCGAAATGAAGATCGTTTTGTTTGATGCCGGTGCACGGTTCACAGCGTGGGCAGGGAGTTAATCAGAACACGCGTGTCTTCACGGCATGGGTGCGAAGTGCGTGAGCCACGAGCTCTCATTCTTGGGAACGAGTGGGGGGTGTGGGGGGGGGGGGGTGCTCCGGCGAGCGTGGATTGGAAAGGAGGGAAGCGGAAATTGATTTTGCGTTCGGACAACTTGGCCACTAAGATTTATGAAAATGAAAGTATATTTCTTACAAAGATTCGAACAATTTATTGATCATGAGTTTATGTAGGTCTAACCTTTTAAGAAATGATTTTCGGAAATTCACCGGCAAATGAAATTTATCGATGTGTAGGCATCTAATGGTAGGAGCAGCTTATTCATTTCTAGTTCCTGTTTCACCGGTGGAAAGAATACGCTAGAGAACGGCTTAGGAGCCAAGTAAATTCCATCCACACCTCATCTCATGAGCCGCCTGCCAGCCTGGCACCAGACGCCGCCGCGTGCACGGCTCGCTCGGGACTTGAACCAAGCCCTTTCGCCGCGCTAGATTGATGTCGGCGTCGTAACCCACCCTCGGCCCGGCGGCCAGAAGGGTGCCAATTCCTCCCCTTCGACCCCTCCAACGCGACGAGCTGGTATCACGGCGAACAAGCAGCGGGCCGTGTTTAAAGCTCACCTATATTTAACCACCACACAGCAGTGTTCCCGGCGCCTACGGGCCTAACTGCACCTGTGTCCAGATAACCGTGTATTGTTCTGTAACGATCCCCGCACTGTTTGTCTATTTGGCCAACGAGCCCGGCGGTGGCAGTGGCGCTGTCATGCCAGCGCGCGTAATGGCGCTGTGGCGCTGCACGGATGGCGGCCTGGCTGTGTCAACACACCACGGACGTCCATTCAATTAATGAACGTCAACCTATTGGGTTACAATTACCGCCAATTTGTTCGTGTAATCAGCCGTAGGGTCGTGATAATGGGGTAGCTGCACTCATGGGGGGGATGGCTGGCCTCGATGATGATCCGGGCTGTGTACCTAGTTGGGGGTCATTCATTCCGAACCGTGCGTTTTGCGATACGAGGCAGTTCCTGCGTTTTGTCCTGGAAATTGGGGGGGCCTAGTTTTAAAAAACTCCTACCATAGTTAAATATTATTTAAAATATTTTCAGAACCGAAGGAAATCATTTTCCTCTCCGGGACTCATCTGTCAATGCTTCCAAATTAGGAGATTGCAAAGTATAGGTACACTTGAACTTTTTCTTGGCAGCCAATAGAATAATTTTATATGCGTTCCTAATTGGAATTATTTAATTGGTATTCCACACAGCTAATTGCAGCTCGGCCACGTAGCGAACAGAGAAAATGAAAGGAAAGCGAAAAGGAAATAATTATGTGCAAGAAAGATCTGCAAGATCCCGCGTAAGGCGGACGTTTTGTCATTCTTTTTGACTTGATGAGTTGCGACTTGCGTGCCCCTTCCCCGCACACTCCTTCCCCGCAGGAAGGTTAGATAGCGTTCCCTGATGAGTGATGCGAGATTCATCTTCGTTGTGGTAATTTGGATGGCACAGTCCAGTGGGTATAGGGCAATTTCTGGCTAACAGCGTGGGGTGTGGGTTTAAATAAAGGGCGGCTGAGTGGTTTATTTCATGCAAAAAGTGTGAGCAATGGCTCCTCTTGTGAAACAGAGTGCGCCGCGAGAGAGCGATAAGAGTGAAATGTGTTGGAAGCAAGCGAGAATGAAAGGAAAATGAAAATGGAAAGTTCACGGAACTGACGAAGGTGAGATTTTATTCTCTAGCGAAATAATATTTTAACCTGCATGCGCAGGATTCACGCTCGGACGTGGTTCAATGATAACTTATCGCCGAACTAAGACAATGCAAGATGTCACGACGGGCTCTGATTTGCTGCATCCCAGCGATCGTCGAGCGATTTGTTTTATTTAATGGCGTATTTAGTCGCGAGCCAAGCGCGGCTGGAGAATTCTAGAGCGAAGCATAATTTCATAAATCATCCCCTTAAACCATCATCATCAGGGACCTAGCACTCCCCACAGGCTAGAAAAAAACGTGATTTATTTTGGAAATTTTTATTTTAATATCTCAGCCGCCCCACTCGGCGGGCTCTATTGTCATTAGCTGCGATTCTTTAGCTTCGCTGCATGCGCGCAGTAAGAAGGCTAATTTAACATCGGGCTTTATGTCTTTCCCCCGGTATCTGCACTAAAGGCTGGTAGATTGCCGAGATAGGCCTGCTACTGGCCGGAAGCAACCACCAGAACAATCGCGGAACGCACAGCGCTTATAAAATCTACAACCGGTCAAGTCAAGTTCTTATCAGCCTTGCTCAAGACAGGTTACCCATGAAGACTTTTCATTGAATCTCGGCACCTATTTCAACTGAACAAGAGGTAAACGTTAAACAGACAAATCCTCCTCAGCACTTTTCCAGGCTTGTTCGCAATGCCTCGTACATCCTTGTTTCTAGACGGATGAATTATCGACATAATCGAAGACTTATTACTTTCCAAAGTCACCGATTTGCTTCTAAATACTTTCAGTGCTCTAATCAAGTGCGCTGCTTAGCAATCTTCTTGGCCACCCAAGACGCCGTCCATCCTTAAAGCCGACCTTACCGAGCCCAGGTGGATATGACCTATAGACGACGCTTTGCGATAGGGCTCTGCCAATCAATCAATGGGTGACGTCACATGGCATTGTCTTCGCGAGCCGGTCACGTGACTGTCTCGATCAAATCATCCCCGGGGCCGTGGCATTTTCCGACACGTCCCCCGACGCCCCGACGACGTCGATGTCGACCCGACGCCCGACGCCCGACGCCCGACGCCGGGATTCGAGGGAGGGCGCCGAGCTGCACGCAGCGGCTGCGAGGGCCGAGAGCCGGCTTCAGGGCGAAAGCGGATTGCGTCATGTGCACAGGGGATTGTCGTATTTACGCTGAGGACGCGTCGCTTTCACAGAAAAATCCGCTTTTTAAACAGATTAAAAGTGAAATCTAACGAGCAGCATTCGCAAAGCGCCGATTTGGAGTGTTGGGAGTATAAATCTTGTTTTCGGGGTGGAGATTTTGAGATTTTATACATAGATTGTTACTATATTTATGAGCACCTTTTTTTGACTATTTATATTTCTTACTAAATTTGTTACCATCACTCCTTCGGGCTTAGCGGTAAGCTTGAACAGTTTTCACTGTCTCCTACGCGTCCCGCCGATGCTGTATAAACTCACGTCTCATCCATGTATTTTCACGAGAGCCGTGTAATGTCTTTGTCAACGTGCTCATCGGGCGGAAAGTTTCGTTGCGGGGCAAAGTGTTTTCCATCGCGCCTCTGCCGGCGTGACACTGATGTCAAATCGCATCAGCGTCTGCACGCTATTATCGCGGCCACCTCTCCAGCGTTGTCTCAGGCAATCCGACAACGTCGTCGCCATTTCCATACACTCTCACCGATACTTTTTCCCGCCCGCGCTATCGATGCTTTTTGTTCTCTGCGCCCATGGAAACGATATTTTTGCAGCCCCCTCGACTGAGTTATGACCCTTCTTGTGCCCTTTTGCCACTACGATACCAACGAGCGTAACACTCTAACACTGCAGCAGTCGTTTTGCACGGAGATAGCGAAAGAAACGGTGATTTATTTTCATCTTCGTGTTCCGGATTTACTTCTGCTGTTTGATCGCATGGGTTCTAATCACTGACAAATTTAAAATAGTACCAAAAGTGAAACATATTTTTTAACAACGGTCAATACTTAACATTCAACGTTTGTAGGAGTTTCGAGAAATTTTTAATTGAAATCCTATAGCGATATATTCCCAATGTTCTGTATGCATACTCATGTGAAAATCAAATTGAGATAGAATGTTGGATGTTTAGTAACTGAAAGCCCGTGCACATGTAACGCAATGTAATTTCTACTGCTGTCAGCCTCGAAGCCAATTCTAAACCTGCATCTGTAAACTATAAACTGCAACTATGAACTAGACTCTGCACATCACGGCTATATGCACATGCACAATTGTCTTGCACAAACTGGCACGGTGCGGGACAATGCCACGTGCATATTATGCAGAGGCAGTCGCGTATTGCATTACATCAGATCTCTCATCCAGCGTGCCTCAATGCGCTTCGTGCCAAAGTGCACTTTATTTTTCGACATGTGCACTCGGAAATCTGAATGCCTACAAGATTCAATGCTACGTGCAGTGTGTACAAATAGGCAGTGTCCCTTCACGAGGGAATTGTTGTCATCGGCTGCTCGATGGGATTCGATTCGTCAGGGAAATGAAACACGCGGATATCGTGGGAAATGTGGAGTGAATTCAGGTGAGATCCGGGTATCGCAGCTAGAACTGCAGTTTTAAATTGCATTCATTATGTGAACCTTAAGGCATGCCAAGTCCTGTTTTGGGCTCACTTTTCGGCTAACTGGTCAGTTTTTCAGTTCCTTGTCAGTTTAGTTGAAGAGCTACAATTGAACATCTCTGTGTGGTTGCACTCGACTCTCTACCCTAACTCGATGTCTTGAAAGAAGTAGGTTCTCCTAAGAAATGCATGGAATGAGATCCAGAGATCAACATTGGAGTCAGACGCAAGACTGCGAGACCAATCCGAGTTCGCCTTGCTCTATATTAGAATGAAAAACACGTCGTCCATGATTTCCCCCAGATTTTTATTTCACTCTTATTTTCCTTCACTTTTGAAGTGAACTGCTTGTTCTGATATTCATCCATTGTTCTTCCTTTCAAATAAAGTAATTCGTTATTGCAAGCGATTGTTCTAGAGTCTTAAGTTAGTCAAAGTTTTCCTTGGTGGAGGAAAAAGAAGTCACCAAGTCAAAATGTCGAAATGAAAGACGTTTGAAATGAAAAGCTAATAATTCCAGCAAAAATCAAATAATATTAAACGTCTTTAATTCAATAGAATAACTTTTCCTCTTGAAGAAAAGAAAACTGTAAATTAATTTGACATCAGATGTCACAATTTGTTTTTCACAAAAGATGGCAATTTCATCTCAACCTTTCAACTTTTGCCGTCACGGAATTTTGCACGACATAATGTGAAAATGTGCTTTTTAAAGAATCTTCAGGCGCGTTATCAATTGCCGTGAAAGAGGAAACTAATTTTCTTTCATCCCTGAAGCATGAGAAAAGAAAGAAGGAAGGAAGGAGAGACGAAGGGACACAGACGAGCAAATCTTTTATCGGAAGTATAGCCACTTTTCTTTTGATACTCTGTCGCGGCAAAGGATCCCGCATGGCTTGAAATTAGCGAGGCCGATGACGCCGCTTAGCAGGACCTCCCCCCGTGGGGGCACCCTCGGGTCAAAGGAGGGGGCTCAAGGACGCGACGCCCGGCCACTCCGGTAAACGTCAGAGATGGAGGCGCCGGGTCGCTGCTGTCACTGAACAACTCCCAATCGCACCGAATAAGGCATGAAAACATGAACACAGATGTGTTATATACACATTTCTGTGTTACTTCAGAAATCGTCTCAAGTGTGGTTTTTGAATACTCTCTTGCTAAAAATAATACAATTTACAGTTTGCACTTTTAAGCAGGCTTCTGTGTGGGGATAAATATTTCTTCTCTTGTGCTTTCACAAAATATTGATTCCATGCACCTTAGCCTCCAACGTGAACTCGCATAATATCTACTTTCCAACTTTAAAAACCCTTGATAAAAAGAATATTATGAATATAATCTCAAAATAAAATCATGCACATTTCTGTTCTGTCTCTGGTAAAAATGCAGTGGGAAATTCTCTTTGCCAATATTAATATGATTTTCTCAACGAAGAAAAGTTGCTGCTGGTTGACATTGTCGTGCTTGGAATTTCCGCAAACTTTTCCACCACACAATATTTAATCTCGTTGGCGGTATTGTGTTTTCCTTATCAGCGAAGAAAAGCCAAGAAAAGCGGGACGAGAACTCAATTGGTGCACTACGCCAGTAATATTCTCATGGTCCCCATATAACCGTAGCACAGCGACACAATACACACATGGTTACTTGCTGTGCTATCATGTTAATACGATTATTGCTTGGAAAAATGTTGGTCGCGCAAGATATTGTGCTCAAAACTTTTCTTATTATAGTATGATTTTCGTGTTTCGTACTTCCTACATCGACTCTCCGGAGAGCTCACTCTTTGAGCAAAGAAAAACGAAAACATTTTTTGTTTCTACGCGAGACGCTGTTCGTAAGAAATGTTACTTTTCCTCGATGTCCATTCCGAAAGTTTGACCTACACATCATGAAGAAGCATCGCGGCGAAAGGCGAAGTCGACTACTTCGCTTTCATGTTGTAACTTTGTCTTTCGGTGGTCGAAACTCGAGGGAAAAGTTCATTTCTGGGGAATCGTCGGTTTTAAACCACAATAACAATGAATTCAAAACAACAAGAACTGTGCGCATTTCAGTTGGTAAACTTTATTAAGATGAGGCGAATACTTACTCTGGGTGTTGATAATATAGTTAGATAAACTTCAACGGACACGTGATAATTAGGGTGTCCCTGCTTCTTTGGTGGGAAACATTTACACGCACTGCGTAGGCCCCTGAGAGTGCAGACGGCCGTTATGCTGATTTCCCTCCCCCCCCCCCTCGCCCCACGATCCCTGTCAAGGTCACGGCGGCACGGGGAAAGCGACGTCTGACGTAGCGACGCCTGCATAATGACGCGACGCTACACATTTTAATCTCGCGATGATGGATTCATGCCTTGCAGCGCCATGACGCCGACAGAAATTTATCGTTGCATTCAAATAGAAGGGCAGACCGTTGCGTACCGAGGGGAGACGTCAACGACGCATGCTTCCACAGAGTCATCTGTCAGACTCGCTATCTGGGTTGTTCCGATACTTGACTTGGCTGACTTTTCACTTGCCCCGTGGTAAGCTGCGTTCTGCCAAGCGCAGTGGCTGGTTGGGTGATAATACGGCGAACCCCGTCGGTTACATGTCATGGCCTTGCCATGTGCATTTCTTACCAGGGCCTCGATTCAAAAATATCCCTGAGAAAACTCATTGAAAATCATTAATCAGGGGTTCGAGGATATCCTAATTTTCCCAAAAACTTGATTATTTTGCGAACGAAACAATTGCCAATGTCGGATTGGGGAGGGAATCAAGAAGGGTATTTTATTGCAGCAGCACACGATTTTCTCAAAAATATGCTGATTGAACCAATTAATAATAAAACTACAAAAATTCATGCCGTAGGAAAAATGCAATATGTGAAAAACTAAACTGGCTTGATAATTATGCATTTCCAAAGAGATCATTACGCTTCTAACTAAAGTGCTGCACTCTCGCGGACCATTTAACATTCGCACTTCCCGACACGTCGATGGAATCTGCAGAAGTGAAGGTGCGGACCCGGCGATCCACTTCCACCCCCATACCCTCCCCACACCCTTTCCCCCCACAGGCCACGTCAACCATTAACCCTCCATCCCGAACGGACACGCGGCTTTGCAGAGAGAGAGAACATGCGGCCGACTGACCTTTTTTTCGGATTTGGCAACGAATGGCATCAAAGTTTGTTCGTAATGCCTTCGGGGGAAGGGCGGTCATCCCCGTAACACGGTCGCCGCCACCCATGTAGGTATCGCATGCAGATTCGCAACCCTCTCCAACCAGATATTGGCTTTCACGTGCTCAACAAAAAAGCTCGCGTGTTCTTACGCACCCACATATTATATAGCACACATATTACAGCGGGAGCCCAGCAGAAAGCCGTTATAAAAAATGAGGGAAGCGTCGATTTTCAGGGGTTTAGAGTTCCGATAGCGGGATATTGGAGTTTTTCTTTTCTGGGGAAACACAAAAATGCCATCGCCCTGCGTACAAACACATATGCCCTTCGTCGGTGACGTGAACATTTAGGTCAACACCGCTTGGAGCTGGGGTTAGGGTTGAGGTGGAAAGAGGGGTTGCGCCCGATGTTAGGTGTGTGCTCTGAGTATAAGGAGGGGTTGGGGGGGGGGGGGGGGGTTCACATGTGGCAAAATATCGGGAGTGGGTTGATGGTCGTTCCATATTTTATTCACAAGACGGATGTATTGCGTTCAGTCCGCACGGAAGCGTTTCCGGTTGTTGAGATAGATTGACGTTACGCTCGAGTGACCAATCACGAGGCTGAAGAGTTCACCCTGTCAAATGCAGCGGCTGGGTGGTGAGGTGGTGAGGAGAGGGGGGGGGGCGCTTTTTTGCGTACCATTCTACACTTGATGATTGTTGAATATGTATGGGCCAGTTCCAGCACTTAGCACTATCGCTGGAGCCGATCACTCTTCAAAACAATGGCGGATAGTTTTTCCGGGAATGAACCACGCATGTGAAGCTGAGCCTTACCAACAGATGCGTGTCATTTTTAACTTTGAAAAATGACAGGTCTCTATGTTATGTTTAGGTGCTGTTAGCTAGAGCTTCTTCTTCGTACTAAATTTTAGGTTTTGATCCCGGCTAAAATAGAGTTCATCCAGTCAAGCTGAATTTCTCTGAAAACCTTTATTTGACTATGACCCTGAACAATGGCAAAAAAATATTTGCATAAGGTGGTTTATGATTAAATAATTACTATTGGCAAAGATAGGGGTGGTATCTGAAAGTTGGTTGCTAGAAGCTTGCTAGGTAAATAAGGAATATAATGAGACCAAAACCTGGAAATCGATTTTCAGATCTTCCATCGTTCTTAAGACCCGGCGCCTCCACCGAAGTGCGATACAGTGGAACTGTTCCGACTTCTTCGCGGGTGTGAAGGCCACAGATGAAATTGAAACACTGAAACGTCCTCCTTATGTTTGCATTTTTTCTCTCGCTGTAGCCTTTTGTAGAATTTGGCAAACACTAAATATATATTAACGGCAGCCTCGCCAGTTTGGTGGTCGCTTACTTTTTCTTGTAATTATTTCGAGCCCTTTGACCCGGACTGGTATAAACTCGTTCCTTGTTCGACTTGAAAGCGAACCGCAAGGAAGGCAATTTTGCGATCCTACGATGCTTTTTAGGCAGCACCCCTCTAAGCTGCCCCGATCCTAACTGAAATTTATAAATGCCAGTTTCTCTGGGATAGCTATTAAATGAGCCAGCCTAAGTCTTGTTCGTTTGTTCTCCGAGATTAGACCCCGCGTCGAACAGCCGAGCATCGAATATCGTATTTTCGAGCAATAAACTTTAGGCCGGTCTGGCGCACAGTAATTGAACCATAGACCGGTGTGAAGCGGAGGCATGTGCTGCAGCCTGGACGCAATGAAGCCTTCATATTGTCACACTGCGTACACAGATTCGATCGTCGTTCAGGATTACCCGTCGAATGTGTTGAGCCGTCAGAGACGCCCTGCAAAATCGTCAAGCGATTTCCGTTAATATGGCGGAAACAATTTCTCGTTATAAAAAGTGGCCATTAATGATGTTTTTTTTAACCAATGCACTCGGTTTTTTTTTCGTTGGGAGACGATCGCTAGTGGCAGTCAGTTTTTCTATAAATTTGGTATCAAATATTATCAAAAGTTTTACTTGATATTCCGAAATAGACAGCTGTCAGTTTCACGAGATTGCGTCAATGTTTGCGCGTGTACTAAATTCATGTTCTTGATGCTCAGCTCAAAAACAGACAGACGTATGAAACATTATTAGTTCCTAAACATAATAATAAATCTATTTCAAAGTATGTAGGCGCACTGAAACCCAACAGACATATACGCAAATAAATCTTGTCATTATTGATTCAATTTATATTCATATCAAATCCAGTTGAACGTGTGCACATACTATTTTTGTATCTCACACACCTATGTGTATAGTAATAACATGTTACCCAAGCACGTAAGGTATATTCTAAATCGCTGAAACCAAAACGTTAGCAACATTTCATGCACAGAATTCATATAAAAGTGTTATAACTTTAGCTACATGTCATCTGAAAGTTTTCCCCCATTCCCCGAGATGGTGTTTAAGTTGTGTTATTTAACTTTAAAGCGGCACCTGCATCTTCTTGCAAAACTTACGATTGTTGCCGCAAAATAAAGTTTAACTTCGAACAAACGGAAATAAAACCCTCGTAAAACTTAGAAGTTGCCACGAGTGCCCAAATATTGAGGGAGTGAAAAAAAAATTGGAATGAGGATTCATCGAGAAAAATTACGTCGGCGCATAAAGTGATAATTGCAACGCCCCGGACTGGAAACAAGACTCTTTAAGTAACAGAGTGATGTTCGGATGAAAATTTTGCAAATAAATGCCCGAGCCCAAGCGGGATGTGTACTTAAGGCCAATTCTGCGAATCAATACATATTTGTACAACTTTCTTGTTAGGTATTTGTGTTTACTTTTTTTTGAAACAAGATTTTTATGGTACCACATTAATCAAAATTTATCCAAACCATTTTCTGTGATCATCACTAAAATTATGTAATCACAAATTACACTGTAGGATCTTGGCGCTAATGATAACCTCAGGACAGGAAACATTAAAACGACTTTGCAAACGCTTACGCTCCAAAGCTACGTCGAGCTTATACATGCTCAAAAATTGGCCAACATTTTCGCTCGTTTTAACTTCTCATCTCCGCACCGGCTTCTTTTTTCCTCGCTCGGTAAATCCGTTTAATGCACAAGTTTTCCTCGCGCCATAAAAAGGAAAGTCGGCGCATACGTTCCTCATTTCCCCGGGGGACGGCGACGTCCAAAGCAGCGCGTCTCATCATATAATCACATTCGCGGCCGCGCGTGACGTCGAAGCGTAGGCGAAGACGGCGTCGCGGCGCTTGACCAAAACGTCCGATCAGACAGGAAGATAAAGACATCGCCTCCTCTCTGCTTCGCTGGCGCCGAGTGTATTGCGGGGTGCGTTCAGGGACAGCCAATCAAATGGAAATCATTTACAATTGCCTAAACTGCATTTCGCTTTTACAGATTTGGTAGGATGTGCAATGCCATTACTGCAGTTGCTTTCAATTGTTAAGCAGTAATTTTCCGAAAGTCCCATGGACATGTTCCGTCTTCAACAGTCTCGGGAAAAATATTAAACAATTTTATTATGTAGCATCTCACTTCGTCTCGGGGTCACACAGTTATTTTTTAATCCCTTTGTACCCACTGTGTATTTAGTTTGTCGCCTTGATAAACTAAGATCTAGGCAAGACAGCTTCCACGGACGTCTGGACACGTCTTCGCTGTTCATCCAATCAGCGACGCTTGTTCCCAGCGGCGCAGATTGATTTCAGCCGAGCAGCCGAACGCTGCGCAGCTGCGCAGCGGCAGCCACCGCGCCGCGCATGCTAATGCCGTTGTTTCGTTCTGCTAATCGCGCTTGGTGAAGCTTGGCTGTGATTGGCGCTGTTCGGTACTATTTCACTGCCTGGCGATATTTATCGTGACGTTTTAAGAAGTGTCACAAGTTTTTTTAAGTGGCCGCTCGCTCGAAAGCGCCGTGCAGTAGAGTTAATAGCTGTTCACTTTTGCAGCGCTTTGAAATTATCACGATTATTCAAATGAAATTATAGGAACAATCCAACAAGCCAGGCTGCGAATGTACTACACGGTACAGCAGGGCTAATTTCCTTTTCTTCTTAGAGCGTGACTTTATATGAAGGCCAATAGAAAGAGAGTGTAATTTTAAATGTAAGTATAAGTGTAACGTGGTTCGTTCTCAGATCATAAAAAAACATTTTTTTTTCTTAAATCGCGGTGGTAATTTCAACCCCACTTCAAAATTTTGCAAAGCAATAAACGATAAAAACTAAATTCAACAGCGTGATGTGTTTACGATAAAGTTTGGATTGTAAGTGCCTTTGTAAGAAAGCACTCTTATCTATAATCACCAACAAGTGGTGTTACTTGCTTCCTCATTACCGCTGCGCATTATTTCAGGTCATATCACGGATAGGATGTTTGATAACACGAGCACCTACAAACACAAACACACACGTGTGGTGCAAGTGTGTGAAGCAGATTGGCACGGCGCGATTGCGAACACGGAGTCTGCAGCAGTTTACCAGCCACCTCCCGGCCGCCCGCCCGTCCGCCCGCCCGTCCGCCCGCCCGCTCGGCACTTCATTGTTTTCACTCTCTGGAGGTGCATAAATCATAATGATTTACCGCACCTTACCTATATCTTGTATACGCTAGCCCCCCCCCCCCCCCCCCCCCACCCATATCTAACCACCCATCGCCGCCAACGCTGGCTTTAACTCCACGAAGCGGACGCCAACGCCGACGCCGACGCCTGGACGCTGGCCCGTAGCAGGCGTCGTGACGCGAGCACCGGGTCTTAAGCTAGCCGTTACAAGAGTTGGTTTTTAGCAAAGAGCGCACGTGAATTCTTCTGCTTATTTTTATATGTTCTTCGGCCACACCTAATGCGTTTGGTACTTTTGGTATCCATTAAACTTAATATTTCATCAGTTACCTGGTCTGTTTCACGCTTTGCTTGAAGCGAAATGCAATACAGATTGTTGTAGGATCCTCTTTTGCACTTTCTCCATTGCCATGGAATCCATTGTGCAAAGTCTTGCTTCGCATCAAGATGTTCGTAGAAAATTGCAACGATTGGCAGTTCTCTGTGACAAGTGCTGGCCCATCGCTGAAACCATGGCAGCCAGACGAAAGGAAACTGACGCACGGGACACCCTGGTGCCTACAACTCACAAGTACAATCTGCGTTGTTTGGTTACAGCTTCCCAAATCTTGGCTCGAAGTAGAGCTGCGGGAAAAACCATTGCGAGTCTATTTCTCGAAGAGGTAATTCTATTTCCTGAGTGTACCTATTGCAAATCAGCAACTTCTTTCAGACGTGAGCCAGGCGCTGATTGGTGCAATTTGCAACGTCTTTTCGCTACGTTATTTGATCAGCCAGCAGCGCTTGAAGCGACTGGGCTAGGAAGCTTTTCACACTGATACACCTGCCTGCCACCGACGGTCTGCTCACAGCG
This sequence comes from Nemurella pictetii, assembly GCA_921293315.2. Classification (NCBI taxonomy): domain Eukaryota; kingdom Metazoa; phylum Arthropoda; class Insecta; order Plecoptera; family Nemouridae; genus Nemurella; species Nemurella pictetii. The sequence goes on from OV121115.1 coordinate 33,675,519, forward strand.
CAGTTGCCTTTTTCCGATATCTCAATTCGTTTTTCCATGTGATGCTTTTCACAGGACACACTTCAATTCATTTTTTATTTTTTTGGGTGGGTAGAAAAGTAAGGATTGATTGGGAAGAAACAAGATTGAATTACTACTTTGGCGGCAGCGCGAGGGATTTCACTTATTTGGATATTTAACGCATTTTTTCTTAGGAATATCGGATACACATTGATCGATACTTCTCCGTGGATCGTTTCTTTACCTTCGGTTATTTAAATTATTTAACCTATTTAGCAAACGATAGTGTAATGCTCATCGTTCAATTTTAATCTCTTTTGGAGGTCGTGCATGTTAAATGTTAAATGTGAATTGCAATGTAAAATACTTTTTTGGTAAATCTACGAACTAATGCATGACCAGTGCGTGATGATGGATGAAATTGGCACAAGTTTCCATCGTTTCCCGACTTGTATTTAATTGAAAACTAATCAAATCCAATTTCTCTCTAAAATGCAATGCACATTTCGTGAGTGCATTTGCAGGCCGGTGATTTTGATAATTACTTTTCTATAATTTAGAGAGTCTAGTTAGTGAAAAGCTGACATCCTCTCGTCAGACAAGCGCTCTATGCAAGCACATAGCTCGACAGCCACGATTCCGAACAAAACAGCGACACTTGTTAATACCTGTACCGTACATGCAACGCGTATTTGCATTTAGGTTCGAATCACGCTAAGCAGCGACACTCCTCATTGTCCCTGATGGATGCGACAAGCGATGTCGGTCAGCCTGCTTAGAATGTTTCAGTTCGATTGGATAACAAAACTCTAGTTACATGTCTCTACTTGCAGATCTTAAAAGATTATTAGATATAAATATTACAAAGTTTTTATCTCAATTTTATGGTCGCTTATTACTCCTTGATTAATCAGACTCTATTCCTTCACATTGATAAAGTGTTGTATGTAAAAAGTTTTGTAAGTGTGTAAAGTTTTGTTGTTTTGTTTTGTTTGTCTGTTATGTATGTATTAATTAAATTTCTTGACGCCCAACTAGAGAAAAACTGTCCAGCATTACTTCGTTATAGCTGACGCGAGCGTGGTGCCATGAGATACCAATGTAATCAAGGCCAGCTCATGCAAAGGAGAGAAAGTAAGAAAAGCTGGTTGACTTCTGGGGGGTCAATTCTCCATTTGTATTCATTGAGAAAGCACGGAAAACCGTGTGTAGTAGAACAGGTCTAGATTAAACTTGCGGCCTGGTCAGTGTCGTAGCGAATCTTAACACAATCTAGAGTAGAAGTTAAAACAGTGTCCAGTTAGTTGCAGGCTCTCGGAAAAATTTGTTTAGTTTCAACTCTCGTGCACCATTCCAACAGTTCGTGCTGCTGCAAAAACCGTGTCAACTTTAAACGGCAAACCGCTGTTATTCATGACATCTGCGCTGGAGGGATGAGCTGGGTGTAAGGTACCCAACACAGTGCTACCCTCGACAAACGTTGCCTCATTTTCCCCATTGCCTGTCTGTTGCGCGTGGCGTTGCGGGGAGCTCGTTCCGAAGTCCGACAGAACTCCTAAAGGAGCCTCCTCAACCCGAACCGGAACGGACCGGGCTGGGTCGGACCGGGCTGCGTCGGACCGGACCGGACCGGACCGGGCTGCGTCGGTCGCTAGCGCCCGCCGCGGCGGAGATTTACGCCGGCCAACGACGCTTTATGGAGGCCGGTCACGCTCGCCTCCGCGCTGCGAGAAACGGAAACGGTTAATAACTGGCAGGGCGCGCGGCCGGCGGGTGATGAAGTGTGAAATATCAACGTTAAATCATCGCGCACGCCTCGCGGCTTCCGTGTTTACTGCGCGGCGGCCATTCGGGGCACCGAGCGGCGACGTGCGGTGCCGTTGAAGCGCCCATCGACTTCAGCCTGCCTACATTACAGGGTGTGTCGATGTTGTAACGAAACGTCAAGTATCCACTCGTGTAAAATAGTAAACGTGTACAATAAACTTGCCTGAGTGCATTACGATCCAAGTAGCTATTATTTAACGAAAAATGTAACTAACGTGACTTCAAATTGCAGCTCTATTAAAAACGAATTGCAATCCAAGTTCAAAGGCCAATCTCACTCATTCCGTGTAATTAGTCCCAGCGCCCCATTATTCAGTGATATTTTGTGATAAACATTGCAACATCATCTTAAAACAAAACATTCACATTCGAGACGAGCGGCAATTCTCTTTTTTCGTGCAGAAAGCTAATCCGCTTCCAAACAGCAAACTGCACAAAACAAGCCAAAAAAGCAGCTAATTGTTGAAATGAAAGCGACGTATCTTCCCGGTTCCCGCGGCCGCCGCCGCAAATCGCGGCGTAGCTGCCAGCAAGACGTCTGCAGGCGAACAGCCAGCCGGCGCCCACTTATCTCACCCCGGCAGCGCCGCGGCTCAGAGCACGCGACGTCTCTGTCAGAATCATTGTCTCTCGGTCCCTCTAACTCTCTCTCTCCCACCCTCGCTGTCTCTGCAGCGATAATCAGCCAAATTAAACCCCGCGCTGCCTTCGTATTCTGTGCGAAACTTTCACAACACTTATGAATATTTAACAAACGTTGTTTCTCTGCTGCTGCTGCTGCTGCTGCTGCTGCTGCTGTGTCTACTAAAGTTGTTGACGGATCCCACCACCCTCTTCCCTTTCCCAAGGCACAGAGATTTAATTTCCCTCCTCAAACATGACAATTGAGATCGTTGTTGCTAAGTTAAGAGTTGCTGTCTTCACGTGTCTTGCTGAGATATGATTGGCTGGTTGCAATTGACAAACTTGCCAAGAAGACTGAGGGTCTTATCTCGAGGGCACTCACTGAAAACCACGGTAACTTGAGCGCTGATTAGTGTTTGCTCTGAAGCCTGGGGTGGCTTCATTGTACAGTGTTTCGATCATAACTCTGTCTTGACCTTCGCGTTTGTATGCAACAGATCCCATCCTCAGAATGTCTTGTCTCAAAGCTTGCGGTTGACCAACGTTTGGTGAAACTTGGCACTAACTTGGCAGAGTTTGGCAAACAACGCGGTATTACTTCTTGAGATCTCGAGGGCACCAGGGCGTGTGAGTTGCGATTGCGAAACATACACTGGATCTTGAAATTAACTCTAAAGAAAATGCGTCGGCATGTTCGAGTCAGAATAAATATCACGAAACTCTACAGTGAGACTAAACCTTAAGATTAATAATGTTATGGTTGCTGAATCAAGAAAGGGTGCCATTTCCAAGGATGAAATCGAATAAGACAATTATGTCCACAAGTCCCTTATCTAAAGCGCCATTTCCTTGCAGTCGCAACGCTGTGTGTTGACCTGGCAACTCAACGTTACTAGAGGCTGGAGTGACAGCGCCACATTGCTTAATAAATAAGAAGCGTAAATATCAATCAAGGAAACGCCTGCAGCAGCAGCCGCAGTGGCAGCAATACTTTGTAGGCTGCTGGGGAAGGGTGAGTTTCGTGGGGTTGGGGGGAGGGGGGAGCACGTCGGCTCGCTGCCGGAGGAAACAAACTTCTGGACCGCATCACTCATCGAGTGATCCATCCTGCTTAGCGCTGCGCCGCCAGCCGGCCCCGCGACGCCAAGTTTGACAGATTGCCGGGATTTTGCAGCGCCAGCAGAAATGCTTGATTCTCGCCAAACCGAGCCGGCCTCGTTGTCACATCGCGAGTTATTCTTTGCGAGGGAAACGCACTGTGAGGTAACACGGGTCCAGCCATCGACCATATTTCAAATTTCCATTCTATTCCGTCACATACTTGAAAGTCTCATAAACAGTCTAAGAAATATCCAAAGTCGTGTGAAAGAAGTAAACTCACTGACAAAGAAATATCGATGGCATCGCAAATATCAAATGTAGCGCAAATATCATGGACCCACCCCCCCCCCCCCCCTATTCAACCCTTTTGGGTACTTCCAGACTCTTACCTGGCTCGGCAAGGCGTAAGTTATCTCTTTCCGTTACTCCAAGATATAAAGCTCTTTATTTATCTACAATATTATGGCCACTATCCCTACTTGTTCCTTCCTCGCGCCTACTACAGCTGGTCGCATCTTGACCTGCACAAGAGGCGCATCTGCAGAGGTTGCATTGTATGGGTAGTCACGGGAGGCTGGGGTGTGGTGCTGTTCCGCATGTCTCGCTCAACATGGCACGCTCTACCTTCAGAGGAAGAATGGCCGGCTTGATGCAAGTGTTAGCGGAACCGGTGTTTGCAAGGATAACCTCGCGACAACTGTATGTTGAGTTATACGTGAAATACTTATGCTGCCAGCCGCGAAGGGGTAATAATGCGTGTTCAATGTGCGTGGAAATACTTTTGTAAATCATTTCCCACAACCTCGCCTCTATTCCATCTGGAGTGGCTGTTAACTTATTCTATTCGTTTTTTCATTCAAATGCGGGCTGCGACTTTTTTATATTGGCGATCGTCTTGAAGACGACGAACGCTAGAAGAGCATTGAAATTTTTTTAATATCAATACTGAATGGGCAACAGTTTTGTATACATCACATAATTGACATCTTTTTGGTAAGTGGCTTTTCTGAAGAGGCAATTTGCGTTTCTATTTGTGAGCTTCAGCCTGAAATAAACTTGGGAAGTAGGTACATAGGTCCTGGGAAAGGCCAGTATCTTCTGTTGCAAGCCGCAGCTCGCAACGCACTTCAATTTTTGTCGAATGCCTTGACGCGCTTCTTCCTTGCTTTTTTGCCCCTAAACACATCCCGCAGAGCAAACTTGGCACCTCCACTTGCAACCAATCTCTTGTTCATCTTCCTGTTGGCAGTGACGATGAAGAAGAAAGCGAAGCCTCACTGATCGATTACATCATGTTATCTGCGTTCAAATCTTTCGAGATGTCCGTCTACTAATATTGCCCCTAAATGCGGCCCGCAGAACAAACTCTATTCAAAACCTGGGACACAAAATCCTTTAAATCGGTTTTACCCAATGCCTCCGTAAGTAAATACACAGGCCGTTACACCATGGATTTGACTATTCATTCCTGGTTTTTCTATCCGATAAAATGTTTTTTTTTCATGTTTTTATCATGTACCTAATAAAGAAGGCCTGAGTTTGGATTTCCCAACGTGACCCCAACGCTTTGGAATCAAGCGTATTTAGCAACTACACGATATTCATTTTCCATGCAAAATTAGAATGAAGTCAAAGTCACGTTTCAGTTTCCCGTCGCTTTGCCTTTCCACGTTCTGTAACATTCAGCTTTCGAATGAAGAGTATTGAATCAACATCTACCCTACACATGTATGCATTCATTTAGAAAAGAGATTACACTACTGACCGAAATATTTCCTAGCGTTTGCTTCATATTCAGAATTATTCGTACAAATTTATATTATTCATAACAAAGTTGCACGCATAGCTTACGTACAGCCTTCACTACTTCAAAGAAAATCGAAATAATTTTATTTAAATCCAGCCCATTCGTCTTGTGATAGAATTTCGACAACAAACTCCGAGCCGTGCTCCGTAACGAAAGGTCATCTCCATAATCTCTCCGCCCCTCCCAACGCAGAAACAAGCTCGCTCACACGCTGGATCGGAACCGTAGCCAATCTCGGTGGTTCCCGATCCTCGTCCGGGCTCGCACGCACAACACAGCGTCTCGTTTGCTCCACTTTACGCACTTTGTAGTTTGTATACGCACGCATATAGGGCTCGTTGAAACCCAAATCTAGTTCGTTTGCGTCTGCATCCTCCCCCGCTCCCACCCTCTGCGCCAGTCTTTTGTCAAACGGCCGTGCCCACACATGCATAGCGTCGGCCCAGCACACACACACACACGAGAGAAAGCAATTTGATACCTTGCTCCGCCTTTTTGTCTTCGCCGCGTCCCACGCAAGCTCGTTCGCGGGCTGGATGGATCTCTTTGAGCCGCGCTCAGCTTACAACACCCACCCAGCCCTCAGCTGCACGCTGTATTGTCTCGGCACCACGTATTAGCAATTCCACCTTTATTTGTGCCACAACGATAGACAATCCGTCCGACCCCTCGCTGTCACCACAGAGGGTGTTCTTAATGTCGTACCACAGACAGCGAGCACTGCGGACTTCTTCCTTTGACTATGCGATCTGCCCATGCATATAGTCGCACCACGCCAAACGACGATTCGTCCCAATTAAAATACAGTTTATTTCAGTTTACGGCCTTTGTACTCTATGTAGATTGAAGATAATGGGAAGCCATTTAGATCTTCTCTCCTCGCTGTCCTTTTTTCTCCACTTGAAATTCGTTCATGAAATACGACTTTTAGCATTAACAAAAAAAATATATAAATTGTAATCCGAAGGCTAGCCATATATTTTAATATTGTAAGCGTCCGTTAGCTATCCAGCTTTGCTCTCTTAATATTGGAGGGAAATCTAGAACAACCTCTATCTCGGCTCGTAGTAGAAATTAAGTCCATACCAGCCATAATCGCGAGCCGTTCATTCTCAGATAATCCTGGCAGACTGTCTCTTAACTTGGAGTTAAAATGAGTTGCAAATCCCCTGAACGCGACCGCACGAGCCGCCACAGATTACGTTTAACCGAGAGAGCTAACGGCCGCGGCGGGACGCCGTCGCGCGTCGTATCGCGCAATCTACGAGCGTCGCCGCGTCGGCGTCGGCGTCGGCGCCGGTCCCTAGGCGGCAACGCGGACGGGTGTTTGGCTCAGTGCGAGCAGCCCACAACAAGTCTCTAGCTTCTTTGGAGTGACGAGGTGGGCTAAATCCTGGGACTGGGGAGCCCTGAATTTTCGCACTGCATATCTTCATCAACTTTAAATGTAATTTCAATCACACTTTTTCGTGTTTGAAAACAAAGCCACAAAATAGAGCCTTGAAGTGTTTTCATTTCTCTTATAAATTGAAATTTTTTCCCCAGTTCTTCAGAACGGATCAACGCTGCGATATCCGGCAAAGGCCCGAGAATCCGCCCCGAGATCACATCTTCTTTTCTCCACGTGCTTCATTAACCCCGCCGTTAATTTCAATAATTACGACCCGCGCGTATAAACTTTACGGATCGTTTCGGCGAGTTAAAAGGCGGAACCCGGTGGCGCCGCCGCGCTCGGCTTTCAATCTTTGCTTGTGATCAGACTCTTCGCGTGTTCTCCTGGCTGCCTTCCAACACTGTTTTTAGATCGGCCTGCCCCCGCTCTCCCGCCCGGCCTGCAGATGACACGCGGCGACGTTTCATTAGCGACTTTCTCAGCGGCCCGGGTTCGATTCCATCGATGTGCAGCCCGCGGCGATTCACGCAGCTGAATTCGATGCGTCAAATACCTGCAGCTGGCGAATCCAACTGGCATTGACTCTTGGCCATTTGCAAATGCCCACCATAAACAATGATCTAAATCCAGCAATTGAAATAATCACGTAATTCATGACTCATGCGTCGCCGTTTATTTTCCTTGGCCAAAATGGCAATCAGGTTTACACGATCATCCCAGCGTGAAATACGCGAACAAACACCGATACCACAGACATGCATTACCCCCGTGGATGACGTCAGCCGAGCCGAACAGGCCTGAGACACACAAGCCACATCCCTCGGGACGCGCCCGTTTTCTTGTCGCCGCTCGTGTGTTTGCTTATTCGTGTCAATAAGTCTTGGGTGGGACGCTGCAATCGTTTTGTTCTTTAGTTCGCAGCGAATTGCACCCATATACGTCACGAGTGGCAAAGTAATGGGCGCTCGTCGGCAGAGCCCATCGCGGTCTCCGTCGATGGAGGCGGCGGGAGGGAGACGACACGAGGCCGAGATTAAGGGAGTGTTGCCAGTATCGCGGCTTGTGTTCGCAGCGAGCGGGCGGCCGGGAGGGTGGGTGGGCGGCAATCGTTTAATTGCGAGCCGGGGAACCTTATTAAACCCCTTTGTCTTGGAGGAATCGAGGGCACGTCTCCCACGACGACGTATTATCCGGGATTTAGGTACTTCGGCGAGATGGTGGTTAGATTGTGTTGACGCGATTTGGTTTACGATTTTCGCAATCGTTCGAACAACAGGCCCACAATTTGTCTCGCAACCAGAGATGGGATTGCGAAAACATTTCAAATCCCTTTTTTTGTGCGAAACAATGTTAAATTAATGTTTACAGTATAAAGGCTTTTAAGGTTATACTTAATTGATTCTCTTTGAACTAACCTACCGTCAAAACTATTCCGAACGAAAGACGCGTGATGTGTTTCGAAATCTTTCCTATAGTGCTTCGCAAGATCGGGAATCGCCGAGCCCCAGCGCTTGCTGTCATGTTATTGTTTAGCCACCTGAACTTTCTCCCCTTCACGATACATTATCCAGCTCAACGCTATCCATACACTGAACTCGTTCAGCATGGAGTTACCGCTGCTGAAACTTGGATGCTAAACATTGGAACCTCGGGGGAGGTGGAATATCTTATCCCAGAGCCCAGAGCGTGCATAAAATATTCACATATAGTTGATGTGTGCGAGGGAGCGCCGAAGAAATAGGAAAATAAACAGCAAGACAAACTGGGTTTCCGATGTCAATGCATCGCTAGAACGCTCGCCCATTGAGATCTTCGTGTGGTTCCCGGATGCATTATTCAGGGCGCGGTAAGAGAGTTGTGCAGACTTCAAGGTCGGATGGTGATCTTGCGGCAGCTAGTCTCCAGCGCCGTCGCCAGCTTCCATTGCATAATGTTCAGACAAATTGCCGCCGTTTTGAGCGCGCAAACCCCGACCTCCTAAGCGCCGTGGAATAATTTTGGTAATAGCCTTCGATATTCACGAGCTGAAAAAGTGGATTCACCAGCGACGGTATGCTCACCGAACGAATGAGATTTTTTGGACACTTTACGATGTACTAGTGAAAAGTATATTTCTTTGAAATCAAATTTAAAGGTTAGATTTTTTGGAAATATTACTTCTCGTTCATCTCATCTTAGGAGGACGATATGGACATGATCCAAGAATAAATTCGTGATCCTCCGGAGTTTAAATTTTTTGGGAAGGTCAAGAACGCGATAAAGTTTTAATATGAATCTTTTGGCAACTTCGTAAAATTATGGGAATCGGATTTTGTGTTTAATTTTGGGTGGAATTTTGGGAGGAATTTTGGGTACAGGAAACGTCCTCTCGAAACTGCGTGTGAGGGAAATGGGCAAACACTTTCTTCCCTTGAATCTCGCATGTCCGGGTGCTGTTAAAAACTCGCAATGACTGCCATGCGAGGCCCCGATGTCATGATGACACAATGTCACGCCGCATCGGAAGTGTTCGACCGCGCTCGGTTTATCACATCGGAAGCGCTCGGCGGCGTTCGGGTGTTGCCGCCGCGCGGGCACCGAGTGCACGCCGGAAGTCCACCAAATCGTGCTTCCGAGCGCGCTGCCCCGGAAACGGAAATGGACGGAGCAGAGCGATGGGTGCCGTTTCTTTGCTCTTTTCACTGCCGTGACCCGCGAGCTGGACGCAAAATCAATACAAACTATTGGGGCCTAGACGGAGGAAAAATCGAAGCCCGCGAGTGTTTAATAATGTCAAACAGTTATTGCGTAGCAATGCCTAATAAGAAATATATATTCCCTGTCACGAGGACAGATATAAGCTAAATGAATTATTTATTAGTATGTATAAATTCATATCAAAATACATTGCTCTTCGCACTTGCGCATCTGCTAATTCGAGAGATAATCTCACGCGACACAATATCCGAAGCGCGATGGCGACATTGATTTTCAACTTTGACATCTTATGTTATGGAAATCGAAACGTCAAAGAAGCGCTCGTAACTCTAGTAAAGGGCGCTAAAACTCGATCGAGAATGCAATTACGCGCTCCTCCCTGCAGCCCCTCCCCACGCCTGCTCTCGTCTTGTTGGGGGAAACAATTTGGCTTACTCGTTAACGCACGCGTGGAAATGTTAACGAGGCTGCTGTCACCGTTCGGGCCCCGGGCCAGCCGTCGCCCTGGCCTTTCCAAGGCGTCCGTCGTAGCTTAACCTGCCCGGATGCTGCCGAACTTTGATCTTCATCCAGCCAGTCAGCCATACAGCCACATAGCGTACCCTGGGGGCGACAGTATGGACGTGGGAAACACGGAAAGAGCACCTGGGTTAGGAAATTGTCTTCGTGTGTTTGTGATAACAGCAAGTGGTCACTCTCTCAGTTGATTACCAAGCCAACTTTTTTCAAAAACATTTCCAGCTCCAGCGCTTTAACCATTGCATAACAAATAATTGACAAGTCAAGTGTCACGGTAAAAACTTCAAATCGTGCAAAAGACTCGACGGTAAGATAATAAGATGTCAACAAAAATGTAGGCTTGAATTTGAAGATTTGGTTTGTCGACGACTTGAAAATTTTCCTTTCAAGACTGTTTGTAAACGTGTTGGTCCAAGAGCGATTTGGCTTCTAGGGTCGCTCTCACCGACAGGTACGTCGAGACTACTGTTTTTAGTACCTGAAAACCGCAATGGTAGACAAATCAACCACCTAGTCCACTGTCAAGTTTCAATCCAGCATCATAATACAGATTAGGAGTTTCATTTACGCATCGAAACTGTTCCAAATTCAATGGGATGAACCCGGCCAGCATGAAAGTGGTTGGTTGATTGGCCATGGACATCATGATCCGCATTGATCGTTTGAAAGATTCAGAAGCACCGAGCCAGTCGCACTCGTACACAGCCTCCCTCACAAGTTCGCTCTGCAACCAAAGTAATTCCCCAAGTTAAAGCGCGAGATTGACAAAGCCCGCTATTGCATGCAGATTGTTGGTATGAGATGAAAGTGATGTGCAATCACCTCGTGAGCGATGGACGATGCGAGGAAGCTGGCGGCTGCCAGCTCCAACATCACCTTGGCTATGAGAGCAATCGAGACGACCGCGTTCGTGTCCAAACTTGGATCCTGTAAACGTGAACCACACTTTGTAACTACCGACCGCTTCCTGCAAGGGATGACCCTCAGTGCAATTAAAACTGCTACGACGCACTAACATTCGTAATTGCCACCACTCCCAGCGTTGTCGGGACAAGGCACGCCACTAAAATGCTAAGCAGGATCGCGTTGAACGAAATCTGCAGCTCTGCTACTAATCTGAAAGTTTTATTAACTATAATTACTCGTCTTCAATCAAGAAAAAATTGGCGTTACTGCCGAGATTTTCAGATAATTATCACCTTAAGATCATCTGGTGGTGTCGGATACAATTTTCCAAGTTAAACTTCATTTCCCGGTGCATATCTAAAATAGCTCGGCTATCACACTGAAGTAGCCCGTCTTGTTTGTCTTCTGCATTGACTTTGGGCACCTCCATCTTCACTGCCGTGCTACCAGACAGCAGCTTCAACCACTCCAACTTCATTTCCCGATGCCTAGCTAACATATCTGAGTTATCACACTGCAGTGGTCTATCTCGCTTGGTTTCGCCCATTTCTTCAGCCTTGACTTTTGGCACCTCCATCTCCTCTGCCGTGTTACTGGACAGAATCTCCTCGCTGTGCAGATGCACCAGAGTGACGAAATTCGCTAAGCTTGCGCCAGGATCCTGGTCTGCCGTCGGTGGCCACTCCGAGCAGCCCATGATGGTGTGTCGTAGGTTGTGGTTAAGCAGGCGCAGTTGACCGACGCACTGGACGAGCAGGCAGAGCAGGAAAGTGATGGAGCTGGTCAAGATGCCCAACCCATAGATGCCGAAGAGAGAGAAGGCTGCCGCCAACGGGCCGAACAACGGTGACCCCTCCACATCGACAGGCTGCCACACCCTACGCAACAGGTCCACCAGACGATACCTCTACATGTCAAGTTTTCCTCAAGAACCAAAGTTTATGAGAAAATATTCAGGAATAACAAGTCAAGGCACACACAGTCGTGCAAGTATTTTCCCTCACTCAATGAATTGCTTCTTCTTCGCAATCTGCGCCGGCAGCGCGCCAAGAATGCCGACGGCCATGACGGACACGTAGCCGACGAGACACCCAGTCACGAGCTCGGACAGACGCCGCGTCTCGTTCAAGATGGCGACGGGTCGCAGCGGCAGATGCAGGCCGGAAGCCATGACGGCGTCAGCTTCGCGTAGCGCCCGCTTGAAGCGCTCGCCGCGGTAAACAAACTCGTACACAGCGAGGGCGATCGCCGAGATCAGGAAGAACAAGCACACCTGCCGAAATCCAGCAGGTTGACATTCTGGATTCACCGCGACCTCGTTATCTGCACGTGTGGCACGCACAACGCACGCAATCCTGACCTGTTCGATCATTTGGCGCGTGTTGCCGGCGCGTTGCGTGTAGATGCTCATGGGTACCGAGACGCTGCCCATCGCGAGCAGCGACAAAAGCGTGTAGCGAACCACGAAGAACCGGAAGTAGAACAGGAGGCCGCGGGGAGCGCCTGGGGCCGGCTGCCACAAGCCTGCAACCAGCGGCAGGGTCACCGACGACGCGGAGGAAATGTTATCCAGGGACTCGTCAGCAGCCCGAACGAAGGGTGCTCCGAGGTTTGTAGGAGCGTCGCGACTTACTTCACCCAGGGGTGTTTCAACTCTGAAAACTCACCTTGCTGAAAGAGTGCGAATACGTGGAAGCGAATAGCGAAGTCGTCTCTGGCCCTCAATGCGAGTAAATTGGCGAATAACTGCTTCTGGGAGTTGCGAGCTTTCCGCCACATTTTGTGGCCGAGGAGGGCACGCTGCTTGTTCGTCGGTGCTCAAAAGACTAAGAAAGTGAATGTCTCGACTGCATGTCGAGCAAAAGTACAAGTCTTGTTGGATCGATCGAATCGTCCGAAATCGCTTGAAATGTTTATGAGCAAAAAACTCAAAAGTGGCTGTTGTAATACCACCGAATGTAAATATTTATGTAAGTGTTGGATTTCTAGGATTACTTGAAATGGAATTCAATAAAATGATCAAATAATTTAAATGAAAATCACATGGGAATCACAAACATCGTTCCTCATTTAAACCTCCGTTTGTTTCTCAATGTTTACTTTTTTTGAGATGTTCCGACGTTTTGTCTGTTCTTCCTCGAATATTCATGTCTAATATTGGGTTGCCCTTCAGCTCTCCAGAAAGGTTCTTCTATTTCTGCATTTATGAGTCATGCTAAAACATCGGAATGGAACAACCTCGTCGCGACGTTAGCCGAGACAGGGCGGGAAAGACGCTCTTCGGAGGAATAGACTTTATCGAAGGTAAACAAAATGCGACAGCGGAATATTTTGTCTCGACTCATTCCTATAAAGCTCCGCTGAGCAAATGGAGAGAGCTGTATCTCTCGGGAAATAAATTCATTCCGTTGTCGATCTTCACTTTGCTCGAATTCACACGCACCGCGTCTTGCGCGCCGACATTTGCATACTCCGCCGCCGCCGCAAAGAATTTGAATATCTTGCGCCGTGTCTTAGTGCTCATTAGTAAACTTGGCGAATATTTCTCTCAATTATTCAGCGAGAAGAATTTAATTCTTCCTTCTAGATCGAGTAATGATTCTGAAAAACTCTCGCTTCTCAGACCAGTTGCAAATAAGGCACTTGTCGTTCGCCTCTATATTTAGCTAGGTATAGCAGCTCAAGATTTTATATACATTTCGGGAAATTTTATAGATAGGCACGCGCCATGTCTCACGTGCGTGTCACGTGACCAAAAACAGCAAAGCCACTCGGCACTCTGGATGTAATAATCTTGCGTTTTGGTCATTATCACTCAATTAATGCATTCACTATCCCATCTTAAATTATTTTACTCCTGATAAAGGTCACCAGAGGCCAAATGGCAATCTCAAACCCCCGAAAATTTGTTATTTTTGTGGACTGTTGCAATGGTGCACGTCGATGGAACTTGATGATGATGTCGCCAGCAATGTTGTCTGATATCGCCCGATGTCTTGTGATGTCCTATGATGTCGCCGCACTTCGTCGAAAACACACAGCTCGATTGGGCTGGCGAACGTTTATCATTGAAATTGTTAGCCGCAAATATTTACAAATAGATCGAGGAGTGCGGAAAATTGGCAGCGATGTGCTTTTGCATCTAATTGGTGAGTGTAAACACTGCCGGGAGCGCGGCGAGCTGGACGCTTTTCCAGCGATTTTTCATTGATTTGCTTTGAATCGAAACGTGGCCGCGTGGAGCTCTCCGCCGAAGCTAGCCATCAACGCCGGTTGCTTGTTGTATTGCAAGGAAAATTGCATGTAAAACATACAATTTTACCATTGGTCGTAAACCAACATTTATGTGTGATCAAAGGTGCAGCCATTCAGTTTTAGTTGAAATAAGTAATCAATAAAAATGTTTTCATTGGATTACTATCATCAAATTATATAAATTTCTGTCTAGTGCAAACTCCACAAAAATAATTGTATTTCTCTCCTTTGGCTGGGTGTTGCCAACTCCCCGTTTAAATAGCGAGGAAATACCAATAATGTATCAATTTAATGAGGCATTAGAGATTCAGAACAGGATAAAAGAGGACTTCAATTCTATTTTCTTATTTTGACCTATATTTTTAAGGGAAACCATAAAACCCTTTTAATTTTGGCTGAACATGGTGGCGTTGTATACGGCAGCATAAGCCAATCACAAGGCGGTGGGATAAGGGTGGTGGTGCTCGATAAAAAAACTAAGATGAAGGAGACGGATAACAAGATCATGTCATACTGGTAAAAAATATAAAATAAAAGCATGAAAGACGTTATTTCCAGCGTCACCGCAAGATGCCGCCAGCGGGGCTAAATGGCGGAGAGGGACGCGTTTAGCTGATTCCGGGCTGTGGGGGTGGCATCCCTTGAAAGTCTTTTAGGCTTTTTCGCTGTCGTTCTCATAAGCACACGAATCGCTCGCTTTTTTACGTATGCTAGGACTTAAAGGAGATATGCTTTTTGCTTTGCTGTAATACGTAAATAAAAACTAACGCAAATGTTAGTGCGGATATTTACAAGATAATCGGAGTTTGTTCTTGTAACTAAGAACAGAATCTGCTTTAAAGTTATAATTTTTCATAAGCGGAAAGTAATGTTTCGCTTCAGAAAAATATCTACATTCTGTTCGGAAAGTTCGTTCCCGCTAAAAATGTCTTTGTACTTTGTTTCTTAGCAACCGTGTTTTCTTGGAATGAAAGTGAAATGTTTTCCATGAAAATATTATCCTATTGAACACACCCTAGAAGTATCAGACTGAGAAGGTCCAGGGCAAAAACAATCTTGCTTAGTGCCAGTTTTATCATTTATTAACTCTGGGTTGAAGTGCGATTTGAGTTAAATTCCATGGCAACGGTCAACCACGTACTGTAAAACTCAATTATTTCTGTGGGTTATATCTTCACCTGCAGGGTTGAAAAACATCGGTGAGGCTGGCCCTAGGAAAACAACAGAATAGCTTTGTGCTAAGTGTGCTAGAGTCTAACAAATAATGTTTTCCCTCTTCTGCTCCAGATGCCGCCTCTTCGTCGCGCGGGTTGTTCGCGTGGACGCTGCTTCTTCCGCTGGTCCTCTTTCTCAGGTTATGAGAACAAGGTGCGTACCACAAGATGGGCCATCATGGGTCATGGGTCTTGATGAAGAGTTACCCAATCCTGTTGGGAAAGATGAGCCCACGTGTTGTGACCAGCTGTGACAACTGACAATATAAGTGAATACACCTCAGAGTATGTCGCTGCAAACTCCAACACCAAAAAAGTAATTACAGTTCAAGCGCAAATGGCTGTTGCTATTTTCATTTCAGTAAATACTCGTACCGTCCATATCATCAGGGTTTTTGCACCTGCTTAAACATAAAATATTCGCTCTGTTATGGGATTCAATTAAATTAAATAGATGGAGGTATATTTAAAAAAATAGTTTTTACCTGCCAATGAATAGCAGTTTTCTTCAAGGAATATAACAAAGACACATCGCACGGCACATCTTCATTTCTGATTGTTTGACGACGCATCCTGTTTGAATGCAAACCTTGATGCCATATAGGAAAGAAGTACAAACACACAATTGAACGCAAAAAAAAGATTTGTTTGTGTTTTGGAGAATATCTTTGGCTTGCCACTGTCTAAGAAATACCCGTCCAAAATGGAGCACTGCCCTCGTAGCTGGAAGCTCTCGAAGTTCCCAGGGTGGCACAACTTTGCACGCCTAGAAACACGGTCTAACGGAATCGGCTGCAGTTTATAGTGACTGGCTTACTTTCCTGATTTTTAACTAAAGAACAACTGGCATTTTTTCTATTTTGGGTATTCTAACGTCTGCAAGAGTCTCAAAAAGTTTTTAAATGAGAGATTTGGTATTACTGACGCTAATTAAGTACCTATACTTCCTACTGTTTAATCTTGACCACCTGCCAGAAGAGACGATGTCGGAAGAGACGAGATGGTCATTGCTTCTAACCGCAACTGTACCTTGAGTGTCCATATCGTTTTTATCAGGAATTTAAAAACCAAAGTTTGCCATCGCCTCTGTTGGCATCTGTGTGAGGAAATACCTGGATAATGTCCAGCACTTGAACCCAAGGCCCTAGCGCAACGAGTTTTGTAATTAAAACTAACCTGGGCATAGCTAAGCGCCAATCATTGCTACAAAAGTGAGAGGCGTTCCTTGCTCTTGTAAAAAACGCAGCTTCCTCGCAGAAACGTTAAAAACTGGTTGAGACTGGAAGGCAAGAGACACCCCATATCAGCTGCTGTGCACATGCACAGCGAATGCTTTCAATGGGAGTGAATTTATCAGTTATTAGTACATCCTAAATTTACCAACAAATCGGTAAATTATTCTGTACGTCGGCTAAGAAATACATCCTAAATTTACCAACTAGCGGGTAAATTGAAGCAGAGTGTTATGCTCTCTCTGTTGCAGTGATTTGGTGAAGTACAGTGTAGCAGATCAAGATGCTTTCAATGACAACTTGACTGCCCAGCCAAATGCCATTCTTAAAACAACGAAAAGCACAATGTTCCCTCACAGCGGCAAGCCAGGTCAATCCCCCATTACCAACCTTACAGACTCCGAACAGCGCCAATTTTCACCGCTCCCAGGCGAGCAGCATTATTCCAATCACACTAATTGCTTCAACAACTGTCATCACTTCAGTCCTTCTCAAATTCACCATTTCATATCAAAACACTGGAGATATCACTGCAATATTTAAATAGGGCGCACTTTGCTTAAAATCTCACTTATATTTGTCCGGACATCGTGAAAATCGTGAAATAGTTATGCCATCCTAAATCAATGCACACAACCGAAAATATTTTTATAATTTATGCACGCATCTAATACGCATGAGTATTTCGTCACTTCACCAATTCACAATTCACACACGGCAGAGCGATGACCACGGTCTAACATCGATGGATTCCACCTGATACGACTAATACCGGCAAGACCTGCACGAACGAGATCACTACGGAGACTGTCGATGAATAACATGAACTGTTGCCTTATTATTTTGCGTATGATAGTGAAATGACGAGGCAGTAGATGCGACCCTGTGCTAAAGTCATTATGATGAACTAGAACGCAGTGCACCCGATGGGAGTTCAATTGGCAGCGAATAATTGGAATTGAAAATAATGCGAGAATGATTGATTGTTCAATCCAATGACACGCATACTAGCAGGTACCGCAGCATTGTCATAGCTCTATCTCTCTGTCATACGTACCGTTGTTGTACTTGTCGCAGCAGCATTTCAATTAGCTCATCAATTAGGCTCTCACAATGATTGTTTAAGCTAAAGGCAGTGACGTTGTTTTCTCGCTAGCCACTAACTCCGGGCGGTAAATCTAACGAGGTAATTGGCCCGGTGAGTTGGAAACAATAAACAAATACAAGCGCTTGCCGCCGTCCTATAGCCACAATGTTCCGTTTGCAGGATGACTTTTGCAACGGGTGACAGGGCCGAAGGGTCGCTTCAAATTTTACCAAGCGTGGAACATAGATTTAAGTCTTGCGCCGCATTGAGTGGGTTTCTAATCGCCAGGTGCCTTCAGTGCATGTTTTCCAAGACCTGATTCATCAAAAAGAAATGCGTTCTTTTCTTGAATATGAAATCAACGGAAGATAATAATATAATCCATAAATATTTAAAATATAAAATTCTGTCATCAATCTCCAGCCTGAATAGAGCCATTTGTCTGTTTAAAACTGTGCCTCCACATAATTAATCCCAGTTTCCCAGATCACATAAAAAGAAAGGCCGTTATCAAAATGTATTTCTCCTGTCAACGCAGGCTTACAGCTGCGCGCGTGACGTTTGATTTCGATATCGAATCTCTCTTTGATCGCACCGACCCCCAAAGCTTCATAATTCCAATCAACGCAAATCACACGGCTGGCCGCGATATCAAATGACGTCACATGCATGATTAACGTCCGTTCCCTTACGCACACACCCCCACCCACATCGCACAATCACAGGAGTCGATTAAAGCGCAGATTAAACCGTTGCCAGGGGCAACTCATCGATGCCGGTAGCCAGGCAAACCGATCTCTACCAATCTCTGGCATAGATTTGCAGACAATTGCTGTAGTGAAATTTTTTATAGAAACGACATATTCACTAAAATCTCTTATCCATCCCGGAAGTCAAACTCAAAAGGATCTATTCGTAATATCGCATTGGTAATGCATCGCAGGCAAACCCCAAAGTATTACAAGTGTTTTTAGAGAATAGAAATAAGTTTTTTACATTTCCTGTTGTTTCGCCCGTTTCAAACAGCATTAAATAAGAAATAAGATTTGCAAGGAGTATTTTCATTGTTCGAATCACACAAAGATAAATGAGCGATCATTGCCGATGTGAGGGCGAGGGAAATGTTCGTGTTTCGGGGTGGGTTGTGCAAGGGGTGCAAAAAGGCGAGCAAAATGCCGGCTGGCGGGGACTGCAATCGAAGGCAATGCATCATCGAGCTGGTTTCGGGTTGAACATCATAATCTATCCATTATTTAGAGCGACATTTTTCCGGCGGGAACGCATGTTTGATAAACAGGCCAATTGTTTATGAACGTCGACGAGTGTCGGCGGCTTGTCGGACCGATGCTAACTGTTGATCGGGGTTGGCTCTGGATGATTAGGGGTGTGAGTGTGAGTGAGTGAGAGGCTCATGTGTGTTTAGTGGACCTGGAACTGGAATCTGTTTCACAGCCAAGTGTAATATTTTATATTAAATCAAGCAGCAATCAATGCATTTGTGCTGTAGGGGATCATGTTAATGGGGGTGTTCTCTTATATCAAAACTTCAGTCCCCGCAAACCAGGGTTGGTCAATTTTCTTATTGAATTTTTTTATTGATTTTTCTGATTTAATAACAAAATAGACGTGAATCAGGTGTTGTAATAAAGGGAAGATTTTCATCATGTTTAGCTTCATAATCTCTATTTAAACGAATACTTCTTTTTTTTACTTAAATCAGTCCACCCCTGCCGCAAAGAGTGGTTCATATTAGTCTCCCGACGTGAGCAAGTGAATATCTGGCACAAACTGTGGGTCTCATCACGAGGTAGGGAACGATGCAGGGACTTTGTGTTTCAACCCGGGACTTCTTATTTCGCGACTGACAGGTGTTTGCTGATTCTGTTGCAGGTACCGAATTGGCCGGCGGTCGATGAATTGGCGGCCAAGAATGGTCGTCCCTAATGCCTGACATTGAAAACACCGGAATCAAGCAACTACCACCAAAGTCAGACACCGACACCGTTCATCAATCTCGATCAGAAAATGTGGTGGTCTCCAACTCATCATAATGACAAGTCATATTGTCGATTGATTCTGATTGGAGATCATGGACCGTGCGTTAATATATAATTTATTTTCCTTGTGGATCGACAATATTAATCAAGTCATGATGCGGTTTCTTTAGAATATCGATTGTGGTGAGAGATTAGCAATAATGGGCAGGGCTAAATTAAATTGTATTTATGCGTTTGTTTTGCAAGGCATCTTCTTACTGCAGGACTTGCGTGCTTACCTTCAAGTTGTAAGCTGGAAGCAACAAGTCCTGATTCCTGGTTCGTCGGTGATAACTTTAGGCGTTGCCTACTTTCACTCCTCGTTCTGCTTTAGCTTATTAAGTTGACATTTGGCATTTAATTGGCTTTCGTTTGAAGGAAACTTCGCTGAGAAAAGTTAGCTTCGACTGAGTAAACAAGTTCGTGAAATTGGTACATCGTCCCTCTCCTTCACTCGTCATCCGTTTAGAATGGAGATATTTAAGGGACAAAAAATAAATGTGAACTTAGTAGTGGTAGCATCGAGAGTAAGCATTCTAACAAACAAGGAGCGTAAGATCGAGTCATCATTTAAAAAAATCACACGTCACTGCCTACATTACACTCGCAAAATAATTATTTAATTTAGTTTTGATAAACAAATTTATACGATCATCTCATCAAAATCTGGTCCTAAAGGAACTGTGAACATTTATATTATAATGTATAAAATCCCATGTCCTAATTAATATTCGCTTCTAAAGTATTAATACTATCTCTTGGAGAGCTCAGAGTGATCTACCTTGAGGTCACTTTGTAAAAATCATATGCTTGTTTGCGGATTGTGATGTTAAACGAATGTGCGAAAGTCTATTAATTGATGAGTTACTAGCAAAACCAAGGAACAAATGAGTGGAATCTAATCACTGCTGTATTCCTATAATCGAGCGAGCCTCGGCGGCATGAAATTGTTAGCGAGTTATTGTTTGTTTTAACTGCGACATGCGAAGTTCGCTGGGCCGAGAATAACCAGGGTAATCCAATCAATTACCAAAGATTACCTGCAATTTCAGTTTAATTAGAAACTAATCTCCCGTGTAATTTATGTTAATTAGAGAAATCCAAAGTGACGAGGATGCTTCAAATCAAACATTTAAATTGAAGCGCGAGAGTCCATCATTTTTTATCCAGAGTTTGATATCGCAGTGAAAAGTAATCTGTCATGTTGTGGATAACTAACTGTTTCGATTAATTTAACTGGAGTGAGATGGCAATATTGCTTTTCCGGACAACGGTCAGCTTTGCAGCCGCGCTCAATTTTCCAGGCTAATAAACATTCATAGATAGTATACTTTGCAGAAGCGCGTCAGTGTATCGTTCTAGTCACTCTGGTACAATTACTTGGAGGAGTGTCACTTCAACCTTCAGTGTGCTTCAGTGCATGAAGGTACAAACACCACGTATGGAATTGGTTTTGCTTCAATTTTCATGTCTGAATGTAGAAGTATTTCTAGACTTCGTTGCATTAAATTGTGGTCGCTTAGGAACCCCGTGTGCGATTTAACGGTCCAATTCCCTGCATTATAACAGCTGTTAATTTCAAAACAGACCTTTAATGTTATATAACAACGACTAGGTCACTTTTTGTCGATCTTTTAATTATAATTGCTTTGTTAATATACTTCAAACTGATCACACATACTGGAAAGATTTCTTAAAAAGACAATGTTGTCCCGAAGAAGTACTACCTTACCACTTTATTTAATTCTATTTGTTGTTTTAGCGCATATTTAAGAAGCATTCTTGTCTTTTTCCATGAAATCGACAGTCCTTACGCACTGTCGGTCTGTTTTTAACGTCGACAAAATCGATGCTGCAATCTTTCATTTTCATCACGGGCTGTTTTTAGTTTGATAGTTCATCAGCTCATATTTATTCAGATGTAGGCAGTATCTTTTAAACGCTACACTGTAAGGAACACTCCTTGTATATTATTTTAATTGGGTTTCTTTCCTCATGTGAATCTAGGCAGACCCGGTTGATACCCATGTGTAATTTAGGATGGTCTAACGAAATAGATTTAGTAGACGTGATAATTGTAAAAATGTTTTTGAAATGTGTAAAAATAAATATCTCATTTTACAAAGCCTTACTCTTACTGAAAATCGTGCTGCTACCACCTTTAAAAAATTCCCTTCAACAATCCCTTTTATTTTGGATCAATTTTAAAGCTCAGAATCCGCAATACCGAGTTCTAGCCGTTGCTCATGCGGGCCCATGGCGCATGAAGCCGCTGGAAAGGAAAACCCCGCACAGCCCTCAATCCTCGTCCCTCACTTCCTCTAAGAAATGTCTGCACCCGCCTATGCAAAACCACGTTGGAAATTATCTACGGTTTTGCAAACTGGGCAGAAAAAAATCTTTTTTCATTCATGGCATAAGATAAAGTATTAACAATCTAATTAGCAGCTATGATTTATGATGCCTTAAATGTTGCACTAAGTAGCGCGAAGCAAAATATAATTAATGGGTTTTCGTAGATAAAGATCTTGGTTTTTGCTGGTATTCAATTTGATAAAAGTTTGGAGAAGAGCACATAGTATATTACAACGAGGCTACGAAGATCTCGAAGACCCCTTCTTCCCTCCCATCCCCATGCAAACTACCCACGTCCCGAATGCAAGAATCCAACGTTCTACGTGGCTCATAATCTTTCCATGGCGAGATGCGATTTTTTAAATTAAATTGTGAAAATCACGGACACCAGTCTCTTGTGATTTATAGTCTAGAGTCTAGACGACCAAGAACATCTCCGATTTTTAAAAGTTTCAAATAATATGTTATATTGAAATGCAAATAATAGCGTACAATAATTGTCCACTCATATTGATTAAAAACAGTCCGAGTGACTACCGTCTGCCGCGAGAGCTGTTGAAGTATGAATATGAACCAAGTTTTAACCTTTGAAAGGGCCTCGCCTGGCAAATAGCTATAAATTAAGCCCGAAAACTCCGTTGGAAAGGAAATTAGACCAGATTTCCGAAGTTACTCACGCTTCTGTCACGTATTTTTCATACCGTCATCTTTCCCTCACACAAGCGATCGTTACGCGTTTTAAAATCAGTCAATATCGATAGTTATTGATGATGGGAATGGGATGAAGTTAGAATAAAGGTTGCAATTAATTATATTGGTAGTACCTACCTCGAACCGTGATGTGTTTTTCTTTTCTGTTGACGTTGATATGAAACCATGCCTGCACTTACAGTGAAAGGTCTTCGATCGCATTAAGTAAATAAATCTCAATCGGCGCGTGTTTCATGGCGCATACAAAGCATCCTTCCTCATGCCATTAGTCTTCCTGGCAGCCTCTCAGTACCAACCGGGGGCATGGCTCGGTGACAAATGCAAGCAGCCCGCCTCGGAGTCGGAGTTCGAACCCGGGCCCCGCGCGAAGCTAGCAAAGCGCAACAACTCAAGCACTGATGGAAGTGCAACGCATTTATCATGCGTTCGAGATTATCACGTGGTGGTAGACTTTTCTGGGCGAGCTTTCTGCGGACGGAAAAACATAATTAAAGCTCGTTTGCTGCAAAACATTGTCGACTAGAGCTGAATAGCATTCATCAGCAGAGTAATTTACATAAATTGTAATTAAAAGAACTAAATAAGTAACTTACCCAAGTTCTTTATTCATCAGTAAACCTTGGAAAGAAAAACTATTCTAGCTGGAATGGTGACAAAATGCGTACGCAAAGTAAGGTTTGATAAAAAAAAAAAAAAATGCTCCCACTTTTATTTCAGGAAGAACTAGCTCCAGGTGATCACTATCTACCCATCTTCCATCGCTTCGCTTGCGTCTCGAGTGGGCGTTCGCAGAAGAACCTGTGTCCGGCTTCCGGTTTCTCCGTGGCCATCCCCTTATTCCTATACATGCTGACGTAGGGGTACGTCTCGTAGGGGGTGTAGTAGTCGGACATCCAAATCTGGTAGCCCAGGTCCTTCAGCGGGGTGTCTGCAAGCACCACACAGCAGGCAAATTCACGCACTAGCCATCAAAAACGCTAAGACTTTCTCAACACTCGTGTCTTTTCCTAATTCACAACGTTACTCGAGCACCGCCGAAGATATGAACATATTGTACGATGAGATATTAATTGATTTAAATCTGTTTTGAGTAATGTTTTTCGTGCAAGTCATCTAGTTGCCAACGAGGTTCTCACTGTGCACGCTGAGGAAGGCGTCGTCGGGGCCCCAGCGACGGTGCAAGCCCATCCAGTAGTAGTACTGGAACAGCCCCTGGAAGGCGTCCCACAGCGCTTGCAGCTCTTCGGGGGAGTCGAACACGAGCAGCTCAGCGTGCTCGGTGCGACATGTAGCCCACGCCTCCGGCCAGGGGATGACGGTGGTGTTGTAGAGCTTGTAGTAGCCATGGCCGGGAACGAGCACGTAGCCGTCGCTGCAGGGGTCAACCGTCGGGGGCACGGATAGTTTAGTGGGTCGTCCACACGAGGGTCAAGGACGACGAGAGGTCATGGCAATGAACTTTACCTGGACCCAAAAAAACAATTAATTTCCTGAATGAAAATTTTCAATTAATAGTTCTGGGCGATAAAAAAAATCCGATTTCCAAATAATTGAAAACTCAGGCAAAAATGGCTGAATGAAACCCACCATTTTCTTTCAGATTGGCAGATTCACGTTCATTGCGATTTTTTGTTTTTAGATAGTACAAAATTTAAAAATTTAGTTCAATGTTTTTCACAATTTCATTTCATGTAGGTATGTATGTATATCAGGTTGTGTTTGCTCTTCCCACAATTTCGCATTATTTTCGTCGCCATCCGTTGCTTTCAAATAATCAATTATCGCCCCAGTGTAGCACTTACAAATTGTCCTCCCCGCCCTGGTCGTCGCTGAGCTCGCAGATAAAAGGCACCTCTGCCCAGCAGGGACCGTTGAAGATTCCGGCAACACCGAAGTAGCCGCAGTTGTCGCCGTGGTTGCCTCCAGGGGCCCCGGGCGCCCACAAGCTCTCACTGGAAGTGTTGGCAGCCACACTCCACCGAGGCACGGGCAGCGCTTAAAACAACACCCCGCTTTCACGCTCCGAGCCCTCACTACGAGCCCACGCGATCTCCATTCTCCACAAGACACTTCCCTTCTCCAGAAGCAGGTGCGTGGTATGATAATTCACAATGACGAAGTTCATTTGCAAGAACTTGAAGCAGTGACCAGCTCATGAACTTTGGAATCTAAATGGTCAATTATGTTTGTCTTGCAGTGCACAATATGCTATGATCTATTATGTGATATGCTTTGATATGATTAAAGATGACGGGAAATTTCCACAAGCTCATGATTATTTCCAGGAACCATGTGTCTTTGAGCTTCGTCCCATGGGCAGCACTCACCGGTGACGAACGTGTAGTCGCCCTCGATGAAGAGGTCGTGGAAACCGATCAGCGCGACGTCGGCGCCGTGACGGACCAGAATTTGCCGCAGCGCGTCCGCCTCGGCCAACGAGTTGATGACTGCAAGGTTGCCCCCACTGGCCGCGCATTGCTGGGAACACGACAAGCGCACCCTGGGGTCAGTCAACCAGGGGTACGAATCGCTTCGAGACGTTTCGAGACGTTCCGTAGACGACTGATCAGAACGTGTGACGCGTTCCGTGGGGCTCAACTATTTAAAGTCTAGAGTCTTCATCTTGCACACGCATGCTTGATTTGTTACCTGCTAAATATACGTTTAGATCCAAAGTCCAGCACTATGCCTAAAGGACACAGTTGTGTATGATCTGAATAATAGTGACACGATACTGCTCTTAAAATTTATACTGGTGTCGGTGACTTCGGAAAAGTATTCTGGAAAAGTTTACACCCCCCACAAAGACACCATTATCGCTCCTCAACACTTTCCCAAAATCTCAGAGACACTCTGGCAAGTAAATAAGGGCACACGCACCCGAAAGGCCATGGACCAGTTGCCGGGAATCCCGTTGAAGTAGTACTCTCCCACGCCGGGAAACACATCGTGCACGCCCACTTCCGGTCCGACTTCTGCTGCTGCGCAGAGCGCGGTGGCCAGGACGGCGATCAGAGGCAGCAACAGCCTGAGGAGCGAATTCTGCATCGTCAGATGGTTTCATAGCAAACCCACTCGAAACATTCACACATCTAGGTATCGAAGTAAAATAGAAGTTAATGAAAATTAATCAAAAAAATATTCATAATTTATAGAAGAACATATCAATCCAAATTCTGATAAACCAATGGTTTTACTCACATTCCGTGTGTCGAGAAGATGCTGAACGCACAAGCTTCTACGCTCTGGAGTCTAGAGAATACCTGTATGTGATTGTTTTCTGAAGATACAACCGAACGACCCAATCTAGTAAAGGCTTACTACTCAAGTGATTTGTTTAATGAATTAAAAGCAGGCTTGATAACAGTAGGTAATTAAATATCGTTTAAATTTTCGTTATTTATTA
Source organism: Nemurella pictetii (assembly GCA_921293315.2). Taxonomy (NCBI): domain Eukaryota; kingdom Metazoa; phylum Arthropoda; class Insecta; order Plecoptera; family Nemouridae; genus Nemurella; species Nemurella pictetii. Next base: position 33,701,689 of record OV121115.1, read on the forward strand.
ACAGGAGCATAAGAATGGTCTCTACTGATAATATTTCATCATAAATATAGCCAAGGTCCTTGCTCCGTTGCTGTCGTTGTCTCTAAAATCAGCTTTGCATGTTTAACTGTTATCTAAGTTGTTGCTCAGATAATTGCAGCCAGAGATTTCATATCTGTAATTTCTTCATCTGGAGATTTAATCGATGTGCTTTCTGATAGATGTGACATTCACTAATCACTGTTTCTATTAGTTTTTAGGTATCTATTTTGATATTGAGAGGTAAAAAGAATGAATTTGGTGTTGTGTATACATGGGAAAAAGCCACTTCTAGTAAGTTACTTAAAAGGGAAGTCTTGTAGGATCTATCTATATGACCTATAATGCTTATTATAAATACCATTAAAGTGTATTGATTTCTAAACACAGAACTCATACCTGAGCTGATGGCCTTGCTTTTTGTAATGAAAATCCACTTCATTCCAAAAACTCGTAGTTGTATCGCGGTGGATAAGTATCTGAGTGAGTAAGATTTCCCGCAAATCTCCGGTGTTCGCGCGATGTCTTCCAGTGGAAGTGCACCAGCTCCATCAGGAGGAGGAACGCGGTGGCAGCGATGCAAACAGCGTAGAGGACCAGGAACGGGATCACGTCGATCAACTCGATCGCAGTGAAGCTGGCGGTGATCAGCACCTTGAGTCCACCGGATGCACTATCGCCAAGGCGGCCTCTCTGTGCGACGTAGAGACCTCCCTCCACGCACTTGTGGATGCTGCCGAGGAAATAATTAGATCGTATTGCCTTATTTCGAACATTCTTAATTTTTTGGAGCATTTGTTACTTGTTTATATTTTGAGGTTTTGAGTATGCAAATTCGCCAACTCACTAGTAGTCTACGATCTTCTTGAACACAAAGCCTTTCCTCGCCACTGGTGCCAACGTTCGTCGATAGAAGCTTTTCTTGGAGTGTGAAATCGGACAGGAGGAGTGTTTCCCAAGCTCGTCGATCACCGCGGTGACTCCCACCAAGACCACCTTCTCTGTGCAGAGCCGCTTCAAGCCGGTGATGAAGCTGCTGATAACGCAGTCTCCCTGGGCTCTCATCACGTCGGCCACCTGCTTCAACTTGCCACTTGTAGCCGCCTGCACCAAGACCAAGCGCGCCTCAGGTTCACGAAGACAAATGCAAGAGATCCATGTTTCCTCGAGTTTACTCTATAAGTGACATTAACTCACGTAGGAGTCGATTTGTGGCTGCTGCCCTTCACATGAGCACGTGGTACCTTCGGTGGCCCGCCATACTCTCGATATCCTCGAAGGGCAGCTGAGCTGTCTTCATGGCCGTGATGTTTGACTGCAGTTCCGACACATAGAACAGGTTCAGCAGAAACCCAAGGAGCACCGAGCAAATGCAGAGGACGCGGCCGGAGCGAATTTTCGGCAACCGGCTCCAACCTAAAGAGATCAATTTATTTTGTGCATTTGTTTCTTTCCGGCAATTTTGTTCCTGGGAAGACTGCAGGACCATAGAAGTTTGATTCAGGTATACAAATATTCATCAAAACTTGCCCTTGGTACAGTAGTCTCCCAGGATGGTGAGCAAGCACTCGCTGAAGCAAAATGCTGGTCCTGTGATGATCTTCGCTTGCAACGCCACAGTGCAGACCAAGTACATCTCGCAGGACACCACGAGCAAACACAACGCCGTGGCCATCCACATTTCCAGGGTGAAGCCTTTCAACACAGTCTCCAAGGAGTACGTTGTGACCGGTGAATGGAAGTACAGCTTGTATCTGCGAATAGGGGCTGCTCTACAGATTTCCTTGGCTATTGATAATTATTTTCTTAAATTAATAGTATTACTCGATGTAGACGAAAGAAGCCAAGAAGTCGACGAGGTGGGTGAGGGCCGAGTAGGGGGAGTAGACACTGACTGAGAAGTCGGCGTCTCCGCGGAGGAAGGCGCCCACGACCCCGGGCCACTCGCTGGAGCTGTCCGGCGGGCCGTACAGGTTCGGGTCGGGCATCACCACGACCTCAATGCTAGCGACAGTAGCGGTAACACACATGATTGAATGTCAGTACAGCAGAAAAGTATATCAAGTAGTTTTAGTACAGGGTAGCTATAGTATACACCGAGTTCATGCCATTATGCTGTACCTCATGTTGAGTTCACGTGTAGCCGTGTGAATAAACATGTCACTGGCCCTAAATTTGCGACCAAGTCCAGATCGATCCACATTGTCATACATTTCCTGCAAAACAACGAAAATATATGAAAATATAGGCAAGATATCGTTGAGAGGTTCGACGATCGCTGTGAAATTATACTAGATGTAACAACTTCTTGCAGCCCAAGAAACGGAGGAAATAATCGAGGAGTTGGCACTTGACTCAGTTCTTACAATCGGATGCAGCAACCGCAAAACAGTTCCCATCAAATTTGCCCTGCGCAGAAACGCAGGCTTTGGGTCGAAATGCCACTTGGGTTTCCCGCTGTCTTGCCGCAGCCGTTGGCCGATATTGTTGACGACCTGCACGTCTCCCCCGCGCGCGTTGTACACTTCCCACTAGTGTTGTTAGATTTCATGAAATATATTTTTTGAAATCTTTCGTGAAATTTTTCATGAAATTTATGAAATCTATGAAATCTATCTGAAATGTATTTCTTACCATAAACATTTTATTTTTAAAACATTTTTGTTACACTTACAAATAACAATACAAGTAGTCTTCTTCCCTTCTTTTGAATTTACTATTCTTCTAAATAACTTAAATATTCGCTCCTTTTTTCTGCCCATCGTAACTAACTGGCAACTCGTAAATGGTCACCTAACCTCAAATATGTCTTTGTCAGCCAAGTTCGGAGTTAGAATCGCGCGATTCTATTCTATATCTATTCTATATATTAGAATAGAACTACCAACTCACACAAGACAGGAAAATAAAACATAATAGCGCAAAACAAACTGAACAAGCAAAAATAATAGATTTCACAAAATTTGAAAGAAATCAATGTCTGTTGAAAGATTTCAAATAGATTTCATTTCACTGAAAGATTTCACGTGAAAGATTTCAAGACCACAACACTACTTCCCACAGACTCAGCACCCCGGCGTCGGCGTCGGCGTCGGCGTCGGCGTCGGCGTCGTTCTCCACCACAAGAAACACCCGGCTTCGGTACGGGACGTGCTCGATGGCTCGCAGCACCACGTCGGCTGCTGACTCCCTCACGCCGTAGAAGAACACTGGTCGGTTTTGGTCCCAGTTCTGGATTAGCTGCAGCGAACAATAAGCTGTTCAAGGCGTAGGTATTCAAACTTTCTTTGGCTTAGGTAAACGCTTTATTTGGCTATTTTCACTCACCGAGACTGCTTTGCCGTAAGTTTTGATCGGTAAGAAGTCGCTCTGCGCTCGAGCAGAGCTGTATTTGTAATGGCGTTCAATTTTACCACGTTCACTTGTATGTTGATTTGGCGCAGAGCTTTTACAGTTTCCGTTTGAGTACACGATGTGCTAAGAATCCCAGTAAAATCTGAGCAAAGTAAACGCAGTTTTTGTCTTAATTATTCAATTTAAATAAATAGGAGGAAAAAAGGAATACATAAGTTGTCATTGATCTCACCAAGTTCCGATTCAACCAATGTAATGAAATTGATGTTAAAACGTCTTGTTAAGGAACCAAAATCTGTGAGAAGTGCCGAAAGTAAATATCCACAAGAGGGACAGATTGATGGAAATAAAACTATCGCCAAAAGAAAATACCAACTTCTCATTTCAGCCCGCAGTTCTCACGAAATAAAAACGCACGAATCATTCCATGTAAGAAACCCAGTAAAAAGTGAATGATCAGTCAATGTCTTCTTAACGCAATCACTTGCAACGCTTGACAAATCCTGGGGCATGTATACTAGTACATACCAACATTTAGGCTGAAGGGGAAATAAAGTAATGAACTTGAGGTAGTGGGTGGAAACTAAGTGGACAACACAACAAGATGACCGGTTGCCAGAAAAAAAACGAGGATAAAAATTCCAGGAAAAGTCCAGGACGCTCGCTACTTGAGCAGAGCCAGCTTCAAAAACTCGCTGAAAAACAATGGATGTTTTCTCATGTATGTGATTAGTACGCACTACTTCTGTGTACTTGTACGTGCTGCAACGCTGTTTATTTTCACGAAATAATCGAAGCACTGCACTGAAATGTAAGTGCAGTCATTGTTTAACGATCTGTCACTAGTAATGATTATGTCGATGGTTGGGATTGCTTCGACGTCGAATAAAACTGGAAGTGTGGTGAGGTGGGGGAAAATAGTATGTATGCCAATCATTAATTTCTTAAATTAGCTTTCACAATTTGAGTTATGCGCAATATGTGCAATTTGTACTTATCATACAACCACTTGAGGTACACCCACCTCAAGGGTAGAATGCATTATTGTAGCATGAAAGCTGACCATACATATGTGCAAGCCACCTCGTAGCAGAATTCATGTACTTGCACAATATGTTAGCACCTATTATTCAGCAAACTGCATTATTAATGCTCGCTGTCTTTGACCTTTACAGCTAACTTTTCTGTTGAAATTAATGTCACCTAGATAGTATCCATGTACCATGTGATTATCTACGGGGGTTTTGCACTCATTTGTACACGCATCGTTCATATATCAAATATATTGAAGTGCTTAGCAGCTAACGTATGCAATGGCAATGCAAATATATTCCCAGAACCTTGGCCTCTTAGACTAGAAGGAAGTTATACATTCGGTCACTTGATTGTGCCTTGCGTTAGGCAGCCGACGTCACTGGCGCGTGTTTGGTTGCCTACCATGAAGGAGACGTCGCCAGCCGTGGCACATGAAGAGAAAGTGCCGCTAGTCATCGACTGATGGGTGGAAAAATTAACTAGTGAAAATAAGGCACCAATTTAAAGAAAAAAGGTATAAAAGGGAAAGGGAAATTTAATAAATTTTTGGCGGAGGAAAGATAACAAACAATTTAAATGAAAAGCTGCGTATTACAACGATTATGGTTTTAGTGTTGCTAGTCGAGTATTCTCAGGGCGTCGGATGGGGTTGAAATTTCTCGCCACCCATCCACCCCCAGATGTCAAAGACTCAGATCAAGCTTCACACTAAGTTCAAAACAATATCGCTTGTTTCAGCAAGATCGGCGAAACGCGTGCTCTAAGCGTCGCTGATGAAGCCAATAAATACCAAAGCTCACCTCCAGCACCCCTTGTCTTCTCTCGACAGTTTGATAGTTTGACAGTGTGACAGATTGCCGCGGAGAGCCCCGGCGTCGGCGACCTGGTGCGTGCCATGGACACACAACCCTCTCGACGGGACAGCCACGCGTGACAGCCGCGTGACAGCCGCGTGACAGCCTCGCGCTGTGCGGCGCAGGCGGAAATCGTCAGTCCCGTGTCCAGCTTTCCCACGTCACGGCAGATAGCCGCCGTGGGGTGCATGGGCGTGAAGCTGACAGGGTTGCACCGTTCGATGACCGCATCGTCCGCTGTTTCAGCCCCGGTGCATGGACCAGTCTACGGCTCCTCAATGACACTGCGTATGGCCTGCAATAAATTTCTCGGCTTCACCAATCTTAGCATCGCCTTTTCCCAGACGAAAAGCCAACACATCGCTGCACAAAGCAAGACACACGAACACTGAGCGCCGATTCATTCCCGCTGCGTTCGTAATTGCTTTGTGCCCCTGAAAAGACTCGAAGTCGAGGAAATGACTCCAGCAATCACCGTGAGTAGGTGCGCAAGCAGACATCAATGCACGCGATTTTCTCCGATTCATTCGGCAATCAATCAGCCGTGGCTGGCGTCGAAGCGTGCCGGTCTTGCATCGGCTATGCGCCGGCTGCGCCCGCTGCTGCCATTGTGGCAGATTCTGTCCCAGCCAGCGAGACAAATGTTGCGAGTCGTGCACTGCTGGTTCGAACAAGGTTCACCCGCGGTCGCCCTCCGTGTTGCTTACTGGCACCGGTAAAGCTGATTGCATTGTTCCTTGCATGGGGTTGCCAGTGATTCTGTAGGCGCCTAACTGAGCTATTGTGGGTCCATGGCGTTCAAAAGAGACGTGAGTATAAGACATGGTTTTTCTACATCTGAGCGAATTTATATGGACAATTGTCCGTGTAGTACTGAAATCAGAATGCTCCCTTAGCAGCGGAACATGGGGATTATAACTTGTAGAACAACACCTATTATACAGTATATATATATAACAGTGTGTATCTGTACTTTGGCTGAGGCGCAGTCTGTGGCCGTGTGGCGAGGATGTCCGCGTAGTAAAAGTGTCTACTCCCGGCGCCTGGGGCTCTTCGAATCTGTATCACATTCTTTGCCGACGACGTGCTTTGGGTGTCTTGGGTCCTTCGGTCATGTGGAGCCTTTTACTTTTTAATTATTGCCCGATGTTCACTTTCTCCTCGTAGATTTGAAATTGGCAGTGTGTGTTGTATTGTGGGCTGGGTTGGTGGTCGCCCCAGCTTTGGTTTTCTAGCCCCTGATCATGGCACAGGAAGGAAAGAGCATTTGTTCCGCATTATTAGAGATGTTTTCGTTTGGTTTGAATGCTTTGATGGTACTACACCAAGAATTGGTTTATCTAGGTGCTTGTCCCGAGGGTATTTTCACTAATAATGAAAGGGCAAAAAGGCCATCCGCAAACTAGGAGCGTGTCCAGTGTCCATCCTAGGTAATTATAGCCAATTGCCATCTGTCGCTCCGTGCATGTATGACACTTGAGTCTTGACGCGCCTAATGAGTGATATCTTGTCTTTGATGTAAGAAACAGGCAGCAGAGGAAAATAAAGCTAAAGATGTAGCAACATGAGCAGCATCTAGCTTACAATTACCAGGAAAACCATACAACCAAAAAACATGGTGCCCCTGTGCCATGTGCTTTACTACGGCTCGAAACAAGGTACGGGCCGAAGTCTAATAAACATCTCGCAATTTTATATAATTATTATGCGCGCATGAAACCGGAAAATAAATTATCTCCATTTCAAGTTCACGGTCAGCCAGTCGATTTATGACGTGCCAAATTTTGCCTGTCGAGAAAGAGCACGCTGGTATTTTAATCGCATCGAAACGCTTTGAATAAATGCGCTCATTAAAGCCTGCTTTTCAAAGTCTTCCATCCACGAAAATGGTAGGTATTTCGTTATCTTGAAGTTGCATCGACTGTTATAAAATTGTGCGTTTATGCTAAATTGAGAAAACAACTGTGTTAACAATAGATACATTATTTCGCAAACAAGAGAAATGTTTCGGCAAGCTTATGGCGAGTGTACTCGAGTTTCCGAAAATAAATTAAAAGTGCCAAAACACTGGTTGGAAGGGCTCGAAAGAGTTAACTTGTGGGAGCCATATGAAGTATTCTCCAAAGGGTCAGGGTGCAAAGTGATGCCTCTTGCCAACATTAATTTTTAAAAGTTGTATTTAGTCGAGTGTCGTTTCTTCTAGAGACTATCAGGTCCGTCGAAATCTGACGATCAAACTGCTTATCGCGCAGGTCCACGGCCAGTTAATATCCGTAATGACCTTCATTCGATTTGACCCAAAGAACAATGGCCAGGCCGAACAATATCATGCACGGTGCACCTATGCTGTACTTTCCCTCGGCTGTCATTAAAACTTCTATCAATCAGATTGCTGCCGTAATTAGCACACTTATCGCGGGCCGGCGCAAGAAATGAAATTGAGAATGATTGCTCTTCGATAATGTTATTAAAAAAAGGCGAAGAAAGTAAACCGATTTATGAAAACACGTTTAAGCCACGTAAAACGTTTGCCAATGATTAGCAAATTAACGACTCTCTCGAGTTGTTTTGAACAAAAGCCACTCTCGGCGGTGCAAGACAGAGAGTTAGGGTGTCCAGAGCATGATGACATCATCTTCGCTGCCAAACTTTCCTGTTTCAGCGTGTAACGTTAAACCTAAGATGGACAGAGTACCGACGAAACCCGCTAAGTGGCAAACGATTTCAGAGGATGTTGGCACTGTTGGATGTCAGCGGCACCGGAAAAGACCAGTGCCACCCGAGGCAGAGTCAAGAAAGAGTAATTTGTAATCAATTGTGCATATTGCGACCCGCCTATTTCCATGAATAGATAGAGCCTGTGCGCACCTCAGTTTGGAGAAAATATCCAAGTGGACTTGATCTAGAAAATGTTGATTACTTAATCGATTGGTTTGGCTTCGTATGTATAACAACTATTTTTCCTTATCAAAATATCACTGGATGCACCTTTTACTTCTCAAGTATCTACATGCTTATACCTTGAGACCTTTCCTTACCTTTCCATATGTTTCTTTTTGATATCTTGCTTGCCAAGAAGGCTCCCGGTGGGTCGTGGAACCCCGTGGGCATGGTGTTGTTTCTGATCGGCGATAGTGGTACTTGAAAGCTGCATCGCGTTGTCGCATGGCTTCATTCGACATGTTGAGGGTCGTTGCTTCCCTGGCGGGAGACTGGCTTGCGTTCATCTCGGTCGCTTAGCTGCGGACGTGTATTCGCTAGTCGGAGCACAGAGAAAGCAAAACAGCACCAAACAATCGGACGGGGGTCCAATTGATAATCTGATTGCGATTTGATCTGCCGAAGAGCGAACTCTTTTGAAACTCTCAAGACTTTGATCGCTGCTAAAAGCAGCAATGGGTCGGTGGTAAAAGTGGTTAATTATTTATTCAAATTTGTCTCGCGTGGTTGGCTTTCGACAACAAAGTCTTTGTGTAGTCGGTTGTAATATCGATAATTACATCTGTCTGCGATTTAATTGATGGAGAAAGGTTTTTTTAGAGGATTACGGTTGCAGTTTTGTCTTATTTGCTCCTGCAGTCAAGACAACACAATATTATCACACTGATTAAAGGAAAGGAAAATAATAACATTCTCATGACATGGCAGATAACTTTGAAGCCAAAATTCGTAACAGAAATCTTGATTCTAGTTGGGAACAAGATCAATTCCAACCAAATATCTATTTTAAAAGAATTAAGAAGGAAAACACAAAAATAACATCTTCTTTTCTGAGGCCAATAATATATATACTAGAGTCAACAGTGAACTCCAAAACTTTACAAAAAATCAGCTCCATAATTAAATGACGAGAGACTTTAAAAGCTAAATGTAGCATCATTAGAGTCTTGCATGGGAAATACAGAAGCTAGAGGCTGAAAGTTTATCACTGCTGACTTTGTGACATCGATCAGCCGCAAAACACATATCAATTTCAAAGAAATCACTGCGAAGTGCGAAGTAAGCCATCTTTCGGTTTCAAATAACAAACAGCACCCAAATATAGCCGATCGCCATTCAGGTTGCGAATATTCAATCATTTGACCGAATTTATCAAATTGAAATATTTTACTGTCCAGCAATAAAAACTGGCAAGACTCGGGAAGTGCAGAGATCTGGGTTAGCAAATGGACCTACTACATGATTTCGCGTGATGCGGCTGGCTGGTGGCTGCTGCAGGCTGCTGGTACCACAAGACGTCCAAGCGAGATGAGTCTCTCGCCACAGACTGCACGACAACACGTACCACGCTGGCTGCTGCCTCCGTCTTGCTGTTGTCATTAAAACGTTTTCTTTTCCAATAGCTGCACTTTTTCACTTCTTCATTTCTAGCACACGAAGAATTACCGGATGATTTTTTTATGCGAATTGGAAAAAAAAAATACAAATAAAAACAAATGACTAACAATTAATTTCCATCCTTAGAGAGAAAATAATCCAACATGCCATTCCAGCATCCAGAGATTCGATTCCACAGATGTGGAAAATCAATTCCAGATACGATAAAAATTTGGGTGGTGATAGAATTCTTATGGACTTGGGGTTTCTTTAGCATTATTTCTTATTGGCCCTGGAATGGGAAATAATGAACTTTGTCTCTTCTCTTCCCAAGAGTCGATGTCGCCAAATGACATTCAGGTAACGTAACGCGATGTATGCAAATTCCAATCAGGTATTCTCAGGAGGAATGGAGTCGAATGCGGTCCAGCATCCAGCTTAACTGGCAGAGCGCCAAGCAGCCCGCCGCGTTTCTAGATCTCGAGCCGCGGCGTAGGGCGTGGCACACGACACACTTCCGGTGCAACGCGGGTCTCGGGGGTCGGTGGGTGCGTGGGAGGAGGTCGCGGTTTCCCCGGCAACGAGGCCCGGCCGCGCTGTTTTCACAGGGGGATGCACTAGTGTCCTGTTTTCGCGTGTTGGACGAGTCGGACCTGTTTGCTGCGCTGCCTACGCGGGTCGGCGCGGTCCAGCGGCTTGGACTCAGCGTCTGGCAGAGCCATGCGACACGGTCTTCGCGTCGAGCGCTGCGTGGGCCGAGTTAAACTTCCTCAAGATGCCATAGCGGCCACTATAGAAGTGAGTCGAACGCGTTCGGTTTAGCAGTGAATTGTGACTTTAAAATGGGGTTAGAACCGTGTCAATAATATTATGGTTTGAAGATGTTGCTGTAGTCGGGAATGTCACGACAGGCCCGATAGAGACAAACGTCAGCATGTCCTGGTTTTTTAATTCACACGCGCAGAGCAGAAAGCCAAGAACAGATAAAACGCACACGGCGTCACTAATCTTCAAAATCAATCGAAACAGCCGTAATCGACAGTTGATCGAGTTTAAGGCAATGGCAGAGTGATTCTGTTCGGCTGCTGCGAGGATTGCCAGTCGCTACCAAAATAATTTCAAATAGAAGGCTTCTCAAATAACTGTACTTATTTACGGACGGAGACAAGTTTTTTAATCGAAATTTTCGAGACTTTCCTTCCTTTCCCTGTCACGAAGCTGCATGATATTATTACTCAATAATTGCCACTCATTACCGTGAAAACGCCGACATTGTTTCGCTTCCGCGGAGAACGGGAATTAATTTGTGGTGGAGATAAAGCGGCGGGGGACGGGGTTCGAGTCCCGGGTCCGACACTGACGCCAGACGCCAGCCAGCGAGCGTCGAGGGCGTCGCGACGTCGACGTCAGTGTCAGGGGGCGGGAAGCGTCGAATGCAGCGGGCTAGACACCGAGTCTTGAGTGTTCTTCGAGCAAAGAGTGGTCGGTGGAGAGGGACGGAGGGAACGTTAAGATCTCAGCAATAACAGCAGCTAGCTCCAGCTGGAAGCACGACGCGAGCGACGCGTTGCGGTGGTTTCGATTCGCAATTACTTGTAACGGCCCTCGAGATTGCAGGCAATTAAACCGGCCAGCATGTGTCACGACACACTCCAGTTTCGATTCAATTAGAGACTGTTTTACGAGGAGGGTGGAGGAGCGGTTTACCAAAATTATGTTTCTTCATCGAAAGATAATAAAAATACAATAAACTTATAACACGCGAAGGCTACAGAATCAGGCTGAAGATTTCCAAGCTGTTGATGTGGATATTTTGGAGCAGACATGTAGGTTCTTCTAGAACCGAGGGTCCGAGGGACGCCGATGGCAAGCAGCTCCTTGGGGCAGCTGTTGCACCCCGGGAGCGCCGGGGGTCGTCCAACCGCCCAGCGTCGGTCTGATCGCGCGGAGTCGCGCTCTGGCTGCAGCCTCGGGGCGCAATCGCGGCTAGAAAGTTGCCGCCGCCGCCGCAAGCCCAGTGACAATATTATTTTCAAAACAGCGCCCGCGGCCCCGAACGGTGAAGTTACGAAGTTACTAGGTCGAGCTCGAGGTCTTAATTAAAAGCATTCGTGGCTGATGCCGATTCATTTGATTTGATTTCTGACACGGAAGGTAATAGCTGCTTATGAACAACACTTAATTTTCTTTGGTTTATTAGTTCTTGTTAGAGTAGTCAATGTTCCTTAGAAAGGATGAACTTGAGCATCAACGGAGTTCGTTCTAATTGCTCCATATTATAGCATGAAGAGTAGCTTCACCTCCGTCAATCGATATTTTTCCTTCCCGGAACTTGGATCAGCCAAAACTTGCACCGGTGGTAGAAGCTAAATTTTATACCTTATTATCGAAACTTTAACGTGAGCATGCAATAAAATAGAAGTAGATACCGATGTCAGTGCACTGCACTATTAAATATTTTATAGACTTTTTGAATCGTAAAACTATACTTAAAGATTTTCCTATAATCTTTCATCTCCCTTACTCCACATCGAAGTGAAGCTATAAGTTTCTTTTAGTGATCATCTCAGCCGAATCGCATTGCGACACGCTCACAATCAAACAGTCACGCCAGAGGACAATGCTTTGCATTCGCACAAATCCAGATTCATTTGAAACTGAGCCGGTGCTCGAGATTTCACCGAAGTCGGCCAAGACGGCATCTCCTGCAGATCTGCAGACCTGCACCACCGCAGCGACGTATACCTTGCCGCTGGGTGCGACGCACGACGCTGCCTGCTTCGAGCTGCGCGGAGAGCTGCGCAGAGAGCTGCGCAGAGAGCGAGCAGTGAAAACTAGACCGTCTCGGCGCCCGAAGACACCGCAGGACGGGCTGCGCAGGACGATGTGATAAGTCCATGCACTCCGCAAGTTTCCCATTGTAATAAGCGCGTAGAAACATGGAGGAAATTCCTATGCACAGATTATTCCAAGTTTGCAGCTCGTAATATTGTTTCATTAAAATACTTACAAATTAATACATTCATTAATGTCAATTAGAAAATGATGGGAATAATGTAAGACATTGAAAATGATACCATGATAATATGGTACACTTTCAAGCTCCGTTGCATGGGACAAATGATTAAAAACGCAGACCCCCAACGAGTAGCAAGTGAAAAGCCAACGCGACACGGCAGCAGTAAGCCAACAGCAGCGTAACTCCAACATGCAATGCAGTGCCTCGAACTGCAGCGAAGGGCAATCGCACCCATCAAACCAGCTCCGATACACCAACTCGTTCGCCAACGAAAACCGGATGTAATTGCAATTTAATACGCGCCACATCTCGTATATCAGCCCGACAATAATAACATAGGTGGCAACAACAACATCCTTGTCGACGAACGTCCCCGCAGCGCGCTGCACCGATCACTTTCGAGATCGTCGGCCGGTTAACAAGAGCACGTCCGGCCAGTCGGTGGCGAGTGAAGGTGATGGGAGGCGTTGGGTCGGATCTCCCCACCGGCGGCGGCGGCGGTGGCGGCGGTGGGCCCCGGGGCCCGGGGGAGCGCGTGCGTCGCGCGCGGCGGAGGAAGTGAATGAGAGCACGCCCGGCCCTGCCTCTTCGGCGGTAGGCTGACAGTTTGCGGAAGGAAGTGGCAGAGCGAGCGGCTGAGGTGAAGGTTGTTCCAGCGCAAGAGTGTTGTTGTTGTGTGCGTGCAGTGGTCGAAGGCGATTCACACTTGAGGAGCAGCGCAAGATTCGAGTGGATGTGACTGGCGCGAAGAGCAACGAGACGATGATCCTTTGCAAGGTGGGTCTTGTGTTGTCGACACGGTTTTGTTGTCTGCCGAGTGTTTTGTTATCTTAAGCCGAGATTTGACATCAAGATTTTTGAGTGAATTATGCGAATGAGATCTCAACGCTGGAATTTTTTCGCTTTTATTAGTCAGTATACCACTCTAATGTGGTCTGCTGTAATGCTGCTAGTCGGACAAGGGTCAATCTAGTAATTGGTGCCCGCGGTGGGATCGAATCGCCTTGCTATTGGCATTGAGCCGGTGCAAATTGAATGTCAATGTCATTGTCGAAAAACTCGTCGGGCTAGCAATTTGGAAGGTGCCAGACAGTTGCCTCAGCAGCCAGAAGCCACGATTTGTCGGACGACATGGCTTTTCGCACGATTTCTAACAGTTCTGTGTCGCTTTGCCGGTGATGTATAGCTTACTCAAAATCCGAAGAGATCTCACTCACGATCCGCAAATGAACTACCAACTGATATTCGTTTTGTCGCCAAGCTGTCGTCGGACGACTCTGACTGCTTGCAGTTATTTACTATTGTACCAGTACAGTAATAAATTTTGATTTTTAAATATTAATTGGCATCAGAAAGGGATATCCACCCATCTTGTTGTCTGAATTTTAAGAAACATTGCGCTGTCAGTGTCAAACCGAAATAGCTTATGGGGTCAGCGTGACAGGCAGGCAAGCAGGCAAGCACGAAAACACCGCGCCTCCACCAAACAGGTTCCCGTCAAAAGCGAGTCGAGAGCGCGCGGCGCAGCGCGGACAGCGCCGAGATAAACTAGATCAAGCCGCGCGCGAGACAATCGCACTCGGCGGCATACACTAATTAACACTTCTCTCCGCGCTCCCAGCGACGAGCGAGGCAACAACGAACAGACGTTGTTCGTGTTCGGATTAGCATTAGACACGCCGCGAAACGTCTCAACATTATGCACAACTCGGTTTACAACCAGTACGCGCCTGATTAGCCCAAAGTGAACTAATTCCTCTGTTTTGTAGAGAAAACGCGAGCATGTTTCAATTATAAAGTTGCATATTTTCGTGAGAAAGTTTTTGAAATTGAATTGAAGCCCAGATTAGAGGCGAATGACATTACCGGTAGACAGGCAAAGCGAATTTAGGGCTGCAGTATTACTTAAGCACACGCATGAGCCACTGTTGGCCCGACTGACAGCACGCATGTCAATTAAGTATCGGTAACACGCTCGATTTTTTTGTGAACACTGAGCCGAACATGTCATGACCGAAGTACTTATAGCGTGGCCTTGTTTGTGTGCTCGGTCCATTTTTCAAGCCCGTAATTTTGGTGCACTTTTATTCGATGGGGATTGCACTCTTATCGCTAACCTGCCGATCGGGCGTCCCTGTCGCAGGTTCTTCTCCTGGCCGTCGTCGCGGTGGGCGCGGGCGTCGCGACGCCTCCTCCTGGCCACGTGGCGACGCGACACTTCGACAAGGTAGGCGGTGGACGGACAGCGCCAGGGTCGGCAAGTTTCACAACCAATTCGCTGCCACAACGCGTCATTGGATCCAGGAACACCTGGAACTCTAGATTTGATATGTTACGAGCGTTATTTTGTGAATGTGGAACTCAAATAATGACCCGCAATGATTGAGTTATTTGAATATATTCGACCAAAGGCAATCCTTGCACTTCACTAGATAGGATTCTCATAGCATAGCATAATTTAGGCAATCAAATAATACATATATTATTATTATCATTTTCATAATTATTATTTAATTAGTCAGGCAAAATAGTCGACGAATATTCTCAAAATGATTAACACTTAATGACATCTAGCTAAGAGTTTCAAACTCGGCACTAGGAAATAGACTCAGAGAGCTCCATCCTCTCTAGCCACAAGCATCATGGTCATGGTGAGTTCACAAGCTGGAGATAAACTTTATCTCGAATGGACCCTTCATACTTTGTGGGTTGTGATTGTATATTGGCGACGTGGTCGTCAGTGACAGGGGGAAAGGCCATCGTGAGGGAATTGAGGAACAAGACCAGGACCAGGACTTGACCTCGGCCTCGCAACGCATACGTCTCGTCTGCAAAGATCAAGGCAAGCCTCCGACCTAACGTTTTTAGGGAATTTATACAACTTTAGATAAACACGTTATTTTAAATCTCGGTGCTTGCATCTGGAGGTTAATGTTGTACAATAACTGAGGATTCCATCAAATAATTTATTTTGAAACAGGTATTTTATTTCATTAATCTTATCAGCGTCAAACGTTCAACTGTGATCCACGACACAAATATCAAGCTGCGAATCTCTTGGCCAACAATGCCGCTGTCCCATCGCGTCAGCGATTACAATTAAAGTATAGGAACATCCTTCACGTGTCACAACTCCATCTGCTAAGCCATCCATCTCAGCACGATCAGAAAAAAACATTCGCTTCTCTGCCCACAGCATCTTGAGCCCGTCCCACAAAGATTTGGCAAGTTATTTTTCAGTGTCAAAATGCTGGGCTTGGACACATTGATACGCGACTTACTTTTCACTTCAGTTTCTCACTTAACCAGTCAAACGCCTCCACGAATGCATTCATTTTCAGCTGAATGCAGTGATTCGCAAGCCTTCCCGTGGCTTCAACAGTGAAATAGTTCCCAGTCTTACACACCCACCTGTATCACCTGATCCTCTTCTCGGCCCTCGCCGCTTAGCGCTCGGGAACACATCGCGTAACAAACGCTTTCTCAATGAGAAGCAGACGATCCTGGTTAACAAGTCCTAGTGCTGTGAAACACAACAGTGGAGACTTCAGTGCTGACGCCTAGTCAGTCGCACGAAGTACCGCTGCGACAGGAGCAGGGTGATGCTGACTTCCAGCTTGTCGAGGTCCGCCAGAGTGTTGTCGGTGGTCACGTGGTAGCGACGCAGCACTGTGGCCAGGATGGTCTTCATCTGCAGCATCGCGTACTTGGCGCCGATGCAGTTGCGCACGCCGGCGCTGAACGGGACGTAGGCGTAGGGATGCTGCGAAGCGGCGTTCTCCGGCAGCCAGCGGTCCGGCCAGAACCTGTAGAGAACCAGGGTTCAGCGTCAGTTCCCGTGCTGTGGGCAGCGTATTCGCGCCGAGGGCACGCCTTGGTCACAGTGGATTTAAGAGTATACGGCTATCTTACAATTTCTTCGGGTGCTCTACAGCTAAAATCAAGACCCTGAGAGGAGAATTTTCTTATTCCCATGTAGGATCCGTTATCGCTATTTATTACATTGGCTCAGAAATGTGCCGGTGGCTTTTGCGGATTTCAAGTTGTACATCGCACACGTTACTTCAATTAATGATTAACGATTGAAATCATTACAACGCAAGTAAAATAATCGTTATAATCAGCGACGTACGGTCCTGCATTTCAAATGCGATGTTATCCTTGAGATTCAACACAGGTTGAGTCAGAGGAAGATATGATGGGTCGCTTGACCCGGCGCAAAGTTCAAAGTTCAAACACACCTTACGCTACTATATAATTATTTTGCGCATTTTTTAATGTGTTTAAAAGAACGCCTCCAATCTCAGCGATGATGTAAAAAATCTAACAGATGTCAGCCATCACGAGAAGAGACGTGCTTTGATTTGTTTGAAGGTCTCGAGTGAATGTTTGGTTTTGAGGAGGGATGACCGGTCATTGGGTGTGTGCTCGCTGCGAGGAGAACACACCGAGCAACGCAACTTGCTACGCAGCGACGCCGCAACACAGAGACGCCGCTTTGGGCCCATGGCCAAGTGTGCATTGTCCGGGACCTGGCGGCACGGGCCGTCGCCGCAGCGCACGCGCACGCGCAGGATATGAAAGTCTGCACGCGTCTCGCACTCATCGCTAGCGCACGTCTCGGACATGATAACATCGATCGCACTGGACAACAGCTGTTTCTTATAGCAATGATGAAATTATAAATCATCGAACAGACACCGTGTGTTGATTCCTTAAAGCTACATTTCAAAATCTGGAACTAGATGTCAAATACAAATATGAGTGTAGCAAGTTTCACTACAATCTACAAGTATATCTCTTCGTTGTGCTTTGCTTTCACGATTATCTTGGTCTGATCAGCGATCGCTACCTAGCCAGGATCGACTTAATGTTGTGACGTGTGGCTTCACTAAAGAGTTACAATCACTTCACTTGACGAGACGATGCCTTCCTGCTTGACATGGTTGTACAGGGATGGGGAGTTGCTGGTTAAACAAAGACAGGGTTGCCAGGTTGTAGCTACCTGTACGGCTCGGGGAAGAAGACAGGGTTGCGATGCACGAGGTACGACATGACGAAGGCCGAGCTGCCAGCGGGCAACGTGTATCCACTTGGCAACTTCACGTCTTCACTGATCATACGCGGCATCACCGACACGATGGGAAACATGCGCAGGGTCTCCTTGATGACGCGTTCCAGCACGGGCATCAGGTAGAGGTCCTCGTAGGTCACCTGGAGCCAGGAAGGCCACGGATGAGTGCAACCAGTGGAGAATGCAACCAGCTGGGTATCTTGCTGATATCGGAAACAAGAAGGGAGAGATCACCAGATTCGGAAAAAGTGTATTTGAATAGGCCTCAATTTCAATCAGCCGGCTAGGATCATAGATGAAGAATAATATGGCTCTATCTATCATCATTCCACCTAGAAACGCCAAAATCTGATTCTAGACGCATCACTCTGATCTGCTTTTAAACTGAGACCCTCATTACACGAGGCAAGAGTAAAAAGAGGCACTGAGCCAATTATCGGCCAGGGTTGGCCATGTCAGGGGTGACATTGAGGGTGGGTGTTGGACCCACCTCGCGGTCCATGTCGCCGGCGAAGAGGTCGCGCATCTCGTCGAAAACCTGCTCCTGGATGTCGGGATGAATGGCGAGCAGCAGCACGAGGAACGACATGGTGGCCGCGGTGGTCTCGAGCCCCGCCGACGCCATCGTGGTCACCTCATCCTGGATCTCGCGCGCGGAAAGCAGCGCGCCCTGCGCAGCCGACCCGTCGATGATCGTGTCCAGGAACGAGCTAACCGTCTTGCCGCTGGACGTGACGATGCCGCCGCGACGTGCGCCGGCGCGGTGTGCACGCAGCTGCTCGTCGATCACGTCCTGCCCGAACTTCTTGATCATCTGCAGCACAGCCAGGACAGGGGCTCATGAGTACTTCGAACCACGCTGACACCGGGTCTGTTAGCAAATTTGTAAAATTGTGTATTCTAAGCAACTAAGTGAGAAAAAACCCGGTTGTGCGCTATTAAAGAACAACGCGAGCTGGGAGCGTTCAGTGCATTTAGACAGCATGGAGAGATGAATGCGCGGAGAGTTCTCAAGTGGAACTGGTAGACGATACTGTGGAATTTTAATGGACGCGGGCTTGGTTTTGCTATTGCGGCTGTTAACGACGTGTTAAGTGTCTAACCAGGCGTTGGCAGGTAAAAACTGTGCGCGCACCTTGATGATGGGCCGCGCTTTGCGCCCGTCGCCGGTCAGCGGGTAGAGCCACTTGTTGAGCAGCCAGGGTTTGATGATGCGGCTGTGGATGAGCGTGGTCGCGTCGTAGAGCAGCGCGGTGAAGTCGCTGCCGCCCTCCAGCTGCGAGTTCATCGTGGTACCTGCACACCCGCACAAACACTCATACAGCCCACACAAGTGCATCGACATCGAAGGGGAACGCTCCCTTACAGGGCAAGGAAGTCTTCCGTTTAATTTACCATCAACAAAAAATGGATAATTCCAGAAGAGAGCAAATAAGCTGCACTAAATCACACGTGTGATCTCAACTCATCGGGGTGGTCACAATTTGGCGCCAGGTGGTGGATTAACGTGCTGCAATGCAGGCCCCGAGTGAGGGAGTGACGTAAGCTCATCCGTTGATCGATGATCCACCACGAGATTCGTGAGTCGCTCGATGGACCAACAGCCGCGGTTTCTTCACCGACATTTGAGGGTCAGCCATAACAATGCTTGTCATCTTCGACGTGACGCAAGGCTCGGAGCTCGCTTGAAAGCAAATAGACGGCCAGTCACCGAAGTTTCACCGATTTTTTTAATTATTTATGGCTTAATGTTAGCTGATATAACTGCTAGGTCGGTAATTGTAGTAATTCAATCATCACGGAGTGGCAAACAAATAAATTCCTTGCCATTTGGTATGCCAATGCAGTCAAAATACAATATTTCTCATTGATTTGCTTAAATTTCCAAGAACGAATGTCATCTGATCTCTTATCAAGCTTAACTCAAGCAAACTGGCCAATTAGACAGAGCGCATTAAGATTTCTGCGTAATTTAATAAAAATGGCCTATATACATCGCAACATCTATTTGACCATTCACGCGGCCTGTTAATTTGCATATTTCACGCAGAGAGAGGGGAACGTTCGCCGAAATCAACCTTTGGCCACGTGTATAAGCCCGTAAAGAACGTAACCATTGTCTTGCATCAAGCTCGTGACGCGCGCGAAGACCGTACTAACTTAACACAAGCGGCCAACATAAGAGAGTCATCGACAGCCAGAGAGTGGTCAACTCCACAGCATTGCACCCGAGCACTTAGCCGGCCATTACCAACGTGCACTCACCAATCGCAGTCTCGCAGATCGCGTCCAACGTGCACAAACTCAGGTAGTCGTAGACGTCGAACGCCTCCGCGGCGTCGACCGCCTTGTCGAGCCGCCCGATCAGCACCTCCGCCTTCCGGCGGAAGATCTCCACGTAGGTCTCGAGGATCTTGAAGTGGAAGGCGGGCGTCAGCAGCCGCCGGTGGATGCGCCACATCTCGCCCTGGTTCGACACCAGGCCGTTGCCGAAGAACGGGATCATCGCCGCGGTCATCTGCAGACAGACGTGCGCGAAGGGTTAGCAACGATGAATCGCGCCAGGATGGAACGTTACGTCGCGGAACGGCGATATGCTCGGAGCAGTCAGGTGGCATCTTCACACCATTTGCAGCGCTGGGTAGATTTTATTATACCATAACTAAGTACGGTCTCTATTTCACGAATGGCGTATTTGCGTATCGCAGACGTTGACTTTGTAACGAGTATGTTCTACACGTTTCTTCAAATTTTCTTCCTCATAACCTCGTTACTATGGTTTTATTGAAACGTGGTTGTAGGTAACATTTTTAAGCAAGAAACAAATATGAAAACTTTTCCCGTAAAGAACTTTTCACTGTAAAATGCTATCGATCTCCCGGTCGTAAATCCATGCGCGACGCTGCATCCGGTGTGTGACTCGCCTGCGGGTCGCGGGTCCTGATCTTCACGTTGCCCAGAACGCACTGGATGTCGTCCGGGTGGAGGATCATCACGTTCAGTCGGTCGCCCATCCAGAGCCGCACCACCGGGCCGTACGCCGCCTCCAACGCCTTCAGGTTCTCGAACGTCTCGCGCAGCGATCCCCAGAAGAGCAGCGCGTTGCCGATCAGCGGGTAGGCGCGTGGCCCGGGGATGTCACGCGCACACCGCCAGATGTGCCGGCGCGGCCGCCAGTAGAGCAGCGTCCACAGGAGCGCGCAAAGGGTCGCCGCCAGCGCGCACGGTGCGAGGAGATGCAGCAGGGAAGAAGCCATGACGCCTAGAGTGTATTGCGGGGAGCGCGACGCCGATCAACTCTTTTATCAACTCTGCGCCAAGGCTGCGCTGGCGGCGGGCGTACAGCCGGTGTCGTTGTGCACACACCGTCCATCCCCACTTAGAAAAAATCGCTCCGGCTGTTTGTACCGTGCGGGATTTCGGCGGGCGGCGGGCGACGCGCGTTGGTCAATCGGGCTGGAGTGCGCGGCAAGGTGGGGGCTGGCGAAGATGTCACGATCAGGTGTGTGTATACTCTGAGAGCTCCGGATGGGAGAGAGCGAGGCAGTAACACTTCGGCCATGTTAACCCCACGAGGGTGTGTTGTTCGTGTTCTTGCACAAACTACAGAATTATTCCGTTGTCGCTTCCAACAAATTTTATAAAATAGTTTTCTATTTATATTAATGAACAACAAATGCAGATGCGTTTCTCTTTGCTCCATGCAGCAACACAATAAGACGTTACTTATAACTTTGCTGACAGGATTGAATATTGTATCTTATTTCCTGACGAGACGGTCCAAATAGTCTGCCCGTGTTAGGAGTTGTCGACTCCGTGCCTTGTCTAGTTTGGCTCTCAGCTCTGCGATGCTCATGGAGCGTGGAGGCCTCGCTACGTTCTAATCAATCACCTCCTCACTCCTCCAGTCGCAACCCAGACATTGAAGTGCGTGAGAGAAAAGCCGTTTAATCGTTACATGTGCCATTGTCCATGGACTGCGGCATGGCGATGTCTGCTGAAGTCAGTCGGTCGGTGAATTACCGCAGTTCCATGGATTTGTATTAAACTTGCTTCATTCGTGTGCGACATTGTATGAAATTTAATTCGATAATGCCAGGACTGAAGTCAAAGTCAGCGACAACTATTTTGCCTTTCAATACATTTTCATACAAATCAATCATTCAATACGACTAGTGGCAGCTATATGAAGCAAGCATATGATTTGCAATAAGAGAGTAATACAGCGAACAATCTTAAATAAACCCCGTGTGGGTGATGATTAGGACCGTTTACGAAACGTGAATCAATCAGTTCATGGTTCAGTTATTTGTTTCCTCAAAGTTCGAGCCAGAACTTTTGGTATTGCGTTGTGGTGCCGATGTAAATTAATTTGTGAAGCAACTCGGAAATATTTTAAACCATCATCTCTCACATCATAATATATACTATATTAAATATATGGAAATTAAAATTCAAGAACACATCGCTATGAAATTTTACAAAAGATAATAACATTTAATGGTGTGATTCGGGTCGCAGCAACCCACGTAGATTTTGAAATAACGTCTCGATAGAATAGATAGAATATCCCAATAAAACCTCCCATTTCTTTGCTATAAGTGAATAAAATTTATAATTTTGTATACCATCCGTAAGCTATGCGCCAATGCCCCTGACCCTTGTATTATTAGTAGATGTAATTGGTTTCAGTATTATTATCGTCAATAAGCAATGATTACGAAACATTAAATATACCGCCTCAGTTATAAATAACAAATCAACAGTGGAGTTTTACCGATGTTTGATGTATCTTGATGTGAAGTCATACTATGTGTACATTTTTCATCACCACCGGCTTATAATGAATGTTGACTTCGAATATTTTTATTTAAGTGTAGGCTCAAAGCAATCACAAAAATGTTTTCAACAAGCATCCTTCAACGTTGGTTGCTAGTACATGCGCAAAGTGCATATTAAATCCCACCGAAATGTGCGTAATAGTCTTTTTGCATGTCATTGACAGAACAGGTACCGCAAATAAAATGCATTCGCATTGAAAGGAAAGTAAATTTGAGAAAAACTATGATAATATTTTATTTTCAATGAGCGAAGGTCTTAAAGTTGTAAGCACAAACGTTAAGTGCCTTTACTTCGTTAATTGCCAAGTTTTCGCATCTTCGTCCTTTCAGCATTTTACACTCTTGTGAGATTCATTAGCCCTGAGTTAATTTTGCATTCACTTTTACAACTCGCACCTATTTTAATGACAAAGTTTGAATGCAGTTGGTTTTAGCAGACACATGATGTAACACTTTCTCTAATTCTTGCTCGTATACAACCAGATTACTATTCCATCCGAGTAGCAATTGCAAAGTGAATCTGCTAAGTGTTGTAGATCAGATAACGACTTGTGATTGAGGACAATATAAAGTGCCTTTCGATTTCCGTTCCGTAGCAGCTAGAAGCCCATCCAGCAACAGCTGGTCTTAGACGAGCTGTAAGACTCAAGCAGAAAGACAGACTGAAAGACTCCTCTGCACGCCATTCCCTTGAGGAGCGCCCAGCGGCCAAGGGCAGCATCGAAATCAAAACTTTAATATAAAAATTGCACTTGGCTTTGTTGAATATTAATATTCCGAGGTACACAATTTGTCTTTTTAATATTTAACTGGTTTTCAAGATCATTTAATACTGAAGTAGGTATGTTATCTTCCAGTTTCTTATACCCTGATATTGTTTGGAAGTATCAAGAAATTTTTTACTTTTAGATCTTATGACGTTTAAAAAATAACATTGAATATAAATCCTCTCTAAACTGTCACACATTCCAAAATAAAGCAGCCCTTGATTGATTACGTTCGTCCATGTTCACATATTGTGATTGCTACCCGGGCCCTGGTGGCGCGGCCATTCATAGGTACATGTATCTCTATGCATACTACGCACTTGTCTGACCACCGGATAGCAGGTGCGATGCGTGGTGGTGGTTGTGGCCGGGGGGGGGGGGGGGGGGGGGGCGTTTTAGGGTCAAGTCGCGTGTGTCCACCGTGGCGATGTCGTCATCCTCGGGTTCCCTCGCGAGTCGCCACTTTGCAATGGTGTGTGAAGTGCCGTTGAAGGTGACGTAAGCTGATCGTCATCTCAGCCTGTTCGGTATTCGCGGATGGTGTCTCGATTGTTGCCAACACCACACACGGATCGCAATGCTCAGCTGCATCCGAATACACCTCTACATCCTACCTGAAGATCCTAGTGGGTCAACATGTTAAAAGTAAATTGACAGATTCAGGCCTTGTTTTTAAGTCCTTAGTGTCTCAAGGAGAAATAAGTTACGACTCGATTAATGCACGCAAGCCATGGTAATACTTCCTAAGCTTCTACTTTATTTTGCTGGTGCGCGTTAATTTCGATTTCAATTTCACTCTGTGCTTTGATTAATGAGGAGTCAAGCAGACAATGTTGTACAATGGATCATGCTGAGCTAAAGTACACGGTCATTCCCACCGACAAAGAATGTTCCATCGCTGTATGGGAGATTGACTAGCTGCACAAAGCTTGCAAATTTCCAATAGCCGTGAAGGACGTTTTGTGGCATTTCCCTTCTGTGCTTAACAAGTCACAATATGGCTCTGATGAAAAACCCCCTTTCCGAACCTGGTGATTCCAGCTGTCTTAGCTGAAATTGCAATGGAAACATAGCCACAGGGAAATATCGATTTCAAATCGATATTTTATGATCTTCCAGACTGAAACAAACATTTGCGATACTTTATGTAAAGTGCAGCAAATAATTCACATCTCTGTTCCTCCAGGATCCTGATGATAATTTGCATTGGATCCGAAGTGTTCATAACTTGACCGATTAAGGTGAAGCATTACCTTGACTCTGAGGAAGGTCAACGCATTGCAGACTGTGACGTGCAAAACAGCAACAGCACAGCGTCGCACGGATCCAACGACCGAGTTGTTATCTCCGCCGTCGCCGCGCCTTCGCTCGAATCTAGTCCAAAGCAGGAACTGCAATCAGCAAAACAAGCAATCAACGCCGATGATTAATGAGAAGCTAGCTATCACGAGAGCAACAGAGGTGGGTCTGAATTTGGGCCATCGATACGTCACTCGGTCAAGGCCACGCGAATCAGGGGGCACTGCATTTGAGATCTCGTCCGACGAGTCAACAGCAGCAGAAACAGCGCGCGGTGGTAAAAATAGACTTCCACATTCAAAGCAGAGCAGAGCAAAGAAAGCGGGAAAACAACTCTCGATTTTTTGATACACGCAAAGTGAAATGCCGGGGTTTTTGAATGCAAACTCTTTCGAACGGGCTTGCTGGCTACAGAATGTACCTGCAAGCTACTTCGTGACCGAGGACGCCAAGTGATTGATGGACGTCGAGGAACGGAGTTCGCGGCCAAGGTGTCGTTGCAGCGGACGTGCAGCAAGTTGACCGACTGGTTGAATGCCTCCGAGGAACCGATACAAGAAACTTGAAGACTGTTGAGAGACATTGCCAGGTTTACAGCACGCCAACTCACGGTGTCTTGGTCGCAACTTGCAACAGCACTTCTGCTGGAAATGCAGCGACATAATGCACGGAGACATCAATGCACGATCGGACCGTGAATGCATTGACCAAGGCGCTGATTTAGTTGAGATCCACAGGGTTGAGATTTAGAGAAATTTAGATGCTTCGGAAATTTATCGATCAAGTAATTTATCACCTCAGACCAAAGATTCGGACGAGCTGCTTTTAGCATGGAGACCTCATGGAGACATCAATGCACGGGTGGAACCAATCCAGATACCGCGCTCCAACGCCAAGGCACCGTCATGTCAGACCCGAAGTTAAAATACCAAATAATAAACGACACTTACTTATAAACGAGCAGTTTCTTGACCTGGCCGACCGCTTAAGCCAACCGATTGTTTTACCAGGCCGACCGCTTAACCCAACCGAATGTTTGACCTGGCCGATTGTTTACAGGCGCCGCCGAAGTACGACTACGGCTACGATGTGAACGACGGCGACGGCGGGCGCCAAGGTCACGTGGAATCTCGCGACGGCATCCACGCCCAGGGCGCATACTACGTGCAACTGCCCCATAGCGGGCAACAGGTAACCCCGTGCTACAGCCGACAGAAATTACCTTGTTTTCAGGAACGGGATTTGAGACCATTATACGGTTCTGATTACGGTCCAAGATTTTGATTTGAAATGTATATGTCGGTTCCAGCGGCATCCAAATTAACTATTATAACGGTTCCATTTATATTTATTTATCAAAAACCCTATTTCCATAATTTTACCTATTTGTGATTTGTGGAAAAGTTTGGGTGGTTACACTTTATTTGGAATATGATGCCTAACGTAGCCACCATAAAAAACCTTCTGGTTCGGATCTTCGGATGGTTCGGATCATATCCAATCTGCTCGCCACGGAAATGAGTGATTTCCTCCTGTTTCAACGTGTTTGTGGTGCCGACAGGTGCAATACTCTGCCGACGACTGGGGCTACCACCCCTTGGTGACGTACGGCAGTCGAACCAAGGACTCGGTGACCAACACCCACATAGCCCTCGGCGGGGAAGCCGTCGCGGCGCTGGCAAACATCAGGAACGCGGTGAGCCTCATCATTGTTGATACGGTTCTAGATTCAACTCGATCGTTGAGTACTTGTCACTAGAATGCCCTGATTAAATATTCAACGGAGATTAACTCTCGGCGCGCATTTCAACTCATTCTTGAGATAGAAATAAATGTAAAAACCTTTATTAAAACGCAATGTGTAATTAACTATCTTCAACGGTGAGTCTCCATCTTGAACGTCGTGGGACAGTAATCGCAGAGGACGTGTTCTCTCCATGTTTCTCATTGCGTCCGGCCCTCGACGAATAATTTTGGCGCTGATTATCGCGACGGAGCCAGCGAATTCCGCGATCAACTCAAGCATGCGTGCCACCGCGTGCGTTGATAAAAACACTGCGAGTCGTGTTCTGTTGGTTCTCAAGGCGATCAGTAGGCGGTGCTTTACTGCTTTATTACTTTTAATATCTTCAAAAACATGATGGTTAATCAAGGTTAATAGCTCCAAGAGCCGCAAAGTGTCATTACACCATGAACTTCAATGGAAATTGAAGTGCGAGGTCATGTACGACGATCATAAGAATTATGGATGAAACAGAAAATAAAAAATACATAATTTCCAATGTCGTTGTTTTTCAAGGCACTTTTTCCTAAATATGAAGGAGAAAGAAATGTCTAGTATATTTTAAAATGCCATGTCCAAGACGTAATGTCATATCGTTTTTAAAGCCATGGCATGTGTGTTATGTTAAATAAATAAGAACCCCGGTTTAGAAGTGGTTAGCTTGCACATCGAGGATAGAAACTCTCCATTGGACACACACAGGGCATTTGGCCGCGGGAAAAAAAACCCACAAAAACCTGACCTCTAATGCTACTGCAAATTCCAGACGCCCTCGCCTTCCACGCTGCCTGACCAACCGAGCCCGTCGGCCCCCGGCCACCTCGCCATCCCCGAGGACAACGCCTCCCCGAGCCCGCTAAACGCGCCCACCCCGCCGTCGAGCAACCTGCGCAGTGGCAGCGCGCATCGCCTCGCCGCCTCCATCGCTCTCGACGCCGACCTCCCGCACGTCGACGTCGTCCCCGGCCGCGTGCGCTACCTCGTCAAGCGCCCGCCGCACGCCGCCGACGCCGCCGACGCCGTCTTCACGCTGCGCGCGCAGCAAGCCCTCGCCTCGCAGCGAGGCGTCGCGACGTCGATTCACGGCGCCGCGGCGCTGCCGCTGCAACAAGTGTCCGACGACGCCCTCACCGCCGAGGTCGGCAGCGTCGACGCGTTCTTCGGCGGCAAGCTGGCCGTCGAGTCGAACAGCCTCGTGGAGTCCGCGACGCCGACGCCGACGCCGCTGCGGCCGATCGTGGTGGCCGAGTTCGGCGACGACAACGCCGTAACGGCGGGACCTGTTGCCTTCACTACGGCGTCGCCCGTCTACGACCACTCGACGCCGTCAGCCGTCTTCACCACGGCCCGCCCGATCCTGGCGCAGGCGACAGGCGCCGGCGTCCACGGCGGGTTGGAGGCGGTCAGCGCCGGCGGCTCGGGACACATCGCGTTCGGCGCGTACGCCGCGACGGCGACGCCGACGCCGGCGACGGTGGTGATCACGCCGCGGCCGGCGCCGGGCGGGCAGCGGCTGGGCGTCGGGACGGTGGTCGAGGTCCAACGCGCCGTGCCCGTCGAGGTGGCGCACGAGCACGTCATCAGCGCCGACGAGGAGGCGCGCATGCTCGAAGGCGGCGTCCCTCTTGCGTTCCTTCAGCGCATCGTGGACGCCGCCGAGCGGGCCGCCGCCGGCACGAAGGCGGCTGGAGACGCACGACGGCGACCCGAGCTCGAGCTGCGTGCGCCGCAGCGCGTGTACCCCGTGTACAGCCAGAGCGCAGGCGCGGAGCAACAGGCGCAGCAGCAACAGGCGCAGTTCGACGAGCAGCAACAAGTGTACACCGAGCAGCAAGTGCAGCAACAGGTGTATAACGAGCAGCAAGTGGAGCAGCAAGTGGAGCAGCAAGTGTTGAACGCGCAACTGGTTGAGCAATTCAACGAACAACAGGCGGAACGGCAAGAGTTCCAAGATGAGCAAAACAAACAACAGGTGTACAACAATCAACAAGCAGGACAGCAAGTGTACAACGATCAACAAGCAGGACAGCAAGTGTACAATGAAGAGCAAAACGAGCAGCAATCGGAACAGCAATTCGGCGGTAAAAAGACGGAACAGCAAGTTTTCCAGGATCAGCAAAATGATCAACAGTTGTTTATTGTCCAGCAAAATGAACAACAGTTATTCAATGTCCAGCAAAATGAGCACCAGTCGGGTCAGCAAAATGATCAACAGTTATTCAATGTCCAGCAAAATGAGCAACAGTCGGGTCAGCAAAATGATCAACAGTTATTCA
This sequence comes from Nemurella pictetii, assembly GCA_921293315.2. NCBI lineage: Eukaryota > Metazoa > Arthropoda > Insecta > Plecoptera > Nemouridae > Nemurella > Nemurella pictetii. The sequence goes on from OV121115.1 coordinate 33,730,326, forward strand.
ATGTCCAGCAAAATAATCAACAGTTATTCAATATCCAGCAAAATGAGCACCAGTCGGGTCAGCAAAATAATCAACAGTTATTCAATGTCCAGCAAAATGAGCACCAGTTATTCAATGTCCAGCAAAATCAGCAACAGTCGGGTCAGCAAAATGATCAACAGTTATTCAATGTCCAGCAAAATGAGCACCAGTCGAATCAGCAAAATAATCAAGAGTTATTCAATGTCCAGCAAAATGAGCAGAAAGTGTTCAACGACCAAAAAGGTCATCAAGAAGTGTTCAACATTGAGCAAGCCGAGCAGCAAACGTTCGCAGACCAACAAGTGGAGCAGCAAGTGATCAACGTCCAACAGATCGATCAGCAACAAGTCGAGCAACAAGTCGAGCAGGGGCGCCCTCGGCCAGTGTTCGGCGAGCACGTGGTCGTGTCCTCTACGCACGTCGTCGGTCTGCGTCCACCGCCCGACGCACCCGCCCGCTACGAGCAACAAGTGAACGCCGAGATCGCCAAGCTGAAACAGTCGCACGCGTTCCTCGTGGCCAACCACCAGGTGCAAGAGATTGCCGCCTCCAGACCCTCCTACGTTCCCGCCGGCGACGCGCAGCTGTTGCAGGTCAACCACGAGCGCGAGCTCTACCGCAACCAGTTGCTCCACGCGCACGCGTCGAACCAGCAACTGCGACAGGAGCACGCCCTGCTGGTCGCCCAGCAACCAGAAAGCCAGCCGCCGCAGCTGTCACTGCACCCGGCGTTCCTTAGCAACCAGCAACTGTTGCAGGGCCAGCAGCTGCGACAACAGCTCGTGCTCGACGCAGGCGCGCTGAGCGTCGACCCCCTCCTGTTGACTGCCGCGCAGCCGCAACTCCCTCCGCCCGTCGCCGACGCCGACGCCGACGCCGCCCGGCTGCAGCAACAGGCGGCCGGCGCCGCGCAGGACTCCGCGGTGCGCGCGCAGAACGGCGTCGCCTCGCTGCTCAAGGCCGAGAACAGCGTCGCGACGCCGCTGAGCGCCGCGTACAACGCGCAGCTGCTCGCCAACGCCGTGCGGCGGCCGTCGGCGGCGGCGCTGCACCAGCAGGCGGTGAACACGGCGCACCAGAGCACGCTGCGCTTCAAGACGCAGCCGCCGGGCGAGAAGCAGCGCGACGCGGAGAGCGACTACAGCGCGCAGCTCGTCGAGGAGTCGAAGCAGGACGTGATCGCCACCGACCGCCCCCGTCCCGACGCCGTGCGCCTGCGCCAGCTGCTGCGCCAGGAGCAGCACGACGTGCTCGGCCTCACACCGCCCGCGCAGTCGCACGTCTACCTGCCGCCGCAGATCCAGCAGGCGTTGCGTCTGCAGTTCGTGCAGCCGAGCCAGCAGTTCTACGCGCCGCCGCCGCCGCAACGCGCACGCTTCCCTTACGAGCACGCGGCGCAGGCGCACACGCAGGCGCACGTGCAGGCGCCCCGCCCGCACGCAGGCGCGCTCGGCGTCACCAAGCTGGTGGCCGTGGAGCGGCCGTGGTCGTTCCCCGCCGCCACGGCGCCCGCATCGCCCGGCCACGCGTTCTTCCAGTTCGGCGCGCAGGCGTCGTCGCAGCAGCTGCGCGCGCATCAGAGCTTCCACCACGGCGTCGTGCGGCTGACCGTGCCGCGCAATCCGCGGTTCCAGGTGGCGGCCGCGCAGGCGTACCACGCGCCGCTGCGCGTCTTCGGCGGCGGCGGCGACGGCGGGCGGGCGAAGCTGGCCGACTTCCAGCCGAGTCAGCCCGAGTTCTTCAAGCCGGGCCGCGGGGTGGACCACCAGGAGCTTCATCGTCTGCACGGCCGCACCAAGAAGTTGAACATCGAGTACGGCTTCAAGCCGCCGCTGGTGCCTTCGCAGCAGATCCCCGAGGACCCTCAGGCTGAGCCGGAGCCCTCGAGCGCAGACTAGCTCGTACTAGCGCTTAGCGCGTCGACTGTTTAGCATTAAGCTCATTGTGTCATCTTCCATCGTTGTTATTCTTTTTTAAATTAATTCTTCATAAATCATACTTCACTATTGATATGAACATTGTTAAAGTAATGTATTTAGAAATAAAATTATATATTGAATTGTTGATGACGAGGTTTATGGTTTTCGCGACGATAATAGTGTAAAGGAACCCTGAATTCCAACAGGCACTATTGGGAAGCCTTGATCAGCAGGCTTCCTCGATCAAACGATTGAAAATAATTCAACTCTGAAGCCAGGGGATTGGCCACCGATGCACATTCTGCCTCTTGCAATGTTGCTTAACTTCGGAGAGCCGTGAGCGGTGTCTTGGAGGACGCTTGCAGCGAGATCTTGCGGCCAAAGACAAGGTGGAAGTCGAGGCCAAGCCGATGTCTTCTCGATCTTCGCAGACTGGCTGTTGCGAAGAAAGTCGGGAAGATCGCGCTGTAGTCGGATGCCAATGACTTGTTAGCCTTCGATGGAGGCGCCGGGTTTTTCACGTACCCATCCCCAGAAAAGCCTTCTATCACTATTAAATCTTGAATACAGGGATACAGGGGCAAATTTTACTATGGCGAAAAACAAATTGGGACTCGACGCCTAAATATTTCGTTTTAATTGGTTTGTTATTTTCAATAGCCAGTCCTAATTCGGCGTAAGCGCAGGAATATAACCCTCACCTGTCACCCACCTGACGCACATTCTCGCTTTCTCACTCGCACCGTTCGATTAGTGAAGAATCTAATTAATGCTGTGGTGCTTTTCAATTCCGATTAAATTAATGGAAATGTCAGACTAGCCTTTTTCCAGGCAGACATGTCAAAGACAACCCTTGTGTTGCTTGGTCAACCAGCGAAGCTAAATTAACCGGCGTCGTTGACCTCATGTTACGCTGCTCGCCGGTGAAGCTGGGATTAACATCGAACATTTCGTTGCAGAGAGTTTGCAGAGAGCATGCAGAGCAGGGACGCTGAGGATGGGGAAATGTTCTACGCTCATCGCTAATCGAAGCAATAACTTAATAAATAGAATCGTTAATCGACGTAAATGCGCACCCATGTGGTATTTTCCACCAGAGAAATGCAATTATTATATAATTGCTCATATCAATCTAACTAATTATACGTATCTCTCGGACGATTATGGGTAAATTTCTTCGTAATACCAACGATGATCGCATTATGCTGAATCCAGCGACTAAAGGAAACTACCGAACACTCGCAGATGTATACGAAATAATACGTACAGAGAGCAACAAACCTTCGCAATCGCAGCCCAATCCAAATGCTGCCAAAATATGACCATAAGAAAGTGCTGTCCACGTCCGTTTCTTTAGCAAGATTAGTCTCTTATTAGAGGAGGCTGCATTGTACTACTTGAGACGTAATAAGGTAGCTACTTACAATCATCGCGAACAATTTAAACACGATCAATCTTGACAAGAGCGAATCGTGTGCCGGGCCATCTGTCGCTTGGCGAGTGCGACGCTCTCGCTCCAACTTTCCCGTCGACGGCGTCTGCTCTCTTCGGGAAACCTTCTCCGGAACATGATCCTCCGGACAAAGTCCCACGTCCGGACAGAGACTTCTGGCACAGAGTTCTCCAGGAAAATTTTCCCCGGACACGCTTTCAGGGATTTTGCCTTCAAAGACGAGCGACCCTGCAACAGAAGAGATGACATCTTTTATCATTGCCCGCTCACTGATTGTAAATGTTAAGCTATTTGGGACGGGCGCGCACGAAGAAGTGATGTCTAAGCGGGCGACAAGGAAGAGTGTTGGTCGCGACAATGACACTGTCATGGAGGTATGGAAGTGTCGGTGTTCACCCTCCCCGGCTGTCGGTACAACGGCCACCCCGTGCCGCCGTGCCCCTACCCGAGCGAGTCTGAGAAAGTCGGCGGCGTCGCGGTGGGTGACACGTGTTTCTATAAAGACTCCCGCACGCCTCGAGGAATGGCCAGAAGAAAAACTGAGTGAGCGTGGATTCGGTGCAAGTGACCGAGTCGGACTGCATTGCCTCTGGTGTTGCTGCTGCTGCTGCTGCTGCTGCTGCTGCTGTTGGTGCAGTATTGGATTCTAGTCGCCATGGAGTTCTCGATGAAGGTAACTATGACGCTTCTTTTAAAATAAAATAACATCCAGGTGGTGTTATTCCGTAGAAAAAAATACAATATTCCTCGCAACTTAATTTGCCTAATGCCACGGATATCTAAAAGTGTTAATTTCTATTCGGAGCTGCCATTTTGTCTTGTCAGTAGTGTTACTCACCATCCTGCTCCAGAAAAAGTTTTTGTTTCTAGATGAACAGGCTTTTACTAATAATTTTACTCTTAGAATTATCATAAAAATAAATACCGTATGAAATGGTTTTTATTAATAGTAAGAATAACATATCAGTTCAATATTAATGGGAACTGTGTTTGGGGGGATGAAGTTTAGCTGGAAAACTTACACCTTATAAAATTGTCTAAATATGTAAGAAGTTAGCAGCTTAGTATATGGTATATTATCGCACTATCTGTCGAAGTCAACGACTACATTAATTTTTTTATATCAATAAGTATCTTATCATTCATGCGAAAAGTAGAAATTTTCAAATCAATTAATTAACCATCATCAGACATTTATCTTAAACACTTTTACCAATAAATTCTAACTATCATAATTCAAGATACTTTCAGATCGTCGGACAATATAAGCACACAATTAAATTAAAACACCATTAATGACTTGAGACAAGGCATCTTAGGCGCAGCTCGTACGGCATGAGTAAGTTAATTGGCTGTGATTGCAGTCTCGGCGGCTGCAGACAAAGCAACCGGCGTACGTAGTTGTTCATTGCACCGAGACATATGCTAATGTGTGGAGATGTGCGATGACCGGGCGAAATGTCCAGCCGCGATGACTCGAAGATTGGACAGGAAAGTGAAATGATCTGCCCGAGAAAATGATGAGGAGCCGGACTTTCTCGCTGGATTTTTGCAGCGGCAACATGTAGCCGGTGCACGCTCCTGATGACCGGAAGTCACCGCGGATTCGTTAAATCCACGGCCATGAGTAAGCAATGCAGAAACCGAGGACCGAAGTCTAATCGGTCTTTGATGTGATGGCCGGTTGTGATGCTCCACGATCGGGTGTCTTAATCGCTTTATCATGTGGTTAACTTTTGGTAAAGTTTGGTGGTAATCACAAATGTGTGGTGGACTGGACTTACGCCAAGATAAATAACACTTTTTCTTTTCTCATTATTATTTTTCACATGATGATTAAATCTAGAATGAAAGATGCACCTTTTCAGCACGTATTCACCAAGCGCCACCCTATCACAAAAGCAACAGCAGCGTGTTTTAAAAGACTTTGTTACCAAATGAAATAACGTCCCTCTGTCCCCGTTTTTTCCTTCTCCCAATTTGCCAACACGATTTAAGAGCAGTTGCAATTTTCAGTAGTACACTGCAAATAATTTCACAAATTACTTATAGGTATGAAGTTAAACTGACTAAGAAGCAGGGCTGGGAATCTTTGTCCGTTTTTACTTTATTTGATTTATATCATGATTCAAAAATTGACCAATTTTTAAAAAGCCAGCTCTGCTAAGAAGTGAGTTGAGTGAAGTGCATAATCGCTACCAATATGCCCTTCGCCGTTCAAGCAGCCGTGTTCCGTGCTTAGCAGACTTCACCAAGCAGCCGTGTTCCGTGTTTAGCCGACTTCTCCAAGCAGCCGTATTCCGTGCTTTGTAGATTTGGCTACCGACGCTGCTGGCCTGCCTCCTGCTGGCCGACGTCGCGACGCCGCTGCGCATCGCGGGCGCGCAGCTGAACGCAGGTCGCGGCCAGCTGACCGGGGTGTTCCGCGCTACCTACAAGGAACCGCGACCCGTGCGCTCCGCCTCGAGGAACCTCGCGCGCGCCGAAGCCACGATGGTAACTCTTACACCGCCAAGCGCTCGCGCCCTTCATTCGTAAACTGTGTGACATTTTGGGGTTGAACTTGAATCAGAATCGCAGTCCTGGCGTCGCCGTGTCGCCGTCGGTCCGTGAAGCAGCCTCCTCGTTGCAGCCGGAGAGCGACGCCCGCGTGTCGCGTTCGTCGCACCAGACGCCGCTGCTGGTCACCCGGCTGCTGGAGGAACACGCCGGACACGAGCAGCTCGTCGAGAGGACGCCGCCGGCGACGCACGCGCACGCCACGCACGCGGTGAGCACTCGACACAAAGCTGCCCAGCGATGCAAATATCACTACGGCCGGCGAAGAGAGCTCGGATTTTACGCTGAACGTTGTTTCCCGCCTGTATAGGAAGCGGGGACGGAAGTCGCCGGCGTCGAGTACACGCGGACGCTACACCCGATATCGGCGTCGTCGGGAGACCACGACGAGCAACAGCATCCGCAGCCGTTCTCCTTCCAGCAGTACGAGCTGGACACATCGAGGCAGGAACACGACCTGCAGGAGATCGACGGCCCCCCCGGGGACAAGGTAGGGGTGCCCGTCACACCGGCAAGGATTGGGAGACCGCGCCGGTTTCTTGCAACGTCAAGTTCTCGCAGGACCCGTACGGGAGCGCTGTTTGTCCCGAGAGAAAGTTCTAGCGTTGCTTTCTCCCAGCAGGCGTCGCACTCTAGCGGCGACGGCGGCGGCAAGTACGAGTTCGTGTACCAGGTGGGAGGCGTGCACGGCGAGGGCGACTACGGGCATGCCGAGGCGCGGGACGACGCCGGGAAGACCTGGGGCCGATACTACGTCCACCAGCCCGACGGCAAGGTGAAGACAGTGCGCTACTGGGCCGACCACTCCGGGTACCACGCGCAAGTCGAATACCACGCGGCGGCGGGCGGGGGCAGCGGCGGCGAGGGCGACGGTGCCGGGCAAGGGGCGCCGGAGGTGCACGAAGAGAGTGCCGAGTAGCGAGTGCCGGGTGGGGTGGTTGGCGAGAGGAGAGTTCTTACAGACTAGAGGTGTGATGCCGGGTGGAAGTTCGAAACGGGGTGAAAATTTATTTGTGGTTGCAGTGATGTGGAGGATTGAGTGAAGGTGACGCGACTCGGATCGATTTAATGTTATTCAGCACGATTACCAAGAGTATTACAAATTTTTAACCCAATTCTCATCGTATGTGTTTACTTGCATTTTTGTGTATCAGCTGTTGTTGGCTAGTTTTGCAGACTATTAAAGATTTTGTTTATCAATACGCAGTGACTGACTGATTCTCTAGGTACCTGTATTCCCTGCAATTAGCGGTGCTTTTATATCTTCTCGACATACGAAATTTCCCATTCCAGGATCAATAAGAGATTATTAACAATTTATTCTCATAAGAATAGTCCACATTTTAAGTAATTCTGAAAGGAGTTACTACTACGGTCTATCTTTTAACAATTATATAAAATTGAATAAATGCTCTTTTAATTTTTAAAGTCTACTTAAGCGTTGTTCCTAAGCAAACAGCCTGGAATCGTTGAAGTCCCTTCTTCCGTCGCCACTTGGTACTCGCCGAGTCAACAGGTGAGGAATGCACCGCACAGACGGTCGCTGCTTCTCGCAGATCATGCATATTTTCGAAGGATGAGCCAAAGATGCACCAGAAGTCAAGTAATAACACCAATAGATTTTCTATTTCCAAATTAGCTTCCCATTTCTCTGCAGTAAAGTTCCAAGAGAAGAGACGCTGTTTGATAACAAGAATAGGAGTGAGCTAATAGTTGTACTTGTTACTTTAAAAAAACAATGCTTTTTTGCTTTTTGCAAAAAGTTTTTGCTATCAATCTAATAATATAATATAATTTCATAGAAATAATTTGAGCCATCAGATCTGCAAATCGGTCTCGTTGCTAATGACGGTGCTGAATCATGAAGGCCAATCTCGAATGGGTTTCATTTAGTTTAATACTGGTTTCCACGAACCATTTTGGTAAGCCTGCACATTGGGCGTGTGGGTGGAGGGAGGGGGGGGGGATGCATCAGTATATGGAGTGAATTATTCCAAGCAGCCAGAAGAACGAGCCCAGCCACCCGAATAGAACTCTGGGATCTTTTCACGCACACCAACGGTAAGCCCACAAACCCATCAATCATATTATTGTCCCACGCTTTTGGCTTTTCTTTCGGGAATCACCAATTACCATAATTCTGGAGATTTTTCCGATAAACGAGAAATAAAATTCTACGGGTAACTTTATGAGCCTAAACAATTTAGAGCAGAAATGCATGCATAATGAAGGGAGTATTCATAAGGCCCTATAAACCTACAGCAGTCTATTCTTTAAGTAAATCCTATCGGGTAGTATACTTTTAAGGATCAAAACACCATGCTTATTATATTTCCCATACACTTAAGAATCGTATGCCCTACATCTTTTCTCTCAACGGCTTCCATGATAATGCATTCTGTTGCAGAATCTATAACCAAGAAGAGCAATGCAGACTTGCGTAATCCTGAGTGGCTTACTGCTGGCGATCGCGATGCTGCTCGAAGCGCCACAGCCAGGTCCGATCCCATTTCAGCCCTTCAACCCATCAACCCTCGCGACACAATTGATATTATTCTTAGCACAGCAGGACCTGTTTATAACTATAGCGTGTAGTTTCCATTGGTATCCAAATAGAAGCCCGAATTTGGCAAAAATAGCGCGTTGATTTTCTAACGGCCACTGAAAAAGAAGAACCTCCAATCACTTTGGCTCTACGCTTCTTGTTTCCATGTCGTGGGTCAGGGTGGCCACCCCCAGCTGCCGTGACATCGTCGCGCTGGCCCCGTTGTTTCAGCCGATGCCGTGTGCTGCGGTTCCGTCAGCAAAGTGGTGAGCAGCTACGTTTCGAAGCTGGGCGCTGTCGGGCTGCGTCAAAAGCTGTGCGACGACTGCTCGACGCCGACGCCGCACTGCGCCCACGGCCGGTGCAACATCTTCGGGTGCAACTGCGACGGCGGCTGTCGCCGTGGCTCGTGCCATCGGCGCAGGAGGAGCGCTCTACCGGAAGCACCGGCGTCGGGCGCGGCCATCGTCAGTGCAGGCGACGTCGACGGCGACGGCCTCCTCAGTCTCGCCGAGGCGGAGGCGTTGTTGGTGCTCACCGGCCAGAGCGTTAACAAGCGAGTGGTGAGGAGCTTGGATGTCAACAATGACGGAAGACTCTCTCCTGAAGAGATCGAGGAGGAGCAATGATTGGTATTTTCTATCTTGTGATTTCACTTGTTTGCTCGGAGGATGTAAACGATTTTCAAGTATTTTCAGGGATGAAATTCAATTTCAACATAAAGTTCATACAAACATACACATGACAATTGTGAAAAATCCTTTCCTCTCTTCTGGTTTCGGTATCTCCCAAATTTTTTAAGCAAAAAGGGAGATTGCTGTGCTCGCATTTCAAATACATATTTTACTCATGCAACATATTATCTCGGTATTATTATTCTTTTGTTGTGTCAAGAAGAATCAAATTTTCCATTTCCAATTTCCCCAAAACATGCCTTCCATGCCTTCTAATTACTCATTCAATATGAGTGTAGTATTAATTTCTAACAGTTTGTCTGTGTACAATGTCAATCGACACTGACATTGTGAATGGCCGACTTTCAAAACTAGGGGAAAATTTCTTCTCAAATCTAGAAAGGTAAGGATACAACATAAAATTGAAAGAATAAAAACAAAGAAACATGCATCGGGAGTGGAGAGGGTCGACCCTTGCACCCTGGCCGCCATGCTGCGTTGCCCAGCGACCTGCAAGCCAGGAGCCGTACAGCGAACCGGAGTGAAACCGACCACGTGACCCACCGGTCCATCGCGAGGGCGTCCAAAGCGCGACGAGCCGCGTCCAAGGCGGCTGTAATCGTTAATTGTGGGGTTGTGAGCGCTTCGAGATCGCAGTGCCGCTTAACAATGGGGCTCCGATATCCGTGGCGGATCTTGCTCTCATTTCACTTCTCACAAATCCAGAGCGACACTCTACGAAGTATGATGGTCTGCAGGATGTTATTATTTTTACACGTCTTCTTTGGCTGTGCGCTTTTGTCGGCACAAACCAAGAGCTTCGTATATTATACTAAGATATTATTCTATATGGTCTTAAAGTAAGCAAGGATTTGGAAAAAAAAAAAAATTACAGTACAAAAAATATGAAAATTGTAATAATCTCCGAGCACTTAGCAAAGCGCATATAATCCTTATCTTGCTCTAAGGGATGATACACTCCCCTCCATCTGCTCGAACACTGAAAGCTTCAATTCCATGTCTCAAGATCTACGAGATTTAACTAGCAGTTTTTGATACAGAGTGCCTTTTTGCACAAGCCAGCAACCCGTATACTCACTGATATCCTAGATAACTGATATTATGAATGCATAAAAGAAGTACTTTATATGGTTTAACTGACACAGACGCGCAGTATAACTTTTCGAATTCAGTGAAAATTGTGCAAAGACAGACTACGTATATTCCGAAGACAATGTTGACAGTTCATACAAAATCAGAGCGGATTCTACCACAATCTTTAATTCTATAAAGTATAAAACGATCTAACAACATTTCAGTCAGTAAAAATTCCCTCGAAATTGACTCTCGAACGACCACGTTACAAATGAAACTATATGGTCCAAAATGCCTATATATTTAAGATATCGATCTTCACCAGAAGTGACCCAGAACTACGAAAGAGAAACGCGAGTTTTCGTCAATAAATATAATGTTATATTGTCATGAAGTAAATCTAGTCATTGTGCACATGCTGTGCAATGTATCAACATCGGACATACAGCATCCAGCACCCAACATCTAGCATCCAGCCATGCTACATAGGAAGGCATCTATTAGCTCTGGCTGGCCCGAGGCGAGCGGTAGAGTCAATAATCACATTGTTTATATAGACCTGAGTAGCAGGCCTGTGTTCCACTGACCACTTGAGTGTTTATTTTATTAGTAGTATTATTGTGTTTCATTAATGTAATGAAACTGTCTACCTAAAAGCATCGAGCGGTTTCTCCGTCGTTTTATGGAAATAGAAAGCTGGTTGAAAATGCTTGAAGAATAGCGTTTGATTGATACTGTTTTAACTCTTTATGTATCAGAGACGCATGGAATATTGTGTTTTAATTTTATGTACTTCACTTCATGATTAACTAAATTTAAAGCTTTTAATGTTGATGGCACTATATCCATATCATGAAGCTATATAACAATTATATTGATCTTATAGTTTTCAAATAAACTAATAAACTACAATTGAAAAATCCTACGATAACAAAAAACAATTGACTTCTCGAAACAAGTCGCTGCGATGCACAATGAGCCAAATAGCTAAATTTGATGAAAAGATTGCTTTCAGCTCCCCGAGTTTCCGGTATTTTACTTCATCAAAGTTAAGTCAGTCCATTTTATATGCTCTTATATGAGATAAATTCCAAACTTTCTTTGTATTTTCCAGAGCGTCACGTGGACGTAAAGATCCAATCTCACAGTGATGTTATTTAATTAAACTGCGATCGCTTTATTTGGCACTGCGTTTCTAGATCGCGCAATATTCGACGTAGGCTAATTATTGGCAGCATGACAAGTCGTAATTCACACAGCGTGCAGCGCGCATTAATTGACCGCATGAGTATTAATGGCCTGCACGAGGTGATAACGCGTAATTAATTGAGATATTCCGCCATTATTCGTCCATCAAACATCTACGACACTTTGTTCTGGAGTCGGCAGATCGCCTAATTACTAAATGAACCAATCACTTTCTTCTCTAATTAGGTTTCACTCGGATCAAATGCCGGCTACCGGACATTGCACATCCATCAGAAGCCGGAGGGCACATCGCTGGAAGCCCGCATTGGTGGACGGAGTTCGATCCTCGAGCATGCTACAACCACATCCTGATCAGAGCAGGTTTACACCTCTCGAAAAAAGAACTCACTGAGTGTATTTAACCTCTGTTTCCCCACACTAAAAAAAAAACTTGATAACAACAACAGCTTTCTACCCTTCAAATATTGCCAAAGCAATGGGTGCCTGGATTAGCACACTGGAACGATGGGTTCCACTTGCAAAGATCCAAAGTGGTTTCCTGGTTCCTGGAATATACGTCTGCTTGAGCTAAAGATGTTACAAGACTGGTCCTGGAACTGGAAGCCATCGTTATGCAGCAGTTCTCATGGCAAAGTGCTAATCGGACGAAGGTCCAGAGAAATACCCCGAGCTCATGGCATCCATCCAGCCTGGCCGTCCATGGCTTCAAAGCCAGTAGCCACGCAAATTAAATTACAGAATGATTTCTCACAGTGGTGCTGCGACTTGATAATCTAGAACCCAGTACAGAGCAATGACACAGCTCTCAAAGTATCAACAGAAATATGACAATGGAATTAGAAATGCGATTGTTGACGATGGATAAGGAGGATGACAATCTTCTTGATCGGAACTATAGCTCCACACAATGCATATCATGGGACTAGCGGACAAAGCTATTGTTCTTTGTGGTTACTGCCAGGTCTAGCAACAAGCATGGAGTTGATGTCGCGTGGTTAAACAGGCATAACATAAGCGGTCATACATTTTTACTCTGAAAGATGGAAAGTGGCTGGTCAACGTTCAATTACTACTTGTGGGGGTCAGAGTGAGAATCCGAGGTTAATTCATCACCTGGTTGTTACAATGCCGAGGAACTGCGACTGTTTAAGTCACTGAGATCAGTGAAATCTCGTCAGCAGCAGCAGATGTATGAACTCGCGAAGGCAGTCCAACTGGGTTTTATTGGCGTCTAGGAAATATGAAATCATGTTCTACAAATTGCGCTAGCTTTTGTGATGAAAGGGCATCAATTGCCTTTCATGTAATGAGCGTCTTCCATGCTCGCCTATGTTATCTCACACGTCATTATTTTCTATGATATTCGCAGAGAATGCGCCATTAGAGAGTTTCATGAAATTAAGAAACATGAAGGGTTGCAGCTGACAGCTAAATAACAGAGAGAATAAAATAATAATTGGTATTTTGGAATAATTAGCATTGGTGGCATAATTTTTTTCCCCTACATAAGTCAAAGCAAAGTCTCTTTCATTCTGAGAATTAACTCCGTAACTAGCACTGCATCTCAAGAGTTGTAAGCACTCCACTGTTATCATCTGTGAAAAAGTGTCATTGTTCGCTAGAAAGCCGTGTGTGTTTGTCAATGGTATATGACCACTTTGACTGTCTTGAAGACTAACACACTCTCAGGTAGGTGTACCTAAAGTATGTTGACTAGTTGAAACCATTCGTTCATCAAGGGAAAGAAGAATATTATTTTGATTAGAATTGGTACTCTATAGCAATCAATTTATGGACGTGGTGTTGTTACTACGTCCAATCGCTTTCATTTGAACGGCAGCCAAAATTAAGCTGTCGGATAGAAGTGAAGTCGACAGCCCTGCAGATTCGCAGATGCAAGCCTTACAAATCACTCGGATGGATTGAAACGCACGCAGCGTCTGATCGATTTCTTCCAGGTAATTAGTATTTTTGATTATGCATCTCCCAGCGTTTTGAATGCAAATCTGCTCGCGGCTGCAGCCTCCAGTCACGCCATGAAACGACGCCCCGCTCGGGACAAGCTCGTCCACGTTGGCGTCGCAATGCAGAAAATCACGACTCACGGCGGAAGAGAAATTTGCACACGCCAAATACAACGGAGAAGTGCGTAAAGTTGAACTCATCTCCAGTGGCCGACGGCGGCGAGGGGACCAATGGGAGAAGAGAGAAGATTTGGTCCATCGATGCAGACGTCGGGTGTCGAGGTGAGATCCCGGTGATCACCGGCAGTCGACAGCAGAGTGACATCCTGCATACATCGCCACGGTCGTGCAACCGAGCCATCACAGTTACAGCAAGTGGGAATTACCATCTCGGCTTCTTTTTAGGCAGTCTCCGCCAGGATTATAAGATGAAGGTAAGCAAATATCAAATAAATACATTTCAATTTCACCTTTTCAATTTTGAAATCCTCTGTATCCCTCCAAAGACGTTCAAACTTAAATTGCGACAGCTGTAGGGTTGCTTTGCATACAGGCTATCATATTTCAATACAGCCAGGCTCGGAAACTCACAGTTAGTGATGAAAATGCACTAAAAAATTCGATGCACGAGATGTTAGAGTCCAGGTATTTGTCAGTTCTTGTAAATTTTCTAATGGAAACTCTGAAAACATGATATATTTTCCTTACACACAGACGTCGGCACTCCTCTGCCTCATCGCCCTGGCGTCCACCACCATTGCCACGCCACCGTCCCGACGCCGCTCCTCCCCGGTCGCCGACGCCTCCCCGACGCCCAGCCGGCACCGGATCCTCAGCCGATCATCCGCGCACTTCTCGCCGATCAACCCCGAGCTGACCTACCTCCTCGGCGACAACCCCGGTTACCCCGAACTGGCCGCCCTGGCGCGCGCCGCCCAAGAGCACCGGACCCGGAACCACGCCACGGCCCCCTTCGTGCCGAGCCCATCGTACAACCCCCAGGCGCCCTCCGCCGACGATGAAGTAGCGTCCAACTACATCCCTCAGCAGCGCTACGCTAGTTCCTCGGCGGCGCAGCCCAGCAAGCGGCCCTTGCAAGGCGACGTCGACGAGCAGACGGCGTTCGTGGCCAGGATGGCCGTGTACAAGCCGAGGCAGCCGCTGCGCCCGGTGTACCACGCCACGCCGCTGCAGCCGTTCGGCGCGCTGCTCGACACGGCCGCCGACGCCCGCGACGCCAACTCGTTCGCGGCGCCGACGGCGAAGCGGCCGGCGCACGGCGGCGGTGACGACAGCGACGACGGCGACGTCGCGTCAACCGGCGGGAGCATGGGCAGGCTGACGGAAGTGATCTTCCCGAGGAAGAGCGTCGCCCAGCACGTGCCCACGGTGGCCGTCGTGGAGGCGAGGAGCCAGCTGGAGGACGGCGATCGCCATGGATACGGGGGCGACGGGGCGAACGTGAGTTACTGCTTTCTCACTGAGTGCTGAATGTGTTGACTGATTCGATCAAGATGTCGTCATTCAGTCGTTCGATAGCGTATACTTATTACATTAGTAACTAGTTACACTAGCAAAATAACTAGTTGTACTCGATAGTTTCTCTATAAAATACTGGCAAAAAAATCTCTGTACACGTTAGTATAAGCCATTAATTTCTTGGGCTGAGACGTCGAGTAGCTAACGAGCGAAGCCAAAAATCAATTTTTAGTGGCATACCAGTAATGGAAAATCTGCTTCACTGAGCGGCCGCAAGGTTAGACCCTCATTACGCTAGACAGTCGACGCTCGCATCATCAAAATCCAGCATAATAATGCAATTTAATGTTAAGGCTTTAGGTTCGCGTCACGTCAGGCAATCACGTAAATCGTTCGTGTCGCTGAGAATATCATCAGCTACGATACGTTGTGTGCATTGAATGAACATTCCCGGCGACTTTCGCAGCAAGAGACAAGCAAGTCTGCAACAATTCCGTCCATTGGCAGGCACGCAATCATGCAGCTCCCGGGCGCTGAGCTCTCGAGGCGCGCAAGGGATGCAAACAGTAATTTAACTTGCCAGTTGCCAGCTCGAGGTTGGTGAGTGTGCTAGCTAAGGCAAACTGATGCGACAAAGGGAGAGCGCTGTCGCATTCAGAGAAATGACTGTGCCGAACTCAATTTCACAAGCGAGCGTGACAATATATTCATAGAGCGAGCTGACAGACAGACGGCGGCTGGTTATCGCAGTCTCATTATTGCTGTGATGAGCTTTATGACAGCTCGTCAAGTTAATGCGGCCAGGCTGCATGCCTAGGCTCAGGCTCAGGCGATCTCTGATCGAGCGGCTCTCGGCGCTCCTGACAATTGGAATCACACCTCGTTACTCGGCGTCTCCTGCTCGCTGCTTCCTCGATAACTGCTCTAAGCAATCCGGCTGAACGATTTCTTTGTAGAGCGGGATTTGTATTTCAATGCCATCTACTTGGCCATTATTGCTACCAGCAGGTGAGAAAAAATTACCATACCTGAAGGGAAGTTTATGGAATGGTTTGGAATTGAATTATTTTTCCAAATTCTCAGATCATTCTGGTGTACCTTTACGAACCATGGGTTTAATTTTCCTCTCCCGAGGATTTACTTAAGTGGTGATTTCCCGCAAAATGCACTCATTTGTTTCATGGCTTTTCATGTTGGTGCAATATCAGGTCACCGATCACATACATAAAATAATAGTAAAGAAAGGAAATTGCAAACTTTAAAGTCATGCAGCTCGATTTCCTGGCAGCATTCGGCAAACGGGTGTATAGAAATGCTCTCGGTAAGAACGGCGAGTGTGCCATGTGACGTATCGTGGCATTATACTACGATACCCTGGTGCCATGGGGGTGCAGGGGTGCAGGGGTGCAGGGGTGCAGGGGTGCAGGGGTGCAGGGGTGCGGGGGTGCAGGGGTGCAGGGGTGCGGGCAGGGCAGTAACGAGCGATCGGCGCGCTACATTAGCTGCAAGATAAATATGCAGCATCGCGTTCAGCCACTTCACCAGACGTGCGTCGCATTCAATGCTCGACAAGAAAAATGTAGCGCAACGAAAGCATCAAGAGTTTATTCAGATTCATGGAGGCTTTTAACGAAGACGTCGCCTTGGTTTAATACGGAAGTATTTTATTATATTTTATATGTTCCATGTGAAATGATTTAGTTTCGATTCAAATATGACAATCGTTTCCCTAATTAAGGATCTTATGCGGTGGGCCCCTATTCGAAGCAGGGTTATCACAGCCCCCAATGTTACACATATAACAACAGCCAATCACAATCAGTTTCCGGTGTATTTCATTTTCTGCCAAGACGGTGAAAAAGTTTACCCCTTTGGTTCTATAACCCGACTCCGGGAATCCTAGCCCAAAAGTGGCCAATTTGTGTGTCGTTAGGCTTTCTGCATGTTGGTTTCGATTTCCTGGTTATTGCTTCCCAGGTTTTCCCAACTAGTTAATAAATCAGACAGAAATAAATTGTTTACATTTGTTGATAAACAAGCTCGGGCTTCGCTCAACCTTGGTGCCCATAGGGCACAGGCATATGCGCATAGCGCAAACATATGCGCATAGCGCAGACATATGCGCATAGCGCAAACATATGCACATAGCGCAGACATATGCGCATAGCGCAAACATATGCACATAGTGCAAACGAAGTGTAGGTAAGTGTGTTGGTAAACAATATATGCTTACTCAAGCTTACGCCCTTAAAAATACAGCTGCTCTGAGCAATATTTCCTCGTCCAATCACTATATACCTTGTTATCGTTACCAGTTTCTGCATTAGGGCCTACGGCCTACTACTACTTAGCGCAGCTGTTTAATTATAAATGCGGTAGTAGAGATACCATTTCCAACCGATTTCAGTCAAAATTCTATTGTATAGGAAGACCTAATGTATAATTTGACAGGTTCTGTTCTAGATATTATTTCTAAGTATTTCAAATTCATTGGTTCAGGAGGCAGAGGAAAAGTAAAGAACATAATTGCCTGCTCATTTTACCATTAATTAATTGCTTATTTACTGGTTATTAAACTATCGCAGCGCAATAGCAAAAAATTAATCATTCAAAATTCTTCATTTGAATGTCAGAAACAATGATGAGTGTAAATTTCTATAACCTCAAGTTTTGACACGGCATGTTGCTACGATACGGAGCTCGGATCATCGCTTTACCTTCGCAATCACTGCTGTAAAGATACTTTACGCTGATGATGCTGCGCTAAAAATCAACAATTAAGTGATATTCTACGCACGTAAATTTTCAGAAAACTATTTAAAAGTTAGAAACTATAAAAACTTTGCGAAACGTCGGGAAACGTTTGTGTTTGAGTCTTAGCATTCAATAACACATTAAATAGCTTTTCTGAAAATGACGAGTGATGTTTGCAATGGTGAAGGATTGCCAGCTGAGCCGGTTGCTCTTGCCCGCAGTACGCAGCGAAGTACGAGTTCGGGTACGCAGTGCGTGACGCACGCGGCGGCAACTTCTTCGGGCACACGGAGCGCCGCGACGGCGCCGAGACGACGGGCGCCTACCACGTGTTCCTGCCCGACGGACGTCTGCAGAGCGTGCAGTACCGTGCAGACCACACCGGCTACCACGCGCACGTCTCATACAAGCGTCCGGAGCTCGAGAAACACTGACTTCCGGCTCGCCCACTGCCCAGACGTTGCTTATCAAGCGCCCAGACGTTGCCTAACAAGTGCCCAGACGTTGCCTAACAAGTGCCCAGACGTTGCCTAACAAATGCCCAGGCAATGCCTAACAAGTGCCTGAGCCACGAAGATACTGAGCTACGAGAAGCCAGGGCTTGTCCCGAAGCCGCAATCTGCACCCAGGAGGACCCAGATTCATTAATTTTTTCTGTTCCTAATTATGCGGGATTGGGTAAGTTTCGGTTTTTGTTATCAAAGGAAGAATAGGAAACATACGCAGAAAATTACCCAATCCCGCAGAATTAGAAACAGAAAAAGTTATTGAATAGGGGACTAGAGCAAATTTCGCCTGGTATTCAATT
This sequence comes from Nemurella pictetii, assembly GCA_921293315.2. Taxonomy (NCBI): domain Eukaryota; kingdom Metazoa; phylum Arthropoda; class Insecta; order Plecoptera; family Nemouridae; genus Nemurella; species Nemurella pictetii. Next base: position 33,748,806 of record OV121115.1, read on the forward strand.
ACTACATGATACTTCTTACTCCTTAGTCCTCACTTATAATACTATCGGGCCATTTTTAGGGTGGTGCTAGCCTGCTAGGTGCTACGTTGGGGTTTCAATTGTTGTATTCCCCATGGTAATGCCAACAATCGGCGTGCCAAAGCAATGCTAGCATCGATACAACGGCTACTTGGTGGCGTTATGGTGGAGCCCACGCAGACATATCACGTCATCCAAACAACCCAAGCAGAAACCCCCCAACACCCCACAGTGGGCAAGGCTAGCGCCAACTATACAACCATGCAGGTGTCTTGAGCTCAGAACCAATGCAATGCAATGGTGAAAACTCAGCCTAGAATTAGCTTGAGATCGACAATATTCTGATCAAAAATCACATTCCTTTGCAATGGGTTTTCTGATTTTTGATTTACGTATCAAAATGAAACGTCATTTTAAAAAGCTGTATTAAAATTTCAAGCGGAAATGTTGGGAAGAATGAAGAGCAGCTAGTTCAGCACGGACTATAGAGTTGGGTTCCGGCCATTTGGCAATCGGGTAAACCGTGATCCGGGATCGGTGACAATCAAATGCCGTCATTTTCCTTTTTCCGAATCGCCTAGACGACAATTTCGATGCAAATATGCGAACGTTTCACAAAACCATCCGTGCAGCCGGGATTTTAAAGTAATTACCAGAGAATCGCCAATCCTGTGTTGATTGGGAATAAATCGAGCCAGCCCGGGATATCAAAGTCGTTTATTTTCATTGCGCAAGGCAGACAGTCACACGAATTTCCATTTCCTTAAGAATTCTGAGTCCTCAAGAAGAAACTGCGTACTGGAAAATGATTTTCGCGATTCCCGGTTCTCTTACTGCTCACACTTAGAAGCCCGAAACACGGCGCTTACACTAACGTTCTATCACACGAAGGCGTGGATCACAAATTGGCTGATTTCCCAGGCACAAAGTTTCCCTCTCCTGCGAGGAATGAAACTAAGGCGATTCGTTTGCAAACTGAGTTCGATCCTTCTTTACTAAGGTCCTTTCATTTACCCCGCTTGTATACGCAACTTGAATCAAAAGTTTAGACAAATTTCTCCCTGTTTCCCTTCAAGCTCTACCCATGACTGTGATTGTTTCACAGAAAATGCGGGACATAATTGCGCATTGACGCTTTTTGAATGAACCGTCTGCACCATCTGTTGCCACTTACCTAGCAGCGTTTATAAGAATCTCATCCGGGCATCAGCAGCTATGTGTATTATAGCTGTGTACTTTAACTCTGTTGTTATTTGTTATTTTATTATTGTTATTAGTTATTTTAAGGTTTTTTGTTATCTTAGCTAATTGTTGTATATTTTGCCAAAGTTTAGTTGGTTTAAGAAGATTTGTTATTGATGAGAGTTACGAGCGTAGCGAGTGAAGCGAAATCTTCAATTACACTTTACTGCCAAAAATTCCGGAATGTTTTTTTATATGTGTGTGTTTAATCGCGCTCTACAGGCCGAACGCCAAAACGGATTTTGATGCAAAACCAATGTGGATCTCCGTTTTCTTTGAACTTAGATCTGCCGCGTTTTTGAAGCAACTCGGACGGGTAAATTATACGTTATTAAGTTTTTAAGAAAATTTTCAGTTTTTCCTAATCAGGTTTTCCACTCTAGAGACCAAGTATCTGAATATAATTTGATGAAACTTTATAGATATGTTAACAAAATTTACAGTGTGCATTAAAAATCATAAAAAGAAGATACTGTGTTTTTTTGAAGCAAATCAATTCAATGGTTTTTCTTTTAATCGACTTTCACGTTTTGAAATATTCAAATAATTTCACGACGACTACATCATGATATTTCCAGGTATCGAATGTCATTGAGAAAGCTGCTTAATTAGCTGAACATTATAAATTGATCATAAAAGCCTCTAGGCTATGCGTACACGCAATATAATCACGTTGTGGGTGAGTGTAAATATTACGCTCATCTACAACACGATTATGTGAGTGTTCGCATAGCCTAGTTTAAATAAATTGAAAACTGTTACACCAGAAAAAAAAATTAATTAATCGAGTGGTGGATTTGTACAAATATTAAACTAATAGTTCGTCGCTTGTTCATCCTTATAATATGTTCCGGCTCATCTCCAAACCTCATCGTGTTATGTATTCAACACAATTTTCCGAACATTTCACATCCCTACTTGCCAGGGCTGATGGTTATGGTAATAGAACAGCCTGCAAATTGCAAGACGACGTGGCAGCCGAGAGTTTTCCTAACCCGCTACGATGCCTGTCTCGGCCAACGGATCGTGGCCTCGCGAAGACGCTGCTGCCGCTGCGTGGAAAGCCGCAAGCTGCGAGCGGAAAACGTTGCAAGTGCTGCGACCTGCGCGGTGACTGGCTAACTTCACGAAGAGTGGGAAACTTGCAAGCAGAAAGCATGAACACTATTCAAAACCAATCAAAGCGTATAGTGAAATGCTTCAGAAAAGCCTTTCCCGCGTTATTATTTCCTAATAATTCAAATCAGCTGCAAGTCGTGATTAAAAACATTATCTCCGCATTTCGATTATGAGTTCGTTCCTTGATTGATGATCCCGAAGTGGCAATAGTTTCGTTGCAAGCCTCACGAGTTTGAAAATGTTATGATTTTAGCAATTTAGCAAACACCATGAGGTCCATCGATATAGCAGAACGTCAGTCTAGATGTCAAGATGTAAGACCTCGCAGACACTACATCTTCATCACAGTCCTGAAGACTTTCGTTCGACGGAGAGTGCTGCGATATTGAAACAGAAATTAGCATAATTTCTCTGGTGGATCGCAGCAACGTGGTCTGACCTTCGAAATCTCATCAAAGAAAACAGTAGTCGGCGTGTAAGCCGAGGAAGACACGGGCACAATGGGAACAGCAGCGTGGATCGCCGGATAGCGCGTTCATCTCGGCCACAGATCTCTACGGACTCGTGTATCGGATCGCATCGCTCAGCGTCCGTCGCCGCCCACACCCACGGATCCACACTCTTATTGTTAGCACAATGTGAAAAATTCACGCCTCAATCGAACGCTCTAAGGTTAAAGCAGTAATTAGCATTAAGCGATGGCAGATTTCTAGTGAAATATATTATCATATCTATGAAATCTATTCCAAAGCAGTCATTTGCGGTTACGAAAATCTGTCCTTCAATATATGTTCATTAATATCCATCGTTTGGATTGAAAGCAAAAAAGAAATATCGTTTAAGCGGAGGATATAAAATTTCCCGGGCATCATTTTCTTAATTTGTTCAGTCGAAATTTGCGTATTTCTGTTCGCATGCTTTTCTCCCTTCTGCCGTAAATCGAAAACGATTTTAAATTAGCAGACTCTTTGATGAGATTAACTGAGGATCTGGGAAATGAATAGCCATAAATTTGTTTACCTTTCCGTCAGATTTATATTCTAGAAAATACAGGTGTGAGATATAAAATGGATTTCTAATTAACGAAGATTTCGCGTGAAGAATGAAATAGCGCGCACCGCTCTCGCTGCAGCTCCGGTGTTATCAGGACTCCAGATCTGACCTTAGCGCGGAGGGCAGTCAAGCGGAGGAATCAGATTTCATTGAATTCACCACAAGCAGAGAACAAATGGATTTTTAAGTATCTCCGTGTGTGTCTGATAAACAATAGACTCGACTTAATTTAGGATGCAAGTAATTTTTAATAAAGCTTTCAAGATCGTTGAGGTCGGCGTTTCATGCTGCAGTTATGTTCTATGAAAAATCGGTTCACTCCTTCAGTCGATTTTCGACGTTCTGTTGCATTTGAACAAACCTCTGGAAACCTCCTCTGCATTTTAAGTAGGAGGCAGGTAACTCAAGCGACTTGCTTGGGATCAGAGAATGTTTCCTCGCAAATTTAAGTGAGAACTAAAAAGATAATTTTCTTACAGCGAACAGTTGAAATACCAATTTAAAATAAATTAATGGAATCACTTCATTATTCAGGGCGAACTTCTCACTAGACGGTTATAAATGAAACCAAAGCCGACAATTTAAATCCATTGAACTAATTAAGATAGAAATGAAAATGCCAGGCGTACGTCTTGAACAACGCCACAACCAGTCGATATTCTGTTTCGATCCTCTGATCTGTGACCACCCTGAGGCTACGCAAAGCTTGCTTCCTCAGCTCGTCCTCGTCGGACGGATATGGTGCATCTGCTGTTGGGTGCAAGTCGGTGCACTCGGCAAATGCATCGGATTAGCATGCACTTGCACGACAAGTACACAGTCTCTTAGATCACTTTCTTTCCGCGAACACATTCCCACGGAGACTGTGGAAATGCCGAGATTGACAAAACAATCACATTTACTATGGAAACAGCGCTTATAAAATGCAGGGGGCTGAATTTAAAGTTATAATCTTGGATCATATTATAAAACATTACAATAAGTCACTTCATGAGTCAGGCGCCAATCATCACACCGAAGAGAGAAACGCTGAACTCGCTTTAGAATGTGAAATATTGTAAAATATTTTGATGAAATCGATGGCTCAAGTGGTTGCTACCCCTACCTTTAGATAAATTATCAGGGCTTACCTTGAAAATCACAATTCCTCTAAACCAGCCAGTCTTATACTGTAGCCATACGAATTTTTTGTGTGCAGAAGAACTAAAGACTATTGTCCCTTTTTACCAGATAAACTTTTAGCAGAAATTCTAGCACATACTGAACTTTGGACTATTTCAAGTGACTTTAGCAGTCAATTTTCTAAAATTTTCATCTTCAATTGTAAAATGAGTTGAGAAATTCATAGGTTTCCATATCATAATCATCACTGTACAAAGTTTCCAGGCTCAAAACAATAAAAAAACACATACTACTAATGGAAAATTGCACAACAATGAATCATTTAACATTTCAACGTCTAATGATTTACAACCCGAAGTTGACATGACATGTGTCCACTCATTGAGTTTTCCTCGCCGGATCACAAAGCGCCTGCAGTTTCCCGGTGATTTCCCTGCCCGGTGCACATGCATCAAGTAACACAAGCAGCAAGCAAACACTGGCTTAGCGAGCACGCTACCCATATCTGTCTCCCTTGCAGCGTGCGCAGCCATTGCGCAGCCTGCGCGCAGCCTGCGCGCTGCCTGCACATTGTTCCTCGGCGGCGCGAGGCAGAGGTGCGAACCGTTTAACAGCTGAAGAAGTGATTAACTGCCGGCGGTCCGCTCGGCTGCCACAAGCCAGACACGAGCAAAACGTTTTCTTCGCAGGACGCTGGGAATCCTGCCGACGGAACTCTAGCGTAGCGCCGCTCATCAACATCTAATGTTCACCTCGATGGCTCTAATCATCACAGTGCGCTGCTCAAGATAGCGCGGAAATGGTACGATAGCATTTCTAGTTATTGCATAATATAATAACAGAACACCATGGGTCATCGCATGAAGTACAGAGATGGTGGGTCAGATAATACAGAATTGCTACACTTTTCAAAGAGGTATACTTGATTTACAGACTTTCATATTTTTGTACCATTGAAACACCAGAGAAAAAGGTGATTTTATTTTGCAGAGTAACTATTTGGCTTGGTTATTGTTTGCCAAGCTACAAAACTTAAAACTGATTGAAACTAAACAGTTTAAGTTTGTTAGCGTGGCATTCGATAGCCCAATAGGCAGTAGTATATGAAAACTAACATGCTAAGGCTAGGAAAAGACTTGAGTCTTAACTCTTAAGAGAGTTAGTGATCTCATTGATGCTAGGCAATTCTTTAAGAAAGTAATGCACACAACGATTATTTTGACGATTATTTGAATACTTGTCAGAGTCTTGGGAGACAATCTTGTCAAGATATTCTGAATGATGAATGTCGAGCTCAGGCTGCATCGTGATTAGGGCAAGTATCGGCGACTTCAGTGCGAAGGCTGGGATCGAAGCCAAGGCTCTCGATCGTGCCAGTCACTTGGTCAGCAGTGAGGGAAAGTAAAGCAATGTCATTCGTCAGACTCAGACGAATACGAAATGTGTAACAGCCAGCAGTAACAGAGTTCCCAGGACGTTACTCGAACAATAGATGAGATAACATCAAGGATATTTATTCTTTTTTGAATGTGTATAAAATGCTTCCAGGTTTTTTGAATCCGCAATTATCTCAAAACAAATTCAAGTGTGATTTCTATTCATGCCATGGTAGTCGAACAAGAGTGCGTTATTTAGTTTTGTTGTGGGTTTTAGTTGGATAATGTCTGAAATTGAATTACCTCATAGTAGGAAGTCGTTAGGCGAACGATCACATTCTTGAGCTCAGAGCTAACGTGATTCCGGTGGAGGTATTAACCGGCCTCTGCTGCTCATTATGCACTGACCATCTTGAAATGCATGCGTGCCGGTTCAACGGTATACCTATACGTGGGTTTCGAGCTAAATTAACATTATTATCATCCTGGTGAAACCACGCACAGAGATCACTTGCCTGAGATAAATGTTGCGAACGTAATTTCTCGGCCGAAGAAGCAAGAGATGATTCCAACTCGTCTTCATCCTCGAGACCAGAAGGGCGGGTGTGAAAGAAATTTCACTTTTAGACCACTACTTTTCCCGAGATATCCACTCTTTTTTTTCTGAAATTGTCGGATGTCTTGAATACGAATTACAAAGGGCAGTGATGAAGAAGTGCAGCTGCTTTTTCGATATAGGTATATTTTTTCAAAAATTGCGTATCCCAGAGTCAATTAGTGACTTTAAAAAATGTATTCCCATGGACAAAACCATTGCCCCCCTAATTTCACCGTGTCAGGAATGGAATTGTAAATAATGGTCCAATGCTTTGCCAAATATAGATATTAAAAAATGTGAATTTGGTACATCGTATAATTATAATGGCTACTGTTCGATAGGCGGTTGATAAACAGCCAATTTGGTTGAGTTTGCCAATTAATTGATGGAAAATGTCGTTTAGTCATAAAATATTTATGTCCAAGTACTTATTCGCGGAGGAGTAACAGCCTGGCCTCAGAGCCGCTGCGCTGCTTGGACCTACCTCAACAAACCGTGGTTCACGTCTTACGTATCAGGCTCAAGAAAAAACTTCAGATGGTCCAGATTCAACACCACACTTCTGTGTCGCTTTCATCCTTACTGGTAAAAACAATCCTCGCCAGATCAAGATTGTGGGCAGTGGATCAAAATTCGTCCCATTCACGAGGGAATTTTTTGCCAAATTTGTTTTACTCTCTAAAAAAAAATAGTAAGTTATATAAGAATCCAGTTGTGCTAAGCAGTTGCAAAGCTTCTCATGTCAAAAAAGTGCATGGCTGCAGGTGTAATAAGCTTTCGGTGCACACGGCGTGCATGCGGTCACACAGACACAGACAATTATGCGTGATTGTTACAGTTGACTATCATTGTCGGCCCATCGCGGCGTCCATTCACTAACTATTACACTATTATTCGCCAACTGACGAACAATATGAGGTGTTACGTGTGCTCCCTCAAATTTCTTGCGGTCCTTATTTCTTGCGAAAACCCGAGTCATTTGTATCGTTATTTTCATTAGCAAGTCGCCATGGGTTATTTCCCACATAGCACTATAAGAACGATGTCAGCCTCTCCACCAACTTGAAGCTGCTGGCTGCTGGCTGCTGGCAGGGGTAACACCGTTCGCAGGGCGGGGGGAGGATGAGGATTGAGGGAACTGGACCGATTGCGTCCATACAGCTTTATGGGCAGGCCAATAAAGTGGATTGCGGAATTTGCGCGCGAAACTAATTACACCCGGCTACATCTGATTGTTGCACTTAATTAGGCTCACCTTCGCCGTGCTTTGGCGTGTTTTTACTGTGGTTGGAACAGCCAGCAGTTTGGTGGAACGCGCGGAGGAAAGTTGCCCGGAGAGCGCGATCTACTAAATATTGGGCGGTCTGTTCACGTGGGACGTAGCGCTTTTAGAGCGTAATTAATGCTTTTGGGTTTCATTTTTGTGAGATGATTTTGTTTATGAAAACTTACTTTCTTGTTTATGAAGACACGGTTATTGTTATGTCATTGGTGTAACAATACTGCACCGTCCTAGATAATGAGGTAGACTTATGTTGTACAATGAACTCTTCAAAATAGGAATTAAATACCCTCAAACCAATCATGTTCTTGCGGTTGCCTTGGATGTTGCTTCGATCTGTTTGGTAATAAACAGAAGTTATTGGAACAAAATTGCTGTTGCCGCATAGAATTAAATTAAATCTAAAACGGTATAAAATATATGATGGAATTTCGGGTTCCACAACAACTCTATACAACACCCTTTATCACTGTCCTGATGGACATTATCAAGCGCTTCTTCCTACAAACTGCTGGGTTTGATCCCCGCGAAGCACAAAGTCCCACACGAGGCTGTTGAAGCACGCAGCTACCATGGGAACTGCGCACGCTGATGTGTTTCACGCGGGTGTCGGCAGCATCGATCGATTATTGTTGCCGCTTAATTGATTCACTGTTCAGGCCTCTCAATTGTTGCACGAACTTTTGCTTCGATCGCTATCAATCCTCGGAGAGAAAACTTTGAGAGAAAAATCTATTCCATGCATTTTGTCGTCATGTAGAAGTGCACATTCTTATCAGGCGCTTGTAACTTCCTCGTTTGAGCGATCAGATCACCTCGGATCTCTTTGCACTGTCGGCGTTGAACAACTGCAGAGGCTGGAAACCATAACAACCATAACAGAGCTGGCGTGCTTTCCTTGAGGTTATAACCTAGAGACCTTTCCGATACTACGCATGAACGCTAGAAAATGATGAATTATTATAAATTAATAAAAGCGATGTTAAGGAACCTTCTACCTCCCATCATTAGCCCAGCTCAGCATCCTAAATCACAGCAAAAACTTTCTACATATTAAAAAGTTAGGAACAAATGGATTTAATTAGGCATGTCAACGGAGCTGACCGGCCGCTGGTATCCATGGCTACGGCGATCGCGCGAAATCACTCGGCGCACGCGGCGTGCTCTCCTTTCAATGACGCAACGTGCGCGCTGATCACAGACCGCGGACAGGTAGAGTTCCACTTCGCTCGACGCTCGGCGTGTCCGCGCGATCACGAGGCACGACGCGGAGCGGCACGCGCGCTCGTGCCCTCGCGGAGCCCTCGATGGACCAACGCTGCACGCATCGCACCGCCCACCCCCGGCCTCCGCCCCCGCTCCCAACCCCCGCGATCGCCGGCTGATTGACACCTTGCGGAGCGACCGGCCGCCGAACAACAAGCTATCTTCATCGAGTCCCAACAATGATCGGCTTTGTAATGCAACGGCGACGCAGTGTGGACCAGCAATCGCGGAGATCTCGCTGGAGATGGCGCAAGTCGCGATGAATTGGGCCGAGTGGTGTCTGAGTGTTGCCACAATTTCTTGCAGGACGCTGTTTCGTCAGCGTCAATTCACGCGTATCGGTCTGCGGGTGGCGCTGAGGAGCGATTTGTTCGCGCGTCCAGGTGTGCTCGTGTCCGCAGCTCACGGCTGGCTATCTTTGTGTCAGGATTCAATTGTGTGGACATCGCAGGCAGCGCGGTGGGAACCCACCCTCGTCATCTTCTGCAGCAGGAGCAGCAGCAATGCATTGCAATCGATTGGGATTGGCCTCTTGGGTCAAACGGCGAACAGCGTAATGTTTTGTTGATTTAGAATGAGGAATGCGATTGAATAACTGACATAAATGTCTGCATGTTTCCAGCGAATTATTTTATTGCGACAATAGCCTGATGACGACAGTTGCAGGACACAAATTGACATTCTACAAACTTTGAAAATTATCTATACAATCTAAATGATTTGTGGCAAGGACTTTATCAAATCAGTTTCAATTGTAGTCATTGGCGGATACCCCTACACACCGTCAAATTATTCCCGAACTTTGGAGGCTTATAATTATCTTAAAATTTTAAAAGGGCCTTGAAGCATGAGGACATGATATTTCATCGTTTTATGAAATTAATTAAGAATATATTATCTACTGATCCACCGACTTGTAGAATACTTATGTGCAATGACATCCCTTTGATTTGTTATGTTGTGTACGCAATTTATTTAACATCTTTGACTATCCTTTTAAAATGTAGTACATTGGCGCTTACCTCCAAAATAGTGATTTCCAAAAAAGGGTTGCAATAAATGTGTTAGAAACTAATTTATTCGATTGCGAATGTCAAATTTCGAAACAGCTCGTCCAGATCGTGTTGGGCTGTATACAAGAGCAGGCCCACCCATGTACAGTGTACACCTTCAGACCGGCCGCCGCTGCAGTGCTAGCCTTGCTCCTCCTCGGAATGCCCAGCAACAACAGCATCCTCAACGCACGACGCGTGGGTGCGTGCTCATCATGCTTGCTTGCTCCAATACCACAGCCCCCCCCGCACTACACGCTCAAAATATTCATTTATGCAACTTCTCAGACATTTCCCAATAATTGATATTGTAAATGTGATAGATATTGGCTCGCCCTATGTCAAAATGTTGTACGCTCAATGAAGGCATGCTGTACCTATGAGTCACGGCCAAGCAAGAGTTATTTATTTCAGATAGCTCTCGGGATCCTCGAATACAATTCTTGCTGTTGCTGAGCAACATTAGAAAAAGCCAGGAAAATTCTTGTTACATTGTCTTTCCTTTGAAAAATATCCGGTTTCAAAGTTAAGTCGAGCATCTGAATACACCGACGTTACCTCCCATCGTTCTCTATTTTCATTCCAGTCACTCCATTTTTTACACCCCTGAGGGCCCAAATTCCTCCATGAATTATCACCGATTGTGAAGTGACCTAGGTCAAAGTATTTGCCTGCTCCTTTTCCCGCTTACAAAACAAATAATAATCAATACCATTGTCAAACTGTTACGGCCATAGAGACATCGTTCTCCTTCTGAAATCCAACGCCCTCTCAGCATTCAGCAGTGAGATGCCAACAATGATGCTCGCTGGCTCCATGACGCAATGACGCGGACGGCCCGTGGCCCGACCTGCACCCACACATCACTCCAACGTAACACCGGTGCCTAAGCGATGGAATCCACGGCGGTACCACGGCGGTACCACGGCGGTACCATGGCAGTAGCATGACACCCCGAGCCCGAATCCTTTCGACTTTGCTCGCAATATCGTGCGATCTTTCCCCGCCCGCCCGCTCGCCCGCTCTTTCTCAATTTCCACGCACAGTCTCTCCCTTCCTGTCGCCCTCGCTAACAATGGAACAACAATCAGCGCCCCTTCCACCGCGGCGCTGCCACCTGAAGATATAAAAGAATGTGCCCGCCGATTGCAACTCAAAGCGTTTTTGACTTCGTGAGGATTTGGATACCAGAAACAGCAGCAGCAGCGAAATGGGATATCTACAGGTAGGTGGAGTGTTGTGGATTAGGGTTGCAGGGTAAACTCGGTTTATTTAGAGACTGTGATGAGCGAATGCTCAAGAAGAGCGGGGGGGGGGAGGGTGAGATCTTAAAGAAGCTATTTTATAAATGGGCACAAAGTGACGTCACGTCAAACGATTAACTTTTAAATTTGAGGAGGCTCACGGTATTTATGTCTCATTAGAGTAGGTGGTGAACGGTTTGTTTAATTTGTGCTTTCATTTTTCCGCAAGGGTGGGTATTGAGTCTATTTATGTTGAGAGAACATTTCAGTTGGGAGTGCAGAGGTCTTTAAATTGGTAAGATAACCGATCATTTCCACTTGTAACTCTTTGCCTTTGGTCGAGTTGCACGAAGTATCGAGCAATTTTCGAAGACAAGGTTATAAAATCTCCCGGTAGAACAGTCATATTGCGCTCACGTAACAGTATTTATTAACTTCTTCCTGCGGTTGTCAAACTTTAGCAATACAAATTATATGAGCGCCGTGCGTAAAAATGAAACATAGAAAATTAGTTATTACAAGCAGTACACACGACCTGACAGTGAAGTTCAGTCGGAGAGAGTTTTTTTTTTGTTATCCGAGCTCGTTGAAGAATAATTAGGTCGATCTGGCCACTCGCGTTTTCGTTTGTTTATGTGTGTGTTTTTCTCACGATTAATTGCTGCATTCATTAACTATGCATTTCCATAAACCGCGGTGATAGCAATGTGAAGCGTCTTTGTTTATTATCAAAGGAACGACATTCATGGTGAAATATGGATGGCGATTTCCGCAAAACGAGTAGCTGTTCAACAATCGCATGCAATGATAGGATTTGTTTCACTACTTACGATTGGGTCACTTGTCTCCACTGTAATTTCAATAGGATTGATCCCGCTCATTTGGGTCTCCATGCTAAATGCCATCGAGTCGCTTCTTTTCTATCCACTCATTTGAATCTCCAACAGCGATCCAGCTAAAATAGCGTGCTAATTTCACTATGAGATCCTTTCTTTCGTCATCCTGACCAGTCTGAATCATGCCAGCCCGACATTTGGTGTGTCCCTGTGATTGACCCGTGGCTGACCCGTGCCCTACCCACAGGCTCTCCTCGGGACGACGCTGGTGCTGGCGGCGACGGCCTCTGCAGACTACGTGGCGCCCACCGACTATAACCGACGACCCTCCACCTCGTACGGCACCCCGGCGCCGTCGTACGGCGCACCCTCCAACAGCTACACCGACGGACACGGATCGGCGGCCAACTACGACGGCCAGTGGAAGGGCGACGAGAGGGTGAGGCCATTAATGGGACCTTCAGTCGGAAATGACACTGCCTGCTTTGCAATCATCGAAATACAAATAGTTCTGCCGAGTCTGATGCACGGAGATCCAAAGCTCTTAAAATTTATGAATTCTTCTTTGTTGATGGTGATAATGTGAGCGCAGAGAGTCCCGGGCAGATTGGCACATACCAAAGATGTTGGGAGTTTACTTATCTATTTAAGTCAAATTTAGCCGATACCAACCTCTTTTCACCGGATAATGGTCAGTTATGTCAGTTAGTTTCTGAATATTAGTCTTAAATAAGTAGGGATTGAAACAATAATTGCTATCCCATGGAAATAATCCCATTTATTTCTAACAAAATCAATGACAGCAGCAAAAAAATAGAATATCTCGATGAGCATCCCTGGTTTCCTCGGATGCACGAAGACGGGCCGATATTTGTCAGCTCCCGACACCAACAACCCCAAGCCCCTAATGTCCTCCGTGTGCCCCGCGCAGCCCAAGTCCTACCAGTTCGGGTACGCCGTCAAGGACCACGCCAGCGGCAACGACTTCGGGCGACACGAGACGAGCGACGGGGACACGGTCAAGGGTCAATACCGCGTGCAGCTGCCCGACGGACGAACCCAGGTGGTCACCTACACCGCCGACTGGAAGCACGGCTTCCAAGCCAAGGTCACCTACGAGGGGGAGGCGTTCTACCCCGACCAGCCGAAGGTGGGTGAAAGATAAGACCGCGAAACCTTGAAGACCCTATCGCCCTAAAACCCATCTCTACTGGAAGTAACGCTTACAATGAACAACAAGATTGATTAATGTATTCCCCAGTCAAATAAATAAGAATTGGCGTTGAACTTTGTGGCCGATGAAGTGATAATGTTTCTATTAACTTGGATTCAAATATATTTTTTCATAATTATGGAATCACTGCCAACTATATAAGTTGTAGAACCAATTTGTAGTCCTATATAGTTACATAAAAAATACTTTATCTCACTCAACACGTTGTTTTTTCCCTCAATGTCCCACTCGCAGGTGACGCAAGGTTACGACTACACCCCGGCCGGAAGCCATAGCAACCAGGGCTACAACAATAACCAGGGCTACAACAATAACCAGGGCTACAACAATAACCAGGGCTACAACAGCAACAAGCAGGGCTACAACAGCAACAAGCAGAGCTACAACAGCAACAAGCAGGGCTTCAACAGCCACAGCAGCAACCGCTACGACACCGGCAACTACGACTCCGGCAGCTACAGCCACGACGGCCAAGGAGACTCGTACAACAACTTCGGCTCCTCGGACAATTACAACGACTACAACAGCCACGGCTCGTCTTCGCACTCGAGTTACCACCCCTAAGCAGCCGGCTTGCCGACGCTAGAGGCTGATATTTATTGCAAACCTTTTACTCAGTTGCGCGCCCACGATTCTCATCTCAGTTTGAAGATTGTTTTAACCAAATGAACGGCTCAGGCATTATTTAGTAGGTTATCGTTGCTGGCAGTACGCGGCATTCATTATTTAATTGGCGGAAGAAATGCTTCGTCAAACGATGTTCAATCAAACTAATTTTTCAGTTCAAAGACAAAGAGAAGAGAAGTTTTAAGACGAACCTGCGAGTCGTTATTTTGTTGCTCCGTTCAGTTAGGTTATACGTCATGAAGCAGTATTTTTTATAATATTTGTATTTATTTATTGTGACGTTAGAGGTGATATTGATTGGTTTCTGCTACACATAGTTCAATAATACTCACTAAGAATTTTGTAAAAAAATTAAAAAATATAAAAATGAATAGTTTGTAAAAAATGTATTTTTGAAAAAATATATTGAGCTGTAATTGGAAAAATTTTAAATTTTCCAGTGACTATTTAGAAAATAAGGCTTACCGGAAAGATTAATTCCATAGTTAAATATGGCGTAAGTATAAACATAACCATTGGAGAGTAATATCGATAAGTAAATTTGGTTGCAAATAAGTTTAAAAGGCAACAGATTAACCCATGTAACATCCCTTTCTGCCGACAAGGAATTGACAGCCACCCTGGCTGAGGGTGAGAAGACCATCATGGGGCACATGCAGGCCCTGTATTTATTTACTGTTCAATTTCTGCACATAATTGAAATTTAAAATGAAACTGGCTGAATACCACTCACGATTGTAGCTAACGCTGACTTAACAGAAGGATGTTCATCAAAAGTTAAAAGTAAAGCAATGGTAACATTTCCGCCACAAATCTTTGGACCACTTTGAAAGTTACGCCTGTACGACGATTCCATCACGTGCATACATCACATTTAAGCAAGAAGCAGCCAACGACTTACAGTTCCCGACAGTCGCAACTCTGTTTAAACTCGAGTGACGGCGCACGGAGGGCTATATAATCATCTGGCAACAAGAAGGTATCATTAGAGTGGTGCAAGATCGAGCTAGCCACGACTCCTGTCTTGCAAGGCTGCAACCCGCGTTGCACACCATGGGCCGTCGTAATCCCCACCAAACAGAGTTTGATTGTTTTGATCGATGGACATTCGGAGCAAAGCCAGCGGAGCCTTGCGCGCTCCGTGATAACAGGAGATCACGATCTTAAGCATTGTTGCTTGCTGCGTTCAGACGGATATTACGATTGCAGTTATTCATGTTATAGAGAATGCGTGGCTGCAGAGAGATGCAGCTGCATGGGTCCGAATCTCCTATCCCGATATTCAACTGCAAGTAAAAGTTGTTGTAACCTAAGTTCACAAGCTTTAAAAACCATGCCCCTGCCTAATAAAGATGTGTTTATCATGCAGCTTTGCGTTTCGTTGGTCAATCTTGTTTTCGTTGAGCCTATCAGAGTTTAAGTATCCGCCAGCTTTAGTTGAAGCTTGTAGTAATTGAGCTAAATCTGTTTTGGGAGCTCGTGGGCTAAATATACGGCTTATTGATTCGAGGGTAATTGTATGCAATTACTGTCAGCCGGATGCGGCCAATGGAGCACGGATCACGATCTTCAGCTTCTCCAGCGCACCGCCGGGCCAATATTTTGACAGATGTGTAATGAGCGCGTCACTCATTGAGAGCTCGGTGTTTATGGATCGGGCATCCGGACGATGGGGAAATGCCGCCCGAATTTAACGAGTTGATTAAATAAACTTTGCCGATAATTGGTGAGTGTACATCACGTATTTTCGTCGAATTGATGATTGATTGATAAGCAATGGGGGATTGACCGGCTTGTTAAAATTTCATCGCTTATAATTATTGTTATAAGTTCATATTGCCTTATTGCTCAACGTTTGAAGGCCAACTGTAACAGAAATTGTGAGAGTCGCCACCAAAATGACTTCAATATCGAAGTTCAGGAAGTCAGGGGTCTCAGGAGCAGCCTGGGGAAGAACGTTCTACGCTGCTAGAGGACGAAGAAATTCTTCCAATCTATCTCAGTCTATTAGATCAGTCTATCTAATGCAACTTTGCAATCTTCAGTAAGATTCGAAGTCTCGATGCAGCTTACACTGAAGTTTCGACTCCCTGAGAAACAACCTCTCGACTGTCGCTCCCAAACACTTGCTCCGCGCTTTATAGAAAGCACCGACCGCAGGAAAACCAGCGAGCATTTTCGAAAAAGCGGAAAGGTTAAGTCAAGCATGCGCGCTGGATATTGCACGGGGATGCATCGTCGCTTATATGGAGTTCGTTACGCAAATCTGTCGAGATCGCAAGACAGCGGCGACGGCGAGGAGGGGTCCGATGCCGAGGAATGCACGAGATGCATCATCATGCACTCTTAACTCTCAGCTCACTTGACCTGGTTGTTCGACAATCGACAACCTCCCATTGTAATCTTGGGCAGCGCCGGCCGATCGCGGCGACGTGACGAGGATGGGGGAAGGCCGACATGGGAGTCGCTGCTCATCAAGATCAAGATTCGCAAAACACACGGCTGTTTGGCAAGTGTGGAGAGCGTCTTGAGAACTTGCGCAAGCACAACTGGCCACTAAATAGCAAGCAGACTCGTGGTAAAATATGTCAACATTTAAAAAGTGCCCTCAGCACAATTTAATTGCATTGTGAAATACTATTTCTACTAAAAACGCGTGGTTAAGGGCTGGTTTACTATCATTATCTCGGGACAAGGTTTCCTCGGGTGACACTTTGTCCAAAGATTTCAATAGAAACGACATGAAAACTCCAGGAAATAACTTATTCCGAACAAGGTATCGCCGATCAGTTTCTCAAGTACCTATAACTAAGGAATTGCATGCGTTTCTTTCTTGATCACCGAGAGATTAATTCCCACGGATGAGGTGAGGGCATTCGCGGCATGTCGCTACGGATGATGAAAGCGCTTCTAGCCACTCTCTGCACAGCTTCCAGCCCCAAGGCACAGACCCTTTCCCATTGAATGCTTAAACGGCAAACGATAGACTCTAAATTCAGAGTTAATGAGCCAGCATTGACATCGACACCGATCAATGACAATTGATCTCCAAAACAATGCACTTCATTAACAGGCTCGGCCTCGTCCGACTTAAAACCCTCGAACCGCACATAACAGAGCAACTAGCTCGTGATCAAAGCCTCGATTACCCAACGCCATTCATCATCTGATAATCGGAGATGATTTCTGCCCTTGTTTTCGCAGCTCCCCCACCCACCGGCGCTGCTCTGTGCTGCGCTCGCCGGTATACTGCGCAGCTGCATCGAGCTGCGGGGCGCTGCGCTGGTTGGCCAAGAGCGGCGTGCCGAGCGCTCGCCACGACCGGCGAGGCTTAATGAGTCGCCCTCGCCTCTGACCCGACGTGCCTGTCTGGAGCACAGAGTGGAGTCCTCGGCACGCCGTGGGGAGACACCTCACGTTGCTGTCGAACCGCGTCTAACGAGCCAGCAGCTCTCTGTGCTCTGCGACTTGCGTCTCCCATAGTGCTTAACGACGCACTCCCTACGCAGGACGTGTGTTGCGAGGTGGTTTCACTTGTCTTGGTTGATGTATCCATCCATTTACTTAATTTAGTCTAAAGGCGTGGTGGAAGCACTGGCGTGTTGAGGTTAAGCAGCACTGCTTTGCGCCGGGCTGTGGATGGGTGACCCCCCAATACAAGGCCAGTTCGGAACTGGACGGAGGTTGTGTTTTTTGGTGACGGTGTTTTTATCTCTGCGTACCTGTATTGCCATTTCACGGCGACGGCGATGGAGAGGGATGGGTGGTGATGGGTCTGCAGAAGACATGTCTGCGATTATATTCTGCAACAAAAATGTTTCAACCCTCGATTAAACATCTGCTAGATGTCAAATTATCTCAATCAATATTTTATGGGAATCTCAAGAGAGCATTATATATTACGTGTAAAGAGATAGTATGAAACTGCATAGTATTTCAGATGGTGTAGGGTTATTTGCATGAACTACATTCTTCAACGAGATGCATCACATAAAAATACCTATGCCTTAAATAATATATGCGTTCTAACAACAAAGTGGATTGCTATTCTTAGTAAGAAATAAACAAACAACTGTCCGATGAAACGCAATATAAGGCAATGCTGTCATAATATTCAAATGATATTTTTCATTTTTTTCATGTTTATTATAACAGTCTCAAGTAAACTTTTCCTTTTCTTCCATTAAACTCTGAATATTTGTCTCCACTTCACAGACAGAAGAAAATGCCTTGCATTAATTCGAAGCGACCTGCAGTGTGCAATCCATCCAGCAGACAGCCACTTGTCATTCACCGTGTCATTCACCGTGTCATTCACCGTGTCATTTACCGTGTCATGCTTGTGTCATGCTCGGCAAGACAGTTGCAGTATCTCGAGTGTCACGTCACGTCTTAAGGATCAAAGGTGAGACGACTGCATCTGAGCCGCGCCTGCTGGCCAGCTGTAATAACACATGATCGCCGCCACCGTGGCTACTGTCAGCTGTCAGCTGTCACTGTCAGTTGTCGCAGCATTGTCAGCCGGAGTCCACGCTTCGACGCCAGGGTGCGTCCTGCACGCTCCGAAGAACAACCGGAACGGCGGCAGTGGCGGCGAGGTGGCCACCGGCTCTGTGCGGTAATCGAGGCCAGGGCATTGCTACCCTCTACGCACATAATTTACTGATGGAGTTTACGCACTTTTGAGCATCCAGGAAATTATTTTTGATGCTTTGCCTCATTATCAAGAAACACTTCATAATCAAATGCCTCTTTTTATCAAGAAATTAAGGAATGCCGATAAAGTTTGGTTAATTGCCAAAGCGTGATGCATATTATTTCATTGCCATGCTGTTAGCGATTTATTGTGAAACAAAATCACGCAGGTATGACTCATTTTATAATCTTTGCATCTTTGTTATTGCGTTGCCAAGGAATTCCGAGGGATAGCAATAAAATGGAATGAAAAGTGTCTCAAGGGTAATTGTCTGTGTGGGCTACAACGGTGTGCTCTGCTTGAAAAGGTCAGCACGGACTGCAGGGATGAAGATTGGAAGACAATGGTGCATCCACACCCCAGCGTGCTTCAGCCGAGACTCTGAAGGTCACTCAGTTCCACGTAGAGCGAGGTCACACGGGTTTTCTCATATTTCCTCACACCATTTTCGAACTTGGAATATCAGAAAAAACCTATCGAGTTTTGTTGATTTTGAAATAGTTTCAGATCACTCTTAAAAACATGGTGACACAATTTCCAGACTTTCTGATACTTTCAACTATGGTACAATGTGACCGGAAAGAGCACCAGGAGCGTCTGGAATCTATTCCTCTCGCCCCTCTGGACCTATTCAAGCTGATGCAGCGTCTTCGGCGCCAAGTGTAGGTTTTGAAAAAGCACAGCGCAAGAGTTTTCACCTCCGCCACTGTCCTGGTGGCTGTCAACTCGCCGCTCGTCAACCAGCGTCAGCATTTCCCAGAAGCACCGCCAGACGCATCGTAATACCTCTCATCAATTATCTACGCCAGACCAATCGTGACAACCAGCAGAAAGGATGGAATATATATATTCCGGGTTGTTATATATTAATAAATTACGCGATCAGTTTTACGTATGATTGTTGTTATACAACATCGCGAAACGTGTAGTATTTTTAGAGCAATTCAGACAGAAAAAAATCGGTAATTTTAAAACACGATAGATAAAGATTTAGTGTCGAGAGCACGCGGTGCACGAAAGGCGTGAAACGATTTTATTCAGCTTGCGCTAAGTAAAACGATCGAGTTCATCGTGGACAAAGACCTGCACAGCAATCGATTACAATCGCCTAACCATCTTCGCTCGCCGCCGGTTCACTTTCGCCGGCAACGCGCGGTGATGACGCAAGACGACGCGGGGATGCAGCATCCGAGGGCGCCCCTCGCCGCCCCCTGCCGCCCCCGGCCGCCCCGCGCGTCGCGACATCCACGACGCGCACGCGGGCACGCTGAGGGCGCCCTTCCACCGCAAGGTTCCCACGCCGCCCGGCGGTGGCCTGCGGTCTGCAGAGTGCAGACATCCCTTGTCCGCGGTCCATTGCTGCAGGCCGGGAAGCTGCAGCGATGCGCTTGCCGACGCCGCACCGACGCCATCCGTATATAAGCGTCGGACGAAGATGAGGTGGGCATCAGTCAGCTCGACTACTTCTCAGAGGGAACAACAGGAACTGCACTTGGGATTTGCAGATTTTCGAGAAGATCGAACACAGTTTTTGGTTTCTTAAAATGGCACGTCAAGAGGTAGGTATTGTGGAAACTGAAAATTTGGTCACTTCAGACTTTTGGCTTTTTGGTTCACAAATACGAGCTAGATTTATATTTTATTATCAGGGGGTGATTATTGGTTACCTTATTTTTTTAGCAATAATTTCATTTTATATATATTGAACAATAAATCAAATCAATTTTAAAGCCCACAAATCACTGAATATAATACATTTTTGCAAGTTTTTATCAACAAAAAGACAAAGCTTTTGATAAGCTCAGGGTTGTGATCACGTGCTTCCGTCAGTGAGCGCCATCACTGTGTGGGGTGAAGTGACCACAAACTCAACGCACCGAGAATTCAATGGAACTTTATCATGTCGGCTTAAAGCTCCAGGGTAGCGGTGTTGAGTGCTTGCAGCAGAATCTGACGCCTGGTCCATTGTGTCTTGCAGTTCGTCTGCATCGCGCTGTTAGCGCTGGCCGTGGGGTGCGACCTGGTCCTCGGTGGCCAGCTCACCGGGGGCGGCGGAGGCGGCGGCGGCGGTTATCCCCGTGGGGGGCCCGGGGGCTTCGGCCCTGGCTCTGGCGGGGGCGGCGGCCGACCCTCAGGCGGGAGACCGTCATCGAACTACGGAGCACCGGGAGGCGGCAACGGAGGCGGCGGCGGGGGCGGCGGGGGCGGTGGATACAACGATGGTAGCAGTGGCAAGGTAAGCACCATTACACTATTTTTTTTAAGGCAAACCCGGCGGACCTGACATAATCCTGAACCTTTGAGGAAGAAGCACCGGTTAATCTATTGCATGCAGACACTTTTAAAATATATACTCGTAACATTTTTAACTCGATTAACTCGAAGAACACAAGGCATTTGAGTTTAAGTAACGCTTTCCGCAACACCAACCTAGTCTTTGGGTGACCGAGTGCCTGTGTATCGGCGCTGCTTATCGAAGCTGTCTAACGCCTATCGTTGCCAAACACCTCCCCTTGTCTAACACCTCCCCTTGTCTAACGGCTCCCTGTTCGCCGCAGCCCGAGCCGTATAACTTCCAGTACGCCGTGAAGGACGCCGCCAGCGGGAACGACTACAGCCGGCAGGAGAGCAGCGACGGATATGTGGTGCGCGGGGAGTACAAAGTTCTGCTGCCCGACGGACGCACGCAGGTTAGTTAACGCCTCTGAGCAGCTCGCATAGTTTCCCTGCGTAGCTTACATAGATTACATAGATACACCCTTGGATAGACTGTTCACGAAAGCTCACGATAACTAAAGGGAAATGGAATCGGACCAAAGCTCATATTAGACCTATTAATGTATTGTGCTAGGGATCCCCAAAAGGTAACGATAGTCGTTCGACTTCCTATTTGGACATAATTTTCACTTAAAAAACTATTTCTATACGCGCAACAAGTTTAAGGACCTAAAAAATGTCGTTCCGCCTGTAAAAAGTTGTTATTTTAGCGCATGCAATCAGTTGGTCCTTAGATCCAGCGACTGGATTCGCACTGGCTGACTAATTTGTGTCTGTCGACCTGTTCCCAACTTCATGCCTAGAAGCGAGTGGTAACAGTCAACTGTGCAAGGCTCGAGGCTAACGGACGTAACGTCGCTTGCAGATTGTCAAGTACACGGCCGACGACGCCAACGGCTACGTGGCTGACGTGCAGTACCAGGGCACGGCGAGCCAGGGCGGCGGATACCAGGGCGGCGGCGGCGGCGGCGGGGGCGGATACAACCAGGGAGGCGGTGGCGGCGGCGGCGGCAACGGCGGCTTCGGAGGGTCCACCTCATATCTGCCTCCCAACTACAGGAAGTAGGGGATGACGTGAAACAGACAAGACGGTCTTCACGTGCTATTTATTGCTTTTAATACTAACAACAACGGCCCGCGATCTGATTTCTATTGAGCTGACCTATGACTGAGCCTGTGACAGTATTTAGTTTTCTTATTTATTTAATTATGTTGGCATCCAATGCGTTTCATTGATGCTGTGAGCTGATTTGTGATTTAACATTTGAAGTTTTAAGATGATTAACGCCTGTAAATAATGAGTCTAGAAATTTTATTTTACGCTGAAAAATCGTCATTGATCTCGGTGGTATTATTTGTATCTTCAGAAAATCCACTATTTAATTTTTCAAACATTGAGAACAGATTTTCAATTTTAATCATGTCTTTAAAACTTAGTGCTGCGAGTGCTGCGTGTGACTTGTGATTGCTTTAGTGATGCTTCATGCAAATATTTAAATGATAGACAAATAAAAATCTCTAATAAACACAACAACAGTCTTCTCTGCATTTTTCTCCTTACATGACCTCGCCAAATCAAAATTACTTGCGATAGCATCGAATCTACGACAATGGAAATTGAAATGAAAAATATTTCCAGATATTCAAATTCGATCAGACTTCCTGTGCAGATTAACTCTGCTTGGAAACTTATCATAAGAAGCCGGAAATATTAATGTATTCCGGGCATAGAACGCATTTACATGCATCTTGCATGTAACGGCCATGATTTGCAATAATTGCAGTGTAAATTCGGTCGCCGGCCTTTGCAGGTTCGCTGGCCTAGCTAAGAGCCGTCTCGATGCAGCATGCGTTCGTTGCTGTTCTCAGGGATATGCAAATATCTGCAAAACTTAGCAGCTCCGACTGAGGCTGTGGGCCTAGCTGTCAATACCAGACGTGTTTTCATGTAGTTTCACTACAGAGAGCATCGTGAGTCTTTGATGACGTAATGCAATAGTGCATTAGCGCATTTAAGCAATAAATCATTAAAGATCGTTCGAATTTTGTTCACCCCCTTCCGGGAGAGTACAAAACGATTTCACAAAAAAATCATCTTACTTCTATAGAAACAAAATGTTGGCTGTTTATGTGGAATAGTTTCATAAAGAAGCTATAAAGCTAAAGCTTTCATCACTTCTAGTTTCGTCACAAAAAATCCATTCGATTTCCTTGGTCTTCTGGTTATTCTCACACCTTCAAGTGTCCAAGTCGTGATTCCTCCAGCCTGATTGATCCAGCCAGCGTTGCTCCATTGCGTCGGCGTCGGCGTCTGCGTCAGCGTCTTGCCGATGCAACGACAATGGAGACGAACAAAGAGAAGTGATCTTCAAGAGAGCGAACATCGTGGTCCAGGGCATCTCGAGGCAACTCAAGCCGCGGTTCCCACCGTCGCCGACCTTGCCCGCTAGAAGAGCTGCGAGCGCTCGCCGAATTTTCCCCCGTTTCCGGCGGATGCGCTACTGTTTTGGCACGACGCCGCCGGGCTTGCAGCCACACGCATCCATTATTCCAGCTTGATTGATTGGCAGAAAAAATGTGTGAATTTATCGCTGTTCTTCTGACAATCATTTAACGCTGAATGCATAATCTTCACCTAATTGTTGGAAGCACGCTAACGAAGAAACAGAATAGGTGCCAGATATAATTATGATCTATTACACGATTCTAATTGGTTTCTTGTGAATTTTCGTTGTTGCGACTTGTTAATTGAAAGATGCAATTAAAGTCACGTGAAATGACAGGTTCTTGGGGAACGCGCAGTGTCTTGATGACGTCATCTCGGTCATCTGCGGCCCTCAATCACGCGATGTAAATCAGTTCGCGTCGCGCGAAGACGATCAAGGTCGCGGTCTCGACGCAGTGACCTTGTCGCCGGCGTCGCTTCACTTTCACCCCGCCGCGGGGCGGCCCGGCCGGAGCTTTCTCCGTCCGCGCACAGATGGCAGCACTCGGCGCTACTTTCTCGGAACCCCGGTCCTAAGCCGGCGCAGAGCTTGGGAAAGTCTGCAGTTTTCCCCGTCCTCGATGCCCGCTAGGTGGTCGTGTGGCTGGAGGCTAGATGGCGCCGTGTGCGATCCACGCATTATTGCTTCTCTTGCGCACGAAGATTTAAATTAGAATACCTCGCAATACTTGTAACATTCCCACTGTCTGCGAGTGTGAATGTGCGATTCCACGAACAACCTGGAAATATATCATTTTCCTCCACACCAAGGTTTCCTTACTTTGAACAGATATCCTTGACTATTTGACGAGCTTACAAAATCCAAACCACGCAATCCAAAAAAAGAGAGTGCTTTTTTATAAACATGAATAAACTTCTGATTAACGTTCTAAGCCCTCCTACATTCTCGAATGCGGGTGTAAGCGATAAGGTCGCAAGCATGTGTCAAATCTAGAAGACCCGCGATGTTTTTACTCGGCTCGGTCAGCCGGCCTTCACCCTGCCGCAGGAAATCCTTGTCCAGGATGTAAATTACGCCGGCCACGCTGCTCATCTGCAGCCATGATAGCTACACGTTTAATTACATACGCGCGCCCACTCCCACCCACGCTGTCCCCGTCACACAGCTCGGCCCATCTCTCTCTTGCTCGCTGCGAGCGCGCTGGACTGGCAGTGATTGATAATGATGCGCGCTCTCAGCTCGGTTCAGAGTTGATTCACAATTCGCCAATTAATTATTCCACGGTCACGTTTCCAGAGATGGGCTTCGAGTGACTCGGCGTGTAGAGGAATGCGATCCGATGATTTTAAAATAATATTAAAAAATCGAATAAATATCTCCTGTCGTCCATCGTGTTGATTCGCAGACGTTAGGGGATGCGTTGAAGCCAAGGTAGCCCACAATTCTTGACATCAATAGCTGCTGGTTGAAAAAATAGCCGATTGCTTTTCTCGTGATCACAATCTCGCTTTCTTACTGATTAAACGTATCGAATCATTAACCAAATCATAAACATCTATATAAACTTACTCCGTTTAATTGCTTCCATCCAATTCC
This sequence comes from Nemurella pictetii, assembly GCA_921293315.2. Taxonomy (NCBI): domain Eukaryota; kingdom Metazoa; phylum Arthropoda; class Insecta; order Plecoptera; family Nemouridae; genus Nemurella; species Nemurella pictetii. The sequence goes on from OV121115.1 coordinate 33,773,891, forward strand.
AAATTTAAATTATAGGTATGAAAAGGTTAAGGAACGGGGTCTTCACTCTTGCGAAAGTACGTTTCGGTAAACACGGTTCACAAGCAGTACGCCCAAATCAGCCACCAACACCACGCTTCACTTCGCCGGGTCCTCCTGGCTCCACTTCGCCGGGTCGTCCTCCTGGCTTCGGTAGCGAGGTGCATGCAGCACGTAGCGTAACGGGACCGATGCCCCCAAGCCTCACAGACTGACAGCCCAGCAGACAAAAAGACAAACTGACAAACAGCCGCAGTGACGTCTTCGTCCATCGGGCTGTCGAAACCCTGCGTGACAGCGACGAGTCGACCGCAGGACCGTCACGGCCGTTGCTTGAGAGGATCGTGCCGACGGCGCGGTCTGGAATCGCACGTTTAGCGCACGACGCTAGCGTCCACCCCCCGAGCGTGCGTCGCGGCGACCTCGCATTCCCCGCGCAGCTGCGCCCTGCGACGGCTGCGACGGCTGCACGGCGCTGCGTGGCGCTGCGTTGCAAACACCTCGGCCGGCGGCGTCGAAGGTTGTCGGTCCGTGGAGACGCGACGCGGGGGGCACGTCGCGCCCCAGGCGGCGGGGTGCGACTTGCTCGTTGCTGGCGTCCGCGGAAATGTCGAGGATTTGTTTCAGATTTATAAGTTTATCAGCTATCACTATCGGACAATTCAAGGAAATGTGTAGGCTGAGAATTTCTGCAACAGATTTCCGTGTAGCTATACAAATGATTAAATCACATTTGTTGGAGTAAATACTCGATACTTCCATGATTGGCGATTCGATAATTTTCACAACTCTTCTGCAGTGATGCAACGAGAGCGGAGATAAACTGTTTCGCACTTTTATAAATGCGGTTTTCGCAGCTGGAATCGGTGTCATCAGATATGCTACTGAACCAAAAAACAAGTCCTTCTGTGCATTACATAATACAAATTCAATTTTAATATTTTGATAAATTACTTTCTTCCATATCAATAAAACATCCTAAATAAGTCACGGTGAATAGGGTGGTCTGTTGATAGACTAACCAACAAATCACAATAATTAAATTTGGTATATTACGCATAAAGCGGGTTTCTTTGTCCCGTTCAAAATAAATAAGAAAATAAACACCTTGACCACGGCATTAACTTGAAGTTCCTTTACGATCGATAATTGGGATGATTAGCTGCCAGATAATGACCAGTCATTAACGAAAACAAAGTAATCTCTTCTCAGACGGAGAGCGCAAGCGTACGCTGAGCGATGTCTCACGCCTCGGGCGCGGGGTCAGAGGTGACGGTCGCCGGTCGCCAGCCGCTGGTAATTGATGATGATTGTTGCCCGTAGCATGCTACAGGTGGTTCCTGCGCGCCCTGCGTGCCCTGCGTGCCCTGCGTGTCCTGCTTGCACCGTCCAGGCCCGACCCTGACAGAAACTGCACTGGGAACTGGGCACAGGGCGTCATATTCAGCCATAGAACCAAAGTTCACCCGGGGCCCTGGTTCACCAAGTGTCTGTTTCACCACGAGGAAACCCATGGCCCAGATCCTCTAGAGTCTAGGGCGTCTACCCAGAGAGTCTCTCGTTCATCCAGAGCCACTAATCCACACAGCGCCCCTGTTGACTAACGACACTCGAATGCACGAGTGTCAGCAAGTTTCTGTGACCTCGAAGCAACATCTTTACTTTTCTGGGATGTTTGTTCGAATGGCGCTCTGAGACTGGTGTGATCGAGTTGCGACCCTAAAGAGCCTTGCAGTGGGAGAATATTTAGTACGTGAAGAATTGCATTTTATAAGCCAATCATGCAAGAAGGCTGCATTCAAGATTACCAGCGGCATATCTCAGCAATGATTCTAAATTGCTGTTGCCTTGTTCTTCTAAAAAGAAAGACTGGATTTTATTACACTAGTGATGTCCTTTGGAAATAAGCAGATTTTTACCGAGTACAGATCTAATGGAGTGACCCATTTCCTCATCGAGAGTAAAGTTTTTCAATCTTTTTCAGTCACCTACAGCCTGGATGAACATGCGCATCCTTCAACTTTGCATTAGCCCATTCCCGCGCATGGCCACAACCATCGGTCATGCGATTCTTTCCATTTGCTGCAGCTCTATCAGCGTACAAGGCGGTGGAACTACATAAAACACGGCGAATTACATTTCAGAGTGTGTCGGCTACACATGTTTTCTGCCTCCCATAAATTAAACAGAAATGAGTTGCATGCTGTTAAACATTCGCACTTTATGAAATGTTGATTGGTTTCCAGAGGCTGCGACTGAACGTCCTCGCCCACAATCGATTCAATTTATCAACTACAGGGTCTGAGAAAACGCTTATTTCGGACCATTTGACCTGGATTTCCCAATATATTTTCTATGCTGATTGCTGACAAACTTTTCAAAATTACGTGGTGAATGTCAAAATTATGTTGCTGTTTAAAGTGACAGAAATCTAGAAAATCGTGCAGAATATTTCGTCCGATGACAAGACTTACGAAGCGACAAAATTCACCGCTGTTTGACAGAAAAGAAAGAAAAATGCTGATGCAAGCAGGACAAAGCTTGTTTGTTGGCTGCGAAATAAAATAGACTAAAGTCATTGTGACTTCCAAAATTAAGAGCACTGTCATCTTGCTCCAGTCTCTATGAGCATTGAGTCATCGAAACGTCACAACAAATGACTTGTGTCCGGTCTGCCGAGACGTTTTTAATGCATGCATGGCCACCATCCGACATTCATTTCTTCGACTTTCATCACAAGAGGTATTTTTGCTTGGTCAGTCAGTGAGCTGTAACATCATTTATAGTGCAATCTCAAAATTAATGGATGCACCAGAAGGTCATCATTAATTGAGTAATTTATTAGTTAAGGGAGACCAGAGATTATATGGTGACCGACGTGGTTTGAACGCGTACCGTGCACTTAGTGATTATATTATGTTCGGTTCTATAAACGAGAACCCTTTTAAGTCCTTACTAAAATAGCTATTAAAATGGTTCTCTAGGCAGAGAAGGTCCTCAAAAAGGAACTCACGGTCTTTGTCCTGAAATGGACATTCTTTTGCTCTCAAATCCTGCGTCGTCCTGTGTTTTTATGCATTATGGTCTCCGACGGGTAGTAATTATAAAAATACGTTCTCCCACCTCATGGGATGTATGTCGCTGTAAAAACTATAGTTTTATTGTACGCAAAACTGAAACACATTTCGTTGCATCAAGAGACCAGATGTGATAGAGCCTGTATGCATTAGGTTCGATTCAATATTATCCAAATAGCATCTGCAGGTATTTCATATCTCCAAGCGGTAATTAGTGGTTTATCTTCGAGCACAGAAGAAGCCATCTCTGAACTATGAAGCCATATCATTATCGTGTCGGATGGCCTACTTTATTCTGCAGCTCTCATTGTTGTTGATTGATAATCATTGCACAATGTGGGCGGGGGGCAGACGATACGCGGTAATGATGGGTATGTATGCTACACTATGTCTTGACAAGCGGCCAATCATTGAAACGAACTTTGGTAATTTTCCTTCGGATGCAGATGGAATCGAAGGTAATTTATGGTCGAAGTTTTTTGGTCGAAGGTCTGCTATGACCGTGTTAGCGACGTATGAGGTTAACCGATACATGGGGGTCACAAGTGTTTCTGATTCGCGATAAGGGTAACATTTTAATTAAATTTTCGAAATAACTCCACTGGTGAACAAACACAATGGGTGTGTAAGTGCATGGGTATATTTATTCTATACACATTTCTACCCATGCTAAGCAATAATATGGTTTTATATAAAGTTTGGTATTAAGTGTATTATGAGCCATATATTATACCCGTGATAATATTAAAACCATCATGGAGTGTGGTGAAATTAGGCCCGGTAGCTTATGCATGTACGATGAATTAGAAAAAAATTAATTATGTAAGTTTAATATTAGATTTTAAAGTAGTATATTATGCTTAGATCCAGTTTGTGAACGAACGCTGGCCAAAGTAATTGAAATGTATGATTGTTAAGCATCGAGCAGGAGAGATGATGTTATTGATGACTGCCGGCTATCTCATATTAGGTAAATCAAGTCGAGGAGCACCAAATCGGGGCTTCGCTAAAGTTACGATCGGTTGGTGTTACATTAAAAATTGAAATGTAGAAAGCGGCGGATAAGATCTGTATACAAGCCTCTAGGCGACTGGTGTGCGTTCTTTGACAGTCTTCGATAACTCAGTTTGGATGAGATGAGTGGAAGGCGGAGGGAAAAAAAACAGCTCGGGCTCGCCGAAGAACAGAATCACTGAAATTTGCAAAAAAAACTGTTCCAGGTCACGGCGACCCACTGAACCACGAGCTACTTGCTTCGAAAATTGAACATCCTTTCCTTGAACCATTGTTCTGATTTGCCAAGTTTGCTAATTTGCGTGAGATATTTGGCGAGCCCATGCATTGGAAAGGAAATAATGCAATCCCAAAGCTAATAGCTTCTATAATTCTTCATAATATCAATCAACAGACTGTAAATAAATGAAGAAAGGCAAACGAAGAAAGATTTAATTGCAATGTTTCCCCAAATACCGTCGATTCATACGGCGTATAATTGCTAGACTTATAACTGTTGTTAACGTGGGAGTAAGAATGAGCTACCGACCGATTAAATGCATGTTCGGAATGCCAACATAGCTGCAAGCATCGTCTGTCCGTGCTCGGAAGTTTCGCTGGCTCTGGGGAACAAGGAAGTGGAGTAAAATGCAGCGCTTTGCTTCTCAAGTAATCTGTCTCTTCATCACATGGAGACACGTGAAATGAGTCCCAGGAGGCGCCAGCCCGGGCCCATTACCACCGTGACACGGAGAGGCAATCACGGAAAAATAAAATGCAAAAAGAATACGAAAAAATAACTTTTACATTATACATTTCTTAAGACTCGTGTCTTGTCCTAATCTTAGCACGGAAGTTTTTCCCAAAACTCAAACTTATCCCGACGTTTCGCGAAGCTGTGCTGCCTGCTTTATCAAAGGTCTAAGCTCGAGTGCCAAGTGCCAAAACAAAAGAACCAACAACCTAAACCTCCTAAAAAGTCCTCCTAAACTAAACCTCCTAAAAAATCCCCAAAACCCCAAACAAACCAAACCAAATAAAATGACCCTGCGTTCCAAAAAAATAAAACCCGAAAAAACGATTTGACTCTGTCCCTAACTATTTCCAGTCTGCTTATTAAAAACAAAGCAGGTTGGAAATAGTTGGTCAGGAAAACTTAGGGACAGAGTCAAATAGTCTTTTCGGGTTTAAGTTTTTTGAAAAGCAGGGTCATTTTATTGAATTGGTTTTTGGGTTTTTGGGGATATTTTAGGAAGCTTCGGTTATTGTTGGTTCTTTTGTTTTGGGATTAGGCACTCGAGTTAAGACCGTTGATAAAGCAGCTGCAGCACAGCTTCGCGAAACGTTGATAAAGCAGCTGCAGCACAGCTTCGCGAAACGTTGATAAAGCAGCTGCAGCACAGCTTCGCGAAACGTTGATAAAGCAGCTGCAGCACAGCTTCGCGAAACGTTGATAAAGCAGCTGCAGCACAGCTTCGCGAAACGTTGATAAAGCAGCTGCAGCACAGCTTCACGAAACGTTGATAAAGCAGCTGCAGCACAGCTTCGCGAAACGTTGATAAAGCAGCTGCAGCACAGCTTCGTGAAACGTTGATAAAGCAGCTGCAGCACAGCTTCGCGAAACGTTGATAAAGCAGCTGCAGCACAGCTTCGCGAAACGTTGATAAAGCAGCTGCAGCACAGCTTCGCGAAACGTTGATAAAGCAGCTGCAGCACAGCTTCGCGAAACGTTGATAAAGCAGCTGCAGCACAGCTTCGCGAAACGTTGATAAAGCAGCTGCAGCACAGCTTCGCGAAACGTTGATAAAGCAGCTGCAGCACAGCTTCGCGAAACGTTGATAAAGCAGCTGCAGCACAGCTTCGCGACACGTTGATAAAGCAGCTGCAGCACAGCTTCGCGAAACGTTGATAAAGCAGCTGCAGCACAGCTTCGCGAAACGTTGATAAAGCAGCTGCAGCACAGCTTCGCGAAACGTTGATAAAGCAGCTGCAGCACAGCTTCGCGAAACGTTGATAAAGCAGCTGCAGCACAGCTTCGCGAAACGTTGATAAAGCAGCTGCAGCACAGCTTCGCGAAACGTTGATAAAGCAGCTGCAGCACAGCTTCGCGAAACGTTGATAAAGCAGCTGCAGCACAGCTTCGCGAAACGTTGATAAAGCAGCTGCAGCACAGCTTCGCGAAACGTTGATAAAGCAGCTGCAGCACAGCTTCGCGAAACGTTGATAAAGCAGCTGCAGCACAGCTTCGCGAAACGTTGATAAAGCAGCTGCAGCACAGCTTCGCGAAACGTTGATAAAGCAGCTGCAGCACAGCTTCGCGAAACGTTGATAAAGCAGCTGCAGCACAGCTTCGCGAAACGTTGATAAAGCAGCTGCAGCACAGCTTCGCGAAACGTTGATAAAGCAGCTGCAGCACAGCTTCGCGAAACGTTGATAAAGCAGCTGCAGCACAGCTTCGCGAAACGTTGATAAAGCAGCTGCAGCACAGCTTCGCGAAACGTTGATAAAGCAGCTGCAGCACAGCTTCGCGAAACGTTGATAAAGCAGCTGCAGCACAGCTTCGCGAAACGTTGATAAAGCAGCTGCAGCACAGCTTCGCGAAACGTTGATAAAGCAGCTGCAGCACAGCTTCGCGAAACGTTGATAAAGCAGCTGCAGCACAGCTTCGCGAAACGTTGATAAAGCAGCTGCAGCACAGCTTCGCGAAACGTTGATAAAGCAGCTGCAGCACAGCTTCGCGAAACGTTGATAAAGCAGCTGCAGCACAGCTTCGCGAAACGTTGATAAAGCAGCTGCAGCACAGCTTCGCGACACGTCGGGAAAACGTTTGAGTTTTGGGACTTTGCATTCTTTACACAGTTAAATAGTTCTTCTAAAAACATTAACATTGCATCGGGAAAAAATCCTCTTGTGAATTAAATTCAGGTTGTAAATCGCGAACGAGGTAAATGTTATCTTATTTTCTATTGTTTAAAATGCAAACGGGTCTAAAATTAAAATCTTCTATGAGAGGAGAGCCAGTTATGTCTGAAAATAAAGCTTCCGCCAATCTTAATAAGCTGTGGGATTGCAATCCAGCCCCCATGTTCCTCCAAAAAGCGTAGTGAGGTTTAGAAACGCCTATCTGGTGATGAAGCACTCGTTCGTGGGGCACGGTGCCCATGGTGCGAACGTAGGGTAGCACGGTGAGACATGCATGGGAAACGAGATGGAAGCCACTGATGGTGGAGACAGGCGTAATTCACCATCATGTGGGCCAGAGCGTTTACCACTACTCTATACAACCTGTACTACGTCCATTGATTGCGTTGGCTAATTGCGAAGTTAAGTTCTCGAGTAATTAACAAGTTAGCAAAGCTGCTTGCAAGACAAATCTAATTAACCAAGCCATCATAAAGCATGGGGGTAATTTCAGTTGAGAATATTTTCCTTAAGAAATTACTCCTACGCATTGCGAGGTTTATTTACATTTCTTACATGCGTAATGATAGAGCAATTACATTCGTCCATAAACTCAGATCCCATCGTTTTATTTCCACGTTTTATGACATTGCTGTGCATGGCCAACGTGATAGTGACGTGTCTCGTTATCTTAGAAGAACTGGTAGGAAGCTGCACAGCATCCCACCCCGACACGACTGTAGCCTATCACCCCCGGGTACCGAGTAGGTACAGTACGGCCTTTCTTTTCCCATCGAGCTCTTGTCGCGTTCAGGCTCATCAAATGGGCACCAGCTTCCCGATTCGATCTCGCGCCTGTTTTTAAGAAACGATTATTTATATTAGAAGCAAACAAATTGTTTTTTTCTGCGAGGTTGTATAATTTGAGCACAATTAAGCAAACATTTGCATATGCAAACCCGCTTCATTATATTCCATTTTGCAAGAGTGAAAGATGGTCTAACTTTCATGATTTATGTGCGCAGAATCGGTCTGTAAAGAGTATACGTGCACACGGAGCGTGGTACTGCAGTGTTCCATGCAGCATCCAGCATATTGTATACGTGCACACGGAGCGTGGTACTGCAGTGTTCCATGCAGCATCCAGCATATTGTATACGTGCACACGGAGCGTGGTACTGCAGTGTTCCATGCAGCATCCAGCATATTGTATACGTGCACACGGAGCGTGGTACTGCAGTGTTCCATGCAGCATCCAGCATATTGTATACGTGCACACGGAGCGTGGTACTGCAGTGTTCCATGCAGCATCCAGCATATTGTATACGTGCACACGGAGCGTGGTACTGCAGTGTTCCATGCAGCATCCAGCATATTGTATACGTGCACACGGAGCGTGGTACTGCAGTGTTCCATGCAGCATCCAGCATATTGTATACGTGCACACGGAGCGTGGTACTGCAGTGTTCCATGCAGCATCCAGCATATTGTATACGTGCACACGGAGCGTGGTACTGCAGTGTTCCATGCAGCATCCAGCATATTGTATACGTGCACACGGAGCGTGGTACTGCAGTGTTCCATGCAGCATCCAGCATATTGTATACGTGCACACGGAGCGTGGTACTGCAGTGTTCCATGCAGCATCCAGCATATTGTATACGTGCACACGGAGCGTGGTACTGCAGTTTTCCATGCAGCATCCAGCATATTGTATACGTGCACACGGAGCGTGGTACTGCAGTGTTCCATGCAGCATCCAGCATATTGTATACGTGCACACGGAGCGTGGTACTGCAGTGTTCCATGCAGCATCCAGCATATTGTATACGTGCACACGGAGCGTGGTACTGCAGTGTTCCATGCAGCATCCAGCATATTGTATACGTGCACACGGAGCGTGGTACTGCAGTTTTCCATGCAGCATCCAGCATATTGTATACGTGCACACGGAGCGTGGTACTGCAGTGTTCCATGCAGCATCCAGCATATTGTATACGTGCACACGGAGCGTGGTACTGCAGTGTTCCATGCAGCATCCAGCATATTGTATACGTGCACACGGAGCGTGGTACTGCAGTGTTCCATGCAGCATCCAGCATATTGTATACGTGCACACGGAGCGTGGTACTGCAGTGTTCCATGCAGCATCCAGCATATTGTATACGTGCACACGGAGCGTGGTACTGCAGTGTTCCATGCAGCATCCAGCATATTGTATACGTGCACACGGAGCGTGGTACTGCAGTGTTCCATGCAGCATCCAGCATATTGTATACGTGCACACGGAGCGTGGTACTGCAGTGTTCCATGCAGCATCCAGCATATTGTATACGTGTACACGGAGCGTGGTACTGCAGTGTTCCATGCAGCATCCAGCATATTGTATACGTGCACACGGAGCGTGGTACTGCAGTGTTCCATGCAGCAACCAGCATATTGTATACGTGCACACGGAGCGTGGTACTGCAGTGTTCCATGCAGCATCCAGCATATTGTATACGTGCACACGGAGCGTGGTACTGCAGTGTTCCATGCAGCATCCAGCATATTGTATACGTGCACACGGAGCGTGGTACTGCAGTGTTCCATGCAGCATCCAGCATATTGTATACGTGCACACGGAGCGTGGTACTGCAGTGTTCCATGCAGCATCCAGCATATTGTATACGTGCACACGGAGCGTGGTACTGCAGTGTTCCATGCAGCATCCAGCATATTGTATACGTGCACACGGAGCGTGGTACTGCAGTGTTCCATGCAGCATCCAGCATATTGTATACGTGCACACGGAGCGTGGTACTGCAGTGTTCCATGCAGCATCCAGCATATTGTATACGTGCACACGGAGCGTGGTACTGCAGTGTTCCATGCAGCATCCAGCATATTGTATACGTGCACACGGAGCGTGGTACTGCAGTGTTCCATGCAGCATCCAGCATATTGTATACGTGTACACGGAGCGTGGTACTGCAGTGTTCCATGCAGCATCCAGCATATTGTATACGTGTACACGGAGCGTGGTACTGCAGTGTTCCATGCAGCATCCAGCATATTGTATACGTGTACACGGAGCGTGGTACTGCAGTGTTCCATGCAGCATCCAGCATATTGTATACGTGCACACGGAGCGTGGTACTGCAGTGTTCCATGCAGCATCCAGCATATTGTATACGTGCACACGGAGCGTGGTACTGCAGTGTTCCATGCAGCATCCAGCATATTGTATACGTGCACACGGAGCGTGGTACTGCAGTGTTCCATGCAGCATCCAGCATATTGTATACGTGCACACGGAGCGTGGTACTGCAGTGTTCCATGCAGCATCCAGCATATTGTATACGTGCACACGGAGCGTGGTACTGCAGTGTTCCATGCAGCATCCAGCATATTGTATACGTGCACACGGAGCGTGGTACTGCAGTGTTCCATGCAGCATCCAGCATATTGTATACGTGCACACGGAGCGTGGTACTGCAGTGTTCCATGCAGCATCCAGCATATTGTATACGTGCACACGGAGCGTGGTACTGCAGTGTTCCATGCAGCATCCAGCATATTGTATACGTGCACACGGAGCGTGGTACTGCAGTGTTCCATGCAGCATCCAGCATATTGTATACGTGCACACGGAGCGTGGTACTGCAGTGTTCCATGCAGCATCCAGCATATTGTATACGTGCACACGGAGCGTGGTACTGCAGTGTTCCATGCAGCATCCAGCATATTGTATACGTGCACACGGAGCGTGGTACTGCAGTGTTCCATGCAGCATCCAGCATATTGTATACGTGCACACGGAGCGTGGTACTGCAGTGTTCCATGCAGCATCCAGCATATTGTATACGTGCACACGGAGCGTGGTACTGCAGTGTTCCATGCAGCATCCAGCATATTGTATACGTGCACACGGAGCGTGGTACTGCAGTGTTCCATGCAGCATCCAGCATATTGTATACGTGCACACGGAGCGTGGTACTGCAGTGTTCCATGCAGCATCCAGCATATTGTATACGTGTACACGGAGCGTGGTACTGCAGTGTTCCATGCAGCATCCAGCATATTGTATACGTGTACACGGAGCGTGGTACTGCAGTGTTCCATGCAGCATCCAGCATATTGTATACGTGCACACGGAGCGTGGTACTGCAGTGTTCCATGCAGCATCTAGCATATTGTATACGTGTACACGGAGCGTGGTACTGCAGTGTTCCATGCAGCATCCAGCATATTGTATACGTGTACACGGAGCGTGGTACTGCAGTGTTCCATGCAGCATCCAGCATATTGTATACGTGTACACGGAGCGTGGTACTGCAGTGGTCCATGCAGCATCCAGCATATTGTATACGTGCACACGGAGCGTGGTACTGCAGTGTTCCATGCAGCATCCAGCATATTGTATACGTGTACACGGAGCGTGGTACTGCAGTGTTCCATGCAGCATCCAGCATATTGTATACGTGCACACGGAGCGTGGTACTGCAGTGTTCCATGCAGCATCCAGCATATTGTATACGTGTACACGGAGCGTGGTACTGCAGTGGTCCATGCAGCATCCAGCATATTGTATACGTGCACACGGAGCGTGGTACTGCAGTGTTCCATGCAGCATCCAGCATATTGTATACGTGTACACGGAGCGTGGTACTGCAGTGTTCCATGCAGCATCCAGCATATTGTAAATCATTGCTCTTAATTCGTTGCAATAAAATTACGAAACTTCGCCAAAAACACCAACAAGAAAATAATTTTGCCATCGCGAATACAACTTTGGGTAAAAGATTGTTGATGAAACAAGGAAATTTGTGGCGTGATCGTCGCAAGAGTGTCGAGTGAACAAGTTAACAGTGAAACAGCGAAATTGTTTTCTTTGGCGCTGGATGATTTCCCGTAGCAAGAAGTTCAAATAAGTTATCCAACACAAAAATTCGTCAGCGTCCGACGAATTTTCCAGAGCACTCCGAGATGAGACAGATCGCTTGTTGATCGTACTTGTGGACAGTGCAAATTGAATCGCTGAAGCCCTACAACCTAATGATCAGAGTGAACTCAATCAGCCCATCACACAAACTAATCACTCATTAGTACGCGAGCGCGAAAAGCCGCACAGCCGAGCGTCAATCAATAAGCGATTAGCATTCGTCTCGGCGACGCCATTAACGCGACCGCTAATTACACAGCAATTAGAATGGACCAGACTGATCAAACACCACGCCGTCTCTCTCAGACCGCCACCCATCGCATCGCCGCATCTTCGTCGTCGTCTTCCTCGCCACCATTGTTCCAGCGACGAAGCGCGGGGGGAGCGCGCATTTTATCGACCGAGCAAATGAGGACGAACAATTAATTCGGGTCACGACGCGATTCGCATCGAGCTAAATGTCAAGGCGGCGCTGAAGAGAGCAGCGAGGGGCGACGCGTCAAGTCTGGAAGTTATCGACGATTCGTTCTGACGGTGATTCTCTCTGACGGCGAGGCGCTGAAGATGAGGTGCCGACACCTCGTGCCGACACACGGGCTCAAGGCGCAGCGGGTGCGATGCAGCGAGGTGTGGTGATGATGTTATGCAGATGCACCCACGGCTAACCCTGTCATTCTGAGTGACATATACTTAGGAGCTCTGTGTGTCTTACGCCGTTGTCACTTTGTGGTTCCTGGTAATCTCAATCATGGTTAGGATGGGCTTAACCCACGCGCTAAGATTTATTTCTCAATTTGTTATCCATAAAAAAACATGCCAAAAATATTTCAGAATGGATTGAAATGGTTACGGAGTCGAAGACAGGAGTGGAGAAGCAAGAATAATGTGCCGATGCAAAAGTTGACAACTTTTTACTACAGAACAATCAAGGTCTTGCGACATTCTCAATACTCTATTTAAATGGCCGAAAAAAAGAAAGCCAAAATTATTTCGCGTAATGAAATCGAATTTTCTCAACTCTTACTTTAATGAAAAGCCTGTCAACTCCGGGAAGCGATCAGCAGCCGCCGGAAGTTGTTCGGCATGAAGTCGACCATGCGTTCGATCGTGTTCGTGATGTCAAGCCGCCGCGCTGCCCAGCTCACCTGCTGTTCGCTGATTGCTGATATCGGACTATTGTTGCCAGCGACACGCGCCAACAGTTTTTCTCACCGGGCCCATGCAGAGAACCTGAGCTTACTTAAATGCCCACCTAGGAGAGATAGCATGCTCCCTACCGGCCATTTATTATAATAACATGTAGTGCTTTGAAAATCAGAATTATATAAATGTGTGTAAGTGTAATCACCACAGAACACTACATGGTGGGCACACGACACCGTGTTATTAAATGTGAAGTAATTGCGCTTTGGAAAGAAAGCGACGTTATTTTGGCACCGGATTTTCGGGTCGAACAATGAAACAAAGGAACCACGACAAGTGGCCTGCAGCTGCGGTCAAAACGCTGGGCGGGATGACAAGGCCTGGAGTTGTCTGCACAGTGGATCGAGTGCGCAAGATTGCGATCTGGCAGCTTTTCAGTTCCATGGAGGTTTCAACGCACGGATAGCTCGACACAGAATAATTAATATTTTAAGAATAGCCGCTACTTACATTACACCAACTCATAAAACAAAATCCGCATGCCACTTTTTCAAAATACCAACATCAAACGCTCGATTCTTCTCGTAAAATACCTTCGCGTATTATTTGCCACTTGAATTTTATCTAGCATTTTATTGGCCACTTTATGATTACTTCATATTAACTATAGCAGTTAAACGTGGTTAAACATAAAGGTAGATAGGTGCCTGTAAATTTATTTAGCACCATGTTGAAATGAATGTTGACTGTAACTAGAGCTGAGCGGACCGGGTTACTCCTAAAATAAACAGAGCCCCTATACCTATAGCATGGAGACTTGAATGCACGGCCAGTTAGCATGGAGACTTGAATGCATGGGCCAGTTAGCATGGAGACTTGAATGCATGGGCCAGTTAGCATGGAGACTTGAATGCATGGGCCAGTTAGCATGGAGACTTGAATGCACGGCCAGTTAGCATGGAGACTTGAATGCAGGGCCAGTTAGCATGGAGACTTGAATGCACGGCCAGTTAGCATGGAGACTTGAATGCAGGGCCAGTTAGCATGGAGACTTGAATGCACGGCCAGTTAGCATGGAGACTTGAATGCAGGGCCAGTTAGCATGGAGACTTGAATGCACGGCCAGTTAGCATGGAGACTTGAATGCAGGGCCAGTTAGCATGGAGACTTGAATGCACGGCCAGTTAGCATGGAGACTTGAATGCAGGGCCAGTTAGCATGGAGACTTGAATGCACGGCTATTTGCATGGAGATGTGTGTGTGCAGGGAGACGGAAATAAGGAAGTTAGGGGCCAAATCGCTTTTCAACATTGGAGCGCTGCTTTATTAGACAAACTCGACACATGCTTTAATGCAAGTTATTATCTTTCCATAGTAATCAGCTGCAAGTGTACTTTGCTGCAATGATACTTTAAAAAAATTAACAATCGTGTTCCAACGAGGAGTTTATCTCTCACCTCTGGCTTTTAGGAGTTATCACTTGTTAAATCAGCAAAACTCATTTTTTAAACACATTCCTTTTGACAAGGTATTGTAATAACACATTTCAAGGAAGATATTCCTAAGACCATTACAGCGTTTGCAATTAAAGACGATGGATTTAAACTGTGAGTGCATCTAATGAATCACTTACTGTACACGTTCCATTACATTGCGGGCCATTAAGTTTTAAGTTTTTTTTTCTACTCGTTAAGTTCCCTAGGCCAAGCGATCACGCTCTTTCTCGCCAGAATCGGCTGCACAGCGCTGCTCACGTAGATGACTCTCTGCAGAACACCAGCAACCATTCATGAGCTGCTCCTGGTCAGGCTACGTTGACGTCATACTATAACATTCCCTCTTGCATCGTGATACGCCACTGATACTTCCCAGGTACTACGTCATGATTGCCACAATTTGCGATGTTTAAAGTTCGAGCGGATAAAATCGATGGTCTGGTCTGATGGTCTATTATGGGCGATGCATGCGAGGGGTCAAGTGTGCAGAAGTCGATAAAATTACAAGCGACTTGATTAAGTGTTGCGAATCGCGATACTCTCGAGTCTGACACTTCGCTGGTGGTCCCGTGGCTGCACGCTGATGTCAAGGGAAGCGATGGCGAAGCTTCAATTGGAGAAGATCATGCCAATTCTATGGGCGCAGGTCATGCAACGTTCCCTGTCAATTTGTTTAAAAAATGAGCAAGAAAACAACAAGCAATTTACAACTTGCTGTGAAAAACGCGGATAGGTTTTACAAATTATTGCCAAAAATGAAAATCGGAACCTGGTTCCTCAATTCAAATGTTAATTGATTGCTCCCAAGGCTGCAGTCTTTAATTTCCATCTTGGTAAGCAGTGCCTTAATTTTCATACTGGATGTACCGGAAAATAGCCGAACAGATTTGTGATTAATTCAAATTATATTTCCATCGTACCTCTATGGGTAAAACTCATCGCTTTATTCATCCGTAGTGGGTTTATTGATCAATGGGATTCGGTAAAAATGTTGAACTCAATTTGTCAAGTTGAAGCATTACGTACTAGTTAAAAAATTCCTTGACATCCATTGTAGTTATGTTAGGTCAGGTCGGATAGGTTATGTTGTGTAAGGTTGTTATTTGACTTACCCACCGATCGCCGATAGCAACCACTCCTATAACTCAGTGAGTTGATCCAGCGAGCCACGATCCTTCTCATTTCCATCAAATCCTCCTAAAGCATCGAGCAGAGGTAGTCGGGAAGCATGGCCTCTAATCTTACACCAATCTAACCATATATGCATCAAATCGAAACTTTGCGAGCATTGAAAACACTAATTTCCCATAAATACGCTTCCAAAAAAGTAAGTGAAGACATCAAGATGGCATTCCCGAACGACCAACCTTGCCAGCTGATCATCTATAGCTTTCTGCAATCACCTATCATTAGCCGCAACAACAAACAGCCATTTAGATTTATGACCGCGAACGAGCCAATAAACTGAGATAAAAGTACAGCCGAGCACTTGAAGTTCCATAAGAACGACGGCGCGTTCTGCAAATGCGAGCTTAACGCCTCACGAGTGCAGGGCTGCCCCCTGACCTACCACGCTGCGGCTGAGGTGCATTTTAAGGAAGAACACATGTGCAAACGATCTCTTGCTTAACCATGTAACACACTGCAGCAGGGGGTTTATCGAGTAGGTGATCCACGATTTGCACATGCATGCCTTGTAGCTCGCATTGGAAACACATCATAAGTATGTGTTCCATTGCCTGGAACGAACTCGTCCGGATGACGTTCCAATGAGTTATTGGTCAGGGAGTCGACCGCGAGTCTCACCTGTGGATGCCGTTGCTATTCGTAACATTCTCATTTGCATGTAAGATGTGTTCCTTCGTTGTCTGGCGATATCTGAGCAGCTTTCAGCGATTAGCGTTGAAAAGCCTTTTAAGGATCTTGTGTTTTATGAGAAACTCTTTGCCAGCGAGATTTCATGTAACTTACAACTTGGGTATCAAGAAGAATCCCAAGCATTAGGTTTGAGCAATTACTGCAGCAATTCCGTCAGAAGCATTAGGTGAATCTTTGGCGCCACAAAAAAGGTGGTCGAAGCCAATTTATATAAATCATTGCGCCGATAAAACGTATGAAATTAACCTGGATTGGTTGATTGATTGATTATAAATGCAAGTCAATAATCATCTTTGGACAAGCAGCGCCGTGGCAACAGTGACATCGAGTCTCAGCAGCTCGTGACCGTCAATCGGTTGTCTGTCAGAGCAGCATCTAGGCCGGGAACGGGAACAGGACCACGCTCGTGAGCCTGCGAGACCGACCCTGCCATTTCTCCCGGGGTGCGCTAGGCATAGATCTGCATAGATCAGCAAAGATCAGATCTTAGCGAAGATCAGCGGCGCCTTTTGGCCAAAGATCCCCTGATGATGCAACGCGAGTAAATGAGATCGACGAGCGCTGTCTGTTCGCCAGGTAAAACGTTTTATATTGCTTTTAAGACCTCTTTACAGCTTTAGAAAAATAATGATCTGTTAAATAGCAGCAGAGGCCTTAATTGATTGCAATGAAATAATTCGAATCTCTTAGCCAATCATTAAGAAATCTGCAACATTTGTTTTTGGCCGATTCACACGGGATTTTTTCTTGTAAAATATATGTATTTCTGCTCTGACTAAATTTAATAGATTCTAATTAATGTATACATTGAAGCAATGTAACGCATACCGACACCTAAGCATGAGTTAGATTTGCTTATCCCAAAAACTTCTGAATTTATTTTATAATTGACTGTAAATTGACACCTCGGGAGGCTTAAAGGTCAAGTTGTACCCATACTTAGTAATTCATTCATTCAATTTCATTAAAATTAAATGGTTCCAAGAAAGCTTGGCGATTTTATAATAGTTCAACGCACGATTCACCGATGCCCCAAAATGAAGTACAATAAAGAGACCAACCAATTAGGTGCATTTCATCAGCCAGATTTAGGGCGGAATGAAAATAATCACAGCAAAGAAACGTTACCCAACGCTACCTGACGACGTCTGGCCATGATTGCAAAGTTGTTGCACTGTCAGCCGTTCACACCTCGCCTCACTTAAAAAACAATAAAAATATGTTATTCTTCGTAGCATAAAGCCGAGGAAACAGGTATGTGGCGTTAAAACACTGTGTTAGGTCAGTGTTCCACGCGAGAGTCAGGAAGACATTCTATAGGCCCGCCTCAGTTGCACTCTAATTAGAGCCACGGTTGGCGTTAGCCAATTTCGTCGCCACACACAAGTGATTCTTCGTTGTGGCCAAGACATCGATGTGTCAAAGATCGATTTCAGATCTTCCGAATTTTCCAAATTATGGCAGAAAATGTCATATGTCATATGCATTTAATTGGACAAACCAATAGAAATTGTGAGATGTATTTCTGAATACTATCCCATATTTCGATGCGAATCAATACCTCGATTAATTCCGAGTACAATTTTGGCTCGAAACAGCGCGATGCTTTTCCCAACAAAATATACCACCTTTCACTCACTGTACGCCAGTGGCCAACTAAGCTAAGTTGCCAATTTGTCGATATCATATCCGGAGAGTTTTCTGCTAAGAACTTTTCCCTTGGTAAACGAAACTATGTCCTCCGCGTTGTCAATGGAACACATGACCGCCCCGAATTCACCTCAAGCTGCATGCGAACAGTTGCAGCAGTATACTCGAAGAAAACAAACAATGCACAAAATTATACACCTAAAAGCCCCGAACACCTGTTTAATGCCGGTCTTTCTTCACCGCTCTGGATTCTGTTTCTCATCGCCGTTACGCAGTTGCAGCTCAAAGGTGCAGACTCCCATGCACGTTGCATCGCGCACTCCTCAGACAACGAAATGTGACCCAGATAGTGACCTATGACATCAGCAGCAGCAACAGCAGCCCCGCCGCGGTTGCACTTGTTCTATACCGACGCCGCCGCCCCGATGCACCCAAAAGAGGTCGCCCGATGACTCGATGCTTCCCATGGGTCGTCTGCGGACGAAGGGGGCCGACGGAGTCTTCCAGTTTGCCGCGCCGAGAGCCCAAGGACGCCGCCTTTCTCTGCACCTCTCGGCCTTGCACAATTTCCAGGGCGGACGATCCACTGTTGTTAAAATGAATGATGAAGAATAAAAATGATACACGACGCAGCGACCTTGCAGCATCTAGATGATGACGCGCGCATGATGAGGATGATGAAGCCGATGCCGATGCCGATGATGATGATGATGATTTGGGCAAGTCTGATGGCGCATGGATTGACGAAATTTCAATTACCGCGTGCCAGACTGAGGTGTCGACGTGCACTCTGCTTTTCTCGTGATTTGTTTGGGCGGGACTGGAACGTGCGCCTGAACTTTACATTGTGTAAATAACTGCAGTCAGGATCTCTCAAATCACGCGGGGACTTTGGAATTTACTATTTTTTTTATTTTTATTACGAGCACTAATGTTTTGAAGTGATGTGAATTGCCTTTTCTTGATATGGCTTCAGACGCTCCCAATATAATTTCGGACAAGGAACATTCGCAGCGCATCGAAGAAAGGCTCGACTGGAGTTGGGTTGGATTAGAATCGTTTCAGGAATGGCGCAAGGAGAGAAGTGGCTCTTAAACAACGCTATCAACACAACGCGCTAACAGGAATAGCGTGTATGATGGCGATGGGAAAGTCGACCGAAGCTCTACGCGTGAATTGAAACTAGTTGTCATAAATCAAGCTGATCCATTTTCTGAGAGAATATCTGCGGGTCTGAAATACCTCCTAGTGGCGTGTTGTGCAATTTAATTGATTGGGCGACATCTGTAGGGCCACACCCACACTTTCAACCGGTCAACGCTTCCTTGATCGTAACTCATCCGCCGCGAAGACTTGTTGCATTTGGCTTACATCTCTCTAATCCCCGCTCTACCTTCCAACAACACCGTCGCCGTGTTGCTTGCCATGCTACGTGCCATTAATTAGCAGCTACAAATTGCAAGGAGCTATTTCAAGAATCGTACACACAAGCCAATGAATTTACATGTCAAGTCCGTCGAATTTACGCTGTGATTCAGCACAATTAGCCTATCACATGTGCGCTGTTGCAGAATTTATTGGATGAACACGGATTAGTAAGTAGCTTGGTCATCTTAGCAGCGTATTGCGCTATTTTTCTTTCATGAGATTCCAACTAAAATTCAATTTCCAAATTGAAAATTAATTCACTGGCGCCACGAAATTGATGAGTGAAATCGTTTTAATAGAGAGAACACAATTTGAATCGCATACATTCACCACCCTGGCTGGTTAAAAAGCGCTTGAAATACAGTATTTTACAAAGCACGATTGTTAGAATCAAACACTCCGAAGATTACTTTCGCTTGAGTGGCGCCGGCGAAGAAGACGCACGCAAACAAACACCCTCGCAGTGAAACGTAGAGTCGTAGGATGAGATAAAACAAGGAATTGGCAATCGGCGCAGTGGGCGTCGCCCCGACACAAGTGTTACCCCACCGCCTGCATGCCAGCGTGCAACGACAACACCAACAAAACCATGGCCTGCGCTTGCGTCTGCCGAACCCCTCCGAAGTGCGTCGATTCGGCGAAATTGCAGACTTTGCTCCTCCGGGCCGCTCTAGTAGAACAGCGCACCACTCTGCACGCCGGGGGCGATGAGTGGGCCCCGGATTAACAACGGACGAAGTGGACCATGCCGTGAGATTAGCCACGTTTATATTGGGGGGGCGTTGAGCTGGGTGTTGCTAGCATGTGTAAGCTGCACTGTTATTGATTCTGATATCGCCATTGCCGTTTCGTCATCTTGGCTGGAGGGGACATGAAATGGGATGGGGTTGTGATAGAACTACAGTCTTCGAGCATGGCCTCCGATGGCCCCCGATGGCCCCCGATGGCCCCCGATGGCCCCCGGTGACCAGTGCTGGGTGCAGACAGCTGGCATCCATCACTCGGCGGGCAACTGAATGATGACTGGCGATGCGAGCCGGACGATGACGCGCTCGAGCGTGCGATCTCGCACCTTTGCTTTGTAAAGACAAGCTGCATTACAACAATGAGGACTGCTAAAGATAGCCTCTGATCCGATGGAACTCTCTCGCGGGTAGGATATAGCGCCTGCCATGATGACCTCTGTCCAGATAGAGAAATGGAATTGTTCTTGTCTGTCTTTGTTGCCAGCCTTTTGTGATCGTTCGAACGTTGGTGATTTAAATGCTCGTTTAAGGCCAAAAATATTAAGCATTCTAACAGAAAGGCTGCTTTTTAAAGTTATATTTCCATTGTGGCAAAGAATTCAATAGCAAAATTAAATGCTCTGTCCTATTTTAATTTTTCAGATTTAAATATTTGATTGGCAAAGAAATCCATTTGAACAAACACCACAATATGATTACTCCTTGAAGAGCAAATGGCGTAGTAGAAGCACGAATAATACTTGTCTGAAAAGCCAAGCACCCTTCTTTGATAAGAAGCCATCACCAGGAAAGGCAGGACCCATGGTCTTTAAAATTAATTATATCAACACTGCTTATAAATCACACTGAAAGTTCATAAGGTGTTTGTATGTGCAAAACACGAACACGCCTAATAATTTCAGCACAGGAAGGCAGCCATCTCTACATCATAGCAACACTCAAAATCATATATATGTATTTTAGAGAATCCACTGGTTTGACGTGACGATTGGTGAAAATTAAGTGTGTCGCATGTGGAGACCGAACATCCCATTCACTGCACTTCATGCCAACTAATTTTCTTACTATTATAACCTTCTACTTTTTATTTAATAAAAACCAAAAATGTATCCACTAAAATTTCTTTTCTGCAAGGGGTACGTTGAGATTGAGCTCTTGGGATTGAATATCAGCATCTTGGAATTCCTCAAAAGGTCCACCTAAAAAGGCTCAAATAAAATCGTTGACTACAAGTCCCGATGGGTATGTTAACATTGGTACGTTATTGCTTTTATCTCATTGTAATTTCATGTAATAATTGTAATTGTAATGTTACAAATAAATCCATTCTAGAGATGATCGTCTAGCTCATTTGTCGACAAATCATATGAATTTCCTTATTGGCCAATCCAGAACGGTGTGAGCTCATCAATTCCCACACCAGCACATATTTCGATAGAGTAATCGCACTTGAGCGCTCCACTCAACTTTTATAATATTAAATTGCCTCGACGCCAACATATAACTAAAACGTTTCACCTTTCACTCGTTCGCGGGATGACAACGAAACCACTCGGTGCCGGTAATTACAATTATTAATACCGATTCTCTGCGAGCAGAATACGGATATTTCATTGAAGAGCTTCGATTTGCAGATCGCAACACTTGGGGGCTCATGGAACAGGGGAAACTTCCAATGGCAAGAACCGATGTTCGAGAACTACACCGAAGAAAAATGTTAGCTATAGAGAGAGAGGCTGACTCGATCATC
Source organism: Nemurella pictetii (assembly GCA_921293315.2). Taxonomy (NCBI): domain Eukaryota; kingdom Metazoa; phylum Arthropoda; class Insecta; order Plecoptera; family Nemouridae; genus Nemurella; species Nemurella pictetii. Next base: position 33,795,895 of record OV121115.1, read on the forward strand.
TTGCTCAATACATTTTGTGATTAAGGCTATAATGCACAATTGCTTTTTTGCAGTAAATGTTTTGAACACAATATATTGGCAATAAATTCCGATGAGTTCAAGTAAAGATTTTTTCGAGATGAGAAGTAAATATTAGTAAATATTAAGTATTTTCTTCATTTTCTAAAATCGATAGTAGATATCATAATATATAAACATAGATGACTCGAAGCAGCCGTCGTTAATTGAACGAATGAAGAAAACGTCGGGGCCCATTACTAACTTTTTATGGCACTGAACATACAACATTATCTACTCTCAAAAAATGTTTCTATATAGCAAAGCATTGTACAGAAAAATATGGCATTTGTGAACCGAGGCTTTGGCTATTCACGAGCACCCATAGGTACATATCAGTGGTAAAGATCAGTGGTACAGATCAATGGTACGGATTAGTGGTATACTACACTGAAGAGCTCACAATACCACGAGTGGCACAGCAATTAGCAGTGGACACGCGGTGTTGGTAACCTCCGTGGTAACTCCGCGGCGGCAACTCCGCGGCGGCAACTCCGCGGTAACCAATGCGGTCTCCTGTCAGAGCTAATGTTGTGTTTAGAAAGGAGGATCGCGGTAATGGAACTCAAAAAGCGAGCGACTCCCACCCACGAGGTGCACACATTGGAAATAGCATCAGTTACATTGGTTACATGGTTACATGGTTACAACTGGCTCCGTTACGTAAACGCGAGCGTAATATCGCATTGTCAGTGGGAAGCTATTGTTCCGACGTGGGCTGACATCGGCAGAAGCCGAGGAGCGAGGAGCTCTGGGTGGATGTTTTGCTATCTGCGCTCTGATGTTTTGCTATCTGCGCTCTGATGTTTTGCTATCTGCGCTCTGATGTTTTGCTATCTGCGCTCTGATGTTTTGCTATCTGCGCTCTGATGTTTAGCTATCTGCGCTCTGATGTTTTGCTATCTGCGCTCTGATGTTTTGCTATCTGCGCTCTGATGTTTTGCTATCTGCGCTCTGATGTTTAGCTATCTGCGCTCTGATGTTTTGCTATCTGCGCTCTGATGTTTTGCTATCTGCGCTCTGATGTTTTGCACCGTTTCGTGACAACCTTCGTTTTCCGGAATGCTCTTACTTTGCCTCATTCATTTTTATTTGCACGCATTTGCAGAAGCTCAACGAGTTTGAATATTTTTAGTAAGAAGTAGCAAATTTTGACCTTGCTGTGTACGTCTCCCTAGAGATGCTGAATCAATAAAATATCTAAAGAGAAGCTTAGTTTAAAAATAAACACACAATTATTAAATGTCTAAATATTTAAAATGTAACTACATAGTGTGATGGCAGTCACTCAGTACCACACACTTTGAATGCTGTTTTAACTGTTTCAAGGCAGAACCATCACGTAAACGTAAAGCAAAGTAAGTTAAGAGAAGAATTACGGCCTATTGAGTGTCATTTACGCGACGTATCATCATCCACAGAGTCAACGTATCAGGTTCCCCCATTCAAACTCCCGTCGCGGGGAGTTGAATGCGCGAGATCGGTGAGCCCACACCGCGCCGTCGGCAGCCATCCATCAGCCTCCACGCGACGCGCCGCGGCGTCGACGTCGGGGCATGGGGCGCCGGCGCCGCGGCCGGATCGGGTTAACGAGTGCACCCCCCCCCCCAACACTCCCACCCACCCACGACGTGCCGTCGCGGCGAGTTCACAACCAGATCGGGTTTCTCTGCGTTGCACCGCCTTGAAGCCGCGGCCGCGTGGAGCTGTTGCAAAGCATCGCAAAGCATCACAAAGCATCGCACAGCATCGCACAGCATCGCAAAGCAAAGCATCGCAAAGCATCGCAAAGCATGGCAAAGCCTCGCCGGCTAGGATCTCGGATGACCCTTTTCCTAAAGACAGCCTCCTAATAGACTAATTATTTAACGCTTAAAAACGAACTTCAACCTGGTAGGTGTAGGATGCTGATAACCTGTGCATGCGATTTATAGATCATAATAATTCCAGGGGAAAAGAAACAAATTGCAGCGATGTTTGTTCCAATTTGTTTGCATACTACCCAAAAGTGTGAAACTAATACTATAGTCCCAAATTTTAAGAAATTGATCGGAGCGATTGAAAATGAAGAATCTCCTATTTCGGCCTGACCATGATCGCAGTGGGCCACTCTGTTCCTGCTGGTTTCCGGATTCTTCCGGCGCTTTTGCAGTGTTCTAGCAGTGTTCTTGCCGCGTTCTTGCGGATGCAATGCTCTTCCAACGCATCTCGGGCCTGCCAAACGAAGCGGAGCGACTTGCGCGCCATGCAATCCTCAGAGTGGCGCAATGCCACGGGACCAATCGGGTTACAACACGAAAATTCACACCAATTGCCTCCTTTATTTCAACGCAAATGAATTGTCGATTGTGAGTCATTAGTTTTCCCGCGAAAAATACCTAGCGTGTCTAACTATAAAAACGAAGTTAAGCAACATTACACAGGATCAATGCCGGACTGGTGACCAATTAAGAACTATTTTTTGATCAAATGACAGCACAGTCGAAAAGAAATGCTGCTCACTTACAGATTGCAGAGGGTATGACGGTACGACCTAAACTAACTTCAATAATGGAGACAAATTGATAAAAGTGGGTTGTGAATAAACTACTGCCAAGAAAGCATTGCATGGACGATGCTCGAAAGTAACATTAAGAAAAGGATCTCAAATTCACTGTTCAGGAATTTGATATGGATAAACGCGGAAACCTTAGAACCAGGATGTCCGACAATCCGGATCTCGCCTGCGCGTTGCTAACTGTAATGCAAATTCAACAAGTGTCCAACTCGTCTTCGGGACATCAGTGACCTTCGTCGGCATTCCTATTTCCCAGCGCGAAGAGCGTTTCCCAACCGTCATAATCGGCCGGCCCGATTGATTCTCGAACCTTTAGCACTCCGTCACGCCGCGCTCACGTTCTAATTCGCGCGGCGCAGTGCATAATGTCAATCTCTGCAAGACAATCGCTGTATTCCTCGCTGTATTCCTCGCTGTGGCTGGCTTGGCCCAGAATGGCTTGACATGGCATGGTTGGCAAAACCACGAGGACCGACGCCAAGAGACGGCCGCGTGCCAAGCAAGACGCGCTCACAGTTTGAGTGGGAGAATCACACGCCAAAAACTCTAACACGATACAAATAAAATGTCATGTCGCTGCAGAAAGAGATCGATGCACTCCAAGTACAGTTCCACGTTTCCAGTGTTTACCAGCGTGGACTAGTGGTGAGATCCAAGAACTCTGCATGTATGCAACGTGCAGAGTAATGATCACTGTGAAGGCGGTGGACAATCTTCCGATGCCCGGTCTCTGAGTGCGAATGATGACTTGAAGTCTGCGACAAATGCCTAAACCGTGCATTGCCGACGTGACTTCCTGAATCCCACCGTGTTTTTTACTTGAAGTGCCACTGAAGTAATGAAGTCTAATGTTGAAGTCGGGGTGCTACGTGGTGTTTGTCCGTGCGTGTCGAATGTGTTTGTTAGAAGCTTAAGGCGCCCGTAGACATAACCTCTAATTGGTGCCGATTGCCACCGGTTCCTCCCGGGGAAGCAGCCTGGCTTCCTCCTATCGGAAATAAATTAGGAATCGATCCATGTTTTGCCTATCAAATGCACGCGTGCATTTCTCTGTTTCTCCGGGCGCCGCTGCACCAGTTTCAACGTCGATAAGTAAAAGTAAAAGTGAATTCTCCGTGGAAAAAATATGCGGGAAATCGGTTCCTAAATGAAGTGTGGTATTAAGTGGCATTAACTTTTAAGTGGCTATTAATGTGTTTTCAACTTATTATGATACGCAATTGAGGTTTGAGACTGTCCGATCGTGTCAAAAAATGGAGGATTATCTCAGAATACATCCCGGCTGACATTTTACCATGTATTTCCTTGTTTGGCTTCGTAACAGCCCAACATGTAGCAAGATGGCCACAAAACTATTGCCGAAAGTTTGCAAACCTATTTAGCATTTACAAATTGCATTGGTTGGCATGGCATTCTAGATCACATGGCTAATTAGGGAGAGTGCGAGAGACATATGCAAAGATACGGATCTGATGTAAGCTAGTGCGAAAAACATACTATTTAAGAAAATTATCTCATTAGATCTGTATCGTATTAGACCACTTGTAAAGAATATTAAAATGTTGCGTTTTCTCAGCGTAAATATCATATTGAAACATAAAACCTGATGGCCCAGTGGGAATAAGCACTGGCCCAATATTTGTTGACAGCCTTTTAATTCAATGGTTGACTTCAAGTTCAATTAAGACCGTTGCCCAATTCTGCAGAATTGTGCAGTGCCTGCCAGCGAACGGCAGGGTAATTACTTGTACAATTATGCAGAAGTTTGATGAGATACGCATCTCAGCAGAATTCTGCAGAAATTTATTTATAGCAATTCACTCGTCGGTTTCCTCACACGTGTGAATGAGTGGCACGGTAGAGTGACACGTGTGAATGAGTGGCACGGTAGAGTGACACGTGATACAGTCGCTAGCTGCAAGTTTGTCACTCGAAGTAACCGCTGTAATGTGATTTTAATCGGCCCTGTGTGAACTTAGTGCCTTTTTAATGAAGTTGACGCTGGCATCTTATGCTGGGACTGCGGCAATTACCCAATTGGTGCCACTTTTTTTGCAGCTTGATACAGAAATAAAAAGTGTTATTAAGGTCGTCGGTCGACGCGGTCGAACTTTGTTTCTTATGACTGGATCTAAAACTCAATCTGTGGTTGTTACCCGACAAAACGCTCAGCCACTCACCAAGTTGGTGAATTGGTCAGCTTGGAAGAACAACAGCCAGCCCAGGTTTGAATCCTCAACCATAGTCGGGAATTATCGGAAGGAACTTTTCGTTCGGCGCTTAAACAGACTGGTCGCACAGAAAATTGCACAATTTATCAATCGACTCGATAAGCCGTTTTCCTGATGGATTCCTTATTTTTAGCAGCTCATATAAGTGTTAGAAATAAAAATCAAGTGGTGAGATACAGCAATAAATACATACGTGCTAAGTTATAGCCCGGTGATTTCAACGCTGGCCAAACAACGACGTAGATGTGCGAAACTGACTACAGAATCTCGATTAGCGATATGCAACCCATAAAAATCAGAGTTAACCAGGATTTCAACTAATTAACCTTACGACCTTTCAACCTTAGTCGGCCATAAAATCCAATTCCGAGTATCTTGTAAAGTATTCGCCGAATCTCTGCCAGGTACGCAGCACACAAAGAGTCGAATCGATTTTTTCTGCAATCTGCATCACACACGGTCGATCATGATCATCATGATCCGATAATCAGCGACTGGTTTCGCCGAGTCTGCATCTGCTGCTCGGGCTCCGTGTGACCATCACGTGTAGTAATTATTTTCAAATCACTTTGAAAGTTTCTTGTACATCGATCAGTGTAATCGTGGTAACTCGATTGACACTTGCATAACATCCAGAAGAACTGCTTCACCAGAAGATATTCATACTGACACCGATTTCGAAAATCTAGCGTGCTGCTTTGACAAATTGAACAGGATTGCTCGACTAGACTTCTACTGGCATTCGATCCGATCGCACTGGTTTCTTCTAGATCTTTGTACTTGTATACTTGTATAATTGCAGTAAGTAGTTCCTGTCAAACCTATTTGACAGAGTGACGAGCTTTTTTGTTAGCAGCTTGATTTGACTTCGGGCGGGACACTCGCGGTGGCTCGACTGGGTCAAACCATGTACTTTGGAAACCGCGAATAATTGAAGGAAGAAAAAATTGCACGTTGCATAATTGCGAGTGTAATGACGACTTTGTTTTTCTGTCAATGTACTACATGCACGTAATGAGATTGGTTTATCTCGTAAGGAAGTGAGTTTAAATGGCACTCTCAAGTGTTTCTGATTTCAATTCGATTCTAGCTCCTCATCAATACTACAGCGCCACAAAAATATGATTGCAATAAAAACAATTAGTGAAAACGAAGGTTTTTTGGTTCAAATTCAAAGTGCAGAAAATAAATTCATCCCCTAAAGGTCAAAAACATGTTTTAATGATATGCTTACCACACTGAAAAAAGAATGGTCTATGCTATTTGGAACTAACACATCTGCACTCGAAGAGCATAACTTGCCAATCGGCCTAGTGTACCATGGACTATAAAAGACGAGGAATAATGCTTGGAGCAGATGAAGGCTACAGAAAAAAACAATGGTAAGCAGATTAAGTCATCCTTGCGGCACTCTCTTTAGCTCTCTATTGGTAAAACCAAATCCGTCACTGAAATAGTTCATCAAAGAGGATGGACGAATCCTTGGGCAGAAGGATACCGGTGGTAATCGATCTGTGTGGAGGAATAAAATTGTAACATGAACCGTGATTGAATCCTTGGACCACGACATGTAATCAACTGTGATCCGGCTCGCCGGTATGAACTTGCATCATAACATCTTCCACGTCGGTAGCACCGAGCTAAGACTTCAGAACGCAGCAGAATCGTCCGACTGCAATTCAACGGGCCATATAGGTTATAATCAAACCCCGATTCGGCTATAAGCACTTGTGTTTATGATTAATCTCATAAATTTATGAAAAAATTGAAGTGTAATGGTAAACTTCGAATTAGTGACAAGTGATATTTGGGTTTCATCATGGCTTGCAGCTTGTCTGCCCTTGCTCCCTCCAGCCCTTCTCTCGCACAGCGCACCAGGACTCAAGTTTTTGACGTTCAGAAGAGAAGCTGTTCATGATGAAATCCACCAACTTCTGCCTGATATTAACTGTCACTCTGCCCTAGTGCAACATTCACCTGTTTGACTGACAATCCGCAAAAAAAACTATTTGCCCCCAGCTTTTCGACGAGTCAAGTATGTATTCAAAGTATGGAGTGTGGAGTGTGGAGTATGGAGTGCAAGTATGGAGTGTATTCAAGTTTGATCAACACAAACTGCACCATATACCTAACATCACAAAAATGTCGTTGCTGCTGTGATGCTAGTGTTGCTACGTCGCAACGATTGTTCAACTCAGGTACCATCTAATGGAGACATTAGGCAGGTCCTGGTTGACAACGCTGCGGCGTGTTGCCCCGGAAAGCGCGTCGTATCGCGATGCGCGGCCGCGCGTCCTTGCGACGGGCAACTTTCCTCGCACTCCGGCCGCCGCTGGGCCCTGGGCCGTGGTCCGAGGAGGCCAACGCAGCAGCGAGGAGCCATCGCCACCGGCACCGTGGGTCAGCGCTGCCCACTATGCTTTGTGTGCGTTTGCCCCAGAGGGAGCGTGATTCGCGTTCTGCACAATAACCAGTCATTTGTGGACAAGAAATGCTGAGTTCAATGTTACTGGGATGTTTGTAATAATTTTGCTAATGAGCCGATTTAATCCTCGTTGAATGCTCATCATGACATGTTCGTCTTCATGCGTTTTTTTCTGCGTCAACTATAAATTCCCAAACTGTGCAAATCGTGAAAGATTTCCTAATATTCATTTCCTTGTCTGCATTCAAGTACATTGGTCATCCAGCGGTCACTGCAAAGCAACGAGCGTTTCTCAGGACAACTGACTACTTCTTGGATTATGATTTTGTCTAATCTCCTTAACATTAAGGTTTAACCATAGATTATTAAAGCATGACCACACAATTGGAAAGAGAGTTCTACACATGGTGGAAGAAAGTATTACACCTTTACTAAACCACTAAGGACACCATCTCAAATTTCGTCATAATCTATATCACACTGTCTTTATATTCGCCACATTTTTTGAAATGTATTCCTGGTATTTTTTAATGAATATGATGCATCAAAGCTTTGCTTGTTTTTGCGACTACATAGGGCCGTAATTCAAGCTTTTATCTAAAAAATTAGCAAGACCTTGGAAGAGAAAAAACTCTACGTTTAGCTGGAGGGTTAAGAGATGGTCGCTGTGAATTGCTCACCGCAATTGCACGTGTATTCCCAGGAATCATGGGTTCGAACCAGAAATCCCTGAGAATTATCCCTCGTCTGTCATCTGACAGGGGGCGAAAAAACTTGCTTCAAAAGCAGTGATCGAATTGACCATCAACGTAATCATCGATTTCCTAATGGGCTGCATTTCATTAAATTGTGTTTTATTTTGTTTTAAAGGAAGTACCTACACTATTGTGTTTCACAATCATGTTCCAAATCATTTTTTTCTCGTAATGAACTTAGTTGGAGATAAAATCAGCAAATCGTTATTTCATCTCCCAAACAATACCAGGCACGCCATTCTATCTTTCTAAAACCGAGCATAAGAAATGCTACGAGGAAACGATATTGTACAGATGCAGCCTGCTATTTCCTTGTTATGACACCATGGCCGTATCATTTTCTCCATCTCACAGATCACAGCATCTCTGTAAACAGATGTTTCTATATTCGTACGCGATCTTGCTAACATTCGCTGCAACGGCCCGATCTCTGCATTGTTCTGCAGTTACGCCGACGAATTGTTGCATTGCAAGCGTTTTGGGGGTTCGATGTTTGCCAAGAGAACCAACACAAGGCGGCTGGCAAGACACACAGCTCTTTCATTAAATCCTCGATACACCGAATTACGGTGTATCTAGTTTCGGTGTGAAACGCAGGAGGCAAGTATAATTGATGCAGCGGCTTGATACAATTGCTCCGGTTTCAGACCATTACGACACAACGCTCCTAGATTGTTTTAATTCGGTTCCCTCAGCGTAGACCTGGGCCACCACGTCACAAGCACACAATTAATATTGCTTATCTCGATCATAATATCTTCCATGGAATATATGAACCATTATTTTCTTCACGGCATTCTAAGTTGTTTTCGCTCAATTTCCATTCCGTCGCTGTTGCAATTGAAAGAGGTAATTTAGCAAATCACCCACTAGCAGACTAGATCGACAGCACATTGGACGTAGGTTTTGCCATCATAAGACTACGTAGTCTTAGTACATAGTAGTAATAGCGAGAAGCTGGTGATCTAGACAAACATAGGTGTTCTAGGCCATAGAGACAAAGCACAAAATCAAACAAGGCTGTTTCCATACGAGCCTGTATTAAACACTTGATAGTGGATTATAGACTAAATTTCGTAAACGTTTTCTGGTAAGAAAGAAAGGTGAGGCAGTGATAAGTATCTCTGTGTGTATGTAGGTAGGTAGGCACTTGATTGTTAATTTACTGATGACACAATGCAAATTGCAATGCACTCGCTTAGAGCGTGGAATAATTAACTCGCTTTGGGCAGGAGAAAAAACCCTGCGGCCGAATATTTTCTCGGCCATGAAACTATCTTGGAGGCGATCGCGACTTCCTCAATCTTCACTTCTTGAGCAAGCGAACATTTCCATGCGTCTACTTGATGTTGTTCGCTGCTGTGTGTTTTGCTCTTGCACCGACGGAGAATTCCTCGCGAGTTAGACAACACATTATTTTTAGTTAACACGAGTCGTGATTTAAAAACACATCTCACTTTTTTGCGTCTATTTATAAATTAATAGCAAGGATGTGTTGTGTACCAAATAAAGCAAATCTAGTTGCTACCACGTGACCAACCTTCGATAACGAGGAGGTTCACATTAAGTACTTTGTAAATTACAGCACAATAAAATACAATTGATTACACTTGTAAAATGAACTTTCTCAGTCTCAATTAAAATATCAAATCCCGGTGATGTTCTCTTTGATTTCTTCTGCAACACATGACACGATTGGCACGGCACATTTGCTCAGAACTTTTTGACCCGTTCTAGTACCGCTTTTTAGTGTTTCCATCATTCTCGAAGTCAAACGCACACGAATCCAATGCATTTCATGACCCCAGGGATCTCCTTTCTAATACGATCCGATGATCCGATCCTCGAACACAACCACACGAAATCCGACCCACAGATCAATTTTACAAACACTGCACCTAGAGGCCAGCGGAGCATTAGCATAAATTAAGCCAGCAACTCGAAGCATGATGAAGCTGGCAGCCTGCGAAGCCTCGCCCGGAACTGACAGGACGGCTTCTCATGCGTCAATACCGGCGTCCGGCTGTCACGCCGGCGTTGATGACTTGATCATCGTCGCTCGACACCGACCGGAAGTGGGTTGCGCCCCCGCGGGGGGGAGCGCCCGGCGCCCACGGCCCGAAGCGACCTTGGCGTGGGGGGGGCGCATGGCGTCATCGCGGCCGAATCAGCCAGACGCTCACCGCTCGTTATAATTACACCATTAACGCATTTCGCAAAAAAAAAAACAAGAGAAGATGCGCAAAAAAATGCGAGTCCTAATTGAATCTGGCCTTTTGTTTTTGTTCTTGTTTGTAAATGAGAGGAGTTTATTGAATCTACAAGGTCTAGATGTTAAGCCGTGCGTGCAATGTTTAATAATCTTCCCGCGCGGTGGCTTATGCCATCGGCCAAGTGATGAACAGAAGGTGTCTACGAAGGCTTGGACCACGTCACTTGTTCGCCGAATGATCATGCAGATGGAAAACAAAGGATGCTGTCCCGCTTGATGCAACCTTTCAGTTTGGAATGGTCAGTTTGATGCAACGTCATCACGAGTAAAACGATCTGTATAATCTCGCATCCAAATGGCATGAACGGAGAGTTCAATGCGTTTCTCCACAAAACTTCAATTCAAGATCAAAAATAAATCACATGCGGCCTTGTGTAAACCTTGCACCCCTGTTCCTACGAATCCTCCCGCAGGGTGCCAATGCCACAAGCCGGCTGTCTCCCCGCCTGATAAGGGTGTCTCCCCCCTTGAAAAGGGTGTCTCCTCGCTTGAAAAGGGGATCCTGCGGAACGCGGAAGCGGCGCGGACAGAGGGCGCACGGAAGCGCGACGTGCAGAGAGATCAGCCCCTGAGGGATGCACGTCGCGCGGCTTCGAGCTTCGAGCTACGTGCTACGCGCTACGTGCTACGACCATGTCGGTCTGCCGGGTGCATGTCGGCGCTCATGCTTGCTCCTCCACTTTCCATGCAGTGTGCCGTGCGGGATGTGTCCACAGGGCGTTGTCCATTTAGAGGCACCAAATACTTTCTGGCATAGATTATTTCTGCGGATGATTGCCCCGAAACAGCCGCGAGGAGTGTGATTATTTTTTATCGATCGCAAAATCGATTGTCGATGTGTGCAAAAAGCAGCGTTTGGTAATAGGTACGGGTTCACTTGTGATGAGATAGACAAAGTGAAAACCACCATATTTGTGCTCGAAACTAGAAATGAACGATGCTCGAAAATTTTGTTGGCAAAATCCATTAGGGATGTGGATTGAGTAGTTCAATTTTGGGTGTGATAATTTAGCAATCGTCTAAGTGATGCTGTGTTCATCATAGAGTGGTAATCTCTGGAAAAGATACCAAATTTAGCACTTACTAAAACACGGTTACTGGAATCTGATCTAGAAATATCGTGAGCCGGACTTATTTTCGGGTGATGTAATTTACAGGTCCAGAAGTCGACAAACGGCGTGGACCGATGGACGCTGTCGTGATCGTGTATTTGAGAGCAATCTTGTCACCGGCAAGCAATTAAATTGATGGCGACTCGATAGTTCCGAAGAGTTCACGCGCAACTTGGGATCGCCACGCATTCCGCGCGTGCGAAATATCTCCTCCCATGCGTCCACGCTTTGGTCCATGCAGCATCAGTTGAGAATCTACTCCACTTCCAGGACTCGTCAGGAACTGACCTGGAAAGCCGCGAAATTCGACGCTGAGAAGTGAAAATCGAAGTTGGTGCCTACGTTGTCAATGCTTTGCACGGATGTCGTTCTGTCATATAATTATTTATATCTAAAGCATCAATGTCGCGAAATGTGTTTGCATGCAACATATTGAAATTAATGATTACGTTCATGGGAAACCTGTAATGAACCCTATAGCAGAGGCCACGCATGCCGTCATAAAAACTGCGGAGAGCAGGTTTGCGACACGATCATCGCTCTTAATGTGCCACTCTGCTTATAAAGGTGTCCCCTTATACCCTGGTTCGACCCTTGCCTCCAACTTTGCTTCACCCTTGCTTCCACCCTTGCTTAACTTGGCCCCAGCTTCAGGCCCCGAGCTGCATCGGGCAACGTGACGTCACTGGAACGGTAACTATAGTAAGATTGAACGGTGGGCGGGATCCGAACGAAAATGAAAGAAGATGAAATGAAACGAAAAGTTGGCCGCGCTCCTCGGTGCCCGGTGTGGCACGAGACGAGGATGCACGCAACGCGGCGGAGGCTGGAGCGAGCGAGACGGAGCGACGATGTGGAGTATCGCGAGCAATGTGTGTCATGAATCACAGTGTTATGCTTCGACCCGACGCGCACAACGCTGAGGCTCTCACCTTGCATAACAATCCGCTTCAAATCATAACGCCACTCTTCTTGGCTTCCATTAAAATTAGACCTCAATCGACTCTAATTGAGGTTTTGGTGAATATTCCCAATATAATAGGCCTCCCTCTCTTTCGCGAATTCCTCGAAACGGTTGTTTTTACACGTACTTCCATCACAACAAGCAACTCATCGCGTAAATCCCCCACCGCTCCACCCTCTCCCCTCGTACCACGACGGTACCATCAGAATCCAACACCTCCCCCCCCCCCACGACTGTGCGCTGGGAATCGTACTTTCTTGGTTGCAATCTCTCGGTGCATTTGATCCCGCCGAGATGAAGACAGCGACCGACCCCCCACCCCCTCGCGGTAGCAGCCTGATATCCGCTCTGTTGCCATGGAGACCCCTTCCCCGGCGCCGCCGCCAGTGTTTTCGGCCCGCTCGCGGTGACCCCTCCGTGGGCTCGAACCGGGCTCCTATATAAACCACGCCGGCCCGGTATTTGAACACTTCAGTCTTACAGTGCGTCGTTTGAGTGATTCGATTCAGTTTCTCTGCCGAACGAAGATGGCATTCATACAGGTGTGTGCACAGTGCTTTCATTTTCTCGCTTCTCAAATTTATCGGCGGCGTCGGCGTCGGCGTCGGCGTCGGCGTCGGTTCATCAAGTCGCGAACTTTGTCGACTTCCAGAGAACAAATAGTACAGATGGAAAACGGCTTCTCGGGATGAGTCAGGAATCAATGGACCTAAAAATAACTTATTGCGTTCAAGCGCGCAGAATGACACACTGCTTCTTTCTGTCAAGGTGCAAGTCATTGCTTGACAAGCGGCGAGACAATGATTTGAGCACAGGGATTTATTTACAATTTTTTTATCAATTTTTTTAAAATGTCTAATTCTTAACAATTGAGTGTTACTTCATTGGTTATACCCTATCGGGCACAGAATTTAAAATCAATCATTAAATCAAAGGGGCATCTGATTACAGAATTATTTATTTTCTATAAAACAGCGGATGATATACGATTTAGAAATTGAGCTGGCAAGGTGTTAAATTATGAACACCTTACTTACATGCGTGGGTTCCATAATTTCCATATTATCATGGCACTCAAATCTCATCTCGTTAATCGTGTAGGACGCTTCTTTTTATCAAAAAATCTTAATTTTCCCCGCAAAGTCCCCCCCCCCCCCCTCCCACCCCCACACATCTCCCCAGGGCCTTGACTCTCCGCGCACGTCCAGCCGCGCAGGGGAAACCACCGACACAGTGCGTGCTGCGTGGTACGTGCTGCGTGCTGTGTGCTGTGTGGTGCGTGTGTCCAACGCACGCACTCGCGTTTCACCGACGCCCGACGCCCGACGCCCGACGCCCGACGCCCGACGCCCGACGTCGCCAGACTGCTGCAACACCGTCCTGACCAGCCTGACCCTCCCTCTGCCCCCCGCCCTCTGCCCCCTGCCCCCAACCCTGCCCTGCGCGCCCACCGGCACTCAAACTATCTCCACTTTCTTTGCCAAGGACAAGGCGGTCAACGTGATAGAAATGCACTTCTGGAATTCATTACGCTGCCAAATCCACACATAATTTTACCATACGGTTTCCGTGCAGCCGAGCTTATTTTGATGCCAATTAAACGCCCATTTCAACCTTGATTGGTTTTTTTTGTTGGTAATGAACGTGCTAAGAAACCTGAACGATATATGTATCTGCCAAAATGGAAAAGCGCACCTAACACCAACATCAATTAGCAGCAACAATTACACCGTGAAAGTTGTTAAAAAGCAGGTGAAATGCATGTTTAACGAGGAATGTTTGGCAGGGATGCTTCCGTCGACGTACAAACCACGCCGCCACCCGAACGTCCACGCCGCCACCCGAACGTCCACGACGCCGACCACAACTAATCGCATCGTTCTTCCGCAGAGAATGCTGCTGGTTGCCAGCGTCGCGGCGGTTGCTTCGGCCGCACCGCAGCGCAGCAACAACGAATACCTGCCCCCAGACAAGGGCTACGACTACCCCAAGCCGCAAGTGCCCTTCACGCCGACCTCCCCGCCCTACCGACCTCCCCAGAACAACCCTCCGACGTACGCGCCGCCCCAGAACACCCCACCGCCCTACCGACCTCCGCAGACCAACCCCCCGGTCTACACGCCGCCCCAGGTCACCCCACCGCCCTACAGACCTCCCCAGAACACCCCGCCGCCGTACCGCCCTCCCCAGACCAACCCCCCGGTCTACAAGCCTCCCCAGCCCACCGTTCCCGCGTACAGACCTCCTCAGCCCACCCCTCCTCCGTACAGGCCGCCCCAGAACATCCCTCCCACGTACGGACCACCCCCGACGTCGCCTCCGTACAACCCCAGGCCGCAGCCCCCGCAGATCATTCGTGACGAGCCCAACCCCAACGGCGACGGGTCGCACAACCACGAACACGGACACGGACACGTGAGTCTTATCTTAAACCCTGTCTATTAGCATTTAGCATGCGGGGATCGCGACCCAAGGACGACGACCGGGGCGCTCAGGGCATCGAGGGGTTATTTGCGGGGCATGTGGGTGAAATTTTGTGAAAGTTTCAACCGCTGGATTCGCGAGAAATCCTTTCTGAGCTTGCTGTTGGGGGGTGGAGGATTATGGGAGACAGAATGCTTGGAGATTAATGACTTAGTTGTTGTAATTTAGAGAACGCAGTTCTGGTACAAAAAATTTAGAGCGCTGAGAAAATACATAGAAAGTTTCCAGACTTCGGTGAAAAATTCTGTCAATTTACCCTAAAAGATATAAGTTCTCACAGTCTCTGGCAGAAGTAGATGCATGTTAAGGTGGCAAGCCGTCTTCGCTGCATCCGGCAGACAATCCGTCTGATCGACGTCTGGCCTCCTCGTTGCAACACCACCCTTCCAAGCACTCAGCTCGTTGTCTCGTAGCCTACGAGATCGGTAACTCGTAACTTGCAAGACGCGGAAGTTCGCTGCAGCTAAGCGAGATCTAATCATGACCGAGCGCAATCTGCGAGGAATTCAGCAATTTCGTTGTCACACAATTGTCAAAAAATATTCGTTATTAAGTTATTAAAGGAGATTGTCTGCGTTATGCAACGGTTTGCTACTCAGAGACGAAGAGATTCGTAAGTCACCTAGCACGCTGCGCTGTGTGTTTAGGTAATTGATTCGAACGGATGACTTATGAGAACTTGCCACATTGAGGACGAGTTTGATTGGTAATTTCTACTGCGCGCTTTTTCTCTGATCTTTTATTACGCGACGTCGATTTCGATGGCAGGAAAAAGACGAGCAGCTTGAAGCAGGTAGGCGTTGCTATCGGGATATCATGTCGAAAAAATATGTGTTAGCTAAGTGGATTCACATAATAAGAGGTACACCAATCGGTATTTCAATTCACGCCATCCTTGTAGATTGGATGAATGAACGCTTGATCTGCTAGAAATGATTAACATTTGCAACAGTTCTCAGAATTAATTCGGGAGAAACAAAAATCGATAAGTCGTTCAGGGTTATCGACGTGTTGCAGACTGCTGGATGATTGCTCTGATCTTTCGAATGACATATGAAAAAGTTCATTCGAAAAGTAGAAAAATCGTGTGAGTCTCAGATGCGGCTAGCGATTTCGCAAAGTTCGCCAACTCTGCGCGATTTTGCCTCGTGATAGGTCGATGGAATCTCGCTGCCCGCCCATCAGGTCACCGCGGTTGATCGTTTGCACACGACGCGGTTAACTAGGTGATCCAGCGCGACCGGGGCACAACACAGCACGCGTCGCCACTCGGTGCTTTGCGAAACCCCCCGACGCTACAGCTGTAGCAGCGCCCTCGGCGACTCTGTGCTTCTAGACCGGGCAAATTGGCCCGGTGAGACGCACTCGATAGCAGGAGGCACGAAGGAGCGAGCCTTGACCCAGGTTCCCTCGACGATAATTGGGATGATTGTTGGACTGAGAGAGGTTGCGTCGTATTTGATTTTTTTAACTGTTATGAAAGGTATTGGCGCTGAGGTGGGGAAGCTCAACATGATTTTAAGGTCAATTGAATGTGTCGTTGAATAATTTATCGTGATGATTGTTCGGAGTGTTTTTTCTAGTAGAACATTGAATCTACAAACTTACTTTAATGTTAGCATATTATCAGAGCGGAAAGCAGTTTTAAGTTATATTCATGGTTCTTAAATATTTCCTCTCATTCAGTTTGATGAGATGCTAGCGATGGCTATCAGGGGTAAAACGAAGTTTTATCAGCAATTATGAGGTCTCATGTCCTATACCCACATCTTGAGGGGTCGAAATTCTCTGGTCCCTCGCGATTATTTTCGTTTTCCCAGGAAACGCTTGTCAGTATTTTCGAGGCAATAATCAAAATCACTTTACCTGTGATGTCTGGATATCAAGATGGCGACTTTGCAGCCAGGAATTCGTAGCCACTGTTTGTCACGTCCGTCAATGAATTCAATTAACTTTAAGTCGGTAAAACCGAAGCACTGTGCATCGTTGAGTGCGAAACTTCCTGACTCAATGCAACCTAAGCCAGCTTTTAACCCAGCAATCGAAATGGTTAGTAAAACAGACTTTACTCCTTGTATAGCAGGCACTGAGTTTACATAGCCTAGCAAACTCAACGACAGAAACTCAAATTTCGCACTAATTAACCCTTTGAAACCAATTAGACAGTAATTAATACTTGATCTAACTAAACCGAAGGTAATTTAGCTGTTATTGGGTGTTAAGACACTGGTTTAAAGCGGTTTACGACACTTTAGCGCAGAACCGAACCCCCTCGGTGGACGCAACAATCTAACTGACGTCATGACGACGACTGACCGTTTGATTCGAATAGCGCGTATTTTTTCAAAGCTCTCTAAGCATCGAAAGAGACACAGTTATTTACGATACTTCTAGTTTTCAAACAAGTGTCCTGCAGGTTTCCTTTACACCCACGAATCGAGATTAAGATACTAAATTGCTGCAATAAATGTATTTACTGAAATTATAATTATTTATCAAAAAAAGAGTAATTATCTCATTCCCCGCTCGTTTCTGTAATTAAATAATTGATCAATTACGTGAGCAACAAGTAAAGTTCAATGAAAATATTTCTCAGCGATAAGCAAAATACATAAAAGATAATTGCATTAGATTAGTTAATACCATGAGTAGCCATACCTTCTACATTAAAACAGCGAACAATACGCTAAACGCTTCGCAGTGCAAGCCAGCCACGAATGTCGTGTGTAGTTTCTGAAACTGTTTACTAATCACATAGCAATTATTCTTGAATTATGAATTTCCTTCAAATGCAGACATTTTAATTCCCCCTGGTGTAGCGAGCTGCGTCGCTTCTCGGCCCTGCTCCCTGCAGCCTCGTGAAGCATTACCCTCCGGAGCGGCCGTCGCGTATCAGTTTAGCATTAATGTTAACCAGTCATGAACAATGCCAATTGTCTGCGACGGCTGCAAGCTGCTTGCGTGCTCAAGATTTCGATCTGCTGAGAATCGCGGGGACCTGGTTTACCTCGCCCTCCCGCCCCTGCAGCCGATGCAGCCGATGCAGGACTGTGCCCCGAGCTGTCAGTGTGCGTGCAACTGCACTTTATCCCCCCCCCCCCCCCCCCCCCCCGCAACCACAACCCCCAGAGAGATGACACGAGAAGCGATTTCTCCCGCAGAATACAACAGCAATCTCCCCGGCCAACGATGCATGCACGATGCAACGGTCTTCTCGAGGAAAAGTGCATTCAAATGTGCACTTATTCGAAAATTATAGTCAATTAATTTGCAAATCGATTACTTCATCAATCTTTTCTTGATGGGTTCTGCTGGTAAACAACGTTTATCGGAGAAAGATGCTTGGAAGTTTAAAGTGCACAGATCGTCGCTTTTCTCGTTTCATGCAATCAATGGAACACTTTTGTCTCTTGTGCATACACTTTCTTGACAACCTATCCGCCATTTATCAATCATACTCTAACAATGATATGAATAATAATAAAAGCACTGTTGTCATGTTAACAAAGAAATTAATGCAGACCAATCAGTGTGAATTGATCTCACAGTTAGCTGATTGTTGCTCCTTTCTGCGGAAAATCTAAGCAAGCGGCAGGTTAGGCTCCTTATTTCCTCCACGACTTGCGTCTCTCGAAGAAGCTGAGGATCCCGTTACGTCACGTGACGCTGACAGCTGCTGACAGACACTTGCCGCGATTGGCGAAAGTATCTCGACAATTTTGTTGCTATTATTACTAGGGAAATGTTACGCAATCGACGATGCGGCCAATTAATGGGTAAATATTTTTCAACTATTGTTAGTCACGATCTTGAGATTATAAATAAAATGCCCGTCGCTGTAACACCAAAATGTGTTGTTCGCCTCACGATCTCGCCGTTGTTTGTGCTAGAGTTGCATTCAATTTCAGATTCGGTGATTTATCGCGAGTCCACGTTCATATCTTGCATTCAAGTAGAATTCTAAATAGGAATCCCTACTTTTCAAAATTGCAGCCTGGGTCATTGATGGCTTCCATTTCCGAAGTGGCATAAAACACAAAAACTGTATTTATTTGATGTGAACGGAACGGCTTCCGAACCTGTCTTTTATTGCACCCACCTTTACTGCATAATTTTGTAAATCTTTTGTCTTTCTTCCCACCAAATCTCTGTTCGGGCTTTAAGCCCATATCAAAATATCGAAGGGCTGTTTGAGGGTGCTATGAAAGTCGAGCTTGGCGACGTCTAAGAGATGAAGTAAGTAATGGTAGGACTTTGACTGGCGAGTTGGTGTTGTGACTTGTGGATCGAAGAACCAACCACTTAACGTGCGGTTAACAACGACAAGCTGTAGGTAGGCTTTTATTAGTTATGTTGTGTGTGAGCTTGTTTACGATACGGCACTTGTATTACGATTGCTATTCAAACTTTACCACCGAGGAGTAAAGTCACACTACGCGGAGCAGATTCAACAGCAAGGCCAAGCAGATCGCTTTCCTCGCGGATTTTCACAGTTGTAAACTGAAGATCGCTGGGGGGGGGGGGGGGTCAGAGATCACATGGCGTTTAGGCGCTTTGCGATCAAATAATAAGCCATTGAATGTCAAGCATTGTCATGCGGTAGGCCAGAAAGCTGTAAGAAACAAGAATGTTGGGGACTAACACTTCCGGAAAATGGCAAGGTGTGGTGGGGGTGATGTCCTTCAGGGTCAAAGAATATAAGATCATGACGTTAGATCACAGATCGGTGATTACAACTCGATGACTTCATCTGGGAAACAAGCTGTGTTCAAGAAATCAATTTGTAATAAATGTGATCAGGTTAAATTTATGCGCGGAATCGACCTATTGATACATTCGTACAAAGAACATGACGGCATTGATCAGTGACATGCACCAATAAAAAGGTCCTGCCATCAATGTAAGGTAAACTGCATTTAACATCTTCTACCGGCAATCTTCTGCTTGCTACACCCACTTGATGACTCCCTGTCATGTTAGCTGTGTTTCTGTTTATATTTACAACTCATCAATCTACATGTATGCATTATTTCTGTGAAGCCATATTAGAAAGGAAGCGAAGCATGGAAACTCGGTGACCGAACCCAGGGCTTGCATATGTTCAGCTAGTTGGTTCCAAGCCTGTCTAACGCCCCACCCGTGTGACAGGACCACGTTCACGAGGCCGGCATGCCGTACGACTTCAACTACGCCGTCAAGGATGACTACTACGGCACGGACTTCTCGCAGAACGAGGCCAGCGACGGCGACAACGTCAAGGGAGAGTACCGCGTGCAGCTGCCCGACGGTCGTCTGCAGATCGTCACGTGAGTCGACGCGGGGGTGGAAACTTTACCCGGGACTAGTTGCTGGTGAACCCGCTGGCATCACCGCTAGCTCGCGCCTTCTAGGGGCTGTTGCCGCTAATCCTGAGCAGTAGATTGAGGGTTGAAAGCGTTCAGTTGACACTCATGTTCACACACTAGACTGAACAAATATCCACCACAAAATAGTTCATGAGAGATGTCCAAAATGATGAGGAAGACAACTCCCGGCAGGAATTTATCCCCCTACCACTTAGGGAACAACGCGTAGCGCGAAAAATCCCTCTGCATCCTCACCGACAACAAGTTGTGAGATTCGAAGAGGTTGCAGTGAATGTCGCATTGAAAGACGAGTGTGTGTAATGCAGAGAATCTAATATTGTGCGACCCCTGCAGCTACACGGCCGACTGGAAGACCGGCTTCCACGCCGTCGTGACCTACCAGGGGGAGGCGAAGTACCCCGAGCAGAAGCCCTACGTGCCGCAGGCGTCGAACACCAACGTGAACCAGGCGGACGCAGGGTACAACTACCAGCCGCCGGCGACGCCCGTCAAGCCGTCGAACCAGTACGGCGCGCCCAACTACTAGGCGAGGGGTGCACGAGGGTGCGCTCGACGTCGCAGCCCGTCGGGGTGGCCGTTCAAGCAGCCCGCACGTTTCACCAGGATGCCGTGGACTAATTGCCAAACGATGACGTGTCGCTTCTTAGCAGGCGGCAACGAGTTTTTATACGAAAGCCAAAATGTGTAGCCGTTTTTTTTTATTATTTAATTTTTCCTTGATTTGCGTTGTTATTCCGGATGTTTCCAATTTGTTTGCTGTTGAAATATTGTGGAATAATTCGATTATTTCGAGACTTTGCACGCTTTTAGAGCAAGATGGGGTTTATCAAGATCCTGTATCAACTTCTTAGTTACCATAAATGCAATCCGCGAGCAACAATACTCATTGTCAGAAGTAGGTGACGACAGGACGTGGGAGATTTTGTTCCAGCACGTGCTGTCTGGAGACCGAATTGGCATATTTTGATGTCGGTGTACAAATCTATGTATGTTTGAGACATTCGGTATCAAGAATATACCTGATACTTTTGTAATACCTATGTTTAAGTATTAAGATGTACAATCAAATAAAAAGATGTCATCTCAGGCACAAAAAATTTGAGTTACAAACGTGATCTTTATATTGTCTTCTACCATCTACTACCTCTCCCAGCTCCAGTGAATGCAGAAAAGTCCGGGAGAAACTCGCTGCTCTGTTCTGTGACAAAGTCTCGGAGGAGTTCCCTGCTTGCAAAATGTCATCTTCACACCGATGATATAATGACTTTCAGATGTGGGTCATCCGGCCAGGTTGGACCAAGACCCCTGGGAACATTTCCACTGCTCGCAGGGCCGCTGGCTGCTGCCGAACAATCGCTGCAGACAACACTTTTCCCACCAATAATTTTAGCAAGGTTGTTGCGTTCGCATAGAGTTCTGAGACGAAACGAGCTTCGTCGCGTTGCCCAACGCAGATGTGAAACTGTTATTGAAAAGTACGCGTGACGACGTCGTTTAATTTACACATCGCAAAGTGCAAAGAGTTGTTGGTACGGAAATATCAGGTACCTACGTGATAGCGGCTGCTGGGCTGTAAAATTGGATTTTGGAACATTTCTTGATTGAGCACCACACCGAAGGCTTCATACTTCCTGCCTTGAATATTGTTTTGGTACCCTCCTGATACACCGTGCGGTTTCGCGTGAACTTTCTATTTTAGGTTGACCACAAAATTTTCTCACGCCAAACTACGTGAATAATCAAGATTGAAGACTATCAGGCACAGCCTTCTTGATATCATGCTGCGGCGCCGGTCGATCTTGACGCAATCGACAATCAAGATGGCTATCTTCACACGATCGTTTGTTTCAGAGAAATTAAAGCTGTTGTAAAATTAATTGGATCCATTTATTCCCAACGTAAGGAAATCCTATGGTGTTAAGCAATTAAGCACTATTAGTACAGACTAAACGGGCTGGAGATTCAATCTTAATTTTGCCTTCGAAAATTTGATTTATATAACAAAAAACTATTTGGAGAACGAAATGAGGTAAGTATAGTACCTAACTAAATGAAGGCTTATTTTTTGCGTTTTAATTCTAACTTATTTTCAATTAACTTCAAATCGCGTGTTATTGTCACTTAAAAAAATTAAAAATCTTTCGGAAACTGACTATCAGAAATGTACAAGCGACTGCAGAGGTCTATTTTGTATTGACAATTAGCATAAATAATTGATGAACTCCGCCCTGCAGATTGCGGTCGATCAATCTTTCTGGAATCGCATGCCAGCGGGCTTTAATTGCAGCGTAGGTATTCGATTCTCCAATTACTCTTATTGTAGGTACCTACTGAAAGCGAGCTAGTACGAGATCTCTATTGAAAGCTGATTACTATCATCTAGAATTACATCTTGGTTGAAATAGATTAATCGATCTGGTCAGTTCCCAGTTCTGTTTGCCTGTTTCCTGGTTGTCATTTGCTTGTGCAGGGTGCATTCAACAATTTCAGTTGTAGACGGGTAGAAATAGTTAAAATGTAGCACAGAGTTTCACTCAAGTCGGCTGTCGACTTTTTATCACCAACTCCAACATCTGATTAATAATTCTTAACATTCAAAGCGTTTAATCAAAGATTCGATTTCAGAGTTAATTTCTACAATGAATCCTTATTTAGTTACTACCACCATCAATGTCCGTTTCATTTTTAAAGCAGCGAAGCTGATTAACAAAGTGCATAATATAGTATTTTTTCTGTAAGGTAGACATCCCGACGAATAGAGTTGTATAATGGGTGGCCTAATCATATAAGCGCAGGGAAAGCACAAGATTAGACGAAGCTTTGTTGAGAAAGTGCTGGTTTCTGCCAGGTAGACTTCCCAAAGAAAAGATATGTATTATGGGTGGCATAACCAGTTAATCGCAGGGATCGAGATTTCCCAGCAACAGAATCCTAAGAGGTAGCCTTCCCAACTATCAAGAGTGTCACATAGGTTGCATTCCCAAATCAATGGTTAGTGCGGTCGTGGTAAGTAATTCCACACACACAATATTTGTCTTGTGATTCTATTCTATACATTTGGAAATCTAACAAGACGAAGGTAGGTACATGTAATGAAGAAATCCTGTTATTCCAAATATTTCAAATGAATATTATTTATATGGTAACATTGCTGTAATGAGTTTACCAACCTTTGTGTGGTGTTTAAATTTGCTCGCAGCTACGATTACTAGCCCGTCCGGAGAAGCAAAATCCCTTCTTGATACACAAGCACTTCACTATTTTCTCACTCATTATAATAGTCATTGAATAGTGCTCAAGTTTATAGTGTTATAACTAAGACTGGGGTTAAAGGCACATCGAATGTTCATGGAACTTGACTTTAACCTCCAAATTCAAATATTTGGTAAAACAAACTATTTATGCAACACGCTTTTAATTACCACCTTCCCCAATTAAAAGAACACTCAACACAATCACGGAGTCGCTGATTTATCTCAAGTCTAGCTCTGATGCCGATGAGAACACAATCGGAGCGAGGGATTGACGTAGGTACAACCTACCCGCACGAGAATATGTTGCCAACTGACGTTCGTTGGCAATGACCTTCGCCAACCCCATTAATTAGTAGCTAGAACAGTTTTGGTCGAGATGGTAGATGACGTATAATTGCCTGTAAATACCGACATAATCGAAGTTTGTATTTTTTAACTTGGATTTAAATTTAATGTACCAAGTGAGTAAATTTAAAATAATTTCTTATAAGCTTTTACCGAATTTACCCATTAATTGGCCGCATCGTCAATTGCGTAACAATCGCTTAGAAATATTAGCAACACAATTTTACGCAGACTGACTAAAATGGCATGCAATGTCTATGTGCTTGGATCTTTGGGTTTGCTACAAAAATTTCGATGAACGGCCAAATATCGATCTCTAGCCCGATATCATACAATCAATCTTCAGTCAAGAAAACAGTGTCTTTGGAGTTGACCAGCTCACCTGGATGAAACTTTCTTGCTTGAACGAGATCGTGTTACCACTTGTTACTGTGTTAAAATGTGCTTCCATTCCATGAAATCTCACAACAAAACTAGTGTGCTTCTGGTTAAAATGCATTTTATCACTGATTCGTAAACATTGTTCCGATTAAAACTCCCCGATAACTTGCAGAACTTTAATAAACTCAGCAAATTCCTTCTAGAATTGCATTTGCTCCCAGGTCTTTGCTGCTATGGTGCGATATTGTCTGCAAATGCGTACGCTATCGATGCGAATGCGAGTTTTTGCAAATGGTCAAAAACACCAACTCACTAAACTTTACTATCTATAAATCTAATAATAAACAAATGGAACTAACTGGTACCAATTTTCTGCTTGTTTACATTTTAATTACATATTTACATTGCATTTTCATTGAAGACCATGTCTAGAAGGTAAGAAAATGAGAAAATGTTCATCAATTAAACCAAATTGATGACACCTTACAACTGCAAATATTAGCACCGTAAGGTTTTATTCGGCAGTCTTCATACAGCACTTCATAGCACCTCTTCCTTCCTCCCAGCAGAAAGCAGACAGAACTGGGGGCAATCATCCTTGATCCCATCATCGTGGATCAATTGGGTGATAAGTAGTAACAGAAATGCATACACCTCAGAATGGCCAAGAGGGACTAGAAATAACATGTTTTATCTTTCACTCTGTATGGAAGTTCGTATTAAGCCGTGATTAAATAGAGTAAAAAAGGGATGGGATTTCGATTTTCACCGCTAAGATAGGTCCGAACGGAATCATTGAGCAGGAAGTTAGTAGATTCTGAGCAGCGCGTTGTCAGGCCCGTATGAGTAGACCGGTGCCTGAATGGGGCTGACATCTTGGTACTGGATCGCGAGGAAGCCGGCATTCTGCGGCGCCGGTGCAGCCACAAGACGCTCGAAGACGCCCTGGTTTCTAGACGTCGTGTAGGCGACGCGCTGCAGACGTCCGTCGGGCAACAGCACGTAGTACAGGCCGCTGGCGGCGGCGTCGTCGTCGTCGCCGCCGCCCGTCCCGGCGCTGGCACGGGCGCGCGCGAACGCGTTGGCGTTGGCGTTCGCGTTGGCGCTGGCGAATGCGTTGGCATTGGCGAACGCGGTGTCACCGCGGCCGCTGCCGCCGCCGCTGGGCAGCCTGGGGGTGTCGACGTCGGCGGTGGCGTCGTCTTCGTACTGTGAAGGGTGGCAATTAGAATAGTCTTGTACTTGTGATAGCTGCTTCCGTATCATGGGTATCATGGGTATCATGGGTTACATTCACAATCGTTACGGAAAATATTTATCAAATGTTATATCGTACATTACTCGTGTATGGCTCGTGCATCACACAGGCTCAGTCCTAAGCATCAATTACAAGAGAAATTTCGCGCGTACAATGAATCTGATTATTAGATCAATAATTATCTATTATCATGTTCGAATTTCACAGAAAGTTTCTTGAGATGGCTACCACCCAACAACGGCGCCACAACACGTCTGATAAAAAGTCAGTGTCTGTTTTGGATTTGAAATCTCATTTGTTTACGGGGTTGGAATTTCCACAGGTAAGAAAATGAGACGTGCAGTGGCGCCTCTTGGTGGTAGTGGCCATCTGGAGAACCTTTCGATTGATAATTATCAATGGGAGGAGGCTTTCTTTGACCGATAGCAAGTCAATTTATCGATTTAGCCAATATCATCGGAGTTCGAAGTTTGTGAGGATATGCAAGCAATGCAATGGGACTGTTGGTATTAGAGAAGTCAGTGGACCCATCAATCCATCAATCCATAATGTTGATTTTTGATGACAGGGTATTGCCATACTGCTCGTGCAAATTATGAGTTGGACAGAAATGATTGACTGTTCTGCGAATTCAATAAAATTATTCTTGAGAGTTCAATGCTATAGGTCTAGGCACCGGGTAGGTTTGTCGGTGAAATAATATACCTATCAGCCATATCTGAAGCTCTGAGTTCGTTTTACAAACTTGATTGAAATTGATTTGGCCAAATGAAAAACGTTGCAAATGAGGATGTTTTCATGCAGAGGTGAAGAGGTAGGTACTCGCAAATATTGCTTCATGCGCAAACGCAAAGGAAATGCAGTTTAAATGTGAGTGTGCAAGAAAATATCTGGAATGAGTCGGAAACTGTACATGTGATGCTAAAAAACGTGATTGTGGAAGTAGTACTCCACGTCGATTATCACTGGACAATGAATCGGACCGGCTACTTACACAGGTAAGAAAATTACTTGAGAAAATCCAAACAATAAACAGGGAGTAAAATAAGTATGCTCTCATCCGTGTTTCATACCGATATCCACAGCTATCTTTTGATTAAACCGAATTGATTATAATTATTACAAATTTTCTCCATTTACCAACGTTTTCTAATAACATCTGCAGAGATGAAAATCGTCGTGCTCAAGAACTAAGATAACAAATAAATAAAGGCGTCGAATCTTTGTATATCAAAATCAGTCGGCATAAAGCATTCGTGCCTTGAGAAATGGTTCATGAATGGCTTTATAGCAATGACACGATCACAGAATTGTATATTTACAATTCGTACAGTTTCTTAACAACAAATTAATATTGGTCAGATGATAGAAAATTAACGACCATTTACAATCGACAAAGCAGTGTGACTTTAGCCGTCCATTGCGGCAACAACAACAATGAGTGGCATCAGGTATGCAGCGGTCGAAGCGTCTTGAAGGCTCGTGTTTCCAGCTGTTGTTGCCATAACTACACCTAGCAGCGCAACAATGGACAGCCGTTTGCTCATTTTTCCTACCGGGCGACGTGCTAGCCGAGACTTGCCAAAATTGTGCCAACGCTTGCCCAACGCCTAGCGCTAGCCCTGATCGAATCCACGTGGTGCGATGCGCGACATGGAGGTGCGAGGTGTGTGGTGCGAGGCACGAGGTGCGAGGTACCGGTCGAGATTAGGCAATCGAAATTTGTTGAATCATTTCGCCGGGGAGGTCGTGATGAGAGGATGCTCTTAAATTCTAATGGATCTAGATTCCAATGGCCAAGATCGGAGTCATGACTCTGTGGTTCATGAGTCATGAGAAAATGACTAAGGAGAAGAAGTAAACAAGTTCAATAAACAAGTTGCTACATCGCTTACTACTGTACGTATGTACTCTCGGTGGCGTTGCTTTACATTTTGCTATTCAAATTCTCTTAGCAGCAAGAGCATATTTTCCTGACCTTAGCACGTTTGTGTCTAAACTGAGTTTAAACCATTGATAAAGCAGGCAGCACAGCTTCGCGAAACGTTGATAAAGCAGCTGCAGCACAGCTTCGCGAAACGTCGGGAAAACGTTTAATTTTGGGACTGAGCGTTCTATAACGCAGTTAAATAGTGTTTCTGAAAGCATGCGGCACCGTTGGAACAATCAACGCGAAGTGCAGAGGACAAGAAAATCGCGATAAGCAACAACCACCCCCATGTTCCTAGCGTTGTCGACACTCACCTCAGGCTCGTCGGTAGTGACCTCCTCGGTGGCCGACTCGGTGGTGGTGGGTGCCTCCGTGGTGGCTGCCTCCGTGGTGGATGGCTCAGTGGAGCTCGGCGGGCCGTACGAGGGCGCCGGGGGCGGTGGGCCGTACGACGGCTTGGGGGCGGGCGGGCCGTACTTGTCCGAAGGGGGCGCCTTGTAGGCGTCGCGGGGCGCCTGGCGCACGGGCAGCAGGAACGCGCGCCCCGAAGGCTTCCACCCTGAGGGCGGGTACGGCCCCCCGGCGGCGGCGGGGGCGGCGTTGTTTCGGGGCGGCTCGCACAGGACCACGGCGATCGTGGCGAGCAGAACGACGGTGACCTGCAATGGAGCAGCAACGCCAGAGTGATGGAATCCGTCGGCAAGTCTTCTAGTCTGCTATGAACGAAACTAAAATGCACTTAACAAAGACTATCAGCAATACCAGAATTACTTGATCCCAATATATATATTCGTTGGCAATTGATAGCTCAAGAATTTTTTTATTTTTGTCATTTCGTTTATACGGACTATTCTATAACTATTATATAATTTCATATACATTATAATAATATAATCGTCAGGTTGATTCACTCCGTAACCGTAAGCCATTGCTACAAACTGCCATTTTTCAATCGTTGTGTCGCTCTGCGGATCACCCAAATCAAAGATATCAAAACACTCGTGTACCTTCATGTTGTTCGACGAGTGCTGGACGAAGTGTTCGAGTTGCAGGTGTCCACCGACTGATGTCCACCCATCGTTGACACCCACCTTTATACGTCTCCCTTGGCCACATCCCTGCACGCATGGCGCACACATATCACACACATGGCGCACGCAATGCGTTGCGGCCGTCGCGACGCGGTGCGGCGCGGCGCGTTGGTCAAACGCAGTGGCATTGGCCCGCATTAGCTCACCCATTGTCTCGCCGCTCGGAGTCTCACGGGCCTCGCGGAGGACTTGCGGTCATCCGACGCCGCCCTGCGAATACCAAGCAGCCGGGTTCGAACCTGCGACCTGCCGGACGTGCGATCGGTACCGCTCACCTCGCCATCGGCAAGGGAAGAAGGGCAGTGAGTGTGTGGGAATAATAGTGAGGCTGCAGGAGTCAGGAGATGGAAATAGGTGCTGCTGAGGCAATTAGGCGAAGAATCCAAAGACTGGCCTCTGAAGTCATGCATGGCTCTGATAGAGGCTTATTTAATAAAGGGGGTATGGAGGGTTAATTGAAGTTGATGGGATTTTTGTGGGGTTTCGCATTCGATGTGATGAACTATCCTATGACGGTCCTATGTTATGGTGTGACTTGTCAGGTCAGATTCAGCTGGAAATTGGCTCATTATGCTCTAAAAAATGGCTCCGCTACTACTTAAAAGATAAGTATCACAAAGTGAAATTATTAAATACTCTGTGTGCTTGAAAGCATTACAAATTGGGGAACGAAAATGACACATTTCGTTTCGACCAAACATCGACCCTCTTCTTGCATATTGATCAGCGTGGATGGACATGAGACAATGCATCGATGTGTCAGCATCAGGCGTGAGAAGGTGCGAACAATGGGGTGTCCACGGGTTTTCCCGCGGGAGGGCGAAATGGCTTCGCTAGAAATTTCTTTGCGGGTTCATCTCCGGTCGCGTTGTGCTTTGAGCTCGCGAGACAATTACTGGTGTAACTGTTTAATCGACCCATTGTCATTCCTCCTCGGAGACCCCCAAAACTATGTCAGTGTAAGGATGATGAGCAGAAAGTTTTGTGTTCAGGGTGGTCTGGATTGAAATGGGGAGACGAGAGCGACTACTGAACTAAGAGAAATAATACATGACTTAATAATATTGCCAGAAATGTCATGGATTTACACGTAGCAACTATCATCAATGAAACAAATTGTGGTGAGCAGCTCATAAACAATAAAATCAAATATGAGCAATTCTGTCCACGATGATGGATGGATGGTCGAACCAGAATCTCTGATCGCAGCATTGACACGGAAATCTCGTCGAGATCGTTGGGACCGAGTTCATTAGGCATTCAGCGTGGCCGGCGAGGACAAGCTTTGCTATGCAGAAATATGCACGCCGGACGGTTCCAAGAATCACACACGGCAATACAATAATAGTAAGAGTCATAATGATAACAAGATGGCGTCGAGTGGCGTTAGATCATCGTCTCTTGAGCAGGACACATTTGCATGCATCGAGGATGACTCTTACGCAAGGTATCAGTGAATGTTTGGATGTCACCGTGTCGCGTAGGTAACAATCACAAGTCACAGTCCCATTCGGACTTCGGACAGCTTTGTGCCACCTTCCTCGGATGAGGGTGGCACCTCACGCCCGTCATCGTGTTCAGCGAAGTTTCAACGACCGGCGAAAGATTTGCCGTACAACGTTTCGGTGGTCGAATTTCGATTTGGTTGGGTTTGTTTTTGCCCATTTTTTCTAAGCCCATTTTGTGAATAAGGTCCAGTTTTACAGCGGCTTGTTAACTATTTAACGGTCTGTTAACAAATAGGCAGTGGCCATCATCAGAAGTTGACGGCTATACTGAAAAACTGGGCCTTATTCTGTGTTTACGCATTAGATCTGGAGGAAAATAAATGAAAATTCGTTAAATCATTCGGAACACCTGCGCCAAAATCTAATTTGAGTTTGAATTATTTATTCTGGTTCATGTTAGCATTACCTCACACAGTTGTTCGGATGTAATTCACATGTGATGCAACTGATGCAAGTGCAACGCGTGCAAATGTAAAAATACCCCTCGAGGTGCTCCTCTAGTGGCATCACTTTCTCCTCGCAGTCGCTAGATCACAGTGATGCATGAATGAAGTAGATGATGCAGCGAGACAGCTGCCCCTGTTATTGTGGATCGATCCACGGTATTAACCTCGATGCAGCTGGCAGCTGGAAGAAACCATGGAAAGCACGAGTCGCCTGAATAACACCATATGGAAAAACGCCATATCGGCCATTTTCTGTTCCACCGGAATAAAGCCATAAGTTATATGGCGTTAACCCAGTGGATTTATCTCATATTGAGTAGGGGCTTTATTCCAGTAAAATGCCCTGTCATGTAAAGAAAACCCACAAACTCAGTTATAACTCGATAAGTAATTATCTGATTGAGCAACCTCTCGACAGCACGGATTAGTGGAGGAATCCTGTTGTTCGAGTTGTACCGTCCTTCGGAAGGGACGTAAAGCCGGTGGTCCCCTTGGTGCTTTTCGACAGGAGTAGGCTACGTGCCGGTACCGGGTTTCCCCTCCTCCCTTCTAGACTAGGTTAGGTTCATCATCACCCTCATCATCACCATTTCATTCACCGACGCCATTAGACCAGTGCCAAAGGGCCAGTTGTCAAAACAGTGCGTCGTTAAGCACCAATAATCAATCAATCAATCAATCTGATTGAGCTGAAATTTGTATGGGTACATCTGTATAGTGATTTGGCAGATTCTCTTCGAATTTGAAGAAAATCATTCGGAAAATTCGGAAAATATAAAAGAATATTTTATTTTTTGACTTTTTTTTTATGTTGTGATAGCGAAAAAGTATAAAAGTGCATATCAATGGATAGCCCTTATTAAAACGCTTCTTGTATAGCTGATTTTTCTTTCCTTATAAATCGAAATTGAAAGAGATATTAAGGATTTAGTTGTACGGTAAATTAACATGGGCTCTTATGGGAGTTGCGGGGAATTTGAAAGTGCGGGCGCGGGGACATTCGGCGCTAGTTAAACTGCATACTGATGGATAGCCCCGGTGAATGCGCATCTTTAATATATGATATATACCGGAATAAAGCCATACTTTAATATTGGATAAATCCACTGGATTAACACCATATTATGCTCAGATGGCGTTATTACAGGGCATTTTACTGGAATAAAGCCATACTCAATATGAGATAAATCCACTGGATTAACGCCATATAACTTATGGCTTTATTCCGGTGGAGCAGAAAATGGCCGATATGGCGTTATTCCATATGGTGTTATTCAGCTCCCCCGAAAGCACAGACATGCACAGACGGGAAAACGCGGCTGTGTGGACACCGAGGATGGGCCATTCTATTCACAGATAGACACCACTCTCCTCCTGGGAAATATCCACCAGCAAGAAATAGGTCTTCGTTCAAGGTAGGTCTTCTAGAAAAGGAGAGCAAGTAACAGAACGAGAATTTGTAAATTTAAAAAAGGCACATAAGGTAAAGGTGCCTCTTCAAAAATAGCCAATGGTTCAACTTTCATTGTCGGTTAAGACCATGAACTTCGAACCGTTTAGTGTGTACTTTATCATTCAAAACGTTTTCCGAAGACTCCCCAAAAAAAGGCAGGTTTCTTCTCATTTTAATAACCCGAGTAGTATGAAGAGGTTGGGATGTTTTGACAGATAATGAGCGGTCTCGGCTCTTCTGCGGCTGGCGGTGTAAACACGGCACGCACGAGTCGTGACTCCGTAGAGCGGCTGCTCGCGGAGTGCGTGTTGCTTTGCAAACTTGCCTTTTACGATATCTGCACTTATTGATTGATTGATTTATTTCGGTGGAAAAGGCCAACATGTTTTCTTTATTTTGCGAAACGCTTGCGCGTTTTGAATTGGCGTCTAAATTGCTCTTGTCCTGGCCTGCGACGCGACATGACTGGCAGCTTTGGATGTGGCACTAATTCTAGATCTCGTAATCCGATTGTGACATCTGATGTGCGATTTGATTCTGTCTGTGAACTTGTGATGAGATAAATCTAGCGAGAAGTCGGCGTACAGTCTATGAAACGAAGTAACTGAAAAGGAAATAATTATGCCACTATTTGAAATCTCCATCCAAGCATTATTTTATTATATTGTGTAAAATGTAAAGCCATCATCATAAAATAACCATCTTATGTGGAAACGAAAAAAGTGTATGAAACGGATTAAAGATACGATAATTTTATAAGTTTTTCTAGGTCGTTATTATTTTTCAATGAATTCGTGCATCGAAATCACTTTGTGCAATAAGGCGAAAAACACACCAAAATGTCCTAAAAAAGGGATGTATTTATGTGAATTATTTTCTGATCATCAGCATCGGAGTATGTTTTATTATTTATTCTACAGAAGAAATGCTGGCGCAACTATTTCATACAGTAGGTACGGCTAATTCCTTTTAGCTCCAATGATAATCATCGCCTCTATTATTCCGAGTAAGTGATTGAGAAACGTTTGTACTTTGACCAGTATCAACACCTGAGTTTGCAATCAATCATTGAGTCCGATCATTTCCAATCAACGAGTAGACAGCTTTGATATGATGAGGTGAAAGCGATCGTTAATAATTACACTCATCATCTACTAATCAAGAGCAGTAGTAGTCCTCGATACATTTGTGCAACAGTTTCGACTACCCTGTTCAACGAAAACAGAGAATTCCTTAAAGTTCTATCAACGTATTTATTAATACGTAGTACGTATACATTGAAAAATTAGCAAACAATTAAAATACCTGTGTGCACCGAACAACTGCATGCATGAGTCATTGCTAATTTATGATCAACGATATGAACCCAAAACAGCACATATGACCAATGAAACGTGCTGATTGAATCATCATCATCCATGCAGGGACGCAATCCCGAAGACACCACGTGATAATTACTGGTTGCTTAATTAAGAAGACATATGTGAGGCAAGGGATGAGGATGCACACAGACGGAAGATCGATGATGAAATGGGTGATTTATTAATTTGTACGCAATGGAGATAAGGATTCATTTGTTTATTAGTTTTATTACAAAAGCGAGTTATATAAAATAATGTGTAGTTTCATAAATGAAAGCAGATAGTCGTCAAGCATCGCGCGAGATAAACGCTCTGCAATCAATTACTTTATAAACATTCTTCAGGGATCTGAAAGAGGAACTTAAATTGGATGATTTTTACGAAACTCTAACTTTCTTTCGGTAGACAATATAACATCTAAATATATTGCAGACTCAATGCCGATGTGTACAACAATAAATATCTTATTTACAATTATAGATTCTGCGATATCCTCGATGAAAATAGCTACGAAGATTACAGATGCGTACGCTGCAATTGTTCGGAACTGGGAAAATCTCCCTCAGCCTAACCAGCGTTTGTGTCGTCGATAGTGTTTTACTTAGAATTTTACAAATTATAAGTGAATCGTGACGCCAAAGTATCAGAACCTTATCGTCAGCATCAGCTATCGCAAGGATCGATACTTAGAGCTAGGTTCTGCACAGTTTTTTCATGTTGGAAATTAAGTATTATAACCCTGCCTCTTCGATTAAAACACGGAGTCAGCTTTCAAGTTCCTCTGACAGCGAGCAATCCAAATGAACATCGTTTTAAGCACCAAGAAGCTTAGACTGCGTCTCGTTTCGCTCCCAGTGCAAGTGAGCAGGAAAGCCAATACTCTCTTGGTCTCTTTTCCTGACTGAACCCCAATGATATGCTTATCACCTGGCGATTCAATCAGAAAATGACTTAACCAGAAAATGTGACCCCAACCCTCCTTTGCAAGTAGCGACACTCCCAGCAATCAGCAAAAGCTCCTTGGTAGCTGGCAAGTCACTGCACCCTCGGCGCCCTCCTAGAGGGCCTTGATGCGTTTATCAGGCGTCTAGTAAGGTCCTCCGGCGCCGGACGCGGGGTAAGGACCCCCGACATCCTCGTAGCGGATGGTGGGCCGGAAGCCGTTGGCGTCGGCCTCGTACTCGACGATCTGCTTCCTTCCGTCGGGAAGCAGCACCTCGTAGGAGCCTCGAGTGACGTCACCTTGCCGGGACTCACGGTGGCCGAACTCGCCGCCTTGCGGCGCTGCCTGCACGTCGTATGAGAACTCATAGTTGGCCGGCTCCTGGAATCAGATCGGATCAGGGAGTCAGCTCGGCCAGGGAGTCAACTCGTCCAGGGACTCATATCCTGAGTCGTCTCCTGAATCATCCTCTTGAAGCTCCTGGTTAGTGGATCGAGAGGAAAACCCACACACTGAGCACTCAGAAAACGCATAAGACATTCAACTCTCTACTCGACCCAAGCTTCTGATCGGCTCAAATCAAAACTATAACAAAGCCAGGTTTCACGCTACGATTGCCCAGCGTACGGCCTTTGAGTGTTTCGCCACTTTGTTTTGGTATCAAACATCGGTCAAGCGGAGATCAACATTACCTAAACATCTCGCGCAAGATGGCAAGAGTAATTGCACTCGACTCCCTAGTTCGAGTCAGTTGTTTGAGCAACATTTCAGGTGGGTTCGGCGCGGTACCTGCGCGGCCACCCACCCAGCCACTGGCACTCTTTTATTGATCTTCTTGCGTCAGATCGCCGGCGCTTTCATCCTTAGCATCCTCGGTGGAGCTACGGCGCCGGAGCGCGGTGTCCATATTTGGACGCGTCGAATCATCCAGAATCGCGTCCAGGCGTGAACAATATATTTCACACCGTCTCGAGACCGGTGAGCTATTTGAATCTGTTTTGTTTCTTTGCCCGCCGCGTGCGCAGCCTCGCGTTGCCATGGTATTTGGGTCGCGAACTAATTACTGCACGAAGTGGGGCCTCATCACCGAACCAGATGCACTCTCGAGTGGCGCAGGTTTGATGGCGGGCGCCGATTGCTTCACCTTTCACCTGATTCATCTGCCAAGTTCATCTATTTATTTTCATTTCGAGCCAGCTCCGTGGGCCTTCAATTGCGCCGAGGAAAAGTGTTTCCAAATATTGCAATTAGTGATTTCAAGGGCTCGAGGCGAACTCTTGCATGTAGCAACAGCTCATTTGGGCAACGTTTCGGTGGTCGTGAAACGCCGGTGCGGGGTAAAAATATCGTACTTTGACTTGGTGTAACTTGTATCCTTAAATGGAGGTTAAAAAGCTTGCCACATTAATAGGGTACACTAACAAATGTAGGATAAATATTTTTAATCTTGGTGTAAATCTCATAGTCATAAATAACAGTGTCATAACAGTGAAACTATTATATTATTGTATGTACCCATACTTAGATCAATTATGAACTGATGAACTCGTGTTATATAATCATTAAAATAGTGTTCTATGCATTGAATCAGGTTTGCAAAAATGTGGAGATATATTGCCATAGCCATGTTTGATCTAATGCATCCATATACTTAATTTGTCTAAATCAGTACAAATCACCTTTGACTCCCAACGAACGTAACGTGTTGCATTCTGGTATAAGAACGCGTAACTCGTAAGAATGTAACATTTCAAATGAAAACTTCAATTATACACTTACGGCGGGAAAAAGTCTTGTATTTGTGTTTTTCTGTCTCTTCGTGCGTATTCCATTCCACTTGCCACTTTTCTTCTGAACCAATATCTATTTACGCATGTCTGAGAATTACTTCTTTAGTAAATTTTTGGCCCTTCTTTCAACCTAATCACCTAATTTTTAAATTTCTTGCGACTCTTATTTCTGGATATTTTTTTCACTAATAAGCATCATTTAAATGCAAAACACAATTCCAATAGACGTTCAGAACACAGTGCCTAAAATTGGTCCCTTAATTCTGGAATCAAATACCAACAGATGTGATTCCCAAAGCATAAGGGATGACTTTCCCCGGAGGATGCTTTATTTTACAAAGAAATTAAAAAAAAATCCCTTGAATGAAATCTTGTTCCCCAGGAGCACTCACCGACAAGTCGTCGTCGACAGCGTTCTTCCCGTACGAATACCCAGCGTCGGGGGCGCCGTACTGCGCCGAGGGGGCGCCGTACTGCGCCGAGGGGGCGCCGTACTGTGCAGCGGGGGCGCTATACTGCGCAGCGGGGGCGCCGTATTGGGCCGAGGGCTGCGCGCTCAAGAACACGGCAGCGGTTTGCGCGGGCGCACCGTAGTTTCGCGCAGGCGTCGAAGCGAATTGGGAGCGCGCAGGCACCCGGCTAGATGAGGAGTGGGAGCTGGAATGGGAAGAACGAGATGGGGCACCGTATTGGCTGGAAGGAGCAGAGTATTGGCTGGAAGGAGCAGAGTATTGGCTGGAAGGAGCTGAGTATTGGCTGGAAGGGGCTGCGTATTGGTTGGAAGGGGCACCGTATTGGCTGGAAGGAGCTCCGTATTGGCTGGAAGGGGCTGCGTATTGGCTGGAAGGGGCACCGTATTGGTTGGAAAGGGCGGCAATCCCGTTGGAGGAATGACCGCGTTGCGGGGAGGGGGGCGGGGAGAAGCGGTCCTGGTGCGTGGTGGAGTATCCAGGGGACAGGTACTGGTTCGAAGGGGGCTCCGGTCGAGCGCTGGCAACGGCCAACACCGCCAGCAGGCTCACGGCGAAGACGCACTGAGGACAAGTCAAGAATTACTTAGTTACATTCCTCTTGTTTTCACTCCTTTTCACTCTTTAAGGGATGTTTCTAAATTTCAGCAAAACGAGTGTCCAGCATTGTTCGTCAGACCAATCATGAGATCGATACAAATCGTTGAAAACGCTGAGAAACCTTGAGCTAGCACCCCCAGTCTCGTTAGGGTGAGGCAGCGTCAACCCCCTCAGCATCTTCTGCAGAACTGTTAGCTAGAAGAACCACCTACCTTCATGACGATGCAAGTAGCTATATTGGCTGTGCTGGTGAAGCGATAAAGCAGCTGACGCAATCGATACAGCGAGTCCGCCGAGCAGAGATGATCTAGATCACAGCGACGACGACGTCTGTTGCATTTCGGCCGGCGCCCATCCTCTTATATACATTGCATCCCAGCGCTGCCCCCCCCCCCCCCCCCCCCAACAACAACAACGGCGGCGTAACATCTGCACCATTTTAAATCGGCGGCCGGGGCGGCGTCGGCTCGGCGAGGAGGCAAGGTCGCATCGGGTGTGACGCCCCCGTCCGATGGGCGGCGTGGGGCGTGGGTTTCCCCGGCGCCCCCGACGACGCACGGGGCGCTCCAGATCCGTCAGTCACCGCGGCGGCAGACAAAGGACATCTTTGTGGCGTCGGGCGCTTGGATGAGACTCCTAGGTTGGATTTTGTTGTTCGTGAAGATTTTCCTGAAACGCGTGGGGAATACAAAGAAACTATTTAGTTATGAAACCGACTGACTCTAGCCGACAAAGCTTTTACAGACCATAACAAATCGAATGCTCATGCTAAATGCTTGAATTTGCAGATCGAATATATCCCATGATTTTTCCTTGCACACAGGCAACCCTGTAAACCCTACCACACGACATACTGTATTTATCCCTATACTATATTTAAATTATTTAACCATGCTTTCTATTTCAGGGTTCTAACGAACGTGTCGCACGTTCCATATATGCTTTAGGGCCTTATGGACCCGCTTCAAAACGAACTGCCACACTGTGAATTCCGCCAGTTCTATTCCACAAAACCTTCCTCCCTTGTAATTGCTGCTTGCTGCTCCTTCCAGCAATGACCCTTCGCCGCCTTGGCCTGTTCATCCTCCTGTCTCCTGCAGCGTCAAGACCCTCTGGTCCCTGTCGGGGCCTTCTGCAGCAATGATCCAGTTCCCTGCCAAAGCGAACTAGTTTTTTGCTTCGCATTCCGCGAGAACATCCTTGTCACCCGCAAGGACGCCGCCGTGATGCTCGCGATGATCTGCCCGTGGACCAAGAAACGATCCAATCAGCAGCCATGCGACCTCCACGGCGAGATAATAACACGTGTCGTAGCAGCGGCCTAATTGCCCCACGCGGAGCCGTTTGTTCCTCTCGGTCCATGTCAATCAGTGCGGTGCGCTAATCAAAGATGATGCTGCCGCGGCTGCAGCAGCAATCACATTCGATGGCGAAACCTTGACTACTTCCGTGATGAAAGGAATACCTGTCTAATGCAGATAAGGCAGATGGGGCGAGCATCCTTGTTACAATTATTTTATTACACGTAATAAATATAAGGTAGGTATTTTTCATTCGTTTTTTTCTAATTTTCAATTGGTAACTTCGCATGCGATACCCTAACAAATTTAAAATTTATTTCTTCGCTTTTATTTTTTGATGTTTGTGGACTTAACAGCTTTTGGTTAGGTACTTTATTAATTATATTGTATAAATGAAATTATAAAGCTTTAAAACAATTTACCAAGCCTTAGTAATGGGTTGTGTTTGTTAGGAGATAAAAGGTTGCTTTGAACTAAAGCAAATCAACGAATACCAAAAACTGCCTGGAAAATTGTGCAATATTTCGATAACTGACATGACCTTCGTGCTTTCAAACTGCACCCACAATCTGTAGAAGAATCTCATTTAAAATAATGAAAAGCAAACCACAAATGAAAAGCAAACCCTATTAATCACATAACGCATAATTGTTTACTTAAAAAGACGACAAGGCTGAAAAACTTATACTGTTCTCGATAATAATATCAAACTAATTACAATTAATTCCCATTCGCTAAGCAATTTCATTTCGAACCAATTACAAAGGCGGTATAAACGTCGATTCTTTAAGCAGCCTTTCAACGCAGAACCGAACGAAGAATCCGTCTCGGCCGCCGAAGATTGCAACGCTCGCCGCCGCCGATCATCCAGTTCTTGTTTAGCGATGCACATTTCACTCAAACCCACGCCGCACTTGCGCATTGCGAGACCTGCAATTGCGATACCTACTGAACTGCAATGCGTCGATATGCACCTGATTCTTATCAAACTATAGCTCGATGATGATGATACGTAATTAATAGTACTAGCCTTTAATTGGCACATTCACTTTCGCAGTCGCTCTGATTAGGAATGCACGTGTAACGTATGTATCTCCCTCCCTTGTAGCTCATCTTGTCTCAACCTAGCGTACAACGGTAACACCTTGTATACGTCTGTTCGACGGTAATGCCGATGGCTTGTGCTATTTTGAGGATTTTTTCGTCTCATTGTAGGCGAGTTTTAGCATGCGGATCTGTCCGTCCGCGCATTCATCTCTCTCGACGATGCTGGTGTCTGAAGGCGGCGCCCATCCATGGTGCTTGCAATCGAGCCACCGTGCCTTCGATTGCGTGCATGCGAGCGTTCGTAATCTAGAAGACACGTCACCATTTGATAACAGCACGAGGTACAAACAAGATATCATGTCTGTCATAAAAAGTATGTTTTTTTTAATTTTTGGGAATCCAAAACGAATAGCCGGCCACTTAGCAAAGCCAATTGGTTGAGTAAAATAATTTCGCAAGACTCTATTTTCTTCAGCCGTTTTTTAAGTTGCATGCCAGAGTTTATTAAGTGTGTGTGCAACAGGGTAAATAAAAGTTTTTTTGACAAGTATCAAGGTTTTAGTTAGGTAAGCCGCGTATTCATATAATTGTGTTCTAATTTGTTTCCTTGACGCTCAATCAATGGATCCCATAAAACTAACCGCGAGTATGCTTGTCGCAAGACGCAAATTGATACAGATCGTGTTGTGGGCTGGGAACATCCTTACGGATTTAGGGAGCGGTGAAAATAACGACTCGTCCATCCTCAAAGCTGAGTGAACACATTCATCAGATGCGTCACAGGATTATTGCCTA
The DNA here is from genome assembly GCA_921293315.2 of Nemurella pictetii. Taxonomy (NCBI): domain Eukaryota; kingdom Metazoa; phylum Arthropoda; class Insecta; order Plecoptera; family Nemouridae; genus Nemurella; species Nemurella pictetii. Next base: position 33,836,091 of record OV121115.1, read on the forward strand.
CATGTGCAGAAATTAGCCAACATGAGATTAACGTTATAAACTAATCAGCTTTATGACCTTTTTCCTCCTAAAGCCACGATGGGATGCATAATTGTTTACAAAACTTTCGGATGACTACCCCTGTATTTTGTCTCGACACGACCCATGATATTTAAATGCTTCAACCTCTTACGAGTATAGTCGAGCTCTGCAATCTGCATGATTTTTATGATGTCCCAAAAACTTGAAATGCTATGAAAACTTGATAATTTGTTATTGAGCTGCAGTCACCCAATTTCATGAAATTAAAACGGAGATTGTAGCCAATTAGGAGCTGTCTCGACGGGCGCAGAGAGCACGCTACCGACTGCAGAGAGTACGCTACCGACTGCAGAGAGTACGCTACCGACTGCAGAGAGTACGCTACCGACTGCAGAGAGTACGCGCCATACCATGCACACGGCGGTCTGCACTCTTCTCAGTCGTGATCGATTCTTTTAATTGCATGTGCATGGCCTACGCTAGTCTAAGCATTCAAATCGAACGTGCGAATTATTTGCCGTTGCGCGTGATGAAATAAATACGTCAAAAACATTTTTCACGCTTAAGTTTTAGCCTAACTTGAAATAAAGAAATCGGCATCATGTATTTAATTGAGATGGAAATTGGGAAATATTCTCATCTCGCTGACTGCAGATGATCACCAAAGTCCAAGTTAATAAGGTCGAGAGGAAAGAGTTAGAAAATGACCAGCTTTGTCTACGGTGTGTAGTTTCTGACTGAATGCTGATTTCTTACTCAATAGTCACCTAGGGGTTTTCCGCTCATAGGAAATATGCGTAGCAATTGATAAGTTAGGGTAGCGCATCTAATTTTTTGATTTGCTTCAGGCAGCCCATTATGGGGTATCCGCTATCAATTACATTTTCGAGTTTATGGACAGAAGGTGAATAAAGTGATAAGGTGGGAGAAGTTTAACAACTTACTGTTACTTCTTATAAAAAAGTGTGGTAGGAAAAACGAGGTCCACTCTCGCTCACACGTTCGTCCACCAAATACAATACCTGCAATTACGATGAGTATCACAACCGAAATTAAATCATTCCATATTTGATTAGAAAATGGTGCAAACAACCCATCTAAAACACTTTCTCTCATAACCAGAGCTAATAAAACTTAAATACTCATCAAAATCAGACTGCAGATATAACATACAACTGTGCAAATCATTTTTACAACCCGGCGTTGGTTTCAATTGTTTGCGTAACCCTGCATAGCAGCGACGCCGACGCCGATGCCGCCGCCGCCGCCGCCGCCGCCGCCGCCGCCGCCGCCGCCGCCGCCGTCGCATGTATAATGGCATCGCTGCCCTAATTATCAGCAATTTACAACACCGCTGCGGCGATGGCCGGCGCTCGTCTCCCAGCGGTCTTCTGCAGAGATGAATGTAGCCAGCCTTGGGAGCACCACGACTGTTACACTTTCGTCCGCACTTGCTCCTCAATGCTTGCACCGTGTGTCCATCACGGTCCTGCCAGGGGCGGCCCTGCCGGCGGAGATGGCTCAACGTGTTCTCCGGTTCTGTGCGGACTCTTTGTGGTTTTCATTGATGAAATGTGACGTCTCACCACCCTCCAAGGAACTTGGGATTTCGGGAATTCGTAAGGAACTTGGGAGGGGTCCAGGATTTTTTTTATTAACATTGAAAGTATTACTGCTTTGTAAGCCAACACACGAGGTAATGATTGTTTCTATAAGAAATATACTTCACATCCAGAAATTTTATGGGAAAGGTAAACACATCCCTTCGCAAAATTAATTCCTAGAAAAGCACCACCAGATTATCGTACTGTGTTGACGCTGTTCACTCTTATTAGCATGCCCAATTAATTCTAAGCAAAAGGAAAGTCCTGGTGCACGACATTGGGAGTACCGATGACCATATTATCCTATAGTTATGCATGTACCACCTACCTAGGTAACGCTACTGCAAATAACAGATTGGCTTCACTCCACCACTGAAATTACTACCGAATTATGGCCTGCGGTTGCCCAATTAACCTGATAGACGACCACCAACTGCGAACTGATTTGGAAATTATTATCAGATGAAGTCGAATTTCGATGTCAATGAATATGGAAATAAATGGAAAAATGAAAGTTATCTAAATTCTAAATCATGGTAAGTAGCTATATTTATTCCTGTGTGAGCAGATTTCAGGAACTAAAATTATGTCATTTGCATTTTGTGATTGTCATAGGATTTATATGATAATGGTGTTAGTTGAAACGATGATGCTTCAAATCAACTCTGTAGTTAATTTTTCTCACCATTACATAAAGCTTCGTTCAAGAAAAACATTTCTAAGCAAATCCAAACCAAAACAGCGCCAAACAAGCGCCCTTCAAGCGTGAAATCAAATATTTGTTTGTCTTAGTCTTCGCCTCGAAAAGGAGCAATCCGTGGCAAAAGACTATTTTCTGAAATCCGCGGCTTAAAATGATCACCATCGCCATTGCCAGCTGCCGAGGAGAAGAGGTAACCCCGTGGCCACGGTTGGAATGATGCAGCAACGTCAGAGCGTTGGTCAAACGAGCACGACCGGTCTCTCGGGTCGTGACGCCAGGGAACACGAGAGAAATACTCTGACTCCTGACTCCCGGTGCTGTTAATGCGCGAAGACAACCAAGAAGCTGTAGCGTGTCGCCGTTGCCGCAGCAGTTTTATCCCACCCCTAGCGGTGGTAACACGGAGTGAACCCTTGTTTTTCTCGAACCGAACAATCATTCTGAACAAAATATCAAACAATCGATCTCATGTACCGTTGTCATGTGATCAAACTAATTCTGCAGTTGTAAGGAAAGGGCAATGATAAATCTTTTTCAATTCAAGGTATAACGTGATATCACCTATAATCCAGACTATAAAATAAAATAATTGTGGTATTAAATTTTGCAATTCGAATCGAGGGCGATTGTGTATAACTATTAGCATGGGGAGATGAAACGAGAGCGTTCATTTGTCCCAGTAAAAATATAGACAAAAATGGAGATCTGATTTCATCTCACCGTGATAAAAGCTATACGCAATTGCCCTCCAGATTATAAGTTTTCCAGGCAATTTTATTGCTCTGCTTTGTGAATTCAGTTCCAACTGCAATTAAATGCAAATAGAAACACTTTGATAGGTATCGTTCGGTAATGGCAATAATATAATGATTGCTCTTTAGAACCTTTCCAATTAATTCCATTCGATTCGATGGGGGAGTAAGCACTCAAACAAAAGAGCGCGCAAATAACAACATTTTGCAAGGCTCGAGTCACGAAGAGGCTGTAAATCTGCAATTCTTCCATTGTCTTTGCTGCGTTGTTCTCACCGGCTCCAGTCCTGTCAGTGTCAGGTTGCGCGGTGGCGGCTATTCCGCTATCTTCCGGCCATCTGCCCAAGCGAGCGTTGCCGGGAAATGATCTCGTTGCAACAAAGAGATGACCAACACTTTGGTAAGAGTCATCTTGTGTCGTCAGTGTTTAAAAGAACGGTAACAGACTTGTTAATGCTCACAAAAGCAAGAATTTCCATTCAATTCGTTACGAAAAGATGCCGTCATTGTCGGCGTTGACGGAAATTAATCGTCTCTTTATTATAAGCAACTATATTGAATGAAGTAGGGATAAGTATGAACCAAGCAAATCGCACATCACGATAGCTCACAAACTCTATCATTACACCATGTCTGCCATTATTGTTTCAATGCTTATATTTATTCGTGATTTCCTTAATTAATTACAAATATTTGGACAAAAGTGCGACCTTCGCCTTTTCAATAAGTGTTAACAGAGCAAACAAGGGCCGACCATTTGTTTTGGAAACCCCTTGCGTACCAGACTGCCTGCACCAGGTTTATTATGACCACTCTGACATTTTCCGGGTCGAGAATAACTCCTGTCAGACTTATGGCAGACTTTTCCGCTGGTTGAAAATCACGTCGCTTTCCCGGAGAACGTGCGCCGCGGCGTCGGATGAATCGAAGGGCGGCGACGCGCGGCGAGAAGGTGATCGATGGCCGAGATGTGGATCAGACCATCGTTGCAGCGGATTGCAGCATCCCGACTTGCAACAGCGCCGGGCGCGGTGGGCGGCGGACGCGTGAACTGTGCGCGGCAGTGCGCCGTCGAACGCGGAGGAGCGCGCACGCGCCGCGATTCGGAAGAAAGATGAAGGCGAAAATGAGAGCGATCGTTTGGGTGGAAATCTCAACGAAATAAAGCTCGGAAATCACAGAAAACACCACGGTATAAGTTGGACGTCACTGCTTCACTTAAGATTAGAAAATAGTTCCATTCAGTTATTCGAAACATATATACTTAAGCTGCTTCATGGTTTAATTTATGTTATTCTTCATCCCACGGGTGTTGGCCAAAATATGGCTCTAACTCTACGCAGGACCTATCTTATAAGACCATGAAAAAATAATGCCAAATACCGGATAATAATGAATGTAGGAGACTTGGAAAAGGAGACTAGCTTTTAGCTAAATAATGGGAAAATGTAGAAGAATGTTCGATTCAAGGCTTGTTTGTAATATAAACGCATATTTTATTTCCATATAAAACAATTGAATTATAAAAATATATACTATTCGTGTCAAATTGTCAGCAATACACTTCTTTGAAAATATATAACTTTACTATACAAAGGCTACAAAATAGAAATGTAGTGACAAAATAGACTAATACAGGTAATTTATACCAAATGGCCTTGGAGTTGATTCCATCAATTGTGATTGGCTCTCACCCTTTATGACTCAATCATCAAGCCAACCACAACAGGACTAAATCAAACTCTTAAATAATGCAAAATCACGGTCCTATTTTAATAGTGATATCCATCGTCCTGGCTGTTTCCAGACTGTTGGCTCGATTGGCTACCCTGTTGCTTGTATCCCTGGCTCTGGCTCTCTCGCTGCTGGCTTCCATGGTTACCACCCTGGTGTTGGCTACCCTGTTGCTTGTATCCCTGGTTCTGGCTCTCTCGCTGCTGGCTTCCATGGTTACCCCCCTGGTGCTGGCTACCCTGTTGCTTGTATCCCTGGCTCTGGCTCTCTCGCTGCTTGTATCCCTGCTCCTGTCCCTCGCGCTGCTGGTTGCTCTGGGGCCCACCCTGGGGGTAGCCTTGTGCGTCGCCGCCCTCGGGCTCCTCGTAGCGGATGGTGGGCCGGTAGCCCTCGGAGTCTGCCTCGTAGTCGACCACCTGCGTGCGGCCGTCGGGCAGGCTCACGCGGTACGAGCCGCGCACGGGCCCTTCGATCTCACGGCTCTCCTCGTGGCTGAAAGCGCTGCCGGACTCGGAGTCGTCCACGGCGAACTTGAACTCGTAGTTGGCGGGCTCCTAGAACATCCGGAAGACGGTCAGACCGTCAGACCGCCAGGGGGCTTCGAGGGTTGTTCGCAAGTGCGTATTTGAGTAGGTTAAATGCCTTTTGAAGCATCAAAACTTGGAAACAACCCCTGCAGAATCGCCACATTACATTTTCGGCTTTGAGACGTTGGTAAATTAGGAATATCCAAGAACCTCCTGCCTATCACCAGAATGTGAATTAGGAATTCAAAAAGAGAACCGGACTAAAATCCTCGGCAAATATTGTGTAAGTGAAAGTAGAGAGATGGGTGCTTACCGCAAGAGCATCTTCGCGGATCTGGTTCTTCTCGCGCTCGCTGAGCTCGTTCTGCTGCTCGGGGACGCCGTACTGGCTGGAGGGCGCCTTGTACTGGGTCTGCGGCGCCGGCGCGTTGTATCTACCGACGGACGCGCTCTGACCGGAAGTACGGCTGGGGGCGCCGTACTGCGCAGAGGGGGCGCTGTTTCGCGACACCTGCGCGTTCTTGTTGTTGCCGGTTTGCTTGGGGGCGCCGTACGACGCGGAAGGCGCCTTGTATTGCGCGGAGGGAGAGTTGTTGAAGCTGTTCTGGCTAGGAGCACCGTACTGGCTTGATGGGGCATTGTATTGGCTATTGGCAGTGTTTTTCTGGGCAGGGGCGTTGTATTGAGCGGAAGGCGCATTGTATTTCTGGGCAGGGGCGTTGTATTGAGCAGAAGGCGCGTTGTATTTCTGGGCAGGGGCGTTGTATTGAGCGGAAGGCGCATTGTATTTCTGGGCAGGGGCGTTGTATTGAGCAGAAGGCGCGTTGTATTTCTGGGCAGGGGCGTTGTATTGAGCGGAAGGCGCATTGTATTTCTGGGCAGGGGCGTTGTATTGAGCGGAAGGCGCATTGTATTTCTGGGCAGGGGCGTTGTATTGAGCGGAAGGCGCATTGTATTTCTGGGCAGGGGCGTTGTATTGAGCGGAAGGCGCATTGTATTTCTGGGCAGGAGCGTTGTATTGAGCGGAAGGCGCGTTGTATTTCTGGGCAGGGGCGTTGTATTGAGCGGAAGGAGCAGTGTATTTCGCAGGGCTCTGCTGGTAGCTGGACTGGGTAGGCGTTTCGTAGCGGGTGGACGAGGGCCTCTCTTGCTTGTTGTTCTTGGGGGGCCCGTACTCGCTGGCCGGCGCCTCGTACGAGTTCAGGGGCTTGTAGGCTCCGACGGCGGCGTCGTCGTCGCGACGCGGAGGGCCGTACTGCTCTGTGGGTACTTCGTTGCTGAACGCGCCGGGCGTTCCGTACTGCTGCGACGGCGCCTCGTCGTTGAATTCCGCGGGGGCGCCGTACTGCTGCTGCGGCGAGTCCTGCTGGCCCTGGTGCTGCTGGCCCTGGTGCTGCTGGCCCTGGTGCTGCTGGCCCTGGTGCTGCTGGTTGCGGCTGGGCGGGAGGTACGAGTCGACGGGAGGCTCGGCCAGGACGACGCCGACGGCGAGCGCCGCGACGGCGAGCACGAATACTAGCTGCGGGGCAAACAAACGGCGACGTTGGTTAGTGAACAGAGATCCGATAGCGGCAGACTCTCTCTGAGTTTTAAGGCTCTTGCGAGTAACTGTGTGGATATTTGTCAACTTTTAAATTTTTTGCACAAATTTAAATTATTTTTATAAGCTAAAAAATAATTTGATAGTGAGCAATTGCAAAACTTGACTGCATTACTTTTCAAAATAATTATTTCAGCCATGGTATTTTGTGGGTGGTATTCTAAAATCTAATCGAGCGATTTTACTGATAGTAAATGTCAACCGACGATGCGACACCGGTATCGAAGCCAGTACCTTAGCCATGTGTGATCCTCTGGTATGCACAGTCAGTTGGTCCTTGCTAACTCTCGAACAAACGGATGGAGACTGATGCTCTTCGTCAATTGCACCTAGACTTATATACGCAAGTGTAATAATTACCAACGCGACCACGTGGTGCGATACAAAGATATCGCTGGAGTGATAGGCGAAGCAAAAAACAGGGACGGGTGGACCACTTATGGCAATTCACACCGTCTTCTTTCAAAGCGCTCGCGTGTGAGCTAGATTTGCGCTGCGGCGGCGGCGGTGGCGGCGGTGGCGGCGGCGGCGGCGGCGGCGGCTGCCTATTATCAATGGCTGGTGTTGCCGAAATGTGGGGCCGACGCTGCGAGGTTGCGTCAGGGCTTTCGATTTCGGGCTCGCAATGAGATGGGACGCCCGCCACATGCAAATCCGGCTGATTTCATCGATAAGAAAAGTATCGGAGACTTCAAGGTAGATCGTCTTCAGAGTGAAGCACGCACGCTCCACGGATTCCTTGATGATGAAAACCCTGGCATTTTTCTAATTGTAATTACAAATCTGATGTTTGGTATTACTAAAAATTAAAAGCAAAAAAAAAATTATAACGAAATCTAGACGGCGATTAGGGCGCATGGAACGTGATTTTGATTGTGGGTTCCTCTTATCTGTTCAAGTTTCTGACGTTTTTTCGTATATTGTGTTTCGAAATATTTGAACGAGTGACACAATGATTAGAAAATTACCTACTTGAGTAACTGATTCGTGTCTTAGGCCATGGAAAGTCAATTTTGGGTAGGAGGGCATCCACATTATTAGTATATTTAAAAAATGCGTGATTTTTTTCCTGAATTGCAAGTTTGGGATTGAATCCCTCGATGACAAGATAAAAATGGAATGCATTGGAAAACTAGATGCAAGCATTCCCTAAATATTGCACTTTTAAATTCAAATGAACTTGAAACTCTTTGAGATCATTTTTTTCGTAAAAAGCACAAGAATTTCCTCGTCTACAGGAATGGATCACAGCAAAAATTTCAGCACGATATTTGAAGCTTGAAATCTTCGATTCTTCCTAATCATATGGGTAAAATACTGAGTTCATGCTGGCAATGACGTCATGGTCGTGCATTCAAGTTCCGGGTTTAGAATTGATCCCCTTGCGGGATACAATTATTTCGCCTGTTACCTTCCATGTTTCTAGCTAATTGATATCATCGTGTCTGGGTCAGAATCGATCGTAGCCCTCAACGCTCAAACCATCAACCTCCAAGTTGTATAATCCGGATAGCATTTCGTGGCAACGGAACGAAAGGGTTTCAACATGGGGACTTCAACGCGCGAAAGTGAAACAGACAAACATCCACGTTCATCTGTACGATTTATTGTCTGCTTATTACTTTCTGTGTAACTATCAACACAGTTTTTTCTGCACAATTGTCGAAACGACCTAGAGACCAATGAAACATCGAGCTGCAAACACGACCTGGGTGAACTGGAGCATCGCCTTGCTTTGTAAGGTGACCGATGCAAAAACTAGCGGCAATTTTAATCTGCAAATCATTGCCCCATCATCTGCATCCTCGTCACTGCGCAGAGAGAGATGCTTTCAGTTTCATCTTGTTGAGCTGGGATCGCTGCGCTCGCTGGATGAGAGGGGTTCTCACTTGCAGTAATGCACGCGGCCGGCGGCGCTGAGGACTCGTACAACGTTTCATTGAGATCAGCAATTAACGTGCGGCGCGTTTGACACGGAGATGATCAGACTGCAAATGCACTGCTGCAGCCGCGGGCATCCTCCTCGGGCGCAAGGACATGCAGCACCGCGCGGACTTGGAGAGCAATCGCGGTCGATGTGATCGAATTGTTTATTGGTTTCATCGGAAGGTGATGACAGATGGTCGATTGATCGGTGGTTGGGTGTTTTTATCGAGTTACTTTGTTGAATGCTGAGATGATGAATCGACGTTTGTTTACAAAATTAGTTCTAGTCCTGTCAGTTAGAGCCATGGTTGTCCTTCACGAATGTTGCAAACATATGAATATGCATCATCAAATGAGATCATTATACTATCAGGGACGCGCTGTATTTAATTGACATATTCAAAGAAGGACACATGCAGAAGAACCCGTAGAAAATCAATGTTAGAGTTGAAATTAGAGTACGTCATCTTTACGAAGAACAACTCTGATTTACTTGGGGTGTGCTGAGTTATATCCTAATTTGCTTCTTAGTTTCATCTATGATTTCATAACTTTAATGTGATTTGATTTTGTATTTTGTGAGTATCACATGTGGTCTATGAAGATATGACGTTTATAAGTCGTTCGGTTGCAGCTCCTGCTGTTGAGTTGATTGTACTCCAACCAAAAGCGTACTGTTAAGCACCACAGTCTAGCACCGAAACGTTGACCGCGCTAGGTTAGACCCCTGGAATTTTTATAGATTCAATTAAAAAAACTGATTACTAAAGCTCGGCCGTAAGTAAAAAATAGAAGACCTGAGGTGTAATTTCTGTAGAATATGAATAATTTTAAGAGAAAATTGAAAACCTTATAATGAAATGATTCAGATTGTGCTCCAGTGAGCCATTTAATAAACACTTGTCTCTCATTTCCGTATTTCATCCCACATTCTCCCAGCGCGCATTCCGCAAGGTCCACCCGAGAGCGCATCTCATCGCATCACGGCTGGCTGGCCACGGCGAGCATCACGGCGAACACCGCGTCGAGCAGCAATCACCGCGGCCGCTAAGTGCAGCCTTCAGTAGACGATCTAGATCGCCGCCAGTCCGGCGATTGCGAAGACCCCGTTGTTCTTGTTGTTACGACGGCGGTGGGTGCATCGCGCCCCGAGGCGTCCACTGGCTGTCTGCTGGTGACGCAAGTGCGGGATGCTCGACCACTGCTCGCTACCCCCGCCTCGTCGGCGGCCGGTGTCGGCGTGCACCTCCCTGCAGACAGGACCCCCAGGGTGCCGGACGCCGCGTATAAATGCCGCTGGTCGAATCCGATGAAGGCACAGTCTTTGGGTTCCAATTAACAGAAGTGCACCACAGCAGCAGCTACCAGCAATCATGTATAAGGTGAGTGGATTATGCATTATGCGAGCAATATGGGAATTTATTACGAAATATTATAGAGAAATAGTCAAACAAGAAAGTTTTTGCTGATCATCATTTTGATGCATTGGTCTTGATTTCTTACGAGTTAAAAACAATTTTGATCTTCGAAACTCAGTTACAAATATCAAATAATTTCATTTAAAAATAAATGTCATCTGTCATTGTACTTTTTAATTGGAAGCGTATAAAGCGTTCATCTTTTCATCTAGAATAATATTAGGCACTAAGCGCACGAAATCTTATCACCACCCCTGTAAAAATTATAAATGAATTGCCGCAAGCCCATCTCGATTTCACTCAGTCAGAGCGCACGCACCAACCCTCGAGTAATTTCTTTCTCTCCCCGCTCTTCCCACAGCTGATCCTCGTCGTCGGCGTCGTCGCCATGGTCGGTGTGTTCGCGGAGCCCCCGTCCCCCCGGCAGTACCTCCCCCCCGGTCAAGGGCGCTACCAGGCGCAGCCCTCGAGCCGCTACGGCGCCCCTAGTGGCGCGTCGCGTCGCGGCGTGCCCAGCCGATCCGGCGCCCCGTCCTCGCAGTATGGCGCCCCCGCTCCCCAATACAACGCCCCCGCTTCCCAATACAACGCCCCTGCTCCCCAATACAACGCCCCCGCTTCCCAATACAACGCCCCCGCTTCCCAATACAACGCTCCTTCGTCCCAATACAACGCTCCCTCGTCCCAATACGGAGCTCCTTCTGACCGAAACGGAGGCTTCAACGGATACGCCAACTCTCGCTCCAACAACCAAGACGATCTTTCTGTAAGTTTTATACTCTTTTTGCGAAGATTTGGACAATTTCTTAGGTTCGTAAAATAGGAAGCGGAGCTTTCTCAAAAAAATGGGAAGGTACAGAAAGATAACATAACTTAAAATCACCCCCGATTAAGTTTACACGTGGAACAGACCCGTTTTACACAGGAATCAATTTGGCGACCATCGATAATAAATTCAAGGCACGATCTCACTTTTTCCCAGCGAAGCAATCGTTAGTTATCATGACTCTCGTTATTTTAACGAATCGAAGTGTTACTCTGAAAACTTAAACGAACTATATAACGAACATGCATCATTTTCTTTGTGAACGTGTGATAATTCTCTCATATGTTCAACTACATAATCGTACAGTACCAGAAGAGCTATCTTAAAAATAACTAAACTGGAATTGATAGATTGGCTGGTGATTGGCAAAAAAATTGGCAGTAACTCGGGGCAAACAGTTAGATCAAAGTAAATTGCGATGATAAACGACGAAGGAACACGTTGCCGGTAGCTGAGCAAGTTTATACTCACTCGTTAAACGACTTCTTCAAAGCTTTCAATTTATTAGTCCGATGCAGACATGATGACTCCTCATTGGCGAGATGATTTATATTTTTATGATCATTATTGGTGTACTATAATCTGCATTTGGGCGAAAGTATTTCACAATTCTGCTCCACCAATGTTCTACTGGTTTACAGCCTAGATATTATTCAAACAGGTGTAAACGCCCTGGAGCTCCAAAGAACATTTTGACTCATCACGGACATTAATAAATCCTTCGATATGACCGCAAAGGTAGTTAAATACGCTGACTGTTTTCTGGAGGAACACACACCTCACGCTATTTACAAACAAATTAAACGAGTCTTTGAAGGATTGTCAAAACTGCAGGAAGAGACAGTTGGTGGAAGGGATATCTACCCCTCATCGAGTCCAGACCGGCTTGAATCGACACGGCAACCCAGTTTAGATCCATTGCTTTACTACCAAAGACACCGTTAAAATTAAATAGATATTTCCACAAATATTCTGCAATAACTGAATAACAGTAGAATTCTCGCGTTGGCAATCAGTTACTGGTATTTGCGTTGTGCATTCTGTTAAGGAAAATATCCCCACATGAATGCAAAATTGACAAGCCACTAGCGATGGTTTCAGTTGAGCTTTGAAAACTTCATCACAAGAAGCACGAAGACGCAAGCTAACTTTGTCCTTAATGCAGGAGCCGGCCAACTACGAGTTCTCGTACGAGGTCCAGGACGCGGAGTCCGGCAACGACTTCGGCCACCGCGAGTCCCGGCAAGGGGACGAGGCCACCGGCTCGTACCACGTGCTGCTTCCCGACGGTCGCACGCAGATCGTCGACTACGTGGCCAACGCAGAGGGGTACATGCCGACCATCCGCTACGAGGGCGGCGACGACGCCGACGCCGGGTATCCGGCGGCGCGCGGAGGCAAGGACGGATACAGATACTAAGGAGGATGTACGACGTCCGAGGAGCGATGACGGTGCTCGTGGTGGTTGTTGGCAGGGTGTTCGCACTTTCTGTCGGTACAATTTGCGATAGCGAATTTTGGATTGTAAAAAATTTGACAGCTTCGCGAACAGTGGTGGGTTCTTAAGGAATTCTCTTTTTTAGGTCTATAAAATTCGAAAAATTTAAAATCTAAATAAGAACCAAACTTTGTTTCATATTTTTATTGCGCGACTAATTTCTTAAAACAACCGTTTGAGTCTAATTCCTGTTCTGCTAGTACAAGACTACAAGCTATTAATAGCGGTCATAAAATATATATAAATAAAAACATGTGAAAATTTCACGCGGATATACCTACTAAAGATAGTAATTACAGTAAAAAAAATAGTTAAAAACATGAAAAGAATTCCAGCTCTTTTCAACATTTCCTGGTCTGCCGTTAGATGCTTCGTACTTTAGATCAGTATTTATATTTTGTTGTCTCAGCCTGAGAAACTGTGAAGGTCTGAAAATATTCCACCACGCATGTGTCATCGCTCTATCGGAAATGCAATTACACTGTACATAAATAGTTATAAGCACACAAAGTGTTCGCAATTCGATTGTGCTCGTCTTGCTTGGAAATAAATTATAATATTTATCTGAATCAACCACTTTATATTATTCAACTCCTCTCACTGCAGCCGCCTTCCAAAGCAAACACCTCAATGTGATCTAGAAGCCGCCTGGAATTAACATCTCTGCACTCCCTTCCATCAATAGAAGCTGATTCCGTAATAACTTCAAGTGGGTGGGTGGCCAATCTTTCCTTCGGATCCTAATCGTATTTATGACCGCTAAACGCCCACCTTCATTAGATTCGCCACCGATCAAAGATGGATGCGTATGCCAGACAAATGAGTGAAACGCACAACTCATTCACGGAGCTAAAAACAGAGCGCAGGTCAGGAACCAGCCGGTGCCAGTCAAGAAGCCGCTGCTCGCTAAGCGAGAAACGCAGCCAGGACCTCCTCCACGCAGCAACTATGATTTACGCATCCATACCTCGTCCTTAATTTACGCAAACTGACTGACCCAGTTATTTGCGGCAAGCCCACATCACGTATCCCCCCTGCAACCTCGGCGTCTGCGCGTCTCCCATATGCAGATTACCTCTCAATAATAACGCCGGCGCCGGCGAGCGATTCGCAGTGCTCTCATTGCCTGTAATTAGCGGCATGGTTGATTGCAATTAGCAACGTGGGCTCGCCGTGAGTTCTCGTGCAGATGAAGAAGCGTCTTGCAGATGATGCTGCAATCATCTTATAGATCACCTGCGATCAAAGGGACGCGACGAGTGTCGTAACGAACCAGTTGTTATGGAATTCATGAGTTCGGATGGTGATTACTGAGCCATTCACGCTGATGCCGTCTTAATTGATTGCTACTAACTAAATCGTTTAATAATATTGATTGCATTGATGATTAGCCATCGACCACTGCCACTGGAGTTTGGTTTCAGAGTTCAGCACCCATTGTGTAACTGGCATTGTGGTCATATTGACTTCCCATCACACACACTATTTCTTTCATGTCGTCTGGCTCATTTATATACACATATATGTATATTTTATTATATTATATATTATTGGCTTTGTGGATTAAAGTTTTATTCGTAGCATTAACCGCTAATATGTCTTTTATTCAAAGTTTGGGCTACGAGAATTTACACCATAAAAAAATATATATATAGATGTATAGGTATATATATACATTTTTTATGAAACATGAGTAAAAATAGGGTCTACAGGGACGTGATATAGTAAAAATGTTAGCTGAGACTGATGTCAAAATTCGCATACCCGTCCCAAACGAAGGCCGAGCGTTCACGAACGCAAACGATTTCCGATCAACCAAAGATTCGAAGGTTAGGTTAGTTCAAAGTTCGTGCATCTTTTGTATCGAAGCTAACTTGAAATTTGTTTGAACAGTTTTAGTGTTAGTGTTAGTGAATGAGTGAATTGTGAACTCTCTAGGTTCATGGCTCGTACATTATTGGATTTGCTACTGATGAACGTGACATTCGAGAATCTAGTTGGTGAGTGAAACATTATATCAAATCTATCGTCCTCTCATCTATCGGTGACTCCGATACAAGTACTCCACCAAATCTTAGACAAATTAACACATGTCGTGTGTTACAGCAAGTGCCTCCCAATTTCACGATACGGGACACTGCTTAAGAGCCAGCTAAAGTCAGCTTAAAAGCCTAAAATGCAGAGGTCCACGTAATTACTTTTCCTGCCCCCTAAATTGATCCCAATATTTTTGAAAAAAAATCAGTGTGTAGAGGAAGAGTACTCCGACCCGCCTAGTAAATTTTAATTGAGATCGGATGGAAAATAAAACAACCAGAGAAGAAAGAAAAGTGGTGTTTTCGTTTAAAAAACACCCACAAAAAGTCCCAAATTCAAGATCTATTTGTGAACAAAGTAAACGTCCGATCGACACGAGCCTTTACATCGCGTGTTAGAAATTTTTTCAACTATTCACTGATTTTTTTTCATAAATATAGGGAACATTTTAGGGGGCAGGAAAAGTAACCACGTGGACCTCTGCACTACCAAAAATTTCCGTGTGAGAAAGCTAATCTTTCACGGATTAGACCCGATGTAAATAATCTTCCAGTTTTACTGCCTCGTTATCAGCATGAGAAATAAAAACACTCGTGGAGATTATACTTGCACAACCCGACACCGAGTTCAATAGAAAGTTAATAAAAAAGGATATCGATACAAATCCGTGTTTCATACTGTTTTATCGATACGACTGGATTCGTCTCTGCTTGCAGATCAAAAGCAATGTTGAAATGAAAAAATCCGACGAAAATTACCGATTAATATGCATCATTCCTTCACCCACTGCTCTGTAAACCTAGTTGGGTGGGTCTCACTCAACTTTTCTACTCAACTTTACTCAATCTATCAGTGCTCTAAAACTGAAACTTGTGTTACGCACGTTTGTATTGATCTTAGAAGGAAATCCGATAATAATGAAAATCGATATATTGGGTGTCCGATATTTTTCATTGCTTGCTTGGGTCTAACAAATATAGTTATTTTGTATTATTGTGTAATTTTCGGAATTGCATGATTGTCAAGTCGGAAGAGAAGAGATTCTAGGAAGTCGGCACTCGGCATGCTGACGCTAGTTAGCGATAAAATTTAGTCGGCGTAAGATATGGCCGATGACGGCTCGTTCCGTGGAGACAGAGTGTTTTTATAGATCAAAAAGTATATTTTATTCACTAAACAAAGCAATGTTGCTTAAACTAACCATCATCGTTTGTATTCAATTCAATTTCAATTTCAATTTCATCTTCATTTTATTCTGCATCACAAGCATGCATACAGGGTAGAAAAAAAATGAAAATAGCAAAAGCCCGCGTAACACTCATACCTAATTGAACAGTTCATACAGCACAGACATGCGAACCCGTTAGTCTTTGTGCTATTTTGTTATATACACTACGAAGTGGTTCACATTCGAACGTGTTGAAAGGAACGAGGACTTCTGGCTTGAGAAGATGGAAGCGCGCCTTTGTTGGTGAGTGAGAAAAAATATATGCTCGATCTCTGCTGGGAGTGACTATTGGTAGACGCTGATGAATCTATAATTTTTGTTTGTTCTAGGTTTTATAACAAGTGCCTAGTCATTGAAATTTGCAACCCGCAGTACAGTAAACGAATGTTGAAGACAGACATCCGAGATCCGAGATCCGCGATGCGTTGTTGAAGCCCGTGCTGCGGCTCAAAACGCCAAAGACATGAAAGCCGCCGCGAAATTGCAGAGGAAAAGTGCGAAGGCGCAAACAGCCAACAAATAAATCGGCAACGGAGTGTTTCCGATCCATGGCTCCATGCAATCGATGTATATTAATTGAAACTAATATGTAGTACGTATTCAAAAATATAATTATTATTTCGTTACTTTGTTCGGAATCAGATAAGTTTCAAAATGACACTTTTGTGGCGTTAAAATGTTCGTCTGCGTTCAAGCATTGTGAAACGACGCATCGATGACTGCATACTAAGTCTAGTTATGCTCTTTGGGCAGACTTTTTTGAAGAAACAACCATGTTATTTCTTAGTGTTCGTCACAAGAATGTGATTTCAACCATGGTGGAAAAAATTAATTTTCATAATGTTATGGGTTAAAATCACGCCAGAAGATCGAATAAAAAAATGTGTTCCATGTACTGTCCATCAAAAACACGATGGTATCAATAAAATTAATCGCAAACAAATACTGATTGATTTGTATTCTCGGCATCTACTACTCAATGAAAGTTTGCTTGCGGAATGCTGTTCAGCAATGTTTACAACAAACTCGACACAGGATTAGAGCGGCTTATAACGTGACGTACTACCAATTCTTTGCCGTGATTGAAAATGTGCTGCAGTAAAGCCAATAAGTGCACTAGAACTTTGATTCAAAGTATCATACAATCTGCTGACAAATATGAATCCAGCCGTGTCATTTAAATCACGAAAATCGAGAAAAAGCAGATTTTTTTCATTTTGATGATTAATCTTGGTTATGCAAGAGTCGCAGATAAGTGCCAGCGTTTATAATCCGTGGCTTCTTATGATTACTGCCACAGATTATTATGTTTTTCGTTATCGTATCGGGTTACAACCTATGTAGACTCTTAATAAAATAAAATACACCGGGATACTACCATCAAGCCGTCTGTGTGCTGGCTAAGTTAAGTTGATCGGTCATGATGACTGAGACTATTGTCGTAAAGGAGCGTCGTTAAACCACTGCGTTAAACACAAACCAACAAACAACAAACCGTTGTGACTCACTTGGCTCTTACGAGCGTGGGAATCCGTGTCCAGTGAAGCAAGTCTCGGAGTAAACCACAATATTTTGCTCCTTCGAAATTCGAGTACTGCACTCCTCATCTACTTTTAGTTGTCTTCTGTTCATATAATCCCGATTTGTTATATATCTCTTAAAATATTTGCCTGAGGATAGCCAACACGGTAGCATCGAAACCAAAAGAAGATAACTTTCATGTCACTATGTGTTAATATGACAATCATTGCCATGAAAATTTATTGGGTGGTAAAATTTTTTCAACAGCCGACATCACATCACAAAACCATCTTGGTTACAATGGTAACTTTGTCCCACGTTCGCATGTCTCTATCAATCGTGGCTCGTGGCTCGATGCATTGAAAAATGAAGGGCGTTTGGTGGGCAGCGTTCGGTGGGCAGCGAAAGAAACCGACCACCAGGTGACGAAATAATTGATGGGCCTCTGTTTTTTGCCGTACGAAGTATGCTACTAAATTACGCAAGTGTTTAAACTCACACAGCTCGCCGAATCATTTCGATATGAAGACAAGGAAGTAAGTACTTCATCTTAATGCCATATTGTTATGCAGCGAGTTCAAATAGTCTGAGGGAACCTACAGAGTGGCAAATATATTTGAAAGCTGCAGATTAATACAAATAATATGCCGAAATCTTGAAAGCCAGCGATGGCTATTAAAAATAGTCAGGCACTTTTAGGACGTAGGCATAAAGTATGCATAGGTTGTGTAGTTATGCATGTGTAGGTATCGATAGCTAATGGAAAATATAGATTAAGTATCTGTATAGAAAGCAGTGCTTACTTTAAAATTAGATTTGGTAATCTCAAACCGGAATGATAAACAAAGTAAAGGTCAAATAATTAATTGCAGATATTTCAGTTTGTTTCACAGCCCTTCAGTTTACAGCCAGCAGGTTGGATGATTAAAGTAAAGTAAGCTCCAGCTTGCACCTGTATAGCTGTACCTATAGTGAACGTGCATGGTTGCTTTAGAGTTCTTTTAATCTCCTCCGACGACAACTCATCTGTGGCATTTTAAAAAGATGTGAGAGTAAAGCCAATTGAAAACTTAAAAAAACCCAGGAAATCTTCGAGGAAAAAAGAATCAACACAATGTTCACAATACTAGTTTTATTAGTACTCAATAAATTACTAAACACTAAATATACTAGAAGCTATTTACAAGCAGCTATTTATGAACCATATTTTCCACATAGGTGTTCTAAAATGAACGCATCTAGCTGATGCTGGATACATAGCTCTTCAATGTGTACTCGATTGTACTCCTGGATTAACATTTCTATAAGTTTAAATCGTCATATTTACATATTGCGGGTGGGATTGCTTTAGCATTATAATTTGTCCAAGTCCAATTGCCGTTTAAGATTTTAGTATCGATATCCTCCCTGTCCTCCCTGTTGGCCATTGCGGGACGATCCCTGGTTGGACCTGGATCCAGAGTTGTAACCTCCCTGGCTGGATTGGGATCCAGAGGTGTAGCGTCCCTGGCTAGATTGGGATCCGGAGTTGTAACCTCCCTGGCTAGATTGGGATCCGGAGTTGTAACCTCCCTGGCTGGATTGGGATCCAGAGGTGTAGCGTCCCTGGCTAGATTGGGATCCGGAGTTGTAACCTCCCTGGCTAGATTGGGATCCAGAGTTGTAACCTCCCTGGCCACCGCTGGCGTAGCCGCCCCGCCCGCCCTGTCCTCGCTGTCCGTTGGCAGGCGCGCCCGCTGCGGGGTAGGCGCCGCCTTGCTGGGCGTCGGCGTCGTCGCCGCCCTCGTAGCGGATGGTCGGCATGTACCCCTCTGCGTTGGCCACGTAGTCGACGATCTGCGTGCGACCGTCGGGAAGCAGCACGTGGTACGAGCCGGTGGCCTCGTCACCTTGCCGGGACTCGCGGTGGCCGAAGTCGTTGCCGGACTCCGCGTCCTGGACCTCGTACGAGAACTCGTAGTTGGCCGGCTCCTGCATTAAGGACAAAGTTAGCTTCAAGTTTCCACTCAAGTTAAGGGGGAGATGATTTAGTGCCTTGTGATCCCACAATGCATTCAAATTCCGATCTCAAGACAGTTTCATCAGAAAATGACTCGTGGTAATATTTTCAAGGAACATTGAGCGTGCATTTACAAAGCAACGTACCGAAAGGTCTTCACTCTCTCCGTTGGCTCCGCCGTTGGCTCCACCGTTGGCTCCTCCGTAGTTATAGCCAGCGTTCTGGGGGACTCCGTACTGCGCCGAGGGCTGCTGACCGCCCTGGCCTCTGCCTCCCTGGCCCCTGCCGCCCTGGCCCCTGCCGCCCTGGCTGTTGCCCTGTCCTGGGGGCAGGTAACGACGGTTGCCCTGGGGCTGTCCGAGGACGGCGACCACGGTCATCGCGACCAACAGGCAGAATTTCTGCAAACAGACATTTTCAAGAATCAGGGCATTAGCGGTGGGCAAATAAGTGAGAAAATGTGTGTCTCCGGGATTTTTCCATCCATTTAAAAGTGACCCTTTTCTTTCTCTAGGAGAACTGAAAAATCTATTTTATATTTTGGGAGCTTCCCTGATGTCCTCGATAATAATATGCTCCTGAGTCGCAAGTAAAACCAAACATTTTATTTTATTTTATAAGCCATATGTGATTTTCAGTGCACGGAAACGCAAAATAGATCAAAAGAGCCATCTATTGGTTCTATAATATCTAAAGCCTCGGACGAATCTATTTTGATTATTTTTCATTAGAACTCACTCACTGCACTTGATACTCTTACAAGTAATACTAGTTATCGGTGGTTGTTTTGATTTACTATCATAAATTTACTTGTTTCGTCGAACTTGTGCTAAGACTTACCGCGCTAAGCATGGCTAGTTTTGTTTGTTGAGCAGTGAACACCTGTATCCTCAGACGAAGAGGAACTGATGCTGTAAATGAAGATGCTCCTATTATTTATAGTCGATGGTGCGGTAAGAAGTACATTAGCAAAGCCCTGGTCTCCGTCCATCTCGTATACGTATTCCCCGCTGCTAATTAGAGAATGTACCACCGCGAGGCAATGCTCACACACGGTGTACACGGTACACGGTACCACTTTACCGGCTGGTCAGTTACCAGAGCTCTTGCGCCATAAACACTCATGTGCATCAAAGAAGATGATCGGCTTCGAGATGTTATTATTGTTATTATCATTAAACTACATCACAATTACCTTTCAATCATCTGTGCCCTTGCTCTAAAATAGCACTCATCGATGAATTATGCCATTAAAATTACCCACAACCCAAACAACTTTGTAGGTAATTAGATCTACACTCTCCCATTTCTTAACACGATGTTAGCACCAAATTGCATTCAATCACCGCTTTTAGTGCACATCACGACTGGATCCTCCTGCGCAACGATTCGCATTTTTTGCTCTTGTTTGGACGAGCACTTGTCAAGAAATCATGGTCTACAAATCAAATTTCATTATCTTCGCGAAAAAGCAAATGAAATCATTGAAAAATCGGCCGTGGAGCCAACCACTTCACCATTGAGAAGGTCAGTGTGCATTCTGACAACCATGGATCGGGCGTTATCAATCAAGTGTGATTAACTTAATTCAGGCGTGTAGATGTAGCATGGCGATTTGGCAGGTCATTACATAATGCGCGTGGATGATCTCCTTTGACGGTTATGCATAGGATGCTGCTAGATTGCAAGACCACTAGCTCACAGTCAAGATTGATGATGGCTCAGTTCTGCAATGCACGCCAGAATAATATGGAATACCACGTTCCACGTTCTACACACTTTACTGTTATGAAACGATTCAATCATAGCTCTGCTTGATGAATTAGGTATGCCGAGTTGTTTGCAGAAGAAGTCGTTTTGAAAAAATGTTTGAAATTAATCTATAATGCAACTGGTAATGCATAAAAGATCTTCGAGCTGGTGGTTTTTGCAAGAGGCTGCAGTGATGCGGAAACGTGTAGGTCTGTGCACTGA
Source organism: Nemurella pictetii (assembly GCA_921293315.2). Taxonomy (NCBI): domain Eukaryota; kingdom Metazoa; phylum Arthropoda; class Insecta; order Plecoptera; family Nemouridae; genus Nemurella; species Nemurella pictetii. The sequence goes on from OV121115.1 coordinate 33,857,459, forward strand.
CTTGTGAGTGATGTCAGCGTTCCAAGTCTATTAGAATATGTCGTGGAGACGAGGGTTACGTGTGATTTGATTTGCATCGATTCGAAAAGTGTGACTGTTGTGAATAATGTCGGCTCTGAGGATCGACTCTTTCGTGATGGCTTGCTTCATATTCTCTTGCGGTGGGAGTGCTGTAGATCCAATCGTGTGAGAACGAGCTGGCTGATTTCCCCGCTGCTTCGGAAAATGGAAGAATCGATCGCGGGAACGCGACTTATTTTAAACTTTATATCTTTACTCTAGAAAGTCTTAAACTGATGTTTCCTGGTAAACCCGGGGATTCTTCCGACCTGCGTAGAACAAACAAGGGAATGCTGCTTGAAAGCAGGTCTTCGTGACGTAGAAAGAGAGGCACATCGTGCTGTGACGACTGCGTTCCCTGCAGCAGCAAATCCGGCACGACCCTCGTTTGGGAGCCTCCGGATTGAACGCGATCTCTTGTGGTAAGGCCGGGAAGGGCCATAGACGATAGCAGAATCAGCAACGGGAATTAGAAACACAAGGTTGTAGTTTATTCCTCAATTTCGCAGGGATCGATGATTCATTTGTGAATCAAACAAAAATAATTACTCCAGTCACTTGTGGAAGTGTCAGGGTTTTACGTCGCTTGTGATGCGCTGGCTGCGCTGGCTGCGCTAGCTGCGCTGGCTGCGCTGGCTGCGCCGGCTGCGCTGGCCAACACAGCGTGGGACGTTGAGTTGTGAGTTGGCCGCGGGATGGACCACGCGGTCGGAGTTCGACTCCTGCGTCGAGTACACGCTGTCATGGGAACAGTGGCGCGCCGTCAATGCGACCAGGCTACCACTCGACGTTCTAATATCTTGACTTGGAGGAAATTTCTTGAAGGACCCAAAGGTGGCTTCTACTGCTAGTAGAGTCTCAGAGTCTAGTTGAATATTAAATGCCTTAAAATGGGGATTTATGAAATATAGGGTAAACTAAAACCTGAAACCTTTGGTTAAAGCAGGCAGCTAGCTAAGCTTTTAGCATAGAATAAGAAGGCCTAGCTTTCAAAAACCAAAAATAATAGTTTCATTATCCATACTAACGTGAGAAGAAGAGGAAAGGATATGATTCTTAAAAAAATATAATATAACTGAGAGGATTTTATTTGTAAGATTTCTTCGTAGGCTGTAAGTAATTCTTCAGCGATATTTGCAGGCTTGTTGAATATCTTCAATTTGCCCCTATAAAAAAAGTGACGACAGAACAGAACTGAAAACTGTGAGGCAGTCAGCTGTCAGCTATCAGCCCGGTCGGCTGTCACACTGAGAGTCAGCTGCAAGCAGCGTGGCCGGGCGCCGCTGGATGATGGGCGGACCCAATCTTGACCAACAGATCTGGCCGCGGGGGCAACGTGAAGATACACGGGTTGCGGCGTGAATTACGTGTCGAACATTCGGTAGCGTGGCGCGCCATCATATTTCACACTCTAATTAACGAATTTCACAATTAATATGTTTTCGTTTAACATGCTAAGCGAATCAATTAAATTAATTATGTGAGCACGCGAAGATCGGAATGCTGTGTTTGGCTGGTGTGTCAAGTGGTCGCGGGTTCGATGCTCAACACGTGTTTTTCTGCGGTTTTCCTTGCTCCCCCAACCAATCAACGGCTGTGCCAACGGGATAGCTTCTCATCCAGCATGAACCACCGCCTCCTTGACCCTCTTGCATGCCCAACGCATGACTCAATAGTCAATGACATGGAGAGATCACGGAATGGAATAAAAAAACTTACAGCCATAGAGCACGATTAATTTAATACGAGTTTTAAAAATACACACTAGCTAAGGTTAAAAGCAATGGACGTAAGTGTAAGAAATATAAATGTTTGATAAACAGCAAGTGCCGTGAAATGTTACACAGTATGGAAGATTACCCATCATGAAGAGTCAGAGAGCATGACAATGAATATAATCCTCCTTCTGTTACAACATGTCACTGGTCCACCAGTAAAGAAAGCGATGGAATGCTATTGCATAGCATAGACCCTCCTTTTCCACTTTGAAAAAAACTTGAAATGCAACTGCATAAAATGCTCATCCATCCATTGACTCGACCTGGCGTTGCTTTGCTTAACCTTAGCGATGTCAAGCATCGGTGAGTTACAGAAGTCAGCTGTTTTAACTATGCGACCTGCATTAAATTTCGAAATTATTCTCTTGCAAGGCATTTTCATAAAAAATCAACTTGACCGATAGAGATGAATAAACCAATTATTTAAGTTTATTCTTCGATTTCCAAGTAAAGCCAAAAGAGGAAATAGGGTTCGAAAGGGAAGAAAGGAACTTAAAACAACAATAAAATCGTGTATGAAATTTCATTTATTTCATTATAAATTATTTTGTTACATTATTTTTTATATAAAAATAATACTTATAATATTAATAATCTTACAAAGACAATCATTTCTTCTCGGAGTCGTTGAACAGAGATACTCAAGCCACTGGCAACAAGAAAGTGAATCTCAGTGTTTACAAGCAAGTCGCTCTTGAATACGTACAAGTATGAAGCAAGCCCGAGGCCATGAATACATTTTAATTTAGTTTTTTTAGCAATAAATAATATTGTGGGCTCAAGCAGCCCTGTCCAATCGAGTTCCCGAGAGAAAATTCAACCCCTAATTGTCGTGGTAACTATCTATCTGACTTGATGACCATGGCAAACCATGGACACCATGGCTGCATCATTTCGTTTCCTTGTGCAATGGCATGACATCAAACGGATCATCTGGTGCTGACCCACGTTTGACGTCCGTGTCGGTAATCTGCTTTGGATGACCAAATCAGCGACGGCCAGACTATGTACAACTTCTCTGCCTAGGTCCAACGAATCCGTTGCTAACAATTGCATTGGCTATTCAATTAAAATATTGTTTTCTTAATCAGATAAATTTTTAAATTATGTTCCAAAAACTGTGTGAATAACGCGTTATGAAAGTACGCTTGGAAATTTCGACCAAAGTGGGTCTAATAGCCGTTATTTCTGACAAAAAGCAAAGCTAGAGGTGAGAAACGTTGTGACGAGGACGAGGTGTGGGCCGTCGCCAATCTTTCCATCGAGACCGTCTGTGTGCTTAGTAGGGGCCCTGTTCGCCCTGTCCACGCTGTCCGTTGGCAGGCGCGCCCGCTGCGGGGTAGGCGCCGCCTTGCTGGGCGTCGGCGTCGTCGCCGCCCTCGTAGCGGATGGTCGGCATGTACCCCTCTGCGTTGGCCACGTAGTCGACGATCTGCGTGCGACCGTCGGGAAGCAGCACGTGGTACGAGCCGGTGGCCTCGTCACCTTGCCGGGACTCGCGGTGGCCGAAGTCGTTGCCGGACTCCGCGTCCTGGACCTCGTACGAGAACTCGTAGTTGGCCGGCTCCTGCATTAAGGACAAAGTTAGCTTGCGTCTTCGCATGGATTCAGGTACCAATCTGTCGCTAGTGTTTGAGAAAGATTCCGAATCTTTTTGTATTTACTTGAATGGTTGTATTGATTGAGAGCGCTATGTTTAGCGAAGTTAACTCCCGAGACTTTTACTGACGTGTTTGTATTGCCTGGTGGCTCCACCTTTCGCTCACAGTGACTTTACCCAGCCGGGAAAACAGGCAGGATCAAGTTCTGATGAAACGCTAGATTAGTACCTACAAGAGCCCCAGTGTATCGAACGACCCATGGATGCTGGTTGCTATGAATGGACTCCACGATCTGGGGGTCACTCTGCAGCATTCCCCGATCGATCCGTACGAGGATGCAACCCGAGCAACTCACCGACTGAGCGTCGTCGTCCTGGCCGTTGGCGCCGCTACCACGGGCAGCGTCGTATCCCTGGAAGGCGTCGCTCTGTCCCTGCGACGGGGCGCCGTACTGCGAGGAGGGGGCGCCGTTGTTGCGGCTGGAGACGGCGGCAGGGGCGCTGTACTGGCTGGAGGGCGCGGCGGCGCTGGAGCGAGCAGGGGCGCCGTACGACGATGACGGGGCCGCGGAGTAGGAGCGCGGGGCGGGGGGTCCGTACTGGTTGGAGGGGGCTCCGTTTCCGTTGGATCGAGCGGGGGCTCCGTACTGGCTTGAAGGGGCTCCGTTTCCGTTGGATCGAGCGGGGCCGTTGTTGCTACGAGCGGGCGCACCGTACGAAGAGGACGGAGCAGCGGAGTTGGATCGGGCAGGGGCTCCGTACTGGGCAGACGGGGCTCCGTTTCCGTTGGATCGAGCGGGGGCTCCGTACTGGCTTGAAGGGGCTCCGTTTCCGTTGGATACAGCGGGGGCTCCGTACTGGCTTGAAGGGGCTCCGTTTCCGTTGGATCGAGCAGGGGCCCCGTACTGGCTTGAAGGGGCTCCGTTTCCGTTGGATCGAGCGGGGGCTCCGTACTGGCTTGAAGGGGCTCCGTTTCCGTTGGATCGAGCGGGGCCGTTGTTGCTACGAGCGGGCGCACCGTACGAAGAGGACGGAGCAGCGGAGTTGGATCGGGCAGGGGCTCCGTACTGGTTGGAGGGGGCTCCGTTTCCGTTGGATCGAGCGGGGGCTCCGTACTGGCTTGAAGGGGCTCCGTTTCCGTTGGATCGAGCGGGGCCGTTGTTGCTACGAGCGGGCGCACCGTACGAAGAGGACGGAGTAGCGGAGTTGGATCGGGCAGGGGCTCCGTACTGGGCAGACGGGGCTCCGTTTCCGTTGGATCGAGCGGGGCCGTTGTTGCTACGAGCGGGCGCACCGTACGAAGAGGACGGAGTAGCGGAGTTGGATCGGGCAGGGGCTCCGTACTGGGCAGACGGGGCTCCGTTTCCGTTGTTGCGGCTAGGGGCTCCGTACTGGCTTGAAGGGGCTCCGTTTCCGTTGGATCGGGCAGGGGCTCCGTTGCCGTTGTTGCGGCTAGGGGCTCCGTACTGAGCAGACGGGGCTCCGTACTGGGCAGACGGGGCTCCATACTCGCTGGCGGGGGCGGCGGCGTCGAAGGCGGCGGGGGTTCCGTACTGCTGCGAGGGCGCCTCGCTGCCGAAGTCCGACGGGGCGCCGTACTGCTGCGAGGGGGCGGCGGCGTCACGGCCCGGGGGGAGGTAGCTACGCTCTGGGGGCGGCTCGGCGGTCACACCCAGCACGGCCAGGGCCACGCATACGAGGATCATCTGTGGAAAGAACACAAGCTCTTGTGTCTTCAAGACTGCAGCATGGTTTTTATGTCCATGCTGAATGATGATGTGCTCCCTTATTTGCCCGAGTCCCGTGTAAATCTGCGTAAATATTGCTCACGCTGCGTAACGCTGCGTATTATTCTGTTTCGCGTGCTCTGTTAATATTTGCTGCTCCGATGACTGCAATTTAAATTTGTACTACGGTTTACTTAAGACCTTAAGACCTGCTCTTGCGGTGCAAACAGATAATGTCAGTGGCGCTTCTTTGTCAATATTTGTCCGTGGCATCGGTCTTGTCAATCGCTGGAATGGAATGCACCGGTGGCATCTTGAAGTCCTACAAGCGAAGGCGTTTAGAACCTAAAGGCAAGAAATCGCGCATTGGAATCACCACCGCCGTTGGCATCTGGCTTGCTCGCACTGCGAAGTTCCAGAATAAAGTTTATCATATCGAATTTTATGAAAAAACGCATTCCTTTTGCAATAAATAACCTCAAGGCTCTTTATTTTACGCTATGAGACATTTTAAAGTTTTAAATACCCATATATTTAAGTATTTTGAGAAAATTTATAGTTATATTTCTAGTTTTGCCATTTTTTCTTTAACTCCTATCGATATCAATAAAAATTATATTGCTCGCAGTTATCGTTATACTTTATTATTTAAGAAAAAAACGTTTGATGGCTGATTGATGTAATATAAGTAAATTGCGAATTTCATTTCGATTGCGGCCGAAATCTTAAAAACTCAAAAACCTTGCTGTAACTCTCTCACCAACGATCACCTACCTTTGCCATGTTTGCTCCAATAAAACTCTGCTGATCTACTGAGAGATGCACTCTTCGACTGATGATCCTAATGAAGATGCTTCTCGTATTTATACGCGAGGAGCCCCGTTGTCTTGATCGTCTAGCGCCTTGGTGGACGCGTCTACCCCCCGACGTCGCCGCCGCCGCCGCCGCCACGCTTGATTAGAATGTAGAGTACCGAGCAGGGCAAGTGGCGGCCATGCGGCAGATGATCTGATTGCATCATCCTCTGCCTCGCAGGCAGTCTGGACCCGAGGGCGAGATGGCACCGTGCCCTTGCCTGCCGGACCCAGCGAAGCCGGGGCGAGCATCGGCACGATACGTGTGCGATATCGTGCCGCCTTGAGGCTCGTGCTCGGCGATTCGCGATCACCGCGTCGGAGTCGATCGTGTGTGTGGACAATTTTCTATGGCCGGCGTGTGATCTCGTTCAGGGACTAGGGGGTTGATCCGATTTTTTGCTCTTCTTCTGGGATGAGATCCATCGCTGCATTGTCATTTCGTCAGAGGAACTTATGATGGCGCTCGTATAACTCGCTGAGAGAATGTTGAATCTCACTGCTGGATGTAACCAATTGTGGGAGAATTCAGCATGGATTTTTTTGTTAAAGCTCAAGATTTATTAGGTAATTAGGATCACTGCTTGGAGAACATCGTAAAATTGACTGTAAGATTTAACGTTTCAAAATGATCTCGGAGAATTCTGCTAGAGAGTTGCTAACTTTATCTTTCTCGTTTTACTCACACGTTCCTGTATCTCTTCGATCACAATCGGCTTGTACTTTCTGGCGATATGATCTCATCCTCAAATCTTTCTGTAAGAAGATAAGTGGAGGACATCGTTTTTCTCAGGCCACACATAGGGCCGAGTAATCCCTATAATTGAATGATGCCTATAATTGATCGGTTCTCGTTCCACTTGCCCCGAACCATCGCTACAACATTGAGGTAGGGCAAGTATTTCGCAACGCCGCCCTCAAAAAGGACCCGTATCATTCTCAGAAGGCGGTAGGATCGCCGGTAACGAGGCTTGATCGGATCGTTTCACCCATGAATTAGCGATTAGCGTCGCGACGGCGTCGACGACGCCGCCGCCGAGAGTCAGGATGGTGTCGACCGCGAGATGGATCAACATCGCGACTCCCACCCAATCTGTGTCCTCGTCGGACCACCAATTACACCATCCCGATCGCTGATAACGGACTTCTCGACGTTGTTAATCAATCAATGTAATAGCTTAATTTTAATTAAATTACCCTATTTTAGCATGTCTAATCAACGATTATTCGTGGTAGGAACGTGATGATTGCTCTGCAATTGTTGGCAAGAGCCAAGCCAAGACCTTGTTTCCTATTTAGTAGACTTTCCCAGAAGGTTATACACACAGAATTCGATCAGATGTTCCTGTTGTTGAAATGTATAATCGTGATTATACCTCCTGATGTGTAACTCAGATCGTTATGCAGAAATTAGCTCAGCTCGGTGTGAGACTAGCATATGGCGAGCACATTTTTACCTAGTTACGTGCAATGAGTGATTATGCCGGTTAGGTGAATTGATGCACTCGCCCATTTGTCTGCTGGAGGAAGATGTGCCAACTGCCAATGGTCTGCGATGGGGGAATGTGGTTCGGATACCGAGAAGGTATATGAATCTCTGCTTATTTATTGCCATGCCGCAAAGGCTCTGATGTTGTTTTAGATGCGATATTTGTGTAGTGTCGTGATTGAATATGCATATTTTTACGAACATCTCAGTTTCATGCAAGCTGAATATACCACGTTAGTTTGTATGCGTTGCTGTTTCGTGTCGATATATAATTTTTGCTCAAACTCAAAGCCATTTTCTAGTTAGTAACACCGATCCAAAGAGATAACGCTTCTATAATAAGCACTTGACTAAGTGTTTATTGGACAATCAAGTTATTGCAGCGGTAATGTTACAATGACTATTCCCAGTGGCGATGCTGTGGATTCCAAGGAAAACTCCAAAGAGTTCTACAAATCTGTCCATAAAAAATAAAATAAACTGAATCTTGCGTGAACATAATGTATCTGAGCAGATATATTATAGGTATCGTTCATCGTTATTTAGAAATACTCAATATAATAATATCATTCACAACGCATGCCTCCAATCTTCCCATCACATTCAACGTTTAATTATCACTGCTTGCTCGTCGAAGCGCCAAATACTTGATGGCACAATATAAACCGCAATTAGACCCAATTACTCTGCAGTCGGCGCTCATGGGTGCTATTCTACGCGCTATGCTGGATTTCTCCATCTCCGCTGAAATCTGCTCGGTGCGAATCCTCCGCTTGTTGCATGTGGTGAACGCTTCGGGTACATGTTCATTAGCTCGCAGCAGCAACAGCAGATGCAGATGCAGAGACCAGAAGCAATTAGATCTCACCGAGGTTCACTCTCTGGGGCTTCGTGTGTCATTCACCATGGATGCATGCTGGAAATACTTAAAATACCTAGATTCTCCTCTGACAGGTTAAATACTTAATAAACATTATTTAAAATCCTCTGCATTTTTGATCATAATCCAAGTATATCTACATTCATACCTGTGTTACGGCATAAGTGCATTCATGCAATAAAGCATAATGTATAATGTTCGTTATAAAATTAAAGTTTCACACGATTTTTTGCGATGCACTGAATGTGCGTCAATACAAATCAGATAAGTAGCGAATAGGAAATCTGTAGAGTGGCTTAAGAATATATTAAATATAAAATATGAAGAAAACAATGCCTGTACCATATCGGGGTGCTTCTTGAAATAATTGAGTAACTCAGTTCGTCTCAAGACGCAGTCCGAAGCATGATTATGGCGTTGTTATCTAATAACGGGCTGCAAGTGCAAGTCGTGCGTTTCATATGTTGCTTGCATTGTTAATGAAGCTAGATGAGCGAAAGAGAGAGAGGACAAGTCGGTACGGTCCAATTTATTGCATAGACTGAAGATGCCCGGTCAGCATCTCGTGGTAGATGGTGTTCTTGCAAGTTGCCATCAATTGCTTCAAGCACTTACCCAAGCGCCCTCCAAGATCTTGCAAGCGTTTTGTCAATCGCGTGCCGTACGCAGCTTAATTTTGGAATAAAGTTTCAACTACAATCTAGCAAATCTTTACGTAGAATATTGTTTCACACCTCAGTATTTCAATGGCCCTTTATTGTTGCGCTCGCAAAAAAAAGCGCACAGTTAATGTGTAACCGCTGCTAACTGGGTTGAGATCCACCCACCCTGCGCAGACATCTCAGGCTGCTCCAGTTGGTTGCACAAACCAAGCACCCACGCGCCGACGATCGCTGCCGTGTCGACCCCTCCCTTGTCACGTGTCACGTGTCTCGTGCACAACAACAATGTCACCGCGAGACATCTCATCTTCGAAAAGAGCCAGACGTTACCTCCATTGCGACTTATCTCGTGCGTATCGTATTCAATTCTTTCATTCATCGCGTCTGCAGTTGGGCAACTAAGTTTTAGTTTCCCTTCTCAAATTTGGAGTTAGATAGTTTGTTGATGTCTTTAGTTAAATGAAATATCGCCAACGCCTTGCGAAGGGAGCAGCGGCGGAGCCAAATTATCTTGCCGTAAAAATCGTAGCCGAAGTTAAGAAGTTTCACAGCTGTGCTATAAGCAGACCAGCGAATTCGGCACATTTCGACAAAAGTTTCGGAATCTAATCTTCACTTTCAGCATGCGATGGTAGATTTTTGAAAGGGCTTAGCATTGACCAGGACAGAGCTGTGTTTATCTGGACCAAATCGAAAGTGTTGATCTTCGAGCCGCGAGCCGCGAGCCGCGAGACACGAACACTGGGGAGTGTGAGGTTGACGGCGCCGAGTCGGGTCGAGTGCAACGCAGGGATGGTCGGCGTCGGCGTCGGCGTCGGCGTCGGCGACGGCCGGCGGCATCGTTGCATCACGGCGCTGCACTCCATTCTCAGCACCACGCCGGCGCAGAAAGTGAAAGGCCTGCGCTGCGCATTCTAGATCAGATGCGCCCCTCGGATGCGTCAACCGCAGGTGTGAACTTGAATTGTGTCCGATTTTGTGTCGCGCGCCGAGCGCCGACCGGCCACGTTTACTTTCATTTCATGTTTTCGGGAGCAATTTGTTGGAACCATAACGAGCGAGTGCATCTCGTCCAATATTCTTTTACTACACGGCTGATGTAACCTATTGTCTAACGATTGAATCACTAGAATTCAAGGCACCATCACTAATCAAAATTGCATGGCTGAGTTTAAGTCGACCGTAAAATATCTTTGAAATAAACCGACATACCACCATGGCCTTTGAAATTTTGAAATAGAATTCATCTCTTTGTCACCAAACATAAATAGTCCAAAGATGTGGGAACGGAGCAAAACACAAGGCAGCGCAAAAGTAATTCATATCATCATCTACACAGCAACACTTTGACAATAATTCCCTTCAAATGTCAGGCGAGGCTGACTCTGGCTGTCACCGCTCTGTTTGTTTCCATAAGCGCAGGGCTTCGCGTGGGCGCGATGTACCAACTGCTCCAGGGGCGGCCGCAGGGTGCGGCGCCCCCACAAAGCCATGAGAAGCAGCGACAGGCTGCGCATCGAGGCTATGCGCAGCCGTGCAGCCGAACGCTGGCTGAAGCTAGTGCGCTGCTCGAACATCGTATGCAGATCGAGAAAGTGATCTCATCCAAGCAGTGGATAACAGCCGACCGACCAATGGCGGCTTACGTGCTTCTTTTAATACGGTTAATTGCTAATTGCTCGGATTATTTTACGATTATTAGATGTCGTCAGCGCAGTGATGGTTTTTAACATGAACAGATTTAGTGATGTGCATAATTCACTACACTGACGTGAGAATGCTCGATATCTTCGGAAGGATCGCATTGCCAGTGGGTGCAAGGATACGGCGGATAGTTTACTACTCTTTTGATTGATGCGTCGTTTGAAAAGATTGGGATTTGGAGTCGTTAGACTGGGTGTTATAAGATAATGAATTATTATGCTAATTATGAATAAACATGTCGTTTATTATTGCTCCTTTCACTACACATATCACTGTAAGATGCATACCTCTAGAGATAAATCATAATATATATTACAACATTTTGACAATGTATTTATCACCTTCGTAGGTTTTCATGGACCAACCTATACGTTCCTTGAAACATCATTAATTTCTATCTTTGTACCACACTTCTAATTAAATTCAGCACAGGTAATATACTGGCACTCGCTGAAATTAATTTGCTAATAGAACCGCTATATTTTTTCACAAAGCATCAGAGCATCTCACGTTGCCCTTGTCCTCGTGAACCGATATTCATTTTTTATTCCATATCTTATATTTCAAATTAATACCGATATCTCCGTCCATCAGGCTTCGGATAGTTGTACCCGTCAGCATCTCCGCCCGCGCCGCCCCCGTTGCCGCCGCTTCCGCCACCCCCGTTGCCGCCGCTTCCGCCACCCCCGTTGCCGCCGCTTCCGCCGCCCCCGTTGCTCCCGGGCCCGCCGGCGCCCCCCGCGCCTCCCGCACCCCCCGCGCCACCGACGCCGCCACGACCCCCGCCGCCGCCGCCGGACGGTGCCGGTTTGGCCGTTCCCTCGTATTTCAGCTGCGGCTTGAAGCCACCCTTGTCGGCCACGTAGTCGACGGTGAGGGTGCGTCCATCGGCAAGCAGCACGTGGTACGACCCCTTGGCGTCGTCGCCCATCCGGGACTCGCGGTGGCCGAAGTCGTTGCCGGACTCCGCGTCCTGGACCTCGTACGAGAACTCGTAGTTGGCGGGCTCCTAGGACGCACGCGCGACAGAGACAGTGTTAGAGCGCGTGCTGGAGAACACCAGCTTCTTATTTTAAAACAAGTAACACTGGGATGGTGAATGATAAGGTTATCGGATATAATCGTCGATATCGACAAGGATATCGTCGATTATACGCCAAAAAATTTTACGACCTGGGATATCTTTCGGCAGTCACGACAAACAGTTATCGTCTGTGTAATTCCATCAGCTCAATTGAGTCTGTGATTGAAACGCCTGCTTGGGGACACCTTGCCAGCAAACAGCGAGGCTGAATGAAGCCCGCAGGGCGCGGAGGTGCAGCGATGACAGCTTGAGTCATGCAGACTGGATGATCACAAGGTTGCCAATCAGGGAACGACTAATTACGGGGTCGCAAACGTCGGCTTGCTGCTCCAGTTAATTGATGCTTTGATCTTCGAAGAAGAGACAGACATGGTGAGCTCAATATGGACAGTCGAAGGTCCCTTGGCGGCGATCAGAGATGATACACACACGGCCTGTAGCGTGATCTTTTGTTGTTTCAGATTTCCCGTCCACTTTTCATTTCACCCGACCTGTTTCACATTCTAGAAGAGTCTTTAAACAAATTTGATGGATGTAATTGCTTTTTAAAAATTACTTTCGATTTAGAAGGCATGTGAAATTGTCTGAGGGCTTTACAAATATATAGCAAACTTTTTTCAACAAAGGCACCGGTGATTTAAGCTGGGAAGCTTCATATTAGCAACTTGCTCTGGCAAGTGCTTTATTTTCATTGGCCATTGTGGTATTAATGTTGTGATAGAGTTGATCTACCGGAGTTTTCTTGCAAAGCGATTGGACCTAAGAGTTGAGTCAATGTGAAAAATCCGAGGAATATTTAGGGATTCAATGACGTGTTTTGCAGGATCTGGCCATCTAGACCTAATTTTACAGCAACCAGACTTATTTATGACGCACTCTCAATCGAGTCTCCGAGGCGCCTTGCGCACCTCGCGAAGCATCTTGAAATAAATGAAGACATCAAGCCGATCGTGTCAACTCATTAAAGACAACCAGCAATTAAGGCAGTTAACATTTTTTCCCCCTGCGCAGTTCGCTAAACGAAGCTCTCGATAACGATCTGCGGCGCAGCACGGGCACTCGGTCTGGTACAGCACGCCGCGTTCGTTGCAGCATCCACCGCGATCGAGATGCACAGATGAAAAACTAGCGCCGATAAATCTAACCCAGTTAAGAGGACGAGCACCGCTGGAATTTATTTCCATACATCTCTTCACCTGGTTGCCGGAGAAATTGCATCACGAATCGCACTGATAATTGCCCCGCCGCAGCAAGCATTAGCAATGCGAGCGCCGTACGATTCGCAACCTGCACGCTGCTCTGATAATTATTCAAAATTAAAAGTCTAAATAAAAATTGAATTCAGCGTAATAGGTGCATGTAGCAAGTTTGAAGTCATATTGCTCCCCCTCATGATCAAAGATATGTAACAAAGGAAAGGTGTAACGCCATCTTCTCAATAATATGATGTAAGTAATTACTTGTAGCCGCTCATCAAAGTCTTTGTTGTTCTGTTCGGTTCTGAGAGCTCGCTTCTCAAAGCAACAAGCGATACTCTGGCCAATGCATGACATTGAGTTTCATGACTCTAATAAAATAGATATCGGCTCCGTGGATGCATTGCTGTCAATGCGGTTGCTAATAGTAACGGGCCCCTGTCAATCACCGGGCAAGGAGTTGATGCAACAAGTCTGCATTCACAATGCCATCGAAAGTAATTGCTGGAGACGTCAATTACGGCGTGGAGATTGGTTCAGACCGTTGTGAGAGAATTCAACGCTAATGATGAGACAGCGCAGATGGGCTTGATTAATTATGTTTGAAACTTGATATAGATCAAAGGTGAGTTGCGTTTTCGGGCGCTTAAGTTTTTATAATATTAGTACATTTTTTCTAAAACGCGAACCACTTTGAGCTACTTCGGATGTTGGCCGTAATGTATTAGATGTTTGAAACTAAATTTTAGACGCAATATTTTCTGAAATACAATTCCCGCACGAATTAGATCCGATGTGACCGATAAAATTACGTCTATAATATTCAAACCGAATGAATTTCCATTAATAAGTTACATTTTTTTCTCTAAGGGGATCCAGGCCTAGAGAGCGCAATCAGCTCAAGGAACCATCCCTAATTTGTCCCATAGCGTGAAGAAGTTTGTGTTTCCTACCGAAGGTCCGTCGTCCTCCCCGCCGCCCCCGGCCCCCGACTTGCCGCCGCCCCCGCCGCGGCCTGGGGGCAGGTACGACGTCCCCTGCGCGTGCGCAGAAGCCACCACAAGCGTCGCGACGCCGACCAGCATAGCGAGCTGTGGGAGAGAGACAGAGATAAGAGATGACATTAATTTATGTATTCAATATTTTCACAGAGAATTTCCCTAGGGGAACGCGTGTTGCTTTAGCTTCTCTCCTCGTTCCCTGAAAACCCTTGAATGCGAGAAGAAAACAGAAACGGATTTATGGGGAAGATATCATTCTACGCAAATTTTAATGACGTTTCTATGCTTTAAGTGCACTTTTCGACAAACAGGTTCCAAGTTTCAATTGCTGGAATCAGGGAGACTCCAGCGTCGACGGGGTCGAGCCAGGGTTCATCGGGGCTCGAACCCACAAGCCTTCCGAGCGACCAACGAGCACAATAGGAAAACGACGTGGAACCGGTTCACTAACGATCATGCCACATGCTGGGAAACGGTTTCGCGATGCAACTAGCAGTGATTTAGATGATTCGCTTTACCCATCCTTGATCATCGGGAACGAATCCAGGACACAAGAGTGAAAGATGATCTGCGAACGACTTTATATCTTGCGGCTACGGTCTATTTTTGGCTTGAGATACAGCGTTCAGTGAATTCTCTGCTCCTTATCGAGTATGCATCGTCATTTCAATGAGGACATTCAGCTTTCAGAGATGTTAGATTTATAATTTTGCCTAGTTTTGTCAGCCATCTCTTTTTCCATGTCTGAAGGGTGGGATTCATACCACACAGCTCGCAGCATCTCACGGGGCAACATACCACAGGTTGGATTACCAGCCAGCTTGTTATGTCCATAGTGCACAGCAGGGAGTCTACCAAACAGCAAAACATGCATCTCACTATACGAAAAAAAGGATGGCTATCTAGTAAAGTACCTATACACTCTCGCCTCCGATCGCGGCTTCTATGGGTGTGATGCTAAAATGCAAATCGCGATTAAGTACATCTGAGAGCCTGATATGTAAAACAGTTAACTTACGTTCATTCTTGTGTCGTCTTTGCTTCTCGTGGTAGCTCCCGGAGATCGCAGATATCACTGAAGATGTCAACCGAACATCTGCTATTTATATGCAGAAAAACGCTAGCTAAAACTGCAGTTTAGAAACCAATTAAAATTGAATGCAATCTTCTTGTGCAGTAAGCACAAAATCCTAGCTGAAAAGTGCAATCATCGCAATCGTTTAAGATCTTCTTGAAATTGGGTTGCTGCTGCAGTTGCGGGTGTAATCGCGTGATTGCTGCCTGTGGGTCGCCAGGTCGCGTGGCCTGATCGCGGTTAGCGCCAGGGACGCTCGTGCTCGGTGCTAATGGGCCCCGCGACGCTACACGACGCTACGCGACGCTTCGTAGACGGGTCATGCTGCCAGCTGTAATGCTTCTAGCGTACGCCACAGCTCGTATCAAGGCATGCTGTCACATAGCCACCGAAGCTAAGACCAGAAACCGATTATTGAAAGAACGCATGAAATCTGTCTTTCAATATCCATGTGGCAATCTGGAGTATTAATATTATCGTGTGTGAATATTATAGTAGAGATACAGTAGTAGAGAAGAGTATTAAGTTTTACGGAAATTACCAGAATGGTCCAATTATATTTGTAAGCCGTTAAAAATATCATAAATATGTCAAATTAGGGGTAGTAATTCAGCCAATTCTTGACTCCATCGCCGGGGACTTGATCTAGGAGACGTCAGAAACACGTGATAGAGCTGTTCAAGCTGTTTCTGAAATGATTGACAAGTCGTGATAGAGCTTCGTCCGCCTCATGAATTAATCAGCGAGAATTTCGATTCTTGATTTCAAATCGATTTCGACCGGTGGGTCGGGCGAGTGAGATCAGAACCGAAATGATTTTGAATTATGGTTAGCGTCGTCAAAAAGACGTGCTTTGACGTGTATTAAACAGGCCACGTGATGAAATCACGAGGCGACCAAATTGGCCAACTCGGACGTAGCTTTCGTATTATGGACATTTAAATAAGTTTATCCATTCATGATGGTTCAGTTGAATATTGATGGAAAATGTTCCAATCGTTTTTTGCAACATATTACAGAAACTCGCATGATTTCTTGATGCGGAATTTGTTTAAAAAAATTAACAAATGTAATATTTACACATGATCAGACTAGGTCGGATTCTTGGCGTTATTCTCCGATACGAATTGAGCTAGTAGCAAATATTTCGCTGGTAATTTTGTCTGCCTATAATGTCATTGTCAAAACACTTGTACGTGAAGACTACGATTAAGAGCAAACTTCGATATCTTTCTGCATGAAGTCGTTGGTAAAGTTCACGCATTTGTTCAAAGAGTCTTTGTTTGCTATCACTTCAGATTTAACATCAAACAACCCAACAACTTGTTCACAAATATCCTCGATGGCCAAAATTGTGACATCGATTTTCGAATAGCGATAGCGAAAGCGATATTTCCAATACGTTGCACCTGATACAACAATCTGAACCACCAAACAATTCCACCTTCAATTCACCGAAGGAGTTATCGGCAACTCAAATTAATCGCAACGTTCCCTGGCGAACAGAAAGTCCCTAAATTTTATTTCAGTATTTCTTTTCTCGTGAAAAATATGTTTTTGGTTTTGAAGTAAGCGGTCATGGAAAAATCCCAGCAGACTTGGCTTAAAATCTGACTGTTTATCAGATTTGGTCAACTGCATATTGAATCATCCACATTCCACAGCAATGTAAATAATGTCTGTCGATGGTTGATTTATACGATGTGGTCTTGATATAAGTTTTTTTGCGTTAGTGCGTTTCTGCGATTTCAACGGCGGCGGCGGCGGCGGCGTCCGGCCAAGGATGGCCCGTCACGACCGCTCGGCCCTAATTACTCGAGACGCATCATCAAGGACGTCACGACCGAACCAGATGAAAGAGAAATGGAGCACTCGCGGACGCTGCAACCATCTTCGCTTCTCGCGTCAATCATTTCATTCATCTTCAATGACCATCGCTTCTGACAGCTTCTTGCAGCTTTATAGACGCGGTAAATTCATCGGCATGTCTTGCTTGGAGGTGACCATCAAGCGTTCACTCTGAAGTCTGAAGGGTGAAACTGTTAATTATTTTCAGAAGTCTGCAGCACGAAAGATTCAATATACGGTGCGGTGAAAAAATACGGTGCGAAATGCGATGCGATGCGATGCGATGCGATGCGATGCGATGCGATGCGATGCGATGCGATGCGATGCGATGCGATGCGATGCGATGCGATGCGATGCGATGGAACCAAATGAAGGAAGGAATCGGATAATTTTGGACGATGTGTTACTGATTAAACATACTGGCGCGTCCTTAGTTCGCGTTCGTCTGGACCGGCTGGTAGTACCTGCAAACTATCCAAACATTAACTTGAACCTCGGGAAACTTTTTCGTTCCTAAATTCTTATTGCACAGCCGTAACATAAACGTATTGTTTCTACATAAATTGAAGGGCCGTTGATTCGATGCGATGAGCAAGCTGTAAAATGTAGCCATTAGTTTCTACCCACGTGTCTTCCTAACCTGCTCACGATTAACGTATGCCTCGCTTAATTGACTGCATTCAAAATTGAGCTTCGTCAAAAGAAATTGCACACAATTTGAGATAATTGCCATAGAGCGCGGATTCCTTGTAATTTTTAATGGTCGTTAAGGACAGCAATCATCACGGCAGGGGCACACGTCATGATGCGATGCATAATCTTCGGCGTCCCTGTGTTGGTGCCATGTCTGGCTGGAGATGAAGGCGCCATCTGGTGGCTCGCGAACAAGCCTTCTCAGCGGCACAACGCTTACGACAAAAAACTATCTTAAAAGCTTTATTATGGATATTTTTGAGGTTTTCTGAATCTCGTTTTGTACTGTAATTAATGGGCTAAAATACGCATTTTATCAATAAACAAGAAATAAACTTCGAGGTAGATCCTGCAATTATACCAGTCAGGAACCATAAAATGATTAGAAAAGTATTTTGAAAAATCTGGTATTTATTTGGTTGGTTTAATAATTGCCCCTCATCTCATGTCTTGAAGGTGTTAATCTCGACTTGCTCACCCTATACGCCTCCTCACGACGCCATTCGAAAGAACGCACAGCATTTGCCTCAGAAGGAGAATCATAATGAGTCAATTAGGTCGTGTCATTGGCGCATTAATAAAAGTAATTTGCCGGTGTATCTTCGAGGATTCCAGTGAGCAACACCATCCCGGTAGCTCTGTATCCTTCGAAGATTTCACATCCGGAAAATGCCATCAACTTGCTGTTTGCTAATCAATCGGGAGATACGGAGTATTGTAAAACATAGTATCATTCTGCACTCTGCCGGTGATGATCTCATAGCTGAGAGAAGGTTTACTTTCGTTCTGAGTGGATCTTCTAGATGTTCAATTAGTTAATCTATTACACAGGTATTATGGTATACAATAAACTAAAACCTTTGAACCTTCAAAGTATGTGTTGTACGCCAACTTGATCCTTTTTGATATCGCAGCTCTCACGACGTATAGTTTAATTATAAAGCACCGTAAAGCACAGACTAGAAAACATGCATTCTTTGTAAGTTCGTACTGTAGCAAGAGCTACACACTCATTACAAAATACAAGGCAATAATCCTCGCACAATTTACTTAAAATTAATTGAAAATAGAAAAGGAAGTGCATGATCTCAAATATAAAAGAAATAAAAACGCAAAAAGTGTAATGATATGAAATACTTTCAAGTGCTAATTTAGTTGCACATTTCATTCGCCGCGTCAACGGTGACCGCGACGGACTCGGTATCACTCATTGGTCACCGCACTGGCGCGATGATGCTTAACTACGATGTGCGAGTTTGTGGAATTGAGCTTGTCCGTTTTGAGATTTGTTCACATACGGTACATCGTATTGGGGTATCTTAAGTTGTTGAACAATGAGAGAATTCATGGGAACTTGTGCGCCCACCCTTGTGCTAGTGCGGATTACTTTTAGCTGACTGAGACGGATACTGACTTCGTAGGCAAGCATAGAGTGTAAAGAAAACACACAAGCGAATCCATGCGTGTCAGAACATGTCGAATATTGTCTCACTCACATTTCGAGATCCAGAACAGTTGGTGCGGTGGACACAGTGGGCATGGGCAGCAAGCACCCAACGCTGACATATTGTATTATTTGATTGCCTTTACATTTTCACTCAAATCGGAAGAATTTACTCTCTGAAAGGTAACCACGTGGTTCTTATGATCTAACGCGGCATTGCGGCCAGCCATCTATGTGCAGTTGATACATATCTGCTGATTGGGAACAATTTAACTTTCCCACACTTAAGTCTGCAGTGCGATTATGTAAATTTTTTATAAGGTGATATGAGATGAGAGCATTCATTTGTTCCATTAAGAACAATGACAAAAGTTCTCATTTCATCTCATCTCACCTCAAAATATTTCACAGAATCGCTCTGCTGAAGTCTTATCTTACCCCCACATGCTAAAGCAGTTCACTCTTTTGATACACTAGGCTATGCGAACACTCATATAATCGTGTTGTGATTATATTGCGATTATATTGCGTGTGCGCATAGCATAGAGGCGTGTATGACAAATTTTAAATGTTCGGTGATAATTAAGCAGCTTTCTCGATGCCATTCGAAACTTAGTCGTTGAAATTACTCTAAAATTTTTAAAGAAAAACTGTTCAACTGATTTGCTTCAAAATTACACAGTATCTTCGTTTTATGATTTTTAACGCACACAGTTAAATTTGTGAGCATCAGTTGAAAATAAAGTTGGTTTAGTTGCATAAAACTGCAAAATCGCTACAAAAGCACAAAAAACGTCATAAAGGCGCCATTTTCAAGAAAAGTGCTGAACATACAACAAAGAAATTTTTACACAAACATTAAATCGTGAGGGTCCATATATCTAGAAAGTTTTGCCAAATTATATTAAGATTCTTGGCCTCCAGAGTGCAAAACGTGTTTTGGAAAAAACTGAAAAATTTCGTAAAAACTTAATAACAAATAATTAACTTGTCCGAATTGCTTCAAAAACATAGCACATCTGAGTTAAGGAAAAACGAAGCTTCACAGAAATTTCCATCAAAATCGGTTTTGGAGTTTGGCCTGTAGAGCGCGAACAACTCACAAAAAAATCACAAAAAAAAAAAAAAACTTTGGAGACTTTTTTTTGCAGTAAAGAGTAGTTGAAGATTCCGCTTCACTCGCTCCGCTCGTTACGCGTTGTTGACTTGACCATTGTGTTCTTTACTGCGTTGATGAATGTAAATCATTTTTTATCGCGCTTCGAAATAATCAATTTGAGTTTGGAGTTGGACATAATATTATGTTGAACAATAAACAATGTGCTTTAGAAATATTAGGATGATTTAATGTGTTTTTTAAGCAAACCGATTAAATATTTTACTTTTAAGCCGATTTTTTCTTTTTCAGTTTATTATTTCAGTTACTTTGATTCTAAATTACGAACCGTATTTTGGAATACTGAAAAAACGTGGCTGATCGATGTTTAGAGTTTCCGAAGTGTTTAGGGTTCTCGTAATTTTTCGGAACCGATATCGCAACATTAATCAGCAAGTGAAATTCTAAACTTTGGCTTGCTATTTATGCGCTTCCACGAGCCAATAGAGTAAAAAACATCACCACATATGTATATCCATATCAGCGCATATTATGGTAACGACAACTGTAGTAACGAGAGTTTGTGTCAAAGAAATGTATTTCTGTCTCAAAACCTCGTTAGTGTGGTTTCAGTTGTCGAAACGAAGTACAATTATTTGTTGAGAAAATTAGAAACACGAACGTGTGTGATACGAAATTGATTTGCCATTTCCAAACCATTGGTCCAACGTTGCTTAAAAACATGCCGCAATTCCCTGCTTTTCGCCTGACATTTCCATCTGATTATTTTTAGAAACTAAAGATCGACAATATTTGCAACGAGATGCTCAAAATATTCAAATATGCTTAAACTTAAACTCGTTCGGAAGTTGGGTGAACAGTTTTAAGTGCATTGCACCGCAATTGCAAAGGGCCCGTGTTCGTTTCCCGGTTTGGATACAATTTTCGAAGCGATATATACAAGCATAACAAAAACAACTGAAGATTTAAATTGGGAGGACCTGAGGAAAAGAAGAAAGATATCAAGACTCATGTATATATATCAATCATTTTGGGGGTGGGAAGCGTGGAAAGAATTGGGGAGCAGAATGGGGAAGGCAAGGCTTCAAGGAAAGAATGGACACGATTTTAAGTTATTGGGAAGGAAATTAGGGAAGAAAGGGGTGGGAATTTTAGAAAGAGGAATTGATGATTGGAACGGGTTAACTTCGATAAATGAATGTATGATGAGGAATGTTAAATGTTTTAGGAAAAATTTGAAAACAATATTAAAGTAAATGGAGAGGAGTACTCAGACACTGTATGTAATTTACTAATCTATTTGAATAAAATATGTATACATTTCGTTTCCAATCATGAATATAGGAATTAATTGCGTTTCCCACTATTACGTACTTGTTGGTCAAAAAGACACCATAATGTTAAATATTCCATTTTCATTTTTATGTTTGACAAAATAGTATTTTTCTGCGGATTTTTATCTTTTTCCCAGCTGCTCCAATCTCAGGTGATTGTCTCAGTAACTTGTATATTTTACTGTGGTTTAATACATGTATGAGTTTGCATCGTATGATAAAATAAACTCGATTAACTAATAGTAATATGCCATGAACTGCATCTGCAGATGGTGCCAAGTGCAGCCGCCTGGCGCCCGGTCGGAGAGCCCCAACGGACAACACCAACTAAGTGCTGCGATAGCTGCGGGGGCAGAGGTCAAGACAACTCAAGACAAACTCGCTGCAACCAGGTTAAGTGAGCGAGTTTATGGCTCGCACAAAGCCGGCAGTGGCTTTGTTCTCTCACAAGCGTATCGAGCTGCAAGCCGGGTGTCAAAGCCAGCGCTGCTATCTAATTGGATTACGAAATAGTAGTTTGTTTTGACCTTCAATTATTTTTCATTGAGTTATTGTTGTGTTTATGGCACAGGATATTGCATTTTTTCTCTGTTTGTTCTTGTTACGCGAGAGGTAATCCACCATTTACTTTTCGACTGCATTCTGAAGATTTCACACAAGAAAATTATCAATAACCCATTGATTCTAATTGCATGACCATTGGCAATGTCCCGGAAACCAAATGTTTGCTAGAACCCATCCGAGAATGGGTGGTTTTAATTGTATATACTAGGGAGGGTTATTTTGGCTTCTCTTAGGCTAGACCTCATCCGTAGGTATGGGCATAATCAGTTAGACTCGTCAGGAAAGGGAACATGATCATTCCATTAGAATATTAAACACTTTTTTTAATAACATTGCTTTTATTATGCATTTCGCACAAAATAATATAAGTAGGTACCTAATACAGATCATTGGGAATATTTAGAATATTTAACAAACTATATTGAAACTTCAACTGAAATATAAATACAATAATTTACACATTTTGCAGACATGATTTCTTCGTAGTTTCGCTTGCATTGCCAGGAACTCGCCAGCGAATTTATGCGTAGCCACCATTGCTGGCATACTGCTGGCCGGAACCGGAACCACCGTTCCTCGAGCCTCCGGAGGATTGGCCGAACCCTCCTGAACCTCCCCGAGGACCACCTGATGGATATCCTCCGTTTCCTCCTTGCTGACCACCGCTCCCAAAACCACCGCTCCCTCCCTGACGACCTCCCGACGGGTATCCTCCATTACCACCTTGCTGACCTCCAGAAGAGTGACTTCCGGAACCTCCATTACCACCCTGAGGACCTCCCGAAGGATAACCTCCACTACCACCCTGCTGTCCTCCGTTTCCAAAACCACCGCTACCTCCTTGTGGACCTCCCGATGGGTATCCTCCGTTTCCTCCTTGCTGACCTCCAGAAGAGTGACCTCGGGAACCTCCATTACCACCCTGAGGTCCTCCCGAGGGATAACCACCATTACCGCCCTGCTGACCTCCGTTTCCAAAACCTCCGTTACCACCCTGAGGACCTCCCGATGGGTATCCTCCGTTTCCTCCTTGCTGTCCTCCACCTCCAGATGAATGACCACCTGCACCGCCCTGGCCTCGGTTGCTTCCTGGCCCACCCGATGGGTATCCGCCTGAAATAGGAAGCAAAGCGTTCAGTGCTGCACCCTAGAGAACGAAGCAAAGGGTCTCTCAGCATGTCGTCAGCCATCAGCTAGCTGTCGTTGAGGGTAATTGGCCACAAGCACACAAACGAGCTTCAAATCAGTCAATTGTCGGATTACCTGCATAAGGCATTTCTGCATTTTCCTGAGTTAATTCATTTCAACTTTAATAGAAACTGTTTTAACTGTTTAATAATTATTATCAATTATTGTGGACTTTAATACGCATTGCTTACCAGTGATAAAAATTCGAGTATATTGCGACAACCAAACCAATTCCTGTCAATAAAGCGGTTCTAAGGCCGGTTAACTCCATGCCGACTGCCAAGCCACGATCCGTGCATGCCCATGCGAACCACCCACCGTCGGCGCCGCCCCCGCCGCTCCCGCCGCCCCCGCCGCCCTCGTAGCGGATTTCCGGCTTGAAGCCAGCGCCGTCGGCGACATACTCGACGACCTGCTTGCGTCCGTCAGGCAGCAGCACGTTGTACGAGCCGGTGGCCTGGTCGCCCTGCCGCGACTCCTGATGACCGAACTCGGCGCCCGTGTCCGCATCGCTCACCGCGTACTGGAACTCGTAGCTCGCGTGGCCCTGCGGGGGTGTGGGGCTGGTGGTAGGGTGGCTTACGTGCGACGTCGGCGGCGCCCTCTAGGGACTCGCTGGTGACCGACTGGATGCGATCGCTTGAGATCCATATGAGATGGTGAACTGGATTCGCTGCTTAACACACTCCTGCTCAAGTTTCTAAGACTCGCGAAAATAAAATAGAAAAGCTAACCGGCTTACCATTTCGATAATTCTAATATTGAAACTATCTTCTTTTGTTGATTCGATCTCCTACCAATCGTTTTGGTTTGTTTACTGAAAATTTAGCTGTGTGCGTCATTACTTGCTCTCATGTCACCATGCTGACTTGCGATTTTTGCTCTTAATGCTGTTATATAGCCAAATGGTATTTAAATCAGTGTTATCTGTGGTCAGCCAGTCAACCGACCTGATCTAGTGCAACCTCGCCGGATTTCTTCTGCTGCACGTTAGTGGGCTGCTTAGTACATTTATGCAGTCAAACATGGGCTGCTGGTTGCGTTCAGGGGCAAATACATTTCGACATCCGATTCGTTTCACGAAACAAACTGTCAGATGGTTCCTGTCCAATTATGGGTGATATCCCCTAAATTCCACGTTTTTTTTAAAGATGTACATTTAAACGTCTTCAAGAATTTTTATCGACGACATATTGACGATGATTGCACGGAGCTTCGCGCCTGGACCTATTCCTAATTGAAAATATTACATCGTAGATCAAAAACAAGAGAATCTTTTAGATTGCCTTTCTAAACGGCCCATTTGTGTTAAATTTATACTTACAGATGAACCGTCGTCTCCGTCGTTTCCATTTCCTCCGCCGTTCCCGTTTCCGTTTCCGTTCCCGTCTCCGTTTCCGTTGCCGTTCCCGTTCCGACCTTGCTGGTTTCCATGACTACCTTGCTGACCTCCGTCCGGCGCCCCGTACGCCCCCGACGGCGGCGTGATTGCACTCGACGGCGTCCTACCACCCCCGTTACCACTACCGCCCCCACCGCCGCCGGCATCGCCGCCACCATGCTGGCTCCCACCTCTACCGCTGCCGCTGCCGCCGCCGCCGCCCCCGGCGTTCGGTGCACCGTACGAGCTGGAAGGAGACGATCCGCCCCCCTGGTTTCGCCCGCCCTGGCCGCCCTGGCCGCCCTGGCCGCTTCCAGGGGCGCCGTAGGAGCTCGAAGGCCGACCGCCGCTCTGCCCACCACCGAATCCACCCTGGCTTCCTTGCCCTGGGGCGCCGTACGAGCTTGATGGGGATTTGCCGCCCTGGCCTCCCCCGTGACCACCGCCGAATCCACCCTGGCTTCCTTGCCCTGGGGCGCCGTACGAGCTTGAAGGCGAGGATCCGCCCTGTCCTCTTCCGCCCTGGCCGCCTCCGAATCCGCCCTGGCTGCCGCCCTGGCTTCCTTGCCCTGGGGCGCCGTACGAACTGGATGGTGATGATCCGCCTTGGCTGCCTGCAAAGCCGCCCTGGCTTCCTTGCCCTGGGGCGCCGTACGAGCTTGATGGGGAGTTGCCGCCCTGTCCTCTTCCGCCCTGGCCGCCTCCGAATCCGCCCTGGCTGCCGCCCTGGCTTCCTTGCCCTGGGGCCCCGTACGAACTGGATGGTGATGATCCGCCTTGACCGCCTGCAAAGCCGCCCTGGCTTCCTTGCCCTGGGGCGCCGTACGAACTTGATGGGGAGTTGCCGCCCTGGCCTCCGGCGCCGGGGGCTCCGTAGGAACTGGAAGGAGACCCTCCCGATCCGCCTTGCTGGCCGAACGACCCCCGGCCGCCTCCGCCGCCCCCGCCTCCACCGCCCCCGCCTCCACCGCCTCCCGACGGCGGCAGGTAGGAGTTGACTGGGGGCTCGGCGCGGGCGATGGTCATCGCCGCCAACGACAAGACCACGAGCAGCTGCAGAAGTTGACAAACAGAAATCAGGATAAGTGGTTGTCGATTGCACCCTTATACTAAATATAAATTTCAATCAGTGTTCAATCATCTTCTTATCCGTGAGTAAGAAGTTACAGTCTTTTAGGTGCTCTAGATTTTAGAAACAAATTTGATGCTCTCAAATGGAATTAAAATGGAGTAGATCAAAAATAAATTATATTGCCTGCATTTCGAATAATATCGATAAAGTGAGTTCTTCTAATATCACCGTCTCTAGAATAAGTAGGTACCGAATCCAAACATTTTACTCCACCTTATGCATGGCCAGACTGGAATTGTCCAACACTGAAAATATTTCCACCAGACGAATCTCTTGATGCGCACACTTGAATGAATGCTTGTTGTTCGATCGGAGCCCGATAGTGATGTGATCAATTACACCGCCAAGCAACCCCTTATATACCGGGCCGGTGGTACCTCTTTGCCGCGGCAGGCGGTGGCGGCCACACGTCGTGGCTCCCTGGGTCGTGTTCCTCCTCGGCGGCACAACAGATACAGTCCACCCGCCACAACGCCGTCGCAGTTCGTTGCTAAAGGAAGAGGGATTCACTTCCGCCCGGGGAGTGCTAGTCGTCGGTATGGCCTCAACCTATGCAGTGCACAATGCTACGCACACATTTCAGTAGGAACTCAGTCAGTGCCCGACATTGACTAGAACGTAACTGAGTTGCATGTTTTGAGAA
Source organism: Nemurella pictetii (assembly GCA_921293315.2). Classification (NCBI taxonomy): domain Eukaryota; kingdom Metazoa; phylum Arthropoda; class Insecta; order Plecoptera; family Nemouridae; genus Nemurella; species Nemurella pictetii. Next base: position 33,883,913 of record OV121115.1, read on the forward strand.
ATTAAAACTCTGGACGCTCTGTGTTTTGAATGGACATAAGGTGGACTTTCAATAGAAAATATTTCCCAGCCTCGTCCGGGTCTCCATTGAAATTGGAGCTATTAACCATGTATGTATACGGGACAATCTTATCGCTTTTCCTTTCGGGGTCCACGTATTCTCGCACGAACTGTATGTGCAGCCAGAGTGTCGTGCCTCTACATGCCACATACCCATTACCCATTACCCACTTTACCCGTGTGCATCGGTTACTGGCTCAATATTATGCTGTGGCAAGGCGCATCCGAGTTTACGGCACATGGTCTCTATAACGAAGAGCGGTCACGAAATGCAACAATACCATCTCGATCGAATCGATATACTACTTAATCATCCGGTTGATTTACGTGGGGCCGTCGTCGCAACGTGAAACGTCTTCGGGTCGAAGGGATAACATGGAAAGCATGCGCCGGCTTCGCCATCCATGCATTGCTTGTCGACACCGTGGGCTTGTGAAATCGGCGCTGCATCACAGCAAGTGATATGCATCTCGCTGCACGACGCGCGCCTGCTCTGGCATTGCAAGCCACGAATCAAGTTTATCGCATTGTTCATATTTGCATTTGAGACAATTAGAACAGCTTGGTTGAAGATAATATTTAGGAGTGCATGCGATGCGATGGTGATGGAACTTTGTTGTAGAATCGTAGACAGCAGTAATTGCGAATTTAGTGACGTCTTTCTTCATTGCTTTGTGTTGGACATAGGAGAGAGAGGCGTGACTCACGCCATAAGGAAACGCACTAACGAATCGTAATGGAGTTGTATAAACCATTATTGCTGGATGGGATTTATTACGGTCGTTTTTTGTTAATACGAGATTTTACATCGCGCTATAAGGTTTGCATTATGAAATAAAGAAAAAGGAATCGAGCGAATCGCTGTAGATCTATCTGCACGAAAATTATTGGGGCTTATAGTCTGTACATTTACATTATGAATGCAAAATAAAATCGGCTGAACCAAGACATACAGAGACCTCAGTCTTGGATCTTTAAATCAGTTTGTTCATTTGATAGTTAGCATATTAACTCAATTAAATTGGCTGAAAATAGTAAGTACAAAAGAATTTAAAAAAAAATATTAAAATAATCAGCTTGGTCGTTTCGCCTTCAGAAAGCAAACAAACAAATTACTAACAAAACAAGTAAAATGTTTTCAGCAATAAGTGAAATTGGAGATTCACTTCAATCGCTTCGCTTCTTACGCTCATCAATTTACTTCATTTATTTCTACTTTTACTTCTATTATTTCTTTTATTTCTTTAATCCTAATATTTTTCTGTTAGGGACCCCAGATTATGACACGGACTAGGAATTATTTTTGTTTCTACGTTGGCAACAATGCTTGCAGTGAGTTTCCGAGCGACATGGCTGACAGACGCAGAACTTGTAATAAGTCGTGACTAAATTTACTATCTTCTCGCAATTCGTACAGTTAATTAGTGTTTGTAATACTGCTGTATCTTTCGTATATTTTGATTACATTAAAATACGCTTCAAACGAAATGGGTAGATCAAGAACGAGGAGCAAATCACCTAAACGGCGGCACAAGACGAAGCACGCACACAAGAGGTCCAAGTCGAGAGATAGAAATGCGAGCCACAGCAGCAAGCATGTCGAAAAATCTAGGGAACGTGTCGTTAAATCAAGGTACTAGGTATTTCAATTAAAACCCTAACGGGTGCATGGTATGAAAATTACTAGCCGAGATGTCAGAAACTATTTTTAATGGCTCTCCTTCACCTGTCTTTGGAAAGATGATCAGAGAGAGAGAGGCTAGGCAGGCTTGCCTCCAGTAAATTTGTTATGATTACCAAATAATTTACTTGAGTTTATTACATGATTTCTTGGCCAGTTACTTCTGATGAAGTGAATTTTTACACTCTTTTCCCTATGCTCCAGTTATGCCAAACCTGACCTAGGAAAGATCTAATTCCTATGCATATTATAATTGCGGTGCATCCTTGCAATATTACCATATCTGCCTTGGTATCTTTTGAATGTATAAGTATATAATCAGAGCCCTGTTGAGAGTCACTCGACTACAGATAGCATATTTTGCGTTGTGCAGAAAACGCTCACATTCCGAGTCGTCTTATAGTTCATCTGAGGGGTCGGATGATGCCCTGCGAATCGTTGGGAGGAAGAGGACTTATCACGACCGGAAGATGGATGAGGTTGAAAGACTAGCCGAGATGGAGCGACAAAGGTATATAAACATACTACCCTTTGGGATACTACCAGCTTTGTTACCATTGCTATTAAACCTTAAAGTACTTGCGGGCTAAAATTACCTAACACAATTAGCACTAGAATAATTTGAAAAAGTGACATCCTGTTCAGTCCCGAGTCCTGACTTCCAAATCATGTTGCAGGCGACAGCGGGAGCAAGAGCAACGTCTCGTCGAGGAGGAGACTGCGAAACGTATCGAGGAGCTCGTCAAAAAGCGGGTGGAGGAGGAGTTAGAAAAGCGGAAGGAAGAGATCGAGGAAGAGGTGCTTCGACGGGTGGAAGAAGCCAAGGCCATCATGGAGCGCCAGATGATGGCGGAAATGGAGCGCCGACGCCAGGCTCAACTGCAGGAGGAGAGCCGCCGGCAGGTAAGAAATGGACCGGTCACAGGGGGGCCAACCGTTGGGCGCGACGCAGGCCCACGGCCATCTTATACTCGGCTCGGCATTCGAGAGCTGGCGCTGTCATGATTTGCTATTCGAGGTTTCAGTTTTTATGCTATCTGCTTTGTGAATTAAGGGTCCCTTCATCAATTGCTATCCATTGATACTTTGAAATTTAGTTTTTGAGCAATTTACACCTTAGTCATTTAGGTACCGAGTTTTAATTATATTATGACTAAGGGATCACACTATCCCTTAAAAATGTGAATGGCTTCAATGCAATGATTGAGCTCCTCTTGGATAGGTAGCCCATGTAAGTAAATCGTAGCTTTTTGCTGGAAGCTGTTATTTAGGAATGTAAAACAACTTGTAGGTGTTAAAAAGACTAGAGTTAAAAATGGAATTTATTATGTTACTCTGTTAAAAAAATCCAGGGTAACATCAGTAGTAAGGAAAATCCCTTGACAAAGAGTTGAAGCTACTAGTTGAAACCTCGAGTTTTGCCGGGCAGACACTTGGTTTCCCGAGATGATGAACTCCAGCTCGTAGTGTTTGAATGGCCGGGGCGAGCGTTTGTTTGCCGCTGGGCTCTGCGTGGCCAGCCGACGGATCCGGGGTGGGACAGACGCTGACGCAGCCGGTTTCATCGTGTCACCTTGCTAGATCCTTCCTGCCCGCGTCTCAAAACCGGGACCTCCCCCACCCTGATGAAACCGGCAGGACTAGCACTTGGTCGCCCAGGTTTCTTGTTACCAACCTTTCTATGTCAATAATGATGCAAATTTCTACAAATGACAGGTTCTAGCCGACTGACTACTAAACTCGCCGAGATATTGGGATAGAGTTTTTAGTTTAGTTAGTGTTAGGTACCTTTTCATTCAGTGCCTTCAATAACCTGTCAATAATCTTAGACTTTGGGGACAGCAAAATGGTAGGCTTGGGAGTTCTTAAAATAATAAATAGAAAAACTCTAGAAGTTAGGTTTTCTTGGGTTTTCATTAGCATCCAGCATATATTCATTTAGTACTACCAAAAAAATCCTTATCCAACACTATTCCTCCAAAAAATATCACTTTCCAAGATTTATGTGCATTCTGCTAACAATAAGCTTTGCTTTTTCAAGTCTGCAAATCTCTGCTTTCTGAACCTTCCAATAGGTTTTGCCACAAGGGTGGACCTGTCTCGAGTTCGTAACGCTTTGGAAGCAAGAAGCAAACACCTGAAAGTAGAGTTGTGCGTGGAAGAATACCACCTTCTCCCAATGGAGTTTATTATTATTGATACAAAAAAGTTGTACAACTTGAAAATATAGTATATTAGGCACACAGAATAAATACCTCTAAGCTAGTCAACTTTATTTTTCTAGATTTTAAAAATAATCTGATCTGTAAGAAAAGTGCATATATTTTGGTGAGGAAATCCTTCCTGTTAAGATTTATTTTCCTGTTGAGTATCTGACTATCACTTCCATCTAACTGAAACCCACCCCACATGTAGATGTCAGAAGCTAAGAGCTAAGGACATTGTATCTTTGATAGCATTGATAGCCAAATAAATCTCAGATTTTTAAGTAGGATGACAAATTGAATTTCATTCAGCACTTATCAGGTGCATCTAGAGGTCAGGAAAGCAGAATGTATAGATTGTGTAGATTCTGGGGGGTGGGGGTGTAAATTAGAAGGAAGCGAGAAGAATGGGAGGCGTGCTCGGTGCACGCGCTTAGGACTATGAATGCGTTTGAGGCTGCGTTTACAGTTGCCGCCCCAACAGAGAAGAAGCCTGTCGCTCATGACCCGGCCGCGCGAAAAGGTATTATCCACCAATTTTTATACTTTTATATCAGTTAACTAAACTACCTACCTACATCTTTGTTCTCTTGCCTTTTTTCTTTAGTTTTGTATTTAACATGATGTTACACATTTTATTTTTCCAGGGTTGCCACGTAGTACTTTAGGTAAATGTTTTTTGTTTGTTTTGTTTTTCAAACCCAGACAGTCCTAGCCTAAATGGAGAGATTGTTTACGGTGTTACCGTTTCTGTTCTGACCGATTCATTCTTTTCTCGTAGCTGTACGCGCATTTCGACGACTCGTCCAAGGCTTTTGCTGCTGCATTTCAATCGCCTGTGATTTGCAGATGGCAAAGCCTGCAGGGAATTGGCAGTTCTGCAGGCTGAGCATGTCGCAGTCCGGGGAATGCAGATAAAAGCGGTGGTTTTAGGAGTGTTATCTGCAGGCAAACACGTGAGACAACGTGACCGTTGGCCAGCAAATGCCATCAACCACGCTATGCCCAGCTCTTTGTCAACTGCTCTGGGTCTGGCTCCGTTGATATCAAGGAGTCACATTTTAATTTCCTATTGTTCTTTTTCTAATCGAGTTATTACCCTTAAAAAAAGCACATCCTGTATTAGATGTGTACTGCAAACAGCATACATATAATTAATATGCATTCATAGCACACTTTTCCAAATTAATTCGACTCCCAGGTTTTCATTAAATTCTCATGTTCTTATCACGTAATGAATGACTAATGATAAATGAGTCCAGTTCATTTTGGGTGACCTTCAATTATCAACTGCTCATTCCTGTCTTCACACTCCAACCACGTTATTTTCTTTGGGTGATATCTGACCATGTTTCCGATTGCTCATCACCTCCCTGTGCACAGTGTGACTGCCCCTTGCTGCTGCCCGCCCAGCGAAGGGTCGCGCCCCTCCCTCGGCAGCGACCCAGCCGCTGACATGACTGCTTGTTCTTGTAGGAAGAAGAGCAGCGGAAGCGTGAGCAACTCGAGCTCATCATGGCAGAAAATACCCGCAAAATCGAGGAAGCCCACAAAAAATTGGTGAGTTCCCTCTAATGTTACCAACTGTTAGAGTTGGAATCCTTGATCCAAGAACTTTCCTTTTTTAAGAGGACCAATTGATAGAATAAGGAGACTGTGAAAGGCCCATCAATGTAGAAGAGCTAGGAAGGAGTGCAAGCTATTCCAAGACGTTGATTGCAGATGTTGGAAGGGGCTGTCAGAATCAACGTGTGACAACTGACTTTGTTACAGGCCGAAGACCGTCTTGCGATGGTCGAGGAACAGCGGCTGATGGAGGAAGAGCGGCAGAAGCTCAAGCGGGAGCACGAAAAACGAGTTAAGGACGAGCAAAAGAAAATCCTCGGCAAGAATAACTCGCGGCCGAAGTTGTCTTTCTCGCTCAAGCCTTCCATGTAGCCGCAGCCAACAATTTCTCTCCCCCTGTAAATAGGTAGTGCTCTTCCTACAAAGTGTCACATCCGAGGCGTTCGATGACTTTTAATTGTCGCGTAGCAACCAAAGTGTTGCCTGTTAGAATAAGTCTGTATCTATTCTGTATCTATATCATTTTGCCAGAAATTTTTGTTTTACTTTAGCTTAAAAATATGTATGATTTGCTGTTGCCTTTAGAAAATTTTGATAACTAGCTGAATTTGGGCTGTCTTGTGATTGGTGTGTGGATCTGCATACTCTAAGTCTTCAACCATGTTAAGAGTATGTTTTGTCAGTGCAAATGTTGCTGATTGCAATGATAGGCATTGGTTTTACTTAATCCTTTTATCAAGTACCATCTTTAGTTTAGCAATATTTTACCACATCTAATAGTTTCAAAATCATCTGGAGTGTGGCAATTTATTATTATTTTTGTACTCGAATTCAAGCAGTAGTGTAAAAGTGATGAGAATGATAACATGGTCCCTGGCTATTGCTGATGACTCCACAGTCCCCACTCGACAATTACCAGAAGGAAGTAGGCAGATTCACACGAAGTATCGCACCATTACTGCGAGACTACTGCCAATCAAAAATCTCTGCAAATGGGGGAATTTTGTGTGTATAATTTTTTTTAGTTTCGCAATTTAAATTTTGGATTAATTTTTTTTCCCAAAAACTCCTGGTTTTCAGTACTGGATTTAGGTCACAACCGCCATGAAATGTTTGATTATTGTTGTTAAATTCTGATTTTTTATTAGCGAGAAATAGTTTGAAAGAATCTGCACGTATCGGCTGACTGGAATCCTAAAATGTTTCAAGTTTTTAGATTTATTTTATTGTAGGTCTGTATTAATTATGCCTAGATGAAATTAGTACCTTTGAGAGTCAGAATTTTCTAAGCTTATGAGATGGTTGTATGGTTGTATGAAAGGGCTGGTATAAATTAGTTTGAATAGTCATGTTCCAGGCTACAGTGTAGCAATCTGCCCAGGTTTTTCCATTTTGTAATCGGTACTGAAACAGGTGCCCAACAGTCTTTAATTCTGTTACCCCCTAGGTAACTATAGTTAAGGTAAATAAACACCCAATTAACGGTATTTGCCTTTATGCCTTTCTTGCTCCATATAGCAGGCTTTCAGCCATTTAAATTACGTGAGTCTATGTACTTATGTCTATTAACTTACTACTATTTCTAAGCCCACAATATGTTTTTTCTGTAAATTTCTGTCTAGCATTACTTGCAGAAAAATATACCATAAATAAGAGGATGGACTTGAATTAGTTTAAGGGCAGACAACCACCATGTCCATACCCCACGTGCACGTGCAGGGTAACCGTGAGAGGTCATTCCCATTATCGCTGCATGCTTGCAGATGAGTCACTGCAGTCAGTCTCCTAGCTGCTCTCCTTCGGGCAGGTCGTGCATCAGGTTATTATAATTAGCGTTCGCCGATGCATTGTTGTCGTGTATTTTAAGTTGATTAGGAAGACAAATTTGTTCGCTTGTGTCACGAACCTGATATTATTTGAGTTGTGAAGATTAGAATAATTTCAGTTTGATCTTGGGTGAAATTCATGGCCTATCATAACTTCAGTGCAAGTTGTGTCAGATGTATCGAATATCAGCTGGCTTTGGGGTGGCCTGCCGCGGCGCATGGCCAATATCAGGATAAAGCTGATTTGCTGTCGGGGTCACGGTAGGTGAAGGGTAGACACTCGAGTCTTGCCATTTATATACGTTGCAACTGCTCATCTTATACTGTTTATCATTGCGCAGTGGATTGGATATTGTTTCACCTGTTACATCGAGCTCGGTGAAAATGCGTCAAATTCTAAGTCGACGAACGGGATATTTTAAATCATGCAATAATAATATTATTTACCCGCAATATTTGGTAAATTAAGGATGTATTCCTGAGCCGACCAACATAATAATTAACAGGATTTTTGGTCAATTTATATACAGATAAGTGAAAAAATATTTACTCCCTTTGTTATCACTGTAACGCATTGCATTTGCAGAACCCCACTGGTTCTCTTGCCGGCAGACATTTAGCAATAGCATAATGTCGAGCTCACATACATTTGTATGTTATTAGTTAAGGACTTTGACGACTTACAGCGAGGGAAACGTAATTAAAATTGAAACAATATTTTTTCTATTTTGATCTATCTATCGAACCATCTCTTATACATAGGAAAAAGTTGCGAGATTTCTCAAAAAATCTAAAATTTTGCAGATTTTAAGAATTTTGAAGCCATTGGCATTCAATGCCATTGGATATCAGCTAAGATTGAGTTTCTTAAATAATCTATCAATATATAATTTGTTTAATTGTTTCAATCTACGATTGCAAAGGATTTTCTTGTTCTTTTTGGTACCGGCCCCAGCGGGCATTCTAGTGTTATGTGAAGTTCAAGTGTTGGCAAACCTGGTTCACGTGAATTCTATTCTGAGAGTCTGCTGTAGGCATTGAAATAAATTCGATGCTGTGTAGGTGGTCGTAGGGATGCGAAAATAATTGTATTACGTTATTTAAAAAAAAAATAAAATGCCGAAAGTAGTATCCAGAAGTATAGTTTGTTCGGACACAAAAGATCAAGAGGAATACAGCGAAGAGAAACCTCTGCACATATATTATTGCCTCTGTGGGCAAATGACATTAATTTTAGGTTAGTTGTGTTCTCATCCATAATATTATATTTCTGTTTTTGCCAAGTTATCAAAGACTTGATAATCGTGGCTCTGGTATGAAAATTTTATCCTCATGCAAATTTTTTCCATCAAGCATGTATCTATTTCCCTGGACTGTTATCAGCAGTTTAAATCCTCGGCTTGCTTACGCTTTAGATTGTGCGCTCGAAAAGCTTCCACTCCGGGCTTTGGATGGGGCCCGTGTCATAGATGGAGGAAAACATGCCCACAAAATTACCTGCGATCCAGATGAGACGGCTCATCTTGCCCGGCCCGGTGGTATCGAAAGACAGTTTCGACAAAAGTGTAAAAAGTAAGCATAGATAACTGTTTTTATACTATCTAACCATTTAATAGAAGGAATAAATTTCTGACACTGATTTCCTGCTTTTCTGTGTGTATGCTAATGTACAGATGTGGCCTGCTACTTTACTACAAAACAAGTGCCCGAAGCAATGTGAGCTTTGTTGTGCGTGGTGCAGTGGTGAAGAGCTCGGGCGAAGGCCCGATGACCACTATCTACAACCAAGTGGCAGCCGCAGCCGCCAAGCCCAAGAAGATCATGGTGACCAAACACACTAAGAATATGGGCAAGTTCAGCTCTGTCACTGTCTCCACCATCGACGAGGAGGAGGACGAGATTGAAGCGGTGAGTTACCAAACCAAATCCTGCCACAGGATAGAGATTATTCAGCAACACATAGAGATCCATCAGCTTGACCATCAATTTGTCTGTTGTTTAGCGGGAAGTGGCTGACTCGTACGCCAACAATGCCCGGATTATCGAGAAACAACTCGAGCGCAAAGGCATGAACAAGCGCAAGTCCCAGGCCATGCCGCCTCCCGCAGCACAACCCGAGCTCGATAGCAAACGGCAACGTGTTCGTGGAACTCTCATCGACAAGTAGGTGCCGAGATCAGGCAGAATCTTTACAGGCATGTAGCGTCAGTTGGTGACGTATGCATCAGTAAAGAGCGGTGATTTTTATCGCAACAGCTAAGATGTTGGCGTTGACCCTGCCAGTTAATGGCTGATGTTTCCCTATGGTGGGTGAAGCATTATTTTTACATCTTTACTCTTAGTTTATGTATGCTTATTTGTAAAAAGTAAGATATTTTTGTATAAAATGAATTATAAACATCAGAACCATTTCTTCTTTTTACCAGATCACAATCTAATTCCTGCCCACTCGCAGCAATTTCTGCACTGTCATACAGTTCAGTGCACATCTATAATTCTGTGGTTTAATTAAGCGCCAAGTTTTATTTCCTACAGGAAGAGGGCTTGTTATTGATAATGATTAATGAATAATTATGTATTATGAATAATGAATGCTGTATTATTAGTAATGAAAAGTTCATGAACACAATTAGAATGATGGGGGAGTATTCAATTCAACCAATTAGGCTGAAAAAACCCATTTCATTCTTTGTTTTTAAATTTATTTACCATATCAAACGTAAACAACATACTAATGTAGATAACAGTAATAATCTACGTCATTAAGGCGTGCGGTTCACTTCCAAGACGAATCGGACGTGATCATGGTGTTGGTCGGGGCGGGCGGTGAAAGTCCGGCACCGGGCGGCCAAGGGCGCCAGCGGCTGCGTGCGGCATGCGGCGTAGAAGCGGCGCACCCACGCCGGCGTGGACCAGTCCTCGGGCAGCTCCTCGTCCCGTCCCGCCCACTCTAACGAGCGACCCTCTAGTGACACCTAGCCAACAACAAGAAACCCCCAAATGTATCACCGAATCTCCCTCATTTGCTTAAAATCTTAATCACAAATCATATACAAATACACTTAATGTCCACGGGAAAATAAATATAAGCAAAACAGAAGCACGTTCAAGCGCCACTGACTGATTCCCAGCCTACATCGAAGACTAGCAGCGTGATGTGTTGGGCACGCATTCCGTGCTTGGTTTCAACTTGCAACCAACAGCGAGCCATCGATTACCTGCGTGAGCAGGGCCTTCCAAGCCGCTGGATTGTAGCCGAGGATGTCTGCGGCGCGGTCGTCAACAGCAACTAGGGTGGCGGCGGGCGCCGCGCAAAGACGAAGCGTGGCCCGGGCCCGACCGGGCGCCACGCTGCCGCAACGGTCACATTCCGGCCCGCGCTGGGAAAGGTCACCGAAAAAATCCCGGCATCAATACAAAATCCGCAGTGCTCACACTCATGAAGCTGGTATCACAGCCCAACATTCATGATACTAGTATGAAAAGATCGGAAAGTACCTTGGGAGCAGAACAGTTGGTGCATCGAGCTGCGATCCGTGCCCATCGGATACATTGCGCCGGCAACACTCCCACGGTAGCCGTTGGCAACGCCAGCGACGGGAGGGGCGGCGTCCACCAAGCAGCCTGGCCGTTCGGCAAGGATACCACCTGGAAGATGCATTGTCGTAGATACTGCCGATGGCCAGATATCGGGCATTTTGGGAAATATTACGGAAAAGTTAGTGTAAAACATGCTTTTTTCAATTTTGTGCAAAAACGAAACTTGTATGTACTGTGATGCGATGGATGCTGATCGTCATGGGGTGCTTGGAGTTCAACTAGGACTAGGAGTTTTCAAGCTCGACGATGGAGTCGGGTAGGTTGTTGGAGTCGGAGCTGATGGCCGTTGCTTTTTCTGCCTCTGGCGCCAGATATTAGACTCTTGACGTCGGCCGGCATTTTTACACACTTTTTTGGGGGTACCTAACACTTTGTTGAGTTTCTTACGGCAAACTTGTGCCAGTACAAAACCTTAAGTCCCTAGTTTGGGGAATATTTTCTAATTCCCATTCTTGGGCATATTCCCGACAGCCCGTGACTAGTCGTAGATCGTCGGCCAAACCACATTCCCGGTGATGACGAGAGCAACTTTCCGACACAGGCGCTGACCTTTATGTCGGTGAGCGGCGTTGGCTGGAGGTAAGCGCGTCCCGCCGCCGACAGGCAGCGGCGCACACACGTTATGCGCAAGGTGGCGCCGCGCAGCAGGCCCCGCGGGCGCACGCGCGGCGCCCACCCGCGCAAGTACACGCGCAGCACTTCCGTCGAAGCCGCGCCGTCAGAAGCCTCCGATTCCGCGCAAACTTCCAGCCACGCGTCGGCGGCAAAGTCGGTCGCACAGCTGCGCAAACAAGACACTGTCTTTCACTGTGGGAAACAACGGGTGCGAGTATATAGCTTGCAATATCTGTCAACGTCCGTTTCCCTTTCAGAAAAACTATTTAACTGGGTTATTGAACGCTAAGCTACCAAAGTTAGACTATTTCCGACGTTTTGCAAAGCTATGCTGCCTGCTTTATCAACGGTCTAAACTCGTTAAATCTTAATAGTCTTTCTGAAAACTAAAAAGTGAAGATAAGGGAAGAAGTATTTATCCGTTATCTCTTTCATTGTCAAGAACATCTGTCAACGGACGGTGAATTGAAATAAAGGTGACAGCCGTGTGATCACACAATAGACCCAAGATCAGAGATGTTGGCATGATTAGTGTGATACGGTTACAAATAATCAAGATCAGAGACGCTATTTTACAATGACGACGCGTGGCACCTTACCCCGCGGCCTCGTTGCTCGGGGGCTGTTCGCTGATGGCGAGCAGGTGCGCGCGGTAGCTGCGCAAGTCGGCCGGCAGCTGCGATGGCCAGCCGTGCGCGCAGTCGTGCCGCTCGAGGCCGCAACGTGGGTGTGGCTGCATCGCGGGCAGCCCGGCGACGTGGGGCAGCCGGCGCGTGCAGCCGCGCAACGCGTAGCCCGAACGAGGGCGCAGCAGCGGCAGCCAGCGTAGCAGCGGCGGCCGCAGGGACAGCACGGCCGTCGTGCCGCCGTCCACCTGGTTGAACGAACGCAGCAGCGACACCTGCGCGAACAACGCCTCGCATGTGACCCGACGCAAGAGAACCACGACTTATCAAACATTCGAAATTGATGATTTATTCTTTTCTAAACGGTAAGCTTGAAAATAATTGATCGACAAGTCTAGGGTCTTATCAATCAAACACACAACACAGCTCACTATTAACACACGATTTATTTACTATACAAACTCTCTCTAAAGTCTAAAGAGCCGCATACACAGCAATCCCCAACCTCTGTGTATTAAGGGGCTGGGGTCTCACATAAATTCAAAAAATTACACGTTTTTTATTTTAAAAAATGAGCCTACCAGCAATTTTAAGTCAAGAGTGCGATTAAATGCGATTATATAAAGAGCTAGCCTTCTCATAGTCACAGTTTAAAGACGCAAGCAGAATACTTGGCTCTCCCGCCGCAAAGAACCCTAGAGCCGAGAGTATGACTCACCAGCAAGAGACAGGAACGCTGTCCATCGGTGCCCTGCGTCAGCGCCCCTATCGCCAGCAACACGAACCGATGCCTGGTTGCCAGCGACAGCTCGACGAAGCCCAGGTCGACGGCCGGGCCCTCGGCCAGCCCGGGCTCCGGGCCGACTTCCGGGTCCCAGCGCTCGTCGCATTGCTCCGCCCCCGCCGTCCCCGGCGCCGACTCGCACAGCGGACACGATGGGGAGGGGTGGGGGGCGGCTTGCGTTAAGTACGCTGTGCCACCATCCCAGGCGGCCAAGTCCTGGTAAAAGAAATGCAAAGCGTTTGACATTTCTTTTACTGAAAATCGATTTTTGCTTGTGGAAACTATTACCAGAAATCAAAGAATAAAAAGGAAGTCATTTGATCAACCAAGATACAAATTAGGACATGCATACAAATCTTGCACCCTTTCAGTGAAGCGCATTACTAGCATTTGATTTCACACTAACTACACAATTTTTTTGTAATTGATTTTCCAAAGCTCAACCATAAGGAAACTATCCATCCTGACCTGGACTTGTGAATCTAGCCAGAGGCCAGCAGTTGTCGTTGCCTCGGGGGTGTTGGTGGTTCCGCGTTCAGCCACCAGACGGCACTCAGGCAGCAGCACCAGTCGGCCGTTCATACAGGCGTCCAGGCTGTCCGTGTTCATCACGAGTGCCGTGAAAGCTTCCACACGTTTTCCATCGTTCGTTGAGTCAACAATGGGATTTAAAGGGAAGGAGTCATGATTAGAATTTGCAGATTCGATCGATGCTTCAAAGCTTTGTTGACTTAGATAGTCAGAGTCAATTAATATTTGTGCGATTGTCCGACTTTTAAAGTCAGAGTCATCTAATACTTGAGTGTTTTTTTGACTTTCGTAGTCAGAGTCAGTAGCAGAGGGAGTGTTTTGCTGGCTAAGATAGCCTGAGTCGAAGAGAGTTGAAGAGAGAGGACTAGCAGGGTTGATATCTGTCTGGGATGAGGGCAGGTTTGTCCGGGGGTTGAATGAGGATTGGACGCGTGGCTGACGCAGCAGCCAACAGCCGGTGTTGGCAGACAGCTCGAGGATTCCGACGACGTTTCTCAGCGGCTCGCTGACGCAAGCGCAATCTGGCGGGGGCGACGAATGGAGACCAAGTTAGAATGAGTGCGGCAACTCATGCATGACCACAAACGCACTGGTATGAAACCATTACATACTCTTATCAAACAGTACCTACTGGCTTGTAAAATCTAAATTGTCAGATTATAATTGCCACAGATTGTTATCTCTGGATAAATGGGGCACGGTGGGTGAGGCTATCACCTGGTTTGCTTGCCCGCAGGTCGTCGTACTGGTCACTCAGGTGAAATTGGATGGGATCTGCGATGCCCACCCCTCCCACCAGAGGGCAGGAGTGGTCGTCAGAGAAGCAGTCGGACAGCACGGAATCCGGCAGGTCGTGACTCGATTCTAACGGGGTGCAGTCGGCAGACGCAGCATCCGCGCACTCTGCAGCCAACGGATGAGGGAACATTAATCGACATCGACAGGATACCTTACATCTCCAACTAAGAGCGGTAGATTGTTGGCCTGACCTTGGGCGCCTATTGACGGGTCCAGGAAGCGAATCAGGGTTGTCACCGCGGGCTCCAGATCGACACCTCCTCCCGACACCGAAAACCGCGCTCGGAATCTGCCGCCACACGAATCCATGAGTCACTCGGCTTGCCAGTTGCAACAACCGAGAGAAATATTGGAACTGAACCGGTGCTACAAGAATTAATTGAAGGTTTAGCCTGAAAGATAAGCAAGGGGACATCCTGTTGCCCAAAATATCAAGTTATAGCTTTCTTTTTTATGCATTTTAATTAATATTGCTCGACAGAATTACTGACATAAAATGACAGATGAACAAGATCAGACAAAGCTGTGTAAAATGTGCCACAATCAATTTATCAGCACTGCTGACTTCTGCTTATTACATTATATTGGGAAGCAGAGAATTAAAAGGTGGATATACTAACTCGCAGAGTGTTTCCAAGTACCAAAGATACTGAGCAAAGTTCCTTGCTTCAACGTCAAATAAGCTTCCAGCATCTTCGACTTCCTCGTCTTCATATTCCGCATTCGCCAGCCATTCAAACCCGTCGGTAGGTTCTTCAGTCGGCGCCGCTAGCCTAGGCCTGGCTGGATTGCGCGGCTGGCGATACAGAATCGGACTGTCAAAGAGCCGCGCAGCTTTCGCCGGCTGCTCTGCACACTCCGCTCCGTCCAACACCGCTGACGGAAACCTCGTGTCGCCCGACCGCTCGCTCCGCTGGGCGCCGTTCGGCGTTCGGCAAGCGTTGGACCCTTCGTTCGGCGCCGCCCCGTCGCTGGGCAACGGCAGCGGCTCGCGCAGGACGCGCAGGTCGGTGCGTGCGCACATCGCCAACACGCCCTGGCGGCCGCAGCTGGCGGCTCCGCGCAGCGACACCAGCGCCCCCGGCGGGACGCGCGGCAAGCTCGCCAGACGCGCGGAGAAGTGCGTGACCAACAGCACCGGCGCGCCGTCTGCGGGAGGACGCCGAACTAGAGTTTCGCCGCGTTCGTCGCGTCGCCGAGGGGAGGGCTCGTCACGTCGGAGCGTCCGTCAACTGACCTGGCAACGCGCGCAGCACGAGGTCGCCGGAGCGCAGCCGTCGCTCGACGCGGAAGCAGCCGGCGCGCAGGCGCGAGTGCTGCTCCTGCCACGAGCGCGGCTGCAGATGCGCGCGCAGCCGCTGCGAAGGACACCTACGCACGCGCGACTCGGCGCAGGTGCGCCACACGCGCGCGTTGTGCTGCGCAGAGGATTTGTCAGGGAACGTGCGCCGGCGCAGTCTACATTTTACAAGTAACTCAAATGCAAGCTCTGATCGGGGCGGTGAAATTTTCAGAAAAGCTATGTAACCATGGGTTATTGAATGCAATCTGTTCCAAACTCAACTTTTCCCGACGTTTCGCAACCTTTAGACCCTTCTTAAAGCAGACAGCAAAGCTTTGCGAAACAAAACAGAAATGTACCTAATTCCGCAGGCATAAGTGAAAAAGTATCGGGTCTGGGTTCGTGCAACAGCTGCGCTATACCTGGAAGGGCGCAGGGAGCAGGCGCGCCACACAGCACCAGCTTCCCGGGGCCGCCACCCGACGCCAGCGCGCGACGTCGTGGCTCACAAACACGTGCAGCTCCTCTTTGCGCTCATCCAACAACGTGACGCAGAGCGCGGAGCCGCGCGGCGTGCGCAGCGGCAGCGAGCAGCTCGCCACCAGCAGCTGCAGCCACGCGCAGTCGCCTGCGGACAGGTGCAGGCGATCAGCGCAGGCCGTTAGCTTGACGACGCCGATGCAACCTTTCTCATCGACGTCTTGCGTTCAAGTCTCCTGTGCAGTACTCATGTCGGTCTACTAATTAATGTGATGTCTACAAATAAGCTTTCAGTTCTGGATTGATATTAGTCATATGCTGCAGCATTCTTCTGCCAACGAGTAGTTTATTCCAATTAACAATTCCAAGACGATTAATAACAAGCAGTGTCAAAACAGGCTTATTAGTCTTGAGATAATTGTTATTTCAAAACACTCGTTCTATTATTTCGCTAACCAAAGTCAACATTGAAAAATCAAAGTCACAGCTAAATTGATTGGGTTTTGTTGGCAGACGATTTGCGAATTAGCAGTGGCAGTTGCCAAGATAATCCGACGCTCTTCTCCAGCCCCGTTGTTGATTTCGTATCCTGAGGATGCTGGCAGACAGGAAGCCGTCGACGACTGAGTGGCTTGCAGTCGGTTGGGACGTGAAAACAAAGGTCAGTGAAGAATAGGCGCCTCGTGGGATGGCGTAAGACCAGTGGCCATGATGGCCATGATCGCCACCAAGGCGATTCTCGAAATCTCTTGGAGGGCTTCGCCGCCGGCTGCCGACTCTACAGCCGCGCCGCCGTGCTTGACCCGCTCAACATTCAACTCGATTCCGACCGCGGGACATTGTCCTGTTTAGTCACCGATGGGCTCCAGATTACTAGATGCTGCATCCATGGCTAAAGCCCAAGCGAAAGTTTCTAATTCGATCATGTTATTATACCCCCCAAATCAGTTGTAACAGCCGTCCCATCTCATTCCGTAAGATTTACGATGGAGTCGATTACGAATGAGCGTGTGTAACTTTGTGTCTTTCACGCGATCTGTGTCTCGATTGGGAACACGACGCCAAGTCGACCCTCTCCAAGAGCACGAACATGACGTCAACGCCTGATGATGAACCTTTACCGTCGAGCTCACCGACTACACGTCGAAGAGAAGCCCTGATTTACGACGCGCTTCACGCGATAAGTGCAGGCAAATTGTCGTGTTACGAAAAGTCGCGCGCGGCGTCGGACCGCCGCCTTGAGATCCCTAAATACCAACAAAAAAACGCAGCCAGGCAAGTGGAGGCGACCGAAGGCGAGAGGTCGCGGACGCGGAGAACGGCGGCGTCCTCGAGAGCGCCGAGGTCGACGCCCGGCCGGGCATAAAACCGAGCGACGTCGGATGGCGCGGGTCACTCACTGAGCGTCGTCAACAACCAACATGGCCGTCGCCGTCGTCGTCCGCATCGTGATCGCCATGGGCGTCGCGACGCCGCTAGTCTTCTCCAAGAGCCTGCGTGAGTAGACGCGACGCTTGCCTGTACCTTTAGCCAGCAGCAGCAGCAGCAGCAGCAGCCTGAGGCACACCTTGCTGGAGTGGTATAGTTGCGCTTTCCGAATTTCCCAGAGCATGCGTTGGATTCCCTCCAAAACTTCACGAGAAACTGACGAGTTTCATTTTGTGCCTGTTTCTAAAAGATCTCCATCCCAGTCGCGGAATTTTCTCTAGAAGAAACAGCGCCTCAATGGTCAATGCCGATCGGGACCGATAGCGAACGTCACGCTTTTCTTGAAAACTCATAGGATTTACGGAATGGGAAAGTGTAACTTAAACCAACGGGTTTTTGTCAATTGGACCAAACCGTTCAACGCTTTGCCTTGGGTACAGCACAGCGCCAGCACAGCCATATCATTATGGTTTATTATTATTATATAATCTAATCGACGGTATTTCACTGGTGTTTACATAATTGCACAAATCGCACCGACCAACCCATGCATCACACATAATTTGTTTCACGGTATGATATGGTCCTGGGTTTCTGTGTTCGATCGAGGATGGTTCAGCAATTGAAGGATGTGTTCTTGCGCCCACATATAACAGAGCAGTGGGCAATGGGCAGATACCGGCGGCTGCATGCGTCGGGTTCGAATCCCGACCGGTCCGCACAGCATCTTGATCTACCTCGGCCGTGGACCGGGCATGGTTTCTGCTCGCGGCCGCTTCCTTCCTATCCGGAAACACGCTATGGGCGAGAGGTCGCGACCTTCGCTCCCTGCAGCCCTCCGGCCGGTCCAGTCTGTTGCCAGAATCTCATGCTATAAGCACGTGGAATTCAGCCGGCGCCATATTACGTCACTCGGACTTATTGATTCATTACAGCTCTACCCAATTCTGAACTAATCACCTTAATTAGCGGTTAACCTCGACCAACTCAAAGATCCGGATAGACGAAAATCGGCAGATTTTTTTTTACGTCGGATCGAAAAAAGCCGTTGAAAATTAACAAATTTCAACACACTGCAAGCGATTAAAGGTTTGCGAGGCAGATTAGGGGCAGGGACGCACTCGGAGAATGTTATTCAGGCAGGTATGGCTCGATTGGAGACTCCCGCTGGCAACTGACGCGCGCGGAGGGTCCCAATCAATCGATTAAGCCAGCAGTGTGCGATGTCAACGCATTGGTCGCAGCAGGCGACCTCGGCCAATGCAATCGGCGGTCTGGGTGACCCAGTTCAAGCCTCGGCGTCGACCGCTCGCGGTCCTTGGCCGGTGGACTCTGGGTGCGATCTTTTCTCGCGAGGGGTCCAGTCAAAACTGGCTCGTTGCGTTGAGAAGCGCTCAGCTGGCTTCCGTGCCGTCACCGATAGTCGGGTCGTGGAGTAGGGCCTTCGCTTGGCCAGGGTGGAACATCCCCCCCATGGCCCCCCGTATAAGTGGAGGGAACGCCTGAGACGTTGGTGATAGGCGGCGTAAAGTTAAGCAACATTGGGCAGGATCAGATTTTGGACGGGTCACCATCAAACTAACGGTGTGTACGCATTGTGAGAAGTTTTCAAGAGCTTCCTTCACCCAATTTGCATTATTTCCACCCTTTGACAGCATGATCGGCTGGGGATGGGATCCTTCAGTTCCTTCTCCATTTGAGCCACGCAGTCTGAACAACAATTTAATATTAAAGAAATCAATTTCTTCCCCATTTCTCCACCCCCTCCGCCCGAACCGGCCTGAGTGCTTCCGTTGCCGCCAGCTAACCGTCCGTGCTTGGTCGTGCTGCAGCCAGCTACCTGAACGTGTGCAAGCGTTCGAGCCCGACGCTGGACGCCTGCCTGCTGAACGCAACAATAGCCGTTCGGTCGCGAATCGGAAACGGCATCCCCGAGCTGGGCATCCCGAGCGTCGAGCCGCTGACCATCACCAGCATCGAGCTGGAGCACGGCACTGACGCCATCAACTTCAAGGCCGCCTTCCAGAACATGCGCATCTTTGGCCTCAGCGACTACCTCTTCACCGAGTTCACGTACGTCCGGTTGATCTAGCCTCCGCCGCCGCCGCCTTTTCAGCAAATGGGTACCCTTTCAATGATAGTTGGTCAAACCTCGCGGTGATATAGACGTGTAGACTAATATCTTACTATTGCAAAATGGGAAACTCAATCGAATTTGCATTGTTGAGCTGGCAACAGATTTTAAGCCTAGGCAGCGAGGGAAGACATTAAAGTGCCCCTGAGCCCTACTCAAAAACGTTTTTACTATACAATTCTGCAGACTTGGCCGACTCTGGACTCAGAAGCGTCGGTGGCGGACGATTGGCAGTTTTTGGTAGCCGTAGAACGTTCCGTCGAATAGCAGGGAGTGACGTTGATCAGGCTGTTGTGTGCAGGGCCAACGACAAGGTGATCGCCGGCAAGCTGAACCTGGCCAGCCTCTACCTGGAGTCAGACTATCAGCTGTCCGGCCGTGTGCTTATCATCCCGATCCGAGGAAACGGCCTCTTCACCGCCAACTTCAGTGAGTCTTTGTAACTCCGAAGTAGCACCTGCCTAACCAGCATGATCTACTTGCCATTTTCTTCAGGGAGGATTTCTCCATTGTCCTTGTAACAATTAAGGGCCTGTCAGATACCAACCCCTTCTGAAATGAGACTGTCGTTACAGTTTACTTATGACAGTGAAAAAAAATTTTTTTTTCTGTTAAATATGATGCATTACGGCCCATATGTAAACTACGACGAGAAATCGACACTAGGTGAGAAAGGGCTCCCATAAACAACCCCGTTAGCCACGACCAAGCAATGAAATGTTTCAGCCGACACCATAGCCGATATCAAGCTGTTCACGGGTCTGGAGACTCATCGTGGGAAGGAGTACTACAAGAACGAGCGCACGGAGGTCAAGCTGACCGTCAACAAGGTCAATGTGCACTTCGGCAACCTTTTCGACGGCGACCAGACAATCAGTGGGTACCTTGTACACTCTGCCGCTCGTGCACGGCATGCTGCCGCGATGACGACACGATTGAAACTTTGTATGGTGCATTGTTGCAGGCATGGCAACCAACATGTTCCTCAACATGAATTCCAAGGACATCGTTGAAGAAGTCAAGCCCGCGGTCGAGCAAGTGGTCGAGATGTTTGTCGGCAACATCGCCCGCAATGTCTTCCGGTCGTTGCCCCACGAAAAGCTCTTTCCCAAATAGGCACTTGTGTACCGACACTCATCAACGCGACAAGTGCATTTTGAAAGTTAAGACTGATAGCCCAACAAGCCAATGTCGGAGATTATTTTACACTAGGTGCCCTATCCTTCTTTCTACAAGGAACTAATCAAATTGATTTACAAAAACAAATGATTGGATCAATCTCTAGTTTGTTCAGAAATGGTGAGCACTGGGCTCATTCAAAAATCTAAATGAACAGTGGAAATTGACTTCCAAGTCTATAGAGGCTTTGTTTTGGAACAGTTATTGTAATACTGTTTTCATACCTACTGCATCGTTTTGTTAGGTACCTACCTACCTAAATCTAGTTGGGGCCAAAACCCAATCATGTAGCAACAAGTAAAAAATCTAGATATGTCAATGTGGTATTTATTATTTTTAATGTGTATGACTGTAATAAAAGTTTTGTAATGCAATTAGTGAATTTTATATTTGACAACCGAAAAGTGGTATGCAAGGAACGTAGACTAACTGAAGTACCTATACATGTTCCAAATATTTTATATGACGCTATGAAAGCTTTTTTGAAAGAGCAAACTGTTCGACAGCATTTAGCAGCTCAAATAGGAATGTAATGCCCTCTCTGGTACAAAAAGTCGCAAGTATATAGTATTTGTTTTTATTCTTACCGTGTGCATTTGAGGTTAGAAGCTGATTATCATCGTTTGAATAATCGTCCCGCATTACTTTTAGAGTTAAAATTTGTTGGCTTTTTTCTAGTTTATTTTTCACGCGTAAAACTATGAAACAAGGTTTGGAGTTTATGACTAGCGAATTAAACAAAACCAGCAACTCATGACACAGAACTTCAAACCTACCCGGGAAACTTTTCAACTTGTTGTTATTCTGTTGCCAAACTCAAGACAAAAAATATTTGTGTGTGATCACGTTTCTGCTCACGTTGCCGTTGGTTTCATTCAGACTGACAGGTAGAAGGCCACATGCAGATAACAACCAATTTACCATGAAGAATTTAGTTATTGGAAGTCGAATTACATTCGACTTCTCTTCTGACGGAGTGGAGGATATCGAAAAGTGTTGTTCGGACCCCGACACTGGCGATTTATACATCTACTCGAAAGGAAACGTGTATCGCCACTTGGCGAATGAGAGCCGTAACCTCACTTTGCTTGTTGAATGCAAGCTACAATTCCCAGACACAATACCCAACCTCATCGGCATGTGCTACAACCTCAGCCTCTGCCTGTCGTTTGACAACGGTGATGTAGTAACCGTCGATAGCAGCGGTGATTGGCAAATTGTCGGCTGCGTTTCCAGCGGCATTGCAGCGTGGGAGTGGAGTCCAGACCAAGAATTGCTTGCTCTGGTGACCAGCAATGAAGAAGTGGTGCTGATGACTGCGTCGTTTGATCCAATCGTTGAGGTGCCTCTACGCGGAGACACGTTCGGGGAGCAACAGTTTGTCAATGTTGGCTGGGGTTAGTTCCAGTTGTACCTATTCAGTTAAATTTAGCTTTATGGCAAGTCAATAAATGGGTCTCCTCTAAGGATTGGTAGGTATTGAGGTTTCTAGATCTACCCTCTGGACATAGCTTTTGACCGTTTCATTGGACCAGTATTGTCTGTAGGTACCTAAGTTATGAATAAATTGAATTGAATTGAATTGATAATACAAAAAAAAATATCACATTTCATTCGGTTCATTGTCATTTCGACAAGGTAGGTAACAGTATAATAAAATATTACTATCCCTCTAAACCCTCCATTCACTCCCCCAAACAGAATCAGAAGAACCAGTCACCACTTGAACACCTAGACTAGTGCAGTAATAGTGAACTTTGCGTTATCTCTCGCTCGTCGCAGGCAAGCGTGAGACGCAGTTCCAGGGCTCGGCAGGGAAGGCGGCGGCGACGGCGGCGCCCGAGCCAATCGCTGCCGTCACCGACGACGACGGCCGGCCGCGCGTAACCTGGCGCGGCGACGGCGCCTTGTTCGCGGTGGGCGCTCTGGAACCCAACGGCCAGCGCTGCGTTCGCGTGTTCAGCCGCGAGGCCGTGCTGCAGTACACCAGCGCAGAGGTGACCGCTTGCCACCAAACTCTTTGCTGTTCCCCAAAATCGCTTGAAAACGTTCACTGTCGTTGCCCAACGCGTCCCACGGGGGCTGTAAATCTCTGAATGGCAATTAATTTTTGATACCATCTAAAGAAATCACCAAGTTTGTTTCATGTGGTCATGTAAAATATGTAAAACTACTTGATCTTACTGAAATTTTTTAAACAATTTTTTTTAAAGCTACCTATTGATTTTAAGTGACGGTAGTGACGTGGCTCGTTGTAACCTGTCCGGACTCCGACAGGTGCCGGGCATGGAGGGGTCACTGTCGTGGCGGCCGAGCGGGAACCTGGTCGCGTCCACCCAGCGTCTTCCCAACAAACACGTGGTCGTGCTGCTCGAGAAGAACGGTCTGCGGCACGGGGACTTTACGCTGCCGTTTGCGCCCGGTCGCGCCAAGGTCAGTCCGCAGCAGAATTCCGTGGAGTGGTTTCCTCGTGGTTCGTAGGCTTCCTTAACCGCAAAGCGTCTCGCTGTCGCAGGTGATGCTGCTGGCGTGGAGCACCGACTCGGCAGTCTTGGCCGTCTGGCTGGTCGCCGATGGCAACTCGGTGGTTCAGCTCTGGACCACTGGCAACTTCCACTGGTGAGTTGCAACGCCAAATGCTCGGGGAAAATCCCAGCCGAGTGTTGGCAAATTCCAGTGCTTCCAGTGCAGTTATTTCTAATTGTTACTTGTGAGATGGTCATTTTTTAATGGTTGAAATTTAGATACATATAAACTTTTTATTGTACATTAGTCCCTAGAAAGTTTAATATTTATTGGCTTTTACCATTGATTTAATGCTATTTCTTTCTTATGAAGAGAAAGAACAATGGGAAACTATAGTATTCATATATAATGTAGTATCTAAGCCATTATGATGTTTTGACACCTTGATCCCATCAAATTTGTTTCACTTAAAATAAATATTTAGTTTAACCTGGGCTGGGAATTCAAATTTCAAATACTAACTCAGTTCCAAGTCCTGAAACATCTCAAACAATGCTGTTAGCTGGCACGAGGGTTTCATACGGGAAACCACATTGCTGATGTTGCTAAATGAACCCTACAACCTGGGCCTTGCCTGCCGTTGCCGATTGCGCAGGTACTTGAAGCAGAGCATGACGTTCGCTGCGGAGGCGGTGCGATACGTTGGTTGGCACGGCGACGAGCTGCGCGTGGCGACGGCGGAGGGCGGCGTTCGGCGCTGGCGCTTCCTGGCGCTGACGTCGCGCTGCGGCGCTGGTCAGTCGGCCGCCGTGGTAGACGGCACGCGCCTGCTGCTGTCTTGCTTCCGCCAGGCCGTGCCGCCGCCGCCCATGGCCTCGCGCCAGCTCGCGCTCTCCGCGCCAATCAACCAGCTGGCGTGCGCAGAACACGCGCAAGACCACGTGTTTGTGCATGCCGCCGACGACAGGCTCTACGTGCTGCGGCCCAGCGAAGAGTCGGCCAGCGCGATGGAGGTAGGGTGGGCATCGCCGATAACTTATCAATGTCAAGGGCATCACTTTTATGAGACTCATGTATTTTCCTCATCTTAGCTTAAAGCATTAAACTTTTACACTGGAAAATGCTAACCTTTTTGACGTTTTGCCAAGCTATGCCGATTGCTTTATCAATGGAAATGGACATGGTCCAAGACAAGAAAACATAATATGTAGATATATGGAGGTAGCAAGGAGGTCCTCAAGGTTTGAAATGCATTTCTGACGTAAATCGTATTGAGTTGACCCATTTCCTTCTGTTGCAGTCTACCGAGCTGGAATGGAGCGGCGAGGCCAAAGTATCTGAGCTCCACCATTGGCTGTGGCTGTCAGCCAATCAGCTGGTGGCATGTCGCTCGGCAGACCTGGCAAGCTTCGTTGTCTGGGCAAAGCTCGAAGGGAACCAACTCGTCCAGACGTAAGCAATGCTCTCGTCAGCTCGTCCGCTCTTCATGTTAAAGCATCGACTAACACTTAGACAACTAGCCTAAAATGATGAAACTTGCGCTATCGATTCGGAATCTTCAATACTTTTCAATTTGTTTCCATGATGGGTCAAATTTGTACAATTTTAGGCATCTTTGTTTATAAATGGGTTGGCTTGCCATGCCCCAAATTATTTCCTCTTCACATTCTTCTCATTCTTCTTTACCACTCTGCTCTCGGTCTCCACCAATACCATTTGGTCCCAATCTATGCCATTACATTGATAATTAGAAAAAAATATCAACAAACTTTTGCTGAACAGTTTGTACCAGCTCTCATCTGCTGCCAACGCACAGTTCTATTAAAATTTTAAATTTACAACAAAGGCAATTCAAACCCACAAAAATCTGTCAATGTGGTGATGACCAGCTGCTATAATTAATAATTATAGTATTGGTATATTAGAGACCTATTTAAGTATCACTCCTTACCATGTACCACAAGAAAATAACCACACAAACATAGACTGCAACGCAGAGTCCAACCGCTTGCTGATGTCCCCCAGCGACGAGACAGCCGTGGCGGGGTTGGTGACGCACCTGGTGTCGTCGGCGGAGGCGGCGCTGGCGCAGCTGTCGGACGGCTCGGTGCTGCGCTTGCCAACGCGCGGCCCGCCGCAGCCTCTGCATCGGCTGGCGGAACCCTGCGACGAGCTGGCGGCGGGCGGCGGAGCCTTGATCGCGCTCAGCCGCGCACACCGGCTCTACCTGGACGGCCGGCTGGTCGCGCGCAACGTCACCTCCGCGATCGCGCGGACGCCCTTCCTGCTCGCGACAACGCTGCAGCACCGGCTCGTCTGCGCGCGCCTGGACAGACTGCGCACGGGGGAGACGCTTGGTGAGGCACGGCGGGCTTGCCGCTAACTACGTGCAATGGCGATTTGGATCACTAACATAAAGACGGATTTGATGGAGAAGACATCAAAATACAAAGTTCATATTGTGATAACAGTGCTAAAACTCGTAATAAGTAACTTAATAAACCTAATTTCTATGTCACAGTTGGTTTTCCGTACAGCATTACTGAATCCCAGACCGGTGAAAATATCTGGGTTCAAATCCCGGTTCGGATACAAACTTTGGAATGGATATTTTATTTCTAATAATAAATAACCACGGTATAATTTTCTTTTGGTATAGATCACTGCAACTTCCCTAAAGTGCCCTCTTGCTATTTTGTGTGAGATGAGGCTAATCAATCTAAGTTACAAACTGCCTAGGAGTCCGCAAAGTTCTAAACGTTATGTACATTCATCATTTGACAACTTTTCCTGAGGTTCCCATTTTAGGAGTTCTTGTTTCCTTTATTTTTAAAAGCTAATTTGACAAATGCAAACAAAATGTGATTTGATTTCCATGGTTTCAAGAACTCATTTAACTGTTTTGGGTTGACTGCTTTAAGGACTTAATTCTAGAAGCTCTCCCATATCATGTTGGGTTAAAAATGCTATTATCTCTGTAGATCTTCCGTGCTAGGTACCTATCTCCCGGCAATTTATCCCGTCGAT
Source organism: Nemurella pictetii (assembly GCA_921293315.2). Taxonomy (NCBI): domain Eukaryota; kingdom Metazoa; phylum Arthropoda; class Insecta; order Plecoptera; family Nemouridae; genus Nemurella; species Nemurella pictetii. The sequence continues at coordinate 33,910,199 of OV121115.1, forward strand.
GCAGCAGCGCTGAGTCTGACGTTTGCTTGCAGACTGCAGCGAGAGCGCGGGCCGCCGCGTGGAGCGTGGCTCGCGCTTGGTGGCTGCGCCAGCGGAGGACACGCGCGTGATCGCGCAGGCGCCGCGCGGGTCGCTGGAGACGGTGCAGCCGCGCGCGCTGTGTCTGGACGTGATCGCCAGGGACCTGGACGCCGGCCGCTACCGCGCCGCCTTCCTCTTGGCCCGCCGACAGCGCATCAGCCTCGGCTTGCTGGCAGACCACCGTCCGCTGCGCTTCCTGCGCGACGCAGAGCTCTTCGTGCAACAGGTCGGGGAATTTGAAAATGTTTCGCTTTTACGTCCTGTTGCGTCAAAACGTGAAACAAGAAAAAAGATATACGTTTGCAATGCTTCATTTGTTATGTTTATGTAATGTCCGTGACTGAACAAGAAACTATTTTTGTCTTGCCTTGTATATTATACATGTAAGAAGTTATGAACAAACTTCTAAGTGCCTAGGGCCCATCTTAACTATGAATTTTAGTTCTAACAGAATATTGTTGTGTGCTTTGATCAGGTCTCGGATCCCGCGTGGCTGTCTCTGTTTGTGTCCGAGCTTCGCGATGAAGACGTCACCCAGACGCTCTACGCCTCGCATTACCAACATTACCCCGCCCCCGCCCCCGCCCCCGGTAAGTCCTCACTTCACCCTGGCTCTCGGTTCCGTTTAATCGTTATCCATCTTTGTAGATCTCCCTTTCCTTTAGCTTTGGCTGAAGATTTGGCAAGTTATTTCCTATCCAACTATTTGGTTGAACCGAGGATCGGTAACACAATTAAAAACCTACAAACTAGCAAACACACTGACAAATCATTGTTTAACCAACCCTAATTTTTAACTTTTTTTAAGAGAGCTTGAGCGAGCCCGTGGCTCCAGCAGAGGAGACAACGCCGGCAACGGAATCGGCGCAAGTGAAGAGCAAGGTTCACGAAGTTTGCGCACGGTTGCGCCAAGCGATGCGGGCCTCCGAGGATGCACCCCGACTTCTGCAGCCCATCCTCGCTAGCTACGTCCGCCAAGGTACGAGCGTCTCACTCCTTCGCCTTCCCTTGAGCATGGTTTTCCAAGGCCCCTGCAAACAGCAGCCCTGACACGATAACCATTCATTGTGACTTGCCAATGGAAGTGAGTTAAGAACCGTCCATTAGTAAAAAAAAACTTTAAAATGTCCCTATGTAATAATGGTGATAGTGATTGTAAGGTTATTTTTGTGCTCTCAATGATAGCATGTGGCTTTTGGACAGGCTCAATGAGGGTTTTCAAAGCAATTTGACATCCCTACCTGGCTGTGAATTGAACTCAATGTGTCTTGTGTTGCCAGGCAACATGGACAAGGCCCTGTTGCTGACTCGGGACGATGCACCAGGGCTGAAGTTCCTCTCGTGCCTTGTGGATGTCAATCAGCTGTTCGACACGGCACTGGGTAAGTTCTTTTCGCATCACGTCCATCGCACACGAATTGACTTGGGCTAGTATTTGTGACTTTAAAAAACTTGAGAGTTTGCCTCGCTTGGCCAGTGGAGAGACCGAGAGAGATTTCAACGCGATTTTTAGGCGACCGTGCTGATTGTTCATTTTCCGGCAGGACTCTACGACCTTGAGCTGGCTGCGTTTGTGGCGGCGCATTCGCAGAAAGACCCCAAGGAGTACCTGCCCTTCCTCAACCAGTTACGCACGTGAGTTACACATGGAGTCTGTCAAACAACATGATGCTACAGTTCCCTCTTGTCTCCAAGCCAGTTCAAATCTAAAATAGATTTGGAATTTCTTAAAATCCAAATCTCTGTTGCTGATAAAGAATCATATTGAAACTTTGCTAGGGAACAGTGATGTTTCACAGATTTATAAACTCAAGTCAACTGATCAATAAAGAGATCTTAGAGAAGTTGCATCTTTCCTCTTCCCATTGCGGCTTCAACTTACAACTGCACTGAGCTAAAAATGGCGTATGAAAGAGAAAGTAATTGGAGTTGAACGCTGCGTGTTGGGTTGCGTCAGCATGGAGCCGGACTTCCGCCGCTACTCCATCGATGTGCACCTGCGGCGGCCGGCGCTGGCGCTTGCGCACATTGCGCGCTGCGGACCCGCGCACCTGGACGCCTGCTTTGCGCTGGTCGAACAGCACGCCCTGCACAAACAGGTGAGCCTTTGCTGGGCTTCTTGATTTCTATCTCGGCACACGTTGGACACTAGCTCTCTCAAAACTGTGCAAGCATCTCTGTTTTTATTAATTTCACTCAGTTGATTGTTTCATTAGTAATTAATGAGTTGGTAGTTAACTTTTATTTGCATCCAAATGACAAATGGTATTTGACATCTTATTGCTAACTGACTCAGCTAAATTGATGGCAGCCAAAATTGCAAACAAATTTCATCAATCATCAATCATCTACCAATTTGGAAGCATGCATGTTAAACATTGAGGCTGTGACATTAAACCTTCAACTCTGTGTTTGACGTAGATACCTTGATTGTCTAATGCTACAACCCTACCTAGCCCTACCCAACCTAGTGCAAGCTTCTTGCCAGTATTACAACCAGGTACTACTGTGTTAAAATGTTAAGCGGGGCACCGCTAGCAAACCAGCTTAAAGCCGCACTAGCCAAGGGCCCCGGTGTTCCGACACGGAACCTGTGCCGGCCGGGTGTGTGAACCGTTGCGTGCTGGTTGGCAGGCGCTGTCCGTGTTCCCGGCGGGTAGCGAGGGCTACCGCCGAGCGTGCATGGCGCTGGCGGCGGTGTTGGCGGCGCGGCGCCGGCACGCGGAGGCCGCGCAGCTGCTGCGTCGCGCCGGCGCTTTGCCCGCCGCCCTCGATGCCGCAGTCGACGCTCGCGACTGGCGGGCGGCCATCTCCATCGCCAGGCAGATCGGTGAGCGCAGCCGCCAGGCTGGCAGCTTGCTTGGCTGCTGACGGGTTTCACTAATAGTTAGCAAAAATCACAAAAAAAATTGATGTTGCAATAACTTTATTTTGCACTAGCACTGGCACTGGAAATATCAAAAAATTGAAGGAAGGTTATTAAAATTAACCAATTCTAATTTTCATTCACATTTTCACTTGCTTGTCTAGCTTTTTTACCTGACCCGGATAAATGAACTCAACTTATTTGAGACTGAACATAAGGCACACCGGTAGCGCACGCTGGAAACGAGCTGGTAACACGCTGGTAACGCGCTGGTAACTCCTTGTGCCAGGCCTGTCGGGCGGGGAGATCCAAGCGCTGTGCCGGTCGCGGCTGGCGCCGGCGTTGGCGGGCGCCGGGGAACACGCCGCCGCCGCCGCCATGTTCTCCGCGCTGGCCGACGTGGAGGAGGCGGTAGCGGCGCTGGCGCTGGCTTCGCGCTGGGACCACGCCCTCTGGGAGGCGGAGACGGCCGCTCGGCTGGACCTCGTGGGTGAGCGGACGATTTTAGCTTCGGGTCGAAGGAACTAGACATAAAAATAATTTTCTCGGAGCTGCTTTTTTGCTGCTAAATAACGTGTGCATTGCTTTTGGGTTAATATTTACCATTTGTGATTACTCGATAAGCTAACATGTGTTGTAAAACATACTTTTGCATCTTGGGTCGACGTTAAAAATTATAATTAAGAAGGTGAACGAGCACCTTGTTTCATCAAGACTTGAGAACAAAATAAACACCAATCTTCCAAGAACTGTTTCTAATCATTTGACTCAGATAATGTTTCAGAAAAGAATTTTCACAATTTTATCACATACATTAATTGTAGGAAGCATATTTACTGCAGAGCACTGAAGAGTTTTTATTTAATCAGAAGTTACTTGCAACTTTGCGCAGTCAGACTGGGTCTTTGTGGTTGTTGTGATCATTACGATCTTTGTGGTCGTTGGTGGTCGTTTTGATCGTTGTGTTCGTTGCGCAGAGACCCACGTGAGGCCGGCGGCGGAGAGCTCGCTGCTTCGATTGCGCGGACAGCTGGCGGATGCGCGAACGCAGTTTGACCGGCACCGTCTGCGGCTGTCCGTTGTTCGCGCCGGCCCGCGGACATACGGACACCCGGAAGCCGGGGACGGACATGCGGACGACTGCGACCTTTTCTCCGACCGATCCACGCTGCGATCCGTCACCAGGTGCAAAACCACCTCAGACAGAAGCGTCGTTAAAATAATCAGGGTCTTGTGAAAAGGGTTTATTTTTGATGTAATTTGACTGTTATGAAAACAAATCAAATGTTGGGGTTTGGTGAAACTGAAATGAGGTTTGTACAACCGTAAGACAGTACGCTTCTGACAACTACATTTGAATCTGGCAATCCTATTAACACTTGGATCATATTAATATAAAATGTGCAACTTTGCTGTAATATATTACGAAGAAGGGCAAAATTATGTTTAGCATAGGTTTTCGGAGTGGGTTTTGTTTCACAGAGTCTGCTCTAATTAACGTGGCTTTTGGCCCTGAAAAGGCCCGGCAAACTGACATTTGCAAAAACCCACTCAACAGAGGAGACACTGTGAAACAAAACCCATTAACATTTGACATTTAATTTCAAGCATGAAATTCTGCAAGGCTATTGATCTTTTCTGCCACACTAAGCATGTGTCCCCCTACAAGCCGGCAATAGGGGGCGTTATGACGAGCATTGCAACATAACCAACGAGCTTTCTCTTGATCCGGCCAGCCGTGGCAGCCGTTCGTCCGGGAAGAGCCGTCGACGTGCGGAGCGCAAACAGCTGTCGTTGCGCGAGGGCGGTCCGTTCGAAGGGCAGGCGCTCGTTCGCACCCTGCACGCGCTGGTTACCGCAACCAGCGCCCTTACAGGTCGGTTGCAGGCCCCGGCCGTTTGGCGTTCAACTAGCGATGGAACGCACTCGGACATAAACTAGTTGTTACTAGCTTAGCTTGGTACTCAGATACACTTGTTGTCTGTTGATTTACAGTTTTCAAACAGTAAGATAAATAATATAGTAGAAGAGGTTGTGGTAGAAGAAAGGGAGGACTTAGATTAACTGGTAACAGTTGCTCTCTAATGCTCAGAGACAGAGTCATATGGTTTTTTGGGATTTATTTTTGTTCGAAAACAGAGTCAAATATTGGTAATGCACAACTTACCTTGGGTAATGCATATGGTTTTTCTGTTTTGGGGAGATTTTTTTTAGGAGGGTTATATTGGTTATTGTTTTGGTTCTTTTGTTTAATTTTTGGTTAAATCTGGATTCTGGGACTTGAGTTCTGAATCTTGATAAATCTTTGCAAAACTTTAAGTAAAGCTTGGCATTCAACAACCCATTTATATTAAAATATTTTACTGAAAACTTACTTGCTAAGATTAGGAAAAATGGTATGTGGTTACAATTTAAGTTCCTCAATAATTGTTAAATTAACTTCCAAGTAACTGAAGTTGCAAACTTAAACATCAATTCACTCCACATTCATTAGTCATTTGCATAAATTGGACATTGGTAAATTGAACTAACAATTCATTTCTTGAAATCTCCATGTCGGAATTCGTATTAGTATGCTATGTGAGAAAGTGTCAGTGGCACAAGGTGTGACCTGCAGCGATGAAGCGCGATGAGCGAGTTTTTGCTTGCTTTGAGCGTAGGCGAGGTGTCACCGCTGTGCTCGCTGCTGGTGCGCTGGCAACGCGACGCCGACGCCGGCGCTCTTCAAGCCGCGCTGGCCGACCTGTTGGAGCACATGCGCCAGCACTGCTCAGACATATGGACGCCAGCGCTGGCCAGTGCCACCGGCGCTACCGTGAGTCCAACGCCATGTCTTGGTTTTTACTTTGATTCTTTACCTGCATCCAACGGTACAACGGTACAACCATGTTTATTACCACTTATAAATCTAGGAAACCAAGACTTGCCTATCAACCCAGTGATATCGGCAGAGAGAAAACATGATATTTTTTTCAGACGTTTGGTCCTGAGGCTACGACTGAAAGCATCCTGGCTGCAATGTCCTTGGGTGGACCACCGCCTGATACTGCTCTCATAGGTGAGTGCCACCCCCCAAACATACACACATGTAGGTCTACATTCAAAATTTTATGTTCCTATACTTTTGACGGTCACCGTTCCTTTCTTCTCCTCACCTTGCAGAGCCGGAGATGAGATTCGCACCCAGTATTGCCAACCCGAGCAGCTGGCAGCTCGAGATGCTTTAACTGCTGCCGCTGCTGCCATTTTGGCAACTCTCAAATGATTCTAATATGCAAGACTTTATTGAAGTACAGGTCTCAACAGTCTCAAGTAATGAATAGTGAATTTATTGTTTTATGTATAGCTTACCTATTACATTACCAAATATTTTTAACTTAACACTTCACCTAAGCTATTCATACGCAGCAAATTACTGAACTTGGTGTTGATTGGAACCAAATGCAAGTACTCATTGCATGTACTGTAGATATTGTTTTTAATAATGACTACATTGACTATGTTCATTGATAATTATCGTTTATTTCAAAAGCAGGTAAATTACCTACCTAAAAATGTACCTATATATAGTTTCCTGGATGCCTTCATTGTTTCTTTGCATCATTCAAAAAGGAGAATCCACACCCTTCCAAAGTTCCAATTCAGAAGCTTGTTTAGGTACAAAAAAATTGTTTCTAACTATTAACTATACTATGGGGGAAATAATTGTAATTGTTACTGATCAATTGATTTATTGATTCTCATGGTTCAGTTCCACCAGCTTGTTGTATGCTGATGGTACAAGCTTTAACCTGGAGATATGATTTCCTGACTACGACGGCCAGACGACACTCTCGATCCACGGCGTGTATGCAGAGATTCGGGTAGCAACTGTTGGATGTGTCTCCCTGGTGCACTCCCTGGTGCCGAACGAGACGGTACCGATGATGCGGTACATGCAGAACGGCATGCTCAGCTTCTTCATCAAAGGGCTCCCGGACAGCAGCTGAAGCACGGGTTGAAAGTGAACTTGTTTTAATTTTATCTGTTAGTAAAAGCATCTATAGTAAATAATGCTCTTGGAAATCATTTCTCTTACAGCCTCCATAATGAAACAGTCTGCAAAAATACTCGGACGATTGCAATTACCTACACCAAGCAACCATGAACGTGACAAGTAAATAATCTTTATTATTATTATTATTATTATTATTATTATTATTATATCTCTATATTCTCTATATATTATATATCTCTATATTCTATCTCTGATAGTTCTTCAAGGGTTTTCAACAGACAGTCAAGACAGTTGGTTTGGGTACACTAATTTAAGAAAATTTACTACTTTTTTAACATAATTTTAGTAAAAATGATGGTGGGAGGAATACTTACGGCGCAGTCCGTTGACTGGTCCAGGGGATGTGCGCAGATCATCTTTCTTGCAGATATGCCTTTCTTCAACACTCTTTTAGAATTAGGGAATTTTTGAGAATCTCCATAGAATTTTTGGCAAGTGGCAGAATCCACAACGCGAACGTCGCCATTGAGAAGACCATCGTACACGTCCGAAGCTGTTGGATAAAATTGTTTCTTGATTGTTTTTATTGATAATTTTTTTTTTTGTGTAATAACACAAAGAAAATGTGTCGCTCTTGGTCAACGATTTCTTGTACGATCCTAAAAAAATTAGGTTGTGACAAGCTGCTTTTGTCTCTAAAATTATGTTTCTAACATTACCTGGATTATCACAGAGGTAAAATTATGCCAACATAATTATGCAAACTATGCAACTGTGTAGAAGATCTCTTTTCCAGGGACTTAATACTTTCAGACTTGTCAACATCCACAGTGGCTTGTGGTCAACCCTGTATCCCCAACCTAACTCACCGGCTGAGGTTCTTCCCCAGCTAGCTGCTGTCAGAGTGTTCTGGTTCAGTAGACTCGAGCTCGGGTCAAGACACGCCGGTCTCACGTAGCCGTTGAAAGACACAGCCTCCTTCAGCTTGAGCAGCGCGATGTCGTTGTACTTCGATGATCTTGTGTACTCGGGGTGTACGATGGCCTCTTCCACTTCGGCTTGAATGAGGCCCTGATCGGTGTTGTTGACGTAGAGCTTCACAGAGCCCAAGCGCACCCACTTCAATGTGCTGGAAGTCAAATAGGAACGATTTTCATTTACTGCTCCAGCAAAAGTTTTTAAGATAAAATAGTTTTTTTTTCTTGGAATTCAACAAAAAAAAATCTGTTGTATGTATCTGAACATTTGGAAGAAAGGCCAGCTCTCAGCTAATCAACAAATACATCAAATGGGCCTTGAGATCCCCATTCCCATGCCCTTCCATTTGGGTATAGGTAAAGGTTGCAGGCTAAATTCTCGGCTCTCATTCCAGCATCTTTTGGGATCCGCCCAATGCTTATTTCTTATCGGTAAACATGTTGGCTCGTGATGGATGCGGTACATTCACGATCTATGATGCATTTTATGCAATGGTGGAAATTTATACAATGGATCCTTATTTGGGCGTGCGGTTTGGTGGAAATCGTTAAATGTATGTTGTGACTTCCATGGTCCCGTTCACAGCTGAGCGCATTTAAAAATAATTTTGAATTTTCTTAATTATTTTATCCACAGCTTAGTTTTGAAAAAATTCGTCTCGATTAATTTGTTGTTTACAAAATCTGTTAGTTCCTGCGTAATTTAAGCATCCATCTGAGTGAATGAAAGCCACATGTAGAAGTTAGAACTTCCGAACTTTTTTCTCGGTCATGAGTCGATCACCACCCCCTCTTCCCCTACCCCAGGAGGGGTGCTCACTTACCCTGAATATGGGCGAACACAATGGGCTGCGGTCAGCACAAATCGCTCGCTGATTAAACTTCCGATACAACTCCAATGGGTCTTGCCAGTTTCACCCACGTAACCGATTGCGGCCTGAAATTTAATCATGAAGTTTACACATGTGCCAATCATTGCACATCTCTCATGATATCCGGTCACATACAACCTCGAAGGGCGTTATAGTGTTCAAGAAAACATTAATTAACCAATAATTCGTTTCTCAAGGATCATCGAACCCAATGTCCCGTCACTGTGGCAACCTGGCATGGTGCTTTCTGATTGAAATGTAGCCCGGCCGGCGAGCCTGCAGGGTGGGGTGCTGGCGAATGCTCACCACGTGCGGGAACTCCCTGGGCTGGCTGAGCAGACGCTGCGTGGTCACTCCTCCGGGCGACATGGCGCAGGTGGGCACTTTGATGGCTGGATCCGCGGATGGCAGGTCCACCGAGTCGTACACCGCCGAAGAGTACGCCTCGCACACTGACAGGACAAACGCACCGAGGTGACATCCACTCGGATCGTTACAGATTGAAAACAGATTTATATTTTGTATTTTGTTATAGAACACTCATTGCCATGCATAACATAGTGTTCTCTTTCAAACCCCACAGCGTAATCAAAAGACTTGTCCAATGTCACTTACTCTCCTCGCTCTTTGACTTTTTCTTCGGCGGCTCCGGAGTCGCGCTCCCAGATGATGATTCTTCAGCATCGACTGCAAGAAAACAACGTGAATCTATGAAGTATCGAGTCTCTGCAGACTTGAAGTTGTTACATGAGAGCTCACGAGGCAAGACTCACCGTAGGTCTTGATCCAGGGCAGGTAGGTGGACACGAGGGTGAAGCCGGTGTACAGCTGCGAGTAGCAAGGGTCTCTGTTGGCTGCAGGCTTGAAGCTCACACTCACCACGCCACGGAGGTAGTATCTGCAAGGAACGTTGACCACTCAGAACGCGATACAAATCGTAATCTTCAACTTGCATTCGCGGTCTCCTCCTTCCCTGGACCAAGGAGCAGAAATCCTCTAACTAAGAGGCGAACTTTCTCGTCAAAGTAATTCCAGAAACCTTTCTCTAGCGTCGCTGAAGACAAGTCCGCCCCCGCTGTCCCCGCGACAAACGCTTCTGCTTTTGTTGGCGAACCCCGCGCAGAACTTGTCGTCCGTGTAGAGACTCTTGGCGTCGTTAGGCAGCGCGTTAAAGCATGTGTCGAAGTCCACGAAGTCCAGATCCACCTTCTGGAGCACCACGGCGGCCGGATCCTTCGAGGTCACTCCCCAGCCGACAACCTGTACACCAATGACAGCCGTGTTGCCGTGGGCACCCAAAGGAACATCGGTTCAATTTAAATCCTAGGGCTAAATCGTGGAATGGTTTGATCCAACACAAAAAGGAAAATAATTGAAACTAAAAGGTTGCTGCTTGCTGCGTTGGATTCCGATGCATAGGGCATTCGCTAGACGTCTGAACATTGCGATCTGGCGGAATCACATGCTATGCTCGGGCTCACTCGCGCTCTTACACATTGGGGCATCGGACTTACAGTGCCTTTATTCCCCGTGCTGAGCTGCGTGTCTTCGTACTGCATCGTCCAGTCCATGCAGATAGGTTTGACCGTGGCCGTGAATTCCACATGCGACGCCAGTTTGACCACGGCGATGTCATACTGGAAATGCGACCCGCGGCCGCGGTAGCGCTTCGGTATCACGATCTCGCTCACGTTCCTGATCTGCAGACCTTCCTCCTTCTGCGTCCAGTCGCGCAGGTACTTGCCGAGCGCAATGTTGTACAGCGTGTTTGGCTTCAGTACCTTCGTGGACTCGTCCCAGAAACAGTGCGCGGCTGGAGAAGTATATCATTCAGAAGTATCATTCTTCACAACGATTCAGGTATGCCTCATCATTTGGTAGATCGTTTGTATTGTGGATACATCGCGCTGATGGTGATGTAAACATTCCTTTTACCGCATCGACCTCTTCTTTGAACTTTAATTTTTTATTACCATTTTAATGAACAGTTCCACGTGTGAAATAGTGAAGATTAAGATTACATAAAACGTGCCGAATGCTGTGAATCGTGTTCATTTTTAGTGTATAATTCTATAAAACGATTAGTCTTTATCAGCAACAGCGATGCACCCATTGACCTCTCGACCTGCTCCGTGGTTGACAGATAGACTGACAGACTACTGACCAGTGATTGCGATTCCGCGCGAAATCAGCGTCCCTCCACAGTCCTGCACGCGCGGCTCGTTGACGACGAACCGGTAGACCCCGACGTGCCAGGGGAACTCCCCGAACGTGGCGTCCTCGCCGCCGGCGATGAGGGCGTTGGTCACCGGTCCTCGAACCCCGCACTCTGCTACATATATATTCCTCGGGGACTTATTGATTGGGTAATTCCATGGTGTCATTTTGATACAAAATTTACCTACGTGTTGCATAACCTGCTGCCTGCTTTATCACGCGACTACAATCAAGCCCCAGATTCTTCTCAAATAAAATGATTTCTTACTTTATTGCTGTGACGAGAGCACAAATGCCAATTTTACCTCTCCAGTATGCAAAGATATCAAGATTGATTTTTATTTTTATTTTCTCGGTTTGCAATGAAATCGTTTTGCGATGTAAATATCAACAACTATCAACCATGCTGCACTCCATGTTTTCCTCTAGAAGTGGTTGTCGGTTGAATTAAGCGTGCTTTGAACTCGAAGCATGACTAGCGACTAAACGATGGGCGGTAAAGGGACATTATGTGAAGTCGAACTTAATGCAGAATCCCGGCCGAGAATCAACTCACCTTCCCCGGGCGTGTCTCGTTTTCCTAGACGAGGAAGCGAGGGTGACGAGAGGTTGGGCTCGAACTCGGTTCCATAGTCAGGCCAAACTGCCCGCGTCGCCGAAAAGAGGCACGCCAGCAAAACAACTGCAAGCAAATCTGTGTCAAAAACCTGCCGATTGAACCCACATTTTCCATTTCTCCAATAATTGTAAATAAGAAAAAGTTATATTTGAATATAATTGATTTAAAAATAGGTATATTTCTCAACGACCTCCTGATGGCAATTTAGTCACGAGGTAATTAAATCAGCTGTAAAATGATAACTTGATCGCTAATCGAGACATTGTTTGCATTGAAAGCCAGTTTAAGCTCGAAAATTAATGAATGGAAAATTGGAAAGTGAAAACGAAATATGTTTATGGTATACACTGGTATACACGATGTTATTGTAAGCATACACAAGGTTAACACAAGGTTAACACAAGGTGAACACAAGGTTCACTGATAAGAAAATGATTCTGGACAATTTTCTTCTTCACGTGGCGTAAAATTATTGTGCCGAGTTTCATACACGATCAGCGATAACGGATGAGATGGAAAGTGTGCCTAAACTTTGAGCGACCCCCGACACCAAAAAGATGAAAACGACCGGTAATTCCAAGTAAAAACCATGGAAGCAGATGCCTCGTAAGACCGCTTTTGCTACGTTAAGTGCCGGGCAACAGCAACAGTGCTAAGTTTGCAGCCATGAGCAAAGTTTGCTTTCACTTGAACCTGCATGCAAACCAGATACGGGCGAAGGCATTGAGTTTGGCAAAGGTATGGTCGAAGCAAGGGTTTGAAAATTGAGGCTACACGACGTTCAAATTGTCAATTTAAATTTTTATTTCTCAATCATCAGTTGCATTAATTCGTAAACGTATTGTATTCGTTATTAAAAAATTAACATGATTTGAGCTTGAGAGAACAGTCTGCGCTTTTCAAGACGGGTTTGCGCTTTTTTTCAAAGAAGATTGGTCCAGACTGGTCAAAACAACATGCTGGCTGAAATGAAGTTGATCATTTTCTTAAAATTTCCACCAGGTGAACCTAAGAAAGTTTTCATGCACGTCAAATCTCAGCGATTGTGGTCCAAGCCTCTGCCAACACAACATACGCTGAAGGAAAGCATAATTTGAGCGGTAACATAGCAAAACAAAATGTAAAAATCGATTTTTGTAACTATAAATTCGATTTGCTTAAAAATAGCACACTAAATGTACTATACTTTTATAATGCACTCTGTAAATTTTATCATTATCGGTGCAGCCAAAAATTGATTTAGTTGCAAAAATGCTATAAAAGCGTCATAAAAGCTCAATTTTCAAAAAATGCTTAACATATACAACCATAAAATGAAAATGAAATCAACTCCTGAGGGTTAACATATATTATGGAAAGTTTCCTCCAAACATATTAAGTCTGTGGACTGTGGAGCTTGAAAATATTCTGAGAAAAATTGAAAAATTATCGTAAAAAAATATTTTGTGAATGCTGAAAAACGTGGGGGATCTAAGTTTTGAACAGAAAATGTTCATCTGAAAATGTCATCGAAATCAGTTTTGACGTTTGGCCTGCAGAGCTAGCAGCACTATGTTGTAGTAGCTATACTAGTAGACATCACAGCAGCCTTACCTTTGACCAGATGCGACGACATCGCTGTCACTGGACGAACTGAGGCGGATACCTCACAGCAGCCTGCCACGAGATCTGTTGCCTTATCGCTTGATCGCTATATCGCTACATCTTGCTGAATCGCGTCACAGGGACTAGCGGCGCTACTGCACTTGACAAGTGAGGGGCGTTGGGAGGTGAAGGGGTTGATACTCGCTAAGCAGATCGCATTGTTACATGGACGAGCTTCTTGCACAGGAAGATACTTTCTGTAAGATATAGGTTGACGCCATGCAAATGCTAAGAGATTTCTTTTATTCGGGTGATGCCAGAGCATGCCGTTATTTTTTCGAGATTTGTCTGTTGAGTTATTTTCCACATGTTATCAGTATGTTTTAATTGCTGATATAGGTTTGGTGTCTGGAGACATTTGTTTGCAAGACTTTGGATGTTAATTTTTATTCGTGCCTCCATTTTTCTAAATGGTTATATATATATATATATATATATATATATATATATGACATTGAGTTCCTGTAGAAACGTGTTGCCATTACTTAAAAACATAAAGGAGAGCTGTATTCTGCGAATCACTTCAACACAATAAATTCATTTGAGCATCTTCGTTACATAGGAATCCGTTTAAAAAAACGCACTATCGAGATAAAGTGGCATGTGCCACAGATCCATGAGAAATCAAGATTATTTGGCTGTTAAAAACAAGTAAACGGGTTTCAAATAATTAACCCACCTAACTGGGATATTTATGCAAGGCTCTCCACTGAAACTTTACCCTGATAAAGCACAAGCAGGCGGCCAAGCCTTACGACACGCCTGGAAGGATTTGAGACCCTGTAGGGGGTGGTGACATTACAACGCACTGTCGAAGAACGTTGCCCATGCGTCGCAGCGTTACTGCGCCTAAGTTTATTACATTGAGCAGCCTATTGCCATCGTAGATAATTTCCTTTTAGTTCTCTTGTTGCATTCATTGTTCCTTTGCACTATTCCAAAAACAAAATCCACACCCTTCCAATTAAGAACTAATTTTCCTTAGCTAGGTAAAATTCTTTATTTATTAAAGTTGCATTATTAGTGTAACAATATGGTAGGAATTTACTTCTATACTTTATCATATTGTTAGTACTTTCATTGTTATTGATGTATAAACCTTGCCGTAGATCACTTAAAAGTTGTAACCACCACCATAAGGTTGTTGAATACATATCAAAATTATTATCAAGGAGTAATTCAGAGCAGATTGGCATACCTACAGAGTGAAAAAGCGACAGTGGATTTAAAGCATTTGATTACTGATCAATTGATAATATATGACTGTTTGATAACAATCATATGATTGAAATATAATAACAAGTTCTTCTGATTGTGACCTCCGGTAAATACTCGCATCTGCATTTTTATGTTTCCTTTTTAATAAATTCACATAGAATAATTCCACTAGGTCGTTGTATGCTGAAGGTGCGGGCTCTAGCCTGGGAACACGATCTCCTGACTCTTCGACGGCCAGACGACGCTCTCGATCCACGGCGTGTATGCAGAGATTCGAGTACCAACTGTCGGATGTGTCTCCAAGTTCACGCAGGCTACGGTGCCGAACGAGACGATACCGATGATGCGGTACATGCAGAACGGCATGCTCAGCTTCATCATGAAAGGGCTACCAGACAGCAGCTGAAGCACAGAGAGCAAGTGAAGCTATTGTAACTTTATCGAATAAAAGTAGGTGTAGTAAAATATTTCCCTTAGGGATCAATTCTCGTACAGCCGCCGAGATGAAACAGTCCCCAAAATCCTCGACGCCAATAATACGTACGTATCATGGTTTTTCCTATAAAAACCATGATGCGTATAATTGTATCGTCGTTCTATTTCTGATAGTTCTTCAAGGTTTTTCAACAAACTGTCAAGTCATTTGGTTTGATAGGAACACTCATTTAAGATAATAATTTCTCAAAATAATCTATTTCGAAAAAAATGTCGGTGGGGGGTATACTTACGGCGCAGTCCGTTGACATGTCCAGCGGATGTGCGCAGATCATCTTTTCTGCAGAGATGCCGTCCTTCAACACTCTTACAGAATGATTTGCGTAGGCTTTGCGGCAGGTGGCAGAATCCACAACGCGGACGTCGCCGTTGAGAAGACCATCGTACACGTCCGAATCTGATAGGTAAAATTAAAGGCTTCTTTATGGATTGTTTTTGTTGATTAGATGTTTAGTTTTGTTGAAGAAAATATGTCACCGTTCGTTGATGATTTCGGGTACGACCTTCGGGTACGAAGAAACTTTGAATGTGAGTTACAAGCGACGTGTCCGTATATTAAATTCATAGTTGTACTACGATTTAAGCAAAGGTATATCGGACATTTAAAACAAATAAATTGCACTAGCGTTTCTTTTTCCAGGGACTTAATACTTTCAGACTTGTCAACATCCACAGTGGCTTGTGGTCAACCCTGTACCCCCAACCCAACTCACCGGCTGAGGTTCTTCCCCAGCTAGCTGCTGTCAGAGTGTTCTGGTTCAGTAGACTCGAGCTCGGGTCAAGACACGCCGGTCTCACGTAGCCGTTGAAAGACACAGCCTCCTTCAGCTTGAGCAGCGCGATGTCGTTGTACTTCGATGATCTCTTGTACTCGGGGTGTACGATGGCCTCTTCCACTTCGGCTTGAATGAGGCCCTGATCGGTGTTGTTGACGTAGAGCTTCACAGAGCCCAAGCGCACCCACTTCAATGGGCTGGAAGTCAAATTGGAACAATTTGCGTGTCAACTGACGTCAGTGATGAAATTACTGCGCGTGAAAAGAGTTTGAAGATAAAATACTTTGACGAATACTTAGGACCAAAGTTCTGTCCCATCCAGAGCAGAAATTAATTACACAAGCATCTTTCCGTGGCTCGAAACCACCCCGTCAAACCATTAAATACTTCTTGTTAAACGAGCTTGGTTCTTGGAATTCAAAAATAATTTATTTTACTGTATCTGAGCAGTTGGCAAAATCAGCCAAGTCCAACTAAGTCTCGGATCGTCCACAAGTACATAGATTTGGGCCCTTTCATTCTCATTCCCCCTATTTAACGGTTTCAGGATCTCAATTCACATTCAAGCAATTGGATCCGTCAAATTCAATCGCAAAGCTGAGGTGTAGCTAATTGGTAAAATATATTTTCCTGACATTTATATTTTTCTGATTTATTTTCTTGTTTTTATTGGTTTTGTAGCCGATAAACGCTCATCAAATTGTACGTGTTGTAATGTAAGTAAGCTTTGGCGCAGGTGGTGGCCGGTGGGTAATCAATAAACATGTTGGCTCGTGATGGCGAAACCCCGTCGCCAACTGCTGCATCTGACAGAATAATGTGAGACTAAATGGCGAGACGAGGCGAGGCGAGGTGTGAATGTCTCAGGCTCGCGGCCTTGAACCGCTGGTCATCACTAATCTACCCACAGACAAACAACAGGTGGCTGCACCTACGGCGGTTCACGCTTAAGGTTAAAGTGATGGTCAACATTAACTACCAGTCTACCACGTTATTACGGAGAGACATAGTAAAGCCTCCAAACTTTAAATCTGTCAGATAGGTTAATTTTCTCCACAGATTTTATGAAATACCTCATCGGTGGTTTTGTTTAAATTAATATGCTTGTCTTTTTTCCATATACTATACTCTTCGCACCTTCATACAACATATTAAACAGACCCACGCGTTCACGAAACCGTCGTATAAAAATAAAAGTGATATATTCTGGAACTAAACAGAGCAAATGCCGTTTGGTATTGAACCGTGAGTACCTCCGACCTTTAGCATCACTTTAAAAAATAGACAAGCCAGAGAGAAACCAGTTTGGCAAGCGTCATGACGCAATTCGGTCTCTGGTTGCTGCTGTAGCGCAAGAGATCAGTTTGACCCGAGCTATCGTCGTCGCCGCGTGCACTTGTCACAATCAGTGCAGAATCTGTCACCGTACCTCCTTCATCACACGTCACAATGCGTTCTAGCCGTGCGTGGATGGTCCTCCTTGCGTTGTGCGTCGTGCACGCATCGCAAGCCGCCCAATACCAGCAGCAACTCGCTGCCAACCCCGGTAAGTCGCCACAACGGAATTCTGCTTCGCGTCTCGATCAACGGTCTTCTCGTGGAAGGTAAAGATGACATAATCTCTGGTTTTCCGCGACTGCAGCCTTCCCTGGCCAGTGCTACGAGCCGGTGCTGATGAAGGCGTTCGCCGTCAACACGTCCATCACCGACCACGAGAGCTGCACGCACCTCACCTGCTACCGCGACGGCAAGGACTCCTTCCTGATCGTCGGCTCCAGGTACAGCGTCATCCTCCATTGCCCTCTAAAGCTAGCGATATCGACATCCAGTCATTCAGCGACGCTCAGTGTGTCGAGCCTACCGTCAGGTGTCGGCTCTTTTTGTCCAGGCTGGCGTTAGAGGTTCCGTCTGACATATTCCGCCAGATTAACATTACCATGGTTATTTTCACAATCTCTTACCCTGTCTTGTTTTCAATGTTGGCGTGCAAGATCTTGCGCACGTAGCCCAATATAACGGCATTACTTGATGTTTCAAAGTTGTTAGTATGGAAATTCCTGTGAGGGCTGTTTTTCTTGCAACCAAGTTGTTGTAAAGAGATAAGTAACTTTCCAGTGCACAGATCTTGGTTACTTTAGCTTGGTTAATTTCATCGCCTGTCTGTCATTGTCAGCCAGAGGCCCGAATGAAGGACACAATGAAGGACACGAGTATATACTATATAAGCAAAGTGTGAACTGTATCAAGATTTCTAGTGTCATGTCTGTTGCGTTGCAGCTGCGCGTCGCCCCGCGAGTGGCCGGAGAACTGCGTGCTGACGACGCCGGACTTGCAGCTCGACCACCCGTTCTGCTGCCCCCAGATCGAGTGTGACGGCGAGCCAGAAGGCCCGCTCTCCGCTGTCGGAAAGTAGCCTGTCTGCCCGACACACCGATCGTGCTGATTCTGCACTCAGCTCTTGCCTGGAATGGTCTCTTATTCTACCGAGAAAAATAGCACAATTTGCTAGAAACTGAGCCTTGAATCGGTCATCTTCTTGAGAAGTCGGTGATTGTGTAATTAAATAAATAAAAATAGAAATGGTAGGGGTGCAGTGCGTTGTTCTTTAAAATTGGATTATGCGCGATATACACTATGTTTCACGATGAATAACACATGTTTAGCAATTGTAAGAATTCTTTTCACCTGGATCCTCAGATGATATTTTCTTCGCGAGTGTGGTTTACTGAGTATCATGGAATATGAGTTGTAAATTTTGTCCCGTGAATGCTATTCACATTACACCTTTTTCTGTGCTGTTAAATTAAAATTATGGCTTTGCTAGCGTAGCTCGTGCATAAAACCATCAGCCCACCCCCACCCCACCCCACCTGGAGGGGGCCGTGATGCTACACTTACCCTGCAGAAGGAGAACGCACGCAATGGGCGACGGTCAGCACAAATCGCTCGCTGATCAGACTTCCGATGCAACCCCAATTAGTCTTGCCAGTTTCACTCGCGTAACCGATGGCGGCCTGAAATTTTATTATGAAGCTTACACAAGATCCAATCATTACACATTTATGATTATATCCGGTCACAGACCACCTCGAATGGCGTTAGCATTCAAGAACACATTAATTGACCTACAATAAATTATTCAAAGACCATCCAACCCCACATTGGCAACTTGGAAATGTAGCCCGCCCGGCGAGCCTGCAGGGTGGGGTGCTGGCGAATGCTCACCACGTGCGGGAACTCCCTGGGCTGGCTGAGCAGACGCTGCGTGGTCACTCCTCCGGGCGACATGGCGCAGGTGGACACTTTGATGGCTGGATCTGCGGATGGCAGGTCCACCGAGTCGTACACCGCCGAAGAGTACGCCTCGCACACTGACAGGACAAACGCACCGAGGTGACATCCACTCGGATCGTTACAGATTGAAAACAGATTTATATTTTGTTATAGAACACTCATTGCCATGCATAACATAGTGTTCTCTTTCAAACCCCACAGCGTAATCAAAAGACAATTGTCCAATGTCACTTACTCTCCTCGCTCTTTGACTTTTTCTTCGGCGGCTCCGGAGTCGCGCTCCCAGATGATGATTCTTCAGCATCGACTGCAAGAAAACAACGTGAATCTATTACGTATCGAATCTCTGCTGACTTGAAGAAGTTACTTAAGAGCTCACGAGGCCAGACTCACCGTAGGTCTTGATCCAGGGCAGGTAGGTGGACACGAGGGTGAAGCCGGTGTACAGCTGCGAGTAGCAAGGGTCCCTGTTGGCTG
Organism: Nemurella pictetii; assembly: GCA_921293315.2. Taxonomy (NCBI): domain Eukaryota; kingdom Metazoa; phylum Arthropoda; class Insecta; order Plecoptera; family Nemouridae; genus Nemurella; species Nemurella pictetii. Next base: position 33,929,732 of record OV121115.1, read on the forward strand.
CAGGCTTGAAGCTCACACTCACCACGCCACGGAGGTAGTATCTGCAAGGAACGTTGACCACTCAGAACGCGATAAAAATCGTAATCTTCAACTTGCATTCGCGGTCTCCTCCTTCCCTGGACCAACGAGCTGAAATCCTCTAACTAAGAGGCGAACCTTCTCGTCAAAGTAATTCCAGAAACCTTTCTCTGGCGTCGCTGAAGACAAGTCCGCCCCCGCTGTCCCCGCGACAAACGCTTCTGCTTTTGTTGGCGAACCCCGCGCAGAACTTGTCGTCCGTGTAGAGATTCTTGGCGTCGTTAGGCAGCGCGTTGAAGCACGTGTCGAAGTCAACGAAGTTCAGGTCCACCTTCTGGAGCACCTCGCCTGCCGTATCGTTCAAGGTCACTCCCCAGCCGACCACCTGTACACCAATGACAGCCGTGTTGCACACATATAGGAACATCGGTTCAATTGAAATCCTGGGGCTGAATCAGCGAAAACCGGGAATGCTTTGATGATCACAAAAATATAAAAAAATGAAAATTCCTTAGCTTGCTGGGTAGGATTCTGATCTAAAGGAAATTCACATGACATTCATTGCTAACCACGCGATCTGGCGGAATCACATGCTATGCTCGGGCTCACTCGCGCTCTTGCACATTGGGGTATCGGACTTACAGTGCCTTTATTCCCCGTGCTGAGCTGCGTGTCTTCGTACTGCATCGTCCAGTCCATGCAGATAGGTTTGACCGTGGCCGTGAATTCCACTTGCGACGCCAGCTTGACCACGGCGATGTCATACTGGAAATGCGACCCGCGGCCGCGGTAGCGCTTCGGTATCACGATCTCGCTCACGTTCCTGATCTGCAGACCTTCCTCCTTCTGCGTCCAGTCGCGCAGGTACTTGCCGAGCGCAATGTTGTACAGCGTGTTTGGCTTCAGTACCTTCGTGGACTCGTCCCAGAAACAGTGCGCGGCTGGAGAAGTATCATTCAGAAGTATCATTCTTCACAACGATTCAGGTATGCCTCATCATTTGGTAGATCGTTTGTAGTGTGGATACATCGCGCTGATGACGTTGTAAACATTCCTTTTACCGCATCGGCCTCTGGTATGAACTAAAAATTTTCTTATGATCATTTAAATGAACATTTCCACTTGGGATATAGGGAGGATTAAGACCACACATAACGTGCCGAATGCTGTCAATTAATTTCATTTTTAGTGTTTTTGTTTCTCTAAAACGAAGAGTCCTTATGAGCAACAGCGATGCACCCATTGACCTCTCGACCTGCTCCGTGGTTGACAGACAGACTGACTGACAACTGACCAGTGATTACGACTCTGCGCGAAATCAGCGTCCCTCCACAGTCCTGCACGTGTGGTTTGTTGACGACGAACCGGTAGACCCCGACGTGCCAGGGGAACTCCCCGAACGTGGCGTCCTCGCCGCCGGCGATGAGGGCGTTGTACACCGGTCCTCGAACCCCGCACCCTGATACACACATATTAACAATCTTAAATTTATTAATGGTCCTTTGAATGCTGAGTTTTTGATACAAACTTTACCGACGTCCGAAGATTTAACTAAGATCAAGGCGCTGCAGATGAATTCCAAATGAGTTAATGATAAAATTTATTGCTTTGTCGATGATACAAAGGTCGATTTTACTTTTGAATTAAGAGCTAAACAAGAAATAACATTTATATCTGGGGATCGTTCTCTGCACTTAAATGCATGACCGGTTTGCGATGTTAATATCAACAACTTTCAATCATGCTGCGTTCCGTCTTAATGTGATTGCCGGTTGGATTCTGCGTGCTTTGAACTCGAATCATTTGCAAAGTTGAACTTAATTCAGAAACCCGGTCGAGCACCAACTCACCGTCCACGGGCGTGCCTCGTTTTCCTCGGGTCGGCGACGAGAGGTTGGACTCGAACCCGGCTCCGTGGTCAGGCCAAACTGCCCGCGTTGCCGAAAACAGGCACGCCAGCAGAACAACTGCAAGCGAATCGGTGTCAAAAACCTGCCGTTCTGCACCCTCAATGTTAATGGGAAAATATAGTTTTTAAATTTAATTGGATTACACTTATATTTCTCGTCAATCACCTATGACGATTTACTCACCAAGTAAGCAAGTATTTTCTGTAAAATGATAATTTGCTCGCCATTCTCGTGTAATATTATTGACCTACTACTAGGCTATGCGAACACTCATATAATCGTGTTATGGATGAGCGTAATATTTACGCTCATCCACAACGCGATTATATTGCGCGTGCGCATAGCCTAGAGGCTTTTATGATCAATTTAGAATTTTCGATGTTAATTAAGCAGTTTTTTCAATGACATTCGTTACCTGGAAATTTCATGATAAAATTATTTTAATATTTCAAAACGTAAAAATCGATTTCAAGAAAAACTAATCAATTGATTTGCTTGAAATCAACACAGTATCTTTTTTTTTAAGATCTTTAATGCACACAGTAAATTTTGTTAAAATTGGTTGAAGATAAAGTTGCTTTAGTTGCAAAAAACTGCAGAAACGCTTAAAAAGTGATATAAAAGTGACATTATCAAGAAAAATGTACAACTATGAAATTTGTGCACAAACATTGAATCGTGAGGGTCAACATATCTAGAAAGTTTCGTCAAATTATATTTAGATTCTTGGTCTCCAGAGTGCTAAACGTGTTTTGGAAAAACTGAAAAATTTCGTAAAAACTTAATAACATAAAATTTACTCATCCGCATTGCTTCAAAAACGTGGGAGATCTAAGTTCAAAGAAAACGAAGGTCCACCGAAATTTTCATCAAAATCAGTTTTGGCGTTTGGCCTATAAAGTTTGAGGGACCCCCGACGCCAAGGTCCATTCCAACGAATGAAGAACAAAGTTAAATCTTTCATTTAACATTCGCAGAATGAGATCAAATTGATGTTTGTTTGTTTTTGTTATTTATATGAAATCTCACGTGCTAAACTTTCAAGACGATGAGTTTGAAGTTTCTTATTGCGTACTGGAAGTTTATTTTCGGTCTGCCTTTCATGTCAAAGGACTGAAACCAATACTGCCTTTCATGTCAAAGGACTGAAACCAATACTGCCTTTCATGTCAAAGGACTGAAACCAATACTGCCTTTCATGTCAAAGGACTGAAACCAATACTGCCTTTCATGTCAAAGAACTGAAACCAATACTACCTTTCATGTCAAAGGACTGAAACCAATACTGCCTTTCATGTCAAAGGACTGAAACCAATACTGCCTTTCATGTCAAAGGACTGAAACCAATACTGCCTTTCATGTCAAAGGACTGAAACCAATACTGCCTTTCATGTCAAAGGACTGAAACCAATACTGCCTTTCATGTCAAAGAACTGAAACCAATACTGCCTTTCATGTCAATGAACTGAAACCAATACTGCCTTTCATGTCAAAGGACTGAAACCAATACTGCCTTTCATGTCAAAGGACTGAAACCAATACTGATTACATTTCAATGATAACATGCCTCACGCTTTTAAAAAGTTCAGCATGAGACTTCTTATGTTCACTTTTATTGAGAATAAAATCAGACTTGATAAGTTGTTAATTGCAGCTCCGTTCTCCAAGGACGTAGACTAATGATGTTTCAATCACATTGTTTTCACGTTTGTAAATTCACGTAATTCCTGTCTGGTCTCTGAAATAATTAAACTATCAGCGTGCAGCATAAACCTCACTACTTTTGACCATCAAACTGAGAATTTGGTTCGCCAAATGATACTGTTATCATATCGGGTCGACAGCTTTGGCGGGATGCAGACTTACAAATATAGACTGCGGTTAATTGGAACTTTATTTATTAATCAATTGAAATTAGGGGTCGGATTGAAAAAAATAAATTTAAAAAGATGTCTGATTCGCAATTCGTTCTCCTCTCCTCTCTGCAACACCAAAATCCTGGCCCTGAATTTTTGGATTGTATGCCTCGGAATGCTCAATACTGAAAATTTCTATTTAAGTAACGTGAAAATGGTAAAGAAATTCGTCCTAGCATGTAGCTTGTAGCAATTGTAAAGCTTGTAGCTAGGATTTTATATTAAGTAGCTTATGGCTTAGAAGCTTGTATAGCTTGTGGCTTATGTAGTTAGTAGCTAGTAGTGTCTTATATCATGTAGCTTGTAAGCATAGAAACTTGCATAGCTTGTGGCTTAGTGTTGGGTCAATTACTTTTGAAAAGTAATTTAATTACATTACCAATTACATGACTCTCAAAATAATTAAATTACATTACAAATTACCTAAAACCAAAAGTAATTCGTTACATTACTAATTACTTACAAAAAATTTGTTCAATTACTTTTCCAATTACTTTTTTTTGTATTTTTGCATATCTCTGCATATCAACTATACCCAGATAACAATATTCGGTTCTTTGAGTTGTTTCGTGTTTTTACTTTTTTAAGACAATTGCTGCCAAATAAAATGGTTTTCACGTAAAGCCCGTTAAAAAAATTTGCCCAATCTCACATCAGAGTTAATACGCGTAATCTGGCCATGGGAGCCTCTTATGTCTTTAACGTGGACCACCTCCACAATATCATCTAGATTCTAAGCAATCGTCTATTTCTGAATCAGACATGTTTGAAGCTGATCACTTGTCACACTGCATGGAAGAAAATTTCACATGCCTCACCGCGTCAAAGCACGCGAGACTAAATCCCGGCAAACAGCAACAGCAAGGCGGTGGCCGGCCGGTGCGTGCTGGGGAGGTAGCGGACTTTGGGTGACATGTAGACGCCACATAGGAGAGCGGGAATTTAAATTATGCTAAAAATAGTTGCTTAATCAATCCATCGTTATAAAAATAATTTTAGGCAAGGCAAAATGCAAAGTAATTGGGGATTCTTATGATTTTTCAATTACATTACATAATATAATGTAATTAAATTACATTACAAATTACCTTCTCTTAAATGTAATGCATTACATTACAAAGTACTGAAAAAAGTAATTCATTACAGTAATTCAATTACTTTTCCTCAATTAATGCCCAACACTGACTGGCTTGTATCTACTAGCTAGTATATAAGTAGCATGCAGATAGCAGCTATAATAGCCACCACCACGACTTACCTCTGACCAGAAGCGACGACATCGCTGTCGCTGGACGAACTGAGGCGGGCGACCTTCGCTTCGATCTATTACCTCACAGCAGCCTGTTGAGAACTTTGCGAGATCTGTTGCCTCCATCCTACATTAACATACTTGCTGAATCGCGTCATCAACTGTGCTAGCGGCGTCCCTAGACTCAAACCTGGCTGGTTCTTCTGGCAGACCGCATTTGTTCCTTGCACTGTGCTTTGTGCACGGGGGAGAGTTTCCTTAACGCTCATATAATCGTGTTGTGGATGAGCGTAATATTTACGCTCACCCACAACGCGATTATATTGCCTGTACGCATAGCCTAGTTGCTTATATGATCAATTTAAAATGTTCCGCGTTAGTTTAGCAGCTTTCTCAAAGACATTCGTTACCTGGAAATACCAATAGTCGCAGTGAAATTATTGAATATTTCAAAACGTAAAAATCGATTTAAAGAAAATCCATTGAATTGTTTGCTTCAAAATAACACAGTATCTCCTTTTTACAATTTATAATGCACACAGTAAATTTTGTTAACATGGGTTGAAGATAAAGTTGATAAAGTTGCAAAAAACTGTAAAATCGCTAAAAAAGCGTCATAAAAGCGCCATTTTCAAGAAAAGCGCTAAACATACAACAATGAAATTTGTACACAAACATTGGATCGTGAGGTTCAACATATCTGGAAAGTTTCGTCAAAATATATTCAGATCCTTGGCCTCTAGAGTGGAAAACGTGTTTTGGAAAAACTGAAAAATTTCGTAAAAACTTAATAACATAAAATTTACTCGTCCAATTTGCTTCAAAACCGTGGCGGATCTAAGTTCAGAGAAAACGAAGGTCCATGTAAATTTTCATCAAAATCAGTTTTGTCGTTTGGCCTGTAGAGCGCCAGTTTCTGCAACAATTTAAAAAATTATATCCTCATCAACCCGTTTTATTCCCTCCATGAGTTCCTAAACTCCTAATTTCATTTACAATTTACAATTTATTTTATATTTGTGAAGTTACCTTAGATTTACTTTTTGACGATGCCCATATTATGTACTATGTACCGATCGACGGGAATATAATATAATAAAATACAATACAATACAATACAACAAATAAATAAAAAGAAAACATTCTGGATTTTTTAGCAGTAAAGTGTAATTGAAGATTTGGCTTCACTCGCTACGCTCGTTACACTCATCAGCAACAAAAGGCTGAACCCATGCATTGTTAGATGCACTTCCTTTGGATTCTCTATTGATGCCAGACGATGCGGTTATATTTTTGGGATAAATCTGTTCTGCTGATCTGTGTTCCTCGAATGGAATTTTAAGTAGAAGTGAAAATGAATTTTGAGGGAATGGCAATTAAACTAGGCTATGCGAACACTCATATAATCGTGTTGTGGATGAGCGTAATATTTACGCTCACCCACCACGCGATTATATTGCGTGTGCGCATAGCCTAGAGGCGTGTATGACAAATTTTAAATGTTCGGCGATAATAAAGCAGCTTTCTCGATGACATTCGAAATTTAGCTGTCGTGAAATTACTCGAAAATTTTAGAACGTAAAAATTGATTAAAGAAAAACTACTCAACTGATTTGCTTCAAAATAGCACAGTATCTTCGTTTTAAGATTTTTAATGCTATCTCGGCGTCGTCCGCCTCCAGTCGGCGTAGCGCCTGCCGCGCCGCACGCCGTCGTCCGGCCACGCAGGGACGACGCCCCGTGGCTCCGCCCTGCGCAGGCCTCGCTGCGAGCCTCGCGGTGGGCCTCGGCGCCGACCCCGCCGCGCGAGACGCTCGGCCGCGCAGCACGCGAGGCCCGCCGTGAGGCCCGCCACGAGCACGCTGAAGATCGGCGTCGCAGCTTCCAGCGTCACCTGGTCGAAGGTCGACAGCGTCGGCGGCGGCCGCTGCGTCCACGCGTTCGCACGCAGGCGGTCCAGGATGCCGGCGTGGCGCAGGAACTGGAGGCTGGCCGGGCCAGGGAAGGTACAGACATGTTTGATGGGATCATTCAAAATTGGTGGTGGATTTGCCGTCTGGCGACGTTTCCTAGCAGGCCTTTGAATGTTTATTTTTATTTGTGCCTCCATCTTCTAATTTATTTTGAGATTTGTAAATACGTGTAGCCATCACATATTTTTTTTTTAATACGTAATACATTTATATAAGAAAATAATGGACAACTGTATTCTACGTTTCGCGTACATGGCATAATTTCATTATATTGTAGTTCGTGTACGGTGGAAAAAACGCTCTATCAAGTAAATGTAGCTGGTACCACCGGCCCATGAGATACCAGGATCTTTGGTCAGTAAAAACAAGAAAACGCGTTTTAAATAAAATAATTACTGAAATATTGAACGCAAGATTTGCCACTTAAAATTTCCCAGCAAAGCTTTGCGGAACGCCGGGAAGTGTTTAGTGGCCGTGAAGGGGCTGTTGACATTAAAACGCACTATCGAAGCAAGCAGAGCCATGCAGTAATCAGGGCCATGCAGTATACAGGGCCATGCAGTAAGCAACGCATGCCGTCCAGCTCAAGGCAACGCACTTGTGGTTGAAGACAGCCTTGTAGGGGCTGCGCTTGGGCAGCACCATGCCCGACGAGTCGGGGATGGCTGCGTGCGGCAGCGGCACGATGGCGCAGGGCAGCTCGCCGGACAGCGCGACTGCCACGTCGGCGGCCGAGAAGAACGCGTACTTCCGGCGCGTGCAGACCAGGTGCAGGCCGTCGCGCACCGTCACTGGCAAGCTCGTCTTCACCACCAGCCGCAGGTAGAGTTGCTTCAGCTGCGGGTTGCTCGACGTCTGCGCGGAGGGCCCACAGCTCTGGTTAGTGATTGTGAATCGATGAACTCGTGTTGAGTTCGACAGAAACCAACAAAAAAAGACAGTTGCGGTTTTCTTGGGAATCAGTTTGCGGGAAAAGTACGACCTATTTTTTTGTTTCCTTATGTTCGCACAATATTGGTCAGAAGGCTAGAGTCAGAAAGATTACATTTCTCGGTCAACAATTAAACTCTGTATTCTAAGTTCCTTCAAACCCTTCATTTTAAAATATCTTAAAGAGGACTTTTTCACCCTTTCAAACTTCTCTCCGATGTAAACTGTTCGCGTTAAGATAACGGCATTAAGTTTGGCGAGCACTCGTAGCCGGCAGGAGCCACCACTCTCTGACTTGCTCTCTTGGAAGGGAGCCTCTTCATTTACCCTGTACCTCGAGCAGGTTGAGCTTGCCGGACTTGGCCTGAACGCCCAGGCGGTAGGAGCCGTCTCGCAGCATCCCGTCGATCGACTCGAAGGGCAGCTCGCTGGTCTGCACGGTCAGCGAGGAGATGAGCGACGCCGAGTAGGCGGCGAAGAGCACGACGCCCGCGACGCCCGCCACCAGCACGACGAGCCGCGCGGCGAGCGAGCGCGGCGTCACGTCCTGTCCTGTACGCGGGGCAGCCGCCGACATACAGCACACCGCTAACTCTGTCTTAATGTGCTGAAAGTCATGCTGATCAACGTCGAGTAGCATCTAGGATCATCAGGTGGTCCACAATATGGACTCAACAACATACACGCTGTTTTATTTACAGCAAACTAATTGAAATATAAAAAATATCCAAGATCGCTAGAGCTAAGCCCGAAAATGTATGTTATCAGAAAAGAATAATAGTAACCCGTCTTGCAAATCTTCACTTCCTCCGTTTGGTGTGGAATAGAGGATGCCATCCGAGGCAAGTTATTCACATTTTCATTTATTTTTTTCTGAATATTTCTTTACTAGCTACTAAATCTAACCCAACATCACATGCTATTTTGTATAAAACAGAAATATTTTTCTCCTCCCTAGCACGATCGGCATCATGCTCTTTGTAAGACTGCCACACGTGCCATAGACGTACCCTGCTGAAAGAAGAGGCCGAGGACGTAGAAGATGGAGTTGGCGAGGCCGAAGCGCGGCGGACCGGCGGCGTCCTCGGAGCCGCAACGGCGTCCCGCGAGGCTGGCTAACGACAGCACGACGCTGACGAAGAGCACGGCCTCCAGCAACGCCACCCACAGCCGTGGCGAGAACGGCGTCAGGAAGTTGTTCCAGTGAAGACTGAGCGACGTCGGCTTGTGGATGAAGATCTGTGTGCTGAGGAGTCGAGCACCAGCGTCAGGCTCGGGACCAGCGACGCCATCTCACTGTCATACGAACCATGTCTAAGCATTCCACGATTCAGGATCCCAGCATAACCTGGGAGAGGGAACCTGCAGGAGCGATTAATGAAGCACAACGTGTTATTTGCCTGGTGTAGATGATGGGCAGGATGCAGTCGATGGCTGTCATCCTGCTGCTGGTCACGAGGAACTCGTTGATGGCGACGTCGGCCTCCTGCCGCAGCAACATGGCGATCATGCCGTTCCACGAGCCGTCGGCTGCCTGGGAGCCGTACCCGTTGTCCGCGGGAACCAGGAACCGGGTGCTGGAACAACGCCGTAGTTGCATCTGTCACGTGTGGTGCCATCAACCGATTGCTCAAAGCGTCTGTATTTGAAGGTCCAAGTGACACGACCGTGCGCTGGCTAACTGATAGATATTTTCACACATTGCTAATGGTTTCCCAACACGCGTATCGAGTACCTGAAGTTCATTCGTCTTTCCAGCACCGCCCAGATGTTTCCGAAATATCCTCCGACTGTAAGCCCGGCGATCGTGTCGTTCTTCAGCACGATGATCGGCGGACTCTGCAAGACACCGGGGCCCGAATTTCAGAACGTTTTGCGTCGATCCACCAACTGCTCTGTGCAGAGAGAGAAGACGCTATAGTGGAACTCAGGTTGGTTCAATTTAATTCATTCCTCCTCAATAGAATACAAAAAAAAGAAAATTCCATGTCCTGTTTAAGTTAACCCTGTTCTTCATCATTTACAGTTCTACGCACACTGGCCTCTACGCCTGCTGGCCTCTACGCACACTGGCCTCTACGCATTCTGGCCTCTACGCATACTGGCCTCTACGCACACTGGCCTCTACGCATGCTGGCCTCTACGCACGCTACGCACGTGCACGGTGGCCGCACGCATGCGCAGGCCGCGCAGGTCGTTGCGGCGCGTGTACAGCTGCGCAGCAGGGTGCGCGAGGCCCGACGCCGGCGTCCACCCGCCGAACGGGTCGCTGCGCAGGGGCTGGCCGGCCGCCACGCGGTACACCTCGGTCAAGGTCAGCGCCCCACCGTCGCCGTCGCCGTCGACCGTAGCGACCAACACTTCGGCGTCGTATGGGATGTCCACGAGCGCAAGAGCGGAGTCTGCGCGCTGGGACGCCGTCAGGAAGATCAGCCAGCGGGGGTAGGCGGAGACCTGTGCGGTGGGCGGTGGGGAGGGGTGTTAACACTGCAGGGTTGAGACACTAATAATAACATATTACTATGTAAAGCTGAAACGCTTTTATTTGCGTTGTCAATTCACTCTCTTTGTCCAGACGAAAGCAGGGAAAAGTATAAATTCAATGTTTTCTTCATAAAAACAAACGAGCGTGCAATTTACACAACTGTGGCACCTTGTGTGACTAACGCCTCAAGATGGCGCGTGTCTTGAATATTTCTTATCTGTGCTGTGACATTATCTCAAGAACCCTTCCGCGTACACGCTGAAATTGATTCGACCAAAATTTTCACTACGTAACCATAAAGTGCAGAGTGTAACAGTGGTGGAGGCGTCTTTTTCAGCACTAATTGAGGAAGGTCGAAGCACAAATAATTTAAGCAACTATCCGTTCTACTGCCGACACTAGCAAAGAGGACTTGTCTAGGAGCTGCGAGCTCCAACGACCAGCAGGTGTCCGAGGTGTCCACGTACACCTGTGCGCTGCATCTCGGCGATGACGCCGGCGTCGAGAGTCAACAGCACGTAGAGCGGGCGGTTGCGCGCGCACCGGACCGCCTCGACACCGCCGACGGCCGACGGCGCGGGGTGCGCGACGCCGACGCCGCCCACCGACAGCGCTTTGGCGACGCCTGCGTGTCTAGCGGCATCTTCGAGCGACGTCGCGACGCCCAGAAGGCCCACGCAGCCGCAGTGGTACAGGTCCTGGGGGCATGGGGGGCGTCGCGGTCACGTGGTTTGCTTTGGTCTTGGATAGTCGAGGTTGCTGCGATCGAGCACGATGCAAGCGATGACTTGATAACTTATGGTCATCTAAATGCAACCACGAAATTAACCTAACTAACTCTCACATTACATAACTTTATTTTCAAAAAATTGTATATTTTTTCCCCAAATATATTTCACTGGAATTTTGAAAAAATTCTGCATTGATGGTAAGCATATTTGTTGTTACTGCAGATACAACATTTTCCATCGAAAATGAACGCAATAATTGCAAAGATTCGACAATCTCTTCAACCAGCGTGTGCCTTACGCACGGCATACCTTGATTCCTCGGATCACTGCGACCTGGGCGTCTTGCGTGCTGACTGCAGCAGCTCTCTGCTGACTTTGCATCTGTGTCAGAACGCCCTGCGTCAGCAAGCAGGCGACGGCCACCCAGGAAGCTGCGGGACCCATGCTGCCCGCTTGCTGCTCATCAACTCGACATCCCACTCAAACAAAGCTCATGGGTGAAATATACCAAATTTTCTTCGTCATTCTACTCGGGCATACAAATATGCAGATAATTTCAAAGTTACTCTATTTAAATTGATAGGTATCCATATTATAAACCACGTTTTTTTTTTTTTAATTTAAAATCTTGGTAACTGAGTCTTATAGGTGAATAATTTAACTGGTTATATTATCATTTCATGGAACATAGTTAAACGTTTTCAAAATATTAAATTGGCTTGACAGTGGAAGTCTTCACTAGAGAAACTGGTGTTGTGCCTTTCAAAATGTAATCGAATGTAATCGAACCGACCTGCTTCTAGAACCCTTCATTCGATCTCAACGCCAGGACCGAACTGTCCTCACACATGGTATTTCTGGTTGCTAGTCAAACACCAGCTAGATATTTCCTGATATTTGTTCAGCGTCAATTGATTAACATTTACTGGGCTGAATCGCTCGACATTGTCAAGCAATCAGGATGAAAAATGGGGCATCGGCGACCATCGCGGCTACTGACAGGGTAAACAGCGGATGATTTGTCACCCATTGTCAAAGTGTCGACGCTTAGAAAAGCAATGTGGGAGTTCGAATCCTGGCCAACGGAAAAGTCAGCAAAGCAACTATCACCGCGACCACATGATTGTCCGTACATAAAAAAATGGAACTGTAAACTTCTCCTTTGCTGCGCCCGCCAACGCGAACGATTGTTTTTCATCCACCCATTGTCAGGAAGTAAGTTATAGTCCAGTCCAAGGAGCTTGTCCAGTCCATCTGATATCAACCATGACCTACTTAGCAATTTTCTCAAAATTTCTGACTCGCTCGTTTTGTCAATTTTTTTGATGTCCGCATGGGTGGCAAGAGCTGTTTTAAAAATTCAAAAATTAATTTTCTGGAAAAGTCTTCAAAAAACTGTAATAATCTCAATCCTAATTCCAGCAAATTTTCTTTCCCTTTTCCCTGTGTTCCTCATTTTACTGCTGCCACGTCTTACAATGTAGGCACCGATACTGGTTTGTCATTTTTGTCTGATACTTGAATTCGTGTGTGGAATAGGAGTGGAGTGATTCGATTGAATGGGAATGACTCTCACTACGTTGACACACATGGAAGTTGGACAGATAATTTTTTCAGCGTCGGTCGACCACTGTTTTTCAAATGTTATCGATAGTTATATCGAAGAAAGCTATCTCGAGCTCTACTTGAACTGATTGTGGCCAATGTATCAGGTCCGACGGACGTTTCAAGTGTGTTTTTTCTAGTCATTGATTGGGCTACAGATTACATTTCAGCCATACACAAATACAATGGAACTTATCGTACCCATATGAACTCAATCCTGGTCAAATAAAAAATTTGAGGATTTCTAGCTTCAAACTTCTAATACTAAACTAAAAAATATTTTCTAAATCTAAATATCCATATTCTTTACTTCTCATTTGTCTAAACTTAATATAGGTATACAGCTCTTCATCTGTCCCTCCTAAAAATATTCCATCCATTCCATTCTACATCCCCCTTTTACTTCAACAATCTTCACTTCTCGTCTATCTTGCATCTCATTTTATAAAACCACAATTTTCCCCCATTCTCCACAGAAATTTAATTTTTTTCCCTTTAATTCAGAATTACTTCAACTTTTAGCTTAAACACATGATGCACTACATGATGCATGCGTATTTGCACTAATTATAATACACCCGCATTTTCTTATTAAATAATTACCGAATGAAGTAAAGAGAATCATCGTAACTCCAAAGGATACGTGTAAAGGCGCCTGATGGAACAGATGCCCTAGAATCACGCGACGCCCCCCCCCCCTCAATCTCCCTTCCCCACCACCACCAGCAAGACGCTGCTCGAGATAGCGGCGGGCTATAAAGGCGTCGGCGTCGACGTCGGAGGGCGACAAGCAAGATGAAGGTGTCGATCGCGTGTCTTTGTGTGGCGCTGCTCGCCACCGTGGCCCTGGCCGAGAAGTTCTCCTTCTACGATGGGTACGTTGTCTTCGCCTAGGGGTCTCACCTCGTCGGGGTGCCCGGAGTTGGGGGTGTTGCCTTCATGTGTCGAGCTTCAAGCACGAGCCGCTTCGTTCGTGTATTTCAGTGGCAGTCTTGAAACAAGATTTGACATTTATTTTTATTCCAATAATATTTGAACCCCATTGCTTCAGATTATTCAACCAAAGAACTTAATAATCCCCCTTTAATAACATTTATTTCAATTATACATCGGCTTGAAGGTAAATCGAAAAATCATCCTAAGCTAACTGTTTAAAATATTTTAAAAAAACTCTATGGTTCTCAAAAAGCTATTTCGAAAAAATCCACGACGTGTATCGAATGTCATAAAATGAGGCCTGATAGTTTCTAAGCATAACAGATCATCGCCGTCAAACATATGTCAAACCTATTTAAAAATGTATAACTCCTCGTATAGGTTTAGGGATCGTTGTCCTTTGTTCCTATTTGTACCAGTTAAAATCAATCAATCTCAAACTAAAATCAATTCAAGGACTCAAATCTAGAGATAAAAATATTGATATTAGGACATGAGATAATTTCGGTCGATTCAAGCTGCTTATCAAAACACAATCAGTTGATCATCTCAACGATAATAATCCACCGAGTTGTTTGTTTTTTACTGTCAAATTATCGACGTACCTACACGAACTTTGCCCACGAAAAAACGTCTCGAAATAGCTTCTACCTAATTTCGTTGATTGATAGTCTAACTGAAAACAATGTGAAGCGTAAATAAATATTAGTTTCGATCAGATAAAAAACCATGATAAACAAAACATCATTTGATAAACGAAGCATGACGTCTTTTCGTGCTCATCACCGACCTGCTTTTGAACGAGCCACCCTCTGAAAGTACACCACCCCTCCACAACCAGCCCGTTGTCTTTGCTTTGCAGACACAAGGTTTACCGAGTGCGCGTCACCCCCGAGCAGCTGCCCGGCCTCGCTGCGCTGCAAGGCATGGCTGGCGTCGACTTCTGGTCGAGCCGCGTCGCAGCTAACCGCGACGTCGACGTGATGGTGTCGCCGGATCGCCAGCAGAAGTTCACCTCTCTGATGGCCACCCTGAACATCGCCACCACGACCATCATCGAGAACGCGAAGTTGTCAGTACCACCAGTCACCACGTAGCACCTTAAAGTCACAGGCTCTCAGGCTCACCAAGCAAGCCTCAGACAAATAACTTGCAGTCTTTTCGGTTCAAGCCTTTCGCCATGTTCTTTGGCAAAAAAGTTGCGCTCTTAAACCAGTTTTCTTGGGGGTGGCCATGGAGGGTTCTACGCTTCTAATATTTTTCACTGCTTTTCTTGCGTCCTACTCCTTGCACGTGGTTTTTGTTATCATGCGTTTTATTGACTGTCTCCATCGTGATCTTTCCAGCGCTTTCGACGCCGAGAAGATGAGGCAGATGACGGCGGCGCCTCGCGTCTCCGGCAAGATCACCTTCGACGCGTACCACCGACACACTGAGGTGGGTTCTTCTAGTTATTTTCCCCGCGTTGAAGCTTGAACGACTAACGACGCTTTTTGAATTTAGAGTTTATTTTCCCCAATTTTTGCCATGAACACGGATTTCCACTATTAACTAATCACGACGTTATTGCTTGTCACTGCAGATCAACGCCTACCTCGACGAGCTGGCTGCATCCTACTCGAACAAGGTCACCACCGAGGTCATCGGACAGTCCTTCGAGGGTCGTGACCTTAAGGTAACAATAAATCACCAACACGCTGAATTACACTTAGGTAGTGCCACACCACACGCACACTTTGAAATAACGTGCCACGCCATATTTGGCACAGTGACGTTCGTAGACCAACCTGAGGGTATCGCTACTTGCAATAGTAAAGCACGCTAAGCGCGTTTGTGACGTGGCAGGTGATCAAGATCTCCACCAACCCCGGCGCCAACAACCCGATCCTCTGGGTGGACGCTGGCATCCACGCGCGTGAGTGGATCGCCCCCGCGCAGGCGCTCTACGTGATCCAGGAGCTGGTGGAGAACGCCGGCAACGCTGCACTGCTCGACGGCGTCGACTGGTACATCCTGCCCGTCCTCAACCCCGACGGCTACGAGTTCACCCACACCAACGTGAGTCGTCCGAGGAGCTCGCTGTGGTGCGTCGCTGGTCCCCAGAAACCAGACAGCTGTATTTTTCCAGTTACCAGGTTGCCAGGATTTACTTGGTTGCCTGCTAATTTTCAGATCCATAGACCAGTTAGATACACTCTTTTAGTGATTCTCAACACTTCGCTTCACGTGAGCGATATAATTCAAAAATTTTGATACCTTCTTCTATAGAATCTCATCCACTACGCCCAGTTGACCTAACCTGCTTCCGTGTCGCTTGCAGACGAGGCTTTGGCGCAAGACCCGGTCCACCGTCAGCACCTCGACCTGCATCGGCACCGACCCTAACCGCAACTTCGGCTTCCACTGGTCTGGTAAGTAAAAATCAACATTAACATTATTTCCCTATAAATAGCATCTTACTATAGTTACTTTATTTATTGAAGTTTTCAACTAAAGAAAATGAAAGATTGGTGACTGAAGCCCTGGCAGTGGCTGCCCTCTGGCTCGTTCATTGCACCCGTAACGTTGTTCCCCTTTGAACGACCGAATAAACCACACTCAAATTCCATTCCACAGACAAGAAAAATTTGGGTCACAGTGCTTTTCATATGGGTAAAAGAAGGCTAAGCCAGCCCAATATGAGCCCATTTAATGGAAATAATTTCACCCAAACTGCAAATCTCTTGGTATTGGCAACCGCGGATGGACATTAGGAATGTATGTGAAAGCACGAGACGCCGCACTGAGTCGCCCCCGGCGTTGGTTTGTTAACAGAGGGCGGCACCAGCACCAGCCCGTGCTCCGACATCTTCCACGGACCCAACGCGTTCTCTGAGAAGGAAGCGCAGGCGCTCAGGGACTACCTGGAGGCCAACAAGGCGCGCATCCCGCTCTACCTGACCCTGCACAGCTACGGCGAGGTGAGCGCCCATGAATTCATCCATGATGATGATGTAGCAACTCGCTGTTGGCTAGTATTCCATTACCATGGACAAAAGCGATGTATTTGACAATATTGTTATTTCTTGCAGGACTTCCTCTACCCGTGGAGCTACACGACCACACTGCCCACCAACTGGCAGGATCTTGTAAGTTTCCGAAAGAAAAACAATCATAGACATGGTAGCATTTTTTTTGCCATAATCTCTCAACACTTGCCGTTGCCAGGGATGGGGAAAAAGATGTTATTGGCTGGGATTAATGTAACCTTGAAAATTAGCTTCTCAATATTTTCTTAGTGATTATTTGTGTCCCAGTTCCCCAGGCGTGACTTCAGGAGACATAAAAAATGTTATCGTTTATTCGTGTCACCATGTAAAAGCCTCGGTAGTGCGTTTGTCGCATAAGAACGAAGAAAACGCAATAACGAGGTTTCCCGTGATTCCCTGCCATCGTGATGAGCCTGAAACAGCAACTGCCATTAACCCTGTATCGTCTTCCGATTGCAGGAAGACCTTGCGCACGCCGCTAACGACGCACAGGTGGCCGCAGGGGGTAATTCCTACGGCATTGGCGAGTCCACGGTCCTTTACGGTAAATTACATTATCTTCATAAATCATAGTATAACTGATGGAAATGTGGGATACATTGCCAGGATTTTATACAGGCATTGAGACAAGTATCACATTTTCTTTCAACGACCATTTTTTACTGTCGGTAGCTTGAGATCGGAAACGACTCTTAAATTCTGGTGTTGGACAAAAGATACATTTTCTGCCTATAATTTTTGCATTGCAACTCACTGGCATATAGATATGTGCCCCGGCAAACAGTCGCCAGCCCCCAAACAACGCGCCCGTGCAGTCAATCACTTGTTCCTAGTCAAAACTGGCTCGGGACCAATGCAAATCTATTTCTATATCTAAGGGGCTTAAAGTCTAGTGTAGAGGGATCACTTTATGTGGTGTTCAAAGGTCCACTACTTCTTATGGCAGATTTTAGTTTGCTCTTTTTTAATTCACACCAGCGGGAAGTTATGGATTAGGGAGGTTAGGTAAGCAGTTAGGAGGAAGTTAGGTGGTGCAACGCGCGTTGCCTAGCCGAGTTGTCGGACCTGCGGGCTTGGGTGGTCGGCCAGCCCCTGGACGTTCTCTGTCCACGTCCACGTCCGCAGCGTGGTCGACGTACAGACATTTCGAGGCGGCTTGTCGCCCAAGAAGGGTGCACGTGGTATCGTGTGTGTCCTGGCACTAACCCCCGTTGCCTGCCTTGTCGCCCAAGAAGGGTGCACGTGGTATCGTGTGTCTCGAGTGTGGCACTAAACCCCGTTGCCTGCCTGTCCTGCCTCCAGGCCCGACCGCCGGCAGCTCTGACGACTGGTCCATGGGCGGCACCGGCATCCCGATGGCGTACACCATCGAGCTGCCCGGCGGCGGACCCAACGGCTTCGACCTGCCTGCCAGCCAGATCACGCGCGTCGTCGTCCCGTTCTTCGAGGCTTTCAGGGTGTTCGGCGAGTACGTCAAGACGCAATAGGCCACCTTTTGCCGAATAAAATAATATGATCGCGAAATTTCTCACTTGACGTGTTGGTTATTGATTTTATTTCAGAGTGCAATCACAGCGTGTCCTTGATCCCGTGAGGTTTATATTCAAAGTTAGGGATCATTTTAATGTCCTGATCGCTTATTGTTCTATCGTGCCCCTTGTCCTGCTCCTAAAGCTCATAAAAAATCATCCAACATATTATTATTATTATTATTGTGTCGGGGGCTGGAGCATCTACATTGATTGCTAAAATTTTGTGGAATAACAATTTTATCTCTGGTTCAAACAGAAAACCTTCTCATATTCAGCATTTAATCGCTGAGTGAACTTTGGATGCCATCGCTTCCAAATTATCTTTCTACATAATAATGCAATTAAGTAACCAGAATTTTTTCAGTTGTGTCAGGTAAAGAAAGATTAAGTCGTGGTATGGACACATGAAGAGAATAGACGGCAACAGGTTACCCAGACAAGCTTAAACTGTTATATAGGATAAGAAAGGCGAGAAGACCTAGAGAAAGATGGATTAATCAAGTACGAAGAGACGTGGAAGATAGAGGTGAAGACTGGAAGAGAATAAATGATGTGGAAAAATGGTGGAAAGATAGAGATAAATGGAAGGTTCAGTTTCTGTCAAGTGTTAGATAGCCTTGGGGCATTTGGGGATTTCAGAGATATTCTGAGATTTTGTTTGATCTATTTTTCCTCTGTTATCCTACACCTTGTTAGAAAATTTCCCACTCTCCTAATGAAGATCTCCGGTTGTCTCCGGTTGGTCTCCGGTGATTGCCGAATGAACACATGGCTACTGGCAGGTGAAGGAGATGTCAGGTCAGTCAGAACTCAGACTCAGTATCACTGTATTCGGTGTTGGGAGCGTTGGGAGGACTTTGAAGAATACTTACTTTTAGCATTAATAGGTACTGCATCAAGATAAGAATGTCAAAGCGGAAGAAATCAGTGCCTCAACAACTTAGTAAGAGGGAGAGAAGTGATTTGCAATGGGATTTTGCAATGCCAGCCCCTTCAGCAACAAGTCAAACTTTTGAGGTTATTGACGCTCAACAGGATGCCGATCACAGTGTACAATATCCCACAGTATTATCTTCGCCTAAAAAGGTTTCTCAAAAGGTTTCATTACATGCAGGTAACTCGACCTTATACTGGTTTTGAAATTTATACATTTTTGGTGCGAAATTCCCTTTTGTTATGCATGATAAAATATTATGTTCATGCGCGTATCAGTGCAAAGCTCTCGAAAGAGGTTGCTAAACAAAGGGATTTGTCTTATTTGACTCTGTTGAATGACAGCGAACTTATCAGTAGGTAAAATTCTTGCCATTTGAAAACAAATGTTTTTTTTTACTAGATTTAAGTCTTGTTTTACGGGCAAATGTGAGCCCGCCAGAAAATGCACAACTTTTCTGCTTGGGATCCGTTCTTATGATGTTAGAAATGCCAGATGATGCAAATGAGATCGGCTGGTCTGGTTGCAACGAGGTTGTCTTGAAAATCAGCAACTCAAGCGAGTCGTCGTCCATACACCGTGGTGACAGTGTTTTCCCCGTTACGTTTGGTGACTTCGATTTGTCTCTAATGTGTCGTAAGAAATTTATATTTTCTTATCTTTAAATTCACTGTTACAAATCATTAGAGTGTAGAGTCTTGAACATTCCAAAAATCCATTGACTCTTTTAGCAAATCTGGAGAAGGTAATATTTTTTTAAGTTGTGAATTTAACTTTCAGAGCTTTGGGACCCGTGTTTCCAGTTGAAGTTGGATTGGACAGAGGAATTGTCTGTGAAAATAACTGTTTACATTTCTGTGGAAAATGGAAAAGAATCCTCAATCCCCAAAAATTTGATATCTGTCTGGGTCTACTTCTTTCCATGCATTCGACTCCACTCTGAAACTGGACCGAAGCATTTAGGTAGGTTTACTTGTGGCGCAAATTATAACTAACTCGATTGTTGATCGAAATGATCGTCGTTCGTAGACAATTAGACAAAAAAAGTATGGGAAATAAGTTTTGCTTTAGAAACTTATGGCAGGCAGTAAATTGCGGCCAGGTAAGTGGGGGCAGGTAAAGGGAAGTAGGTGACGTAACGGCAGACGCCTGGGTTTCCAGGCCGGGGCAGTGGGGCTCGGCGGCAGGAGATCGAAGCCCTGTATGCCGCCGTCAAGCAGCACCACCTGCGCTGCCCCGTCAGCGCCGAACTGCCAACGCAGCCGGCCGGCCTGCGCCCAGAGCTGCGCCAGTACCAGCGCCTGGCTCTGCGCTGGATGCTGGCCAGGGAGGCACCAGAACCAGGTAAGAACACACGGTTCCTGCTTAACAAGTTGTTTGCTATCACAGATTATTTTAAAGTTAAAGACCGTGCAAGCACGTACAGTTATAAACATTAGAAACTTTAAAATTGTGAAATTTTAGAAAAGAAATGTATCGATTCTCCACTGTTTTTTTTTTTTAATCCCCATATCACAGCCACCCCGATTATGCCCAAATAGTATGAACTGTGATTTTGACACATTCTTCTTTTCCCTTTCATGTGACAACGGTGGAAAATTATTTATCCCTTGTATTTTAACCATCGATTTGCAGTCGAACAATCTGTGATAATAAAGCACAGAGCATGGAGTTTCAGCCTCTATTGATTAAATAGCATGGATGATACATTTTGGGTGATTGCTGTCGTTGTTTCAGCCCCGCTACCGGAGCCTAGCGAGTGGATGGAACTTGCTGCTTCTGACGGCAACCGCTCCCTGTTCTTCGACCGGCTCTACAGCGTCGTCAGCTGGGAGCGGCCGCCGCCCCCGCTGCTGCCTTCCGGGGGCGTTCTTGCCGAGGAGATGGGCCTGGGAAAGACAGTGGAGCTCCTGGCACTTGTGCTGTCCAACCCGCGGCCTCTAGAGGATCTACGCTCGACCAAGGAGGATCGGCATTGCCAAGACGTCCTGGTAGAAGCCGGAGATGCGTGCAGAGAAGATTTAGGAAGTGATTTCAGCGACGATGACGTCGATGAGTGGGAGTCTAAAGATGACTGCTGGGAGCCAGGTTACCAAGAAAAGGCTAGTGGATGTAAAAGGTGGGCATTTAGACTGATTGGAGACAGTTGTAACATTTTATCTATTAGTTAGGAAATTCTTACCTTGGAATGACCCTGGATAATCATTATTAGAAATGTGTCCGTAACAAATGACCAAACCTGTGTCTCTAAGATATTGAACTTATTATTTGAGTTATATCTTCTTACGTGCTATGTTTTTGCTACTAATAAAGCGAAAGCTTGTGTGGAAATTGCAGGCCGCGGCAACAAGACATAATGTCGACCATTCCGGAGGAGGCGTGTGGTGTCAAGAGCTCGAAGCAGACGTGTAAAACGCAGTCGACGAAGCCAGCGAACGTTCTCCGCGATGCTGCCAACCGCTGGTACGAGGAGCAGTTGGCGGGCACCAAACCAAAGACTCCCGCTGCCACTGTCAAAGGTCAGTGACCATAGCTACCACTTATCTGTTAGAAAATACATTAGAGGAGGTTGAGGGAAAATAAAGGCAGGAATTAGATAGGCAGAGTGGAAACAGATGGACAGAAAGGCTGGAGACAGTCAAACATGTATGTTTTTTCCTGGTTTTAGTTGTTTGGATTACAGGGTCAAATATTAGGTATAGTTTTCTGTTTTTGGGGATTTTTGTGGAGGCTTAGACAAATTTTGGTTCTTTTGTTTTGAATTTTAGATCTGTGACTTGATTTCAAACCCTTGGTAAAGCAGGCAGCAGAGTTGCAAAATGTCGGGATAAGATGAAGTTCACTAGCCCAGTTCAATAACCAAGTTAAAGAGTTTGTCTGAATAAAGAAAGCAAAGTTTTTGTTGTATCTTGACAGTATAACTGTTACGTGTTAGTGAATGCAACCCAACCTAGCCTAGGCTGGCTAACGTTTTGTCCTTCCAGACCGCCACCCATCAAGGACCATCAAGTGCTTGTGCGGATCACAATCACGTGCTGCGACAGTGCAATGCAACGACTGCCTCACGTGGCAACACTGCAAGTGTGTGGGAGTGCAGCAAGAGTCGTGCGAAGACAAGTACTTTTGTCCGCAGTGCTGGCAAAACAAGGTGCGCTAGTTCATCACATAGGACAGCTCCATTATTTGCTCATAGCATGGAGTCATAAGGCCTTTTGTTGGATTTGTGACCAGCGATCAAAGCTACACTGTTTTCTTTCGGAAAAAATAAGAGAAATCGGGATTTTTGCCGGCAGGAGTTGATTCCGTCAGGAGCGACGCTAATCATTTCGCCAGCGTCGATCAGTCGGCAATGGGAGACCGAGATCAGGAAACACGTTTCGGACCCCGACTTCAGTCTGCTCGTATACACGTGAGATAACGCGGATTTATCTCCCGCAGGTCCAAATTGGATGGTTCATGGTTTTGTTCTAGGATTCCCAACCTAGAGAAAATCAGATGCTCTGATTTCAGTTTCACTCAGATAAAACAATTTTCCTTCAATTGGACCAGATTCCATCTCCTGACTAAGTTCTTGGGTTTGAGGACCAAGTGACACAAATATGTTTTTGAGTTGATGGAGGCTGGAGCCTTTCTTATTTGCTAACAAAGCATCCAACAATGTCTTACCCACGGCACTCGTTTTTGAAGCAGGCACTCCAAGTGAAGAATATTAAATTCAACTCATCCCTCATGACTTTTCTTAACTTTATTTAATAGTAAAAATGTGGCTTAATTTTAAACAATAAATCACAACATTTGAGGTAGCATCAAGCCGAGGAATCAGCGATAGACTGAAGACGTAGTGTGAGGTGCGAGCGTTGTTGCGTTTGCAGCGGTGTGTCAGGCGCGAAGTACGAGCCGCCCCCGCGGCTGGCTCGCCCGACGGCCGTGCTGATGACCTACGAGACGCTGCGCAAGGAGCTGGACTTTGCCAACCTTGACCCTGCCGACAACCTTCGGTGAGACTCCAGTTCTGGAAAATTGCATATTACTAGCTGCTAGCTCGTCACATACAAAGCTACCTTCATCCAAAGTCATAACCGGCAATTCATTTCAGTGTTTCTAGCATGATTCACCTTCTATTTCACAAATGAAAATGGAAAAATGGCTTTGATGGTTTTGCAGGCTGCGGCACGCCAAGCGGTTTGTGGCTCCGCCCAGCCCGCTGCTCTGCGTCGGCTGGTGGCGGGTGTGCCTGGACGAAGCGCAGATGGCGCAGAGCCAGAGCGGCAGCAAGACGTTCCGGATGGCGCGCCGCATCCCCGCCACACACCGCTGGGCCGTCACCGGTCTGTATACGCAACTCTCCTCTTACTATGCTCTAGAAGTTAGGAAATTCTCGGCAAAATCCGGCGACAAAGCACTAGAACTAAGTGTGGAAAAGTGCACTTGTCATTTATCAACTTCAGGACACTTGAGATTGAGCATTGCATTAGTAACAAAGAGAGCCCCCCCCAGCATTGTGAAAGCGTAGTTAGCCTGGCAGCAGCAGGTGTTAACGGTGGCCGTGTCACGTGCCAGGCACCCCGGTGACTCGATCGGTGGACGACCTCCTGAGCACGCTGCAGTTCCTTGCGCCGCCGGCGCCGCTGAGCGACCCCCGCTGGTGGCCGAGCGTGGTGGGGGCGGCGGCGGCGGCAGGCGACTCGGCGCCGCTGCACGCGCTGGCCGCTAGCGTCGTCTGGCGCACCGCCAAGCGCGACGTCGCCGACCAGGTGACACTCGGACGAGGCACTTTGCCAGATTGCCTCTCACTTTCCGGGCTAAAATAAACAAATAATAAAAAATAAGTTACGCTCATCCACAACACGATTATATGAGTGTTCGCATAGCCTAGTATAATTTGCTACCGTCCGTCCTTCCTTCACACGAAAGAGAAAGAGTCAACCCATGCTACATATTTCTTTGATTTTTTTCTATTTCTCTTCTTTTGAATATTTTCTTTTGCGTTGGCGCTTGCAGATCAACATTCCCCGGCAGTCGGAGCAGGTGCACTGGCTGACGTTCTCGCCCGTCGAGGAGTTCTTCTACCAGCGGCAGCACGAAAATGCGGAGGCTGCGTTTGTGGAGGGCCTGGACCGCGTGTGTGGCGGGGAGGCTGCGGCCAACGTCAAGCTCAGCTCGCTCGACCGTCTCACCATGACCCGGGTGAGAAATCATCGCGGCACCATGGTTGTAGCGCACATTCACGCATCAAATACCTTGGATTGCTACCTATTTCATTTGTTATTCTATTTTGAACCCAATGATTTCCTTTCATATTAGGGTTTTAAGCGGAAGTTTCCTATCCCTGGATGCATTAACTTTGTGGGCTGGTGCGCCGGCTTGGATTGGTATCCGCTAGACCATTTTGTAGGATTTAGGAAACTCTAGGAAGCTGGCAAACTAGCTTGAAGTTAAAGTAAACATTTGTAGTCATCACCTCAAAAGATACACTTTAAGATGTCAACTCTCAGTTGAAACCTGAGATTGAGCATTGGTGGCAAACAAAGAGGCCTTGTGCAAAATTGTAACCAAGATGCCTGCTTTATTCTTGAACCGAGTCGTCCAGGTGGTGCTAACTGAACAATGCAATTTTGGCAGAGTTTCCCATATTCTACAGCCTATAAAGATATTTTACGCAGCGCTAACGCTGTTTGCCACCCGCAGGTGCTGGCTCCGCTGCTGCGGCTGCGGCAAGCCTGCTCCCATCCCGGCGCCGCTCGCGGGAACAACATCTCGTTCCAGGGATCGGCGCTCACCATGGAGGAGCTGCTTGAGTCGCTGATCAAGAAGGCGGCAACCGACTGCGGGGACGCACTTCGCCAGCAGATAGCAGCGCTCAACGGTGAGAGCTTTCAGAGTCTTTTTCACTTCCGTCGTATTCGCACTAGGTAGTTGCTATCATTACAGTTAGTATAAGTATATAGTTTTTGTAATTGCACATTTGGTCCATGGTCCAATGTTGTACCAATGCCTAAGCCTACTTGATGAGTGTAACAAGCAAAGCAAATCTTCAATTACACTGCACTGCTGCCTTACTGCTTGACACTTTTATGTCTGTTTGCACTGTACAGGCCAAACGACCTGGTGTTATAAAATTTTCAAAATACATTTTTTTTCTCTCAACTTAGCCCCTGCACTATTTTCAGCTGATTCCATTAATAACTTTTTCCAAAAATCAGTTTTTACGAAAATTTCAGCTTTATAATCTATTATTATTACCCCAGGGCTTCACAAGCACAATGCACATCCTGGTAACCTCAGCTGCCACTGCTTGCAATGCAAAGGCTTTCACAACGTAAACCAAGAGCGTGGGAGTGCGTGTGCTACGGAAACGCAGCCCATCTCGACGTAAGCCAACGACAAGGTGTTTGCCGCAGGGCTGGCGGCGGTTGCGGCCATGCAAGGCTTGTGGGTGACGTCGGCAGAGGCGTACCGCGACGTGCTGCGGCTGTGGACGGAGCACGGCGGCGCGCTGGCCGTGGACAAGCTACAGCTGATCCACGCCACGCACAACCTGGCCGACCTGCTGGCCGCCGGCCACGTCGGCATCCCACCCACGTTGCGCGATCACGCGTTGCGCGACGAGAGCCGCGCGCTGGAGCAGCGGTACATGCGCAAGCATCACGCTCAGGTAGCTGCCCAAACGCTATAAATGTGTGTCTCTAGTTCTATCTGCAACGCTACTTGCCTGTTCTTCTAGTAGTTGGGAGTTTGGCAAAAGGTGCTAGGTACCCTACACTTGTAAGAGTTTAACAATTAATTGTCTTGATTTTCTCTATTAAGTTTTGGCACTACAAACTAAGGGAATCCAAAGCAAACCTTTTTAGATTAATTGGATTAGAATGGCCATACTCGTTTTTTTTCTTTTTATTCAATTGATTTATGATGAATTATTTTTCAGTTATTTTATACAAAGAAGATGCACAGTTTGATCATTTTGGATGTCATTTGCATTTTCTACAAGTGAATGTTAAGTTCAAATTGATGCCTGTCGGTCCCAATCACAAGGATTCAATCTAAATGCAAACCCTCCCTATCCCGGTTGCTCTGTGTTGACCCCGATGCTCCGTCGCGTAGCTGACGTCGGCGGCGTCGGCGCTGGCGGAGACCTCGACGCAGGTCAACGCGCTGGAGCTGGCGCTGTCGGGGCGCGCCGGCGGCTGGTGGCGTGCGCTGGCGGCGGCGCTGGGCGCGCGCGGGGAGGGGCCCGAGCTGATGAACCGCGTGCGTGATGCCTTCGCTGAAGTCGGGCTCAAGGCGGGACGGGCGGCGCAGCGGGCCCTCACCTCCAGCGTCACGCTCATGACGTGAGCTATCGCCGTCTGCTATCCTTGTGTTCCCACCTTGATCACTATCACTATAGCTGTTTTCTTGAACTATGAGAAAATAAGAATAACTTTTGCTTTTTGTTAAATTAGATTTTTGATGATTGGAGTGCACTGAAAATTGTAGTTGATCTAAGTTGAGACATTTTAAAGATCCTGAAAATTACATTAAATCAGTTAACGGGTTTGGTCAGTTGAGTGTGCCTGAACAAAAAAAAATACATATAAATATACATACCAGTTATTTATCTAGAGAAGTTAAGAAATAAAATTTGCTTGACACGCAAAGCTTCCAAGGCAGTGGCACATTAAAAATTAAATAAATCATCAAGTGGATAAAAGAATGCATAGCCTACTCTACTGTAATCACTTCACTTTCGTGGAGAGTTTGGTTGTAGCGATGATGTAGCGACGATGTAGCGTTGACGTGGACTGTGCTTGCAGCGTGGAGCTGGGCAAGTGGATCGCGGCAAGCGAGGAGGCGCGAGACTTGGCGCTTGACGGGCTGGCGACGCTTCGCGCCAACGCCGCCAACGAGGCCGCCGTGGCTGCCGCCGTCGACTGCCACATCCGCGCAATCACAGCGCTGCATGATGCCTCACGCCGCACAAAAAAGTGAGACGGAAATTGCGTCTTAGATATTTTATACACCTTAAAAATGAGGATCGTGAATCAATGCTTGAATGTGTCTGAAACAGCTCATAGGTCCAAGTTATTGTGAGTTTGCCTTCAAAATTAATTAATTTCTCTGGTACCTACTTTGGTATTTTTATTTTGAATACAAAAGAGAAAAGTCGGCAATTGAAGAGGACCCAAATAATCAACTCGCTTGAGAAAAAAGTCTTGCTGTAATACAGCTTCAGTTAAACCAGCTTTAACAACCTTAAGCTGGGCTGAACCCAAAATTAGAGCTTAGTCTCTCAGCCATGTGATGACTGAGATTCCGGGCATTGTGATCTGGGGTTAGTTTCCCAATCTGGACACTCATTTTTAATTGGGTAATTTGTTAATGATTTCAATGTTGTCATGATGAGTGATGACGTGTGGTGTGGTTTTGTCAGATGTGAAGTGTGTCGTTGCGAGACTCAGCTCAAGTCGTACGAGAGCCTGCTGTTCACGATGAGCAGCGAACACAACAAGCACGAGAAGGTCGGCGACGTCGTAATGCTCGGCCAGCTGACGCAAGGTACCGCGTTCCACGCTCTAAAAACCAGTCACGCACACTCAATCTTGTCACTTTCTTGACTTGTTTTTAAAGAAATTTAATCAAATCAAGATGAATGACACTCCCAAATTTTGTTCAAGGCACCTGGCAGGCCAGCGCACAAGAGATTGCGCTGAAAACGATGCTAGCGCTGGCACGGAACCGGCGCTGGGATCAGGACTGGCTTGCACAGGGCTCGACACATATCAAGATGCTGGATGCTGCCAAGAAGGAGTTCCGGCAAGTTACTTAATCATTCTTATTTCTTATAATTATTTATTATTTTCATCAGATTTTTACATTTACATATCAGTTTGTTGAGTCCCTAGCCTAACCTCACAAATTTTGTCACACTTTCCATCATGCCTCCAGTTACTCTTTAATTATTCCATTCCTTGACAGTTGACACTCTTTTCTAAGACCCCTCTATCTTTCTCATTCCTTTCCTCTTCATGTCCAACTTTATCCCATGCATGCCCATTGTTCCCAATGAACCTTGCTCTTTCCAACCTACCTCCCAGTTCCCTCCACATCAACTGAAATATAATTGCTTCGTTTGCTTTAGCTTTCTTATCATTTACATCTTTTTAAATTATTAGTTTTTGCTCTTTGATCCAACATTTCTACTGTTCTAAAATGTGCAAGACTTGTTTGCTGGCGCCCTGATTGTATCTGGGCGCTTCGGTGCGTTGGCGCAGAGGGATTGTGGCACTAACGCACGTTTGCGCTAACACAGGCGAGCGCGGGTGCTTTGGATGGCGATACGGGACGAGATCAGCGCCCGAGACGAGCTGGCAATGTGCCGCACGAAGCTTCGCCTCCGGCTGCCCGGAGAAGTCGTCGACAAGAAGACACACGAGGGTGAGTCATGACTGAGGCTGGAGATGGGAGGCTATGCATGCTTTAAGGTGGATCCGTACAGAAATTTATTGTTTTTGTTTTGGTAAAATTTTACTCAGATGTGGTGTGTGCCGGAAAGAAATACTCAAAAAAATATTTTTAAAAATATTTTACTGGAAATTTTCCGGAAAATGTGGAAATTTGTTTGGTAAACATGCCACCACTCCTTCCCTCAATTAGGTCTAAATATTGGTGATATCATTCTTGACTATTTTATTTTTCGATCAAGACACTTGCAGCTTGCCAATAAAGGAAGATGAAAGTTTAGAACTGCATACTTTTTCAGAAACAAACTTTGAAACAAAGCAAAAAAATTGGCAAATTTACGTCATATTTTAACCATTGACAAAATTTAGAGAATGTCAGCGCGAATTGAATTAAGTGTCTTATTATAATCCCTGAAGTTTGGACATTCCATAAATATTAATTTCATTTCGATTGGACGACTGATACTCCCCCCTAGCGGGACAAGAGACAGATCAGCAAGCGTAATTTTCCATACTAATTTTTTAATTTTCCGGAAAATTTCCAGCAAAATATTTTTAAAAATATTTTTTTTAATATTTCCTTCCGGCATATGACCACATATGAGTAAAATTTTACCAAAAAAAAAACAATAGAAAAACTGCACGGAAAAAGTACGGATCCACCTTAATTAAGTTTGCTTTTGTGTGTACTGATACGGCTATGTTGGTTGTGAATGGGCTTTAAGGTTGTGCATTGTGCTTCAGACCAGCTGGCCAGCCTGCACATCATCGAACCCTGTGACGTGGGGCCGACCGGCGATCGCCTCGAATCCGACCTGGCCGTTGCGCGCCACGACCTGCTCAAGAAGAACGGTCAGCTCAACTACCTGAGGACGCTGCGCAAGCGCGAGGACCTTGACACGAACCCTGACCCCTGTCCGATATGTCGCACGGCAGTCGGTAACAAGGTGTGAAAGCTGGCTCTTCAGTTTGCCTTCTGCTGCATTCACCAGCGAGTGCGCATGGAAGCATTTGTTATATTCTATTTAGTATTTTCCCTTTAGGTATAGTTTTTTTTTTAAGCAAAGATTTTGCAGAAACCCATCACCAAAAGCCAGTTGGCTGTATCTTTCTGGAATATTTAGACTCCATAGTCAAGTTGCTAACAATATATTATAAAAACAGGAGAAGAACTTTGAAAACTTACAGATTGAAGATATTATAGAATTGAATTAGCAAACCAACTGGTCTTTCTTATTGCAGTTAATATCAATGTTTATGAATGGTTATTATTAAATACCTACGACCAAGTACGTAAACACTTAGCCAAGTTCTAGTAACTATTTGTGTACTGCACAGTCAGACAATAAAATCCTTGCTAAATCTGAACACGAAGATGAGGTTTGCCTAGATCCGTCCACCCAACGTTTGCAATCGGACGTGTTTCAGTGGAGTGTCCTGCCGTGCGGACACGTCTACTGCCTCGAGTGCCTGCTGCTGCTCGGCAGTCACAGCCGAAAGCAGGTCAAGTGCGCCGTCTGCCGAGCCACCGCCCACCTGTCTGCCGTCTCCCACGTCAGCATCGCACCGCCGCTGTCGCCATCTGATGCCAGGCCAGAGGGCGGTGACTTCCCAGCAGACGGGGATAGAGGAGCCGCTGCCGACCACGTCAGCGTTTTGCCGCCCCTGCCGCCTCCGTATAGACAAGAGGACGAGGACTTCCCAGCAGGCATCGTGCCGCCCCCGCTTCTCCCTGTGTTCGGAGGGGGTGACCCTGTTGCAGACAGAGTTGTGCTGAAAGCCAACGTTGCCGAGATGTGCAATGAAACCGAAGCTTTGAGTGATGCTGCTGACATAGCTATGGAATCGGTTGATGAACCTAATAGAGTTACCAAAGCAATGAGTAATTCAGTAGACTTGTCAATTGCAGTTTCGACTTTTAAAAGTGAGTTGACAGGTTCTGCGTTTGATGTAGAAAACGTACAAAGTGAACTAGTCGTTACAACAAGGGAACAAGCTGTTGCAACAAGTCAAGTATCAGTGAGGAAAAGTAATCCAACATTAACAACAAGTACCCTAGCGGTTCTGACACACACAGAAATGGATGCAGCAAGGGAATCAGCGAGCGAATTGGCTGACAGAGAAAGTGAAACGGGTGACGGATCAAGCGAGTCGGGGGAATGCGAAACGGAGGTGCGGCAAGCGGGCGTGCTGCGAGTGCGGGGATCGCACAGCGCTAAAGTTAGCGCCGTCGTGCGCTGCCTGTTGAAGCTGCGTGCGGATGACGCTGCCGTCAAAGTGCTTGTCTTCTCCACGGTGAGTTCCGCCCTCCTCCAATACACACCGCATTCCTCGATACTACTTTGTGTTCGGGGTTGTTCCAGCATCTCACTGTAAAACTAAAATCTCAATTTTGGCTGCTTTTTATTGTTACACAAAATATGTTTAGTTAGACTTGAAATCTATTAAAAGTCTTTGTACTAAATAATTTTGTAACGTTACTAAATGAAGTAGTTTATGTTGTTAATTATAATGGATCACCTCTAAATTTTAACCCATATAAATTGGATTAGAAGTGCTAATATTTATTTCAGTACATCAGTTCAAATATATCAAAAAAGAAAAATCTAGCCTCTGAAATCCATTAACAATAGACAGCTTTAATAAAAAATCCCAGAGTAGGCAAACATTGTTCAATGGATATAATTTTTGTTGTAGAAAGAAACTAAGATCTTGTTTGCCCTGTTTTTCATGTTGTCCAGTGGGACAAGGTGCTCGACATTTTGGAGGTGGCCTTGGAGCAAAACTCAATAGCGTTTGAACGCCTTACGTCGGGCAAGAAGTTCCAGATGAGACTCGAGGCATTCAAGGTGAGACTCCTGCGTCAAGCATAAATAGCCCAGATAAAGCCCAAATAAAACAAACCATCTAGGAAAATGTAAGAAACTATTAACACTTACAAATTAATTGCTTAGGATTATTTACAGTTCCTAGATAATTCCTAGAAACCTGTAGCAGGCTTCGATATCTCTATATACCTAAATATTACTCCTGTAGATGACAGACCATTTTCTGTCGAAACGGCGAGGCACTTGATCCTTTTCAGGACCACCAAACTATTCAAATTGGAGCAAAACCGAGAATCCATCAAGTACGATAATTGTTTGGTATCTCTGTATGGCTGTTCTCCCACAAGAGGGACTGTGACGAAGGGGATAACTCTGACTGCTTTGCACATCCCTACGTCTAGACTCAAGCGCGACCAACGGCTCTGCTCCTGCCGCTGCGCTCGGGTTCCAAGGGGCTGAACCTCACGGAAGCCACGCACCTCGTGTTCGTGGAGCCTGTGCTCGACCTCGAGTTTGAGCTGCAAGCGCTCGGACGCATCCACCGCATCGGGCAGACCAGGTACCCGCCCGCCGCCCTCTGTCTTGCGCACGCAGTTCGTTGCAAGAAACGGTTTTGCTCTCTAGTGATCGGTTTTTGGCCCTTTTGTTTCTTCGTTTTGGGTTAGTCCTGAAGATGACTACGCCATCGTAGTAGTCCTGAGCATGGCCACGCCAAAGTGGTCGAAACGTCAACCCGGCAGCCCATATTAGGGCCCAAACATCTATCACGGCAGAGCAATACTGTGCTCATTTTCACAATCAATCCATGGCTCTGAACCTCTCAGTCATACCAAGAGTGTTCCTGCTTGGCAGTAGAAATGACTGTCATGACCTGAATTGCTTGCTGCCAATTAATTTTATTACAGTCTGCTTTGTTTAATAACTGTAAGAGCTGTAATAACTGCAAGGTTCTAGAATTGTTATAGTGTTTGATAATGATATTTTAAAATAACACGGTGCAAAAAGTTTTATCAGTTGGGGAACAAAAACGACAGCAATTTAGGAAGTGTGAATCCCAAATGGATTATAATAGCCAAACGCACTAGTGCTAAGATTTGTTTGAACAAGAAATTAGAAATCTACATTGACAAGCCTTAATTTTGCTAATCTATCCGCATCTGGGAATCGCCATCAGACTGCAGCATCTTCAAAAGACTGTGTGGCACTGGTTGCATAGGAAGAGTGGGTGAGTGCAGCATTTGCTTGTTTTGTTTCGACAGGGAGACGATGGTTCACCGGTTCCTGGTGCGTGACTCGCTGGAGGAACGCATCCACGCCGCGGTCCGCGCAGACGCGACGTCGTGGCGCGACGATACCGTCACCCTCGGCCAGCTGCGCACGCTCTTCTCTGCGCTGCCCGCCGCCGCCACCGCCGCCGCCGCCGCCGCCTCCAGCTAGCCGCCGCTAACGTAGGCTCGGCTTGGTCCTGCCGTGATTGCCTTTTATTGGGGCACGATGTCATTTTGATAATACTTGTACTCCATTCAAGTAAATCAGTGGGATTCAGATTATAATCAAAAGAAGAGTAAATATTCCAATATAAAATAGAAGATCAATATAAATATCACTATCATTGTATGGCAATATTATGATTATTAACAAGGAAGGAGTGATCCTGACTCAACATGAATTTTCCTTTGAAGTTTACTTTATACATACGACCATTGGATATTTAATTTTTCATGGCAAATCAATATACCCATTGTAAATTGAAATGACGTATCGTTTCAATCAATGCCCACATATAGGTGTCGAGTCGAATTGCATAAAAAAAAGTGCAGACAATTGAAAAAAATCAATGAAATCAATTAATAGGTAGATCATTCTCATGGCCATGATGGAACCTAATTGTACTAACTATTTCACTCCGTAGCTTTGTTACAACTTCCAATAATGCATTATGTGTATTACTTCAAAAATCCCAAATATGTTAACAGAAATTCATTTGAGACTTCCTAATAAAATAAGAATTATGTT
This sequence comes from Nemurella pictetii, assembly GCA_921293315.2. Classification (NCBI taxonomy): domain Eukaryota; kingdom Metazoa; phylum Arthropoda; class Insecta; order Plecoptera; family Nemouridae; genus Nemurella; species Nemurella pictetii. Next base: position 33,963,264 of record OV121115.1, read on the forward strand.
TCCCACAGTGTCTCACCTAACACAATTGTGTATTGTTTATCTACAATTACTTTTAAAGCATAGGTAGTCACATATTTGGTAGCAATATCCCTTACGAATTTAAGCCTTTTGGAATTGGTATGAAAATTTTTCATATTTCATGTGGCACATATTTCCATGAATGGCTTTTGGAATACTTTCTTTCTAATCTCAATCTTTCTTGACCCTTAAATGGAGAATATAGAAATGTATCATAGTACAATTCCAATTTGCAAGTCTCACAGACAAGACCTGGCATTATCAAGAGAGAAAAGGTGCTCATGGGGTAGCCTTTCCTTGCAGTGATCGGCGTTGGGGGGTCCTTGGGGCCCCTCCCCCCTTCTCGGTGGCCTCTCGCGAGCCCCAACCCATCCCTCGCAAGTTTCACCTGAAGGAGCCGGGTAACAGGTGCTCATAGAAAATATTTGATATATTATATTTATGCAATAAAATTCCGTGTTTCATATGGTTTTTTCGATATGACCATGACTGTTTGCAGACCTAAAGCAATGTTTAAATGAAAAAATCGGATGATAATGATCGATTTTTTCGGTAATATTCGTGCGTTTTCACGTGAACGGGAAGAGCGGCTTAAAACATGAATCACTAATAATTCGTTTCCTTGATTGAAATGTGCCAAAGTATTCCAATAAGGCAGCGCCATTATGCACTCGACCACATACCGGGTGGAGAGGTGATTATGTTCTTGCATGTAGCTTACTGACTGCTTTGTCAGATAGCAGGAGAGATGGCGACGAAATTGCATCAATAGCTCCATCAACATTTTGAATACCAACTAGTCATCATAGAATGAGATGCAAACATTGGCGAGATTTCCTTCTGTCCATTGCGAAATAGGAATAATGACATGGTTCATCGATGATACACAAGCAAACAATTTCTGCATACAGCATTACCATGCTATACCATGGTGATAGACCCGATGTCGAGCACACAGTCATACTGACTTCTATCACCATTTACTCGCGTCTTATTGATGAGCGTAACGAGCGTAGCGAGTGAAGCGAAATCTTCAATTTCACTTTACTGCTAAAAAAATCCGGAATGTTTTTTTGTTTGTTTGTTTTGTCTTTTTTTTTTTTTCGCACGATTCCGGCCAAACGCCAAAACGGATTTTGATGAAAATTTCGGTGGACCTTCGTTTTCTCTGAACTTAGATCTGCCACGTTTTTGAAGCAATTCGGACGGGTAAATTTTATGTTATTAAGTTTTTACGAAATTTTTCAGTTTTTCCAAAACACGTTTTGCACTCTGGAGACCAAGAATCTGAATATAATTTGACGAAACATTCTAGATATGTTGACCCTCACGATTCAATGTTTGTATACAAATTTCATTGTTGTACGGTTAGCAGTTTTCTTGATAATGTCACTTTTATGTCACTTTTTAAGCGTTTCTGCAGTTTTTTGCAACTAAAGCAACTTTATCTTCAACGGATTTTAACAAAATTTAATGTGTGCTTTAAATATCGTAAAAAGAAGATACTGTGTTAATTTCAAGCAAATCAATTGATTAGTTTTTCTTGAAATCGATTTTTACGTTTTGAAATATTCAAATAATTTCATCATGAAATTTCCAGGTAACAAATGTCATTGAAAAAGCTGCTGAATTAACACCGAACATTATAAATTGATCATAAAAGCCTCTAGGCTATGCGCACGCGCAATATAATCGCGTTGTGGGTGAGCGTAAACATTACGCTCATCCACAACACGATTATATGAGTGTTCGCATAGCCTAGTGTATACAACAGACACGTCAGGTAGCATCACTCGACTGAAGCATCGAAAACCAAGTGGTCTTTGGTTGTAAAAAAAAAAACTGACGTTTTCCGACTCTCTCTGCCGTTGCAGGCGACGTGGGCGAGACAGGAATTTGAAACGAAGCAGCAACAGCTGGCAGTGGGACAGCGAGCTTCGAAGCCGGCACCTCGGCGATCCACCAGTTGTCTGCAAGCTGTTGACGTCGGCGACTCGAACCCGGGACCGACGCCGGCTGCTGCGCCTGCGTGTTCTTGTTATCAACGCCCGGCTACTAAATACACTCAACCTTAAAATGCGCAGGGTTCGACTGTTTATTCCAACCCTGTGAGAATTTCCATTCTCATGTCTTGTCTTGTCACATTTTCGCTTTTTGCTTGTCATTAAAGGAGGTGAAGCAGAGTAATTTTACTGATTTAATTTGCCACCCGCAAACAGTTTACATATCCAGGTTTTCAGGGAAGTTTTCATAATTTTGGCAATTCTAACACAGATCGCAAGAGAATTTGATCTGAGACTCACTATTATTCGATCGAAGCAGTGGTCCAGTGGATAGCGAGCTCGCCGCTGATGACTGGGATTTGATGTACCCGGGTTCGATCCCCGTTTCATGCGCAGCTTTTTGGCATTGCCCTTAATGTGACTACTTCGTCGTCAATGTTAACCTTGACAAAGACATCTCTGTATTATCGACAGTAGCGTAGAACTGGACTTTACGGAGAATTACTGTCCAGGTACCCAGCGAAAGCGTGGTGCATTGGATTGCACGCTGGCTTTCTAGCCAGGGACAGAGGCGTCCCGGGTTCGATCCAGGTCTTCGACGTGGCTTTTTGGCAACGTTGAGCCCATGCAAACATCTCGACACAAGGACGCTGAACAGAGAACGTCGACTTCGGCATCAGCGACGCAAGCAGCTCACGTCGGCAACTTCCCTAAAAGATCACAACTACTGACCATGTGCAAAGAGTTGGTAGAATGCAGAGCAAGCTAGCATCAATGGCGTGGTGTAGAGGATAGCACTCGTGTCTGGCAAGCTAGCGGCACGGGTTCAAAGCCCAGCACCTCCGCTTTTTGGAACTTCCAATTCAATTGGACTTGTATAATTGTACCGGTCTCTACTGAGATATCGTAGAAAGAGCAAGGAACAAGAAAAAAAAAATACCAAGTCACAGATTAATTTTAATTTAGCTAATAGATGGCGCTGTCTATCATGTTTTCTTATCACTAATTTACGTTTCGAGCAAAGTGTCTGGTTGAGTCTAGTGAAGTTACTTAGGGTGCTAGGGTGGGACGTATAATTCCCATGATATAATCCGGATCGAGATAGTGATCTCTGGTTTGTGGAACCTGAAATTCAATTGAACTGGTATGCTAGTAAAAGTAATTCAGTTGAGATATCGTTGAAAGAGTAAAAATCACGGAAAAAAATGCTAAGTCACAGATTAGTTCTAAATTGGCTAACAGATGGCGCTAACAAATCATGTTTTCTTATCACTAATTTGCGTTTTGAGCTAACTTTTCAGTTAAGCGGAGTGCATTTGCTTAGGGTGTTAGGGTGGGACGAATAATTCTCAGCAACAATCCGAACCGAGGTCGCAAAGCGACCGAGGTTCGGATTGTTGCTCGACTAATTTAATTCATTCGCCCAATTAATTGCAAAAATGTCTCCACGCGCTTCTACCCCGACCGGTTTTGATCCCGGGACCTCTGTGGTGGGATCCAAGCACTCTAGTCGCTCGGCCATGCAGTCGTCCTGCATCGCAGAAGATTTTTAGAGTACATGAACTACACGTTTCGGGGCGGATTTTCGTACTTATTAAAAATTCGATTGTTTTTTTTGAAAACCCCCGCCACCTGATCGGACCGCTATGATAATAGCGATCCGATCAGGTGACTTGTACCCGGCCATCCGGGAGAGACGTCTGCCGTAGACATCTCAGCAACCCGAGCGGGATTCGAACCCAAGACCTCTGTGTTGCCAGTCAAGTACCTTGGCCAGGCGGCTGAGGTGATGACATGTTCGTAGCTACGTTAATAGAGTATGTGAACTTCTCGTTCTGCATTCGAGACATAAGTCCAAAATGACGAGATGCAAACCAAGTGTAAACGGAATTTGAACCCGGGACCTCCGTGTTAGTATCCTAGCACTCAATCCGCTCGGCTACGCAGACATCGTGCAGTAATGATGATTTTTAGAGGACTTAAACTACACGTTTCGGGGCGGATTTTCGTACTTATTAAAAATCGGTGGTTTTTTTTCAAAACCCCTGCCACCTGACCGGAACGCTATGACAATAGCGATCCGATCAGGTGACTTGTACCCGGCCATCCGGGAGAGACGTCTGCTGTAGATATCTCTGCAACCTAGGCGGAATCCGAACCCAAGACCTTTGTGTTGCCAGTCAAGCACCTTGGCCAAGCGGCTGAGGTGGTGACATGTTCGTCGCTACGTTAGTAGAGTATGTGAACTTTGCATTCTCTATTCGAGAGATAAGTCCAAAATGACAAGTTGCAAATCCAGTGCTACGGTATTTGATCCCGGGGCCTCTGCGGTGCAATCCAAGCACGCTAGCCGCTCGGCTATGCAGACATCGTGCAGTGGTGAAGATTTTTAGAGGACTTGAACTACACGTTTCGGGGCGGATTTTCGTACTTATTAAAAATTCGATGATTTTTTTTGAAAACCCCGCCACCTGATCGGACCGCTATGATAATAGCGATCCGATCAGGTGGCTTGTACCCGGCCATCCGGGAGAGACGTCTGCTGCAGGCATCTCAGCAACCCGAGCGGGATTCGAACCCAAGACCTTTGTGTTGCCAGTCAAGCACCTTGGCCAGGCGGCTGAGGTGATGACATGTTCATGGCTATGTTAGTAGGGAGTATGTGAACTTCTCGTTCTGCATTCGAGACATAAGTCCAAAATGGCGAGATGCAAACCCAGTGCAACGGGATTGGATCCCGGGATCTCTGTGTTAGCGTCCTAGCACTCAATCAGCTCGGCTATGCAGACATCATGCAATAATGGTGATATTTAGAGGACTTGAACTACACGTTTCGGGGCGGATTTTCGTACTTATTAAAAATCGGTAGTTTTTTTTTCAAAACCCCCGCCACCTGATCGGAACGCTATGATAATAGCGATCCGATCAGGTGACTTGTACCCGATCATCCGGGAGAGACGTCTGCTGCAAACATCTCAGCAACCTAGGCGGGATTCGTACCCATCACCTTTGTGTTGCCAGTCAAGCACCTTGGCCAAGCGGCTGAGGTGATGACATGTTCATGGCTATGTTAGTAGGGAGTATGTGAACTTCTCGTTCTCTATTCGAGTCCAAAATTCGACTCTATTCTAGACTCTATTCGATTTGGACTCTATTCGAGAGTCCAAAATATTGACATGCCAACCCATCACGACAAGATTTGATCCCGGGACCATCGGGGTAGAGTTCCAGCACGCTAGCCTCTCGGTTATTGTGACGACATGTCGATTGATGGATACTTATAGTATCTGAACTACAGGTTTCAGTTTTACATGGTATGTATGAATAATTGCAATCGCATTTAGATTTCCAAAAAGACTGAGTCACCGGGATTTGAACTCGGGTCACGCCATCGATATAAAACGGGATTGAGTTCCACGTACTCGTTGCACGTGGTGAGCTTGACTTGACTTGTATTTCTGACGTTGCTGACGTCCAAGCCCATTACGCAGTGATTATACTATACGCTGTATATACGAAGTGAATATAATATTTTTTCGCCAGTGCTAGACATTGTCAAAAAGCTTCGCCTGCATCGGGGATCGAACTCGGCACGCAGAAAACTTTCGTTCGAGAGCCAGTGTGCAATCCTCTGGACCACGCCAATGCTCTATTAACAGAACAATTTTCATACGTGTTCATTGGGATAACATGGTGGCTCTAATAAATTACGGCCCCAGAAAAAGAGAGCATCGTGCAACGAGTAAGATCCAGCTTGAGATAGTTGTACAAAAAGCGCAGACTGCGCCGAGACTCGAACCCGGGTATTCCTGATGCAAGGCCTGATTGTGCACTCGACCCTATTCTGGATGGAAAGAGCCATATTATGTTTTGCATTTAAAGCTTATTGACCGCTGTGCGGTTTACATAAGTGTTTCTCTAATATATTACGACCTCAATTACTTTCTGGCACCTTTCGATACACATTTGATATGATGGCGTGGACGTGCACTCGGAACGGTGAACACCGTGGTCCGACCACCACGCTGAATAAATGTATGAAAATATGAGAGAGGAAGCAAAAACTCTGCATATACCACAATACGATATGCGGTATTGATAGACGTTATTAAATGTTTCAAAGACAGCACGCCTAAATCTCCTGTTTAATGCAGACTTCTCTGATAACATAGGGTGATATTACATCTAAAATAATTAAATAACAAGAAGTTGAAGAACAAACCATGACCCTTGAACTGTATCGAGCTCCGGATCTAGCTGCAGTTTGCTGGAAAATTTGTATGCAAGCTCAATAAGTGCTGAACACCGTCACAATAAGCTATATACAGCACTTTTATTAATCGAAAAAACATCCTTAGCAAAAGCAAAGCATTATAGCTACTCTTTAAATAAATATTTATTTCTTTGGATTCAACAATCACTTACTTACCCACGCCTACAGCGTGTTTTGCACTTTGTAAATCACACATCTGATTTGCCTCAGCAGTTTTCATGAAAATAATCATTAATCACACATGAAAATAATTTTCTAACTCCGAGAAAGAGAGCAAACATCATAAAAATTATAACATGCGCGCACAATTCAATCGGCATAAAAAACAGTAGTTTTTACACACACCTATACACTAGGTGTGTTGTTCTAAGTACAAGCTGTTTTGTTTAACTTTTAAGTTATTACCTATTCTGCAGCTGTGTGCCGTGCGTGTTCCTCGAATCACACAACATGTTTTTTTTTACTGTGTTTTTTATAATATCAAGCTTCCTCAGTGAGACTGAATCCTGAGAGTTTGTGAAAACTTCCTAGCTAGTCTAGCCTGGCAACACCCCCCACACCCCTACAAACTAATGTATCTCCCATCTACCAAATCTTGTTGCTAAAGAATGTAACTTACTCGGAATCTCTGTTGTTCTCGTGTCGGCCTGGTGTAATCGATCCGATCAACTTTCGGAATGTGCCGAGATAAAGTTTCGCGCCCGTCGGCGTCGGCGTCGGCGTCGGTGTCGGCGGCGTCGAAGTTTCCATGGTTTCCACGATTCGCGCGAGACCCGTGACTCCGTGCTCAATAACATCTGTTGCCGCTGCCACCTCGAAACTTCACTCGATGGACCACGCTGCGCCGCCCTTCTCGCCGCGGCCGGCGTTGGCCAACGTCCCAACGATCGCTTCTAGTTCTTGTGCGCGTTCAATTCACACCGCGAACTGTCGCCGTATTGTTTTCACGAGGCACCCTTTGTACTGCAGGGTGGGGAAAGACATAGGCGAGTGCATTGCCAATTGCGTCAACTTCTGCAGAGCGAGAAAGTGCTCGAGTAACGTGCGAGGAGTTGTAACGTGTGTCAATATCGTATGTTTGTAATGGGAGTGGTTGGAACAATAGCTTTGGAAGTGTTGTCGAAAGGTTACGACATTTACATTTTACATATCTGATAAAATGGAGATATTGAAGAGTGACACATTTTCCGAGTGGTGTACTGCTTGGCGCTTCTTCGGTGGGAATACAGACATGAAATTATATCGGCATTCTATCAGAAACCACAATCTTATAGTATTCATAATGATGCATTTCTTACAATGGAAACAGATCTCAAGGAGGCATAGTCTCACGTGAAGCAACATATTTTGATTTGAGGCCATTGAATTTAAGGAATTGAGATACCTTTAACGACGAATTGGATCAGAAATCTTCAAAACAACCGACACAAACTTGCCTTTGAGGGTAGTTTTCAAGTGGGATGACATTAAGGGCTCATTTAACTCGTGCCTCATTAAGACGTCTTGAAACAGCTAGTCCACTCCTTTCCAATTTGGAGTAATTGAATTCCTCTAGCAAGTATATACATTTCAATCCCTAAGTGGCTGCTCTGCTTGTTCATTTCGAAGCTGATCTCACATTGCTACAAGCTATACATATAAGCTACTTGCCGAACGGAGTTCACAATTATACATTCGATTCGGTTCTAAGGTGGTGGAGATTGGAGAGTCTCCGTGGAAGTGGGATCTCTAATTGCTGCAGGCAGCATTACAAGCTGCTAATAGCTCCCCGACGTGGCGATTGCCCCCGTCGGCCACTCGCCGCGGGGGTGGCCTGCTGAGATCCGATCCATGATTCGAGTTCGGTGGAATGATCGTGGAATTGAAAGCCAGTTGTAAGCCGCTGTAAGGCGAGAGCTGGAGTGCTGCTATTACCACGAGAGATTTAGGGACCATAAACCACGACTTAATGTGGACCATGGGCGATTTTCACTGTTTTTTCTGGTTTTATCTGAATCAGCTGAGAGGAAAAAATCGAGGGTGTATGTCCTTGGCACTATTGGCAGCTGGTACAATTGATTGAAACATTAAACAAATAATCTATTGGTTTTCGAGGAGAATCGAATTTGTGCCTTATTCATATATTATATACCACACCATGCGCTTCAATAGTGCTGCATTTAGTTTTAAGGCTGGGGTAAGGGTTAAAAATGATAGCATTATTTAGGTATTGCTAACGTTTAAGAATATATTTACTAGCCATGTAGAGTCGGTTACAAGAAATGAAAAAAGGTAGTTGTTAGCTTTGCTTTAAATATAACGTAATGATTTATTTTATATTGTTGAACATCATTCATTCATATCTGTATAGACTATATCAGATCAATGTAACGAAGATATGGTTGAACTATAACTAAAAGTTGATTCATGATAATCGATTCCGCATCGGGATTTGAGGATATGCAGATTGAAGACTTGTTGAGGCTGGAGGGGGAACAATTGGTACAACGTCTGGGTTCACTTTTTCACCCGTATTTACGGCGTCTGCGTGGCTTTCCACCAGTTTATTGTTGGGATTTTACCGTTACAAATGTGATATAATAGATAGGGGATCACAAAATATTTTTTCAAAATATGCATACGAGTAATTTTTGGTCATTGGTGTTTTTCGAGAGGGAACTAGTAATTTTTATGCTTAGGAAGCACTCCCACGGTTGGAGTAAGTGTTGAACGCATAGGCCATATTTTAGAAGAGAGAAAGCAATTTGCATCTGTGATTAGTAAATTACGAGACCTAGTAAGTTGAATAAAATAGAAGTACAAACTAAAGGTATACTTGAATGCTAAATTTTTGGGAACTTTGACAAATTACAACTCTAAAACCACGCCGAAACAAATTTTTGAAATTTAAATAGCTTAAGTTGCGGCTAAGGTCCACACATTACTTAAAAATCTAAATCAAATAGACCTATCATCATGCTAATTACAGATTATAGCTAAAGCTATCCATGTGGCAATATCTATTTATAAATAGCGTTCTAACACCGGCTAGTATTTAACTGGCAAGTACCATTCAGACAATAGCACATTCAACACTATACATTTCATATACACATAGTAAATTTCACTATCTATCAAACCATCTTTCCAAATAAACTATTCTGATGGTCACGAAACAGCCTTACATGTGTTATAGGTTACTCAAAATTCTCTTGTTTCCCCATAAACTTTGAAATTATAATATTTTGATTTCTTTTAACAACATTCTTATCATATCTAGATTACATTTAGTCCAGGCAATCTACGATTTGACCCGGACATGACTCATGTCAAGCTAATTTTTTCAGGATATGTTCATTTGACCCTCCTGAACATTGGCCAGAAAGTCGCGCGAAATCGGGTCGGTGCGTCCCTTCGTTTCACCCTTGTTTAGGGGTAGTTTTTCATATAATCGTGATTATTGAGGTTTCTATGGGAGGTATCCAAAAACTTACAACGGCAATGTTGTAGCTGACTCAATTACGCATCTGATGATATCAAAAACATTTTAATTTGGATCAGGGGTGACCAAGATATTTGCGATCTTGCTGAGTACCATTTTCGTAAAATCGTGTTTTTTGTGTTTAATCGATCGGAATTCCCGGAACAAGTTACTTTTTGGTTACAAATAATAGTTAAATAATATCAGCAGTCCCCCTGGTTCAGAGGTGAACAATATTTTGGCGATATTTTGTGGAAATTCTTCGGAAAGTTCGTTTTTGTGTTAAGACGACCGGAATCCATGGTTTCACTGTTTGCTGACAAATCGTATAATATATTACAAATTCTTATGGGGGTAACCAGAGTCAAGTTGTCTGATAACTATGTTTTAAGAAAACATTTCAAAAAGATTTTTACCTGTCAGCAGGACTCAGGATCATCAGCGTCTTCTTCTGGTACAATAAGTGCATTGCTGCATGTTGCACCGTTGCATTGGCTGCACATGTGTGTATATGCCGTAGTCCGGCTTTAAAGCAGCTGCACTTTCCAGAACACGAGGTCTTTCAGTTGCAGCTAACGATATTCAACAGCTCGTTCGGGGTTGGAAGCTGAAGAGTTGGTACAGGAAGTAATTGTTCGCTTTCTGTCTTCCACCCCAAGAGAGTGGGTGGAAGAATATTTCCACGGTACTGCTGTATTTGGTGATAGACGCGATAGGCGCGTTGTTTTGCTGCGGCAGAAGTATAGGAGGAAACGCGGCCAAATCGAAGTTAGAGCTAAGAGCTTTCTTTGTTACAGTCTTCTTATATGCTCTAAACCACAATGCATCGAGGGATGATGTTTCGTTTGCTCCATATAGGGCTACTATAAATTCTTCCCCAGCTGCAGCGATGTTGTCTGTCGTAGCAAATGTGTAGTTGAATATTGTAATGCTTTCACGTAATTGCACCTTGGTGGACAAGATATTTAGCGCCTTCTTTTTCCGTATATCGATATCGTTAGCTGCAACTGAAAGACCTCGTGTTCTGGAAAGTGCAGCAGCTTTAAAGCCGGACTACGGCATATACACACATATGCACCAATGCAACGGTGCAACATGCAGCAATGCACTTATTGTACCAGAAAAAGACGCCGATGATCCTGAGTCCATGATGACAGGTAAAAATCTATTTGAAATGTTTTCTTAAAACATAGTTATCAGACAACTTGACTCTGGTCATCCCCATAAGAATTTGTAATATTATACGATTTTGTCAGCAAACAGTGAAACCATGAATTCCGGTCGTCTTAACACAAAAACAAACTTTCCGAAGAATTTCCACAAAATATCACCAAAATATTGTTCACCCCTGAACCAGGGGGACTGCTGATATTATTTAACTTTTATTTGTAACCAAAAAGTAACTTGTTCCGGGAATTCCGATCGATTAAACACAAAAAACACGATTTTACGAAAATGGTACTCAGCAAGATCGCAAATATCTTGGTCACCCCTGATCCAAATTAAAATGTTTTTGATATCATCAGATGCGTAATTGAGTCAGCTACAACATTGCCGTTGTAAGTTTTTGGATACCTCCCATAGAAACCTCAATAATCACGATTATATGAAAAACTACCCCTAAACAAGGGTGAAACGAAGGGACGCACCGACCCGATTTCGCGCGACTTTCTGGCCAATGTTCAGGAGGGTCAAATGAACATATCCTGAAAAAATTAGCTTGACATGAGTCATGTCCGGGTTTGGTCCAAAAAAGCAGTAGATTGCCTGGACTAATTACTACAGTGGAACTACAGTGGTAAATTTTAAGCCCAATATGAAATGTGTCTTAGAGTTATAGAGTTTTCCGTCGGGTGGTTTCCGCTCCTTATACATGGTCAAGCTCGAACTCCAGCACTCCTTTGAAACCTCGCTATACTCCCAAGCCCCCCGATGCCCACACAAGCGTTACACACCCGTTCACCCAATCATTGTGTGCAACATCCGACTTAAAAAGCCCATTCGGTGAAAGATTGAAACACGGCCCTCAGCCACCGTCCAAGGGAACAGTTACACGGCCAAAGAACTCGATGTTACCAAAACGGACAGCGAACAGTTGTGTACGCCATTCGAAGTGGACCCAGCCAGCTAGAATCTCACTCTTCGCGCACTGCGAATGCTCGACCGCGAGCACAGCTGTAAGCTTCGTGCTCCTCTCACCAAGCCAGCCGCGCGGCGCCCGCGACGGCGACGGCGACGGCGACGGCGACGGCGACGGCCAGAGCGCCCGCCGGACGCGACGTCGCCGTCGCCGACGTGCAGAGCTGAGTCTCAAAGTGGCGACACAGTGGCGCGTGCGCCCGGCTCGAAGACAGCGTCTCGGCCACTTGTTGGACGAACGCCGCGTCCTCTTTCCGGCACGTGCGTAGGGCCGTCGCGTACACGCAGCGCACGAAGCCGAACTTGGAGCTGCAACACAGGCGGCGCACGCGATAGGGAATCAGAAGCTGGCTGCAGCTGCATGTCGAGCTACACCGACACCACGCTGCACTAAGTTTTATCATTAGAAATGTCAAATTTGGAAATTAGATGAGCTCCCCCCCCCCCCAATCGCGGGGTGCGACAGCGTTTCCTGCGCTGCAAGCCAACCAATTGGAGCCAATTCATCTGGAAAAACACATGCACATCGACATCGCTTTCCTTCCGAGTCTCGGTATCTTCAAGTTATAAGGAAATATCTTGATAAGCGTGGTTCATAATGGTTATCAGAAACCACTCGTGTATGATTCCAAAAAATAAATCTCAGCCCGCAGCACGCCTTTCTCCGTCGTAACAGTCGTAGGTGGTAGCCCCGAAAAGTATGGAACAGTTTTCCCTCTAAAATTACGGAATGCACTTCAAACTTAAATTTTATATTTTAACATTTCAACATTTTAACATTTTTGAGAATTAAGAGCCAGCTAAAGTCAGCTTAAAAGCCTAAAATGCAGAGGTCCACGTAATTACTTTTCCTGCCCCCTAAATTGATCCCAATATTTTTGAAAAAAAATCAGTGTGTAGAGGAAGAGTACTCCGACCCGCCTAGTAAATTTTAATTGAGATCGGATGGAAAATAAAACAACCAGAGAAGAAAGAAAAGTGGTGTTTTCGTTTAAAAAACACCCACAAAAAGTCCCAAATTCAAGATCTATTTGTGAACAAAGTAAACGTCCGATCGACACGAGCCTTTACATCGCGTGTTAGAAATTTTTTCAACTATTCACTGATTTTTTTTCATAAATATAGGGAACATTTTAGGGGGCAGGAAAAGTAACCACGTGGACCTCTGCACTACCAAAAATTTCCGTGTGAGAAAGCTAATCTTTCACGGATTAGACCCGATGGAAATAATCTTCCAGTTTTACTGCCTCGTTATCAGCATGAGAAATAAAAACACTCGTGGAGATTATACTTGCACAACCCGACACCGAGTTCAATAGAAAGTTAATAAAAAAGGATATCGATACAAATCCGTGTTTCATACTGTTTTATCGATACGACTGGATTCGTCTCTGCTTGCAGATCAAAAGCAATGTTGAAATGAAAAAATCCGACGAAAATTACCGATTAATATGCATCATTCCTTCACCCACTGCTCTGTAAACCTAGTTGGGTGGGTCTCACTCAATCTTTTCTACTCAACTTTACTCAATCTATCAGTGCTCTAAAACTGAAACTTGTGTTATGCACGTTTGTATTGATCTTAGAAGGAAATCCGATAATAATGAAAATCGATATATTGGGTGTCCGATATTTTTCATTGCTTGCTTGGGTCTAACAAATATAGTTATTTTGTATTATTGTGTAATTTTCGGAATTGCATGATTGTCAAGTCGGAAGAGAAGAGATTCTAGGAAGTCGGCACTCGGCATGCTGACGCTAGTTAGCGATAAAATTTAGTCGGCGTAAGATATGGCCGATGACGGCTCGTTCCGTGGAGACAGAGTGTTTTTATAGATCAAAAAGTATATTTTCTTCACTAAACAAAGCAATGTTGCTTAAACTAACCATCATCGTTTGTATTCAATTCAATTTCAATTTCAATTTCATCTTCATTTTATTCTGCATCACAAGCATGCATACAGGGTAGAAAAAAAATGAAAATAGCAAAAGCCCGCGTAACACTCATACCTAATTGAACAGTTCATACAGCACAGACATGCGAACCCGTTAGTCTTTGTGCTATTTTGTTATATACACTACGAAGTGGTTCACATTCGAACGTGTTGAAAGGAACGAGGACTTCTGGCTTGAGAAGATGGAAGCGCGCCTTTGTTGGTGAGTGAGAAAAAATATATGCTCGATCTCTGCTGGGAGTGACTATTGGTAGACGCTGATGAATCTATAATTTTTGTTTGTTCTAGGTTTTATAACAAGTGCCTAGTCATTGAAATTTGCAACCCGCAGTACAGTAAACGAATGTTGAAGACAGACATCCGAGATCCGAGATCCGCGATGCGTTGTTGAAGCCCGTGCTGCGGCTCAAAACGCCAAAGACATGAAAGCCGCCGCGAAATTGCAGAGGAAAAGTGCGAAGGCGCAAACAGCCAACAAATAAATCGGCAACGGAGTGTTTCCGATCCATGGCTCCATGCAATCGATGTATATTAATTGAAACTAATATGAAACTAATAACTAATAAATATAATTATTATTTCGTTACTTTGTTCGGAATCAGATAAGTTTCAAAATGACACTTTTGTGGCGTTAAAATGTTCGTCTGCGTTCAAGCATTGTGAAACGACGCATCGATGACTGCATACTAAGTCTAGTTATGCTCTTTGGGCAGACTTTTTTGAAGAAACAACCATGTTATTTCTTAGTGTTCGTCACAAGAATGTGATTTCAACCATGGTGGAAAAAATTAATTTTCATAATGTTATGGGTTAAAATCACGCCAGAAGATCGAATAAAAAAATGTGTTCCATGTACAGTCCATCAAAAACACGATGGTATCAATAAAATTAATCGCAAACAAATACTGATTGATTTGTATTCTCGGCATCTACTACTCAATGAAAGTTTGCTTGCGGAATGCTGTTCAGCAATGTTTACAACAAACTCGACACAGGATTAGAGCGGCTTATAACGTGACGTACTACCAATTCTTTGCCGTGATTGAAAATGTGCTGCAGTAAAGCCAATAAGTGCACTAGAACTTTGATTCAAAGTATCATACAATCTGCTGACAAATATGAATCCAGCCGTGTCATTTAAATCACGAAAATCGAGAAAAAGCAGATTTTTTTCATTTTGATGATTAATCTTGGTTATGCAAGAGTCGCAGATAAGTGCCAGCGTTTATAATCCGTGGCTTCTTATGATTACTGCCACAGATTATTATGTTTTTCGTTATCGTATCGGGTTACAACCTATGTAGACTCTTAAGAGGGGGAAAATGAACAACGTAAAATCGATTCAAATAAGAACTGTTGCTGCAATTTGCTTCAAACTCTCTAAATGCATTATTTTTATTATATCTTAGGAGCATTGCAAATTTCTCAAGATCAAAACCTAGGGATTTAAGTGTCAACTTAAATATAAAATAAAGTGCCACTTAAATAAAATACCGGGTGGTGCCAATCACTAAACAAAATAAAATTACAAAGTATGCCTGACATGCCTGGAAAATTTCGTGAAATTCTATTCAGAAGTATGGCCTCCGCAGTGAGAAACGTGGTGTTGGAAAGCTAGTGGCAGGGTGAGCCATTGTATGGTGAGCCATAGTTGGAGAGACTCTGCACCCATGAACTCACCCTACTGCAACAATGTACACGGCAGCGACCATTGAGTGGGATGATTAGATTGGTGAGGGGGGTGGGGGGGGGGGGAGGAGGTTGAAGCCATGGTCACCACAAAGCTGGTCCGATGCCGACTGTTGCCTTGTGATTAACCTCCCTGCACCCTCCCTGCTACCCTTCACCCAGCACCGCATTGTATGATACCAGCCGGCTTCATAATTACTAAACACTTGGTTTCATGCTAGGAAATTAATATTCTTGGCTAGTTACCCGTTATCTGTAATGTAAGCCGAACATTCAGATGATTATAGAAGCAAGCTGTGCCAGAGGAGAGCACCCTTATCGTTAGAACGATACAACGAGATCAGTTTTTCTCCTTGGGTGTTCACTTCGCAACGCCCGGGTAGAACGGTGGAGCTTCTATCTACCTGCAGTATTTCCAGTCCACTTTGCGTGCACGAGCGAAGCGGGAATAGAGAAAAAGTCTAAGATGTTTTTTTTTTGTTCGCGCCTCTACAGTCGGCCAACCTGCAAAACCGATTATAAGCAAAATTTAATAGAACTAAGTTCTAAGGTCAGCTACGTTTTAGAAGCGAATCGGTTATTTCGTTTTCTTGTAAATCAGTTTTAAAAAAAATCACAGTTTTCAGTTTTCAAGTTCTCTCTCCAGATCCGAAATCTTCAGAAAATATTTGAAGAGATTTTCCAATTTTCTTTACGACGGTGTAAAAATGATTTTTCTTAGCGTTAATCTTATTTTGGCCTCGAATTTCTAAATAAAAGTCAATATCACCGATAACGATTATCCAGAGCGGGATTTAACTGAGCATTCCGGGGCCCAAAAACGCAAAATTCTACAATCAACTCGCACATTTTCCTTGAGCAGCTGTGACGGCAATTTTTTATCCCCCCCATACCTCATACCGGCGATTTGGTGTTATCTCACCAGACTGAATATGTCTCCCCAGTGTTTCCAATTAGTAGGACTGGTTGAACGTGGTTTGCATGCTTGGCGCCCGCGAGGCAATCCTATGAAAACACCATCAGAGGCAGATGCGGCAGTAAATACGAATCATGGAGCTGCACTGTCGCCTAATCTGAGAAATATCGCTGCCGTGTTACTCTCGGTCTGAGCGGTGCTGAGCGTAGCAAGCAAAGCGCAGCTTCAACTACACCCCCTGCTGAAAGATGTCTCACTGTGTTTGTTGGCGCTCCTTTGAGATACAGACCAGACTCTAAAACTGGCCGATGGAAATTTCTGAGTACCTATACATTTGAAATCTCTAAATTCATATCGGCCACGTTTTTTTGCCTATCAGAAAAATGTTTTTTTGCAAACAGTTTTGCGAAAAATATTCATCGTTCCAGTTCCATTCTAGAGGCCAAAATTCTCGATAAAATTGAAGGATGTATCCAGAGAGTGATCTCTAATCCCTGATCCTTCCAAGATCCCCGATCCCTGATTCTAAATCCCTATTCCGTAATCAGTATCCCTGATCCCAGATCCAAACTGTGCATCTTTTTTGTTGTATGTTTATCACCCTTGTTCTACACATTAGAGAGTCTTACAGCGTTTTTTAGGAGTGCTTACCAATTAGAACAATTTTGGCTCCTACAGTCAAAATAGGCAAAAAAGTACTTAGTAAAATTTAATTAACTTAAAAGACATTTAATTAAGCAAAAATAAGCAAAAACAAGCAAAAAGCTGGATTGTTCATGTGTTATGTTATGCTCAACTGAGAGCAACAAGATCTATTAACCTTGCCTTGAATAAGTAAGACATTTTCTTGCACCAAGTGCCATTCGATAATATAAACACTCAGGCCTTCTTGATCAAATCAAATCATGCTCATAAAACAAAACTTAACTCTATTCTTATATTATGTTTTGTTACATGAGCCATTTATGAAATTTTTCGAGACGGCATTTTGCATCTAAATTATTTTTGACCATCTCGAATTTTCCTGGAACTGTATTAAAACAATCATGGTCGGATATCCGCGAGTTTGGCAGAGAAGTGTGTTGATTCTGGTGCTTGGCCTGGCGATGCTCGCAGCTTGTGTCGGAGTCGACCAAAATCAAGACTACAACGCCACCAAGACGTCAGGGATTAACGTAACCAACGTTCATTTCATCATTTCAAATAATTCCTCCTTTTTTGCAAGGATTTTTCTTAGATTTGTGTTTCTACTAACCAATTTTTTGTACAAGAGTATTTCAAATTGTTGGAAAAATCTCGGATTTTTAATTTGCAGGCAATTCAATCCTAAATAACAAAAAATGTGGTAGGGCCCTTCGAGTGTATAATTTTTTCAAGAGACCTCACGTCACCATTTTGTAAACCTAGTCATTAGAAGGCACTACGTACTACCTAATTGCTTGTAGATGATCGGAACTGATCGGAAGTATTCTTCCCGAACTCACTTTTCAAGTCTTCGTGGCTGGCTGGCTGGCTGGCTGATTAATTATCTTATTAGAAAGAAGGGATGCACTTTAAATAGGACGATACCAACAAATATTTCGTGTATAGTATTTCTAAGAGAAATTATGCCATTTTTACCAAATATTACCTATCTTTAAACACCCTGAAACTTAATTTATATCACAAGTAAATTTCTCCATTACGTAAGATGAAAATCAGCGTTATTTGTTCCTGCAGGATGAATTAACCGATAAAAGAAGAAACGAAGTAGGAGAAATGATAGTGGAAAGATTAAACCGTCTGCGCGACGCTTACGCCAACCATTATAAAATTCCTAACATGTATTTACTGAGGTGGGACGAAAGCCTTGCAAGAAGGGCATCTAATGACGAATTTGAAGAAATAGGCCACCGGGGTACGTGCAATTATTTCTAGATATCTCCAGCCATCTAGCTAAAATACTTCGAAATTCTTAAAATAATTGGAACTCGTATAAAAAGAAAACAGACAAAAACTCTTTATGTGTTATATGGGGTTTTATTGCTTAAAAATTCTCGAAAACTGTTCAATTAGAGGTCTATTACCCTGGAGCCCCAAATGTTGAAAATCGAACTTTTTTATTGGCAATCGCTTGTGCATCGTTTGTGCCTGTTAGTGCTCGAAATCCGGTCGTTTTGGGTGAGCCATGCAGGCGCTATGGCGATTTTAATTGGGGAGTTTTGGGGAAATGGACCCCCAATGTTAAAAGTCGAGCTTTTCTTAATAGCAATCGTTTTTGGTTCGTTAGTGCCTGTAAGTGCTCGATATCCTTTCGTTTTAAACCTTTCATTTAGAATATTTTTACTTTTGCCAATTCCAAATGCGATTTCACGACACGTTTAACAAGCTCGAGCTTCGCTCAACCTTGATTCCCGTAGGGCACGGGCATATGCGCATAGCGCAAAACTATGCGCATAGAAAGGCCGATAGTCGGCCCCGGTTGCCCTAATGTTGTAAAATCTCGCTGTACGTCAAGGAAGAGATTGGCTGTGCCAGTTATGAAAGCGAAGCTCGATTAATAGGTCAGATTAATAGGTACCTAATTACTAGGTACCTACAATCTTGTGAATCTTCTGTCATTCATTCCGGTTTTTCACATTGAATATTTATTTTAGCCCACAATAACTCTCTAGTTGGATGAGCGAGCGAAGCAAGCGAAATCCTTCAATTTAACAACATAGGGGAAAGAAACGCGTTTGGTTTTTTTTAGTAACAAAAACGAGCAGCCCTACTTAAAGGTCACAGATCGTTGCGAAATTTGGCAAAAAAGTTCGTGGTGACTCAGCGAGGTGCTATATGGTTCAAGAGCAAAATCTGGTCAGCCATTTTGTTTTTATGACCAAAAACCCGTAAATTTTTCAGTTTTTTGGTACTATAGCTTCGTAACTAATTAACCGATCCGCACCAAATTTGGATTGAATATCTATGATAACAAGTTAAACAAATTGCCGAAGTTTCAGATTCATACATGAAGTATTTTGCTAATCAGAAAAATAAAATGACTTAGTAATAAAAAAATATACTTGATCATTAAAGCACCGCTTTCAACAATATGATTGTCAAAATGTTTTCCGTTTGGATTTCCTCAGGGAGATTACGGCTCGCTCATCCTGCAACGAGTGTAGGCTCTATTAATCGTTTACCTAGTGTATACTCAATTGGAAGCCATGCATAGGCCTACTAGTACTTGATTCCGGGTCAGAAAAAAACAATCGGTTGTCGTCAATCGCCATCATATTTTCGATATTATGCCTTCTTCTACATAATATTTCAACTCGAATGGTTTCGTAGGCGGATCAAACTGTTGTATTTAGCAATAATAAGGTAAGAATTCTATTTTAGAACCGAAAGTTGAGCAGAGTTTTCAGGTAAGAAAGTGCAATCTTGACAGATGCCAAGAAATCACCTCGCCAAAGTCGATATTTTTAAACGCGATTTAATTTAGGCAAAAAACGCTTACATACTCATCCACAGTAGCAATACCTGAACGATGGCAGTCATTTCGATTTTTTTAGCAAAAACCGGGGCTGAAATAGTACTCAAGATTATGGTAATTTTAAGCGTTAAAAGCCGTAACTAGGGACTTTACGATCAAAACTCGCTAACCAATCACGTCGGGTTCCAACGCACTAACAATGAAAATGTGTAGCATCCACGGACCAATTTTATAAGCGTATCCCCCCAATGTAAAACATAGTTGTACCGATTTTTACATGTGGAGCTTCGCTAATAATCGATAAGTAGACATTCAGACCCTTTTTTCATTGCTGCTTTAAATATTTAAAATAAGGCTACGATTTTGGCTTTTTTTTGTAATCCGGTTTCCACGAAAAACAATCAATCCGAAAATGTAATTTTTATAACTATTTTGGAAGGTATTTATTTGAAGATTAACAGGCGGCAATCCTTCTAGGTAAAGAAATAGGTAGGCGTTTCGGGATATTAGGTTCTAAGCACAATGAGCACTGCTCACTTTCAAATACAACGGAGTAATGGTTCGATCATGGATCAAATTATAGCCTCTATGGTTGGACGTTGTGTTACGGTGTTGATTCAGCGTGATTCGCGGAGGACTTGTATTAAAATTTCAAACTTGTTTCAGTTGTTGATGGCAACATCGGGGTGAGCACCTGGCCGGATGGATTAGACAGTGGACCAGCAAAAGCAAAGTGAGTTCCAGCAATGACATCTGGATTTTGTACTCGTGGTGCAATCGTGGCGATGCACTTTGGTTTAGAAATACCAAAAATAATACTGTCGGTCAAAATTCCAAACAATGATGCTCCTGAAGAAAATAATGCTGGGCGGTATTACAAGAAAACCAAAAAAACGACGTATAAATAAACATCCAGAACAACCACAACAACCACAACAACCACAACAACAACAACAAAATGTCAACGTTAACCCATGCGCAGAGTATTGCATACTCGAGCTACGCGAGCCGAAAAATGAGCTATCAAAATCTTTTGTTTTTTCAGGTACAATCAACAACTTGTCTGCCCTTGTGCTACGCGGGTTGGGTGCTCAAGGGTCCGAGGCAAAAGGGTTTGTGCATTCAATTGCTACATGAATAATAACTTAATATCCACGAACAGAAAGCCATGCTCAGAATGCAAATTGTGCGACGCAACGTACACACACCTGTGTAACGGAGCTCGACGGATCAGCGGCCTATCAACAGGTGAGTTCCGCAGAGTAGAGCCCACCTCATTGAAAATGCAATCAGTTGGTAGGCAAGTAAATTAACCTGGTGGTCGTTGGTCGACATTACGCATCACTTTCTTCACGGCCTCTGCCAACTAGGATTATTTATGAAATTACGGAGAGCCAAACTAAATGTGGCATGTAGGAATTAATGTCATGAATTATTACTGATTAGCCAAGAAATATTTGTAAAAGCTGTGCTTTTAAGATTAATAGCTTAATAGTCTCTTCCTTAACGCCCCAAAAATCTCATTACCATTCGGTGTTTCCACTCCACTCTTCCATACTCTTCCACTTGGCCAAAACGTTGTACCTGTACAATACAAAACACTTACCCAGGCACTGACCACTGACGTGTAAGACGATAAATGATAATTTTTTTCCTACGTGTTTGCCTCCATTGGCCGAATTCGGGTTTTTGGATATCTCTTTCATGGCGGGGAAACCACCACGGAAGGGTCGCAGGCTAAAGCTTTCAAATTCAGGACAATAATCTACTCAATAATTTTGGGAGTGCTCCAATTGCCAAGATTTGATTTGGGAAGATTTTATTTGGGCAGATTTTAAATGGGGAAGTTTTGTTTTTGGGGCAGTGTGCCTTTGGGGAAGATCTATTTTGGGGCAAATGGATGCCAGCCAATAATTTATTCAATGTCAAAAATGTTTCATTCCAGTGTTAGTGGCTGCTGGTGTTGCTGTCACACTCGCCGTGCTGGCTAGAGATTCTTGAGAGCTTTGTTTCTGTTACGCGAGATGGATTTTGTGCAGCCAAACATCAAGACAACATTTTAAATTTTTGAATCCACTTTCTCACAATTAAAGAATTTGTAAAATATATTTCTTTCATAAAAAAAAAAAATAATGGAGGAGCGTGAGGAGCAGTGCTGCGAAACTTCAATTTTGACCACCGCTATATCCTTTATGTGGGTTAGTTTACACTTAGGCCACCTCGAAATACCATTTTGTTAAGAACTGATGGGAACATTCGATTTCCCTAAACATAGAACTGCCAAGCAATTGAATCAAGTCGGCTTAGGAGTTTTCTGGGAAATCAGTTTCTACAATAATATATCTGTATTGAAAAATACTGTTTCTTACGCTTATGACAAAAATAATTTGTAAGATCAGAATTTCCAGAATGAGAGTTTAAAGCAAATATCGTAAAAATATAAAAAAATCAGTGCGTGGGTGCGACATATTCGCCCGGACAGGCATACTAACGAAAATAATTAAACTATCAGCATAATTCTATTTCAAATTGTGTGAATTGTGGACGTAACGAGCGAAGAGTGTGAATTAGGAATCTTCAATTGCACTTACTGCTGAAAGAATCATGTATTTTATGTCTGTTCTCTGTTCACGTTCTACAGTCCAAAAAATTTGAACGAAATTTTAATGTTTTTTTTCACTCAAGTTCAGAACAACTTCAGGACTTCAGTAAAAGTTTTAGGACATTCCTTTTAAACATATTCATATACATAATTTATTTCGAAAATTTTCGTTTTTTACGTTTCTAACGTTTTGATTTGTTTCAACCAAACATTCCAGATATTTTGCTTAAAATTTGTGTTGAACCACACCTAATTCACAAGACATCTGCGAAGAAATTTAATTACCTTTTGTTGATAAGCGTAACGAGCGTAGCGAGTGAAGCGATGTATTCAATTACACTTACAGCAGAAAAAAGTCTCTTCTGTTTTTTTTGTGTTGTGTGTGTGTGTGTGTGTGTGTGTGTGTGTGTGTGTGTTTTTTGTTTTTTGTTTTTTTTTTTTTTTAATAAACGATACGGAAAGGATTTCAAGTACTTTTGGGAAATAAAATCTTCGCAAAGGCTTTCGAAAAAAGAAGATAGTTCTAGGACAGATGTGAAAAACACGTTGGTCAATTAGGGTAAACATTTTTAATAAAGAAGGAAAAAAACGAAAAAACAAAAAAACAAAATAAAAAGTCGTGTGTTCGTTAACTTCTCTAGTGTATCAGTATTCAGTTCCCTTTTCAAACTCCTTGTTTACATGAGCGGGAAAGAAACTACTCCTTCGTGCAAAGTGCACAGCACTTCTCCTGCAGTCCAAACCTTTTCAAAGACTGCGAGCTCACCCCGCCCAAGGCTCCATGCATATTCTTTCAAAATACGGGTTTTAATTCTTGCTTTTAGAGTTTTGTTGTACGCTGCTGGGCGGTGGTTTTCCTTGTAAAAAGAGGTTAGAATACGGTAAACTGTGCTTTTTGCGAGCACGATCACAAAGTTGGATAGGGCGACTTCTGGGGCGTTTGGGTTTTGAGGCGGACCAATCCCTGCAAATATATGTTTTAGAAGGAGGGTGAAACCTCCCCCAATCAGCTGGTTGACCCATGATGTGACAGAGCGCCACATGTCAGTCGCAAGACCACATTCCACGATCATATGCCAGGCGGACCCATCTGTGTGACACCACGGGCATAGGCGAGAGGCTGTCTTGTTTGCGTGGTACAAGAAGATGGGGTCAGCTAGCCGGTTCTTAGCCAGTCGCCATGACACTTCACCATCACGTCCTAGTGATGGTGGGCAAAGAAAGGTTTTCCAGTTTACCGGCTCATCTGACCAGAACCCTTTCAAGGGGCCATTGATGCTGAGGTTTTTTTCCGTGATTTGGTATTGAAGGGACTTCCTCTCTTTTAGGGTGTCGAGGAGAGTGGTTTTTCCGTCACTTGAACGTATGTAAGTGAGAGGTGGGGGCCAGTGCTCAGGACCTTCTGCTTGCGAAGCCTCCCTGAGGCGGAGGTGGCAGAAGGCCTTGATTCTGTTCATGTTTATTTGTAAAGCCGTCTTATGTCTTGCGGTAAGTCCCGCAAAACCCTCGTGTTGGTGGAGGGGTTTCCATTCTTTTCCTTCTAATAGGTCACCAAGGGATCTGCAATTTAGCAGTTGCCAAGACGGGATGAAAATGGAGGTGGTTGTTGGCACGAGATATGATCGAATAAGTGGGATATCTCGGAGGCCTTGTACCGTGGAGACAAAATGTTTTGGCCTTACTGTCAGTGATCGCCACGCTCTCATGACTGAGCTGAGGAAGGGAGTTAGGCCACGGCTGGAGCGATTAATGATGCTGGGGCAAAAGAAAGCCTGCCAACCAAGGTCCAGCCCTCGCAGAGGTCGCAGGAAATGGCGCGTGATGAAATGATTAGGGTGGTTCTCGTTGGCAGAGATAAAACGATTTGCATAGCACACCCTGAAAAAGTCGACCTTTGATGATATGTGAACAAGTCCAAGCCCTCCTAAATGAGTGGGGGTGCATAAGTCACGACCTCTTGTCCAGTGGTGTCGGCCTGCCCATACAAAATCGACTAGAAGACTTTGCAGTCTGGCGAGTAGGGCTGCCCGAACCGGGGTAATTTGTAATGTGTACCAGAGCCTGGGAGCGATAAAACAATTTGCGACTCGCACTCGTCCCTGAAGCGACATAGCAGATGCGCGGTGCCTCCAAATCCCTACCACTTGTTTGATTGTGCTCTCGAGCTTGGCTGTGTTTTGATTTTCCACAAGGGCACTATTTCCGAACATGTAACCAAGGATTTTAAGGGCTTCAGAAGTCCATGAGAAAGCAAGGGGGGCGTCTGGTCTTCCCTTCCAGCATCCAGCCCACAAACCTCTCGACTTTCCTGTGTTTAGAAGGCCTCCCGACTGGTTTGAGTAAGACGTGTATGCTGATTGAAATTTTTCAAAATCAGTGTCGTTGGCAATGAACAGTGACACGTCGTCCGCGTAAGCTGATACGACCAGGCGACGATCTGTGTCGCCTGGAAGGCCTATACCTGACATTGTTCGCCTACAGAGTCTTAACAGGGGTTCTATTGTGAGTGAGAACAGCGGCCCGGAAAGTGGACAGCCTTGTCTAATTCCTCTGTCAAAAGGAAAAGGGGCTGTTAGGCACGATCCAATTCGTACAAAACACGTGGCGTTTTCGTACATTGTGTGGAGGTTGGAACAGAAGCTAGTCCCGAAGCCATACGTAGCCATTAAGTGGAATAAGTAACCATGATCTACTCTGTCGAATGCACCTTGTTGGTCTAGGGATAGGAGTGCCAGGGGGAGCTCTTCTCGATTGACATGTTCTAACACGTCCCTGTGTAAATGTAGATTATCGAAAATGGTCCTTCCCGGTACACAGTATCCTTGGTCTGGGTGGACCAGGACACTCATCACAGCTTTGAGTCTTGTTGCTATCGCTCTTGCCATGATTTTGTAGTCGGTTGTGAGCAAAGATATCGGCCTCCAGTTCTTTATATCAAGTCGATCCCCTGACTTGGGGAGAAGTGTTAACACCGATTTTTTAGTAGACCTGGGCAAGGCACCTGTGGACATTGCAAACTGGAAAACATCCTGGAAGGGGCCCGCAAGTTCGCTCCAGAAATGGATGTAGAACTCAGGGGTAAGACCGTCAATTCCCGGGGCTTTCCCTTTGTTCAGGTCGTGCAGTGAAGTTTTTAGTTCTTCATGGGTAAAGGGTTGTTCAAGGCGGTCTTGCTCAATCTTGGGTAGAGTTGGCAGCACTTCGTATAGTGGGGAAGACTTTTGTATATCGGTCGCCTTGCCAGAGAAGACTTTTGAAAAATGGTTTCTTGCCACTCTGCAGAGTGAAGCTCCGTCAGACACTATTTTTTCGTTTTCTCGCAGTTGTGATAACGGCTTGAAAGCTGCTGCAACGTCACGGGCTAGGACGGACCCAGCGGGCCTATCCATCGCTAGCAGGTGGTCATGTTGGGCTGCTACAAGGATTTTTTCGCTCCTCTGTAAATACGCGTCTCTGATGTCGGAACTTGCACGGGATAGGTCTACAAGTTTTGGGACAAGTGATTTGTCAGAGACGATCTCCTCGACTTGTTTTTCGAGTCGTACAAACTCGGCGTCTTGACGTTGTTTTCGGGAGCGGGCGTATTTTATGACTGTTTCTTGTATATCTTGTTTTAGGGCATCCCACCATGTGAGAAGCGACTCGTGTGCGTAACGTGAGTTTTCATCATATGTGGTCAGCATGTCCCGAATACACTCGACGAAATTTGGGTCGCTGAGCAAGGAGTTGTTAAACCGCCAATAGGGGGCTTTTCTCTTGACGTGTGCAGTTTTCAGAATGACCGAAAGGGCAAGATGGTCTGAGAAGGCTGGTGTTATCTGAATGCTTGACGTTTTGCATGTGAGACCGGGTGTTGCATAAAAACGGTCGAGACGAGAGCCTGAGAAGTGCGGCGCGCATCCGACAAACGTGAAACCTGGGTCGTTTGGTCGAAATTCTCGCCACAAATCTGACAGGTTGTGGGATTCGACGAGATATTTGAGGTGGTTGGCGATGCGTGGGTATCGCTCTGGACCTCCCCTTGAACGATCCGTGCTGGGATTCAGGGTAACATTGAAATCGCCCCCGATGAGAAGATGTGCATCAGCGTGGTTTGTTGGATTTGAGTCTTGATCTAGCAGGGTGGTCAGTGCATCTAGGACTTCTTGTGCCGTTTCACTCTGGTGTGGGATGTACACGCACACTACTTGTATCACTCGATTTGAGTCCTTGATTTTAAAAACAGCTTCTTGTAGGTAGCCAGGGACCAGGATTGTCTGTGACTGGACAATGAGGGGGGATGAGGTTTTGACACCAATCATGGTTCCTGAGCAGAGTTGTACAGGAGGGTTGTAAAGGAAATTGTAATGAGAGAGAGTGTGTGGCAGAGGAGAGGTTGAGGTGTTAGTTTCTTGCAGCATGATGACATCTGGCGAATGTCTTTCAAGGAAACACCCAAGTTGTAACCACT
Organism: Nemurella pictetii; assembly: GCA_921293315.2. Taxonomy (NCBI): domain Eukaryota; kingdom Metazoa; phylum Arthropoda; class Insecta; order Plecoptera; family Nemouridae; genus Nemurella; species Nemurella pictetii. Next base: position 33,990,226 of record OV121115.1, read on the forward strand.
TTATTTCGCTCTTGATGCTTCGCACGTTTAAACTTGTTACGCACAGTCCTCTTTTCATTTGTGGATCTTTATTCAAGGAATGAGGAGGACGACATAACGCTTTCGCGCGATGTTGATCGTGCTATGGAGACGGCATCTTCGTCTTCTGCTTCGTGGATTTTCCTTAGATTGGCGATTAAACGACGTACACGTTCTCGTATTGCACGGGTTGATATAAGTTTTGGTTGAATTGCCTCAAGCATGTCTATGAGCCCAGAGGTATCGTCGGTGTATTGTTTTGCTACCCTCATCGGGTGGTCGTGTCCTTTTACTTCTTGAAGAAATAAAAGGAAATCCTCGGTTTTCAGGGGATGATCTTCTTGGGTGTTTTCCAGTGTTTCCATTGTTTCCGATGGCAGAATTATCTTCATTGTTTCGTGTTTTTTTCTGTTATTTCGGGCTATTTCTTTTTTCATCCGCTTAGCTTTTTGGCTGATGTTGGTAGAGACTTCGGCTGCAGGATTGTTTTCATTTTTCTTTTGGGCCTTGTCTAGATATTCAGACAAAGCGACCTCCATGTTTATTTGTTCTGGTTGGGTTTTTCCTTCTTTTGATGCCTGTGTTGTGTCGTCTGTCGGTCTTGGCTCTTCATTTGGTTGTCTGTTGATCTTCTGGACGTCTTCTGTCTGTAATGGGTGTTCTTCTGGTTTTGGGACTTCTGCTGGAGTTTTGTTTGTTTCTTCGGGGTTCATTTGTTGTGCGGTTTGGGAGTCGGTTGATGATGATGGGGGGGATTTTCTTTTGTTTCCCCTCAGTGTTGATAGCGTGTTTTCTTCTTCATCATCTCCGGATGATATATCGTCATTTGGATTTTGGGGACATGTTCGGGCCACATGACCGTTTCTTCGACATTTGAAACAGCGAAGGTCGTCGAACGAAAGGAAGATTCTATAGCGGTCCCCTTCGTAATCTACTAGAAATGAATCCGGTATCTGTTGGTTTTCGTCCAACACTACGAAAATCTGCCGGCGAAAGCTAAGAATTTTGCTGAGTTCTGGGTCTTTTCCGCCAACGTTGATGAACGACATTGGCGATACCAATTTCACTGCGGAGCTTAAGACTTCCTCGATCACGCTGTGAGGTATCGTTGGACAGACATTTGAGAGAACAAGTCTGTTGGCTTTCGTTACCATTCGACGTGCCGGAATGAACTGGTGGTCGATGATAATTCCTCCGTGGTCAGTCATAAAACTGTTGACCAGCCCTACCTGGGTTAGGTAGATGGCCACTCGGCCTTGTGATAATCGTGATCCGAACCATATGTTTTTCGCTCCAACCATGTTGGCCACAGCGCGTAAATATTGGTGAATAGATACCGATTCAAAAGCTTGGAAGAGGAAAGCATGTTCTTTTGTCGGGAAAACATCTGATCTTCCGCTGTTTGCGGAGTTCTTCGTTGGAGTGTGTTGTGGGGGTTTCAGCCCCGAGGTTGTAGATAGGGCTTGTGCCATGGTTTTTCGGGCTGGGGGGGTTTTAGGTGTCTCTTTGGGTTGTTTTGTTTGGAGGGGGGATGGTTTTGTGTGAGAGGGAAATATATTTTCCGAAATTTCAGGTGTGGCGGGAATAGACTCAGCAGAACGTGAGACACGTCTGTCGAGATTTCGACTGACTGCCATGGTGGTGACAGGGCTTTCCATGTGTTCAAAGAAGGAATTTCTATTTGCCAAAGGGCTAACCACTTTGGGGATAATTTGGTAAGAGAGAGGTTTTCCCCCCTTGATCGGGGAATCGTTTATGGTCTGCTGTGACTGTTGTGAAGAGATCACATTCCTATTCATGTTTACAGTAGTGTTTGAGTTCATTTGAAATGAGATAGTGTGCAAGGTTGATGCGAGTTCAAAAATGCCAGCAATATCAACATGCGATCATTATCGCTGGGTTAATTACCTGACCCTCCCGGGCCGGGCGAGCTTGCTCGCGAAACGACTAACAAGCTATCTACTAGATGTTCAGAAATGGACGTAGACTCTGTGACAGAACACAGAGATTTTAAAAACTAAAGAAAAACAACAGTTTTATCCACAAAACTGCCAAAATAAAAGGATGAAAAGATGCGTTTTAACGATACCGATCTATGGATGAGCAGAAAACTCCGAGAAAGTAGCTGACGTAGCCTCCACGTAACCAGTATCGGGAGCCGAAACGAGACACGTCTGACTCCGACGGTGTGTGTGTGTGTGTGTGTGTGTGTGTTTGTTCGCCCTCTACAGGCCAAACGCCAAAACCGATTTTGATGAAAATTTATATGGACCTTCCTATTCTCTGAACTTAGATCTGCCACGTTTTTGAACCAAATCAGATCAGTAAATTTTATGTAATTAAGTTTTTACGAAATATTTAAGTTTTGCCAAAACACGTTTTGCACTCTAGAGGCCAAGCATCTGAATATAATTTCACGAAACTTTCGGCATGTTGACCCTCATGATTTAATATTTTTATAAAAATTTCACTGTTGTATAATGTTAAGCTCTTTTCTTAAAAATTGCGCTTTTATGACATTTTTTGCGCTTTTTTGAGCGTTTTTGCAGTTTTATGCATCCAAATCAACTTTATTTCCAAGTGATGCCCACAAATTTTACTGTGCGCATTAAAAGTCTTTATACGAAGATACTGTGTTATTTGTAAGAAGACCGAACGGTTTGGCATGTTGGAAACACCGGTTCTCGTGAGATCACCGAAGTTAAGCAACATCGCGCTGAGTCAGGTGTTTGATGGGTGACCATCATGCACATGGTCAGTTCTGTTCGGGAGAGAGGTTGGAGGGTTTGAAGTTAGTACAACAACTTTAATCGCCTTGCTTATCAACCTCTCGACAGCACGGATTAGTGGAGGAATCCTGTTGTTCGAGTTGTACCGTCCTTCGGAAGGGACGTAAAGCCGGTGGTCCCCTTGGTGCTTTTCGACAGGAGTAGGCTACGTGCCGGCACCGGGTTTCCCCTCCTCCCTTCTAGACTAGGTTAGGTTCATCATCACCCTCATCATCACCATTTCATTCACCGACGCCATTAGACCAGTGCCAAAGGGCCAGTTGTCAAAACAGTGCGTCGTTAAGCACCAATAATCAATCAATCAATTTGTAAGAAAATCAGTTGAATAGTTTTTCTTTAAATAAATTTTAACGTTTAGAAATTTTCGAGTAATTTCAAAACGACAAAATTTCGAATGTCATCGAGAAAGCTGCTTTATTATTGTCGAACATTTAAAATTTGTCATACGCGCCTCTAGGTTATGCGAACACTAATATAATCTTGTTGTGGATGAGCGTAATATTTACGCTCACCCACAACACGATTATTATAAACGCTCATTCAAAGCTCATCCAACCGAAAATGGAAAAGTTTAACCAAAGATGTAAGGTCAACGACCAGGTGCATCAAAGTCCTTCAACCTTGCCTTGTATTAAATAAGAAAAATATTAACTCGCACCAAGGTACCCTTTCTTACAAAATCAGCAATTGTCTTTCTTGATAAATACCAAAAATTTCATTAAGTTTTGTTCAGAGAGCCATACAATATTTTTCGAGGCTAGGTATTGATTTTCCCCAAATTATTTTTGGTATCCCTATTTTTACTGAAACTTTTATGAAGAACCATGGTGGGATATCCGCGAGTTTGGCAGCAAAGTGTGTTGATTCTGGTGCTTGGCCTGGCGATGCTCGCAGCTTGTGTCGGAGTCGACCAAAACCAAGACTACAACGCCACCAAGGCGCCAGGGATTAACGTAACCAACGTTCATTACATAATATATAAAAATTGTAACATTTTCACAAGGAGTTTTCTTACATTTGCGTTTTTAACCAATTATTTGGACTCGAAGACTTCAAGCTTATTTCAAGAACTCATGCCTATATCTCATCTTTAAAAACCCTGAAACTTAATTTATATTACTAATTTAATTCACCATGAGGTAAGATAAGAATCAACGGGTTTTGTTTTTGCAGGATGAATTAACTGATACAAGAATCGACGAAGTTGCAGCCACAGGAGAGAGAACTTTCAACAAATGGCGCGACGTTGCGGCCATGGACTCAAAAATTCCTGACATGTATTTGCTAAGGTGGGACGAAGGACTAGAAAGAAGAGCATTTAATGACGATTTTGGTGATACAGGCCACCGGGGTACGTGCTATTAGGGCGGCGGACACTTTGCCAGGGGACACTTTGCCAGGCAACCCTTCAAGACATGCCCCCTTAGATAGAGAATACACTGCCTTGTAGGTACCATGTAAAAAGTTAGAGTAAAATGAAACATACAATAAAAAGATCAACGCGAAGATCCAAGTAGCCGGGGAATTGTATTTGCGATGATAATTTTTTATTCTTTCCTGTCTCGAAGTCGAGATATTATTATTTTAGAAGAGATTTTAATTGAGATTGAGATTTAAGTTTCAAAAGAAGTTTTTTTGGGGTGGGTTGGGTGGGGGGGGGGTAAGGTTAGGTAGGGTAGGGATCAGGGGCGGAACTAGGCGCCCGCAGGGCCCGCGGCCGCGGGCGGGCCCAGGCCCGTCTACGGGCCCCGTCTACGGGGGCCCGTCGGTTGTCACTAATTCTGAAACACTTTTACTCATTTTTGCGATACTTTCAGTGATATTCACTCGTTTCACGCCAACTGCAGATTCAATGTGTGAGGCAGACTGGTCCTGTACGCGGGGGGCCATTGTCGAGTCAGGTCAAATTTGGTACACGAAGGTTTCGCTTGATAAGGAGTAAAATATCAGAAAATACGAAAAACTACAGAAAAACATTGTCAATTACATTAGTAGGTATACGCAAGGGTCACTTATAGTGATTGAAAGTGTCTAATATGTACCTACTCAGACGCTCTGAATTTTTATTTCCAGGAAAGGTCTATCCTGCTTATCATATTGCAAGATAAAACTTGGAAATGTGGTTCACAGAAAATATCGAGCTGATTTTCCAAATCCGTCAATTTGAAATAGCTTTGCAATATGTTTAAAATTCTTGCTATAACGCATAGATTTGCTCTAAAAAAGGCCAATGATTCAAAATTTTATAGGGGGCTGAAAAACCTGTCGCCTTTGGGAGAGGAGGGGGGGCCTTTTTGTCCAAATCTGCGGGCGGGCCCGTGAATCGTTGTTCCGCCCCTGGTAGGGATAGATTAGTGGTGGGGGGTGGGGGGGTTGGGTCGGGTCGGGTAAGGTTAGGTAGGGTAGGGATAGATTAGTGGTGGGGGGGGATGGGGGGGGGGGGTCGGGTCGGGTAAGGTTAGGTAGGGTAGGGATAGATTAGTGGTGGGGGGGGGTTGGGTCGGGTCGGGTAAGGTTAGGTAGGGTAGGGATATATTAGTGGTGGGGGGGGGGGGGTTAGGTTATGTTTGGTTTGGGTTGTGTCGGGTCGGGTAAGGTCAGGTAGGGTAAGGTTAGGTTATTAAGGGGATGGTGGTCGGGGTTGGGGGGGTGTTTCAGCTTTGGTTTGGTTTGGTTGGGTTGGGTTCCGTTGGGTTCGGTCGGGTTAGGTAAGGTTAGGGGGTGGTTGTGGTTTTGAGAGTTTGGGGTTGAGTTAGGTGTTGATTGATTGTATCTTTAATTCAAAGTCAAGGTCTATCATTATAGGATCATATTTTCATATTATCAAATAGGACCTGTTTTTAAAAAAAGCTTATCTTCCAGCTCCCAACAGTTCCCAAACATGGAAACCCTGCAATTGTGTGGAATTACACTTGAATCGTTATATCTACACATTAACACATCATTATGTATGTTTCATTTTACTCTAACTTTTTACCTGGTACCTACAAGGCAGTGTATTCTTTTTCTAAGGGGGAATGTCTTGAAGGGTTGCCTGGCAAAGTGTCCCCTGGCAAAGTGTCCTACATTCGTGCTATTATTACTACATACTTATAGCCATTTAGCTGAAATCCGTCGAAATTTTTATAATAATTAGGTGTATGTAACTTTTTTAAAAGGAAAACAGCCAAAACTGTGTATGGGTTTTATAGATTTTTTTATTGCTTGGAAATTCCCGATTAGTGTTCAATTAGAGGTTCAATTAGAAGGTTAAAGAAGTAGGTATTTAGTATGAAGTATTTAGTATTTAGTATGAAGTAGGTATTTCGAGATATTATTTTCTAAGAAAAAATGAGCACAACTCATTTTCAAGTACAATCGAGTCATGGTTTGGTCATGGATCATATTATAGCCTCCGTGGTTTGATGTAGTAGTGCGGTATTGATTCAGCGTGATTCGCGAAGATTCTTTGCGTAGAAATTTCAAACTTGTTTCAGTTGTTGATGGTTACATCGGGGTTAGCACCTGGCCGGATGGATTAAGAAGTGGACTGGAAACAGCAGCGTGAGTTCCAGCAATAACATTTGGATTTTGTACTCGTGATGCAAGGGCGGAGATGTTCCTTAGTTAATATAATAATACCGATCATACCAAAAATAATGCTGGCGGTCGAATTTCCAAACAATTTGATACAAACAATCCAAACAACAACAACAACAACAACAACAACAACAACAACAACAACAACAACAACATACACCTCAACGTCATCCATATACCCAGAATTTTGGTTACGCAAAATGACAGCTATGCCAACATCCCGGGTAGATATTAAGAACAAGACAACTAGAATATAGTATATACTAGGGGCTCTGCCCCTGCGGCCTCCGGCCGCCAACCCCCCAGCGTGCTTTGGGGCTTCGCCCCAAAGCACCATCTGCTCGGGGCCCCCTTGCAGGGGGCTTCGCCCCCTGTAGGTTTTATTTGTTTCCTGTGTTAATTTGTTTTTCGGTAATTGGTATTCGACCCTTCTGCCACGCTTACCGCACATGCTGCTTCTACGTTTTCCTTTCCTGACCCAACCCAACCTCCCAACCCAACCGTGTTGTATGTTTCCTGATGCCTTTCCTGCCTTTTGTGCGTATTTTTTTGCCACTCCCGTTGCCCAACAATTATTGCCTATCTGCATGTTCCCTGCCCACCTGTTGATTTGTGGGTATTACTAAAAGGAGGGGGGTTTATTTCGTGACGCAGATACACCGATGTCCACCATCGCTTGGTGTCGCCACAGCATGAGTTTTCACGTGCCGCCACACGTGCTGCTTCTATGTTTTCCTTTACTGACCCAACCTGACCTCCCAACCATGGTTTTGCAGAATTCCCCCCCCCCCCCCCACTCCCCCCCACCACCCCACCACTAATCCTACCTTTCCTGCCCCAACCCAACTTCCCAACCTTCCTCTGCGTAGTACGACAGTGTTGATATGCACAATCGTACGATGGTCTGTACTTTGTGCACTTGTGCCTTGTGCCTGGAGCCCCTTCCCACCTCCTCGCTGCATGACAGACATTATAGCAATGTGTATTTAGGCAAAACCCGATTTCAAACACTATAAGATTCCTGTTGTGTAAAAGTTGCGGCAAAACTGTCAGTTTAAACTCACAGTAGAAAATCTCGCAGAAGCACAGGCTGTAATAAATTGACTTTTGACTTTTTAAATTGAATTTTGTTTCATTTGTAGATGGCTTGGGAAGGAATGATAATAATCTGTTTGTGAAGTGAAGGCAGGGTACAGATTGACAGAAATATACATAGCACAGGGCTTGTCGTAATAATTTTGTGGGTCGGCTGACAAAAAAAAATGAATTGTATAGAAAATTAACGTCTCGGAAGTCGGAAGTCAAAATTTAAGGAAAAGGGCCAATTTTGGGCCCGTGTCCGTTGGGGTCGTCTAGCAGTCAAATCAATACATTACAGGGGAAACAATTTCGAGATGACATTAATTTTACCATATGCCCCCCCCCCCCCACCCAGCCACTAATCCAACCTTTCCTGACCCTACCCAACTTCCCAACCCAATTGTGTTGTATGTTTCATCGTACCCTAACTTTTGACCAGGTACCCACCACGAAGCATATTACTTTGAAGGGTAGCCTGGCAAAGTGTCCCATGGCAAAATGTCCGCCCAGACTTCCACTATCGATTATTGACGGATTGTGTACAGTGATCGCGACAAATGTAAAATTTTGATAGCTGTGTTTTCTGTGTGTTTGCTGCCGATTCAAAATTTACATAGTTATTTTCGCGAACCAACGCAAAATTGGTGTTTTAACGCGCGAAGTTGACCAATGTTCGCGAACTCTCGCGACTTTGTCCCCGATACCGACGCATTACGAAAAAAAATCACAATATCGTCTGTAACTTTCAGATTCATTTTTAGTTTCAATTCAATGTGTTAAAAAAAATATTCGATGTTTATGATCAGTTGCGCAATCACGAGACTTCCCCGAAATGCGGCTGGCTGTAGCGAGCCCCCTATCTTGACGATGATTTATAAGCACTTGGTGGGGCCATGTGTTTTTTGCAGAAAGTAGTAGAGTCGCATGTTTTTGTTTTTGTGAAAAGATTCCCCCCCCCCCTAAAAGGGCCCAATTTTGGGCTGGCGGATGTAAAATTATAGGTTTGAATAAAAAATGAACACTTTTACACGGGTACAAAATTTCAATTCTATGTGTCCAAATTTGACGGGTGAACCCCCCCCAAAAAAGGGCCCATTTTGGCCAGACCGAAGCAAAACCCCAGCAGTGAGTTGTAGAATGTGTGATCGAGTGCGTTTCCAGAATTTCATAAAGTTAGGAAAATAATTTCCAAGTGTAATCGCAAGTTTTTGTTTTTTCTAAATGACCCCCTCAAAAGGGCCCAATTTTGGGCTGGCTGATTTGAAAATTTCAATTTGAATTGAAAATGGTCGCTTTTACACGGGTATAAATTTTCAATCCTCCAAGTCCAAATTTGGTGGGTGAACCCCCCCAAAAAAGGGCCCATTTTGGTCAAACCGCAGCGAGACCCCCTCGTTGCACCCAATAATGGTGTATCGAGTGCGTTTCCAAAATTTCATAAGAATCGGATGAGAGTTTTAGGCGTGCATAGACATGACTGAAAGTGATGAAAACATACTGAACCACAGGGATAATATTAGTATAGGGATATATCTTTATTTATTGTTTCCGTAATAAAAGGGTCAAGTTTTCACCTTCATCTTCACCTGGGGTATCTCGAGATATTCTTAATCCGGCTTGCCAAGCCTGGAGATTTCCCAGCGCATTCTTCACTATAACCAAATTCACTTCCTTCCCTACCATCAAACTCCCCGTCCGTTTTTACCAACGCATTCCATACCTTTACGTCTTCCCATAATATTCCTCTGTCAACCTCCTCCCAACTCATCTTCCTGTCCTCCAAGTCTTCTTTTATCACATCACTCCACCTTTCTCTTAGTCTTCCCACTCTTCTTTTCCTTTTTACTTTGTCTTCAAATTCTCTAATTATATCAAAAATTCATATCCTGCCGAGATATGAAACCATTAAAATAATTTGCTTTTTCAGCTATAATCGACAAATTTTCTGCCCTTCTGCTACGCGGTTTGGGTGCGCAAAGGTCCGAGGTAAAATTGTTTGTGCATTCAATTGTTATATGGATAAAAACTTTATATTCTCGGACGGTGAGCCATGCTCAGCATGCAAACTGTGCGACGCTACGTATACACACCTGTGTAACGGAGCTCGACGGATCAGCGGCCTATCAACAGGTGAGTTCCGCAGAGTATCGCCCACCTCATTGAAAATGCAATCAGTTGGTAGGCAATTAAACTAACCCGGTGGACGAGAAAACACATCACTTCCTCCACAGCCTCTGCCCAACTAGGATTAATATAGAATTTTATGAAATTTTATGGAATAAGATATCATGAATTATCAATAATAAGCCTAGAATTGTTTTAAAGGCGCGCTTTTAAGATTGACAGTCTCATCCTTAACGCCCCAAAAATCTCATTAACATTCGGTGTTTCCACTCCACTCTTCCATACTCTTCCACTTGGCCAAAACGTTTAACTTAATGTGCAATACAATAAACTCACCCTAGGAACTGACCACTGACATGTAAGACAATAATAGATAAGTGGTTTTCCATGTGTTTGCCTCCATTGGACGAATTCGGGTTTTTGGATATCTCTTTCATGGCGGGAAACCACCACGGAAGGGTCGCAGGCTAAAGCTTTCAAATTCAGCACAATAATCTACTCAATAATTTATTCAATGTCAAAAATGTTTCATTCCAGTGTTTGTGGCTGCTGGTGTTGCTCTCACACTCGCCGTGCTGGCTAGAGATTCTTGAGAGCTTTGTTTCTGTTACGCGAGATGGATTTTGTGCAGCCAAACATCAAGACAACATTTTAAATTTTTGAATCCACTTTCTCACAATTAAAGAATTTGTAAAATATATTTCTTTCATAAAAAAAAAAAATAATGGAGGAGCGTGAGGAGCAGTGCTGCGAAACTTCAATTTTGACCACCGCTATATCCTTTATGTGGGTTAGTTTACACTTAGGCCACCTCGAAATACCATTTTGTTAAGAACTGATGGGAACATTTGATTTCCCTTAACATAGAACTGCCAAGCAATTAAATCAAAGTCGGCTTAGGAGTTTTCTGGGAAATAAGTTTCTCCAAAAATATATCTGTATTAAAAAATACTGTTTCTTACTCTAAGGACAAAAATAATTTGTAAGATTAGAATTTTACCTATGAGAAGTTGAAGGAAATATCGTAAAAATATAAAAAATTCATTGCGTGGGTTCGACATATTTGCCAGGACAGGCATACTAACGAAAATTAATTAGTTATCAGCATATTCTATATCAAAGTGTGTGAATTGATGGACGTAACGAGCAATGAGTTTGAATTGGGAATTTTCAATTTCACTTACTGCTAAAAGAATCATCTTTTTTATGTCTGTATTCTCTTTTCACGCACTACAGGCCAAAAAATTTAGACGAAATTTGAAATATTTTTTCACTCAAGTTCAGAAAAACTTCAGGACTTCAGTAAAAGTTTTAGGACATTCCTTTTAAAAACATTCACATACATTATTTCTTACGAAAATTGTATTTGTAATAACAGTCTGTCAAAAAATCGTTTTTTATTTTCATGTTTTGTCATGTTTTATGTTTCATGTTTTTATGTTCTTCAGTCTTCTTCCAGTTTTTTTTTTTAAATTAGCCCTTGCACAATCCAATTAATCGTGAAGATAGTTCAATGCACCACATTTAAATGAGGCTCATTCTCAACTCGGTGTTATCTAACCGAAAATGGAAAGGTTTTACCAATGTCCTAAGCTCTACGACCAAGGTGCATATTAATATTAGCAATTGGCTTTCTTGATTAACTAGGAGCGGAGCCCATGCCTATGGCACTTTGTGTTTACGCCTTATACTTAGAGTGTTTGTAATTTTTTTCAACTAATTATAAGCCCGTACGGCAAACCCTTTAACCATTAGGCGAACCATATGCCCATAAAGCAAAACCCTATGCACAAAAGACAAAACCTATGCCCACGAGGCATACCTATATGCCCATAAGCCAAATCCTTTGCCCATGAGGCAAACCTATATGTCCATAAGGCATACCTTTATACAGATAGGCCCATAGGGCAAAACTAACTAGGTTTTATGTGAAAAAACTATATGCCCGTAGGGAAAATCGCGGCGAAACGTATTTTTGGAGGGAACTTTCAGTTGTATTCAATAAATCAACCTTGGAACAGCCCCAGTGAGAAAAATGGAAATCAGAGAAGATTTAAATAATTTTGAAATTCTAATGGCAAGACATGGTTTAAAATTAATAGTTTTTTGCATTTTCACCTTGAAATACTTGACGTATTCGCACGATTCTTAGCCAACACAAAGTGTCGTGAAATTCTATACATTATTTTCCCAACAGATGGGCCAAAAATCACGCGTAAATATGGTTAAATCGCTTGAAAAGTGAGCAGCAGACAGCCAGCCAGACACGAAAAAGTTGAAGGCAACCAAAATTCGGATTTTATATAGGGTTGATGCCAAAAATATTTTTAAGTTTTGTTTTGAGTGCCATATTTTTTTTCGAAGCTAGGCATTTATTTGTCCCAATTTTTTTGAATTGCCGATTTTTTCTGGAACTATGGTAGGATATTCGCGCGTTTGGCAGCGAAGTGTTTTTATTCTGGTGCTTGGCCTAGCGATGCTCGCAACTTGTGTCGGAGTCGACCAGAAAGAAGACACCAACGACAACAAGCTGGCAGAAACTAACGTAAGCAACGCTCATTTTATCATCTTTCAAATCGTTCTTATCTGTTTCCAAATAAGGTAGGAGGCTGTTTTTATATGGTTACAAGGTTAGCAAGCATTGAGTCGCCCTCTTGTTGCAAATCTGACAACTAAAGGGTCAGAGTCTTCTAAATTATGCCATTGCGAATGACACGGCTCATAACTTTTGGCGACCTCGTTCAATTTTGGTCTTGGATTAACAGGTACGCCCTATTAGTTTTTAAAAACATATAGTTTAAATAAGATACAAGTACCGTTGAATGTGAATGATGTATCTTTTCCAACCAAAATCAGTCTTATTTCCTAAATCGTCTAATTGTAAAAACAATTCCGAAATGTATCTGCAAGTTTATTGCATTTTATTTTTTACATAATATGCCTGGTGTATGCCTGGTATAAGTATGTATGAACAAGATGAAATAGACGGTGTGTGTTGCAGCAGGTATTGTCAACTCGTACAGCACGTGACGCCGTGTTTCCGAAAGAAAATGAAAGTTCCGTGCTAGAAGATTTCAACTATTACCGGGACAAACAAGCGGCAAGATTCCAAGTAGCTGATATGTATAAACTAAGCTGGGACAAAGACCTAGCAATTAAATCGAAAAGCAGGGAATTTGAAGAAGTAGGCCACCGGGGTAAGTGTTAATGTGCCAAGAAGAAGCCATTCAGGCAATTTCCCTGCAACGGCTATACCTAGTTGCAATGCATGAACCATTCTTTCTTGATACCTAATACAACTATGTTTCATTACACTGGAGGATGTTGAGAGACGCACACAAATTCGATATCATTATCGTATAGCCTACTATCAGATGATATCAAAAAGTTGGAATTTGAGTCATTTGAGTTAAGATTCTATTTCTCAATTTTCGTGATTTAGTTAACAAGGTTTGGTCAGGTGTCGGGTTGTGCAAACATAATCCTAAGATTGGTTTTATTTTTAATGCTGATAATGAGGCAGAAAAACTGGAAGATATTTTTCACCAGGTCTAATCCGTAAAAGATTATCTTCGGCAAGCACAACATTTTGGTAGTGCAGAGGTCCGAGTAAGACATTCTCGTGTCCCTAAAATTTTCCCAATATTTTTGGAAAAAATTAAATGGATATTTGAAAAGTTATCTAACTCCCGATGTAAGCTCGTGTTGATTGGACGTTTACTTTGTTCACAAATAAATCTTGAATTTGGGACTTTTGTGGTTTTCTTAAACGAAAATTCCAATGTTCTATCTTCTCTGGTTGTTTTATTTTCCGTCAGATCTCAAATAAAGTTTACATCGCGAGTTGGAGTAATTTTCCTCTACACACTGATTATTTTCAAAAATATTGGGATGATTGTAGGGGCAAGAGAGGGTTTTACGTGGATCTCTGCATCATCGGCTCAAGGCCGAAGGCATTTTCGACAGTCCTGCCTGTTTATATTTTGCCGATCTAATATGAACCGTTTATGAAAAATCCAGTTTTTTAATTCGTCACCTTCTTGTCTGAAAAAATGCGTTTCTTTTCTAGCAACCATTATTTTTTATTTTAGCAGGGTTGACGACCCTAAATAAAATCATTTTTCGCGAGATTTGGCGTTTTCTTGTACGTAACTGACATTATCTGAATTCTTATAAAATATGCATTTTATTATTACTCTGATGCAGGTGGGATGTAGAACGAAAGAAAAGTAAAAATTAAGGCGTGGAAACTGATCTCATAACGACATATTCCCGTATTATGGGCCTAGTGCACTGTTGAGCATTCTCACACTTGATCTTCATCAATTTTTATTATTAAAACTTATCAATTGTGTAGCCCATGGTCAAGGTTTATACAGTCATGGTATTAAAACGTGAAATAATCCTAGATTGGTTGTGAAGCTTGCGGTTCTGCTCTGATTTGAATGACTTTTGGTCCTGAAAAGGACCTTCGTCGACGTATCGTCCGCGTTGGCGCGGACATCTTCAGGACTGCGTTCAGCGTCCAGCAGCTGCTCCACACAGTCCTGAAGATGTCGGCGCCAACGCGGACGAAACGTCGACGAAGGTACTTTTCAGGACCAAAAGTCAATCACATCAGAGCAGAACCGCCAGCTTCACAACCATCTTTCCATGGCTCTGAAACAATAATCCTAGATTTTCATTTGTTTGCCATTTTTATGCGTTAAGAATGATGTTTTCTAAGTTTCAATCCAATCTTATCCCATTTCTTGCACCAAATCAATTCTGCAACAACCTAATGACGCTTGAATATAATTGAATCAAAATCATTGAAATAATACAATTAGCATTCGCGATGCCCTATTGTGACGTTCGCGTTGGACGGCAAGTTGTTTATTTTGGAAAAATAACTAACCCCGTTTCACCTTTCGCCGTCTAATTGCGTTTATCTTCATTATCGACTTTCATTCACAATAATTTATCTGACGCTTGAACAAAACATCTTTCAAAGCAATACCTCCAGACAAACGCTCCATCATTCCTGTACCTCTCTTTATAGGTTTAGCTTTCAGAAACATCGGGCCTCCTCGAATATTCCAGTCCGATGTAGGAATGGTTACTAGAATGTTCACACTAGGTTTCAGGGATATCCGAATGAAAACATGCTCGTGGGGAAGACTGGAACTGACGACGGCTTGGTCAGAGTGTGGCCCGTTCAAGACCCCTGTATGTTTCAGTGAGCACTTGCCAGGGTTGGCCGCCGTACTGAAATTGATACGAGTCTTGTGGGGAAGAGGCCGTAACATACGAAGGCGTCGACAGAGTAATGATTCCCCGTTATGCGCGAAGAAATTGTATCAACCTTGTTTCAGTTGTTGGAGGTAAGATCGGGGTTAGCACCTGGCCGAAAGGAATAGGCAGTGGAGCAAAAGATTTAATGTGAGTGTATAATATTAGTCCTTATTATATATTTGGATTTGGATTTAGTACAGTCTCAATGTCCCATGATGTTCACTGCAATTAATGCCGTTAATAATTGTGGTGGTCAAGATTCTAGACAAATAATTAGAAGCTTCTGAAGTGATCATGCCAGACGATAATTATTAATAAGCGAAGCGAGCGAAGCGAGCGAAGCGCAATCATCAAATTCAACAGCCTGAAATTAAGTAACATGCGTGTGTTTTTTTTTCCTGTGCTTCTGCGCGCTCTACAGGTCGAACAGCTGATTTCTATAAAAATTTCAGATTTCAGATTTCAGAACTTTGACCCCCTACGTTATTCACTGACAAGTTTTCTTGTAAAAAGTTTTTTACGAAAAATTTCAGCTTTTCTCGAACCATTTTCATGCTTCACAGAAAAAAATTTCTATTTATTATTTTAATCCTCAAAAGTTTATTTTTGGTTAAGAATTTCATTGTTGTCTGTTTAGCACGCTTTCTTTGCGTTTTGCAGTGTTATGCAACTAAAAAAAAATTGTGCCACCGATTTTGCCAAAAGTGACAGGTTTGCTCTATGAATTGTATTAAAAAGGTATTGCGTTATTTTTAAGCAGATCGAATGAATAATTTTATTTGAAATCGATTTTTTCGTTTTGTAAATCCGCATAATGACGCTCATCAACAGTCAAAGTAAAAAACTATATTATTGTAACCTCGCCAACCCTACGCCGCTCTGTGTGGGAATGTTTTCCTCACAAAGCCCTCGCTAAGGTTATCAAGTTGTGGAATGACACTCGACCCAACGTTCCTAAAGCACTGTCCGGCTCCCGATTCGGTGCGATCAAAAAAATTACTTTATCATTTGAAAATTCGTTCAATTTCGTTCAATTCGTTCAATTCGTTCAATTCGTTCAATTCGTTGAAAATCCAAATTTTTCCGTAAACTATTCCAAATTGGTTTCTAATGGCATGGTATTTTCGCCATAAGTCATTTAAAACATCTATATTTTCGGCAACCAAGGTTGGTTAGGTCTGTAAGGTGAGGTTGGTAAGGTGAAGTTAGTATCCATCCGAGTGGTCGGTGGGTCGTCGATCGAATGAATTACTACCACTCAAATGTATTCATTTCGTCATTTTTACCGCTGCAATTATTTCCGCCGCAATATCAGGTAGATTAAATAAAGATACATCACGGGTGTTCACAGTTCAAGGTACGTAGCTCTTTGGTGAGGCCGGCGGCCAGGGGCCACATGACCTAGACGCTGCCAGATACGTTTCCATTCAAATCGTTTGATTTTTCAGGTTCAATGAACAAATGATCTGCTCTTCTGCTACACGTGTTGGGTGCTCGATTGTGTCAAACAAATCGGTTTGTGCATTCAATTGCGCTGTAAGCAAAGACTATACGTTCAATGAGGGTCTACCATGCTCAGCATGCGAAGAGTGCGACGAGGAATACATTAACCTTTGTAACGGAGCAAGACGGGTCAGTAATACCCCAATTGGTGAGTATCGTGCATATCATTCTCTTCTAGCTTTGCTCGTATCAACGAAATATATAATAATTAAGTTTTGTATGGCTAATGTGTGGTTGACATAACGGCTCTAGAACAATTCTTAGTTGAGACGTTACTGGGATCAGGAAGGACTTGCCGAACAGCTTCAATCTAACTGTAAAGTTAGGGCAAATAGTTAATGAGCCAAATGAGCGAAGTGAATCTTTAATTTGATCACCTGTTGAAAAAAGTCCAAACAAGAGGGTTTTAATAGAAATATCTGAACCATAGCAGTCTTGAAGATGGTGGGGAAATCGCAGTGCTGCAGATAAATTTGATAAATACATGGTTTTTTTCTTTTGCAGGGGCTGCTTGTGTTGCTCTGGCAGTCGTCGTGCTGACTTGGGATAATTGAGAGCTTTGTTTCTGTTACGCCGTACGCGTGATGAATTCTGGGCCAAACTTAAAGATATCATTTATGCGTCCCTTTTATCACAAGCTTAGAAATTTTAAAATAAATTTGTAATTGTAAAAGGAAATTGATTTTTCTCTGTCTTCGAGCCCTCATCCTGGAATGGTAAAACGGGGTCGCAAAGAGCCAATCGACCTTCGTAGAAGACACAAGAATCTGTGAAAAATTCCCCTCCCTCGCTTTTCTCTATGAAGCAAATCTGGGAGGAATTGTTGCATTTTAACTATTCCAAATTTTTGCTTAAAAAGGAAACTCATTTTGATTTAAAAAAATAAATATTCCTCTGATGGAGTGGCAAATTTTGCATGTCTCAAACCTCTCCACCCATAACATCCAGCGAAGTGAATTGTGCTTCAATTTCCATAAAACGGTTCGTGGAGGGCACGGGTTCGATTCGCTGCAAGAGTCTTTAGCTGCAGTCAAACGGACGCAATGGTCTTCAAAGAAACTGTTCGGCTCGATCTACGGGCCTTTCTACCGGCATTTATAAATTAACTGCACTCCAGCCGCGGGCTCTTCAAAGGGCTAGCGATCAATCCAGCATGTCTTTCCGCGAAACTCTCATATTGAATCCTGTGGATTTCTGGCGGCGCACAGTATCTCATGTTTTTAATCCGGCGAAGAGCAAGGTCGGGGGTTCAGGGCAACAAATGGGACGCCGTCGTCGCAGCCAATGGCGGGGGGGGGGGGGGGGGTGATTAATGTCACGAAAGGACTTGGCCGTTTCCACCGTTCTTTTGCATTCTTGTCGCAGGGACAAACCTCGCAGCTATTTCTCAGTCACCAACCGCCATTTGCAAGCAAAGGCCATTGGGCACACGGCAAAGTAATTTGCCAAAACCTTATCGTAGAAGAGAATGCTCAACATGCCTTTACTTACAGCGTTACGTACTTACTATTATATGGAACGTTTAAATAATTTCCTGTGTAAAATTTGAGGATGCACACACTCACTCACCCTCACACACACACACACACACACACACACGTTCAATACTAGAAATCCTTTTCACTCGTGCTTTTCACTGGATTTATGTTCTGGCTAATGAAATAAGCGCTTCAAAAAATAAAAAGGAAAAACGCGTCACATTGCTTGCAAAATGCGTTTTTCGTCTACAACCACAACCACAACTCTGGTCAGCTCCAATCCACTCATGGGCTGGATTGGATTGAGCTGGAGGTATGTTGGGATTCCTAACACACAAGAAACCTTTGAGATTTAACTAGCATTTATAATACACACATGGCGATGATTGAAGCAATATCAATAGCAATATCAGGATTTTCTCTGCTAAACATACTTCAATAATTAGAAGAAAATGTCGCCTATGTAATCAATTTGCGAGAGTAATAAAGGCGAAGCAATTCAACTGCAATCATCATCGCAACCAGTACCTACTACTTTTCGCCTACAAACGACGGAAACGCCAATAGCGTCGTGGTGAATTTCGGGCCTGGCTGCAGAAAGAGGAGGATTGTAGAAAGCGAGTGTGCAGAACTCACCAGCAGATCTCCAGCTGCCGAGAAGAATCGGTGGCGTTGGCACGGCTCATCTCTTCTCGCACCAGGTCCACGAAACGGCCGGCGCAGCTATCCCACTCGCGCGCAATCAGTTTCAGACACGGGATGTGCTTCAGGTATTCTGAAAAACCAGCCGACTTGAGTTGAGATTGCATGTCGGCAGGATGACCAGAGCTTTGATTGCTTTGATTGCCTGAACAACCCCAAAGAACAGCAATGTTTCATCATTTCTCAGGAGATGTGACAACTGACAGGAGTCGTTAGTTCGATGGAATGGTTTAGGAAACTAGGTAGTTCCGATTACACAACTAACTACCGAGGCCATCTTCTTGCTCATGATCATTCCACGGGCCTTCCAAGGGTGCTTTGTGAGAGTTGTTAGTCCGTGGACAAGGTTAAGAAGGCTACCGTGGCGACTCACTGGCTTGGAACTCAGGGTCGTCGCAGAGGAACTTGAACATGTTGCGCGCGCCAGATGCCTGGTCCTCGATCACTCGTCGGAGGCTTAACTTGTGGCATGTCTTGGCGAACGTGTCGAAGCAGTGCATGCCACTGCTAAACGCCCTGCAACCAGGAGAGACAAGTGTGTGGTCAACCACGCTAAGTGACTTATACTGGAGCTTGATATAAAATTACAATATTTTGGTGTTAGGTAGGTAATTGGCCCAAATTTTGAAAATATTCAACCCTCTACCGACAATTTTGCATTCACTTCAGAAAGAGAAGCAAAAAAAATTGCTGATACAATAATAATTTGTTATTCTAAGTGAAGTAGAACGTTAATTTGAAACTGAATATTTTTTTCTTTTGTATGATAAACCCTATAGAAGCGTCTTGCGGTGCGATGGGCTGGAGCCATGGTTGCATTATAAAGCATTGCAACTCCTGAATCTCTAAGATGTTTAGGCCTCTGCACTTTTCATTAATGAAACTTTGAAACACTTTAGTCTCCATCCTTGCCTCTACCCTCACACTTTTCACTCCACACCATCTCACCCACTATAAAGTTTTGCAAAATATAATTTTCACAATTTACCTTGTCCGCCAGTAACAATTAATAAAGTTAAAAGCCTCCGCTGGTTCAGTGAGCATATTCTTATCGGACTTAGTGGTTTGCCACCGAGTAGATGCAACGCAGTTTCCGCGCACGTATAATATTTACATCATAAAATAGTTGAACACTTTCTTTAATTACAGCGTTGCCTACCTTTCATGATAAAAACTTTGAAGTAGCATGGTATTTACGAAAGAAGATCGTACACCAAGGAGAATTAAGAAATTTTCAGTGTTGTTCTAAAATTGGGTTTCAGCAAATAAAATGTCAGCTTAAATAAGTATCCAGACATTGTTTAATAAAAGTTAGCAAAAAGTATCATGCTTCTTTAACAAAATGTAATACAGGGCCCAGATTCACGAAGGGTATTAACTTTAGTACCGAATAAGAGATAGTACGTACTAGCTAATACCACGCTAAGGGCTGAAATTACAATGTCCGGGTAAATAGTTATCCTCCAGGGGCCAGATTCACGAAGGGTACTAAGTCCTAATACGTACTAAGTTTAGTACGAATTTGAAGGTAATGCAGGAATGGCCACTAATACCAGTACAATATGGTATTAAGTCTAGTACCATCTCAGACTGGTACTAGCGAAGATAATACCGTCACATGAAAATGTAAGATATTCATTTTCAGTGATATTTTCGTTTATCTGTTCACAAATATCTTTAAAATCATTTTACTACGAAGCACGAAGTTTATTAGTTTATATTTACGCGCTTTTTAAACAAATTTCGAACCTTCTGACAGCTCCGAAGGGGCGTGCCTGTCACCCTGTGGCAAGACTAAAGGAAACAGTATAGGAATCTTTGCTCAAGACCAAATCGTAGAGTAATAAGAAATATTATCAATAGTGGGAGTAAAAGCTCCATTTATTACAAGTTTCCTTTCGGCCACAACATTAACCAAAGCTTTTAATTCATCTGGCAAGAAATTGGGCTGGCGGGTCTTTTTCTCGTCCAATTAGTTTTTCTTCTCCATTTGTGTTTCTATAAATATAAAGCGTATAATATAAGATCTGCTTAATACTGTGAAATAGTTTATTGTTAATGACAATATGATTTCAAGTTGAAATAAGTTTAAAAAACGAGCTGTCACTTACCGGCTAGATTGGCGTAAACAGACGAAGATCGAAATGAATGCATCTTTGAGAACTCATCTGTGATTGGCCGAAATGAATTCGTTTATATGTGAACCTGCTTGTGATTGACCGAAATTTCAAATGTCATGACGTCACTTCTAAATGCGTGACGTTTTATCGGAATAGTGCTAATACCGTGATAAGGAATACGGTATTAGCGTGGTATTAGCTAGTACGTACTATCTCTTATTCGGTACTAAAGTTAATACCCTTTGTGAATCTGGGCCCAGTTATGGAGAAAACAGAAGCAACCGATGGGTTGTCACCATGGAGACGAATCTTTATCTGGAGATTAGCCACTTAACTAGACATTGTAATTTTGGCCCTAATACCGTATTCCTTATCACGGTATTAGCACTATTCCGATAAAACGTCACGCATTTAGAAGTGACGTCATGACATTTGAAATTTCGGTCAATCACAAGCGGGTTCACATATATACGAATTCATTTCGGCCAATCACAGATGAGTTCTCAAAGATGCAAATTCATTTCGATCTTCGTCTGTTTACGCCAATCTAGCCGGTAAGTGACAGCTCGTTTTTTAAACTTATTTCAACTTGAAATCATATTTTCATTAACAATAAACTATTTCACAGTATTGAGCAGATCTTATATTGTACGCTTTATATTTATAGAAACACAAATGGAGAAGAAAAACTAATTGGAAGAGAAAAAGACCTGCCAGCCCAATTTCTTGCCAGATGAATTAAAAGCTTTGTTTAATGTTGTGGCCGAAAGGAAACTTGTAATTAATGGAGCTTTTACTCCCAATATTGATAATATTTCTTAGTAATCTACGATTTGGTCTTGAGCAAAGATTCCTATACTGTTTCCTTTAGTCTTGCCACAGGGTGACAGGCACGCCCCTTCGGAGCTGTCAGAAGGTTCGAAATTTGTTTGAAAAGCGCGTAAATATGAACTAATAAACTTCGTGCTTCGTAGTAAAATGATTTTAAAGATATTTGTGAACAGATAAACGAAAATATCACTGAAAATAAATATCTTACATTTTCATGTGACGGTATTATCTTCGCTAGTACCAGTCTGAGATGGTACTAGACTTAATACCATATTGTACTGGTATTAGTGGCCATTCCTGCATTACCTTCAAATTCGTACTAAAGTTAGTACGTATTAGGACTTAGTACCCTTTGTGAATCTGGCCCCAGGTACTTAAGCTGGAAATAGAAAACATTATGCAAGTGTACTTCTGTTAATTAAGTTCTTTTTCGCATTGTGACTTAGAAGATGATTTCCCAGAGAAAAGTCATTTAAATAGTTGGGCTACTTCTATTTCTTAATTAAAATGTTGAATTCTCTGTATTATAAGTGTGTGGTCGACTTAATTTTTTTTTTTTTAAATTTCACATGTTTGTTTTTCCGTTCGATCGTTACCATCAGACGTGATTCCTCCGTGTGTCGTATCACACATGCCAATTCGCATCATGAACAAAGTATATATCAAATACAAACGCCGTAAGAAAATAGTCTTCGCAGAGGGGTCTTGCTCGTCATCAACAACAACGGAGGTAATTGACATCTTTGTCGGACCCAAAGACTACCCACAGGCAAGTGAACGAAAATTTCACATGGGTGTACCTCTCTCTTGTCCTGTGTTCCTATACATGGAGATAAATGAGACACTCGCCCAAAGGATTTCGTTCATGAAGAGCATAGCGTCTCACCTCATCGCTTCCATGAGAGATGGCTATGGATATAATACCTGCAGCTGACATCGACGGCTTCAGGCGAGCTGGGGATGCCCATGTCGGTGGCCTGCGTCAGGATGGGCGAAGCCTTCGCCAGGCACTCCTTCAGATTGCGTGTCTCGTCCGTGCATTGCGTGGCGTTGCTGGAGCCGGACACGAGGCGGCTGCTCGACCAGAGCGCCACCACTGCAACACCAAGACGACACCATCGTTGCAGACTCTAAGCATCACCGGCAATCACATGCAGGTGCAACGGTTCCCACTTGCACCTCCCAACGTTTGTCACTTTCCAACATCTCTAACAATATTTGTTATTTTTTCCATCCTTCACATCCCAGGTATGTATGTAAAAGGGATGTAATCAATAGCAACTCGAACATAACTAGTGTACCACCAACAGCCCTACGCGGTAATGGGTGAGTGTGGGATAGAGTGGGTGTTGGCAGGGAGGGAGGGGGGTGGGCAACGGCGATGACAATCGTGTTCGCCAAGTGTCAACCATCATTCGCGGGCGCGATGTCGCCCCGCGGCCGACACTGCACCAGGCCGATAGGGTGTTCGATGATCGCGGCACATTGTTCGGCGGCGCTAAGCGCGAAGTTAATTAGATTCTCACAGCTAATAGCCAACTGGCATTACTCACGGAGAGCAGCGTCTGTATTAATTACGCGGGGCCGACAGGAGCTCCAGCTAGACACACACATGGTACGCGCGATGGAATCTCCCTGGGCGCTGCGTTAATGACGCCGTCGGTGTTGGAACAGCGTCGGGCGCTGTGCGACGTGTCTCTTAGAGTGCTCGCCGTGTGCTGCCGGCCGCGCGGAGAGAGTGTCGGAATGCCTGCAGTCAGCTACGGCTCTTTTATTTGCTACTAATATTCTGGCAGGCGCCGTGGAACGTGCCGTAATGGCGTCAAAGGAATCGTGCCGGAAGCAGTTAGCTGCCAAAGAGATCTGCTTTCTTACAGCATATACGTAATTATTCCAACATTGAACCTACAACGGGAAAATTCAAATATGAATAATTTTTCAGATGTTGTGAAAACTTTTATATCTGTTTTAAAAAGTCACAGAAAATATCCTTCCATTAATTAATGAGGTATTTGTAATTTTTTTATATCAAACATGGTTTTGACTGTCAAGAAACTTTATACATTCACACTCGTCCGCGCCTAGACTAAACCGTGCAATTAGAACTGAAAATCGTTAGCGCTGGTTGAATGTTATTGTGCCCGCTAATCCCGTGCATGGCCCGGTTTCTGTGCCGAGCTCCTGAATGCAGCCCGCAGAGCAGGGAACCCGGCACCTCCACCCAGTATCCATGACGTACCGCGGCGCCCTTCCTCGGCTGGCAGGCCAACTGTTCTTGATACACATGTTCTGTGACACCTACTTCACAGACTTGAACCAACATCTTCGAAGATCGGCGTCTGATCTCCTCTGCGCCTGGACGCAGCCCGCAGAGCAAACAGTCCGACAGATTAGCAGCTTGTCACGCTTGCTCTCCACGACCGCGAGCGGAAGATCTTGCAAACTGCAAATATTGTCTTTGAGAATATTGAGGATTATCTTTCCCCATTTGCTTCACCCCCCCTCCCCCCCCCCCCCCCCCTCTGCACTACTCCACTACTTCTACGGCAAAAAACACGTTCTTTAAACAACAAAAAAATAGGAAGATTCTTGCTCTTTGTTTAACAAGCCTTATCCGTTCATTTATTTTTATAAGATATTTTATCAGCTAGAAAATGAGCTCACAGCGCAAAATCCTTAGCAAAGTAAATGCAAGCATCTCTTACTGTTAATTGATAAAGAGTGAGGTAAAAGCTAAGGGATGTATTGTTTGATGTTCAAGTGGCAAGCTCTACATAAAGTTTTAATAGATTTTATAGGTTTTTAGATGATTTCAAGGAAATTAAGATGAACTGTAGTTTCAGGATTTATTAATAATTTTTAAATTCTGAAATATTCTTTCACAAGGAGAATTTAATAAGAAGGCACATGTTTACCCTATTATAGGGCCTGAGAATATTAAAAATGCAAAGTAAGATTAGAGCTCCTAATCGCTTAATCCAGCCTCTGCAGCCACGACACGTTCGTTTTGGATTACCGCGGCAGACTAAAAATTCCATCCAACCTCGCGCTGTGATCATTACCTCGGCGGATGGGCATACTTTGCGCCCAATCTTGCACAGAGCCTCTAACGCCGGTGGTGCACAATGGTGTACCTTTAACCCCAAGACAAATAAGAAATATAACTGGTTTTTTTTTCTCGCGCCTTCTCTCCGGAAATTGAGAAGGCAGCACATGACTACAGGATCATTCCCTCTGATTAGCAGCACATTCGGTTACGTACCGCGTCATAGCAACGCGTGCCACTAGACGCACGCATTTATTCGCTGCGACGCGTCTTGGACGTCGGCGTCGCGGCGGCCGCCGTCGCGACGCCCATGCGCCGCCGACGTTGTTGTGTAAATCACACGAGCGTCGATAGCAGCCGCCTCGCAGCGTAGTAATTATCTCGAGGACATAACGCAATTAGACAGCCGTTTGATATGTGCAGCTCGTCCCGGCTGTTCGCGAAGGTCTGACAAGCTGTGTCGCGGCGTGCGTGCGTGAGGGGGGGGGGGGCGTGTGCGTGCCAGCGAGCTCCTTTATGCGTGAGTTATGTGTTAGTTTGTCATTGGGGTCGATGCTTTAATCGGCTTGCCGCGAGCGCTCGTACGCTCGCCCGCCCGATGTTTATGGCAGCGCCGAGATGAGATGAGAGTCTCCCTCTCCTCTCCGTATTATGTATATCCGCAGGAATGTTTACAATGTGGGGGGACGTTTCTATTTGTCCTCTCGAGTTTGTGTATTAGCATCCAATTATCACATACCGATGACGTGGATACCGCAGATACCGCAGGCGAGAAGGATGTTGTTGATTGCCATTCCTATTTCTATCAATAACCATGCAAAGTATTTTCGCCTCAAATGTCCAGCTATTTTGGAGAAATGTGCGTTAAAAATGGCACTTTTCATCTATTGAACCAACTATACTAGCTATATGGACTATGTACATTTCCCTTTTACAAAGTACTTGTTACTTGTACCAAAGGCAATAAGCTTAGCAATGTAATGCTATTAAATTCGATAATACCATACATGAACGTTGTATCGTGTAATTAGGACAGGCTCACTTCCAGCTGAAGTATTTCTCTGGAGTGAAGAAGAGAGAACGAGCTTCTCGTCCAGCCCAGCTTGGCAGGAGCAGCGCCCTCGTCGAACTAGTTGTCATGGCAGCAAAGGAAGGATCAAAGGTTGACGGGCTGGCATTTGCTAAGGATATCAGGGTAGAGTTAATTTACTTATCGTCGAGCCAACTTCATTAGCTACAAATCACTCGCGATAATTGAGTTACAACTATACAACAAAATTGTATGTGTGGATCTTCTCTGGGACTAAGACCGATGTTCGCGGCAATATAGGGAATTGAATTCGAACACCTCAAGCATTGCTTTTTCCGGCCAAGTGGAGCTCAGCAGAGCGTTCATCACTCAGCCAACCCCCTGCGTTCTATATTGGGGCCCTCGCCAAGTGTTCATCAAAAGGGTATTCCGACGGATGGGTTCTTAGCTTGAACAGCAGCATCGCTGTTACTCGATAAGTTTCGCCGGAAATGCGCAGCGTCGAGCGTCGAAGTGTACTTCCGGGAACTAAGCAAACACGCACCTGTACACCGCGCGCTGGGCTTCTGCTCGAGCGCGCTCAGAGCCTGCTCATGATTTGCTCATCGAACTGCGAGGGCGAACTTTGCAGCCAACCTTGACGCCACAGCAAACACGGCTCTCAAACTCACATCCGATCCTCCGGGTCTGCAAATGCAGCCGCAGAGCAAACAAGATTGCATCACCGGTGTCGCTGCCACGTCTCATGCATCAGCGTTCATCAGAGATATTCTATCAACAAGCGATGTCAGGAGGATAGGGAGAGAGGCCCTCCCTTTATTGAGCCCGTTGAGTTTTGGCATTATCTTGCTCGTAGTTACTCTAAAATTTAATAAAGCACCGGGTTTTTTAAAAATGGAAATGCCGCTGGTAAAATGACTTGCGGTCGCAAGATCTGTGCCGTCGTTTCTGACTTCTGAGCCACGAAAAGTGGTGAAAATACGAATCTCGTCTACGGTAGCAAAACTGGACGTTACAAACAATCCCCTGCGATCCAAACAGATTTTTGCAACCCTCCCACACTCGATCCAATTCCGCGCGAAAGAAACGCGTTGTCCACCCGTGGCTGTCATCGCTTCCTGGTTCACAATGATGCCCCGATAACCCAACCGAGCTGACCTTTGCGATGGCATTCCCCCCCCCCCCCCTCCTTCCTTCCCCCAAACCAACCCGTCGCGAGGGATGTTTGCCCCCCGAGCATGGCACCCACTTGACAACAAGCGCATCAGAACTAAGTGAGATCGACTTGCCGGCGTGCAAACACTCGCGCCTGCTCGACTCTAGTGCAAAGTGCACAGCGCCATTGTCTACAAGCCCGTTCATCAGCCGCGTGGTTTTTATACACAGCAAGCGAGATGAGATCGGTGCTGGCAGTCAATAGCGCAGCTGGCAAACAGGAATTTAAGCGAGGCATGCAGTTATTGAATGCTGATTGTGGTACATGATAAGGTACACTAATCTATGGCAAACAAGAAACTGATAAGTAACATAGAAAACATCGAATACGTGATGAAGGCACTAATAATTGCATTCAAGCGCCGGCCAATCCATTGAGCTGTAACTGAACAAGGAAATGTTGATAAAGTATTGTTGATATCACGGCGGGTTATTTGACTCCGCTTAGTTCAAATCACGTAAGGTTAGATATTTCCTTTGAATCTGACATTAATTTGGAATTTAACTTTTCTTTTCCTTTATTTTCTTTTGATGTTTGAGTAACCAAACAGTGAGTCCAACAATGCAATTGTGATTGCAAACCATTCGCGACCGAAAAAAACTTAAAACTTTTGCAGGCTGACTTTGCAATAAAAGCCGCCATTCGTTGTGCCGGCTTGCCAGTCACATTCCTTACAGTAATTTCATTTTTATGTCGAACAAATAAACACGTTACCCCGTAAGAAAAACGTTCTCATTCTGCGGTCATACGCCACGTGTTACAGCTTTCACCTACGATCATTTTAAAATGACACTTTCGGAACTATTTCACAACTCGATTTGCATATGAAAGTCGTTTGTTCCGCGGCATCAGTCAACTTTACTGCCCTTCACAAGGGGCATCCATCTGTTCCACCTTCGCGTGGTCCCGCCAGGTAGCGCACGCCGCGACAAAGGACACCACCGACGCCGACGCCGACGCCGACGCCGACGCCGACGCCGACGCCGACGCCGACGCCGACACCAACGGCGACGCCGACGCCCGTCCTATTTCATTTGCCGGCCTGCTAAGGAGCCGGGCCGGCCCGTGTGGTTTATGCGCTTAGTGTAACGTGCTTTTTACGGCACCATCTCACTTTTATGTACGCAATATACATGCAAAGCTCCGTCGATCAGATGGGTTCCGACGCGGCTAAATATTGCTGGCACGTAGGCTCGTATCACATGCTGGGTGACAGGCGTGCATTAAGGGATAAATTGCACGCCATTAAACATAAAAATTCGCGCCAGGGGCTTAATATTGTTTAATACTTTCTGGCCTGACACATGTTCAATCGACTCGCCGACTGTGAAATCAATGCATCGCTTCACTGTTTTACAAACTGCAGCGATTTCAAATGTTGCTAAAAAACGGGCAAGTCACGAATGTCACGACGCTAATCGTAGGCCGCGAATACGAGCCACGTTCGCGGTCATGGCTCTAGAGTTAGTTCCTGAACGGGTTCACTTTCTTATTACTTCCGGTCAGGTCCACTTCGGTATTCACTATCCGTTTAGAGAGCAGTAAGCTGAATGCCTCGGTCGTCACATCAATCAGATTTAAGCTTCAGAGGAACCCTTGCTTGTGTACCGGTAATCTTCTTAGACAACGCCACAACCATGTCCTATGAGGCCAACCTAAAGCAAGCCACTTGGCTGATGTAGAAGTAAAAGGGCTCTTCTGACAATCCTAGACAGTTTGTTCGGTGCACGTCAGAAAGTATGAGGAGTCCACTAACGCACTGCGTCTAACGGCTCTCAAGACGCCGGTAACAGAGATCTCCGGGGGCTTGGGAGTTGGGATGCTCAGAGTATCATCGACTTCGGTAAATCGTATTTCAGCCAAAACCGGTATTACGACGCAATACGGCCCATGGCTTTCCAAGAATGACAAAGGAAAGCACTTTCGCATTCTTTTTTGAGATTTTTTTAAGTACACCTATATTTTCTTGCAAGCAGGACAAAGCGCGTGTCCTTTTCTGACAGATTCTGTTGAATGAAGACCACCTCAGGGTCACGCGGCTCTGGTGGGGGCATCTGTTTCGATCGGCGGCGACCCCACGGCGTCGGGCGCCATGGTTTAATTGGAAACGCGATATCTTTGATGTGTACGTTCCCCCAACCACCCAACCACACTGGCACACCACATACGTCACCCGCACATCGCCCGCTCCTTTGTTTTTCATCCGCATCCGTGATTTCACGTCATCGTTTGTGTCAAAATATGCACCCTTGTGAATGTTATCAGTCACACTGCATTATCCACTCTGTAGCTGGCTTTGTTCGCGCCACGATGCTGCTCGCTTGGTTTTCTATCATTGACCTTCCCCGCGAGTGGACGTGTGCGGAGTGAGCGATGCAATCCGACGCTGACCGCACCGACGGCGTGAGACGTGTGTCAGATGTGTGCTGGGGTCAGTGGGGTGGTGGATGACACCGGGGCTGGAGGTATCGATGTGGTGGCCATGGTACCCGTCTCTTTTTCCCGCTGCTCAGAAGCGTGGTGCAGAATTGCTTCGCTGCGGCCTATTGTCACACGACGCTCCCAGAAGGGAGGTGAGACACGCAGCTTGATGGTTGTGACAAGAATTGTTCTCTCTGCCAATCCAGCATCTTTATAGTCCCGGCGCTGTGCTATAGATACTCGTCACGTCTCACCGCATCTCGGCTCACCTCACCTCACCGCGTCGTCTATCTTTGCCGGCAGTCACTGTTGCCATTCTGAAACTAATCAATGAGCTGCGTTCTCTCGCCCTGGAAGACCGAATAAGAAGATAAAATAAGTGTGTAATTTGAGTTCGTCTTGTGCGTTATTCTGCTATCAAACTCTTAATGCAGCTGTTGGAAACCTTTTTAACTTATTTTAAAGATCTTTCGCGTAGAAACGTAATTCAGTTACAAACTCTGCAAGCTTCACCATCGATTAGGTCATCGAGCCAGCCGGGGTGTAGACGGCTTCACCACTCTTACAATATAGATTGCTAGGCCGTGGGACAGGGCAGACTGCAAGGGCAAAGTTTTATCATCAGGCATGAGCGCTGGGCTTACTTTTGGGTTCTGGGGAATCTGACAGGATATGAACGAACAGGCGCACAGCACAGCGAAGTATATTTCTTAGTTCCGGTATCCCCCCCCCCCCCCCTCCCCACCACCAAAACCTCCATTACCAAATGCAAATCCGCATGTGACACTTTCAGTCTTTGCTGAATAGAGTGTTTGGAATAGGAGGGGGATAGGGGCTAAGACCATGATAAGTGGCCGAAATTCTACATACATTCAAAGGGAATTAATTATGTTTGGATGACAGAAAGTTACGTTAATTTACTGCTTTACCGAATCTGAGAACCCGACAAAATTTTGCTTTCGAAAAGTCAGCCAATTAGACGAGCACCTATAAATATTTAATGCACATTTTAAGCTTGCAACTGAAGTTTCCCAATTTTCGCAATGGTTTCTTTTTTTGGCTTAAAATATGAAAAGTTGGAAAGAACGCGGATTTGGAAGAAAGCAGGGCTTATGGTGCCTCGCTGAGCACGTTTCCTCCGCCATAACAGTTGCCAGCAACGACTGATGGTGCCTATATCCAGTTTCACAGAAAGGTACTTGGGGTTTATATTAACTTAATAATAGCTCCGCTGACAGGGAAGGGGTTAGCGCTGGGCTGCAGATAGCAAAGTGAAAGGCTTTGAACCTAACAAATATGTGAAAAGTAGGAAATAAAAGCGTGCGTGGCCTAGAGCCACGGGGATTCAAACACCGATCCCATAATTTTCAAATCGTTAATAGGATTCTGTCTGGTTTATATTGTTCGGAGTTTTTCTATGGCGACTTGGCCTGCAGGGATTTCTGCGTTTTGCCGGAGCAGATTTGGAGCCCAGCTGAATATATTGAACATTTGAAAATCACTCTCATACCTACATTGCAAATTGTATTTTGTATTTTAATACCGAGAGGAGTCGTTGTTTTGTTTCGTTACAATATTTTAGGGATGTTTTTGGTTCTAAGCAATACAAATTTGTATGTTTATGCGTGTCTAGACCGAGGAAATCGCCTCTAAATCGATAAAAGAACGAACGGAACATATAGAGGAGAGTTCGATGAAAATTGAAGGACTTGGATTTGCTCGGATGGTGAATCTAGATGGCGATAGGCTGGTACCTACAGCTTAGGCCTAGGTGACACATCCTAGGTGACACATATGGACGGGTCGAAATTAGGCCTTGAGGCTACATATTCGACAGGAGAATTCCGCTGGCAAACTCGTGCAGTCGCAAGAGAAGGATTGAAACAGTTTCAACAGTTTCACATCGTTGCAACAAATTATTAGCTCCTGGAAAGCATGGCACTGCATCATTCGTAGATGAATGATTCCAATTCTGAAACCAGGTATATGATGCACTACACTGTTGCAAGGCTGTGATTGTCTTGTAAGAAATTGGTGATGCGAACATTCTAACCACCTCAACTTACAACAATCTATTTTGCAAAGTCATCTAAGCAAATTGTTCGCTAGCTCTCGTCAAGACGAGGATGGGAGGGAAGGTAGTTGAGAGTTGAGATTGCAGCAGGAGTCATGTAAAAATTCGGTTCGCTTCGTGCAGATCCAAGGAAGTAATCAACCCAGGTATTTCATTAGATATGGGAATTGATAAATGTTACGAGAGATGGGAATGTTGCGCTTAAATTGCTCTTTACGTGATCCTGCATTTCATGCAAAGGCTGTTTTAAAATTCAAACGAGGTCACAATAGCTGAAGAAGAATCTCTAATTAAGGAGTATCTCATTCTGTTTACGGTTTTACTACATATTAATGCAGTCGTGGCATCAAACAGGAGACACTTGGAAATTGAGAGTACGCGTAAATCTAAAGAAAATGCCTCCGATTTGCTTATTTAATCGGCAAATCTTAATCAGCAAACGTTTATTCTCCTTGTGGATAACAGAACACAAAGTTTCGTAGTGAAATTGTTAGCGCCCCCGAGACCAACGATGGCTCCAGAACGCGCCAATAACTGATCACCGTGTCTCAAACTCAGCGCTGCAAGGATTCCAAAGTCTCGACCCTAACTAACTTCCCGGTAAGCGAGTGAGCTTAGCTAAGTGCGTTAGCAAAGTGTGGAGCCAACCGACGCCGGACCGCGAGCAAACGGAATTAGACACGTTGATTAACCCCACGAAGAGGCGACGCCCGCCGCCCCGCCGCCCCCGCCGCCCCCGCCGCCCCGACGACGAGACGCCGCGACGTCCAAGCGTCGGTCTGCAAGGGGACGGCGCGCCTCAATGCGCTGCCATGACAGCCTGCCGACGCCGGCCACCCAGGTAGAAACATTGTGTGGACGTGTTGGGAAGACCAAAGAGTCGGTGTTAGGATGGGTCAACCCGGCGACACAAACCAGACTTCACCTGCGCAGATCAGTGAATGGATGACCCGGAGCTGGATGACCTGTAACCTCAGTTGGTCGTGTTGGAGTTCGGCTGCAGGTCTCTTATCAGATTAATGGAGGTCGAGCTAGCTGCTTGCGCTGCGGAGGCGCTAAGCTTGTGGATTCAGCCGCTGGTTATTACAAGGAACTTGTGCTCGGATAAGTTTTTGATTGCCACAGCAGAGTAGACCGAGTTTCGGAGATTTTTATAAGAAGTCATTTCCACCAGGCATTTTCAGGAGGCAAAAACATTGCCTGCATCAGCACGTTTGTTATCATGATATTTTATCAAAGGACAAACTTTATGCAAAATGAGAACCAAAAACACACATTTGAAATCTTTCGTGTTTGCGCATTGATTCAATTTTTCAAAAGAAAAATCCCATTTTGGTTCGATCACAAAAGAAAGTAAACAAGATATTCAAGGGGACTTTCTTGTTTCGATAATATTTCTTCGCGAGCACTTCAATCACGGATTGGCTTGGGATCGCTTCGTCATGAAACACGCCGACGTCGAGTCGAGTGAGAAGCAAGGAATCTCGTGCGAGCGCGGTGCGTTGCAAACTTCGTCCTGTTTGCCGACTTCTTGGCCTACCACCCCCGCCCTACTACCCCCAGCCCAACATCCACCCACCATCCTGCAACTATACACAGCAAGAACAGCTATTTCTATTGTCTCCAGGTTTTCTTTATCTTGCCACCAATCATATTACTCACAGTCTCAGCAATATTCCCAGTGTCTACTGTCTACTCTTAATTAATATGCAACGGAGTACCAACGTTGGTTAGCCACAAAAATGAGCTCGTTATTAATTAACGAAATACATTAATGAAACCATTACTATGCAACAAGGTGCTTCTTGCTCACTGACGCTGGAAATCAAATCACGAGAGAAGTTAGTGCTGAATTAGTGCTTAATTAGTGCGGAATTAGAGCTGAATTAGTGCTGAATTAGTGCTGAGTTAGTGTTGAATTAGTGCGATATAAAACCAATCACCAAACTATTGGTGCTGCAAAGTTGTGGCTGTCATAACTTTCTGCAAAGTGCCTATGAGTGACGAATCTTAAACTCCGAGCATTTTAAGTGTTTTTGAACTTTACGAGCGCAGGTTCCAATCAAATTTTGGGCAAGCACGACGTGTCTACAAGAAACCACCAAAAAATCAGCTCTGATATTGGTTTGTTCCATTAGATATATTGTTACAAAGATATGAATCACATGGGAGCGAATTCATCCCCTAATATCATTTTAGTAGCTACAGCAAGCTTGCCAAAACAAATAATCCCCCGCCTGCGGTTTTCCATTGCTGGAATCGGATGCTTCCACAGAAACAACCCGGGACAGCTTCGCGTCGAATGTTGACTCGCGGTCAACACCCAACGCGCAGCGGACCTTACGCCTGCGCCGTGCTGCGCAGCCCGCTAGGTCGGCGAGACGGGACGTCGTCGGGAGGCCGCTGCCAAAACTGCCGGGAGATAAACCGCTTCTTTGACGCGTCGACTCGCTAAGGCGATTTGGCTCAGACACCATCAGCTTGGAAATGTCATTTCCTGGACGAATTTTCAAATGGAGGGAAAACATTTTCTTGGTTTTATTATTATTGGTGTCGGTGTTTGCGTGCCGGCATTATCAACCTCAATATGGTTGTAATATTGACGTGTGAGGGATTTCTCGACAGCACAATATGTGCGCTGACAGCTGTGTGGCAATGCAATTTAATTCTATGCAATAAAATACAATGAAATGCAACGCAACGCAAGCAATGCGATGCAGGGTTCTGTTTGATTTCAGTATTCGCATTTGCAGAATCCACACTTTTTCTCAAGCCCTGCAAGTTAGTTTAGGCATTTTTATACTTCCACTTTTTTAAGCTGCGCGAATGTTTATTTTGATAGCGTTTTGAAATTCCGTTATCTAAATCGTTCTCGTTTAAAAATATTTGAGAAATAAGAAATGAAAAAAAAAAAAATTATTGACTTTTGTCTGAAAATTCTTTCCTATTTCACTAAGTTTCAAATTAAACACTCGACTTCCTTTTGGTCTTCAAAGGCCTCATTTAAAACTATTTGAACTATTTGCAAGTATAAATCAGAAATGTTGTCAGAAATTTTGACCAAAATCAATTTTTGGCCCTGAATGAGGCGAACAAACTTTTTTTTCGGGTTTGCTTCACTCGCTGCGCCATGCAATTCGCCGGTTACCTTGCCGGCGCACTGATAATTTCTTTGCTAGATTGAAACCAATCCCACATTTCATGGCGAGAGGTGTGCTAATTGCGATTGAACTTGCTCTTTTCAGAACTTGGCGATGATGAAACTCACCTCCCAGAAAGGAGTCAATTGCGGTGTGTATTTCAATTCCACGAAGATAATTATCTTCGGTTGAATTTAGCAAAATATCAATCTTAGATTTTTACTCGCCTGAGTCGCCGATGAGAATTGAGTTCCTATAACACGACACATTTTCCAAGGAAACATTTCACATCACCAGGCAAGGAGACTTTTGCTGGTGTTTATGCCCTGGGCTGCGGACTTTGAAAAGGTTGCTTGTTCTGTAAAATGCTGCTTGTTATGGATATTCGAATATTTTGGCGAACCTGACGCAAATGCTTGTTGCGCTGAGTAGAGCAGGGGACTCGACGTCGCCAGGACGTCGCGACGGCGTCTTCGAGGACGTGGCTTTGTCTCCCTCCGTGCAAGCAGTCGCTGCCAGATGATAAGGGATTGACAATGCACGCAGATTCCACCGACAGATTGTTGCGGAATTCTGACAGAATGTAGAGTTGCAGCGTTCCCGGAGTCTTGTTTCATCATGTCTACCAGCCATGTTTATTAAAACATAATAATTATAAAACAATATCCAATTTTAATCTGTCAAAAGCAGCCAGTTGCATGCTATCTCGGGTGAAAATTACCATTTACATGGGATAGAGAACAAAATTTAAATGTTGAGTGTGCTGCTTTGGAATGTTTAATTAATAATTTATTGGGCGGTTCCGCTTATTAAAAGCACTCGGACCACTGGGCCTATGACACAACACGATATAGCCAGTTCTCGAGTTTCTTGTTACACAGCCTGTTTCCACGGAAATTACACCTTTATTTTGATGTGCACTTTAGACAAACCCTAAATAATAAATACTACCTGTTGTGTTTTGAACCTGGGCTTATTTGTAATAATTAATAAATTATCTTCCCATCAGCACCATGGGAATAGCAGCCAAGCGATGTCAGTAATATTATAGATAGATTCCGGGATGTTAAAGTCGGGCACGTCTCTGTAATAATCATGTTATCGACCCTGGGAAATGTAATTTATCTGAAACAGTTCGAGCTGCCGCATGAATAACGCGTGTTTACGCTATTAACACATCAGAGAAACATACGCCATTCCTTCCAAACGAAGTCCTTACTCCGGCCAAAGGCACGTCGGCGAGGCAGCTGAGAGGGCTGAAAGCCAGCGAGGCGCGGCGGCCGTCAGTCCGAGCAGGGTGTAAGCCCCGTGCACCCCCCAGGGACGCGCGCGACAAGCTGCTATCCCGTCACCTCGGTGCCTGATCCTGGCGTTGGAGCAAGCCATGGATGCTTGACCCTTGCTCCGGCTCGTCTGCAGGGTCCACATCACCAGCACTTTGCCACACGCCCGTCGAGCTTGCTTTTGCCGATACATGGCCGAAAATTTCAATCAGTTTCCTTGGAAATAGTTACGTTCACTGCGTTACACACAATGTGCCATTGGCACCAAATTATTGACACATCTTATTTTAATTATTGTAGGGCTGCAAATTTTCATCATCGCTTTTTCAAATGAGCCACGGAAAATTTTAATACGGATGTGCTTTAAATTTGTCCAATTGTTGCGCGATCTGTAACGATTGGAGCCAGGTTGTCGCGAGCAAAATTTATCTTGGCGCTTGGACACCTTATACTGGTTTATGCTAATCACCGACTGTGAATAATGTTGAAGAGGAACAATATCCGAACCGAAACTAACAGTTCGGCTGACCTTAATTCCATTTAAGAAGTGGCATGGAGCCATCCTGAGCAACCTCCTTCGACTTGATAATGATTCTGCCTTGCACTGGTCCCGACAGCTCGCCTGCCATTCGTGGCATAACATTTGTTTTCATGCACCCAGGGCACGATAGGTGCCTGCCTTGCTTGTAGCAGAGGTTCATTTTTATATGTCGGAGCGCTGAACATTTTTACACAAACAGCTGCTCTCTGTAGTAAATCCCTGCTCTTTAAAATATTATCATGTGAGATTCGTTGGCTGAACAGACGGTAAACAAGTTACTTTGAAAATCAGATAGGCGAATCCGTGTACCTATCAAAACACAGTCGTTATGCGGAGGGATCGTGCGGGATTTGTGGGAGTCATGTGATCGCACCAGGGGCGGGGGGGGGGGGGAGCTGAGAGCTGGAGGGAAAGTGGAAAAAGTTTCCTTGTCATGAGAGATCAAAGTATTGTTCGTCCAAGATATTTATACCAATAACTTTACGTCGCAGAATGCGCACCTTATGGTCGCTTCGCTTGAATTGTGATTACTTTACTCTCATATCTCGCGACAACTTTCTGCATACGTCAATACATTTTGTTTCGTCGCGTGTCACTGTCAATACACGTTATCCCTTGGCGCACCGTTGCGTCTCCCGACTTGAAGCAATTCCAGATCAGAACACGACGCTCGATATGGCCCACAGCGTTAATATCAGTGGTGAAGCAGGAGAATAAAATCTTCCATGTTGTGGAGAACGATTCAGGAAATCGAGTGCAAATCAAAGGACCAGCCGATGCGATGTCGCTGATACTGTTCTCGACTTACTCGCTCACTTGAGAGTTGAGAAGCGATTTATCTCTTAATTTTTAAGCACTCCAGGAATTATTAGACGTGACGCTCGCTACTCTTGCGTCGGCGCAGAGTAACGACGCCGGTGCGTTTCGACGCCGACGCCGACGCTGGTGAATTATCGCCGGAGGAGCGCGGTAGGCGAGCGCAAGATAAAGGATGCAGTGCGGAGTAAATCAGGCTTCATTACCCGGAGATAAGTAGGAAACAATACAGTCTCGGAGCCTCGCCTGCCGCCCGCGGGAACCTTCCCCTCCCACCCTCACACCCTTTCACCGGTTCACATGTATACGAGGCTGACACCCGCGTGTTTTCTAATAATCGACTGGGTCTTTTCACGAAGCACACTAATTTTCCTCAAACATTCGAAAATTGCTTTTTTCCATGTCAATTTTGTCAATGTCATGTCAATGCCAATGTTTTATCAACGATTCCCATCATGGGATAATTTATCTGTGTCATGATAATCCCATTCGTTGGGATTTTCCTAATGATCAAAAAACCTGTGGGTTCCAAACCAAAGCTGATAGGTTCAAAAAAAAGTTCAAAAAAATTCCAAGGTTACCTTAACTGTGGGTTAAAGGAATTCTTTGTCGAACTTTGTCGACAAATTGGATGTGAGAACCATGAATTGGTATTCCAGTGGGTTCAAATTAGATGCATCTGAGAATGTGGGCACACAATAGAATTTTGTAACCTACAGTATTTGATTCCTATATGTGGACCCCTGTGCGACGCAAACCACCACGACAGTTTCTACTGCATTACTGGGGGGTTGTTAACACTAGAGGTC
This sequence comes from Nemurella pictetii, assembly GCA_921293315.2. Taxonomy (NCBI): domain Eukaryota; kingdom Metazoa; phylum Arthropoda; class Insecta; order Plecoptera; family Nemouridae; genus Nemurella; species Nemurella pictetii. The sequence continues at coordinate 34,028,100 of OV121115.1, forward strand.
AGTCATCTAGCAAAAGCCTGCAGCATCCCTGCTAAGGGACATAAATATTGCACAAAGAACGAATGGGCGACATACATTACAATTCTATCACACAAAATGAACAACAGCCGTCGTCGTTGTTACACAATGTTGAATTTTATCTCAACTCTGCACATTCTAGAAACTAAAGTTACAATAGTTCCGTTTGTGGCTCTTTTGTGGTATTTTCGCTTGTGGCTCTTGATAATGTTCACTTGGTCGCGTTGTTTCGAATCAAGATTTTTCATGCAGATATTATAACATCACGAAATCCTTATACCATTAACTAACTTTTTTATATCTCGAACAAATTATAATCAAATGTGTTCTATGTTTCATTTTCTGGTATTTGTTACGGGTTAACTCAAATTTTGATGTGCATCGCGCCGTCCATGGTTGCAGGTGTGAGACCGGAGGAAGCTGGTTCACCGCAGGGAGGTCTGGTGGTCATGTTCAGGTCGCCGCCGCCGCCGCCGCCGCCGCCGCCGCCGCCGCCCCTGGCAAGGATGGGATCCCTGGCTTTCCAATAAAACCGATAAATGAACGATGAGGGACGCAACATTAAGATTAGAAAATCTCCCGGGAATATTCGAACCCTAATCTCACAGATAAGAACAAACGTCCATGTATCAATATTATTGATTTATGCAGATATGGGATCGGCCTTTTTATAAAAAGGGCATGCGTTTCTGGCAAATATTTTTTTAAGTGAGATAGAACCAATCATCCTTTTGTTCTATAAAAAGTTAGACAAGCAGATTAAATTTCCTCTGTAATTTTATGCGGATCGTTTGCAGCGTGACCATGCCAAATTACTTGCGATGTGCTTTTCCTCTGTTCATCCATTAGAATGTTTCTAATATTTTAATTAATTTAACCATTAACTGATTAATATTCTAGATATTTTGTAAACAGGTAACATTAACTTTACCACATCCCTCTGTACAATTTAATAGGAACCACGAAGCCGTAGAAATCACGACGGAGGGAGGCAAAACTATTATTCTATCGTTCCTTGATAGTTATTATTTCCGTTCCGCCCTTGATCAACAAAGCAATATTATTATATAATATCTTATCCTATCGCTGAGCATCGTCTCAGAAAGGAGAAAAATAAGTGCTGCACTTCAAACATTGCCAAAGCATACACTCTTTTCATTATCAGCCATCCCTTAAACAGCGAACAATATAGCCAAGAAATGTTTCCTCAATTCGACAGATAACTTGAGAATTAACTTTCTTAATTAAAATTTGCTTGGATCTTTTAATGAATTTGGTCATTGTCAGCTCGCGATCCTCGTACCGCTCTGACGCTAACAATGGCCCAGGCTGCAGGGAAATGTTGCACTTGGCAATATTGTTCACGGGATTACCCCGGTAATTTCGGCGTGTACAGCTTAAGACGTGTAGCCCAAGCGTGTTACGATCAACACTCATGGGTGTAGCGTTGATTAAACGGCGAGCGCGCGGGGGACGTTGCCGACGAGTAATGATATGCTTGTAGCACGGAATCTTGTTAGCGTAATCGGCGTCCATGCGTTCGAGCACCTAGCAGAGTGCGTCGTGTCGTGTTTAGCAAACAATGGCCACCGGCGACCAGACGAGATCACCCTTCATTTTCTTATCACGCATCTCCGCGCTGCTTTGGCGAGGAAACCAAGTACTCACACCCTTCAACGCGATTGAACTAAGAGCAAGGGTTATTTAGACAGAGGCTCGCCGCCAACCCTCTGATAGGGCTGGACGAACAATCCAAGCAGCCACAAACGATGCTACCCCATGGAGCTTGCCGATTTCTTGACACGATAAGCACGTTTCTTTTCTTTTCAAATTTTGACTAGAAAAAAACAGTGCGTCATAAAGCAGACTTGATACGTGATTTTGGCACTGTGGTTTATATAAGTTCGACTTTATTTAAAACGCAATCAATCAGTTTGACATCAACATTTTTATCCGGAAAAGATTCCATTGTGAGTGACCGAGAATAAGAAGGCGCGTCGCGTCAGAGGATTTGATCGCAAAGGCTTTGCGAATCAGATCGTGACAGCAGAGCGCAGCGTTTCGAGGCGCAGCGCAGCCCGGAGCGACAAAGAGCGCGGGTTGTTCGTGCGTCCTCCGACACGATACACCCGGCATCGACAGCGGGGAAATCTGATTTTCCTGAAAGCGGGATAAAGTTGGTACATCGGCGCGGGGCTGCCGCGAGTTCCGGCACTGCGATCGTGGCAGCCTCGGGCGCCCCCCAAAAGAAGCAGGCGGCAGAAGATGCCAATCTCCGCTACGCGCGCTCAGTCAATTCCTCTCGGCAAACACATGTTGTCGGCACACTTTCCAGCTCCGCGCGGGGAAAGTTTTCATTGTGACGCCGCGGCCCGAGAGCCATGTATCATTTTGATGGCGTCATTATAAAGTTATGATATATCATCGTCGATTTGAAAACCCACAATATTTGCCATACTATATCTTGCTCTCTCTCTCTGTATACACATGTTTCACACACTCGGGAATAGGAAGGATACAAGGATAATCACGGATCGTAAAAGTATTTAAGGATGAAAGTTTAGATAATATTCCCGCGACTGGCACGAACGGGAGCTACACAAGTTATGCATGACTTCAACTTTCCTTTGCGTGGAGTTCATAGCCGCAGGAAGCATGTTGGGATTTAACATTTTAAATGGTGATAGCTGTTTTCATCTTTAACGAGGATTTATCCCTGGCGTTCAGATTATTAAATTAGTCCTTGAAAGCACCGCAAATAAATAGGTAATTGTGTTTTGTTTCCCCAAAGTATCGTATCATGAAACTGTACGGCTTATTGCAAGTGATTTACAAGGCATTAGTTTTGATGACGTCCCATACATTAGACTAACAGTGACAGCAGCTATTTAACTTTCTACAACTCTGATAGCACATTTCCGGGAGTTGGTACCCGATCCACAGCGCTCGTCAGAAGCTCTTCCCGACGGACCAAGCGTGCCATGTTCGGGTGCAGGACGTCGCTGCTGCTCTTCTGAGTGATCAGAGACTCGACTAGAGATGTTGTGTCGGCCACACGCGGTGTCAGCGGGTGGGATTTCAGCCAGCAACGCGCTACCATCGTCAGCTAGATACGAGCTTCATCCGATGTGGTTACTTCCGAGTTTTAAACAATTATTGTGCTCCAAGTTTATGTGAGAAACGCGAACTATGTAGAACCAAGTATAATTGAGCCATTACTAAAATAAACGAGCTACGCCGTAAATCGCAATCTTCTGCATTAAATAGTTAGTTCGTTGTGAATGGTAACGACCAAATAAAAGAACGAAAAGTTTCACAAAGTTTTTAAGCTCTGCATGGGAATACATTCTAATTAAGGTTGAAAGGTGCAGGTATAGTATCACAGTGCTGAATGCTCCCACGAGATGATTTCATGCCTCGTCGTTCTCGGCTGGACAGCCGGCGTTGCCTCAAATGCAAAAAACCGGCGCTGGCAGCGTTGGCAGCGTTGGCCACGTTTGACGGTGTGGAGTGTTTGGATCGCCTAATTCGTGGGCTAATTGCGAGAGTGCGCCGCTCGCCGGGCGATCTCGCAAAGTGTGCGGATCCAGTGACGGAACGGTTTGATGTATTCGTGGCGGGTCCATCACTCTTCGTTAGAACACTCCGGACTTGAAATCTATGTTTCATTTTCACATCCGCATTTAATTGCTCTCACAGCGGCAGCCTGCCTAATCCCCGCATCGTTCCGATGCTATTTATTTTTCGGAACGTTGGTACGTTGCGTGTCAAATGATGAAAGTAGAAATTGCATATATATATATATATATATATGGATTTTGGGTAAAGTTTTGCAAATTCCTGGGTAAAAGTTATCTCATAAAATTAATGAACATTTCAATAGGCGCATGGAATAGAAAAATAAAATAGATTTAATTTTAATTTTGTAATAAACTACATCTGTGCCTTGCTTTCGGGATTTCTATTACTTTTATATTTTAACGAGCGCTCATTAAAAAGGAAGATTTGAGTATGATTGTCTTCTTATTCATTCTAAATGTAGTTTATAAAACCTGGCATAAGGTATTCTATTCTAGTGCCACGTGCTCACTTCTGTCGAGTCAAGGGTCTTTCTTTTGTCAGAGAATGCCTTGCTTCGATTCCTGTCAACAATTGGCGACAAATTCATTCAGACGCCGGCAAACAACAGTTTCTCCAGTCCGATGACGCGCGTTCGCCGCAGGTAATTGCCTTCGCCGCCAAGGCCGGTGGAACAGCCGTCAGGAAACATTCCGCGACTTCAAAGAATTACACTTCATGCCTCGGCGTCTCAAATCAAAAGACGACGACAATTTCCATGTTTAAAGAAGGAAAGTCTCCGCCGTTTCAATCTTGTCGAAGCGAAAGTGAAACCCGTTTCTCCACATAAATAAGTACTTGGAAGTTTTCTTGCTTTGCGAGGCAGGGGAGGGCTCAGTCTGCCTCCTGCACCTAATTTCGGTGCCCGAGTTTTAGCGGTATTTTGTACCTATCATCTTTCGTTTCAATTCCGATTTGTTTCGTACGTGAGCCTAGCTGACGATATTAGAGGCTTATGATCACGTCCCCGTCGTTCTTCGCTGAGACGCGAGGCGGACCTTCGGGATGATACACAACATTATGGGGTAAGCATTCCCTCAAATAATCAAGTTCCGTCGTCCCACGCTCCCACGCAAAGGCAGGTAATTTAACGGGCGGCACAAATCATGGCCAAGCCAGACGCAGTGCAATCTTACATCTTGTAGCATTAAACCCTAAACGTAATCCGGCATTCGGATCTTACACTGTATAGCCCCACTAATTTGATTTTCTCTAGCTTTCATACTAATTAATAATTCAATTCTGACGAGACGTCGCAGAAAGCCTAAAACTAGATTATTTTAATTACCGGATATTAATCTAACTAGATACTTCAAAAGTATTGATCAAGTTCCTATTGAAGACGTTTTAATTGACATGTGACGTATTTGGCCAGAAGTCGCTAACTTTGAGTTTTATTCAACGTGCGAAACATGAATTATGATAGATAAATATTATAGAAAGCCGTTGGGGATTTTTCTATAACACTTCCGCTCTTTGACTTTTGGACATTTTGAGCAGCAGCTTGATTGATTGATTGATTATTGGTGCTTAACGACGCACTGTTTTGACAACTGGCCCTTTGGCACTGGTCTAATGGCGTCGGTGAATGAAATGGTGATGATGAGGGTGATGATGAACCTAACCTAGTCTAGAAGGGAGGAGGGGAAACCCGGTGCCGGCACGTAGCCTACTCCTGTCGAAAAGCACCAAGGGGACCACCGGCTTTACGTCCCTTCCGAAGGACGGTACAACTCGAACAACAGGATTCCTCCACTAATCCGTGCTGTCGAGAGGTTGATAAGCAAGGCGAGTAAAGTTGTTGTACTAACTTCAAACCCTCCAACCTCTCTCCCGAACAGAACTGACCATGTGCATGATGGTCACCCATCAAACACCTGACTCAGCGCGATGTTGCTTAACTTCGGTGATCTCACGAGAACCGGTGTTTCCAACATGCCAAACCGTTCAGTTTGAGCAGCAGCTGATGAATGATGATACAACCTCCTGCGGACACTCATTCGACCTTATCAGCAATGCAACTTCCGATTTCGATTTACAAAATTAACCAATAAGTCCCTTTGCCTCGCTTGTCGGTGTCAGGGACACAAGTTCCTGAAAGCCGCTTGATGTGTTGGTGTTGAAAGGTTGCTGGATCGGCTCTCCCCGAACCTCACGGGCCTTTCCACCGCGTTGATGCGAAGTGACAACTACCCCAGCAGCACCCCCTAGCAGCACCCCCTAGCAGCACCCCCGCCAGCACCCCCGGCAGCACCCACAGTCATCCTACGCACGGCATAGCGTTGCCACGGGAACCACTGTTCTCAATGAACGGTCGCGACAGGATCGGAACAGCCAATTATTGGATTGCGAACGCATTTTTCCGCTCTCCCACTGTGCCTTGAATGCGCAAGGGACTCAAATTAGTCGCCATCACGATTTGCACGCGGTCCTACGAGAGTTTACGCGCGACCAGATGAAAAATCTTTTAGCACCGATGTTTAATTTCCATGTACACCTTTTTACGTTTATCACTTTATTCTTGACTGCTTTGGTTGACTCGTACCGAAGGGGTGATTTTACTAGCTCTGACCTCGGAATGATCGAGTAGTAAATTATTAGAATAACATCTCAAAGCCGGGAATTGTTTACGATCCCAGCTCAAAGTGCGAATGGCATGGGCTAATCGTCTACCCATAACAGCGAAGGTGGACGGCTTTTCAACACGTCATAAACATAATACAGCGTGGCGTAATATCTTATGTTTATCGTTCATTCGGTTACTTTTCTGGGATTTACTTTTCTTCGGGGGCAGTTATCTGGGATGAAATATTCCGTATTCTGTGGGGCTAGGTGTACTTTATGATTTACGGTTTACGCGTTCGGTAATAATTTCCAAGGAAACTTTGGCACCGTGTAACCGAACACCGTTTCAGCTAACGAAGGTAACGAACTAAAAACTTCGGGCCTCCGTGCCTTTGACAAATAAAGTCCGTTTCGCGCCGGAACCGAGTCAAACACTTTCAGCGTATTAGTTTAAGCTGGATAAATAGAGGCGCCATTATAAATTGCTGCGTGGCAATATTCGGAAGATGAGTGGTTATTAAAATTGCCTTTCGCAAACCTCCAAATGGAAAAAGTGACAAAAAATGGACGAGCGAAAATGCCGCACGGCAGGAATCTTCGCCATGAAGCACGCGTGGTAATGGCCGCGTGGAGCTCTGAGACAGAGACAGAGACAGAGACAGAGACAGAGACAGAGACGCCGGACGTCGTCGGCTCGTGTCGGCCCCTAGCGGACAAAGAGCGCTGGGCTGGGCGCAGGATCGCAACCCCCGCGACCAGGGCGCTCCCCCAGAGCCACCCCCAGCGTGGCCCAGCGCAGCCCAGCGCGCTTCTTTTATATTGGATGAATTTCATTAAGGTATTTCCATCGCGCCGTGCTGTCAATTAGCAGTGCAGTGTAGTATGAAGACGCCAGCGTCGGCGTCGGCGTCGGCGTCGCGGCGCTAATTCATCGGCATGACGCCCGCAGAGCACGTTGCTGAATGCATTCTACGCCACGCTCCACGCTGTTTTGGCGGCGCCGTTAAGCCACTGGCCCAGGGCAGGAATGGCCGTTCTCGCATCACATAATCTTTTAGCACCGAAGCAGCGAGCAGCGGGCCATCGGCCAGTTCATAAAGGATCTCTGCTTGTAGCTTGTAAATTCTCGCACGAAACACTCTGCTTGGCAAACGGCAAACACATTTTCACTGGATAACTCCGAGTCTTTGCAAACATCAAAGCTGGCTCTTGGTTATCGCTCATTTATGAAATGCGTGCTATTTAAACCCTTGTGCTAGGCCTAAGTGCATCATGGCTACAATTTTACCATCCGCCAATAAGAAAATTTGCGCTCCCCATGTTACCTGTGTTGGTTTTAGAACTTACTGCCGACAGTTTTCCAATCTAATATTATTCCCTTTGAAGTTTTTTGATTATTCAATAAGGCTGAGTAAAGTTGTTATAAAATAGTCAAAAATCAGAAAGTTGTAACAAGTTTTACTTAAAAAGTGCTCAGTCCTCTGGCTCATCGTGTTTCGGGAGAGTTAGACTTCTTTTGCTTTAATAAATTTCTACCACTGGTCTGTGTGTCACTGGGGTCGTGGTTTTCAATCTAAGACTGGGCGTTCAGACTTCTGCAGCCATCAACTTTAAAGCGAACACATCGGCAGCACGAACTTGGGCCCGTCCCAACGCCAGTGCAAATGAAAAGCTAAGTCTGCGGTGTTCACCATGAATCATTGACCTTGATTTTACTTTAACTTCTCCAGGGCCACGGCCACACTCAAGCCCAGGTAAGCGATCGAATCTAACTGAGAAAACTGCGTTCCGAACCTTAACGATCCAATTTACGAGTCAGATAATAGAAGTATACCCCTTCGCCTATTTATGGAGCCAGAATTTGATTTCGTCCTCCTAACTGCGAATGCTAGTGGTCGCTTGACTGTCTTCGTAGTTTATTCCGTTGTCCGTTGCCAAGACAGGCGAAGCGCAGAGCAGCATCCCGAGTAAATAAATAGCGCCGCTACCGCCCAGTTGTTCACACCACTCCCATGCTAATTATCCGCCGCTCCGTTTAGGCAATAACAATCACAGCGAGACTGTGCCTTGATTGGAATCAAGAGGACTGAGCGAGGAGGCAACTCCAGGCGCAGAGTTCCTGCTTCGTGCTCCATGAGTCCACGAAGTCAGTTAGCTTGCTTTTATACGCCAGATAACGCCGCGCATACCGATGGGTTCTCTAATTGAAAGTAACAAATTTGCGTTAATGTGACAACGACGTAAGGGCTGCGGCTGTAAATAGTGCCAGGACGTGGATGTAAAGTGTCAACCCAAAATAACACTGAAAATTTATAAGTCCCGCAACCCAATGCGCTGTCTGTTTGGTAATTGTTTTGGCAAAACAAGCGATTTGAGAGGGGAAAACCTCACTTGTATGCCACCGAAACATGCCCTTTGATTACAGGACAACCCTCATATTGAGTTGAGGGTTGTTCCGATATACTTTTTGTCACGACGACGGGTTGCCTTATTCCATGAGCAGGGTTATCGGGTAGCTCTCGTCCCTCCAACCCCGCATGTTGGTGAACGTCACTAATGCGTTAACTGTTATGTGCGTACCTCAAGTATGTCATCTCATTTTCATCCCATTAGCTTATTGTCGCTCGCCACAATCCGAAACAGCTGCAAATTGATCTCGTCGCCGAAAACCGCATCATAATTACTTTCTCGATATTAATATTCATAGAAGGCGGAAAACAACGCTAAACGCGGTGCGCTTTTCTTGCCGGGCGGCCGCTTTTCCTTTTTGTCGAGCGCCACGCTGTCAACTAAATCATGCTCGTGCGGCGGGAGCGTAGCAAACTTTCGCAAAAGTGTGGAATGCAGCCAAAAGCGCTGAATAACATGTCAATATAAAGTGTGAAGTATATTTTTTAAAGCCGCGAAGACGATGTATGGCGATAACCTATGGTGTGATGTGATCTAATTTTGGAAAAGCATTTTTGGGTCGAGCAGGTGATTTGGACCAAACTTTACCTTCAATTTCATTGTATATTATACAAAAATTATAATTTAAAATAGGTTTACGGTTCCCAATTATGCATGGCCATTGGCTTGCCAATAAGAAGAAAAATTTGCGAACATTGAAGGATAAATCCTCATTAGTCAATACAGTATGTGGGCAATTTTTCATATCTATGCATTACAGTGGTTGCAAAGGTGGAAAAGGCCTATTCCAGATCCATGCAAATTTATTACATTTTACGATTCAAAGTTAAATTTATATTATTGTTTATTGGGCCCTACTATATGTGTTGTCATGGAATAATAATATTTACGGCATCACATTACTATTCACAGTCACGCTCGCTGCCCCGAAATGTTTGCCTTGATTCTCTAAGCTCTGCTGGATTATATTTCAGTTATAATTTGAATCTAATTTACCAATAATTTGGTGTGACATCATGCGCAACATTCGTTAATGCGGTGATTTCAATTGAATTCGATGTGTTTAGGTAACACTCGTGGTTCGTCGAACACAATCAAACTTGGAAGGATCGATGCACAGGTTCTATGAACAGCGAGGCGAGTCGCTGCTGTTGCTCATTCTGTTGCTGATGCTGCTGCTCCTGCTGCTGTTGCAATCAAATCAGCCATAACTCCATTATCCACGCAATGCAATCTCAGGAGATCTCGGCACAGCATCCCGAGCCCGCAGACCAACATTATTTTATAGGGCAGCGAGCAGCTAAAAGGCTCACGGTATGCTTGCCTTGAAGAACTTATACAAGAAAATCTAAAAGAAAATGCACAAGACAAATAAAAACAAAAATACTCATGCATAAATCAGACTGGAAATTGTACACATGGAATTTACATTTCCTTTCTGCCAGCATGTGCCCTGTTTTTACCACCATTTAGTAATAACGGTGAGCGTATCGTGCTAACTGATGCAGGTTTCAGAAGAAACTGGTGCAAAAGGCGATTCGGTTCGTTAGAAGAAAAGCTGAGCTTGTCATGTCCAGTCATCGTAACTAGATCTCAACCCTGCATTCATCTACGTGGCTACGTGTTAATATGTCCTATAATAGGAACACTCGACATCGCAACCTTTCTGCATGGTTGGCAGACATTTTTACGTAAGTTTAAGTTCCTTTTCATTGGCTGAAATCGGAGAACAATCTGGCATTCTTCTGTCAACCGACCGTGCTTTTAGATACAGTGTTTGTAGAAGTAAACACTAGTCGGAAATTCAGTGAATGTAGTCCAAACAGACTCTATACAGTCAGGCTATTCGCTGAAACAAAGCTAGCATTGTGTGGCCACCCCCACAGCGTGGCCACGGTTCAGTAAGTGGAATAATTTAATTACGACCACTTTCTTCTCAGATATTTACTCAGCACGGAAAATAACTCCAATTAATTAAAGTTCCCTTTTAATTAGTCACCTTGCGGTCTCGACTGTTGCCTTCGGAGGGAATTGAGGGTGCACCGGCGAGCAGGCGGTGAGGCAGCTGCATTGGGGTGCAGGGTGCTATAATGTATTCTGCACCAGCGACCGTCCGACGGCCCCGCCAGTCGAAGAGGCGAGCGCGGCCGCACTTTTCTTGTTTCGCTAATGGTTTCCCAGAAAGTGGAAAACTCCAAAGTGCAATAATTTACCTAAAACGCTTTACGACGTTAAAGAAAGCGGGTCCACATTAGGGGTTGCTTACGCTTCACAGCACAGGCCGTCCGTGTTCGATTTCTGCGCGTTGACATATCGCCCGAGCTCTATAGAAAAGGGGTTTTATGTTTATTTCGGATATAGGTGTGAAACACCATTAGGACATTCACCAATTTGAGATACAGCAGACCTGTTTAAAATTACAAATATTTGCGTTTTAATCTCTAGTCAAAATGGTTTGATGTATTTCCGGGGCTAAGAGATTGTTAATTCAAGTGGTGGCGGCTGCTGCATTCCGAATACTATTCACTATATAATGCAGCGAAATCAGCGAGATCCGCGAAGAAAATGTCCTTGAACTTGGCCGCCCCCAGCTCTGTTTTAGGCACGCGGCGTATTCGTGCTGCGTTGAACGCGTTCCTTGCTATTATATTTGTCAGCAAAATAAATAGCCGAACCACCACAACTGCAACCACCCAATCCCACCCTCCAGCCCACCCACCCACACGCCCGCAAACGGAGGCCATCAGTAAGCATTCGTGTATTGTGTCGCCCAGCCCTGCTGTTATTGGAACAATTCTGGTCATCGAGCCACACCGGACTATAGGCTAGGGATTATGACAATGGCACTGCCATGCGAGCGAGAACCACGATGTTTGGGCGCTCTCCTAAGTAAACTTCGGGTCCGAAGCTGTGCCAAAATATTATACGTGACACAAAAGGAGTTCTCGACTAACCTTGAAATATCCCTCGCTTCTAAAATCAGGGGGCACCCAATTTTTTTATGCCTCCCATCAAAAACCAGCGTCAGATCAAAAGTATAGGGAACTTAAATTTTTTTGAAATCTTGTAGAACAAAATTGCTAAAATATAACGTTCCAACACTATATGGCTGCGGGTTCTAGAAAGCTCTCTTGCACTTCAAACCAACCTCAGACCAGGTAGTAAACCGCCTAATATTATGCTGCATAGGTTCATTTTCCCTCAAATATGCAAGCAACTTTCCTTGGAAACGCCAACAGTGGCAATGAGGGAATAACAAGCGCGCTCTACTGTTGCTTTAGCGCCGAGTGATTGGCAGGCAAGTGTACCTAACCCCTACTTGCCTCACTCATTTCAATTGCAAGTTTCAAAAAGTTACCCGGCTGCGCATTGTTCCGGCTGCCACAGGATGAATGTTTGCTCCTCGCCGGGGAGAGCATAACTCAGCCCGCTACGCTCCGTTAAAGCATGCTCGGCGCTACGTGTCTGTCTCTGTGTGTTTTGTGACCCGCTCATTATGATGCCTGCGAATAATCCACCCGCCAAGCAAAATGTTACATCGAGGAGCGTAGTAAAACATCGGGTCCACCTCCGCCGCGAACCGAACCCAGATTTTCTGCATTGTCGGATCGCTGGAGTCAGGAGTCCGGAGCGTGGAATGGAGAGCCTCCCACCGGTAGCATAGAGGCTGGTGGTCGTGGATCATGGGGTAATGCACCTCGTTAGCGAGCTAGGCACTAACAGCCGCGTGGCATGCTCGTGGGTAAAACGCATCTGCATGCCACAAAGCGGAATGATTATCGTACGGACAATTATTGTCCGTGCACTATTTTGGTGTTGGGAAAATCTGGCGGAACAACTTTTACGTGCAAACCATTTTTTTAAATACAGGAGATTATTTTTAATTAAACCATAAATGGTTAAATTAACAGATAAATTAATGGAAATGATGTTTTTGGGTTGCTAAATACTTTCTGTGGGATTTTTAAGCTTAGCTTTACTCTACGCAAACATGTTTTTGCGTTTTTTTTTTTCGGTGTGGTGTAGGAGGGGTGGGAGGGGTGACGGGGTTCTTACTTATCTGATATTGTTTGTTATATACACAGCAGGCTTGACCAGTGTCTTCAACTTTATTTGAAGACAGTAAAAGTAATGAACCTTTCCTTTATTATGATAGCAGATGTTGTTTTTGTTTCTATCATCATCGATACTATAGTGTTCTAGATCACCCCTAATGGAGAAATGTCAGGCATAAAAAGCCATGCTATCTGAGTGCAGAACATAACAAATGAATAGTTAACATTTCATAGATTATGTTTGGTACTCAAATCATTGATATCTCCTGCTATTCGATATAATAGTGAAACACTAAATGTTTTTATCTGTGATATAGATATCACTATTTCTCCACCAATTACTCGTATCTGCTGATCCACAGCGTAGATAAGATGTTATTTTACTCTATGGCAATAATGAACGAGTCGTGAAAACTGTTGCCACCCTGCGGGTTGCCGTATTAAAATTTCAAGGACCTCCCAGTGGAAATCAAATTTCGAAACTGCTCAGTTAGAATATGAAAAATTGAGATGAAACTAAAAGATTGTATCGAAGTAGGTGTCCTAAAAGAAGTCGGCGAAAGCCGGGAAATTTCCGTGAAAACTTTTCTCTTTTAAGTCTCCTACTTGAAGCTGGAAATCTTTCAATATGAAACTGACGCCAAGAATATTTAAATATGCCAACCCTAATTAGGTAATAAGTATTCGAAAAAAATCGAGGTTCGAAACGAGCCTAGTGCGTTGGTACTTCGTAATCCTCACTAATGAAATAATGCTCTTAATCGATAATAAAGATGGGTGTGTTCCTTCCTGGTATTCGTTCCTCCTCAGCAGCAAGTTAAGCGGGCTTACACTTGCTGTAGTTTCCCTCAGACTGACGCGCGGCTACAGCCGAAACCGCAGAATGCTATAAACGCTGCCAGTTTCCCGTGCTGTAAAACGCAAGTGCCATCAGCTGATACTTGTGCAGTGGTTGCGGCTAGCGAGTGCTTGGGTTGGCTGTATTAACAAGCAATAGAAAACTCGTCAAACCTAGCGCAATGAAACCATAATGCGTTCTCTGCAATTTGCTTTAGTTTTTAATACAACGCAACGAAAGTAGCAAAAAATATTGTTCAATATTCTCTCTTATCGGGTAAGCACCCCATTCAGTACACAGCACAAAATACAAGCTCGTGAACTTTCCATCACGTTGCTAATATTTGATCATTAAAGCGTGATTACTTGGTTGGTGTCAGTGAGCGAGCGGGCGCAGATTGTTTACTTGTTATACGAGGGTGGGTGTCTATCAAATCCCTGTTCAACGGGAATGAGAACAACGCGAAAGAAAAGAATGAAAATGTGGACAAAAGAGAAGCCGTGTGTTCATTCTTGCGTTTTCACGGAGCATAAGAAAATGTCAATGTATTGAGTGTGAAAATTGTGTTCCCTTTTTTTGAAATGTTCGGAAATGTTATTGTTAAATGCCAAAGTCCAGTTTGTTCGCTTGAAGAATACAAGAATTTCTGAGACGACGGATAAATTAAAGTATGGTAAAATAAAGTCGAGGAAAAATACTACGTCAATGCTTCGATTTCTTATTGCGATTAGAACAACGTTCTCGTCATATTTTTACCATTAAAGAATGTAACGAGCAAAGCGAGTGAAGTGAGCCAAAATTAGAGAATAAATTGGAAAATGTTAACCTAGACTCCCTGCTATTTTCTTGCATTCCGTTAAGAACTTGATATTTTAAAATAACGCTTCAGTCTCCATCCCTAAAATATTTGATATATATATACTTTTAATTATCTAAACGCAGAGACTATTATCGGAGGCAAACGATACGACTTTAGCTGCACATGTTTTGTCATTAACGTACCTACTTTTTTACCTAATTATTTTACTTTAATTTGCGTCGTGCATTAGAAAATTCCAAATAATATGCATATACGATAAAATTTTGGAGAGAATTGGTCGACTTCGAATTCTCGAAGAAATTGTCAATCAGAATCAATTAAATCACGCCAATCGTGATTAAAAGAAGCGGTCGCGAAGTCCTAGCATGTACGAACATCCTGACAAGTACCTACCTACATGACTAACCGCCAGTCTTGTTTTGCTACATCCTGTGGAACGGAGTTTCTACGAGATGCAGGGAAAGAAAGCATAACTAATTGCAATCGCTGCGGTACAGAGAACTCATGTGCCGCAGCCTCAAGTTTCTTGGCGAGGAAAAAGTGTTTCTGCTTGATTGGAAGAAACTTGGTGTAAATTCGGGCGTCGCAAGCACTCTAGCGTACACGCTGTAGCAGTAAGTTAACGAGGTGTTGGGGATTCCTCCGGCTTCTTTGTTCGACGGCTGCAGCACTAGAAGCTAGTTGATCGCCTCCCCAAAGAAAGTCCCTTACCGACGCGGTGGTATCCGTTCAGAAGCGAGATAATCGGGCCCATTGATTGCCCCCACTTATTTGTGTGATTGGATTGTTGGGAAACTTTGCGATTTCCTCAGGTTTTGAATAGAATTAACATCTCTTTGCTTCGCTCGAACAAGCTGGCGACATTTTTACTGGCAACTTTTTTCTAATTTCCAACTCACTTAATTTGAATATGCACACATTTCTTTTTACGTTCAGCAAATTTTTTGTTCTAAAATGCATAATTTATTATTCATGCAATATACATTTAATCCTCGAAACGAAGTATACCTACTAAATATCTTATTTCAGTTCATGAAAAGGTTCGTTTGGCTTGTCAAACAATTGCAGACATCCAATATGAATTGTGGCATCCCAAGATATCTCCCCAGGTAACATAATACACTTTCACAGCACGCAGCTCCCCAATTGCTGCTGTTTCTTAGATGCTGTGTACCTATGTAACTTTGTCAGAGAAATACACTAACTGCCATTTAAACCAATGGTAAAATATATGTCCCTCAAAGCAAGCCAGAAGAAATCGAGATCATCCCATGCGGCTTAAACTGCAGCTCCTAGGATCATTACGCCTCTCCAAACAATCAATGTTGGCACAAAAAGATTCAAGCGAACATTCCACAGGCCATTGCGATTCATGGTTTGAATCAGAAGTCTGAACCCAAACATACCTACACTGGATAATTAATCGTGTTTATGTTTTCATTTTAATAGCTGCTCGGAAAAGAACCGCCGTGCCATTCACCCTCGAGCGCTGGAAATAATATAGCTGTCAGTACAATGCATGAAATTCAATGCTGGTTTGACTCACAAAGCTGGCAAACGAGGGCAGAGACCGACGCCGGTGACATCATGAAGCGACGCTGTCTTGAACAACGTGCAGCGGTCAGTTGACGAGCACAGCCTATCGAAGTTGTAGCAACAAGTTTTACTGTCCGGCAAGTAGTTATCCTAAGCCATCAGGCAGAGCAAAAAGCAATTAACCTTGTTGATTGCCAATCAACGGACTCGAACTAAGCACTGCGACGCGACTCCGCCGAGATGACGTTGCAGACTGGCACACAACTATCGTGAACGACGTCCAAGGGAACTGCAGTGGACGCTGAGGGGTTCGCTCAATCGCGTCTTGCGCGCACTGGAAGACGGCGCGTTCGGGAGGCGTCGGGCTGCGTGCTGTCCGTAGCGACGCCGGCGAGACACTGACAGTGTCGAGGAGCGTCCGGCCAGCGACGCCGACGTCGACGCCGACGCCGTCGCCTGTGGGGAGGCGTCGGGAGGCGGCGACGCCAGGTGCTTGCGATCTGCCCCGGGCGTCCACAGCATTTCTTCCGAATGCGAGGAAATATTTGTATTTTTATTTTTATGCTTGTGATGCTTTGAGAATAATTTCGTTACACGTGCATCATGTGTGTTTGGCAGTTTGTTTTTGCCCTTTCTTCCCTTTTTCTCTCCAAAAATATGTTAAGTGGATTAAATTTCAGCGATTTTGTCAGACAACAAGCAAACATCTCTCAAGACATCCATCAAAATACCCAAAATCCAGATTCTCGATGGTATTCCAAAAAATTAATTGTGCCATAATCTTCTCGCTCTTTTTGAGTCCCTTCCCTCTCAATCCTTTGGCACCGCCCAATTCCCGCTTTACCAAATGCTCTGCACGACAACGCATTACACAATGCCTCCGTAGAGCCCGAAGAGAAGGGCTATACGTGACAGATCACTCGCTATTTGAATGTATGATTTACGAGTATAGCTGCGCCGACAGAAGTAAATATTGAATATCTCTGTAGATATGGTGAGACGTGGTCGAAGTGAATAGTTGCATTCCATTGAATGATTACAGCCGATCCAATACATGCTATTCTCGAGATTTCTTAGACGTCCATAGAATGTCTCGGATTTTGTTCAGAATGTCTCAATACGTCACTGATTGCCGTGGACAGACTTGACCTCTGTGAGTATTAATACTAAAAAGTGATCTTTGAATCCGCAAAGAAGATAGTGAATATTAAGCGTTTACATTTGGTCACACACAAAATCCAATTAGACTGATTAACGACCAGGATTCCGCCACATACCAACAAAGATTTTCCCTAATTTGTGAGCCAACCGTCGAAAAAAAGTTTCTCATTCTAATAACTCTCTCAAGCAGCATATAAAACTCATCCAGTAAAAACTAAACCAGGCAATTCAAGACCTAACACTGAATTGCCGATGGCTCATATAACTTAAATCGCTCGTTAGCCCAGACTCGCCGAACATTATTGGAGGAGTATAAGCGTCAGATTCTCCACGCTTTCAGCGCAAAAAGGCGCCCCGTGACGTCGTTTAACACGGTGCATTTCCGTGGCGTGCTCGCAAAAACAGCTCTCCGGCTCCGTGCGAAAGGGCGACAATGGGACTTGCCCATGGAACCACGTCCCCCGCGTGGCTCCGGCGGGCATCATCGTTCCCCGTCCAACGTGCTGCAATCACGCCCGCCCGGGGGGCGAATGAGCCGCCGACGCCGCGGGGGAACACGTCGTGGTTCCCCGAGATGGGCGTTCGTTGCGGGCTTGTTCGGACCGGACTTTCGGAGGGGTCGGCAGGCGGGGGCGGGGGCGAGGGCAGGGGGGCACGTTTATCATCGCGTGGAATTACAGAACGGGCGGCGCCGCGCGCTCAATTCTATCGATATTTTTGAATAATTTTTGTGTATTCATACGAATAGTAACGCGTGTAATCCGAATCTATTGTCAATTATTTATCTGCCAAGTTTTTACTTACGCGGATATTTATTGTGTCGCCCTTTTCCAGTTGCCGTTTTTCAAAATAGGGAACGCAATTTTATCTTGCATGAAATTGTGCCTGCCTAAAATTAGACGTGAGCTCCAATCTCGATCCGTGGAATCGGTTCTATTGTTTACGACTCACCCTGATAAACGTGTGTGATTTATGTGTTGCCGGCGAGATCGGCATCGCATGACATTCCTGCAATCACAGCGTAATTAGCGACAGTCGATAATTATCGAAGCCAATTAGTAAATGGAGCGATAGAATTTTGATAATGAACGCCAGGGCAATTGAAAGAGATTTGCGTATTCAAAATTGAAACGGTCTCTTTAAGCCGGCGGATTACCCGCACCCTTAACACAGATGAGCCGACGCAACCCATGAACACGGATAAACTCGGGCAGTTTCAGTCACGTGGGGGATCACGAAAATGCCGCAACACGCCTTACATTAAGTATGTGTTTGCAGGGGGGTTTGAATCCGCCAACTTTTAGGCCCGCTTTAAATTTAAATCTCCGATTCTACATCTTTAAGACGAAGGGCACCAGAAACCGCGCATCTAAATTAATTTTATCGATCAGACTCGCTTCCCTCACACGCAAACCTGGCTTCCTGCAATCGGGCATCAAACGCAAGTTACAATACCTCTGTAAATAATCCGAACCTGACATCCGCGCACCTTGCTTTGCATGGAACCGCGAGACTCTATTTTGCCCCGGTCCTGGCCCAGCTCCTGGTCCTGGTCCTGGCCCTGGTCCTGGCCCTGGCGAAGGAAGCCACGAATGTTTCCTTTGCAGCGGAAATCGAGTGCTCGATGCCGGATGCACTTCCTCCACCGCGGCGTTCCTACCGCTTTTACTATCGCTTTTCACTTTGCCGCTATACGAATTTCTAAATGCGGCATCGGCGCTGTGATGCGATATATTGCATGCATTTGCCAGTGCGGCGGCTCCTTTTTTATCTTACCTACCGCCTTATACTGCGGTTATTTCTGCCCTAACTCACAGTCTGTTTGCTTACGTTTTTTGCTCCTATAGTTTGAAAGCTGCTTTAGTTTTGAAATTGATTATTTATGAACTAATAGCCATGAAAACCATTCGATTGGTTGTAAATTAATGATTTATAAAAAAACTGACGTTATTTATCCTAGCTTTGTGGCGTTTATGGGATTTATGCGTTTTCCAGAAAAATGGTTTGATGTAAATATTATTGTAAAAGCTTGGTGATCGATTAAAAAATTATGAAAAACTCTTTCTTTTGCTACCTTTCCCTGCAAACTTATTTCAAACCACATATTTTTTTGAGACTTTAATTCGTGTACACGAGTCTCAGTAAAATAAGCTCGAGCCAAGAAAAACTATCTCTTGTCAATTACTGGCAGCGTTGTGGCTTTTCTAGATAACTAGATACTATTTTCTGTTGTCATCTTTATCTTTATACCCTTTATAAAAGATAGATAACTTTAGCTCTAAATTTTAAAACCGAAGATGACACGAGTGTTCTGTTATCCAAACGATCATCATCAGTTTTTGGCTTCAGGAAAAGACAGATTCCCAATCCACGGCATCCAAAAAATCAAACTTCTAAAGAAAGTTATCAAAGATAGACTTTTTCATATTTTACATCTTCAATCTTATCTACAGAAAAAATTGGCGATCACCTTAGCACAAAATAAAGATTGAATCAAAGATTCCCTAGTTAGAAATGAGCTTGTTAGGTTCTAGATAGAAGTAGAACAGTACGATTCAGTCCTCGTCAGAACTCGTCCTCATAACACCCACGCCTCTTTCGAATTGAAGGCGCTTGAGTGATACAATTGTATCTGTGAAATACAGCCGAGATAATTATTCGAAAACATTCCTTTCCGTGCTGGGCTGGTTTCACACAGGAACAGCTGTGAGATTCCTTTGCACAAATATTTGCACGAAATATTTCTGAACAACAATATATAGGTCTCTTCAATTTCCGATGCTGGGCTTCGGGACGCTGGAAGCGTTCTAAATGCGAATAAGGGTTTCCCTTACACCCCATTTCCCCCGATCCAAGCGCGTGCAGCGATATTTTACCAACACGGCCGGTCCATCCGATCCCCGCTCCTCCCTATCGCTAATGCAAAGGGGATGGGAGCAATAATGATTTCAATTTATAAAATATCAAATTCCCGATTTCACGCGTAATTCTTTCTTGGGTGCTCACTCTTAACTCTCGCGGCGCCAACGTTCGCGGTTGCTAAAAATAAAAGTCTGGCGCCGCTGGCACAATGGAAAAACTTTCGGGGTAAATTTCTAAGCTCACTCGTCTTATTCTATTGTCATGTCAACACAATATGGCTCTTTATATAGTTACCACTTCTTGTGGACTTGGATAATGGATACCCAGTATCCCTAATAGCTCACAGCGGCTAACGTGAAAGAATCAAATTTTGTTATCAGAAGATGTTTTGAAGGCTTCGGCGTAATAAGTCTCCATAACATTGTGACAGCTCCTAGCTGTCAACTCGACTATACAAATTAAAATGATAATCAGATAATCAGTCTTGCTGAAGTTCCCGCTCTGTCAATAAAATGAGGTGTTCGCCCCTAATCTGACAGAGAAAAGTAGTTCGCCCTCGAGCTGTCAGAAGTGACGGCTGCAGTCAACCATCCGCCGATCAAGAGTAACGACTGCAAACGCGGTGATTGATGGACGCTTTTATTTATCCTAGCTGCTTTTCCGATTCCGCTTTTTGTCTGCAGTTCCTCTTATTTTGAGGCCGCGCGGCCGAGCACTTAGCCGAGGCTAGCATCAGTGGCATCAGCCCATGTTGATCCTGCCGTGCGCCGCGGCGCCACGTCAAGGCGTCGCGACGCCCGGCCCGCGTGGGCCCCGCGCCGGCTCGGGTTTCTGCTGCCCCCGTGTCAAGCCGGAGCTCGCACCGCACGTCCTCCTCGTGGCAATGCACGTGTTGTTGCCTGCATGACCCTTGGTTCTCTTGGGAGCTAGCCGAGCAGCCACAGGGTTCTTCGCTAGGGCAATTAGGCGGTGTTGACGCGCAGGGGAAAAGAAAAGAAATTGGGCCAAGAATTCTTAGCAGGCCTCACACGAATCTTTTTTTAATGAAAACGTTTTCCCTTTTTGTTATATCGACCCGAACGTGGCCTAATGGTGCATTGAAAGGAGTTTTTGGCACTGGACCGGGCCAAAAAAAATATTAAAAAACGGTAGGTACCTATTCAAGGAAAACAATTGTGATATTTCAGCCACAGCAATCATTCTTCTTTATACTAATTGAGTTAGGCCAGTTACATTGGGAGATATTTGTCTGCGATTTGGATTCTAAGTAGAGAAGTTTGTTTGCTGAAATGTTTCGGGGCATAATTAATATTAAAATGCTTTTGCTAATAGGTATAAAGTATGTGCGTAATTACTTGACAAATTTGTAATTCTAGTAGCATTTGTTTACGTGGCTGCAGTGCATACCGAAGACTTGTACTCAGTGCTGAAATTGACAGTGCCTCTAGGAACTAATTCCTAAACTATATATTTCCACGACAACTAACTTAATTACCAAAAGTCTGCCGAAACTTTTATCCATCGCCTAGATAGTCTTTGTGAGCTACCCTCGGTGGTTCCGTTACACACATAATATTATACCTATAGGTAGGTACTTCACTTGACGCGCCGAGCGTAACTTTGCGCCAAGAGTCACGCGAATTACCATTTCTCCGACGAGCTTTCACTCTTGTAAGCCGCTGCTTCCTCATTCATGTTTCGCCGTCGCTAACGACTTACTTCTTAATTCCGCCTTAAGTTGCTGATATATTAATGAGTTCAAACGTCTGATTTTAACTCTCAGCGCCGTTAAGCACGGAGGCTGTCGTACAGATGCAAATTCCTCCCAAGCGGCGTTAAAGTTGATTGAATTCCCACTTCGACGAATGAAGAAAATTACATTACTTAACCTATTTACACGTTTACCCGGTGGTTATTTTCGGCGTGATTAAATAAAAAATATGTTCACATTTAAAAATGAATAGTTATAACAATTCTAGGAGCATAGCGAGTGAACTAGGCATCGCTAGAGACCAGCTCGCAGCCGTCTCGGTGGTAACGACACCACGGGCCGATGCGAGGTCGGCGTCGGACCGTCGAGGCAGGACAGCCCCAGGAATCTGCGAGACGCACCGGAAGGCCACGCACGCCGCGCGTCGTGCGTCGTGCGTGCGAGCGTGGCGCGCGCGCCCTCGATATGGGAATACAGAGTGATAACTCTTCGTTTTCGCGGGCGATAGATCATAATTTATTGCCGGCCAAGTGTTTATGTTCACGTCTAGCAAGCACACGGCGGCAGCGGCGCAATTGCCCTGGGGCCAATAAGTCGGTAGGGTGGGAGGGGGGGGGGGAGGGGGGGGGGGTGCACCGACTGACTCGTGCAATATTCAGTGGGGCGCGAGGCGAGCGGACGGACGAATGCAGAGCTTTTGCGATGCGCTGCTTTTTGCTGATAGCAAAGCCAGCCGCGTCCCGGGCAGAGTGCGAATGACGGCTTTATGCTTTGCGACAGACATGTAAATATTTTAGATGCATTAAATATTACAGCCACAAGCAAATAAAGCGTGGAGGACATCAAATTTGCAAGTATTTACCAGGAAGACAGATATTCGTGGAAGGTGGACTGCTTTTAAGGTGAAAGAGTGTACCCGATAAAGAAGGTTCGATAAATAATTTTGCGCGGTAGGCTGTGGCTTGGTTTTATATATCTATCTCTCACATTGGTTTTCCAAGAGATTTGCATTCAGAAGACTTTATCATTGGAAAAAGTTTTACTATTATAAGAAACTATAATGTTCTAGTTTTAAAAAATTGTTTAATATTCAACAGTTCAATTACCCATATAAGTTGCTCTATATATGCGCGAGATCTAATAATAAATCATGATTTGCATTTATACCCGATTTGCAGTCCTAAGCAGTGTAATAATTCAAGCAATCAGCCGCGGCGCTTACATTGTATCAATTAGCTAGTTGGGCGCCAACGCGGCAAGCTGTCCAAAGAGCACGCGTCCCTGCAAGTATTCACGTCACGAAGCCGCAGCATTCAAATCCATTCATATTTCACTCGGCAGCAGTTTCCTACCAACGGTCACAGGGGCTGGAGTCACCAGGACGGAACAGTTTTTCGGTTTTTCGGTCGGCCCGTGTCAGCCGCTAGCTCTGCTGCCCTCCGCCCTCCCAATGAAATTGCATCAGAGTGAAATAAATTATTCACGCACATCTTTCTGGGCAAAACGCGTGCATTTCGGCGAATCGCGGGCGCGCTCGGGCACGCGCACGAGCACGCGCACGGAGCACGGGTCGGCTGGCCGAAACGACCTCCGCGCGGGAAGCTGGGCCATCCATCACCACATCCGTCGACCTGCCGTCCTCGACTTCCCAGCCGCCGACTCCCTGTCTTATTCCGAACACATCTCACTGGCAAGAACGCTTTTCTTTCATGGCTCGTGTGTTTTCGTCGTTACCAGTCAGCTTTATATTCTATTTCAGAGACATTTGGGAAAACACTACGATTTTGAGGACACATTTAACATATTTTATGGACCCCTCACGTGACTTTTTTTCAAGTGAAATATCTAAAATACCGTATTTTTCGAGGAATTTTATATTAAAACACTGGAGTAGTACGTTCAAATGTGTACTAGAAGCGCGTCGATCACTTTTTACGGCAAAACGTGTCAATTTATTATAAGAACCGAAATATCCAATCCAAGT
This sequence comes from Nemurella pictetii, assembly GCA_921293315.2. NCBI lineage: Eukaryota > Metazoa > Arthropoda > Insecta > Plecoptera > Nemouridae > Nemurella > Nemurella pictetii. The sequence goes on from OV121115.1 coordinate 34,051,677, forward strand.
TTGTATCCGTACCGAGCTCACAAATAACTAAGCGTTATCCTTTGACCAAAATCATAATCAGTTTCTCCGGTGTATTTTTTAGTTTCTAATAATAACGATGTGCTGTAAACATGAAAACGTGATAGAGTTTTTGAGATTTGAGAGAGACCAATATAACTTTGCGTGTTTACAAAACCATGACACTGATTGTTTTCACGTGCGGGATAGGGGTGGGCGCCACACCTACCCCTACGCCAGGGCTCTTTATCGGAGCGCCCTGCTGGCGAAAATCTCGCAAATGGACAGGTCCCCGTTGGAGCATCACTCGTCAGCCAGGCCCGCCCAGGCTTCCACGCATTTCCATAGATAGGCCATTCCTCATCGCGGCGTTGCAAATGCTTGCTACCAGCTCGCTAAAGAACTGGTTGCTGGCGCGAGGATCAAGGTGTGTCGGTTTGTACTGCGTAATAAGCAAAACACGGTCACCCAAATTGGATATCATAATTTAGGCTAAAACCATATAACGTCATTTTCTTTATGGGATAGTGGGGCGACTTTCGGAGACGCTCTCCTTTAGTCCTTATACAGACATTAACTCCACGCAAAAGCTTCTAAGAAAATGTTACATAAAGATGAGACTACTCGGGAATTCTACGAGTGGAATTTAAGGAAGCTATAATGCAATTTATTTGTTGCTGAAACCTCGCTGGCTGTTTATCGTTTATTTGATTTGCATGTTCTGTTATGCTGAATAAAATCATGTGCTTGCAGGGCGCGTAAACAACGACGCCGTAGTCGGCGTCGGCATCGGCGTCGGAGTCGGCGTCGGCATTCTAGTGCAAGTCCGCTACCGCATGCTGTTAGCTGTCGCCGCCTCCAAACGACGACTTTTTCTTCTAGTCTCGACTCGTTTTTCTCTTACCGTCGAATATCGACCAATGCAAAGGACTCAGCCGGCTTTTCTTTGAATAAATACACTGGCATTTGAGTCAACGCCGGGTGCTCGAAGAGACGCATCCAGCAGCCCCTCATCACCCCGTCCTCACCCCAAACCTCTCACTCTAACCCTTTTCTCAGAGACAGAAATCACAGGTGAAGCCGGAATTGCTTTCTAATGCATTTCTCCACTTTCCATTAGCTTTCGTGCGGAACTCCGAGGATTCTCGTCGCCAGCAGCGCCCCATCCTGCTTTATAAACAATGGTCAGGCCGAACATGCCGTCCAATAACGTATAGCTTTCAACAGTAAAACTTTATAGAAAGTCGTGACTCGAGTTATTTATAGTATGGAAAACATTGGGAGAAGATGCACAGCAAAGTTCAAGTAATATAATATTGCATTACATTTTTTCAGAAAATTGATCGGGATTGTCATTCGACTCCGCAGATAGGGCGAGATGAAGCAGGTTCTCCCATATACCTCGGATCACCCTGACGTATCAACAAAAATCCCACTCTTACAGCCCCCACATCACATTACGTTTCTTCCGGCATCGAATTGCATGCAGACAAATAAAAAACTGGAATAGCAACAATTTCTAGCTCAAGTTTCACCGTTCTACTTTACTGTTCCTTCTATGTATGTCACGGAATTGAAGCCATGGATGCGTTTTGCGCAGATGATTTTGAGGCAATTCTTCAATCAAAGAAAATGTTACTATCGTCAGCCGTATCTGCAAAGGTCGCAGGGGACGCGTGAGTGTTACCCATCCCGATCCAACACCTAATGAGTAACCCTACGCACGCTTGGGTCAGCTTGATGCCGTGGGTCGTGAGTTGGCTGTCGGTGGAGTCGATCTTGCGGGCATCCCAGCGGTGACCTGTACCAGACAGTCCCAAATTGCTTCTAGCTGCCTCCCAATTCCTTCCTTCCTACTAGTCCATTCGCTCAAACATTTCAATTCCCGAAAGCGATCAAGTTAGGAAAGCCGCTATGTTATCGTTCGCGAGATCAAGTAGAGATAGACGAGTGAAGGAATCCTATGAGCGCTGAAATGCCGATTCGGAACTGATTTGGAATTACTCTTGCACGTCTCTGCTTTGACTAAAAATCGTTTCATTTTATGAAAGAACTTGTGCAATGTTTTAAAGTCAAATATCGTTACTTCAATTGAAAATTTAAAATTTTTCCAACACATTGGTTTTATTTTTATCGAGTTGCGTGGAAGTGCCGAGTTTGCTCTGCGGGGTGCATTCAGGAGTACTTAAAGGCTTGAAACAAATAGGTGCACAACCACCAATTCTGTCACGGAAATAAATTTTAAGTAGCAAAGGTAATTCCAGGAAGCAGGGAGCGAACCAGAGAGTAGCTTTAGTGGCTATTGTAATCTCTGTAGATAATTACGCTCCGCTAGCGGATTGCCGAATAGAAATGTGGATCAAACTAATGTCACCCAACTGCTAAATTTCAATTGAAGAGCGGGCATTTATAACGGCCACTTCGTGCAATCGCTATCATTGAATAGTGGCGCTGATTAATGGCCAGGAATGAATGTAGAATATGACGGGTGCTGGTTAATTGAGCACGACCAGCGCTAGGAATCCTGGCGCTGGTCGCGCTGGGGACGGCGGCAAACGCAGCCGAAAGCTCGCTAGCCAAGCACCTCGGACACGGAAGCAGAAGTCTGTCTCAATAAAACCCGACTCCCTCCGACGATTTGATTTCTAACGAGGTAGAAATAAAATCTATGCTCAGTTCGTTACGGACGTTCAAAAAGTCCCTTCCGAGAACGCTATGTACGATGAATTGGGATTAATATTTGTTGGTTGAATAACTTTTTTATCCTTTTTTATAAAAAAAACGGCATCAGCCGTTCTCAGGAACCAAAAGAAAGGAATGCCAAGCTATATCGAATTTCATTTCAATCAATTTTTCCTTGAATTTTAATGAATTGAATTTGGTTGATGATCCGCAAATGCTTGTCTTCAGTGTCCCATTTCCACTCATCGCTATATCCTTGTAACGAATCCTGACGCGATGCGTTTTCGGTGCTACGAGCTTACAGC